>CM045766.1:104259408-105547461 GCA_025200525.1 Camellia lanceoleosa | reverse complement strand
ACCTTAAAATGACTCACTTAGGATTAGTAGTAGTAGGAGTTAAGGCACTAACCAAAGAAAATTTAGGAACCAAAGTTTTTGTATGTCTTTATGATGATAGGTTTAATGATGTAGGACAAAGTATGTTAGGCAACTATGAATTAGATATGAATGATAAAGGAGGAATAGTATATTTTACACATTTATTTTATTACCAACCTCAACCTTTCATAAAAAGATAAAAATAGGAATAAAGAGTAGAGGATATAAAATGAAAAAGGAGAAAAGAATTTATTAGTCAAGCAGATTTTTTGGTTTAGCAAAGATTTAAAGCAATACTCACTATAGACTCACAAATGATCGATAGTTAAATTATTAGGTTAAAAGGAATAAAAGCATTACCACTAAAAATTTAATTGAAGATAATGCAAAGACTAGATTAGAAATTAGGAGACTTTTAGGACAAAAGAGATTAGCCCTCAAGATAATTTATTATATCGCATGCCAGATGGAAATTATGCAAAGAAGATTTACTCAAGATACTTATGTAGCACCGTAAAAAATCTGAAGATGATGAATTTAGTAGCATAGATAGAGAAGAAAATCAAGATAATCGTAGTGAAATAAATTAACTTTATGTAATGACAGAAGAAAAAACAGTATCACAAAATAAGATATATAATATTGATGAGATAGATTTAGAAAAATTTACCCTAGAAGATATGAACAAGATATTAGATGCTAGATATGATGAATACTTAGCTAGAGGAGATACCCATGATGAGGCAGTGTCATTTTTAGATCAAGAATTTCATACAGAATATGTAGATGATATTATAGAAGATATTATACATCCCAAAGAAAATATTTAGAATACCGTAACAACCTAAGGTAGAAGATACTTTTATATGAATACGTAAAAGCACAGTGAACTAGTAACCCACAACCAACTGACAAGATCCCGTGAGAACCAATAAGATTATCTGATGGGAGGAAGAAGGCCATTAGCAAGTTCGTGTGACGGCCCCAAATCAAAGCTATAGATTTCATGGAAGCGAGACAACCAGAGGATATGAGTATACAATTACAACCGACTAATAACCAGGGAACCCTTTTAGATTTAGCTAGATTCGACCTCGAGATATGGCAAGAAGTAATAGAAAGATGGGAAAAAGATCGGTAAAGGCATGGATAAGTAATCCTTATGAGACAACCTGATATGTGGGACTTTATGGAAACACTTTTAGGAGACTCGACTTTTAATATATACCTAACATTTAAAGGAAAATATGAGGAGATAATTAGACAACTTAAGGACTTAGGAGATAACCCGTGGAATTTTACAAGTTTTATAAAAGAAATACTTATAGGATATGACCCTTCTAGGCAAATACTTATACTCAAAGCATAGCATTAATTGAATTAGATCAAATGACTTTAGGAAGTTGGAGATATATTGTACCTTCAAGAAAGAATACTTAGCTATAGCAAACGAGCAGGAAAAAGTTTTGATGAGAAGATAGAAATAAATATTTTAAAGAAAATTACGGGAGGAAATGAAAAGAAATAGAAAATAAATGGTCAATTTATTATACAAACTTACCGACTCAAATAGCCTCGGGAAGTAAAAATAAAGGAAGTTTAGGAATAGGACCTAGGATAATTTTACATTCAAAGACTTCGAGAAAAATGTATATAGAAGTTAAAAATCACAGAAAGATTTGAAAAACAAAATTATGGTTTTATGTGATTGTAATATATACCCCTCATTAATGCGAAGATAAATATAATAGGAAAAAATACAAAAATATGGAAAGAAAAATATTGGAAGAAAAAATTATGAAAACCATGGAAAAGGCAATTCATTGGAAAGAGCGAACTTTTAATAGAACAAAATTATAAGGGAAATTACCCAAAGATGAAAAGATAAAAGAAAACAAATAATAGTAGAAAACCCAATAGTAAAAATGTAATTGGAGAACCCAATCTTTTTGCTAAAATTACTTAAAAGATACAAAGTACATAATACTAATAAGCAGAGCAGAAAGATTAAATATTATAGAAGACTTAGAAGAAGATATAGTCGTAAGATAAATAGTGATGATTGAGGGGATAACATATAGTATAGTCAAGAATTATGAATATCGAATTAGAAGCTATAAGCTCGTGAGATAGTGACTCGAGAAGTGAAATACGAGATGTAGATAATCTTTTAGGTAGATGTACTAACCAAGAAATAGGAAAGACTTTCAAGATATTTTCTTTTTATGATGTGAGATGCAATCCAGGTCACGAGAATCGTCAAAGATAGTTTTTCCAAATAGGATTAGGATTTGATACAACTAGATACGGTTATTGTAATTGGTTTCCAAATTAGAAATAAGAGAAGGCGGTGTTTATTATGTAGCATAACCTATTGTATAATTTGTTTAGAAAAATTAAATATGACCCATTATAGATAAAAATTAAAAAAATAACAGAGAAGATCATAGTATAGAGAGTAGAGAATTAAAGACTAGCAAATAGAGAATTGGAAGTACAAATAAAGAGAACTTACACTTCAAATAAGAGAGATAGGAAACTAAACTAGTTTGACATAGAATGTTTAGGAATTAGAAAATAAATGGTAGCTTAAGCAAAGCCAGCTAAGAACAACTTCATAGTAAATACCCCTTTGAAAGATAAATTAGTTGAAGATCATATGAACTCTTTTAGAGTTAGTCGAATTTAGCTTCGATTCTCTCACCCTTTAGTCAATACTACCAGGACTCAACCAAACTAGGTACATATTTACCATTTTAATTACCTCGTTATACCCAAGTCTAATTTTAGTTGGAGATTTCTTGTGTGTAATTAAATTATAGAAAAAACCCTTAGCATAGACGCCTATGTGATAGATATTGCAGAGGGCATTAGAAATCATATATAGAACAACACGTAGTTCCACGGGGATGACGGGAGTACTGTACTCCTTAGCAACACCACTTTAGTCAAGATAAATAGATGGCACCAAGCATGTATATATACCACATTGCATGTAATGGCGCCTTCATGAGTAGTTTTCACCATCTAGGTTCTCAAGATCAAGACATAGAAATGGTTTCCACTTACCTCAAGTTTGGATAGGCAATTCAAGCGGTAATCAATTCCTTTCATTTTAGGACAATTTCATACTTAGCTTACAAGGCGGCATGTTTTGTCGTGACCAACACAACATCGCCTTTTCAAGCAATGAGCGAATCAATATCACACCAACCGCTATGCCACTTGGCGTAGCCCATTCATCGGAGTTCGTGAGGCGTGGTGGTACCATAGGAGTATAGATTCCAATTCTAGTTAGTTTTTTATTCCTGAAGTGAGAAATATTTTCCAAAGCTAGCCCAAACATACATACCGAATAGCACGAGAAAATACTTCTTTAGATAAATTAGATATGGAAAATCATGAAAATTATAAAATAAGAAGATTTTGAAGAAGTTCATTTTGGAAGATAAAGGGAGATTATTGGAACTTAGAAGATTTTCTAGAAATAAGCTAATTTAAAATTAATTTCTTGCAAAAATAAGAAAAATAAAAGAAAAAAACCAAAATACCTCGTAGAAGAGCGAGGTGTACACGATTTTAGATGAGATAATAAGATTAGCCTGAAAACAATGAGAAATTTTAGGAGAACAACCCGCATGAAATATTGGGAGAGAAATAAAATTGCTTGATCTAGATATATAAAAATAGAGAGATTATCTGGATCACTTCAAAGACACGAATAGATCACACACCG
Source organism: Camellia lanceoleosa (assembly GCA_025200525.1). Lineage (NCBI taxonomy): Eukaryota > Viridiplantae > Streptophyta > Magnoliopsida > Ericales > Theaceae > Camellia > Camellia lanceoleosa. The sequence goes on along the minus strand of CM045766.1, from coordinate 105,543,704 downwards.
TTGGTAGCGTATGTGAAGAATTCTAGAACCTTCAGATTAAAGAATTATTAGATTTAGGAGTAATTAGACCTAGTAATAGATCCACATAGAGCCTTGAGATTTATGGTTAGAAATCATGCTTGAGGAATAAAAAGAGGAAAAAAAAAGCTAGAATGGTAATAAATTATAAAAAGATTAAATGATATCTGATTGAAGATGATAAATATAATATACCGGATGGAAGATCGACTTTATAAATAGAGTCCTGAAGAGCTGAAGATATTTAGTAAATTTGATTGTAAATCGGATTTTGGCAAGATAAAAATGGAAAGAGGAAAGTATACCATGTGAATGACCTTTTTTGTTGCCCATAAGGACATTATGAATGGCTGAGTCAATTGCCCTTTGGATTAAAAAATGCACCTTCCATATTTTCAACGTTAGAAATGGATAGTATATTTTAATAAATATGGTTTCATACTTTAAAGGTATACATAGATGATATTTTTAAAGTATTGGAAATTCGGATAAAAAATAGTCCCGCATAGATCATTTGTACATAACATTAGAAGAATTTATAGAAATAATTTCAATAATAATTAGCAAAAAGAAGATGGTATTAAATACACCTCAATATAGAATTTTTAGGAATGGAGTTAGGAAATGGAAAAATTAGGTTACAATATCATAGTAAAGAAAATTTTAGATTATCCGGATAAATAGAAGATACAAACAACACCAATCATTTTTAGGAATTTAAATTATGCAAGAATGTATATTCCCAACCTTAGTAAAATAATGGGACCTTTATACGGTAAAACCACACCCACAGGACAAAAATATTTTTTATTCCGGCAAGATATAGCTCTAGTTGAAAATAAAAGATATTTGTAAAAGCTGCAGGACTTACAACTGCATAGAATCGAATATAATAGTGAAGCAGGATGCAAGTCAATTGGGATGGGGAACAATATTAAATAGCGAACTAGTAAATATGATAGTAAAAATAAAAAGAGCAGCATTTGTAGATATAGCTCAGGAAAAGTTTAAAGAAAAGATACAACCATGACCCGACAGATTTTGAAATATTAGGGTAGTTTATGCAATAAATAAATTGAATTATTTTTGCACAAACCTTTTACAATTAGAGCAGTTGACGAAGCGATAGTTAGATTATAACTCAACTCGATGGCGTAAATTTAAGTACTAGAAGATGAGCAAATTTTAGATTGTATAGTAGGGCAAGGATATAAAAAGTAGAATCCGAACACTTATCAAGGTAGTGACAATAGATTAACCAGTTGGTTAAGTAGAAAAGTTTATTTAGAAAAAGAAGATAGCAGTTTAATTTTGTGCGGATAATGGAGAGCAGCAGACCATGAACTTTGAAGTTCTCTCTTCCCATTCATGAAAGCGAGAACAAAATTCAGACCATTAACGGGGAATTGAGTTAAGGGCCCAGTTCGGCGGTGTCTTTTAGATAACCTTTAGAATAGTCGAACCATATTCGCGCCGGCCTTAAACTCTACCGATTATATATTTGCCAAAAATCCAAAATAGCCATTGTCCAAAAGTTTTTCTTTCTATGTAGTAGTTAAAAAAGGAACCAAACGTATTTACCATGATTGGGTAGAAAGTAGTTTCCTTTAGTAAAACTTTCCTACACCCAGGTTCAAGGGATTTATGATTTTGAGTAAACCATTACCTATGCGAAGACAAATAGGAACTAGTTACTTTATTAGCGGATAGCTAAAAGATTACTGGACACATTGAGCAAGGTAAAGTCAACCATCTTTGCTACGGTGGAGCTCGATTAGCGAGATAATTGGGCGATGTGAGCGGTAGTAGTAGTTCTAATACTTTCGAGAATGAGGTTGAGAATCCTGGAGATGTGTAGACATTGTGAAGACACGAAATTTCAAAATTGGATAAAGGCAAAGGTCGGTGAAAGAGCTGAAGCCATTCAGGGAGCGAAGAAAAGCGATTGAGAACATGGATTAGAACCACAACCAATCGACAAAAATTAGCTCGAGAAAGAACCCACACCTCATGGTAGCGAGAAATCAAACAACTTCCGGTGAGGAATTTGACAAATTGAGTGCTAGAATGTATTTCTTAGGACATTTCTATCATTAGATCACTGAGAAAAGAAGCCAGAAATAAGACTTAAAACTTAGTTATTTGTGTGGCAGAAGATGTAAAATAATAATTTAGTTATTATTGACAATTCAGATCTCTCCATATGAGAGTCGGCTGCCCGAGGCCTAGCTTATCAATGGCTCTACTCTGGAGTGAGGAAAGAAGAGCAATACAGCAACAAAGAAAAAATCACGAAGAAAATATTGAAACATTTTGATAGATGTATCGGTCTTAACAGACTTGACATTTGTAACTGAGATAAAATCTAGCTTCCTTTGAGCCTTTGGAATCTGAGATAAATGAGAAGCAACATCTATGACCTCAAAATTGTTAGATTCACGGCTTTGTCTCTAGATTATTTCACAGATCGGATCAAGCGAGATAGCTTTGGACCTGGCTTGCACATGCGATCTTGTCGCGTAATGGAAGAAATTTATTGGTATGTGGAAGTCTTGATAGATAGCAAACTACGGAATGGAAGGGAGATATGGTCTTAATCCATCAAGCACAAAATGTGCCTCGAACCTCTACGTTCAGGATACCAGGGACTTCTCAATAGGAGACTACAGCCATCATAAACGATTTCGCTCAAAGACCCGGTTCAATAAGTGGAGAAAATTGCGATAACACGTAGCATACAATGGATGTGGGACATCTGGTTTGTGAATAAATATCAAAAGATACATTACAATTTAGCCGTCAGGGTTATCCATTTAGCAGGAAGGCTGTTGTCGATGAAAGCCGATCACGACTATCAACATTATTCGTCATTCATGAATCATCTGTTATGGGAGAAAATGATGAAGCTATCAGATATAGAAGATGGGGATGACTTTCGACCCATTTCGGCAGCCAGATCTGAGCGACCTCTCGGATAGAATGTATGGATAGAACCAAAAAAAAAAGGTCCCCTAGAAGACTCCATCAAAAGGCAATTACCAGCGTGCTCTAAATAGTACAACATTTGGTGGCTAAAATAATATCGGGAATATTCAGAATGCAATGGAGAAAACTAAGCAGATCAATTCCTTTTCTTTTATAAAGCCAGCACTAACCTCGGAGTAATTATTGGGTGATTTTGAAATAATACTTCACTAAAGGTATGAGTTTGGGTGATTTTGAGTCGCATCTGATCAGCCATCTTATTTTATTTTTTTAAGCATAATATAAAAAAGTTAAAAATACAACTTGTTAATTTTAGAACTTAACCTAAATTTTTATTATTTATTTTATTATTAATTATACAATTGTACACGTACCGCCACCCACTAATTTTCTATAACTTAAACAAAAAGTAATGAGTCCAGTATGCAGAATTTCTACACAAAGGGGGCTAACTTTAATACATTTAAAATTGAGATTTTTTAAAATTATTTTATTATTAGCAAGATATCATAGTTAAAAAAATGAATGGTCTATTTAAAAAATATGATTATTATTTATTTTTTAGGTAACAAATGTGATAAATTAAATAAGTTGCGATATTAAATCGATTTAATTTTTTTTATGAATGATAAATATAAAATACCTGACAAAATAAAAGATTTTAATTATCAAAACGAGAATCATGGTGAGTCTTACGGTTCCAAACAACACCCTAGACTGAAGGCAATCTAACTCCTTACATTATTATTGTATTGGCAAGTAAAATGGTAATAAGATACTACTATTATTATATTAACAATTAATAATTAACTTTAGCAAAAAAATAAAACTGTAAGATTATTGTTAAAATTTTATGAATAAAATGTAAATTATGGAAATCATGTGCTGGTAATAGTTTTTAACATCAGTTCAAATCTTTAAAAAAGTTAATTTTAGAATTGGGGGCCACCACTTTTTAGTTTCACAGAGAAAATATTAGAATCAATAATTTTACACGTAAGCTTTGGAGCCCATGGCCACCTGCAGCCCCTTTCTGTCCGCCATTGAGCTTATAATTTTTGCTAGGGACAAACGCAAGAGAGTAATCATTATTGGGTGGACTTACAACAATGTTTCACACCATCGAACATATAACATTGTGGTGGGTTTGAAAGTTGATAAATAGTTGATTTTTTAATTTTTTTTAGTAGTTTTTTTGATAAAAAAATTGGGTTATTTTGCATAAAAAAAAATTGACTGTTTTAGTTAAAAAAATTAAAAGTCAAAAAAATTAACTTTTTTTGACAATTTTCCAAAAACCCCATTGTTGTGTTGTTTCTTGCAAAATAAAAAATAGTAAATTCTATTGTGAGTTGGCTTTTAGTTGGGTCTAAAAAATTATAAATATATCTTTTAAGATTTGATTAAAATATGAATTACTTCTTGTAATTTTAAAAATTATGTTTCACCCCTTGAGATTTATAATTTTATAACAAATCGTCACTTTTATTAATAAATCATCAAGTCAATTAACGCTTTTAATAATGTTAAAAATATATTTCATTTGATAATTTAGATAATTTTATTATTGTATAGAAGAATAATTATGAATTTTAATTTTTCAATTAATTATGTTGAATAAAAAATTCTAACAAGGGAGTGTTTGTAATTTTTTAAACAACAAGAAGCAATGATGGTGTTTATGAGATAAAAAAACTTGCTTCCCAAACACCACTATTAATACTTTAAGCAAATAAAAGAATATATTTGTAATTTAGAAAATACAATAAATAAATAAGCCAATAATGCTCTTTTTGGGAACATAGAAAAAAGTCAACTTATTGACTTATTTAAGTCACATTAATTCTTTTTTTTTCACATTTCTTTAAAAAAATCAAAAAGTCAATAAATTATTTTTTTTTTCTATTTTTAAGTAATTATTTTATTTTTTCTCTCATAATTTTTTTTTTCTTTTAAATAGAACTAATTTAACCGATTAAATTAATTAAAAATCTAAAAATAAAAGGTAAAAACGCTTTTTCCAAACCAAAACTTTTTTTTTTTTTTTGATTACAGAAAATCCTCATACTCTCCCGCAGTCCAAGAGACCTTTCAGAGATCACCAAGGTGCTCGTTAGTCGCTGGAAGCGAACAGAACTTGTAACCTTCTAACCAATTGTCGAACTTACCAACACACATTATTCCTAACACCCAAAAAATTAATCCAAAAGAATTTAAACTCATGACTTAAAACTTAACTTTAGTCCCCATTTTCTTATCACAAAACCACTCACCGATGGGTTAAAACGTTTAACCAACATGCTTCCAAACCACCGAATAACTTTTTCCACAAAGAGCCACAAGCATCACAGTTCTGAAACGTGTCGCATCAGCTACAGTCCGTGCCGAATATGCCTCTCCTCACCACCTCACTACTCCCACTTGCTATCACCGGTAAAAGAGTCCCACGCACGGCCAACTTTCAAAAGTCCTTTTTACCGGTTCCTCCCGGTCATCCCCCCACAGATCTCTTCGTACCCGACTCTCTAACATAACAAAACAACAACCCACGTTTCGCTCTCTCTCTCTCTCTCTCGCACTTCTCAAACTAACGCCAACTCTATTCACTCTTGGACTCTTGTTCTTCGTTTTCATCATCTCCGATCTTGTTTGGTTCACCAGAAGGCCTCTGCGAACCGTTAGATTCGCTTACCGGAATGGCTTCAACGGTTGGATCAGCCACCGAGAGCCTCTCCAATCTCCACATCAATGGCGATTGGGCCTCCTCTTCTCCCAATCTCCTCAACAATCTCTCCCTTCTCTCTCCTCACCAGGTTCATATATTCATATTCATTTATATATATATATATGTATGTATAATCTGTCTGTGTTTGGATAGGGTTAATTTACAGTGGTTTATTGGCAGATTGAGATGGCGAAGATGTTGTTGGAGATGGGTCAGAGTCATCTGTTTGAGCATTGGCCTGAGCCTGGTACCGAAGATGATGAGAAGCGAGCTTTCTTCGATCAGGTTTGTGGTTATTTGTTTATTTGAGTTGGCCAATTGGTTCTGTGCTGTGTTTGAAGAAGGAGATTTTGTGGTTCATTTCTTCGAACAATATCAATGCTGCTCTCTCTTCGTCTGTGCGAACACGAACACAATTGAGTTGGTTGGGATCATAATGGGAAAAAAAAAATTAAAAAAAAAAGAGATGCCAGCAATTGAGATCATAATTTGCCTAGTATTCCAAAAGATTCGGTAAATTTGGGATTTTAATGTTGGAATTAAATTGATATTTGGCCAAAAATTCAGGAAAGACTGGATCCAAATCTTCTCCTCTCTCTCACTATCTCTCTTTATCTATATGTATGGTTTGATTAAAACTGGTTTTTGTATTTGGAAGGAATAATAAAGAAAAAAACGAGTAAACTTTTTTCGGTATTTAAAATTAATTTGGCTGAAATTTGAACTTTTTTATGTTAGTAGTTAAAGTTCAAAATTTAATGAGAAATAAGAAGAGAATTGTCTAGATTTGACTCATAATTTAAAATTGGATAAATTACACTGAGCTCTCTTGAGGTTTGGAAAAATTACAATTAGCCCCATAGTTTTGATATAATTACATGGCCTTCTCAGAAAGTTGAAATTCGTATAACAAATTGGTTCATGCTGTTAAAGGCCCATTATTATTTTATGATGTCCTAAAAAATATTTAATTAAATGACCATTTTACCATTTATTTTATAACATTTTTTTTTTGGATCAATAGGATGGGTAACTTTGAGTAGGGTAGTGTTGTGTGGTGGCGGAGGGTGAAGTAGGGGTGAGTGTGTTATGGTGTGGCTGGAGAGAGATGAGAGGAATACAAAGAATAGAGGAAGAAGAGAGGAAAAAAAAAGAAAAGATATACACTTAAATAAGTGATTTGACCCAAATATATATGGGAAAATGTTAGGGATCTCAAATGTTTTCAGATGTTCTACCAAATATCTCACATGGGTGTGAGACCCATACCATGTGAATCTATCTGGGTCTCACACTCATGTGAGACATTTGGTAGTACATTTGGTAAAACATTTAGGGTTTTCTGCATTACTTATATATATGGATTAACAATAGTTTGACATCATCCATTAGGGCTGTTAAGACCTATGTGACTGGATACGGGTGATGTGTACTTATGCCAAAATTATGATGTTAGTTGTGGTTTTTCAAATCTCAAGGAGGTCAGTGTAATTTACTTGTTAGTTCTGTTAAGGCTTCCAGTACTGGATAGGTGGTATGTGTAATTATGCTAAAATTGTGGAGCTAGCTGTAATTTTTTTCAAATCTCAAGGGAAGTCAATGTAATTTACCTTGTTAATTTGACACAAATATCTAAGGGTAAAAAAGTAAATTGACATTTTTGGTTAGTTCCATGAAGACCTCTGTTATTAGAGGGGAGGCATTTGTAATTATTCGGAGACTATGGGGCTAATTGTAATTTTATCAAATCTCAGGGGAGGTCAATGTAATTTATCCTTTAAAATTTTAGATGATGCCATACTTAAATTTTCTTGCAAAAGCAACTGCACATATACCACGTTAAATAATGACAATGTTGTACTTGTACATGTCACACAATAAGTGATTTTATTATTACTGCTGCAAATTGACTTCTGAATTTTGTTTTTTGATTTCTGTCTTCATGGGATTTTGTTGCCAGCTCTCTGAAATGCATTTGCCTTCTGATACCTCATTGTTGGATTCATGTTAGAAGTATTTGTACTGTAATTGCATCTCTTCTTCTAATTCAAATGCATTATTCTTAGAAGCTTAATGACTACTGCTATATCTTTCAGGTGGCTAAACTTGATGCAAGCTATCCAGGGGGGTTGATTTCCTATATCAAAACTGCTAGAGAACTCTTAGCAGATTCAAAGGCTGGGAGGAATCCATTTGACGGCTTCACACCTTCTGTAAGCAACATACTCTTTATGTTTTGTAACCTATGAATCTTGCACACAATTGTTTTTCATGTTCTAAAATTAACTTTGCTTTTGCATGAGGTGCTTGGTAAAGTTGGTGTTGTCTGAAGTTTATCTCAAATTACGTGCTCCATTCTGTAAGAATGAGAAAAAAACTGTACTATTAGGATTTGTCTAAACATCATTGATAAAATCATATGTTTGTAAAAATGCAGTCTTTTCTTTTCGCTTCTGAATTTCTTGAATTAAACAGATGCAGCAAATCATATGATATTGGCTGCCTGTATATTGTATCTCTGGTCTGAACAATTTTTTGGGATGGCAAAATAAAAAGTCATGTTATATTTTATACTAACTTTTCCGTATGAGCTTATTTCTGGTTAGTTCAACTGTCCAAACTGTGGACATTTGTTAGCTTTTCTGTTTGGAGTGATGTCATACATATTCAATATATCCATACTGCACGTAGTGAATTTCTAGAGAACATCTACCGAACCTTCTTGCTTGTGGACTTGAGCACAACGACTTTTTTTTTTTTCCAGGTCCCATCAGGAGAGTCTCTAACTTTTGGGGATGATAACTTTGTTCAATTTGAGGAGGCTGGTGTCCGGAAATGAAGAATGCTGCATTTAGTTCTTGTTGCAGGGGGACTTGGTGAATCGCCTTGGATACAATGGAATTAAGGTAAATAATTTCCATTCTTAGGATTTTATTCTTAGCTGGAACAAATCAGTGGTTGGTGTATCCATTCATTAATTTATGTTCTAAGATTAATATGTATTTCTATATGATACTAAAAAAGGGACATGTAAATAAATATTTTTCAATTCACATTTAACCATTTTTGCTTACTCTTGTAGGTGGGTGGCTCTTCCTCAAGAGTCTTCCTCCTAAACATGTTTCTACAGCATTAAGACATCGAGTCCATTCTAGCTTTACAAGAAGCTAGCTGTAAACTAGTGCAAGGTTTGCTTTTTTACTATGGCCTATTACTACGTAATATGAAAAAGGCAAGCTGTCTATTTTATGAAGCTGCTAAGATGACTTCCTTCCTGATTTTTGTGTGTACTATGCTTGCATTCCTTTATTTGGGTAATTCAAACCATATCTCCTTAATCTTCTATTCCATATACTACTATTAGAAAATAAAAATAAAAAATAAATAGAAAAATGTTTATACAAATAATCAAGTCTTAGCTATCATCACATGTAAATATTTATGTTTTTATATCAAGTTGTTTGATGTGGATTGAGGACACGCTTTGTAATGTGAGTTCTGTCAGAGAATAGCCCATTGAAAATAACAGAATCGCTTTTGTATTCTAGAAACACAAGGACCATCCATGCTAGATGACACTTCTGCAAAAATGTTTGTATGAGTCATGCTAGTATTTTTCTTTTAATTACTGCTTTGGATTTTTTTTTGGGATATCAGGGTTGGCTTTTAGGAGGAGAATCATAAAGAAGAGCTTCTAAGCCTATAGATATATTTGTTTTGTGATCTTACTCTCTTTTCTTTCTTTCTTTTTTTTTTTCTCTTTATTTTTTAGTACATTTAAGAACTTCAGATAATACATGCACACAGTAAGCTACCATGCTGAACTCCTTACCTCTTTCACCGAGGTTTTGTTTTACCTTTTGCATGCCACATTGCTGACCAAATGGGTCTTGGTATGATGCTACCTCTTTGACTAACAGAGCACAAATAGTAAGAACATGAGACAATAGTTGTTCTTTTTCTTTTATGGTCCAAATTGTGCAATATTCCAGCCTGCTAACTGATCTCAGAATAAGAAGCTTGTTTCATGTAGTAGGGAGGTTCAATTGGTGTGAATCTGTTACTGAAGCAAACTTGAGTACCTGCTTAGTTTTCTAAAATTAAAAAAAAAATGTAAATGATAGAAGATGAATTAATTTCGTGAAGAAGCCCTATCTTTCTGATGCACTATATATGTATATATATTTTATAGACCTCAGGTGTGTCATATGACAAATATGAAATGTCTTAGGCAATTTATCTTTTTTCTTTTCTCAGACATATACATGCAATTGATAAGCTAACATTTAATATTACATAGGTATTTAAGGTATGCAACGATTAGGACAGACTTTTTTAAATTTGGTGTTGATAAACTTCTTTCCTTAGGAAGAAACTAGAGAGTGGCCTTTTACTTCTCTTTCTGTGATGTTAGCTGAGAATATATGTGTGCATTAAACAAATGTGTATTAGCTCCAATGCTGCTTTGAACTTGTAGGTGGATGCCAAAGACAGATTCCTTTTGTTATAATGACATCTGATGACACGCATGCAATGCATTTTAGAGCTGTTGGGAACTAAAAGTTTATTTTGGAATGAGTCCTACAAGTAAAATCCCTTTAAAAGTGTGTAACCAACTGATCATCAATACAATTTATTCGGTGAAGTTGCCAATTTTGTAGGTGGAACTGTAAAGATATGTTGTCTTTGTTTTTTTTAATAAGATATGTTGTCTTTACATACAATTTCAGGAAAAAGTTGCTGTTTAGCTGATAATGATGGGAGACTTGCTGTGGGACCCAAAAATAAATATAAGTTAATTCAGGTAATTTTATATGTTCATGCAACATATGTAATTTTTGAGCAGATATTACATGCAAACATGCTTACATTTTTCAGCTTATGTCATGCGTATTTTTATTTCCCATATGTTCTAGATCGTAGACTAAAACCTCATGGCCATGGTGATGTTCATTCACTTCTTTATTCTAGTGGTCTTCTAAAACATATGGTACGTAATTTTGTCCATATAGGTGAGAGTTTTGTTTTAGTTTATCTAGGTCACCTTTTTGTTTTTACACCAATTTTAGTGTCCTGATCACCACTGCAACATCTTAAAAAATTAAATTATTATGCATGTACTGAGGGTAATCCTCAACCATGGCGGGTGTGACCTCTTTAAAGTTATTTAGCTAGGGTGCAGAAAGATACACCTTTTCATCTTAAATAAGAAGGCTTCTACATACTTGAAGCATAGCCAAGCTTCTTTAAGTGCATAGAATGATGGAGGATACTATTAAATTTCACACTGGCCAGTTTTCTTGTATGTAATTTCATGCTTTTTTCACTATGTCCATGGTTTATCAGTATGGCGTGATGCTGGTGGCATGAGATGGGTTCTGTTTTTCCAAGATGGGCTAAATGTTTTATTTCTCTCTCAAGGTTCAGCGTTGATTTTTTTTGTGGCTTCATTGCTTAGTTTGGCTATAAAGCTTTGACACATTTATCTCCCCTTTCCTTTTCTCTATGTCTAGGCAATTCCAGCATCACTGGGTCAGTAAGTGCCACCAAAACAATACCATATGTTAATTCTCTTGCTGTGCCTCTAAAGCTAAAGAAGCTTATTGGAGGAATTGCACAAACTCACCACGCAGATGGTAATATTATCAATAATAATGTTTCTCTATTTGTGATTTGCAACTGTTAAGTTGCAGCAGAACTCTTTGAGCTTTGTCATTATGAATTTTTTTTTTCCATTGAACTTTGACTTCATATTCTGATCATCTGCTGTTCAATGCGTATTGGGCTAACACTCCTCTGCATCTGTAGAACATGACTTGCTAAAAATACTCTGCCTTTTTCTTCTTATTTAAAAGGAAAGTAGTAGAACAATAATTCCTAAAAAGAGTTAATTTTATCCAATGCTTCCCATAGTCCCTTAAATACTATGCTAACTGGAAAAAATAATTGGGTAATCAGTGGTGGAACTCAGAAAATTTGTCTAGAAGGCAAAAATAGCTTGAAACAAGAGTGTCCCCAAAGATGTAAATTCACCCCTTTGTCGCAGAGACTCTGGATCATGGTTCATGATAGCTTAAAAAAGACTACATTTTGAACACATCCCCTCGTAGCACTTGCCACAATAGGCATAATGCACATGATGACTACACCTATAGCAGCAATCCAGTTGTAATCAAAAACCATTCACTAAAAACACACACTATTCATAGGTGACAAGACAACTTGAAATTCAAAAATACAACCCCACCCGTGAATTGATGGTTGATAGCTACATGTAAATTTTACTAGATATATCTCAAAGTACCTTGAAACATAAAAAAGAAGCTAAATATACTGCTGCTTCGCATATAATAAATTGATTTTTTCTTATCACTTGTATGAGAGGGTTCTAAGAACGTTGGAAAATTCGAAGACCTTCGAAGATCCTTGAAGAATAACTTCGGAATTTTTAGAAGATGATGAGAGGCTTAGATTCTTCAATAGTCTCAACTTGAAGAACAAGGCCAAGAGTAAAGGAGATGATGGAGATTAGAGATTGGGTGAAGAAGAAAGTAAAGTAGCTAGAAAGAAAATAATGGCAAGGCTCTCCCATGCAGATCTCCCACTTTCACCTCTCAAGGTGCTGATAATGGAGATGGGAAATTAGTTCTTTCCCAAGAGTCAGTCTCTCTCCAAAATCCATCCCTTGTGGAAGCTATGTAGCAGTGGGTGCTATTTATAGTAGCACCCATGATGTAGATGGAGCCTATGTGCAAGGGGCACATAAATATTCTCTAACTACCTTTGTCTGAGGTGTGAAGTGACCTCTAAGGATGGGGGAATATTCTCTCTAACCACCTTGTCTCGAGTGAAAGGACCTCTAAGGACGTGGGGAATATTCTCTAACCAATTGGTTCGAGAAGTGACCTCTGAGGATGAGGAAAACCCAAGAGGAGATCAACCTCAGCGACTAACCCTTCCTCTTAGCCACACACCTAACCAATGATCCCCTACTATTTCCAAAGGGTCGTGGGTAGTCCCGGAGAGGACGCCTCCCGCACAGAGCGGTCGTGGGTAGTTCAAGAGAACTCTCTCGCCAGCAAATATTGCCGAAGTCTTAGGGACTTCTAGACCGTACTAACACGCCGACCCTAGTATAGGTTGCTTTAACCGGAAGAGTAAGTAAATTTATTCCACCATCCATCGGGCTATCTCGGATCGGGTCCTTTGTTCAAACTCCATTACGCCCATGGTTACCAAAAGGAGATCCTTGAAAAATTCCGGTATTCGCAAGTGTTCTCGACTCATTAATGTGAGCGAGATTTCTAGATTATGCTCAACTTGCTTCTGCCAAGTGCTCGGATCTCTAGATTCGTGGGATCCGAATCCTTGAGTCCGGAAAAGCGCGATCTCTAGGATAGCTCAATAATTCTTTTTGAGTCCACCGGGGTCCGAATAAGTCCCTAAGTTCGTGGATCCCAACCCTTTCGAGGCTTAAAGCTTATATTCAAATTTCGCTTGATGGCGATAAATCCGTGGGCCCACCAATCTTTTGGACTATCATGATAAATTGAGTCACCAACCTTGGACTATTGGGCCTAATTAATTTAGTGGGCTCAAATTAGCTCCTCTTACATCATCAACCAACAACAACTTCAACCAATTCCAAAGCACCCTGAACCGCACTATAAGAATGAGAGAGTAGGGGAAATTGTTTCAACATGATTCGCTACTTGAGAAAAAATAGCCTTTTCCATGGTCTACTTGAATCTGTTTCAACGCGTTTTAGGCAGTTAATTGCGATTACTAATATGCATCAAATTGTAAGAATTATTGTGGTTACTGAAGTGTGAATGTGGTTTGTGGTTTGACATGTATTTTTCAAATCTCATGTTCTGTTTTTTTATATATCACCATGTTCTTGATTTAAGATCTGTTGGTCAAAATTCTTGCTCAGCCCAATTTGTTCAATGGATTGCAGTTTGTCGGTTGTTTCAAAATATCAGGGCACAACCGTATATTGAAGGCTCCCTGACATCCATTTGAGCCACTATCACCAGTGGTGGATTGAATTTTGTGTAACAGGTAATTATCGTTACGTGAAGCCCATAATGGGCCATTATGGTTGTTACGTGAATGGTGGCTGCTCAGCGTTGCTACGCGCTTAAAGGCAACTTCTTTTGCTCAATTTTCCTTGTTCAATTTCTATTTTTTATTTATTTAGTCAACGTTGAGGATTGAACATAATTTTTTTATGTAGCTTTAAATTGTAAGTTTTATGTTATGTTACATATGTAACTTGAAGATGTGCATCATAATGCATTTTAGTTTGTTTAATATAATAAATGGCTGGTTTTAAATTTAATAAATTATTTTATTTATTTTACATGTAACCTGCAAGTTTGAAACACAACACATTCAATAACTATTGATAACAAAATAAATAATAGTAAAGTGTTGCATTATGGATTTATTACACATGACATGAAATCATTAACTATTGACATATTTAAAATTTCTTTATATTGACTTAAAAATAGTATAAAATTTAGTGCATATATTTGATCATGTTTTAAAATATACAATACCCACAAAAACAATTTTAAATCTCAATAAATGTGATTTTGAAATAAAAACATGTCACATGTGTATGGGTAAGTTTTTGTAGAGTAGTGTGAAAAAATAAAAATAAAAATTACGGCCCGGTTGCTGCAATTAAGCGCCACTGCTGCGTGTTACTGTTATAGGAAACCTTGATTTATGTTAGAGTTTCTAGAAAACTTCAATTATTACCATAAATTAGAATATGACAAGATAGTTTATACAAAGTAGAAAAGAAAAAAGATTGTGCCTTGTGGTGACACATGATCCAACTTTTTCTAGCAATAATATCATTGTATAACGGGAAAAGAGTGAGATTTCACCAATTAAAAAGAGAAATCTTTTGTTTAGGATTTGCAGATTCTTCTGCCCTTGATATTTCAAGCATAGGGTTTAGTATTTATATACATAAGGTTCTCTATCAAATTCTTTCTTCTGCCTTCCACAAGTTATAAGGTCTAGAGCCTGAGACTTAAAAAAAGCATGTGTCATTGCCTGTGAAGATATGGTAGTGTACTTGTATAAGCTTCGTCATGAATACTGATGCAACAATTTTGTTCTGTCTGTTTGTTTTTTCCTAGTATCTCCTTCTGATGATTTATGTAGTTGGTTTTAATTGTTTACATCCCAAAACAGTATGCATGCAAGAGCAATATTGACTTATATGGTTCATGTGGAACGGAGTTCATATTTGATATTATATTTACTAGTAAGGGAACAAATTGACTTTCAGGTAGGACGATGGTGATTAATGTGGAATACAATCAGCTTGATCCTTTACTTAGAGCAACTGTAAATCCTGATGGTGATGTCAACTGTGAGACAGGCTATTCTCCTTTTCCTGGAAACATAAACCAAGTATGATTTGTGTATTCCTTTTCTTTCTCAATGTGCATTTCTAAAAGCAGATTTGTTCCCCTGTTTATCTCATTGCATAACGGATTATTATTATTATTTTTGCTGGGGGGTGGTTATATCCATTATTTAAATGCTTCTTTTTTTAACAGCTGTTTTCCTTCGCAATGAATGTCTTCAATTTGGAGTACTTAATATTGTTTATTCTAACTTGGTTGAATTGGGAAAAAGCCACTAGCCAAGTACCCCTTGGTCGAACCCTGAAGCAATGGTTGTGAAACTTTTTGTTCTTGAATTTTTTTTATTTTTTTTGCGACCACCCCAGGTTGTTGGGATCTTTGAGAAGTTGACTTTTAGTTGTAATTTTCTAATAGTAGTGATTACAGTTTTCTGGAAGGTGAATCTGCTGTGCCCTATTTTAGTTATCAGAACCTTAGAAAAAAAGGTGCACCCCATTTTAAATTATATACTGTTTGTCCTGTTCTTACTGGAAGGTTTTAATTAATGAGTTAAAGTGGTGTACAAGAGAGTTCATGAACAAACAACGGTGTGATATTTCAGTTTCAGAAGAGAAACATATGGACACTGCACTCAATAGATTCTCTATATCTATCATATTTATTTTCCTCTTTAAAACTGTCCATTGACTACAATGAATCTGTAAATCAAATGGTCTGGAATCATCAGATTATCTGTGACTTTTATGTTCGACTTATGAACTCTATATCTATGCAACCTTGTTTGTGAAGAATTGGTTGCATGGTGCTTATAAATTTAGAAAATGGATAATCAAGTAATTTTCTTCATGACTGTTGTATTAGTATCGTTATCACTTAAAATAAATTTTTTCCAATCAGCTTTGGATTTATTTGTGTCGATAAACTATTATTTCTATTTTTTTTTTAATCCTAGGGAAATATTCTATTGGTTAGGCTTGACTCTTGTAGTCATATTTTCTTGCAGTTGATTCTTGAACTTGGCCCCTACATTGAAGAGCTAACAAAGACTGGTGGTGCTATAAAGGAGTTTGTTAACCCTAAGTAAGTTATTTTTTTATTTCTTGCTACCCTTTGACAGTTCTTTAATAAAGTTTATGTTCCATGGTGTTTTCCACTATTTCCTTGCATTTGTCACTTTGTTTTAAACTAAGTTTACTTCCTTTTATTACCTTTATATTACTAATAGAACTTTATGTTCATTGCACTGTATTATGATGTTGTGTAGTAGAGAAGCAGAGGTGATATGACTGGTGCTGAATTATTAAATTATTGCTTTCACTTATGTGAAGGCAACTGATGCATACATCACATAATGACGTAACTGTGTTGGTTACATGTTATACTCACATTGTAACTATCGTTTGATCACAAATATTATAAATTACATTTTGCAGAAAGTTTTAGTCCTCATGATATTGTAAACTTTCCAAAGTTAAACCCCTTGAGAGTTGAAATCCATGAACACTGTCATTGCCATTTTTAATTTGGCCATTTTATGTGAAGAGGTACCGGGTGGGGTAAATGATGGAACATCAAATGAATGGAGGTATATATCCAAAAAGTAGGGTAAGGGGAATACTGTAGTGCTTGAACTAAGTAGTTTGACTTCACAATCCAAGTATTTTGCTGTACTTGATTCAAGTACCATGAAGGAGGGGGTCATAAAGAGTTTGGCTTTCTCAAGATAGTGTTAGAAGAATGGAGGAAAATGTGGTTTCTCAATGGGAGCCCACTCAGTGTGAGGTTGCGAGTGATGTCAATGAGAGTGTAGGGGAGTTATTGAAATGGTTGCTGAGTTAGCTTCATCAATAGGTAGTGGAAATATGGACAGCCTACCTTCACATGGAGTGAAAACCAGAAGAAACTTGAAGAGAAGATTCAATGTCTCAAAATTGCTAGGGAAAAGCAAATTTGTTTTTTGAATGTTGGTTTTGTTGCTTTTTGGAATGTTATGGATCTGCCTTTTGGCTACATATTCTTTCTAGACTATACTTCGTGTTTCTTCGTAGTGAGGAGATTTTTTCTTGTTCATTGTGTCTTTGTGCACCCTTTGGGGTTGAATGCTTTATTGTGTATTCTCTCTCTCTCTCTCTCTCTCTCTCTCTCTAGCCAATAAAATCACTTACCAAAAAAAATTCTGGATATATATGAGATGGCTTGTAGTGCAATTTGACTATTCTTTTGAAAATGGCATTGGGGAATAAGTAAACTTGTGATGCAGCATGCAGTAGGAGAAAGAAGAGAAAGAAGAAGAGAGATGAGGAAGAGGCCACAACCCTAACACAAAGGGCCACAGCCTAATATCTTAAATTCTCATTAATCAAAGCTAACCTAAAACTATTACATAAAGCCATATATATAGGCGACATAGGAAACCCTAACTAAAAATAGGAAACTAAACCATAACATTATTTGGAAACCTAATCTCTAATAAAATAAGTAACTAAATATACTAAGATTCTAATTAAACTATCAATAAAAAATTAAAAAACATAAATATAAATATAAAATTACAAATAAATAAAATCTCCATGTCACATTCCACATCAACTTGTTCTCAAGAAAGTGCAGGGTGGTCTTGGTAATTTCAAAGAAGGTGAAATTGGTAGCAGTGTAAATTGGAAAACTTGGTATTCTTAGGAGCATTATATGCTATTTATTGAGAGGGAATGACTTTTTTAATGTAGTTCACACACGTTAGCCCTTTCCCTTGTATTTTATTTTTCAAGCATTATGAGTCATTCCACTACTATGATACATTTCACATAAGAATTATTATTTTATGGGAATCGGTATCACCATAATCAATGAGAGTGAAATGTTCTAGCTCCGATGAGTCCCATCCATATTTGGGATCAATTTGGGACATTGTCCATGCCAATGGTGGGAAATGCAAAGACAACTAAGGCATTCTTTCTTCATTGTCTTGGCATATTACTTGAGGTTCTTGGGAGAGTCAGAAAACGTGGAAGTTCAAAATAGTATTACCACCTTGCAGTCCTTTTATTGGATCTTGATTATGCATTCATCTTTTTTCCTTTTAAGTGCTTGACATCACTAGAACCCAATTTTCTTCTTTTTGGATGATTGATTCTTCTTCTTTTCATGCAAATATCTCGCAAAGCGATAATTTTGCATGCGTGTTGTTATTATCCTTATTATTATTTGGTTTGCTCATCTAGCTATATAAATGCATTTATTTGTAAGACAATTGTATTATGGATGCCTTTGGGTTGTGTGGGTGAGATGTGTGATTAGAGGGGGTTTGGAAAGATGGCGGGCACTCCAATGGCCTAAGATCACGTGAGGTAGAGAGAGGAGGTCAAGGCAAGCTTGGAGAGGAAGAGGTTGGCGAGAATAGACCTTGAACACAATTGTAGAGTGTGAGAGGGGGTGTTTAAGCGTGAGATTTAGTGTGTTAAAATTATGGAGTTGTGTTGTGGTGGTAATGTCTTGCTGCATATACGATACGTTATATAGGCCACATGAGTATTGGAGCCCAAGCAAACTGTTGAACAAGTGGCTCGTTCTCCTCAACTCGCTAGAAGTGATATAAGCTCTTCTGCTCCTGTGGCTCGATGGCGCGAAGAGCAACGTTCACGGCAAGCGGAAAGTAGCGCCAGATATGCATCGAATGACATGAATGTAAGGTCGTTGTTGCCTCTTCTCCAAGCCTGGTCGAGATGGAGTTGTCTTAGTAAGAAGACAACCATCTCGAGGATCCCATGACCTCAACCGCCAGTCCAATATCCTCTGATGATCCCGAGAAGTAGTGCCTGGGTCCTGCTCTCAACCCAGGCAACCAAGTAGGTGAATGGGTCAGGGCCCACCTCAGTGTTTAGGAGAGCCAAGGGCTTGCTTCCAAGCGACCAAGTAGGAGAAGGGGCTGTGGGCCTATCTCAATGTTTCAAGCAAGTAGGAGAATGCGCCGTAGGCCTATCTCAGTATTTAGGAGAGCCAGTGTTTATCAATCCAAGTCCAAGTGAACCGAGGGCTGATTATATTGTTGTTTGGTCTTCATGAGAGATATGAAGGACGATGGCCCTGAGGGGCCATAGTGCTGCATGTTGCAGGGCTCTTCATATTTAGATATATTTGGGCTTGTATGTATGCTTCCGCTTAGGCTAAGCATATAGTCTTGGTTTTGCGTGGTGCCTTAGCACACAGTGCCCTTAGGGCTCGTCATGTATCAAACATGTGATATGCCTACGTGGTGCCTTATTGGTCTACCACGTGGGTGGGGTTTTGGTGCTGTGGCACTCGTAAGGCTTGCCGTGTATTGGGCTTGATACAAGTACCCAGAGGTTCCAAGCACCAATTATGGAGTAAATCAAGATGCTTGAATTTAAGTATTCTGCTCCTGATTGTTGTCCATGATGCTGAAAGGGCAAAATATTTGTTCTGAATTTGTCTCTGTGGTCCTTGCATCGTAATTGGTCAAAGCTTTGTTCTTAATTACTTATCTGTGTTCTCCCTTCTTTTGACAGATACACAGGTGCTACCAAATCGCCATTTAAGTCAGTCCACACGATTAGAGTGTATGATGCAGGACTATCCTCAACCATTGCCTCCAACAGCAAGGGTTGGATTTACGGTTGGTAACATGTTGCTATGTCTATTGTATATATTTAAATTTTGATTTTGTAATTGATTAACATAATTACTTCTGTCAATTTGTATTATTTTTTCTTAGGTGATGGATATTTGGCTCGCTTATGCACCTGTGAAGAACAACCCTGAGGATGCTGCTAAGGTAGTTGTCCATTAAAATTAGGCTACTTAGCAATATATTTCTGCCTATTTTTTTCATTAATTAAAAAAGATTTATAATAAATTGCTTCAGAGAGTCCACACAGTGTGGTTTAACAAGTCTCTAGATATGCACTCAGGCATATATAATAGTTCTTTATCATATGGCTGTTACACGGTCTTGGGTAGAACTCACCCCAAAAGCTGGCTTCACAATGGCATGCAAGAAAGATTGAGCCCAAATGTAAATGTTCTGCCCTAAATATCAAGATGGTAAAATTTGAGGATCAGGTCACATTCATACAGTTTATTTTGGAGAGTAGTACATTTGCAAAAAATTTATAGTCTTGACTATCTTGGTGCAGAATTTTCTTTTGATGGGCTTTCATGGAGAGTCTAAAGTGGGCCCCATTTTGGGTTGTGCCCACCCAACTTATAGTGGGTTACCCTTGAGGTTCTGACAAATAAGAAGATAATGGGATTGATCCAATTTGATATATTTGTATTATGTCAACCAGACTGCCATTTTTCTATTCACTTTCCAAGTTTCCAATGTTTGATATAAATGACAACTACATATGTTCACTTGATAGTTCACCACATCATGCTTACTAGAGGTCCGATAAAATCAGTTGTAAAACTATATTTATCAAAAAAAATAATAATAAGTTGTAAAACTGGTGGGTTGTTGTTGTCTCAACTGGTGCGCCTTAGGTGTATTCTTTTGGGTTTGGAGTGCAACTACTAATGAAATTTAATTCTGGATTGTTAACTTGAAGGTCAGTTTGATGTTTTTGGATTCGGAAAATATTTGTATATTAATAATCTGTTTGCACTCAACTGAAGGTACCAAAGGGAAATCCATATCATAGTGCTACCTCTGGGGAAATGGCTATATATCGGGCTAACAGCCTCATACTTAAGAAGGTATGTAGTTCCCTCTTCTGACATATTTTGAAGAAAGAACATTAAATCTTATGATGCTCAATGTAGTTTCAATGGTATTTGTTAGTTGCATATTGCATATTGCTTTAATGGAGGAAAGAAGTTTTCCACAAAGTCCTAACTTGGCTTTCTTCGTCAAGAATCCGTTCTGGTGGAACCTGAGGAGAGCCATGAATTCATGATACTGTTGCACAGAATAGATGCTATATTTAATGGACATTTTGGATTTGATTACATTAATTAGGAGAACTCTACTGCTATCAAGGTGGCAGGTTGGCCTAAGGAAAGGAAAAAAAGAAAAGAAACGAAAGCAAAGAACAAAGTCCTCGGCTTTGCCTCAACCTTGACCTACATCCTTAACTTTTATCCTGCTATTAAGTTCAGGAATTCCAGATTGATCAATATTTTAAGAGTGCTGTAGAAGAAATACACCAAGATAAGAAGTATATTGCATTTCTTTTCTCTTATTTTCTTTGGGTTGGTTCAGAAGAATGTTGACCTCACAGTTGGAATACTTTGTTACTTTACCAGTAGGCAAAGAGTAAGTTGAACCTTGAACTTTTTGGCATGGGAACTTATTGGAATAGAAATGCATGACAGAAAGGAAGTAAAATCTTGAAATAGGAGATGTGTAAACCTTAGACCACCATATACAAATTTGAGTACTGAAATAAGTGAGTTTGGGCACTATCCTGGCAGTGCAAAATGGTAAATGACAGAGCCAAATGTATGTAGTATGAACGAAAACATGTATAAATATTGATCAGGGGAAACACTTATATATATATATGAACGAAAACATGCATACATGTATCCTCTTATATATATATCACATATATGCATATAAAAATACATATACATGTGCATATTTGCATTTATGTATGTATCATTTGCGTGGGGCAGCTGGCAACTTTGCCAATTGGAGAAACAAGGTAATCTAGAGTTCAGAAGCCAGGGGAAACACTGTTTGGGTGTGCTCTAAATTGAAGAATTAATGCAATTATTGGTTCATCATTGCCTTATAATTCTTAATTATATGAATGCAATGTATGTGATTAGTTTTCCTTCTTTTTGTTTTTTCCCTTGTCAGATTTAGAGTGCATAGAAAATTTCAATTTATGGCTTAATACTTAAGAAAATCTAAATATATGAATGCGTTACTCCCTGTTTGTTATTAGGCTGGTGTTAAGGTAGAAGATCCAGTCCTTCAGGTGTTCAATGGACAAGAGGTGGAAGTATGGTCACGTGTCACCTGGAAGCCCAAATGGGGACTTACTTTCATAGACGTTAAAAACAAAGTTAGTGGAAGCAGTTCCATTTCTCAGAAATCTACCTTGGTCATTAATGGCCGTAACATCTTTCTCGAGGATCTCTCCTTGGATGGGGCTCTTGTCATCAACTCCATTGAAGATGCAGAGGTATGATATGACTTGGTGATATATACAAATTGACAGTCATAGACATTGGTTGATTTGAGCAGTTCTCTGATCTTTCATAAAACATACACACTTTTTTAATCACGTACATGAAAATCAATGATTGTAATTAAGTATTTAAGGCGGTTCATGCCTTTCAGTATTGTGACATTCCTTGGATTGTTTTGCAAATTGGAATGCCAAGACATGCTATTAATGTCGTTCTTCCTTACCCAAATCATTTTCATTTACTCTTTTTGGAAAGGAAATAGTAGTTCAAAGTTTGCCATATCTTCTAGTTAATGGTTTATTTCACTGTATCTTCTTTGTTAGTACGAAGCATCATATAATTGCTGCATTTCAAATCGATCCATTTGATAGCATATTTTTCTTGGCACAAATTTTCTAGTGATGATTTTTGCAAAGAGAGAAACAGTAAGACAATGTCACTTGTTAACAGGTAAAAGTGGGAGGTTCAGTGCAAAACAAAGGTTGGATCCTTGAAAATGTTGATTACAAAGATATATCAGTACCGGAGGAAGTGAGGACCGGGGTTTCAGAATAAACAGGGTTGAGCAGTTGGAAAAGACTTACAATGAGCCGGAAAGTTTTGCTTGAACCCTTGAAAGGTGATTCTACCAAAGAGATGACATGCTATTCATTCTTCTATTTTAATTCAAAACTATTATTTGATGCTTAATAAGTTGTTTTCATGTTCTGTAGCAGTCACATTCTGTTATGTGTAATTCTTGTAGCAGCCCAAAATAAATCTTCCATTCTCTTTTTTGTAACTTTATTAGAGTAGTTCTGTGTGTGGGGCTGCTAGGTTTGAAAGTTATTAGGTTATTATTTCATTTTTTTTCTTTCTTCTTGCCTCAGTTTTGCATAAATGAACTCTAATTTGGGGAACTCTCTCTCTCTCTCTCTCTCTCTATTAGTTTGGTTGTTGTAAAGATTTCATTATTGGGAATCTCATGCCATGATCAGTCCCATGTCTTCATGTAAAACTTCAACCTCAAATTGAAATGTGTTTTGTCTTTTGTTTTCCATTTTTATTCTAAAAACAAAGAAAATTTGTTTCGTGTACTGTTTTTGAAAATTATTGTCATTTAAAACAATTTACCCTCCAAAAGAAGAAGTTAAAAAATATTTTCTACAAAAATGAAAATTGTGGGTGTTTACTAATTTTCAATTTTTTTTTTTTTTTGACATGAAAAATAAAAACGAAGAGAACAAAAATGCAACCCAACAAATTGGAAATTACCTTGGTGTTCTGTTTTAAAAATATTCTACATATAGGCTTCGTTTGGGAAGTGAGTTGAATTTTTGGTTTTTTTTGCTATTTTAGCTTGGGATTAAAAAGTCTGGTTTGGGAAGGGTGTTTAATTTTTTTAGCTTTTTTGACTTTTTTGTATGAGAAAGAAGGTAATGATTATGAGTTGAATGTGATGTTTTGTCTTATTAGGTTAAAAAATTTATTTTGTTTTTTTGTGATTATTTTAGTTAGAAAAGCTCCAAACTTCTCCTCCCAAACGGAGCCATAGTCTGTTTCCATTATAATCTAGTAAATAACAAACGTTCATTCAACTTGTCATGATATGTGTGTGATTAACTTTAAAAAAGAAAGGGTCATTATATACGTGTTGTTGGGAATGATTTAAGTAATTTGTTATTTTAACCCAAAAAAACTTGACCTCAAATGCGTGCACGAAGCATTATTTGATGTCATACACGTAAAAACAAAAATTGATTTGTATTCTTTATTTTATTTTTTATTTCAACAAAACAAAATTGGCTTTAAGTATAATATATATTATCATTAGAATTCTCTAGATTTGGCGAACCAACCACGTACCAGACTTTAAAATTTTAAATTAACATAAATTACATCTATAATCTTTAATTGAGTCACTTGCTAATGGACGGGACGGTGGGATTGATCTTTTGATTAGCCGGCATTGAGTTGATACCAGTTATCAAAAAAAAAAACAAAAGACTTCATAGTTTAAATTTTTTTTATTTCAATTTGATTGTGGTTGTAATGACATCAATTTTACTTTTGCTCCTTTTTTTTTTTTTTTTCCCCTTTCTTTTCTTACACATTATATCAGTTTAGTACAATTGATAATGTCCTTTTAGAAATTAGACTAAAATCAAAAGACAAAATAGTTTATTCAATCTTCTCAAAGTGATTGGAGAGTTGGTGTCTAATTTGAAATTGTTCATTTCCTTTTGAGTGTGAGATTTTGTCTTTGATTTTTTTTTTTAATTTTTTAAGAAATTTTATCAGTTAGATTAAATTGACATAATGTAAAATGGTAAATGGAGAAATTGCTCTAAAAATTAATGTATTTTACTAGTGTCCGATTGCGGATCCATAATAAAATAAAAAATAAAAAGTAGATGAACTTAACTCATTTCTCAAAGGAAAAAAAAAAAACACTCATTTAATATAATTATTATTATTTAAATATCAACCTCACTAAATCTTATAATAATAGAACCCTTTAATACATATACTATTCGTCCATTTCTATTTTTCATGTATTCTTTTTAGTCTGATTTCTTTTCCTTAGTTTAATCAAAATCTTGTGTTAAACATATCAAAACCTGTTTGCTAACTGACTTTTGGTTAACGTAGGTAAAAAGGCATCATTTTTTTATTTTATTTTATTTTATTTTTAAAAGTAAAAGCAAAGTCTTACATTTTACACATCAATCAAATTTTTTTTTCCCCTCACAACTATTTATTCAATTTAAAAATAACAATGTTAGGATTACAAAAAAAATTTCAACCCAGAATTGCCCAAAAAAATTAATGTATAATTGAGATTGGTTTTACATATAGACCTATCAAAAAAAATTGAATTTAAACCACATGATCATTATCTGGGTAAAAAGCTGGACAAAAATTCTGAATTCTTATCCTTTTCTGAATTGATAAACCATTTGCAAACACAATTAACCTTTTTTACCTTATAAATTTTTTTAAAATAACTTCAAAAAATAAAGTTAGTATCGAATATGGATGGACTTTTTACCTCACATAATATAACAACACTTTCATGGAAAGTGATCATTTTCTGTACTTTTTTTTTTCCGTCCAACTATCATCAAACATTTGATCCATAAAATACACCGAATAATATTACGAATTTAAATTATCATCTTATAATTCAAATTTATTTTATATATGAACTCCACATTATATAAATTTAATTTTCGTGACACAATCTCCCACCTAAAAAAATCTGAATAATTTCAGCTATGTTTGGTTTTAACTTTTTGACTAAAAAAGCACAAAAGATAAAATGGGCTACATAAATCAAGATAAAATGTCATATTTAAATCATAATCATTATATTTTTTTTTTTACAAAAGTAAAAAAAGTCAAAAATAAAAATCAAATGAGGTTAAAAAAATCAAGCTGAAATAGTAAAAAAAACTAAAAACTAGATTATTTTAGCTCTTCTCAGAGGAAGACTCGAGACTCCAAGATTTTTCATGGAAAAATACTATGGAGATGTGGTCCCATATGTGATTTAATCAACAAGGGTTGCGTCGAGTTATGGGCACCTCGCAAATTCTTTCTTACCCCATGCGTGGAAGTCAGATTTGACTTGTATTGAAGAAATCTCGAGAGACCTCTCTTCCCTGAAGCTTCTTTCAATTTTATCTCCATTATTCTCAATTACCCAAAAAAACATTGATCATTTACCGTACAATTCCAGTACAATTTATTATAAGACCTTTCTCTCTACCCATATCTCTCTCTCTATATATATTCTTCCACCACCTTGTTCTATCTAGAATTTGCAATTCTACCATGTCTCCTCTCAACACCGATGACTTGCACCGGATTTTTGAGAAGCTAGACCGGAATGGTGATGGCCTTGTGAGCCTCGATGAGCTTCAATGGCTTCTTGAGAGAATTGGGGTTCATACCGGCCTAGATGAGCTCCGGTCATTAGTTGGCAAAACAAGCCTCGACTGCATTGACTTCTTCTTCTTTTATGATTCTATCATTGCGAAACTTTAAAGAAGATGATGAAGAACAAAGCGAGGATCGTGAAGGGGATAATGATGACTTGGAGAGCGATCTTGCCAAGGCTTTTAAGGTTTATGATTTGAATGGTGATGGTTATATTTCATGCGAGGAGCTTCAGAGCGTGTTGTCAAGATTAGGGTTATGGAATGCACATTGTGGTAAGGATTGTAGGAGAATGATTAATGTGTATGATACGAATTCAGATGGGTTGCTTGATTTTGAAGAATTCAAGAACATGATGTTGGTTTCCAATCCTTGAAAATAAAAAACAAAAAAATAATAATGCAAATTTTTGGACACAGAAAATGAAGTGTTTGCCCAAATTCATCTCTCTCTATGTAGCCCAAATTCACTTTCTGCCTCCAAAATTCGTAAAAAAATTATGTTGTAATAGTATTGATGGTCTGTAGAATTTGAATTCAATTTAATCAGTCACAAGGGTTGTCTTGGATTGTTATTGTTGTAATCCCTGTTATTGTAAAATAGTATTGTATTGTTTTTATTGTAGATTTGTACTTTTTAGCAACACCCACACTGCCAAGAATATTCCGTAATGCTATATTTTGATCGGGAAAAGTTAGAAATTATGAAAAAAATTTTATGAAAATGATCATAAAAGATTTATGATCCTTGGATTACCTTTATTAGTATGTGGTGCTTTTATTTTAAGTGTAATCTAAAAGTCACAAAAATTTTATGATTATTTTCATAAAAAGTTTTTCATGATACCTAACATCACGATTTTCATAATGAGAAATTCTATGTATATACCTTCTAAGTACATGTACATATCACTATAACATATAAAAGTTTTAGAGATTAAATGTTTTGATCTTCAAAAGTAAAAATTTTGTTATAAAAGATATTTAGAGATCAATTTTTATCGTCATTATGATAGTCGCTAAAAGGTCATCCCGAAAAGTCAAAAATAAGACTTTTGGTGACAAAATTTTGAAAATGTCATTAATAAATAGACTTTAGGGACAAAATAATTTGGTCTTAAAATAGTTGACAAAATTTGATCCAAAAAATAATAATTCATTATTAACGTCTAATTTTTGTTGCTAAAAATATAATAACGATACTTTTCGCAACAAAAATATTTGGTTCCCAAAATAATTTTGTCCCTAAATTTTGATCTCTAAAACCTTAATTTTTTTTGTAGTGTGTACAACCATATTATAAATTGATGTAATTTTATCACAAAATTTCATAATATCAATTACAAGATGTGTAATATCGTCACAAATTGATCTAACAAAAAATATTGTAACCATGTTATATAACTTTGGTTACATGGACCACAAAATTTTAAACATTTTGTTACTCTAATTTGTGGTTGATGTATAATTTCAAAGTTAAGACTCATTTTGATGTGATAATTTATTAAGGAAAAACTACATTGACAGTCCTTATATTTTACTGCTTATGTACATTTTAGTCTCTACAATTTTGATGGGCACAGGTGTCATTTGGGAAGAAAAATAAAAGCTGTGTTTTGAAACTTCTTTTGGCATCAAAACTATTTGGGAAGGTAGCTAAAAGCTACTTGTGAAATTACAGTTATACCCTCCATGTTTACATTTGTAGGCTAGGACAAAATCCTTTGAGTGGGGGTATTTTGGTCATTTGAATGTGATGTGACAACATAAATAAATATTAATAAAAAAAATTAAAAAGTAGGTTTTTACCAATTTTTCAAATGACTGTCTAAATAAAGCCAAAAAGTGTAGGTAAAGTCAAAAGTTAGTTTTTAACCATCTTCCCAAAACACTCTTGATCCTTAATTTTAAATTTTTCATCAATTTGGTCTAATTAATAATGTCTTAAGGGTTTTTGACAAATTTTTTTTTTTATTAATTTAGTTGAAGTTAAGCCACTGAATTGCTCAAGTTTACAATTTTACTTCTAAAAACTTACACATGGCATTCATATGCACATTTGCATAAAAAAATATATATATTAACAATCAGACCAATTTGAGATAAAAAGCAAAACTTTGAGATCAAAATTGATTCAATAAAATTATAGGGACCAAAATGTCACAATGACCAAAGTACAGGGACTAATGGTGTAATTTGTTCATTTATTAAAATATCTAAACCAATTTTCTTTCTTTGATATTTTCTCTAATTATCAGTCAATCATCTTTTTTACCCATGAAAATTACATTTTTATATCATTTTTCTTTCTCAAAATATTTAAAATATAAAATATGTGAACAGTATATATTATGAGTGTGATTTACATCATATCACATTTAAATTAGCTACATGAGAGCAACCCACTACCCAAAAAAAGAAAAAAAAAAAAGAAAATAGGAAAATTTATTCGAGTGGTGAGCACGTTAATCTTTTGAGTTTTCAATTTATTTGCCTGTGGCGGTGTTTGTGAAGTTAAATTGAGATCTTTTTGGGCTAAAATTTGTAAAAAAAAATAAAATAGGTTAAAATAATTAACAAGATAAAATGTCACATTAAATCTATACTTATTTTACTTTTTTCTCACAAACATCATATCTAATTACAAAAAAATCTAACTCTCTTTTCAAAAAAAAAAAAACAATTTAACCTACTAAAATAATCAAAATTAAAATAACCTATTAAAATAGTTAACTTTTTAAACGAGGCCAAAATAAGTTTTAAATAAAAGAAGGAAAAAAAAATCCTTAGATTTGAGATGTTTGTTTTTAACTTTCTTTTAAGTTGCAAACAAAATTTGCCAAACAACCTCAATTTTGGCCTATGCAAAGCGATGTTAGACTCATTGTCTTAGAGTATTTCTAATGGTGTTTATTAAAATAATATTGGGGGCACTTATGTGTAGCTCCTAATAAGTGGGTTTATTATCTAATAAGTCTTATGGAAAAAATTTATCATAAAAAAATGTCACTAATTGTAAATTTTTGCGATAATTTATAAAAATCATGACAAAAAAAGTCACTAATTGTCAATTTTTAGTAACGTATGTAAAAATTGTTACAAAAAAATTATTTTTAACAACAATTTTATCAAGATTTATTTTCAATAGGACTTGATGAGAATTAAATCTAACTATTAGGACCTATTAGTTGTTTACCCTAGAAAGTATAAGTAAGCAAGCTCCATTATCCACTATTTGTTATTAAAATCCACTCCCACTGTTTAATTCACCAATTTGAATATACTTCTATTTTTGTTAACCTTACCAAATATCCCAAGACATGTATCATTCACTATTTTTTTTTTTGGAGGGGGGGGAATGTAGAAAATGATAGATTCACTCACTATTTTTTTTTTTTTTGAGGGGGGGAATGTAGAATAAACTATAAGATAATTTTGATCAATTAGGACGTCCACATTACCAGCACTAGGTGCATTCAAGTACTATTAATCAAACTCTCCATAGGAAAGGTTGTTTAGTCATTTACTTGGCCTGTCATGATAGATTCACTTACTATTTGAACAACAAAAAAGTATAATTATATAAGCAGTTAGTTTAACCAAAAGAAAATAAACTATTTTAATTGAGGTATTTTACAGAACATCTAAAATTTGACCATTAAAAACAACCGTCACAACTTTTTAGCAAAATTTGGAATTAGTTACTTGACCAAAGCTAATGATCAAGAAGATATGTGAATCTGAAAGGTTTAGCTAAACACAAGTAAAGAAATTAAGAACAATAAGCCAAGTCAATTAAGAAAAATAACAATTAAGAACATCAGCACTTGTTCTTGAATATAAAACCCAATAAAAAAAATTATTTTTGATAAAAATACAATCATAATAGACCTTTCAATCAAACCCAAAAATGACAGTAACCAAAATTTCATTTTCTTTACATGTGCTGATGACACACACACATACAAAACCCAAATAAAAGAGGGGGAAAAAAGTGAGAGAGAGATGAGGCAAAGATTGATTATCATATCAAAATTCAAAACCCAAATAAAAACCTTAGATTCTCACCTTCTTCCAAAAAGAAAAAAAGAAAACAACACGAAGTAAAGCTTTATACCTTGGAGCTGTGTAAAGAGAGAGGAGACAGAGATTAAGGCAGATGGTATCCGTCAGAGCTACATTCCACAGATCATCACCGGGGCTATATTCCGGAAATCACCATCGGAGATCAAACTTCTAGAGAGATAAAGCTTGATGGAAAAAGGAAAATGTGTGGTAGGACGAGGAAGAGGAAGATGAAGAGGAAGAGGCATGATAGAGAATGGAGTTTAAAATTTTGAAATCAAAATCAGAGAGAGAAAGAGAGAAGATTTCTGTGTGATTCAATCCTGTGGGTGGAATTTAAGAGCTAAAGTAAACTTGATCTGAAGCATTGATATTCACTCAAAAAATCTGAACCATTGAAATGTCCAAGTAGGACAAATGAAAGTAAGACAAATCTGAACCATTGGATTGAATCAATCTAATGGTGCATATTTTGACAAATAGACAAAAGTCTCATTAGATTCAAAAACCATCATTCCTTGTTATATATATATATATATCATATACATGGCCCAAACCCTAAGACCATCTCCAATGGGTTCACCAGATGCTTTATCAAATTTAAATTTAATAAAAAACTTACTTTTTATTGCTCTAATGGTTCACCAAATCTTTTATCAGATTGAGCATGTATATGCCTTTCATCAAATCACTGTTCATAACTGTTGGATTTTCCCCACCAGATGTCCCCCTAAATGACCACCTTAAGGCAAAAATTTGTAAAACTTTACACTAGTCGGTCAACCGGTTAAACATCTGCCTGCAATTCTACATATGACTACCTCAAGGAAAAAATTTATAAAAATTTGCATTAGCTTGGCCAGACATCCGCCGACATCTCAAGGCCTGGTCAACCGTGTTCTAATAAAGTTTCAAAAACTTTGTTGGAGCATTTGATATCAAATGAACCTTTTACTCAAATTTGGTGAAAATTTTGATACGCTATTAGAGATGCTCTAATAACACACACTCCATTTCACACACTCTCTTTCTTCCTCTACTCTCCCTTACTCTCTCTCTTCTTGACCTTTTATGCCGTCGTCGATGCCTTATCTTTCACCACTATGATCGCCGCCACTATCACATTCGTTACCATCCCTTTTTTTTTTCTTCTTTTCACCGATCTTCCTTCATCTAAGCTGACAAGACTCCTATAACAAACACATACATTCAAGTCTTCACTGATCTACACCTTCTTCTCTACCTTCGTGGTCTACCGGCGCTGAAATCATCATCGGCCTTCTTAGTCTTAGTCACCGTCAAGCTCACTGTCCAGAACCACCAAGCCAAGGTTACTCACTCACTCTCTCTCTCTCTCTCTCTCTTCAACCTTGCTGCCACCGTGACCATTACAGAGCCAAAGAGTTAAGTTCTCTCTCTCTCTCTCTCCCCTTCAACCTTGCCGTCACCGTGACCATTACAGAGCCAAAGAGTTAAGTTCTCTCTCTCTCTCTCTCTCTTCATCTTCTCTCTCTATTCTAGTTCTAGATCTAAGAGTCTTTCTTTTACATTTCTCAAATCTATCTAGTTGCAACTCACAAAGTCATCGTTCACGACAAATAACATGGACTCGTTCACCAGTTCTTTATTCTCGAGAATTTCTAGGACATATAATGTGGGTGTTTGGAAAGTCGCTATTTTACTAGACTATTTTAATTTTTGACTATTTTAGTAGGCTAAAATTTTTGTGTTTGGAAAGATAGTTATATTTTTTTTGTAATTGGATGTGATGTTTATGAGAGAAAAAGTGAAATGATTATGGGTTTGATGTGACATTTTGTCTTATTGGCTATTTTAGCCTATTTTGTCTTTTTGTGGATTTTAGCCCAAAAAAGCCCTTCCCATACACCCCCAATATATATATATATAATTGTTTATGAGTTTTGTTAATAATTAATTGGGTAGATCTATTGAGAGGGTAATTTGTGTAGGCAAATTGGGCCGAGCTAGGTAAGATTATATTTGGAGATTGGGTCGCGTAGTAGGTCGGTTTGAGAGCTGGGATAGCTCGATCTTAGGTTAAGCAAGCACTAGACTGGTCAGAGATGGGATGCTGGACCTGGACCTAACTATCAATAGTCCATTAGCGGACCGAGGTATCTTCAATAAAGAGGGCCGAGCTATGTGTAGGTTGGCAGGGTGCCACTCTATAGCCAGGGTTAACGCGACTTTTCCAAAGGAAGCGTTGTTGTGATAGCTCGGTTGACCATAACGAGAGCCAAGCAAAGAGTTTGAACCATCTCACTTGGTTGGCAGTAAGAAGGGTGTTCTAAGGATAAACATTATCCTTTAAGAATGTGATTCCTAGGAGAACTCTGTTAAGAAGAGATAGAATCTTACTAGGATTATGCCACACGAAATCTATAAAAGCTCATGACAGAACCTATTTCGAGGTATTGTAATTCTTACTCACAAATATACAGAGCTTATTGTCTATTGTCTACTTGCTGACTTAAGCATCGGAGGGGTTTCTGGCATATACCCGCCAACTAGCTCACGTGTGTTTTCAAGTAGTAAAGCAACAACGTTTGAAGGAGTGCAAACTTGGATCTATGAATCTGGAAATCGTGCATCAGCCAAATAATTGCATACTTTTTATATTCCTTTTTTGTTGTTGTTTTGTTTGGGTGAATTGTATTCGGTGATGATGGTGATGGAATGGAGTGGGTATTTGTTTGAATAATTTTATGTGTTTTGAGTTTTGTGGTTTGATTAATAATAATAGTAATAATATTATTGTTGTTTTGTTGGTGCGACAAATGTAAAGACATACTGCATGCATAATAAACAAAGAGGGAATGAGAGAGAGATTATTAAAACAAATATATATATATATATAGTTAGAATATAGAGGAAACAACAACAGTCGCAGGAGGAAGAGCAAGGTATTGGTGTCATATGTGCTCCCAAATAGTGAACCTAGTCATGGAAGTAGAGAGAGAGAAAGAGAGAGAAAAGGGTTATAAAGTGGGTTTGTTATTTTAACAGATTTTTTAACAAATAAAAAAAATTCAGCAGATAATAAAAAAAAATAGTCTTGGTAAATTTGAGCAAATATGAAAAAATAATTTCAACAGACATATGAAGATAAAAAAATGAATAAATAAAAAAAATGAACAGATAGGAAAATAATTTGAACAGATAGAGAGAGATATCCTCAGTCAAATTTTAAACAGATAGAGAGAGAAACTCACAGATTTTAGACAGATAGAAAGAGAAACCCAAAGATTTTGAATAGATAGGGAAAAAAAATTCAACAGATAGATATAAATTTGAACAGATAGTCAAAAAAGTCAACAGATAAATTAATAGGTAAAATTGAAAACAAAATGTCTTCCAAAACCATAAACGGTGGACCTTTCACCAACAAAAAATATCCATTGGTCCTAATGCCTTATACCCTCCCTAGATTGGATTTATCTCCAATTTTCTTCTCTTTTTATTTTTATTTTTACTTCGCTTCTAATATTCCTCTCCTGCCATCACTACAATCCATCTCAAATATGGGTTAAGTTTTGTTTTTTTTGTTTTTGTTTTTTGGAACAAAGAAATTATAACAGAAGAAACCCAGGGAAGAAAAAACAACAAAGGCAGCAAAACTTAAGACTCTCCTAGCAACGTAGCAAGAGCAGGAGGAGGATTGGAGACCCAATCCACAGGGAGACGATCATGAAGCGAGGCTTGAGCCATCCAGTGAGTTGTCAAGAATAGGAAGACGTGTTTCCAGAATGAACAAGATATGGATTGAGAAGGGAGAGTTAGCAAAGTTAGACAGTATTGGAATGGGCATAGGAACATGTATTGATGTACCAGATCGGCATAATGCTCCCAGATGGATGCTATGTGATGTAACAAATGTGCAGTCATCGTATTTAATTTATACCAAATTTTTATTTAAAAATAAAATCAAGATTTTATAGAGCTTTCCTAGATGCATCTATCTTGATTATAAAAAAAAAGTCAGTTTGATATGAAGAAATTTAGATCTCTCATCTTTGTTTTTGGTTTGCTCTCCCTCTTGATCTTATGGTGAGAGAAGACAATTGTTTTAAATTTGGAATTGCCGTATCGTAGTTATAAGTGAATTGAGCCGATCCAAGATTGGTTAATAGTAGATTATTTAAATTTGACTTAAAAACTTAATGAGCTTAAAATGTATTTAAATTTGACTTATTTAAATAATAAACTGGTCTGGAATGAACTTTTAACTAATCAAACATGAATCGAGATCGAGTAGTTTATGTTTTTAGAATGTGTATAAGCTTATTCAATTGAATAATAAGTTATTTAAGTTTGACTTGATAACTTAATCAGCTTTAATTTGGCTAATTTATATGAAAAAGTTGAATATGAATCGAATTTGAATAATTCGATTCATTTTATAACCCTAATTGATGGGCAAGAAAAAAGAAAAGGTTTAGGACAGAGAGATATATTTTTAGAATAAGAGATCCCATGCATAATTTCTAGGAAATGAAGCCAAGAACTTCATCTGCTTTTTTAACTGTCAACACCACCTCACGTTACACAATTCATGCCTATTCACATGGCATTAAAAAAGACAATCAAGCAAACAAGATTGGTTTATTTGTTATTTGGAGATAATCATTGAGAGGACGGTTGTATATCATTTTTTTTTTTTTAGCGTTTTATGTCATCAGATACATGGTATTAATATTATTTATTTTTATGATTTTTTTAATGATTGTT
Organism: Camellia lanceoleosa; assembly: GCA_025200525.1. Classification (NCBI taxonomy): domain Eukaryota; kingdom Viridiplantae; phylum Streptophyta; class Magnoliopsida; order Ericales; family Theaceae; genus Camellia; species Camellia lanceoleosa. The sequence continues at coordinate 105,508,689 of CM045766.1, read as the reverse complement.
TTGCAAGAAAGAACCAATTATGAAAGTTCACATAACTGGTGATATAAAATTGTGACAAAAAAAAGGTGACATATAAGATTTTTCAATCAATAAAAGAAAATATTATCTTGTTATATATTTTAGTGATATGAAACAATAACAAAAATGAATAAATCAATAATATATCTTCTAGATCAAAATATCTTAGTATAATAAACAATACCACAATATTAGTTTCAATAGTAGTGTTGCATTGATTAATATGATGTGACTCACACACTTGACAAATGTGATGTGGAACGCGTGGTCAATTTAAGGGTGTTTTGAAAAGAAAATCTTAATTCTAATTTAGAGGTATCATTAATGATGTGGCAGTGGAGCCAATCTTGTGTTTTGATTTTTTTTTTTTTTTTTTTTCCTTTTCCACCTCGTTAGAGGTGGATTTAGAGGTCCCTCTTTAGAGGTCTCTAGCATGATTGTTTGAAAAATTGATAAAAAGTTAATTTTTTAGTTTTTTTAATTTATTTTGTCTTTTTATAAATAAGTTATGTGAGAGGTGATGTAATTTAAAACTGATAAAAAGTTAGAAATTGACTTTTTACTTTCCCAAAAGAGCACAGCTCACTTTAGAAAGCTAGCAAAAAATTAACTTTTAACTTTTTTACCTAAGTTACTACCTAAAAAATTAGTTTTTTTTTTACTAAAAAAAAAAGTTAAAAATCAACTTTCTACAAATTTTTCAAAACACAGCTTAGCGTGTTACTCATTGGACCATATAGTACTCATTCCAAAATGAGTATTTGTAAAGTCTTTATTGTAACTTTTCTTGGAAAGTTTCATTTTGACCTTTTTTTTGACCAAATTTATTACCTCAAAAATGAAAATTTGCAAGCCTTCTCTTAACCTTTTCTCATAAAGATAAGATACATCGGACACCTCAAAAATGAAAATTTCCAAGTCTTCTCTCAACCTTTTCTCATAAAGATGAGATACATCGGACGCGTTTGATTGAATAATTAAGAAATTGTTTGGAATGATCTAAATAAGTATATTTTTTATTTTTTTATAAAAAGATGTGTAAAAAAGTCGAGAGGTGATGTGATGAAAAAAAGATAAAAAGATGAATTATTTTGTGTATGCCAAACTTAACCAGTCTAAAAACTTGAACATAATTCACCCAAAAAATTCTGGATTGGTGGTTATGTGATGAAAATAAATTTATTTAGTGTGAGATTTATATATAAAATAATTCTAAATTATAAGATGACAAGGTAATTAAGTCTAAATTTATAATATTATTGTGCTTGATTATTGAATCTTTTTTTTTTTATAAAAATATATATAGATAGATTATTGATAGGATTGTGAAAAATAAATCATACTATGAAATTAGATTGGATATATTATAGAAGTACGATAGAATTATTAGAGGACAAGCTATACCATGCTATAAATAGATGAGATAAATAAATATAATAAATGATTTGAAATAATGAGTTAGTTATTATATTGGGTAGAATCAAATAAAAAGTTATAAATTATAATTGATTACAGTTGGATGAGAGATGGAAATAACCCAAAATCCCTTCTTACGGAAATTCATAAAATTACTTATTCTCTCATTTTTGTTTTTATTTTTATTTTAATTTTCATTTAATCTCCCATATACAAAATGATAATAATGATTTTCATAATTTAATTAGGTAGGTTTTTAGACAAGTTAGCCACCATGACTAAACTTTTATTTTCATAAGTATGTGTTGGATGTGATTTTAATTATCACTATAAATTTGTACGAATAATTTATTTATTAAGAACTTTTAGACAAATCATAAAGTCAATCATTTTGAATAATTACTACCGATGATGCATTTAAATTTAATTAATATATGTGATTAGTAAGTAATTGCGTATGTTTTGATAAAATCCAAATAACTTTACCTTGCAGAGATCCACATTAACAAATAATTACATACACACATTGAGCATTCTAGATGAAGTATTACAACATTACAAGTCAAAGTCTCCCTAGTCCCTCTCTAAATAAATAAATAAATAAAAAGTCAAGTATTCCTAGTCAAAAAATAATGATAAGTTGTACGAGTTCAAAGTACCCAACAACTTCAACTACTGTCCTTTTTAGTAAAATTGTGAGAAAGTGATTATAAATTATAACTTAACAGATTATAATTTACAGTTGTGAACATAAGCTGATAACCTGTTTGGTGCAACTGTGAGATTATGGATTTAAGTAGCAGAGTAGTGTTTAGTAAATAAGCTATAAAATAACTTTTTACTGTATAATTGTCATTTTTGCCTTTATAAGATATAAAATTTGTGATTTCATTTATAATACATTTTGTGTGAGAGAGGAAGAATGAGTGAGAAATAGTTTATATACATGACACACTTGTAATTAGCATCAATTAAAAAAGGCATTTAAGTCATTTTACATCTCTCATTTCAGCTTCCCGTATAAGCTGAATCAAGAAGCACCCCCTGAGATGCTAAGAAATTTAAGCTGAAAATAGCTTAATAAAAGTTATAATCTATCCCTTTAAATTTACCAAACACACTAAAATAACTTAATTTAAACTAAAAATAATTTTAAATTGCTTTTAAGTGCTACCAAACAGCCCTACTTCTTTAACCGTCGATATTGCAACTTTTTACAAAACCGTGTGTGGTATGGAATTGAGGACAATTCACCTAGAAAAAATCAACTTATAAACCCCCGAATATCATTTTATTTATAATAATATAATTCAGCCAAGAACTCCCTTTCAATGATTTTTTCTTTTAATAAGATTCATGTAGACTTTTCAATGTAATTTAATATATTCAAATAAATAATATTGATAATAATATAAGATTATTAGCCGTGAAATCACTTCAAATATTAAGACATTAATTTAAAATGTAGAAATCAGGAGTTGTGTCATGTTTTTTTTTATTTTATTATTATTATTAATAATCTCGTTATATATGTTAGCAAAATATATAATTAAATGATTCGAGTTTAAAATTGAAGCAAAATAATATTAACTCACACATCTTAAAATGACATATTTTTTGTTCAACTTTAAATATAAACAGTTGAATTATCCTAACAAAATTATTGAAAAGATATGGAAAAATTACCAATAGGTCCTACTTTTGAAACTTATTATCCATTCTATTATAAATTTATCAGGTGATAAATTTATTAGTCTCTTATTTTTATAAATAAATTTATAGTGATAAATTTATCAGTCTTTTGTTTTTATAGTAATAAATTTATTAATTAAAACCTATAGGTAAATAAGTCTACTTAATAGAACTGATTAATAAGGTGCCGTTTGGTAACACTTACGTTTTCAGTTTTCTATTTATATTTACAAAAATTTTAAAAACTCAAATAAAAACTTATTTGGTAAATTTTTGATTTATAAATATGGTCTTAGTTTATAAATTTGGCCAAAAATGTAAACTCAAAAATGTGTTTCGCTTTTGAGTTTTGAGTTTTTTTTTTTTACCACCCAACACTAGCCACCACCCGCCACCATTTTTCACCACCGTCTTTCACCACCACCACCCACCCCCACCACCACCGCCACCACCACTCACCCCCACTGCTACCACCACCCGCCACCACTACCTCCACAAGCCACCACCCACTGCCACCACCACCCACCTCTCGGCCACCACCACCACCACCACTATCACCACCCACAACCCACCGCCATCTACTTGTCACTACCCACCACCCGCCACCACCACTCACTACCCACCTACTACCACCATCCACCACGCCACCACTAGCCACCCACCACCACCACCCACCGCCACCCATCCGCCACCACCACCCACCACCCGCCACCACCACCACCACCATCACCATCACCTACTCGCCATCACCACCCACCACCACCACTACCACCATCACCCATCACCCACCCGCCATCCACTGCCACCGCCACCCACCCACCCACCACCACCACCACCCGCCACCACCCACCCGCCACCACCACCCGCTACCAACCACTCACTACTACCCATCACCCAAATCACACCCACCCACCCACCATTATCACCCGCCACCTACCCGCTACCACCACCCACTCGCCACCACCACCCACCACCCGCCACCATCACCCACCTACCCACCACCACCACCCGCCATCCGCCACCCACCTGCCACTACCACCCATCACCCGCCACCACCACCTGCCACCGTCACCCACCCACCCACCACCACCACCACCCGCTATCCGCCACCCACCTGCCGCCACCACCACCACCGCCGCCACCACCACCACCACCCACTTGCTACCACCCACCACCCACCATCGTCACCCATCTACCCACCACCACCACCACCCACCACCCACCGTCACCACTTTTCACCACCGTCTTCCGCCGCCACTTGCTACCACTTACCATTTCTCACTCTTTTTTATATTTTCAAAATTTTTTAAACATTTTGTCAATTACCAAACGCTTTTGTAGTTTATGTTTTTCTAAAAATAAACAAAAAATAAACAAAACCCAGTTTATAAAATTTTTGTAAATATAAACTGAAAACGTAAATGTTACCAAACAGACCCTAAGTGTCCCAAAAGATATCCATTGTCAAAATCTAAAAAGGAAGTGTTGGCAAAAAATAAGTTTAGAATGCATGTGGACAGTGGCATGAGTCTCTACAAATCTTCTCATTGTATTGAGGACTGCAAAATTATAGCGATCCCAGTTTTGCCCCGACCTTCATTGTATTCCGGACTCGGGTTTCGTGGCTTAGTATTGTATCCATGTCTTGTTTTCCCCTTTGACCCATTGTATTTGAGTTTTGGAACTTGTCGGGCAAGTTTGTTAGTTTGTTTAGATTATTGTTGCCGAGGTTTTGGCCTCTTCGCTCGAGCGAGGCTTCTTGAGCTCGAGCGAGCTTTTTGTAATTTGCTTCTTCGCTCGAGTAAGAATTAAAAGTCCTTAGGTTTCTTTCCCAGACGCAGAATTTCTGGGAAGGTGAAGTGCTTCGCTCGAGCGAGGATTCTTGTGCTCGAGCGAGCGTGTGCATTTGTAAAACTTCTGAAGCTTTGCATTTTACGCTCGAGCGACGCTTCTTGCGCTCGAGCGAGGTCACTTGTTGTGTTTGGTCACTCGAGTGACAACTCCTTCGCTCGAGCGAAGGTCGCGTATATCGATTCAGTAGGTGATTTTATATCACTTTTGATCTTCTTTTTCCCTAAGAACCCTAATCCGACTCTCTCTCTCTCTATAAATACACCTTGATTTGGGGGTCTCTCAGCCCTAGTTCTTTTGTTAAAAAAGTAGAGCACCTTGAGGGCTCCGTGTTGATCCGAATAGATCGTGGTGTCGGCTTGTTTGAAGTGTCTCCATCTTCCACTTTACTCTCCTAACGTTGAGGTAGGGATATTTTACTCTTTGATATGGTTTTTAACCAAGGTATTGGTCATTTTGTATAAATGGTGGAGTTGGGAAGTTTTGGGAGAAGCTAGGGTTTGGGTTTGAATTTTGAAAGAAGGGTTTTTTTATATTTGGCTCCATATATGTAGGTGAGGACTTGATTATGATGTTATATGATAATAAATTGTGAGATTGGGCCTTGGAGCTGATATTGAGAAAATGGGAAGGTTTTGCCCTAATTTGTGTTAAAGAACTATTTTGAATAAATGATGAAATTGATGTGGGAAATATGAAATTAGAAGGGTGTATAATTGAATGGTGTAGTTGGATTTGTTAAATCACTCACCTATGGAAATTTGAGAAATTATCTGCTTGATGGATTGTATATCTGTTTAGAAATATCTGTTTTGGACTATCGGTGGAGAATAGCTATGATTGTTGTAAAAATTGCATGAGGATTAGGTGAATTGAAACTAATCATTTGAATTATGTCATTAAATATGACGGTTTGATTAAACTATTGAATATGTGACTTGGTTAGTCATTGTATATGATAACGCTTTTAAATACATTGTATATATATATCATTATTTGGGAAGAGATAGGGGATGTACTCCATTGTTTGGGAGGAGATAGGAGATAGACTCCATTGAAAACCAAGTTGGCCGGAATGTCCATGGTAAAAGTTTCGAAATCTTATATATGTATGGGTGTCGATTCCCTCGGATGTGAATTCTGTAAAATGGCAAGAAAATAGAAGTATTGAATTGTGAACCATTGGGTGTAATCTAATAATGAATTTGGTTAATAAATTAACCCAAAATGGATGAATGGAAATGGATTGAGGTATGGTTATCTATTTTGAATGGTCTTGGAAAGGATTTGTGTTGCTTATGATTATTGATTATTTATCTGATGCTCATATCTTAGTTAAATCTCATATATTATTTTAGCATATCTCTACTGGGTTTTGACTCACCGTACTTGGAAAACTATTTTCAGGTACAGGTGACATGTCACCTCCAAGAACATAGCTTGGGAGGATTTGGGGCTGAAAGCTCCATTTTTTGTTATTTTGCCTTGTGTTAAATGTTTATTCAAGCCGAGGGCTTTATGTGTATAGAGCTTAGGACTCTTTTGTTGTAACCAAGTAATATCTTGGAAAGACGAAAGCCCGTAGGGCGTTTATTTCATTGTAATTAATTAGTGTTACATGCTGTAATTCAGAATGAATATTTATGAAAGTATAATGCATGTAATCTTTTTGTAATATCAGCTCTAATGAATGAAAGTAATATATTTCCTATTATGTTTATGGATCTCTTGGGTTGGATTATCCTCTTTATTTTGAGGGTGTTACAATTTGGTATCAGAGCGTACCGGGTTTGAATACTTTGGGTACGTGAGAAGTGGTTAGTACCACAATGGGTCTGTCTCGCTTGTTAGAGACTTAAGTATGATGTTATGCACTTATATGATAATATGCTTATGTGATTATGTGGGTATGTAATTAAATTTCTAGGATGTTGATCGGGTCCATGGGTTTCTAGGAGTCCTATTGGAAAGACACTTGATCACTGCCGTTTCTAACTGGAACTCTAGCAATGCTACGGGACAGTCATTATCTGGAAATGAAGTTCGTATGTGCTTAAGTAATTGTATGCTTATGTGGAGTGAATTACAATTGTCCATCGAATTAGGACGCGAGTGAGATAGCTTCGGTATATTTGTGAATGTGCTAATCTCTTTTATTACCTTTATTAGGATATTAGGACGAGGTCGTGGTAGTAGGCGTGGTAGGCCTAGGAGGCACGGGATGCCTATACCTGATAAGATTTCGACGCAGGAAGAAGGAGTTGGTCAGGCCAATGTGGCCGAGCCAGTAGGTCAATAGGCCATGGGCACTTTAGCCCTTGAAATAACAGGAGCATTAAGGGAATCTATGGACATTCTTAGGGCTGAGAATCAAGTTCAGGCCCATGTAGTTGAAACAGGTCCATCGTTCTTAAAGAGGGAGTTCTTCCGGTCGAATCCGGATAAGTTTTTGGGTGATCTTAAGGAGCCATTGAAGGTTGATGAGTGGTTGGAACATATGACGAAGACCTTTGAGATGCTCGGCATCGAAGACTGAGGTTTGAGAGTGACCTTTGCGTCCTTCTAGCTGAAGAGAGACGCGGGTCAGTAGTGGAAATATGCGTGGGGGCGTATTGGAGGGACTTGGGAGGCCTTTGTTGATGCTTTCCAAGACAAGTACTTACCTGCTACAGTGAGGGAGAAGTTGAGGGATCAATTCTCCAAGTTGGTGCAGTTTAATACACCAGTAGTTGAGTTTGAGGCCACCTTTACTAGCTTGTCTAGGTTTGCACCGTAGTTAGTGGCGACTGAGGAACGCCGTTGTCTCGAGTTCGAAAAGAGATTGAGGACTGGACTCATGTTTAGAGTTGCCGAGTCCATGATTAGGGATTATGGACACCTTGTGGAAGCTGCAGCCTATCTTGAGACTATCATGCATGTGGGGAACAGAGAATCAAGGGCTCTAGGAGGAGTCAGGATGGCCAGGGAGACAGTAAGAGGTAGAAGGGTTCTATCCCCCAGCAGTCCTAGGGGGGCACACTCGAAGTCTACCTTTCCAGTACTGAGTTCGGGTTCTGGGAGAGGTGGTCAGGGAGACATTACTTGTTTCAAATATTCTAGATTCTTTGCTTATGCTATATTGAAATATATAATTTATTTTTTCGACTTTAATTTTAAAATTTGCTATTTGAAATTTATAAATGCTTTTACTAATTCAATGTGTAGAAACAACTTCAGTTTCTTATAGGTGAAGTTTTAAATCAGAGTAATATTATTATTTTGAATTGATTTATTACCATTAACTTTCGTAGCATGTGATATCAAAAAAATTGTTAGCAATGCCTTCAGGCACTAGTTATCTCTAGTATATATATATATATAAGGAAAGGGTATTTTGATCATTTTGTGAGAGTTTGTCTTTATGGACAAAGAAAATCAGCGCCTGAACCTTTGAATAAAGAAAATTCAATTTTGGATTTTTGACCCAAGTATCCAAAAAAATATAAATAAATAAAAATTCATATGAGGGAATTGCTTCTTTTGAGTAATATATTACTATTAGGGAAGAAAATAAAAAAAAAATTACGATCCAAAATATTTTCAGGCTATCACAAATTCTTAGAAAAAAATTATTCTTTTTATTAAGAATAAGTGTATCGCCCCCTAGGGTAGGGTAGGCCGGGATATGAAATATGACAAGAATTGAACCCCTAACCTCATGTTGGAGGACAGGCAGGGGTGTCTAGTTGGGCTAATAGTTTAGTTTTACCAACTTTGGGCTTTTGCGATAGGGCGGTTTTGGTTTGAATAACTTGGGCTTGGGCTGGTTTAAAGTCCACCCCAAGGTTAATGGATTTGGGCTAGACCAAGTTCTCATCACAAACAGGACTCATTAACCGGACTCATTAATTATGTAATCGAACCTAAAATCAAACTGTAGAAACCGATTTGTATCAATTCGATTTTATGGTTTTGAAATTTTTATATAACAAAAATATAATATATATTTTATAATAGTAGACTAATCAATAATAATTAGGAAAAATTACTCATAAGTCCCATATTGAAAAATGTTACTCCATCTAGTCCTGAGTGTTTTTTTATAAACCATTTAGTCCTTTTTTTACATTACAACATCATCATCAAAATAACATCAAACATTAAAACATCAACAAACATCAAAAAAATCAACAAACATCAAACATCAAACATCAACAAAATATCATCAAACACATTAACAACATCAAACATTAACAAAACATCATCAAACATCAACAAACATCGTCAACAAAATTATAAACATCATCAACAACAAACATCATAAAAAAAAAAAAAAAACAGAAACCCCTGCAACACAACACACACAATAAATAAATAAAACATTTACAAAACCCTAAATCATAAAAGCCCATTCCAAATTTGATTCACAACACAAATTGGTTCTAAAATTTAGGGTTTCAAAAACTTACGATCAAGACCACCAATAAACTTAGCAACCTTGGACATAGCTTTCCAGAAGTTCTTCATTGCTCTCTCAATTTGAAGGAAAAAGATTGATTGTGAAAGACTCTGTTTTTAGCAAGTATAAAAAAGGTCAATATGATGGTGGTGATTGTTGTAATTGAAAAGAAAAATGCTTGGGAGCACTAATTAGTGCTCCCACTAATTAGGTGGCAGTGGGTCCCGCCAGTAATGATGTGATGTTTTGGTTTTGGAGTTGTATTTTTTTTTTTTTTTTTTTACTTTTTTAATGCATTAGTGCTATTAGTGGTGGTGTTTTTAGTGGGATGAATCATTATTGAATTGAAAATTACTTTTAAGATGGCTGGGTATAAATAGGTCTGGGAAAAGCAAACTCGGGAATTATTAAGAAACTGGTCCATAATTTCAAGGAACAAGTTCAGTCCATACATTTGCTTCACCGTTACTCCATCGAAAATACAAAATTCAAAGTCTCGAGTTTCAAAATCTCTGGACTCTCTCCGTTCTCTTCCCTTTGATAATTCCGAAAATATATCTCACAATCAACCACCACTCTCTGTTTTAGGACTAATCGTTATTTTGATGTTATTTTGATGGTAATGTTGTGATATTTAGTTTCATTTAAAAAAAAAAAAAATCTGATGTTTGATGAATAATCCTAATGATTAATGGTTGAAAATCTGTGTTTGATGTTTGATGAATAATGTTTGATATTTGATAAATAATCCTGACATTGAATAATATTTAATGTTTGATGAATAATATTTGATGATGTTGGTGATGTTGAAAAATGTTTGAATAATGTTGGTGATGTTGAATAATGTTTGATGTTGGTGATGTTGAATGTTTGATGTTGGTAATGTTGAATAATATTTGAATAATGTTGATGATGTTGAATAATGTTTGATGTTGGTAATGTTGAATAATGTTTGATGTTGGTAATGTTGAATAATATTTGAATAATGTTGATGATGTTGAATAATGTTTGATGTTGGTGATGTTATAATGTTTGACATAAAAATGCCTATAGTAAGTTTTTAGAGAAATAGGACCTATTAGTCCAACAAAAAACATTCAGGACTAAATGGACTAATATTCTCAAATTTGGGATTTATTGGTGCTTTCCCCTAATAATTATATTAGTTAAGTTGGATATAGTTAAGAATATGGTCATATCTTACAAGTCATTTTCATATTCTTATTTGTTGAGTACAAGAATATTAAAAAATAGTAAACAATTATGTCATAGTCGTATTTGATTCAAAAACTAAGGGATTATTTGATTTAGTGTATTTATTTGGATCATATTATCTCTTTATTTTTTTTTATAAAAAATCAAAAAATACACTAAATAAGTAAATTCCAAACAATCCCTAAAACGTCATAAATGAATGATTTTCAAAATCAGAATCAGAACCAGAAGTAAAATTAATAAAAATCAAATCAAACCAACAATTTAAATCGAATTGAATCGATTAACCAATTTGACCATTTTTTTTAACAACCCTAAAATTTAGAATTTTGATTTTTTAAGAGCAGATTATTTTAGTAAATTTTTTTTTTCTATAGCTAAAATATGAGATAAAAAAATTAGTATATTTAGAATGACATTCTAATTTTTTATTAAAAAAATGTACAAAAAGTAGAAAGAAAAAAGAATTTTTGACATTTTGATATAAGTTGTTGATTTTTTAATTTTTTTAATGACTTTTTAACTTTTAAACTAAAATATTAAATTGTCAAACAAAATCTAAACAAACAATGGGTGTGTTTTATTGGACGGATTGGATAAGGGGGGATTAGAATCCATCGGACTTGAGTCCTGGAACTGTGAATCTTCCGAACTATTTGGTTGGATTGGATATGTATCATGTGTTTATTTTTTCATGGGATTATATGTTGAAAATGATTATTTTTAGTGAATCCAACGTTTGATAAATGAACAAAAGGCTATTTTACCCTTTTTCAATTATTTACTACGTAATAATAATATTAAACATATCTTTAATATTTTAATTATTTTTAGCTAGATTAAATAAAAATTAATTTTATTTTATTTTTTACACAATTAAATAAATTTATTTTTTAAAATTAAATAAATAAAATATCAATAAAAATATGGAAAATTTACCCATAAATCCTATTTTCTGAAAAGTTGAACCATTTAGTCCTAAAAGTTTTCTTATGCACCATTTAGTCCCATTTTATTTTGGTAATGTTGTTTATTTAATTTTCATTATTTTAGAGGTTACAATAGTACCCTTTTTGTGGAATGTTTGTTTCCTAAAAATCTGCAACATCATAAAAACATCACCAACAACATCAATTACATCACCAACGGCGGTGGTACTAGATCGGTGTATCATCAACGACCGTGAGACTGGCAGATCTAAGGGGTTCGGGTTGTTGACGTTCAAGGATGAGTAGTCGATGAGGGACGTTATCGAGGGAATGAACGGTCACTATCTTGACGGGCGCAACATCACCGTCAATGAGGCCCAGTCCCGCGGAAGCGGTGGTGGCGGAGGCGGCAGGTTCCGCGGTGGTGGTGGTCGTCGTGAGGGTGGATACGGTGGTGGTGGATGTCGCTGATGTTGATGATGGAACTAACGTTGATGATGTTGATCATGGCCCTGATGTTTGATGATGTCTAGCACTGATATTGATGATGGATCGGCCTTTTCCCAACAAACGTTGCAAATGTTGACGATGTTGATCATGGCGTTGATGTCGCTGATGTTGATAATGGCACTAACATTGATGATGTCGATCATGGTAATGTTGATGATGTTGATCATGGCCTTGATGTTTGATGATGTCTAGCACTGATGTTGATGATGGATCGGCCTTTTTCCAACAAACGTTGCAGATGTTGACGATGTTGATCATGGCGTTGATGTTGCTGATGTTGATGATGGCACTAACGTTGATGATGTCGATCATGGTGCTGATGTCGATGATGTCGATCATGGCGCTGAGGTTGATGATGTTGATCATAGCACCGATGTTGATAATGTTGATGATATTGATGACGACTACTGCCCTATTTCCGTAATTTCACATTATCAAATTACCAAGCTTGCCCATTAGTCTTACCACTCACGAACACAATGTATATGCCCTCAATGGTCAATTCCCTTACAATGGGACTGTTCAGTTTATAAGAAAACATTTGGGACTAAACAGTGTATAAGTTATTAATTTGGGATTTATTGGTGCATCACCCTAAAAATATATGTTATTTTTTAATTAAAATTTTAAATAAATTTGTTTTTAAAAATAATAATAATTAAATAATGAAATTAAATAAAACATCTATTAACATTTAAATAATGAAATTAAATAAAATATAAACAAAATTTTAAAATAAAATATCAATAAAATATCTATAAAAAATTATTTGAAAAAATTAAATAAATAAAACATCAATAAAAAGTTAAATAAAATTATTTTATTTTTAAATTGAGACATTTAAATTTTATTGAATTTTATTAAATATAATACATAATCGGTCATTTTACCACCTAATCCCAACAGTGAATAGTACACCCAAAACTGTCCCACACCCTCCCCTCCGGGATAGTATAATCCCCCATATGGGGTATAAAAAGTCCGACCGGACTCCATGTCCGGCGGACTAAAAAAAAAATAAACGATGGACTACTCACTCCTTCGGATAAGCAATCCGAATAGTGAATAGTCCTCCCCTAATCCCCCCAAAGTTATGGATAATATTTGAGATACTAAATTACAAACCCAATACCCATACAAAATATTTAATCATTTATTTAATAAAAAATTTAGAATCTACAACATTTTGCCTGAGTTATTGCAGAAACTTGGTGTTCAATACTCGAATCCGGATCCTCGGTTGCCCTTGTCTGTAGCCTTTTCCTGTAGAGCCCCAAAACGACGTCGTTTTGGGGCAACTTTTCAAGAAAAAAAAAAAAAAAAAAAAAGAAAGAAAGAAAGAAAGAGAGAGAGAAGAACAGAACTCAGAAAATGGGGAAGAACCCATTAATGGCGTCGAAAAATGGGGTTGTGTTCGAAGCGGAGCAACAATCATTGACCCAAACCATCTCTCTCTTCGGCCTTCCAAGGTGGCGCCACCACCTCACCACTCTCCCATGCGCCACCAACCTCCGCCTCAAAACCATGATCTGGTTCGAACTTGGGGGCTCCGTCGGCGACCTCACCACTCTCATCTTCACCTCCCTCTACAACATCTCCACCGGCCTCCTCTTCGGTACCTCCATGCCCGTCTAACCCATGAAATCCATCGCTGTCGTCGCCATTTCCGAATCCCCTCACCTCACTATCCCCCAAATCGCTGCCGCCGGAATCTCTACCGCCTCCGTGCTCCTCCTCCTTGGCGCCACTGACCTTATGTCCTTCTTCATCCGCTTCATCCGTGCTCCTCTCCTTTCTGAGTTTCCCACCGCTACTTTCTTTCTTCTTCCCCCTTCCCTTTCTGAGTTCTGCTCTTTTTTTTTCTTTTTTTTTTCTTGAAAAGTTGCCCCAAAACGACATCATTTTGGGGCGCTACAGAGAACGGCTGTAGACAAGAGCGACCGAGGATCCGGATTCGTTCAATGCTCTAGGCAAGTTGACTTTATCTGACAATTTTCAAAATATACGTTACAGTTAAAAGAGGTCTTAAATTGCACTGATTGCAATGCAATTCCACATTTCCAATTTTGTTGAATGCTGATCAAAATTCTTCTTATCAACCAAACAATCAAAGAGTTAATTAAAGGAATTCATCAAATGATAAAAATTTAAGGATAAGATTTATCATTTTAAAGTTAAAAATCTTAAAAGTTTTATTAAAATTTCTATCAAATATCTCATATGAGGGTAAGGTTATAGCGATCCCGGTATTCCCTTGCTATATTTGTCGTATTCCGGACCTTGGTTTCGTGGAGTTGGTAGTTGTATCCATTTTATTGTCATCCTATGATTCCATTTCTTGAGTTTTAGGATGTGTTGGGCTTGTTTCGAGCAGGTGGATTGAGCCTTGATCTAAAATCTTGTTGCCAGGGTTTTTTGGTCGTTCCGCTCGAGCGGGCTTTAGGGCGCTCGAGCGGAGATTGCACACTCCCAGTATTTTGTGCCCTGCAAAACTTCTGCAGGTGTGATTTCTATGCTCGAGCGGGTTTCTTGCGCTCGAGCAAGTCGCGCTCGAACGGGTTGGTTGGCGCTTGAGCAGACAGTGCATTTTTTTTGTATAAGTTCTGAGAAGGGGAAAATTGCGCTCGAGCGGACTGGTTTTTCACGCTCGAACGGATGTGCTTTACTTTTGTGTCTTGGCGCTCGAGCGGGCCTTATTGCGCTCGAACGGACTCAGATTTTCGTTCTTGACGCTCGAGCGTTGTGTTTTTCGTTTGAGCGAACCTGTCGTATATCAGTTGGCTGTGAGGCATTTTTGAATCACTTCTTTACAATCTCTCTCTCTCTTACTTTCCAAAAAGATATTTTGAGAGCCTCTCTCTCTAGAAACTTCCTTCTCTCTAGGGTTTGATCTAGTTAGAGTGCTTCCATTTTCTTTGGCCTTTGTGAAAGTTGTGTTAATCATCGAGGATTTCGTTTTAATCTGAAAAAGTTGGGATTTGGAGCACGTTGGACTTTGGTTTTCATCTTCGTTTGAGCTCAAACTTCGAGGTAAGGATATCCTACTCCTCTTTATGAGTTTTGTCTTTGAATCTTAGCATTTTGATATGTTGGGGGTTGTTGGGTAATTTCGAGAAAGTTTAGGTCTTTGTGCAATTTTACAAAAGATGGGGTTTTACATATATATGAACCTAGATGCATGTTTAGCATAAAGAAATGAGATTAGTGTTGATCTATTGAAGAAAAGTGGAACCTTAGGGTTGTTATGTAGATTGTGGGTAAAGCCTTAATTACATAGATGAATTAATTTGTGTAATTAATTTAGAGAAAAGAAGTTTTGATTGGGAATGTTGAAATTGGAAATGTACGGGATTAAAGGGTGTAGTTGGATTCGTTTATCGCTCATGTATGTAAAATGTTGATGTTATATCCATTTAATGCATTTATTTCCTGTTTAGAAATAACTGCTTGGGCTATCGGTGAAGGATAGCCTTGATTGTTGTAGAAAATGCATGAAGATTAGGCAAACTAAAACTAATCTATTGAGTATGCTACTGAACTTGGCGATTGATTTAATACATCAAAATCTTGTATTGATAGATTAAATTTGTATATGATAATTGTTTATATACATTGTATTGTGTGGGAGGAGAACGGGGTTGTACTCCACGGTTTATTGGAAGAACGCGGTTGGACCTCTAAACCGAATTTTGTGTGATAGTGATACAGCACTACAATGTGTATCAGGCTGCGAATTAGAAGTGTTTTTGTTTCATTAATACAACACTACAATGTGTATTATTTGAGACTTATGGAAGTGTTTGTTTTGATTTGATATAGCACTAAAATGTATATCAGTATCATTCGTGAAGTATGGAATTGTTTGTTTGATTTGATATAGCACTAAAATGTATATCGTTTGATAAATATGGAAATGTTTTGTTTGACTTAGCTACGACACCAACATGTATATCCATCATAAATTTCGAAAGTGTTTTAGTGATGAATTATGATCTCATCAAATGATTTGGCCATTGCACTGAGCCTTGTTTTCAGACTCTAAGTTGGACAAGAAATGGAAGCGAATTGTAACATGGGCACGAATGTCATGGAACAGTAATATGATGTAAACAAATGTACAAGTGTTAACCATCAATCAACTGCTAATCTTTTAATCATTGTTTATAGTTGGTTTAGTGTATTTCTACTGGGCTGTGGCTCACCCTATATGGGACACCATTTTCGAGTACAGGAAGCATGCCACCTTCAAGGATATAGCTTGGGAGGCGAGAGGTAGGCAGACGTTTGTGGTTGGGTTATCTTTTGTTGTATTACATGTAATCTCAAGCCAAGGGCTTAATGTGTATTTGAGTTAGTACTCTCCTCTTTGTAACCAAGTGTTAACTTGGAAAGCTGTAAACCCGTAGGGCATTTGTTTTTTTGTTGTTAACATGTAATATTTTTTTTTTTTTGTAAAGAATTACTCTGATGAATAGAATGGTGTTTGTCTCTTATATCAATGCATGTCTAAATTGATGGGTTTAATGTTATTATTTTGAGGGCGTTACAGTAAGACTCACAAAAGACTCACATGAAGTAGTTCTCACACCCATGTAAGACATTTGGTAGAAATTTTAGTTAAATTTTTGATATCTCTAAAAATTACTCTTTTGAATTTGAGTCAGTCCAATGGATTATTAGCTTTAAGATTTTAAAATTAATGAAAATGTGTACAAACTGATCCAAATATCCAATTATCACATGAAAAAAAAACAAAAAACAAAAAACAAACAATAATCAGAGAGATTTTCAGCTCAACATTTTGTAAAATTTCCACCTAATTAGTATTTTATATAGTATACTATATTGCTGCAAATGTCTTTTTGTTTGACAAGATTATGATTGGTTAAGAAATTGACTTGTTTTAATATCTTCTTGACTTTTATATAAAAGAAAGTGTAAATTTTTTTAAAAAATGAATTGACTTTTTGTATTAGTTGTTAGGGAAAATCTATAATTCCTCACAAGTAAATCAATTAATGGGAATAAAATCTAATGTGGAAAAATAAATCAAAAGCAACACCAGAATTTTTACATGGTTCCCTCAATGTGAGATACGTTCACGGGATTGAAATCCGATTCCACTATCAACTAAATAAGTTTCCAAACGATTACAAACGAGACACGAATGGTCTCACAAACCACTCTTAGGTGAATTCCAAATAATCACAAACAAACAAAGAGGAAAGACCTCACCAAATAGATGAACAAAAATCTTCAGAACCAGAGTTGTAGAAGATCCAAAATAACGAACCAAATCAACACCGAAAACGAAGCAAAGAACCACCCAAATTAATTGATTTCACCAAAGTGGAATATGTGTAGCAGCCGTTCTCTTCACTTCGAGATGAGCAAAAACAATACCTGAAATATTGTGAATCTACGGTTTATTATCAAAACCTTAATTGTTTCCAAACTGAATTGGGTTTCCACAAATTAGATATAATATATAAAATATATTATAACTAATACCAAACCAAATTAAAACTCTTTTAATAAATCATTGGGTCCTACAGTCCAATAAGGAGGTATACCCAACAATTCTCCCCCTACCGACTTAGGTGGAGAGATCAACCATACCCGCCAAAGTTCGACACTTCAAATGTTTGTCTCGCGACAGAGTCTTTGTCAACATATCCGAAATATTATCGTTTGTGTGAACCTTTTCGAGTTGCAACAATTTCGAATCTAACACATCACAAATCCAATGGTATCTTACATTAATGTGTTTCAATCTCGAATGAAAAGTAGAATTTTTACTCAAATGAATAGCATTTTGACTATCACAATAAAGCACATACTTTTCTTGCTTTAAACCCAATTCTTACAAAAATTTCTTCAACCATAACTCTTCTTTGCAAGCTTCTGTAATGGCAATAAATTCAGCTTCGATAGTTGAGAGAGCAACACATTTTAGTAATTTAGATTGCCATGCCACAGCTCCCCTTGCAAAAGTCATCAAATACCCCGAAGTACATTTCCTAGAATCAACATCACCGGCCATGTCAAAATCCGTGAACCCATCAAACATCGGCTTACCATCCCCAAAACACAAACACACCTTCGAAGTCCCTCGAAGATACCTTAGAATCCATTTTACCGCTGCCCAATGTTCTTTACCCGGATAAAGATAAAATGACTCACCACACCAACGTCGTGAGCAATATCCGGCCTTGTACAAACCATGGCATACATTAAAGAACCAACTGCTGAAGCATAAGGAACTTTCAACATCTCTTTCTTGTCTTTCTCACTTGTAGGACATTGATTCGAACTAAGCTTGAAGTGACCCACAAGTGGACAACCAACCGGCTTTGCTTTATTCATGTTGAACCTTTCAAGAACTTTCTCAATGTAGGTTTCTTGAGACAACCAAATCAGCCGCTCTTTGCGATCACGAACAATTTTTATACAAAGTATTTGCTTTGCCGGTCCCAAATCTTTCATAGCAAAAGATTTACTCAAGTCTAACTTCAACTTGTTAATCATGGTAGAATCTTGACCCACAATTAACATATCATCAACATAAAGCAAAAGAATAATAAATTTGCCATCCGGAAAATTTTTCACAAACACACAATGGTCCGAAGTGGTTTTAGAAAAACCGTTATTCATCATGAAAGAGTCAAATTTTTTGTACTATTACCGCGGGGCTTGCTTGAGGCCATACAAACTTTTCTTCAATTTGTAAACAAATTTCTCTTTTCCTTTTTCCACAAAACCTTCTGGTTGCTCCATGTAAATTTATTCTTCAAGATCACCATGAAGAAATGCGGTTTTCACATCAAGTTGTTCAACTTCAAGGTTCATACTTGCAGCCATGCCAAGTACAACCCGATTAGAAGATATCTTAACAACCGGCGAAAAAATCTCATCAAAGTCAATACCTTTCTTTTGCCCAAAGCCTTTCACAACAAGACGTACCTTGTACCTCAGATTCTTGATATCATTCTTCAATTTGAAAACCCACTTATTTTTCAGAATTTTCCTCCCTTTAGGCAATTTCACTAAATCATAAGTCTAATTTTCAAGTAAGGAATTCATCTCCTCGTCCATGGCCTTTTTCCAATCACCTTTTTTTGCATGCTCAATTGCTTCTTGGTAGCTCTCAGGCTCCCCTTGATCGGAAATCAACACAAATTCATTGGGAGAATACTTTCTTGAAGGTTGTCGGTCCCTTGTAGATTTCCTCAACTCAAGTTGTGGTGGCAGTTCTTGAGTTAGATGCTCTTCTTCAATTTCTGACTCAACTTCATTAGGATTAGTATCATCCTCTACATCTTCAATAGGTGGCTACACATCTCCCCAATTTTTATCATCCACCGAAGATGAAGGAGATGGATCTATGTCAATGAGATCACTAGTTTTTGGCTCCAGTTGATCACCTTTGCTAAAGTCTTCAATTGTTTGGTCTTCAAGAAACACAACATCACGGCTTTGAATGATTTTCTTGTCGACCGGATCTCACAATCTATACCCGAATTCATCACGCTCATAGCCAAGAAAAATACATTGTCTTGACTTGCTATCAAGCTTGGACTTCTCATCTTTTGGAATGTGAACAAAAGTTCAGCAACCAAACACTCTCAAATGCTCATAAGACACATCTTTACCGGTCAAAACTCTTTCTGGAACATCACCATTCAAAGGATAGCAAGGAGACAAATTGATCACGTCAACCGCTATACTCATTGCCTCACCCCAAAAGGATCTTGGCAATTTAGCTATAGCGACCCCGGTCTTTTCCCATTTGATTATTATATTCGGACTTATGTTCCGTGGATTCCGTTGTCATATTGTTGTTGTTGTTGTCATCCTTTAATTCTATTTGGTCGAGTTTTAGGATGTGTTAGGCGTGTTTCGAACAATTGGGTTGAGCCTTGGTCTAGCTGTTGGTTGCCCAGTTTTTAGCCTTTCCGCTCGAGCGGACATCCTTACGCTTGAGCGGGGTTTACACTCTTCCAGCAATTTTTGGTCCCTGTAAAACTTCTGCAAGTGAGAGATCTACGCTCGAGCGGTTATCATTGCGCTCGAGCGGACCTTATTTTGTTCTTTACGCTCGAGCGGACCTGTCGAGTTTAAATACGCAGCAGCGTGTTTTAAAACAGTTTTTCAGCCCCTTTCAGTTTATAAAACCCTAGGTTACGAGTTTTCTCTCTCCCAACTCATCTTCTCTCTTAGGATTGATCTATTTAGAGTGTGAATCTACCCTTGTTCCTTCATTAAAAAGGTAGAGGAGAGTGGGGGCTACATTTTAATCTGAGAAATTGTGGATTTGGAGCACTTTGGAGTTTTGGGCATCATCTTCATCTTCTTCTTTTGAGTTATTTCTTCGAGGTAGGGATTTCCTACTCCATTTATATGTTCTAATCCTAAGTGGTGGTATTTTGATACGTGGGGGTAGTTTGGTAATTTTGGGAGAAACCTTAGGGTTTGTCATAGATTAATTTATATAATTAATTTAAGGGGAGATTGTGATATTGGGTTTAATTCATGAAATTGGGGAATTATGAGGTAAATTGATGTAGTTGGATATTTAATCACTCATCTGTGAAATTGAGATTAATTGTGTTGTTATATTTATTTCTTGTTTAGAAATAATTGTTTTGGGCTATCGGTGGAGGATAGCCATTGATTGTTGTAGACCTTGCATGCGGCTTAGGTATAAGCGAAATTGAGTCATTTATTTGTTGTTGAGTTATCTGTAACATTTGTGTATTGATTATGTGTTGTATATGGCAAATATCGATTATGTTACATATGCATTTGGTTTTGGAGGAGATAGGGGATGAACTCCACGGTTTAGGGAAGATAGGGGATGGACCTCTAAACCGGATTTTGTTGGGAGGAGATAGGGATGGACTCAAAGAGCATCACATATGTGTGTGCTTATTGATAATAGAAATATTTCTATTTGTTGTTAATATGATACATCACCACCATGTGTGTCGGTTGAGAAGTATGGGAGTGGATTTGATTGAGATGGTTATAACACCAAAGACGTGTGTTTATTTTGTTATAAGAAAGGTTTAACCCGATTTGTTATCCTTGTTGAGTTGTTTGACGAGTTCGAGCCATGCGTATAAATGAAAAGTGTATTGTGTCATAAACCATGTGTCATAGACAACGAGACATTCGTGTCATAATATTGCAAATTGAATATTTTGTGTTAACCATGTATCGGGTAAGCACTTGCTTTAGTTAATTCTTATGCTTGGTTTAGTATTTTCTCTTGGCTGTGGCTCACCCTATATAGAACTTCATTTTCGTGTTCGGTGGTTCACTACCTCCAAAGACTTAGCTTGTGAGGATTTGGACTTGAAGATTTGCTTTATTTGTTTTATTTGTTTCATTTGAACTATGTAAACTTTCAAGCCTAGGGCTTTATTTGTTTTTGAGTTAGAACTCATAAAATCGTGTCCAAGTGTTGGCTTGGCAAGATGTAAGCCCTCAGGGCATTCATTATGATGTTTTTATTTCGTAGTACTCTGATGAATGGAATAAGATACTTTATTTCCGTATAATTCCGCATGTTAATATTACGTATTATGGGTTTATTTTGAGGGCGTTACAATTTAGCTTGTGAGAACAAACACCTTGTTCTTTCCACAATGGTACGGTTCATCCTTTCGGCAATGCCATTGTTGAGGAGTCTTCTTAACTGTCTTTTGGTGCCGAATACCTTGGTTGCGACAATACTCATCAAATGGCCCAATGTATTCACCACCATTGTCTGTTCGGATGCACTTCAATTTTTGCCCTGTTTCTCTTTCAACCATGGCCTGAAAATGCTTAAATACTTCTAGAACTTGATCTTTAGTTTTTAGTAGAAAATTCCAAACTTTCCTTGAATAATCATCAATGAAAGTAACAAAATAAAGTGCACTATTATGTGTTCTAACTTTTAAAAGATCACAAACATCCGAATGAATTAACTCCAAAACATTTTCTTTTCTAGAAGCAACATTTTTATGAAAAGAAACTCTATGTTTTTTACCCGCCAGACAATGAACACAAGTTTTGAGATGTGTACCTTTCAAACCGGGTAGAAGCTCTTTTTGAACAATACTTGCAGCCCCTTTTCACTCATGTGGCCAAGCCGCTTGTGCCACAATTCGGTAGAAGTATCATCTTCAAGTGCATTGACAACACCTTTACAAATTTTTCCTTGCATCGAATAAAGTGTATGAGTCTTCTTGCACTTAGCCACCACCAAAGAACCCTTTGTGAGCTTCCATATTCCATCACTAAATTTGTTGTTGAAGCCTTCATCATCTAGCTTCCCTGTAGAGATCAAATTGAGGCGAATGTCGAGAACATGCCTCACATCTTTAAGTAACAACTTGCAGCCAAAATTTGTTTCCAAGCAAACATCATCCATGCCAATAATATTGGACAAACCTTCATTACCCTATCGAACAGAACCATAATCTCCTTCGGTGTAGGTAGTGAAGAAATTAACTCAAAAAGTCACATAAAAAGAAGCACCAGAATTAATCACCCAATTGCTCTATTGGTCCACAAAATTGATACAATCGTCTTCACAAACAACCATGAGATCATCGGTAGTAATTGCCGTTGTGTCTTCTTGTTTCTTATCCACACTTTTGTCACGCATTTTCTCCTTATTCTTGAGCTTTCGGCATTCTCGCTTCATGTGCCATTTCTCATGGCAATAATAGCACTCAATGTCTTTCTTCGAAAAAGAACCATCTTTTGATTTGTCATGGCTTTGATCACGACCATGAGGAGTCTTACTCCTCCCCCTTATTTTGCTTTGGCCTCTCACAACAAATTCTTCCGAATGAGAGGAACTCATTGATTTTCTTCTAGTTTCTTTATTCAACAAGCTACTAGTGACTTGGCCCATTGTGACAACTCCATTAGGTGCCGAATTACTAACCGTCACAACCAAAATCTCTCAACTTTCAGGCAAAGAACTAAGTAGCATCAAAGCTTGCAACTTGTCATTAAAAATAATTTTCATAGAAGCAAGTTGGTTAACAATACTCTTTATTTCATTCAGATGTTCCGGAATAGGGTTGCCCTCTTTATATTTTAAATTAACCAACTTATGAAACAAAAAAGCTTTATTTGTGGCTGATTTCCTATCATAAAGGCCTTCTAATTTTTTCTATAAATCATGTGCTGAAGTTTCAGTAGCAACATGATGAAACAAACTGTCATCAATCCATTGACGGATAACACCAACGACCTTTCGATTAAGCCTCTTCCATTCATCATCTTTCATACCTTCAGGTTTGCCACTATCACCCTCAGCGGGTCCATACAAATCTTTACAAAATAATAGATCCTCTATTTTAGTTTTTCAAGTTAACCAATTGCTTCCATTGAAGCTAGACATACGACTCACTTTCTCCTCCATTGATTTACACAAAAAAAGAACCCAAATAAACTGTAAGTTCTGATACCAGTTGTTAGGGAAAATCTACAATTCCCCACAAGTAAATCAATCAATGGGAATAAAAACTAATGCGGAAAAATAAATCAAAAGTAACACTAGAATTTTTACGTGGTTCCCTCAATGTGAGGTACGTCCACGGGATTGAAATCCGATTCAACTATCAACCAAATAAGTTTCCAAACGATTACAAACGAGACATGAATGGTCTCACAAACCACCCTTAGGTGAATTTCAAATAATCACAAATAAATAAAGAGGAAAGACCTCACCAAATAGATGAATAAAAATTTTCAGAACCAGAGTTGTAGAAGATCCAAAATAACGAACCAAATCAACACCGAAAACGAAACAAAGAACCACCCAAATTAATTGATTTCACCAAAGTGGAGTATATGTAGCAGTCGTTCTCTTCACTTCGGGATGAGCAAAAACAATACATGAAATATTGTGAATATAGGGTTTATTATCAAAACCTTAGTTGTTTCCAAACTGAACTGGGTTTCCACAAATTAGATATAATATATAAAAATATATTATAACTAATACCAAATCAAATTAAAACTTTTTTAATAAACCATTGGGTCTCACACTCTAATAAGGAGGTATACCCAACAATGTTTTTGACTTTTTAATTAAAATATTGTATTTCCAAACACACCCTTCATATAAGAGCATCTACATCAATCTCAATAAAATTTGAGTCAAATTATTACTTAAAATTCACTTTTATATTGTAGCTTACTTGTTTTTTATATACACATTCCATCAGACTCTTTATTCATAAATTCTATTTCATTAAAATATTCTTTTTTATTGTTTTTCTTTCTTTTTTTTTTTATAATTTTTTATTATATTTTGTTTATAATCTTACGTGTTTATTCTATTTCATTAAAATATTTTTTCATTATTTTTATTTTTATATAATTTTTTAATATATTTTATTTATAATCTCATGTGTTAATATTATATTTTATTTTATTAAAATATTATTATTATTTTTTTATTTTTGTATAATTTTTCTTTTATTATATTTTATATATAATCTCTTGTGTTAACAATATATTTTATTTCATTAAATATTATTTTTTTTATTGTTTTTCTTTTCTATATATATATATATGTTTTATAATCTCATGTGTAGCAATGTATTAATAAAAGATATAAGTGGTGAGATTTATTAAACTAATACAAAATTAACATATGGGATAATAAAAGTTATTCATAATTTTCATACATATGGATTTTTGTTTTTCAGTACACAACATTAGCAAAAAATATTTTTCATCCAAATAAACAAAGCATGAATAATAAATAAAATAATAATTATAATATTATTGAATATTTTATTATTTAAAATCATTTAGAGATCCTTTAGTCACTAGTTAGTTGTAACTATTGGCTTGGTGTTGAACTAAAATACCTAACAGTTAGACGAGCTTGATAGAGTATGTCTTTCATTAATCTACGCCATAAAATAACTAATAAAAGAAAATACAAAATTTGATGTTGATGCGCTAAATACTGTGTTTAGTTGCTTAGTTTTTTATGCATCAATCCTTGTAAAAGAAAATTTTATCTATTGGTAGATGTTAAAAATATGCATATGGTTAGAAGAATTAAAAGACACAAAAATATCATATATTAGCATAATGGTAAGTAAGTTTCGCTTGTACAATTTGCATATTTAGTTATTGATTTAAAAGTTATTGTTAAAGGAGGTGGACTTCCTTTAGTCTAAAATCTAGATTAGAGGGGTTGTTTGGATCTGAAGAATCCATTATGAGTTTCCGTTTCAATAATTTTAACCATTCATTTTGTTAGACACTTCGTATATTTCATTTATATAAAAAATTATCCAATAACTATAATTTATTCAATTTACCGTATTTTTCACTAAAAAAAATGGATGACAATTGTATTTAAAAAAAATGAAATATACATTTTTTGGTGACAAATACAATAAATTGAATAAGTTGTAATTATCCGATCGACCTAATTTTTTTATGAATAAAATATACAAAGTGTCCAACAAAATGAACTATTTAGATTATCGAAATGAATCTCATGGTGAGCCTCACAGGCCCAAACAACTCCTTCTAATCTTGAATCCTCCATTGTTAAGAATCTCGAGAGGAATCGAGAACAAGTTATATTATGGCTTTCTCTTCCCCCATCCTTCTGAACAAGAATAGGTTGTCTTTCTCTTGTTGTTGTCGTTGTTTTTTTTTTCTTTTTTCATTTTTTATCTTTTGGTGTTTGGTTGTGTGATTAGGCTTCTATCGTTGTTTTGTTTGTTACTTATCCATCTATGTGGATGTAACCCATGATTTTTTCTTCGACTTGTGCTATTGTCGAATTCTTACAATCGACCCTGTTTTGTAGTACGGACACTACATCTTGTTATTTTTGTCTATTAATTTTATCTTAATTTGGAGTAAACTTTATTTACTAGAATGGATTTCTTGTAAGTATCGTTTAACTTCATACCTTTTAATGAAAATTTCTATTGATAAAAAATGGGAGTAATTCTATTTATGCATCATCAATCCTCTCAGCACCATTACTTAGTACACACATATATAATAATTTTTAGATTATGAAAATATCTTAGTTCATACCATAACTTTCTCTTTTTAACCTTAAGCTAATAAATTAGTACACACGACGACCAAAATGTTTAATTTTTTTTATGTATGAATGATTAATAATTGATCAACCTTAATAATTTGAACAAAATAATTTTGTTCAAATATAAATAATTGAACATTTTATAAATGTTAAACTTTGATTGTTCGAATACGTAACAAACAAATAGCCATTTTCTGTACAAACAAGACAATAACAAAAAATAAACTGACATTTTCATTGTTGTGTTGTTTTAAATCGACAATCTGAGTGCCATTTATAGTGTGCAAATCTTCAAAACCAATTGATTTTAATGTTCTTAAAACTTTAAATCTTCAAAGCCAATAGTGTTTTGAGTTTGAAAAATAATGGTGAAAATTATAATGGCGAATATGATGAGTGTGGTGTGTTGGATTATAACGGTGAAGATAATGAGTGTAATGTATTAAATTATAATGGTGAAAATGAACAGTGTTAGATGAGTGTTGAAAGAGATTTGATGATGTGTAAAGAGAAATTTGTATTTTCATATGAAAATTACTTGAATGAGTATATACACGCTCATATTATTCTTAATAGTTGTTCTATGTGAATGTATTATTATCATATAAATTTGATAATTAAATGATTTACACTGAGAGAATTCATCATGTATAAATAGAATCTCAAAAAAAAAAAAAAAACAATGGTCACGCAAGTGCGAGAGAATGTTTTTGTATCGCAATTGTAAATTTAAATTTATTTACACACTTAAAATGTATAAATAAAACATGCAATAATCGATAATTTTAAATAGCAATTATATTTTAAATAAAATTTATTATTCTATTTTTATTTCGAAAATGATTCGTAGTTCGAATACGTAGATCTCAAATGGTCCGAATGGTACGGAAAATATTATCTTACCGGTAAGAAAATAAAAAAAAATTCCTAAAACGACGTCGTTTTGAGATTTTGAGCCATTCAAACCTTTGATATTTTGAACTACGTAGCGGAGTTCTTTTTATTTTTATTTCAAAAATAATTTTAGACAATAGCAGTTGCCAGCTCAGCACTAGAAGTAGCATCCTTTACAATTTTGTAGGTCCACGTGACACAACACTAGTAGAAAATCTAGGAGTAAGATTTTGAAAAGAGAAATATTAGCTATCTTAAACATTTTATCAATATTTCTATTAAATATTTTATATAGGTGTAAAATTTATATGGGACTTACATGATATGATCTTATGTCTATAGGAGACATTTGATAAAAATATTAATAAAATATTTAAAGTTCCTAATATTTTTCTTGAAATAATTCTCTTAGAGCATTTTCAACATTTACTAATTTTTTTTTCATTAAATTTGAATAAATTTTTTTATCTAGTAACTCGCATTTTAACGGAGCAATTTGAGATTTCATCAAATCAGTGTTCAATTGGGAGGATGACCAAGGGATGTTCGGCCGGTCGATCGATTATTGTAATTTTTCCATATTTTGAAATAGATTTTGTAAGGAGATGGTCGACTAGGAGACAATTGGTCTGGCCTGTCGTTCAGTGCACATTTATTGTCCAACAACCACATGTTCTGCTAACAATTATGTATAGCAATTTGGTGAAAAGGTTCCAACATCCTCGATTTGATCAAAAATTTAAGATGTTCTTAATTTGATACTAATTTGATGATAACATTGGAACACCAATATTATATGTTTTTCATTAAATTTAAATTTAATAAAACAAAAGATTAAACATTGAAGATGCTCTTATCTATTTTATTTTATAATAATAATAATAATAATAATAATAATAATAATAATAAGTGTACAGTTGTATAGGTGTGGACCTTGTCATTTTTTTCCCTCAAAAAAATTCATCCCCACATCTACCAGTGTCAACAAAAATTCAAAATGGTTAATCAATTCTTTTAATTAATAAAATATTTAAAATTTTAAATATAAAATTATAAGAACATCAAGATTCACATACACCCACTCTATTAATTCATATAAAAAATTGTGAAAAATTCTATGATTAATAATTTATGTGTAATTAAAAAAACCGTTATTAATATTGTGAGATTTTTCTTCCATAATACCCTCTCAAGATAGAGAAATTATTTAATAATTCTAGAATATATTTAGGTGGTGATTGTAATGGGTAAAAATAATAAAATTTATAATTTTGTGTTAGTGATGAAAAAATAACAAAATTATTGATAATAGATGATTAATTAATAACACATGAGACATTGAAGTGAAAAATTATTTTGTGATCTGGAGAGACATCATGGGACTGTCTTGACTTGTTAATCACAAACCACGACGCCTTATTCCTCGTGCCTAAACCATCAAATACCTTCTCCCTTGAAACACGGGTTGATTTGGTATGTATCTCAAAATATAATTTTTGATAAATTTTTTTAAAATTTTGTTTAATTCAAAGTTTTTGATTTTTTTTTTTAAAATCACTTTCTTTTTTTTACACATTAATTAATTATTTTTTCTCTCTCCTCTCTTTTTCTCAATTACTTTTTCTCTCACATATCTATTCAACTATAACAAAATATCAAATCATTTCAAAGTCCAAAACTATTTTTAAGATATATAACCAAACAAATCAAAAAAATTCTAAACTTTCTTCTCAAATTTTTTTTTTAAAATTTATTTCAAAACACAAACTTAGCACACCTCTAATATTTTTTTAAAAATTTTATTTTATGAAAATAACAGTCCACCACCACCCATCATAATTGGAAAGTTTGTGTGTTGGGTTTTTTTTTGATTTTTTTCACTAAAAGATAAACTTTTTTGCAAAATAAAAAAAAATAAATCTAAACAAAATATCACATCCAACCCCATAATCATTTTACTTTTTCTCTCATAAAATCACATCCAATCATAAAAAAATCCAACTATGTTCTCAAACATCAAAAAAAATTTTCTCCAATAATATCTTACAATTAAAAAAACCTATATAAAAAACCCACTTCCCAAACACGCATATAATCCAAATAAAAATCCCAAGGCTTGATTTAGGATATGAGTTGACTTTTTAATTTTTTAAATTTTTTTTTGATTTTTTTATAAAAAAAAAATATAATAACTATGAATTAAATATAATATCTTATTAAAATTAAAAAATCTAATTTATTTTTTTAACTATTTTAACTCCAAACTCACTTCCTAAACAATGCCTAAACAAGAAAAAGCAAACCACCATCTAGGGGTGGGTGGGGGTGGGCGGGGGTGAAAAAAACTCCAAATCACCATATCCGTGCCGCGGATTGGGATGATTGGAAAATCAATCCAAATCCGTCCCCAAAATCCCATGGATGGATGATGGATGATGGTGGTTGCGATGATGGATGAATCGGTTTGTTTTTTTAAAATTTTTTAAATTTTCAACATAATTCAACTTGTGCACTTTCTCAAAAAAAAAAAAAAAAAAAAAAGAAAGAAATATAATACCCAATGAAAAAAAATTACAATCATCATCATGCCTTATCTAAAGAAAAGAAAGTTTAAATTTTTAGAAGAATAATCAATATCTCGATCGCATCATATTATATAATCAATCATGATTTATTTATCCACAAAAGTTATGTCTCAGATTATTGTACATATATATATGTTTTTGAAAAAAAAACAAACGGGAGTGACACGTATGTTGCCTATATTATTATTATTACAATCATGGCATGATTTATCCACATAAAGTTTATGTCTCAGTTATATCTATATATATTTTTGAAAACAAAAAACCAACCAGATATATCATATTTTCTATTTATTATTTTTAAGTTAGATTTAAATTCAAGTTGAAAAATTAATATTTTTATTTTTTTTCAAAAAATAAAAAAAAAAAAAAAAAAAAAAAATATAAAAAAAACACAAACAAAACATAAAACAACAATTAAAACAAATAAAAAATATAAAAAATTAAGTGGTGTCTACTTATTTTGGTTCATGGGCGCGGGGGGCACAAAAAAAAAAAAAAAGAATTCCATTCGTTCGCTGCCAAATTGGGGATTGGAGAAAATCATCAAATTAAACCGTTCCATCATTCATATCCATCCAAAAAATCACGACCAAAAGTCGTTTGATCGATTTTATTGAGGATATAAAAAACCGCCTTCACCCCTAACAAAAATTTAATTTCATTTTTCATTTAAAAAAACAAACATAAACATTAAAAAAAACAAAATAAAAATAAAAAAAAGATAAAAATTAGTAAATTTATAAATTATGTTTGGCCGGTTTGGCGGTTAAAGAGAATCAAAAAATAATCTTCGTATCTCAAAAATAAATTTTAAATTGGAGAAAAATCAACAGAATCATCGTCATCATCCGTCAATCCGATCCAAATAAAAAAACAAACTAATTGCCTTTCGCTCGATCGATTTTGCGATCAATACTACCGGCCCACCCCTAACACCATCTCCATCGTACTTATTTAGGAAAACCGTGTCGTCGACGTTATTCTCCCTCCTCACTCACACACTCACTCTCTCTCTCTCTCTCTCTCTCTCTCTCTCTCATATCTCTATATCTCACCCACGTCGCGTAAAGGATTCAGCTGCAGACTGTAGTCCCCAAAAAAACCAGACCACCCAAAACCATGAAGTACATAACCACCAGCCTCTCAGCAGACTCAAACACGACCTCCACTTTCCTCAAAGTCGCCACTCTCTCCTTCCTCTCCTTCTCTCTCCTCTTCCTCGCCAAGCTCTTCTCCGACTCCTACCAACCCCACATCCTCTCCTTCTCCACCACCACCACCACCACCACCGCCATCGCTAATCCCAACACTTCTTCCCCTCCTCCGCCGCGGACGGTGAGGCCTCCGCCGCCGCCTCTGGCAGTGGAGAGAATGGGGATTGTCGACGACAACGGCCTCATGACCGACGATTTCGTGGTCGGGGAGTTCGATCCGAGTGCAATTGAGAGCGTCGCGAATGCGAACGCGAACGCGAGAGAGGGGAGACAGAGTGATGAGGATGATATTAGGAACAGGGCTAGGGTTAGACTCGAGAAGTTTCGGGTGTGTGATGAGAGTATGAGAGAGTACATTCCTTGTTTGGATAATGTGGATGCGATTTCCAGGTTGAATTCGACGGAGAGAGGGGAGGGGTTCGAGCGGCATTGTCCTCAGAAAGAGAAGGGCTTGAATTGTTTGGTGCCGAGGCC
This sequence comes from Camellia lanceoleosa, assembly GCA_025200525.1. Taxonomy (NCBI): domain Eukaryota; kingdom Viridiplantae; phylum Streptophyta; class Magnoliopsida; order Ericales; family Theaceae; genus Camellia; species Camellia lanceoleosa. The sequence goes on along the minus strand of CM045766.1, from coordinate 105,477,358 downwards.
CAAGGGGTACAAGCTCAAGATACCTTGGCCTCAAAGCAGAGACGAGGTAAAGCAATTGAATGTATGAGATTATTGCCAATTAATATTTATTTATTTTTCATTTTGGATGAATTGTTATAGAATTGAATTAACTTTTCTTTTTTTTTTTTTTAATAGTTGTTATATATCACAATTTGAAATCAATCACTTTGTGCAAATAATGCCATATATTCGAAGTTTAGTTCAATTGGAGCTAAAGCTAGTCTAGATAAATTATAGTTGGACTGTGCTTCAATTTGAGGTCTGGTTCACTGGTTTCAATGTAGATGATGTTATGATAAGACTCATAATAGTTATAGAGAGTCAAGTTCTTCACAAATAAAAGAAACCAACATTCATCAAAATGCTCACTTTAACAGTTTATATAAATGGGTACCTTCATTAGAGACAATTGTCAGATGCAGCTTAAAAAATCAATCTTGGTTGGAAATGTAATTCTAGCACTTTGATTCATTAATCTTGAGTCCACACTATGTTCCCAGCATCATATCAACTATTTATTAATTGGAATTAGACTAGTTGACTTGCAATCTGCCTTATTGCATGATTAGACTGACAAAAGTCCTCTTTTTTTCTTTTTTATTACGTGGTCTGTTGACTTTTATTGAGGTGGCTAATACCCTCGTGCATATAGATTGATGTGTTACTAGAATTGACCCTGGGTTAGCATGCTTTGGGAACATTTTTAGTTTATTCGTAGTTTCTAGGACTCACTTTCATTGTAGGATAGTATTGCTACAGCTTTTACCATGAGTACACAGTGAGAAAAGAATTCAGATAGTCTCAGAATCTCATTAATCTTGTCTATTTTTGTCCTTTTTTATTTTTGGCACAACAAATTTGATCACATTTAAACATCAGAGCCTATTATTTTGGTGTGTAATGATAGCTAGTGACATTGCTCCATGCAATAGGAAGGGTGTAACAATCTTTTGAAAAAAAATTCTTGCAATGGATGGTTCTTTGATTGATAGGCTTCATTCCTTTTCTATGACATGCTTTCCCTTCCTCTTGTAAATATCAATGTTGAAATTATTTTATCTCTAAACCTTTTTGTGCACTATCTTATTGAATTTAGAATATCCTTTTAGCCGCTTTCAGGCTCTTGTTGAGTATTCTCTTAATATATGAGTTGTGTAATTTCTAATCAATGTGAAAGTACTCACGCTTCATGATTGCATTGAGTGAATTTCTTTTATTGGCTTGATCTTTGGTTGCAGTATATGACTGTTTACTTGATTCAGAGGAAGATGTCTCCACTAACTTTGAGATTTTAGTGCAGGTGTGGTTCGATAATGTACCCCATACACGCCTGGTTGAAGATAAAGGAGGCCAAAATTGGATATCAAGAAAAAATGATAAATTTATATTTCCAGGAGGTGGAACACAGTTTATCCATGGGGCGGATCAGTACTTGGATCAGATTTCCAAGGTTGGCTGCTTCTTCATTTCCCAAAGATTTTTATACTGTGTTTGGATAAAATTAAATCATCTTGTCATTTGAACACGCAGATGGTCCCTGACATTGCATTTGGCCAACACACCCGAGTTGTCTTGGATGTTGGTTGTGGAGTAGCAAGTTTTGGTGCTTTCTTATTTGATCGTAATGTGACTACTCTGTCAATAGCACCGAAAGATGTTCATGAGAATCAGATTCAATTTGCTTTAGAGCGTGGTGTGCCTGCCATGGTGGCTGTATTTGCTACACACCGTTTATTGTATCCTAGCCAAGCATTTGACTTAATACATTGTTCAAGATGCAGAATTAACTGGACTCGTGATGGTATGGACTTTTCTATTTTATGTTTTTATTGTGGAAAGATTATCTCTCTCTCTCTCTCTCTCTCTCTCTCTCTCTCTTGTTTTTTATTGAAGTGGATCAGAAGTTTTTTTTTGGTCTTAAATGCATCAGTTAGAGGAATGAATGATATCTATTACTTGGTGGAAGTCATTCCTGCCTTCTTGATGTTTAATGTGTCTTTTCGTTTGGTTTGTTGTGAAGATGGAATTTTGCTTCTCGAGGTCAACAGGATGCTAAGGGCAGGAGGACACTTTGTTTGGGCAGCACAACCGGTTTATAAGCACGAAGATATCCTACAAAAACAATGGGAAGGTAACCGTCATGTTGCAATTACTAGAGTAAATTGGTCAGGAACTAACTACGATTCATTTTTTTAATTTATGCAATCATATCAATGTTGCCAGTACTTTTTTTCCCCTTCCTTTTTGGCATCTGCTTCTCTTTCTTTTGGATTTTTTCTGGGTCATGTTGATTTTATATATATAATTTTTTTGGGGGGGGAGGGGTTGTTGTATCTTTTCTTTGTTGACGATAATTATGCACAGAAATGGTGGACCTTACTGAACGCATTTGCTGGGAACTTGTAAAGAAGGAAGGGTATATTGCTATATGGCGGAAACCTCTGAACAACAGCTGCTATTTTAATCGTCAGCCTGAAGTACAACCTTCTATATGTCATACTAATGATGATCCAGATAATGTTTGGTATATATCCCATTTTACCCCTTTCAGTTTGCAACATTACATGGAAAGTGTTTTTACAATTTGTTTGAACATTTTTATATCCATACCAACAACTCCTTGTTTGTAAGGAACGAGATTCCAATTGTTAATCTTTTCCGAAGTTGCCCATAACAGGTAATCTTACAATTGTTGTGAGCTTGTAAATGATTACTCAAATGGTAATTTTGAGTTGTCACACCATTTCTTCAAGTCCTTATTTTCCTACCCATCTAATTTAACATTTCTCTTTCAGTTGGGTGAACAATATCCTGTTTTCAATTTTGACTCAAAAGTAAGAAATAAAGCAAAACGTCTAACAATGGTAATACATTCTTGCAGGTATGTTGGTCTGAAGGCATGCATCACTCAGTTACCTGAGGATGGTTCTGGAGCTAATGTTACCACATGGCCTGCACGCCTTCATAATCCATCAGACAGGCTTTTTACTATAAAAATGGACGCCTACATGTCCAGAAAGGAAATATTCATATCACAGTCAAAATATTGGAATGATATTGTAAATGGTTATGTTAGTGCCTTCCATTGGAAGGAATTAAACCTACGAAATGTGATGGACATGAGGGCTGGATATGGAGGGTATCTTTATATTTCTTTTGCTTCTCTTCATTCATGTTAAGCCTTCTCTAATTCTGCAATGCTCTGTAATTTTGATAAAGAGAACTATTTTAACTTAAAAATTTTGTTCATGGCAGGTTTGCTGCAGCATTACATGATCATGGGGTTGATTGCTGGGTTATGAATGTTGTTCCTGTTAGCAGTTACAATACATTGCCTGTTATTTTTGACCGTGGACTCATAGGAGTTGTGCATGATTGGTATGGGCTGTGCACCTTTTCTATATATTGTTGTGAAATAAATTCACTTGTACAAATTCCATTTTCTTGAATAGCTCAGGCCATTGAGATACTGCAAACTTCATCCACTTAAGTTGTAACTCATAAGTTTTAATTATTTTTCAAACTAATTCATCTTCATTGCATAAAAAATAAAAAAAAATAAAAAATTTGGTCCATTGAGATTCTATAATTTGAAAGATATTTTGACTGTTAGTTTTCCAGAATAATTTACCTAACATGTCACAGGGTTCACTTTTTCTTTGCTCCCTCCTCACTTAAAAGAAAATTGTATAGGGAGAAAAGAAATTATTCTAGTTGTAGAATGCTCCTCAAGATGGGGAAAATTATAAATGCATCAGTAGTAGGAGTAAGGAAGAAAAGTGAAAAGATTTTCTTGATTTCATCCCCTTGAAAGACATTGGTATTGGAGAGGATTTCATTTGGCAATGAAATCAATATTTTCCCTCCTAAATGTTAAAAAAATATTTTCCCTCCTAAATTGGTGCTTGAGATTTGTAAATTTTTGCTTGTGGAACTAGAGGAATAGAATTGGTTGATAACTATTTTCCACTTTCCTATTCAATTTTGAAGACAAAATGGTTATTAGAAATTGATTGGACCATATCCAGGTGATACTGTCTTGATCTACAGAGTTTCTTGTCAAGATATCAAATTTGTTATGTTTTTTCATTCCTCTTGCCTTCTCTTAGTAAGATCTTGAACTCTGTGATAATGATTTCAATTATGTCCTAGGTGTGAACCATTCGATACTTACCCAAGAACATACGACCTACTGAATGCAGCAGGTCTCTTCTCTGCAGAGAGTAAAAGGTTAACTTTCTTATCTTTCATGTTTGTATCTTATCTGTTTGCATGCAGTCACATCTTATTTTTAGAAAGAACATTGTTGTATAAATCACTTTTCTTTTTTTCTCTTTCTTTTCTTCGACTTAAACAGATCTAGATGTAATATATCAACAATCATGCTTGAGATGGATCGGATATTAAGACCAGGTGGGCGTGTTTATATTCTCGACACTGTCACTGTTATTGAAGAACTTAAAGATATAGCAAATGCCATGGGATGGCCAACCTTACTGTTCGATACCATTGAGGGACCCCATGCAAGCTGGAAGCTTTTGATCAGTGACAAGCGTCTTTAAACATAGTTATGGTTGCTCACTTTTTTCCTTGTATACGTTAAAAGCTTCTTTTTCTCTTAAAAAGAAAAATCTTCAAATCTTTTTCGCCTATATCTTGAAAGCATGGATTCCTCCCTAATCCTTAAATGGCAGTACTAGAAAATAGAGATGGTGCTGAGACTGACTTATTGTAATATATTTCTGTAAATTATCAGTCAGTCATGGATAGCATCCTAACAGAGGCATCTGAAGTCTGAAGATAATAATTTCATATCCATGTTTTAGGAGCACAATATTGAATTATTATTTTTTCCCCTTGATTTTCTAGATTGCCTGATTTGGTATCATTTTTGTTTTCTATGCTTTTTTGAAACAAAATAATGGAAAGTTTGAAATCAGCTATCATTTTCATTTTTGTGCGAAAATGGTTTAAAAAAAAAAAGAAAAAAAGGAAAATGATTTGAAAAGTGTTTCTTAAAAAGGAGTGTTTTCAGAAATATCTCCAAATTCATTTTCTGTGTCAATTTTTCGTTATCAGACGCCCTTAATTTGTTCCTAACGTGTCGGTTTTCTCATAGATCATTGAGTGCTGATTAGACAAATTAGCTAAATTCTAGGTATAACCCAAAAAGAAAATCCATCCACCCTAACAGTGTAAATACTGCAAATTTGGTAGATTAAGAAAGACTACAAGACAATTGGTTAACAACATCACATTGGTATACATAATCTTCAAGTTGGGAAGTCCAATCTTATTGGCATCCATTTAATTAGGGATGTTAAAAAAAAATTGATCAAATCAGTAAACTGATTCTAGTTGGGCCAAACTGTATGGTTTGATCCATCTTTTTGAGGGGATGATTTAGTTCCAGTTTCAAAAAACTGTTTGATTGTGGTCAGTTCATGGATTAAGATTCAAAAAACTGAATAAAATTGAACTAAAAGAAAAAAACCGAATAAAATCCAATTAAACCATTTGATAAATGTGTAAAGTTTCTCTCAATATACTTAACTTCTTGACCTCTTTATACCTCAAAATCATTTCAATCCTGTCCACGAAGTGATGAAATTTCTAACCTAGAATGACGGAACCAAACTGCAAACGAGATTTGTTTTAGTTTGGTTCCAAAGATGTTTATGATTCGATTTGGTTTCAAATTTTTTGAACCATAGGATTTGGTTTTCAAGTTTTTAGAACCACACTACATCTAATTCCTCAATCTAATGGGTATTTCCTTCAACCATCAGTCAAGCTATCTTCTGAAGAATTCCAATGATCTTTTGCTTGAACCTTGATCATCAACCAAAATGTCTTGGGGGCTTGTTCTCCTGAAAAGCAAAAGATTGTGCAAATAAAGACTTAAAGAGCTGAATCAATTACCAGTTCGGAATGATCAGGAATCTTATCTTCATTTTCACCAAAAAAAGATCCAATCTAATGTGCCTCGATCATTAGTTCACGAGAGACTAGAAATATATCTTCACATAGTAAACGCCTGTTTAATCGTGCTTCATCAAATTGACAGCTAACAGCAATTTGGATGTATTTTAATATAAACTGATGGCAGATGAGAATGAATCACACAGTTTTCAATAACAAAATTACCAAAAAAATAGGTCATCTGACCCTGTAAATTCATTTACATCCAGTTTCCTTCTACCAGACTATGAACACAAAACAAGTGACAATCAAATCCAGTGAACAAATTGAAACCAAAACTGGAAAATAATTATGCATCAGCTTTCCATACCCAAACAAACCACAATTGTACTTACTTACCCTAGGACTTCGATGGCGAATCTTTATGTGCAGCAGTATTTACCTGTTTAGATAAATACGCTTCGTAGATTTCTACAACAATCCGCGGATCCTTCTCCACGAGTTCCATATACTCCTCTCTCTTACTAAGCTTATCCATGTTGTCCATGATCAACGATAAGGCTGCATCGAGCAAGTTCTTGGCATTGTGTTGATGAGCAAAGGCGTAATTCACAAGTGCACTTTCCCAGTTCAATTTTGACACCATGAACTTCTCACAATACGTCTTGAGATGTTTCACTTGATATTTTTCGGCCAAGACTAGAAGGTCACAGGCCATTTGCTCGTCAAGGCACGCTTCGGCAGTGTACAAGTAGTTGACAAAGGCGCGAAGAGCATCGTATGAGACGTCGCTTATCTTGATGGTACCACTCAGGCTTTCCTCCATCTCATTTTCAAGCATGGCTCGGAAAACTGGGGAACGGCTGGCCTGAGTAATTATTGAAATTATCAAAGAAATTAATGAAATAAGTAAATGAAAAGAGACACCCCCAAAAAAAGGAGTGAATTTGGATTTCAATTATTAGATTATCCACTCCACTATGGAAAAATAAAGGTTCGTGTTCACAATCACAATACAATGGCACAAAGGCCCGTTTGATATTCCAAAATAACAGGCCAAAGTTTTTTAGTTTTGAAAATACCCTCTCTTAAATGATAAGTCTCTATTCACTGAATGCTATGGATTTTGAAAGGAGTGATCGCTAGTCACAATGTGTGTAAAAAAGTATGTAGAAATATGTAAAATGTTTGGGAATATTTAAAAAGTGCATTGGGATTCTAACTATTTTGGCAAGCCTCCTGTTAGCATGACCCTTAATTAGAAGAGAAAGCCTAAGTGCACAGAAGATTTTCACAACCTTGTCTCATATTTGTGTCCTATTCTGGGAAAATCTTTATAGTTGTTTTCATAAATACAACTTACAAGATCTAAGATCATATTACCTTCACTAAAGAAAGGGAGTTCAAAAAAGAGGGTGCTACAGAGCACCACGAACTTTTGGCAAAAATAAATGGTGCAGCATATGGCAGTGATCCTACTATGTTATATCAGAAAAACAAGACTTAATCAGATCAAATATAATACTGCTATAGATCAACCATATATAATCCAATGAGCCACAAAATTGTGCAAGACTTTTTGCAAGATCAAGAATATGAAAAAAACAGTGCCATGTCTTAGAGCATCTCCAATGGTGCATCAAAATTTTCCTCAAATTTGAGTAAAAGGTCAATTTGATATCAAGTGCTCCAACGGAAGTTTGTGAAGTTTCATCAAAACACCGGTTGACCAGATGGATGACCGACAGTGTAAATTTTTCACAAATTTTTGCCTTGAGACGATCATTCAGGAGGTCGATTGGGCGGATGTTCAGACGGTCGACCGGCCAATGTAAATTTTTCACTAATTTTTGCCTTGAGATGGTCATCCAGAGGGACATTCGGTGGTGAAAATCCAACGGCAATAAACAGTGATTTGATGAAAGGCATATTGGTCCTCAATTTGATGAAAGAAAAATGAAATTCTGAATTTGATATCTATTTGATGAAATCGTTGGAACGGGAAAATGAGCCATTTTTCATCAAATTAAAATTTGATGACAGGTTTGAGTAACCATTGGAGATGGTCTTAATGCCATGCACAATGTTCTTTTGCAGCTATAATAGAGGGGTCTCATGATGTCAAACCAACATGACACCCACTATTTAGAGAATATCAACAGAGAAAAAATGTTTTATTATTTTGTAGGTAAAAATAATCGTATTAGGATTGCCCCTTGAATCCAATTCTACACCCAAAAATCAGTTTATCTCCCAAAATCTTCTCTGCTATAATCAGTAAAAACAAAAAATTATCACATCTGGTGGAGCTGCTGGAATGCGCTCTCCTCTCCTTTCTAGTTGAAGATGAAACCTTCAAGCCTTACTGTCCTATATTACCAAGGGTGTAGCCATCAAAGCTTTAGTATCCTAGAGTGGAGGTATTTGAGGAATAAATTACAATCATGAGAACTCACTAGCCAATTGCTCATAGTTAGTGATAATGGCACACCTTCAAATTCATTAGCAATAAAAGCCTAAACAAAAGCCAATATTAATGCATTTGGTTTCATTTTCAAATATTGTTCTTTCTCGGTAAAAATGATAAATTAAAATTGATAAAGAAAAATTGTTTGCTGACTGTTTCCAAAAACAATTTCCTTAAAATACTCATTTTTTAGGATATAATTTTAGATTAAAATGATGGTGTTTCCGAACTTTTCCAAACTTGTCATTGTTATTGTTTCCAGAACATGATAAACGAAAATCAAAACAAACATTTTGAATTCAATATCAAACAGAAATTTTGCCCAGATCTTCATTACATCATATTATGGCTCCTCAAAGATTCTAGAACTTGAACTCGTTTCCCACCAAATATTCCAAACCACTTAATAAGCCAAAGCCAAAGCCAAATCCAAATCCAAAACAGACATTAGAAAATAGGGTAAAGGGACAGAAAGATGGTTAAAGAATTCAACTTTATTGATGCATGTCAACTAGAATTGACCCAGTATTCTATTAGTTCAGGAGTCTTCAACTAGTGTTGAATTGGATATAAAAGTACATCAATCAGACAATCACCAAAACCAATGATCCAAATTCAGAGTTTATCATCACTACCCATTTCAGAGTTTGTCGACACAATCCACATATCAAACACATTCAATACACAACAAAAACACACAAAGAAAGTTAAAAATCGAAATGGGTACTCACTAGAACGGCCTTATGGGCAGAGACGGGAACAGGGTTAGACGCGGGTTTACCGGAATCGTCATCGGAAGCGACTAAAACGATGTCGGAGAAGCAAGGCGTAGAGCGATGGTGATAGTGATCGAAGGGAGTCCAGAATTTGAGGAAGGAGACTTTGGATTTGAGATCTTCGATCTCGCGCTTCAGCTCTTCCTCGGTCTCGCTGGCTTCCTCATAGCACTCCCTGCAAGTGCCGGCGTCACGTGGCTCGTACTCGTCTCGGCAAGACACGCACTTCATCGTCCCCGCCGCCTCGTCGGCCTCTGAGTCCGATCCGAACTCCGACGACGGTCGCCGGCGGTGGCGTCGCATGATGATTACGGGGGGTTTGATTTGATGATTAGAAGAGAGAGAGAGAGAGAGAGAGTGGCGGTGGGATGGGATTGGATTTTTTATGGAGACAAATAAGAGGGTTTGGATCCGATTTGGATTCCTTCACGTGATTCGATTTATTCCCCTTGGTTTCTTTCTTGGGGGAAATTACGCTGTAATTATTGAGTGCCTCGTTTGGGAACAGGCTAATTTAGTAATTTTTTGGCTAATTGGCTAAAAAGGTTGGTAAGAAAAATCTGTATGTTTGGGCCAATTTTTTTTTTAATTACAACGCAAAAGAGAGAGTAGAGAATCTTTGACTTTTTGGTATGGGTTGTTGACTTTTTGGCTAAAAGATAACTTTTTTAATTAATTTAGCCTCTTATTAACGTGAGTTATTTTATAATATTATGATTGATAAAAAAAGTGAATAGGTTAAATATTGTATTAAATAATTAAAAAATATAATAAAACATATTAAATAATAATTGGTTGAAAAGAACAAACACATATATTCAAATATTGACTAATTTCTCAAATTACACATATCAGTGAAAAAAAATGAGATATAACTTTATTTTTTATATTTTTTTTTTTTAGATTTCATAATGTGGAAGAGAAATTATTGGTGAATAATTAAAAAAATATAAAAAAAAAATTATCTTAAATATTTTAATTGATTGATACATCATTAAATTTGAAAAATGGGTCTAATTTTTAAATTTGAATAATAATGCTCTAATTTTAATTTTTTATAAATATTTTTGCTTACTCCAATGGTATGTAATTCTCTTTTCTATTTTTCAAATAAAATTTTTTTTTTGGGTGGCAAATTTGGATATGTTTGGTTTGGATTTGTAGAGTGATTTAAAAAAAAAATTTGTTTGGTTTGTAAATTTTCCAAAACAATTTCCAAAAGCACTTTCTCTCTTTTACTTATTAATCAATCACTTTTTCTCTTTCATCTCTCATTTTTAATTACTTTTCTTCTTACACATATCTACTCAATTATAACAAAATATCAAATCATTTCAAACTCCCAAACTTCAAAACTACTTTCAAAATACACATTCAAACAAACCAAAAAAATTTCTAAACTCTCTCCCTAAAATAATTTCTAAAAATTATTCTCCTAAAATCAAACCAAACATTCTGTAGTGTTTGGGTTTTTGATGAATATAAAATTTAGAAAAATTACAACTTTTACTTTTAAATAAGACAAAAAGTCAAATGAATATCATTTATGTGATGCTATCTACTGGTGTATTTGGTATGATTTGAAAATAAAATTAAAATGAAATCCTAAATGGCAGATTGACAAATTTATCATTCAGAATCAGATTGTAATTTGGATGTTTAGGCAGTTTTAACTTATTAGTTAATTATATAATAATTTTAAATAATTATTAAATATTTTCATAATATATAAAATTAATTTATATAATATTATATATAAGATATTAATTGATTTTACATAATATTTTTTATATATGTACAATGCTAATGTACACAAAATTTTATATTTCAGATCTTTCTCACGCTGATTTTTATTTTAATATTTCATAGATAGTAACAAAAATATATATGTATTAACTATAGCGGGGTAGGGTGATTTCAAAGACAAATTATAAATTTTAATCCACGGATCAAACTAACCTACAATTAGCAAGTGGATCGATATGAATTAAGTGATTTTAGTGAATTGAGTGATATTTTGCACTGTTTTAATTTTGTCAATCTCATTGAGGAATTAGCAAATGAGATGATATCGTAATAGACTTATATATAATGAATTTTGTTAATATGTATAATGAATGCACATGTTACGAATTTAAAAAATTATATATTGTACATGAAAGTGAGTGTAATAAAAAAAAGTATAATACTTTTAAGTTCGGTGCCGCTACGTAGCCTGAATTTCACTGAGCTCGAATGAGTTGGCAAGGGGTTGTCTTCTCCTTCGCCTAGTCGCACACCTTCGTGCAAGCAAACGTTTGATTTTCCAAAAACAGAGATGAAGCGAGAATAGAGATGAAAACAAAGATGAAGCGGGAGTAGAGAGAGAGGAGGACGAAACTGTAGCTCGTGACCTACTGGCCGACTTGTGTGCCTGGTTGGTGTTTCTCACAATCAACCTGGGTGACCACCGACGACTACCAAAATTATCCTTTTGCCGCCAGCAGCATCAACCTGTTCGCGAATCACATTTCGACTGTTAGTGACTGCAACTCACAGGTACGTGTGTCTTCAACTTCAATTCCTTCGGTCCCTCTTGTGTAATCTGTATATATATATATGCCTATGAAATGTTGGAATGATTTGCTTGTGTAATCTGCAACTCACGGGTACCTGGATTTTCTACTCTCAAGGTGTTCAATGATTTGCTTATGTTGAAATGGAGTAATTATCTAGGATAGTTAAGGTTTACAAACATATTGATTAATGATCTGAAATTTGTGGGAGAAATCTTGAAACAAAAAGAGATTTTGTGGGAGAAATCTTGAAACAAATTTAAAGTGTGAAACAAATCACGTGGAGTTTAATATCAGAACCTCATATTAAATGTTAGAAAATATTTGAGGCCTTCTTGAATATATTTTGCTTTGTTTGTTTGTGTTTTCCTATAAGGTAGTTTGTTTTTAGAAAATTTTCCTAATAATAGTTGTGAAAAACTATTCAGTAGATACAAGTAGAATGTATGTAAGGTTGCAGATACAAGTAGAATGCATGTAAGGTTGCAGATACAAGTATAATGTATGTAAGGATGGCCCAACCCTCAATGGGGCTTAAGGAAAAATCTTAATAAGAGGCCTTCTTAACCATTTATTCTGATAATTTAATAATATATGTCTTATAGCAATGTTTTATTCTAATTAAATAATACATGTTTTATTCTGATTATTTTGGGGCTATTCATAGCAATGTTTTATTTTGATAATTTTGGGGCTAAATAATACATGTTTTCTTTTATTCTGATAATTAAATTTTGGGGCTATTCATAGCCTTTACTATTACAAGTTTTTGGACAAGGAGAGTTTTTCTTTTTGCTTTTTAAATTTTTAAATCATTATGTATGGACAAGGAAATTTTGTTCTTTATTGGGCTTTTACACAAGGAATGTTATTTTAAGTTTTAAGCTGCTACTTGAGTACATAAAGCTTTGGAATTATTTAGGATTGTATACTCTTTCTCATTGTGAATCTATATTTCAATTTTAAGGTACAATGGACATAGATTCAAACAATACTTCATTCGATGGGATTGAGGAAGTTGAAGAACAAGAGAACAATCTTTCATTAAATAAGAATAGTGAAGTTAAAGAACCAAAGAAGGGTATGCATTTTAGCTTAAAGCAAGAAGTGTACGAATTTTATGCGAAATATGCAAAACACCTAGGATTTGTAATAGCTTATAGAACATAGAATATTGGAGATGATAGGGAGGTAAAATACTTTGGAATTGAATGTGTGGGGACATATTTTGTGAGTAACAACACGTGGCTAAGGTGACGTTGAAGTGTCAGCCGAGGTGCTACGTGGCCTGGTCATGTGCCGAGGTGATCTCGGCTAGGCCGAGGTTATCTGTGGAGATACCGGAATCTGAGATGAGTAGATAAGGGACAAGAGTCCTAGAACAGGGGAAGATCTTAATTTGGATAAAGATAAAACTCTTAGGGAGTTTATCCCTATCTAGCTGAGAGTCCAAGACAAACATTGAGCCTGAGTCCATTGAAGTGAGGCTTCTACAGGAATCAAGTCAGTGTTGGCTATAAAAGTAGGGCACTCCCGTAGGTCTAAGGTAGGCTTTTATTTGTGATATACTATGAGCAATAAGTTCTTTCTTGTGAGTTAAGCACAATTTGCTATCTTTGAGGGATATTTGATTACTAACTTGAGCGTCGGAGTACCCCTAGGTGGACGAACTACCGTCGGATTCTTATCTTTCTATGGCAGGTTGTTCGGGCTTAATCTATTCTGCTAGTGCTCTCTAGCTGAGTTCCCTATTTAGTTGTGTGGTCAGGAATCAACACCCACAATTTGGCGCCGTCTGTGGGAATGTAAGGAGTATAGATGGCCAACGACAGATAGAAAGAAAAGATCAGAGACGACATCCTATGTGGGAGTAGTAAACATGCCAATCCTAACATCGATGAAGAAAATCATAATGAAGGAGCACGAGATCAGAATTCCAGGGATAAAGACGTCAGCAAGGACGAAGACACCCCGAAGAAATCAGGCCGAGATAAGTATTACAACGAAAGTGACCTCTAGGTATGGAAAGATAGATGCTTGAGGAGGGACGGCGATATGAAGGGAATGGCCAACAAGTTGGCAGATTTATAATTGGTTGTCAACTTCATGATGCAGAACAACGTCATGCAACTACCGTTTTCGTTGCAAGACACGCTGATGCCAGAGACCAAGATTGACGCCCAGAAAGGGGGGCAAAAAATAATCCCAGCAGTCCCACAGCATGGTAGGGAAAATGAGCCCTCACATCAGCCTTCAAGGGATGTCAGGCGAGGAGAGTCGGTTAAAGGCGACTCGTAGAGGACACCTCGTACCAAGGAGATGTATGTCAAAGAGCCTCGGAATATCCAAGGGAAGGGCTTGTGTTTTGACACGGTGAATGAAAATAAGTTCAAGAGGACACATAATGACACTGGGAGTAGCGCACCAAAAAGATTGAAATCTATTGACAGCCGGGCTCCTGGTCGGACTAAGAAGGATTTGAGGGACTACCTCTAGAGGAAGTGACAGAATGCTGAGGTCACATCTCCCGTCAAGCCGAGAACGCCGTTCTCCGTCGAGTTAGATAAATTTGAGGCCCCAAAAAGGTTCCACATGCCAAGATTCCAAATTTATAATGGTAAGTCCGATCCGAACTTTTACATCGGTTTATATCTGAATTTAATGGCTTTGTATACCGAGAACAAACCGTTGTTATGTTTAGGGGAAATTGTATCAGATTGATTTCATAAGTTGCCGAAAGGAACTGTGAAGAGTTGGGATGGCTTGGTCGAGATATTTGTGGCCAGATTTGTTACAAACAAGTTGCAGCCACTAAGGGCAGACTCCTTGATGGCTTTGAAAATTAGCGAGGGTAAAGGCCTCAGGGCTTATGCCAAGAGGTATTATGAGGTGTTCAACCTAATACTGGGATGGAACCAGGAATTGGCGATCATGTCCTTTAAGAACGGCCTGGAGGATGAATGCCCGTTTTGAAAGTTGCTGGCAAAAACTCTACCAAAGAGTATGGAGGAGCTCATGGCACGGATTGAGAAATATGCTAGAGCAGAAGAGGATACACCGAGAAATAAGGCACCCAAACAAGAGAAGAGGAACGGCTTGCCAAAGCGAGGTCGAGGTAATACTAGTTTTAACAGGCAGGAAACAGGGTTAAGGGCTGCCCAGACAGTCACCACTATGTTCTGAATCCCAGTTTACAAAGTTCTAGAAAGGATTAGGAACGAGCCGTATTATAGAGCTCCATAGAAGGTCCCTAGCGAGTTCATAGGAAGGAGCCTTAGAAAGCATCGTGTTTACTACAATGAGAATGGGCACTTGACTCAGGGGTGCAGAGCCCTGAAGACGCACTTGGAAGACCTGGTCAGACAAGGCCACTTAAGGAACCCAATAGATGAGGCCAGAACGAGGGAAGATCATGCAATACCATGCCCCTCTTTATCATCTCAAAACATCAAAGGAGTGGCATTCTTGAATCCAAAACCACCAATCAAGCATTTTTAATGCATGATGGCCAAAGATCCAAGTTGTACACCTTCAATAAATCACAAAACAAGACTCTTGACCACTCCTTATCATAGATGATAAAAGGCAATGGAGACAAAAGAAGATTGGCTCATTTCATCATTTCAAGTATGAAATGAACCAATTTTCCTTGTGTTCAATATAACGTCCGATTGAACCCAATGCAATGCAAACACAACATGCTTATCTTAGTCATGTTTTACTTATCCAATTCTTGTTTACATATTTTAGCATTACCAAGCCATTCTTTAGTTAATTTGTCCAAGGTGAGTGTCCTCTAATGAGAGAGGGGTCAACCAAAGAATGGTTTAAGACATGAGAGAGATCATGCCTTTGGCTATGAGGAACCCTCATAAGAGGGTTAAAGCCATTGAGCACAAGCTCTATCAAGCTTAAAAACAATCATAGGATTAACCAACCCCCAAAACAAATGGACAAATGAAGAAATTAGGGAGGCTGCAGAATTTTAGTGCTGAAATGGGATACAAAATAATACTACAACATGCAAACAACTCATGTACAACATGTTAAGAACCAAAAACACTAAAGCTAGTGAAAAGCACTACACTAGAGGCATGCAATATCAAGCTCAAAAGACCAAACCAGCTCTGGACAGAGCTTAAACCTGTCAAAACAGAGGCCAAAACATGCTGAGATGGTAGCACAAAATGATAGAAATACATGCTCACATGTTAAGCTACAAACAAGGCCTAAAGCACAACTCTCAAAAGCCATAAAAGAGTGATAGAAGTGAGAGTGTGGCAGAGCTATAAACACTGAAATTATGTGCTAAATGATGCTATAACATGCAAACATCTTATGCAAAACATGTTGGAGGCCTTGAAACACAAAGCTAGTAAAGGTCATTTGCACTACAACCATGCAAGACAAGGCTCATATGACCAAGAGCACTCAAAACAGAGCTAAAGCAAGTTAAATTAGTGGCAAAAATATGCTAAGACCAAGTCACAAAAGAGTAGAAAAACATGCTCACATGCTAGGCCATCTACATATGCAAACAAGACACAAGAAGGGGAGGCCACCCCCTCCTATTTTGGACTCCAAAACATACTTTTCACCACTGAAATTTCTTTGAAATTCAGTGGTTAAAAGGCCAAAAACAAGTTGTTTTAAAAGCTTAAAAAGAGGCACAAAAGGCTTTACAAGCCAAAGAGCAAAAGAGAAGACACCCCCCCAACTCAACAAGGCTTGAACCTCAATTCTAAAACCTTAAAAATAGAGTTTTTTATGATTGAAAAACCAGGTTAAAGCAGTGTAAAAAGATGGCCAAGCAATCAAATAAAACAAAGCTTAAAAGAGGTAAGCTTTTACCTTTGAAGCACAACAACGAAATAGCCCCAACTCTGAGCTAAAACCAACCTCAAGAACTCAAACAAAGCTTCCAAGAACCTCAACGCCAAGGTGAAAGTGTTTGGCTAAGGGGTTGTGTGCAAATGTGTAGAGAAATCCCATTTTCAAGCACAAAAGAGGAAGAGATAGAGGATTCTAGAGAGAGAGATAAAAATTTTGCTCACAAAAATTTTGTAATCCTTTGCATGCAAGAGGAAGGCCCCTATATATAGAAGATACAAAATCATCTTGCAAAGATCCAATCATCCACATGCAAGCAGATGCTCCATTCTGTGCAAACAGCTGTCAAAAAATGTCACAAAATATCTACTGAAAAATTGGTGGACAGGGCCTCATTGATGGCCGGCAGGGCTCCAAAAGCAACATGCCAAAAGGACCAAAACATGGTCCAAAAATGAGATAGAACTGATGTAGGGTTTGGAAAGATCAAACTTGGGGCACTCCACCGCGAAGTTCAAGCGCTCGACGAGCAATCAAACTCATCACTGGATGTACCTGTAAGAACATCCAAGTCTTGAGGATGGTCAAAAATGGGGTGTCTGCACAAGTCTTTCCCCGGCACTAGCAGCATCACCACCACCTCAACAACCACAACAAGCAGAACCTCGAGTGATCAATGTGATTCACTCGAAGGTTAATGAGAATGATAAGCAAGGAGAAACCCAAAAGGTGAGTCACTTACAGTATGTGTATCAGGTCCAGCAAAAGAGGCCTAGGGCAAATGAGTACTAGGGACCGATGGTGTCCTTTACTGACGCAGACCTAGACATGGTACAACATCCACATAACGATGATCTGGTAATAACCCTCAAGGTTAGAGAATACCAAGTAAGGTGTATTCTAATCGGCCAAGGCAGCTCTTGTGACATCATGTATGTCAGATGTTACAAGGAGCTTGGCCTTCACCGAGATAATTTGGAGCAGTCCAACAGCTAAATGGTCGGGTTCAACGGAACTTCAACGTGGCCCTTGGAAACAATAAATTTGGAGATGCAGGCAAGCACCAGAAAGGTAAGCACAGAGTTTACAGTAATTGACACCCTATTTTCTTACAATGTTATCTTGGGAAGGCTATAGTTGCACGTAACGAGGGCTGTTCCCTTAACACTGCACCAACTATTGCGAATTCCAACTGAACAGGGGATTGATGAAGTTAGAGGGGATCAAGTGCAAGCAAAGAATTGCTCCATGGCAGCAATGAAATCCAACTGCAATGTGCGAGAGGCAGAAAAAGTGGAAATCAAGGACAAGGACATAGAAGTCCTAGATGATGTCGGCAAAGAACCGGCCGAGAAGAGTGAAGAAGCCTTGAAGAAAATTCTGGTCCAAAAAGGGGATGAAGAGCGTTTCTTCCTTCTCGACTCAGGTTTGTCCGAGGATGAGGAAAGGGAGTTAGAGGCTTTCTTACGGGCCAACATAAAAGTATTTTCCTAGACACCATATGAGATGCCAAGCATTAACCCCGAGGTCACATGCCATATGCTCAATGTAGACAGGTCGGCTAAACCTGTCATCCGGCGAGCGATGAGGCCGACATTAATACATGTTGAGGCAGTTGAGGAGGAAGTAGACAAACTATTGGAAGCCAAAGCCATTCGCGAGGTGAATTACCCTACTTGGCTATCCAACACTGTGGTAGTGAAAAAGAAGAATGGCAAGTGGAGGGTCTTTGTGGACTTCACCAATCTAAATAAGGTTTGCCCCAAAGACAAATTCCTTCTACCTAAGATTGAGCAGTTGGTGGATACCACTTCAGGGCATGGAAAGATAAGCTTCCTGGATGCTTATAAGAGATACCATCAAATAGTGATGTATCCCCCAGATGAAGAGAAGTCTACTTTCATCACTACAAAAGGGATGTACTACTACAGAGTGATGTCTTTTTGGTTAAAGAATGTAGGAGCAACCTATCAGAGGTTAGTGACCAAGATGTTTGAACATCTGATTGGGAAGACAGTTGAAGTGTACATTGATGACATGGTTGTGAACCTGGGAATCATCTGTCCGATTTGAAGACAATTTTTGATATCCTGAGAACATATCAGCTCTGACTCAATGCTTCGAAATGCGCATTTGGAGTCGGGTCTGGTAAGTTCCTGGGATACTTGGTTACCATAAGAGGCATTGAGGCAAGCCTAGATCAAATCAAAGCCATTCTTGACTTAAAGAGCCTGGTGTCAACCAAACAGGTCTAGATTTTAACCGGCAAGGCGGCAGCCCTAAACAGGTTTATCAGTTGAAGTTCTGATAAGTGTAAACAATTTTTTAGTTTGTTGAAGAAGGCCACCGATTTTTTGTGTACAGATGAGTGCGAAATCACCTTGGCCGACTTGAAAAAGTACCTGACAACAGCTCCAGTTTTGTTAAATCCAATACGTAGAGAAGAATTATTCCTATACTTGGTAGTTTCAGAGCACGCAGTGACTGTAGTGGTAATCAGAGAAGAGAAAGGAGAACAAAAGATAGTATACTATGTGAGTAAAACCCTAACCAGTGCAGAGACCAGGTACTTATCCCTAGAAAAATTGACACTAGCCTCGGTGATGGCTTCAAAAAAACTGAATCACTATTTCCAAGCCCGCAAAGATTGTGGTACTAACTGAGCATCCTTTGAAGTCCATGTTGCAGCAAGGAGATTTGACAGACAGGGTAGACAGATAGGCAGTAGTGTTGGGTCAATATGACTTGGAGTTTAGGCCTAAAACAACAATTAAGGGCTAGGTTCTGGCCGACTTTGTGGCCGAGTTCACCTAGGGTGCCATCCCGTGTCGGACTCCAGTGAGCCACGGCTTAGGATGCCCAGAGGAGCAGGAAGAAACCTAATTGGGGCCCAAGAACCCAACTATAGCAAAACAGAAGAAAGAAGAGAAACCAAAGGCTTACGACATTTACATTGGCGGTTCCTTCCGCCTGTTTGTTGATAGAAGCTCAAACCGTCAAGGAACGGGGGCAATAGTGGTGTTAGTGTCGCTAGATAGGCAAATGTTAGAGCAATCTATTCGTTTGGGATTCAGGACCTCAAACAATGAAGTAGAGTATGAGGCACTGATTGCAGGGTTGAAGTTGACAACAACAATAGAGGCCGATGAGGTGGTAGTCTTTTGTGACTCCTAACTTATTGTGAATCAGGCAACATGCGAGTATACAGCCCGAGATGAATGAATGATAGCCTATATCAAAGAGGTTGTCAAACTGTTAGTATTGTTCCAAGATTGCTGGTTACAACAAGTTAGCCGAGATGACAATAGTCACGCCGACGCCTTGGCAAACCTTGCTAGTGCAATGAAATCATGTGAGGCAAGGACCATAATGGTTGATTATTTGTCATGCTCAAGTGTGAAGCCCTAGATCACAGAATACGAAGCAATGTATGTGGAGATGAGACCAAGCTGGATGGATGCAATAGTAATGTTCCTCAGGGATGGCAAGCTGCCAGACGACCGAAAAGAGGCACACAAGACCAGATTAAAGTCGACTAGGTTCAGCCTAATAGCAGATGACTATCTCTACAGAAGATTTTTCACTGGACCCCTATTGAGATATGTACATCCCTTCCAGGTTGAGGATTTTCTATATGAGATTCATGAAGAAGTCTGTGGAAGCCATGCCGGGAGTAGATCACTTGCTTATGGGGCCATCACTTAGGGGTACTGGTGGTCCTACATACAAAAGGATGCGGAAGCCTACGTCAGAAAGTGCGAGAAGTGTCTAAGGTTTTCACCTTTGATACATTAACCAGCAGTAGATTTGAACTTAGTGTCCAGCCTTTGGTTGTTTGCCCAGTGGGGCATGGATCTTGTTGGACAACTGCCCCAAGTAACTGGGCAAATAAAGTTTCTGCTAGTAGCAACTGACTACTTCACGAAGTAGGTAGAGGCTGAACCCCTTGTGAAGATTCTAGATATTGATGTGAAGAACTTCATATGGAAGAACATCATCACTAGGTTTGGGATCCCAAGGGTAATAATAGTAAACAATGGTACATAATTTGACAGTAAGCTAATTAAAAGCTTCTGTGCAAAGTACAAAATCAAGAACTACTACTCCACTCCAAGTTTTTCTCATAGCAATGGTCAGACAGAAGCATCCAATAAGACTATCTTGGATGAGATCAAGAAGAGGCTAGAAATAACAAAAGGGAAGTGGGTGGAAGAGTTGCCCAATGTGCTTTAGGCATATCGGACTACGCCGAGAAGATCAACTGGGGAGTCTCCTTTTGCCATGGCTTATGGCACTGAAGCAGTTATCCCACTGGAAGTTAGGATCCTTGGAATCAGAGCCCAGGGAGTGGAAGATGGGACCAATGAGGCATTCTTAACCCGAAATCTGGATCTATTAGAAGAAAGAAGGGAGAGATCAGCAATTTGGCTGGGGGCATACCAGCAGTAGCTTGCTAGGGCTTATAACAAGAAGGTCAAGCTAAGAGAGTTCAAAGTTGGGAAACTTGTTTTAAGGAAAGTTGTCGGTAACAAGAAGGATCCTAGGGAGGGTAAGCTTGGTCTAAACTGGGAGGGGCCTCATAGAATCATCTCGGTTGCCAGCAGTTAGGGCATATCGGCTAAAAGACACTGATGGCAAAGAGTTACCGAGACCCTGGAATACTTGCAATCTGAAATATTTTTATCATTAGTTTTTTTTTATTAAGTTTATGTCATAATTTTATTAGCTAAAGTAATAATAAAATGCTAGTTTGATCTTTGTGAATTTGAAATTTGTGCGATAGGACTAACCAGTCCTATGACGATGTTTCTAAATGAAACATGATGAATAACTTAGACTTATTATATGGCAAAGTTGAATTATACTTGCATATAATAGAGTTGAACTAAGTTGGCAATGTTTCTAAATGAAACATGACAAATAACTTAGACTTATTATATGACAGAGTTGAATTATACTTGCATATAATAGAGTTAAACTAAGTTGGCGATATTTCTGAATGAAACATGACGAATAACTTAGACTTATTATAGGATAGAGTTGAATTATACTTGCATATAATAGAGTTGAACTAAGTTGGCGATGTTTCTGAATTAAACATGACGAATAACTTAAACTTATTATATGGCAGAGTTGAATTATACTTGCATATAATAGAGTTGAACTAAGTTGAATCAACCTACACTCACTATATCGACAGAAGTAAACTCAGAATGAAACTAAGCTCGCTTCAGCTAACAAAGAAACCAAGGTTGAACACCTCGGCTAACCTTTGTTTGAATATGACTTCGGCGAAAAAATGCATAATGTGAGCCTAAGTGGAACTTAGGTTTACATTAGGGGGCAAAGAGCAGGAATGATAAATAAACTTGAGAGCTTGGGACTTGTTGAAATTTTTAGAAAAGTTTACAAGCTCTGCGCATTTAGCCGAGGTAATAGTGAAAGATGTATTCGAGGTACATCTTACCCAAGATGACCAACCAGGTTGTCAAGTTTGGAAGGGTTGGAAGGGTGAAATCTTGCTAGAAGACAACAAGTATAAATGAAGGAAGAACACTTGTAAAAATACTTTGAATAAAACATTCTTAAGTGTGGTTTGATCGAGATCATGGTAAAACAAGAAGTCCGAGGTTATTTGGACCGAGGTGACCAATTAAGGTTGCACCTGAGAAGACTCGGTCTAAGATGGTGCTTGGTCAGGGTATTTTAACATGAGGTGATCACACAAGAAACTTGTACTTAGTATGGAAGTATGGAAGCATACGAGGCATAAAAGAAAAGCAGTGTAAGCATACATGAACAGAAGTATTCAACACTTAGTGAAAATGAGAACTCACACTCAGCAAAAAGTTACTTGTTCAGATACAAAATGAGACACATTGGCCAAAATAAAAACTGATTGTTCAAACTACTAAAGAGTTACAAATGTTCAAAGTAAAAAGTACAAAGTAAAGACATCCTAAGTACTAGAAACATCGGTAACTGCCTCGGATTGCTCAACCTTGGCCGTTGGCTGTAGGTTGGCCTCGATTGGCAGTTGTGCTTCGTTCTCTGCCGCGACCTCGGCGTCTATCTCGAGCAAAGTTTAGTCTAGGCTTTTCTCGGCGGCATTGACTTCGGCTTCAGAAGTTGTTTTCTTCAGGGAGGCACTCTTGGTAACCTCGTCCTCATCATCTTGAATCAAGTCGAGGACTTGCTTATTCAGAGTTAGGGACCTGGCCCCAGCAACTGCAACTTCTTCAGACTTGTCGGCTTCGACATCCTCCTCTGTCTCAGCCTCGTCGTCGGATTGGTTTGGAGAGGGAGGGAATAGTAAAAGAAGTCGGCTGGCATTGTGAAAAGGCGAGTCGTCGGGAACAGCCAACTCCTTCAACATAACCGTCCATCCAAGGATATATCCCTTGTTGCATGCCTGGTTGACTTGCTTCTTATAGGCGTCCTGGACATCAGTTGCCCCTTTAGCATACGCTTTTCATCAACAGCTTTGAGCTCGGCCTTTTTTGCGGCGAGCGCCGTTCGAAGCTCAGTCTGAGCCTCAGCCTCATTTTCCTTTGCTTTTTTTGCTTCGACTAGTGCGACCTCGACAACATTTTTTGCTAGCAAGCTTTGGATACGAGCCTCGGCTTGGTTTAGTGAAGAAATGAGCTTGGCTGCCTCCTTTGTTTTTTTCGGTTAACTTCTTCTTGAATGCCTCGGTCTTTACCGTAAATGAGTGACCTTGTTGGATGGCTTGCAAGAAGAAATTAGAAATTTTGGTTAAGTGTAAGCAAAAACTCATAATTGAAATTATGCGATAAGAAACAAAGTACATAAAGCTTACCAAAACACAGTGCTGCATCATCAGAGCATAGTTTTCATACTCTGTTAACTCAGTCATTCGATTGATGTCGGTCGGCAAAAGAATGGCGGTGGAGATGGTAGCACCAATTTCCATGTCATCTAGAGCACTGTCCCCAGCCAACAAAGGTCGGTCTCTGAGCGTGAACGTCGGGGTCTAGGGTTTGTCGGCATAAAAAATGCCAAGTTTGGACCTTGGCTTCTTGGATTGCGGTTCATCAGGTGGATCGGCCTTGGCTGGTTTTTTCTCAGCGGCAGATGATTGTTTCTCGATCTTGGCTAACTTTGAGATTGACACAGTATCTTCAGACTCAATTTCTGTAATAGTGGCCTTTGTCTTAGCCTTTTTTACCCTTTTTACTCTAGGCTTTGGCTGGGACTGAGAAAGAAAAGAAGAGTAAACTGTTACCATGCCCGGGATGTTAGTAAGAAGGTCGTTGGGAACAATTTTTGCACGACCCATTTCGTCGGCAGTAGCAGTAACGGTGACTTTTGTGCCAAAATGGATTGCTGGTAAGGTAATGAGTGGGTATGCTAGATCGTGCGCTGAAGAGTCAAAGTCTCGGCGCTTGCGACTGTGAGTTCTCGTGGCCGGGGAAACATTAGCGGCGCAGCACTAAATTTGGAGGGATTAACTGAGGAGCCAAGGTGGATGGCTGATCTGTAAGATCGAATAAGGAGGCTTGATCTGGCCTAGGAGATGAAGTAGTTGGAAGAGTTGAGACAGAAGGTGAAGTTTTGTTGTGTCTAGGGACGTCGGGCAGAGGGCTTCTATACGTAGGGATGAAGTTGAGGAGGACTGGAGCCTTGTGCACTTCAATAGGCAAGCTAAGTAAATGCACCAGATCCTTGCTTGGCACGTAGTATTGGCGAAAATCCTTTTCGGGCTGAGGAAGGGCTACAAAGACACAGAGAGAACATTAGAAACAAAAAGATAGTTAAGTAAGGTTACAGAGAAAGGGACTTTGGAAGGGGACTAGGTCCTTACCCTTGTCATCCCTAAAAACTTCGCGGTGCAGGGGGAAGAGGTGGAGTTCATCATCTGGCACGAACTCCTAATTGCCCGAGACAATTAGGTTGTCGTCTGCTACACCTTTATTAGAATTTGGGATATCGGCTATTAGCTTGTATTGAGTAGATCTCAAGTTGAGGTAGTAGGTGTAGCCTTTGGTAGTTTTTAAGCTACACATGGTGTAGCAATACTGGACATCAGATAAGGTGATTTTGGCATTCTGCCGACGTGCTAGTTCGACAATGCCATTAATGATCCTAAAAGAGTTAACGACCAACTGCATGGGATTAAATTTATAATAGTGGAGACTTCCCTAAAGAGGATATCTAGGGAAACCTAACTCCTCCTTCAACAACAGAGACGACTAGAAATGGCATGTAATCCTGACCAGGCATAATTGAGTCGTTTTTCTCAGCCAACCTCAGGTGGACATTGGCCGAGATGAAGAACTCCTACCTAAAATATTCTAATTTGGTTAGGGTATCTACTCTCCACCTAAACATACCCATGATCTCGGCTAGAGGTGCTTTGCAAAGGACTTCAGGGAAAGAACACTGGCAGGGGTTTTAGAACCTTGGCTAGATCCTAAAGAGGCACCGAGGCGAGGATTTTAAAGATATAAAGGGAAATTTGTTTCAATTTTTCCTAGGTATATGGGTTATACGGTAAATCCTAAAACTAGAACTATAGAAATGAAAATCGAAGCAAGAATCTGGAAACAAAGCAAGAAAAGTAGGAAAAAAGGCACGATTCAAAATAAAGAAAGTAACAGAGACTCAAGAGTGAGGAAAATCATAACACATTGAGTGAGTGTGTGCAGAACATTGTACAGGAAACATAACAGGCAAACACAATTGAAATTTTAGTAATGCAACTTGAAGCACAATAAAAATTCAAAGAAACAAGAAATGATTCATGATGACCAAAGCATGACGATAGGAACAGAGTACAATAACCAAAACAGATGCAGAATAAGAATAGACAATATGCACAGATGGTAGATTTGAAACAAATCAAAAATGAAAGACTGAAATTAAAAAGAAAGAAGTTATGAACTTACTGAATAAGGCCGAAAACAAAAACGCAGGAGTAAGGTGCGCCGGAGTCAGACAATGTCTTTGATCGAAATGGAGTGGCAGAAGATTCACCAAAGACAGACGATTGCGAGCTTTGAAAGTTTGAAAATGGAGGTTTTTTAGAGAGAGAAAGTCTGAGTGTAGAGAAAGAACAAGAGAATACGAAATGAGAAAACGAAGAGAGAGAAAGAGAGTTTTTTGTTAAAAACTGAAAAGACGGGAAAAGGAAATGAATACGCCTTGGATGATGTATGCAATGCAGGCGCAGAAGCAGGTTGCGAAGCGAAAGCGCATGTCAGTCTGAACCAAAGAAGAGAGGATGCGTGGATGAAGCAGTTGAAAAAATCGTCGTGGCGATATGTGTAGATAAAACTCTTGGAGTTCTTGAAGTAATGAAGTGAGGACCTCGACTACCGGAGCAATCTTGATTGAGATGCTTAACGAACAAGGTTCTTCATTTTGAGTCCTTAATGAAAGTGGATAGTTGAGTCTTAGGTACTTGAAGCTGACGAGTAATGATCTCGGTCGTGGAGAATGAATGAATTTTAGCTGACATAGTATATGAACAAGCAATGTAAGTTCCATAACCTCAGATTGCCGAGGTAATAGAACCTAGAGGGCTTAACAACACGTGGCCAAGGTGACGCCAAAGTGTTAGCCGAGGTGCCACGTGGCCTGGTCATGCACTGAGGTGATCTTGGCTAGGCCGATGTTATCTGTGGAGATACCGGAATCCGAGATGAGTGGATAAGGGACAAGAGTCCTAGAATAGGGAAGGATCTTAGTCTAGATAAAAATAAAGCTCTTAGGGAGTTTATCCCCACCTAGCTGAGAGTCCGGGATAAGCATTGAGCTTGAATCCACTGAAGTGATGCTTCTACAGGAATCAGGTTAATGCTAGCTATAAAAGCAGGGCACCCCCATGGGCCTAAGGTAGGCTTTTATTTGTGATATACTGTGAGCAGTAAGTTCTTTTTTGTGAGTTAAGCACAATTTGCTATCTTTGAGAAATATTAGATTACTGACTTGAGCGTCGGAGTATCCTCGGGTGGATGAACCACTGCCGGATTCTTATCTTTCTATGATAAGTTGTTCGGGCTTAATCTATTCTATCGGTGCTCTCCAACTGAGTTTCCCGTTTGGTTGTGTGGTCAGGAATCAACACCCACAGAATGTACTCAGGGGCGGAAGAGAACAAAAAGATCAGAAGTAAATCCCTTGGAACCATCTTTATCATTAAAGATTAAATGTAATGCAAGGGTAAGAGCCAGTCTACAAAAGGATGGAAGATATAAGTTAACCACAGTTGTGCTTGAGCATACTCATGACTTGATTCCTAATGACTCATGGCATTTTGCAATGAATAAGAGGATTCGTTCTCCTGTGAAGAGAAGGCTAGAAATAAATGATGCAGCAGGGATAGAGGTGGTTAGGAATTTTCATTTTATAGTTGTTGAAGCTGGGGGATATGAGGCATTAACATTTGATGAACGAGATACAAGGAATCACATTGAGAATGCTAGGAAATTGAGACTTAGGGTAGGAGATGCTGATTCTCTTACACTTTATTTTCATAACATGCAACAACAAAATTCGAACTTCTATTTTGCAATTGACTTAGATGAAGATGGTCACATGCAAAACTTGTTTTGGGCGGATGCAAGGCATAGGGCGGCCTACAAAGCATTTGAGGATATTGTCTCATTTGACATAACCTATCTGACAAACAAATATGATATGTCGTTTGCTCCGTTTGTAGGAGTTAATCACCATAGACAATCAATTTTGTTTGGTTGTGGGCTATTATGTAATGAGAACACAGAGACATTTGTTTAGCTATTTAGAGAATGGTTAAGTTGCATGTCGATGCTCCATCTTAATTGGAACTTAATTATGCCTCAATAATTAAGAAGAACCGACTGCATAGCATGAATTAAGCATGAATTATGTTTCTACCGCTTGGTGTCAAATATCTCGCTTGTGTTTCAAACTTTAATTCAAGAATTGAAGCCTTTATCTGCGTCTTATTCAAATTGATTAGTGTTTGGACTAGTTGTATTTTATAAATTTCTATGGTAGGCCCAATTAAAATTGATTTGGAAATAAGCGAAAATTATGGTAAACAACATTTTAATAATGAGCCTAGCTTAATTACACTGCTATTGAACATTTTATAATTAATTTTTTATTCTTGAGTCTAAAAACATAAACAAAAAACATCTTCCTTCAAATTTCTTATTTCGAAAGTCCCTCAACTCCATTCAAGGGTAGGGAGTGAAAACCAATTCACCACAATCTTGGCTAGACACTCAGGAGACGAAAATTTATAGCAACATTAAGCCCTTATTTCCAGCCTAAGGGTTTAAGGTAAGAATTCACCCTCTTGCAATGCTAATTGAAAAGGCTTCCTTGCAAGTTTAATTAAATTCTAAAGATTAAATTCTAGATTTGGTTAGAAATGGTGAATTGGGTAGTATTTCATGCATGCATATGCTAGGTAGTATTCATTTGGAGGTTGTTTTCATTCCAATTTTTTGAGCATGTTCATTTTGTTTTTGAGTTCATATATTCATCTCCCATGGGGTTTAATGATGCCATAATCATGATTTGAAGCTTTCAAATGATCATTGAACTCATGCAAAAAATGCATTGTTTGTTATGGAAAATAGGTTTTCTTTGATGCTGAAATTGACTCACTTCTGGGCAATGATTCTATAAATTTGCTTTGCAACTTGATATACTATTTGCTTAAAGTGTTGATCTGCACTTGGTTTCTAAGGGGTTTTCGAAGTTGGAGGTTGGAGAATACTTGGTTCTAACTTGGGAGGCAAATTTGAAATCGTAATTTTGCTTTTCGAAAGCGTAGCGGCTTGTTCGGTGAAGCTAGCTCGAAGCGACCAATCAATCTGATCGCGCTTAAAAAATCCATCATGTGGATTTTTACTGTTACCGCATCACTCGAAGGAAGGTTTTCTCGCCGAGTTTAAACCTTGATTTTGGAAGCTCGCCGAGCTTAAGGGCTTCTCGCCTCAGAGCTTCGCTCGAAATTCCAACTTTGAAAACATTTTCTACATATTTTTACCATTTTTTCCATAGTAGGAATTCCTAGGGTCATGCTTAAGACTCCATACTATGTAAAGGGGATTTTGATACACTCAAAATCATAGATGTGAGTTTTGTACAATTGGAGTGCATGTTTCAAAGTGTTGTGTGCAGAATGTGTTATGAATACTTGAACAAGTAACTGGTCTGACCTTTGACTTCTTGCCCGCGCCAGATTTCACCATCGTGAGTAAATAACTTTGTAAAAATATGTTCAAATTTTACTCATCCGACTAATATGATATGAACTGCTTTTTAAATGCTACTTATGTGAGTTTTTTGAATGTCCCGATTTTCTGAAATGTATTTATGGCCTCTTATTGTTATGGTCTCAGTAATAATAGCAAGGCTCATGGCTCCCGCCCGTGAGGTAATAGTACTAATACCTTCATTGGGCCCTTGCCTCCGGGGTAATATTTGGGTTGCTTATGCCAAGTAAGATATGGACCTTTATGGTTGTTTGTACTAACTTTGTTGTGGTCTTGACCTACTTGTTGTAATCTTTAGACCCACTTGACTGGATAGAATGGGGGTACCCACATGATCTTTATACCAACTCCGAGTTTATTATGAATATGAGCATGTATGTCTTGTAAGTAGTAATTAGAACTGGATATGCATAAGACTCTATGTTTGACAAGATTGTGTAATGATAATAACATCTAAGCCTAACTCGACATGATTCTTTAACTTAAAAACCTTTTACTATTATTCCTTTCACCTGGCTTTCGCCACATATTATATATATATGTAGGTGAGCTTCTAAGACAAGACCCTAGCCAAGAGTTGATGTTTTTGTCACCACCGTCAGCGCTTCCCGAGAAGGTTCCGCTGAAGCCCAACAATCGC
Source organism: Camellia lanceoleosa (assembly GCA_025200525.1). Classification (NCBI taxonomy): domain Eukaryota; kingdom Viridiplantae; phylum Streptophyta; class Magnoliopsida; order Ericales; family Theaceae; genus Camellia; species Camellia lanceoleosa. Next base: position 105,447,911 of record CM045766.1, on the reverse strand, counting down.
GGCGCTTTGTACTCATGCTAGCCGCTGGTAGTGTTTTTTTTTGCTCTAATTCTGGACGCACGGCCTAAATAAAATATTACTGTATATATTGGTGTTCGGGACCCGGCATGCTATGTATATAAATAAGTTTTAAAACTTTCATGTTATGTCATCATGTACACATCATTGGACCTTTTTTATTTTACATTATTGCTTCCATTTATTATTTGTTAATATGTATTAATCTCTTTTTAGAGTAGGTAATCTAGAAACATCGCTTGCTGCGCGATTCCCACCACACCAGGGCGGGTTTGAGTCGTGACAGAGTGGTATTCGGAGCAGTTGTATATCATACACACAGTCCCTATGAGCTTAGGATGTCCTAGTAGAGGTGGGGCATTCCATTGCACGTATGTGAGTGTGTGGTAGGCCTATTGAATATTAGCTTGAGAATTAGGGGCATTCCATATATGTGTAGATGTGGTAGCGGCAAAAATATTTGAAACCGAATGTACATTTGAATATATAAAGTCTTGTTTACCTATAGCCATGGACAATGCAAGGAATGATGATCAAATAAGCCTCCCGATGCCGAATGGATAGAATGGAACAAATGTTGGCAACCTTGGCCAACTTGTGGTACGTGGTAATGTAAAAAACAACCCTACCACCTCTCTCCTCCACAGACAGCCGGGTTCGATACTTGATGAAATCATTAGTTTGACTAATGTAGTAAATTAAATTCCCGAAAATGAAACCACCAACAGTGATTGAGCCCCGAGCCGCAAACACATGGTGAATTGAGTGAGAGAAAGAAGATGTATGAGGGCCTTCCTTGTTCTCAAGAAGTTTTGTTGGCTACTACACAACTAAAAAGACGAGAAAAAGGCAGTGGTGGTTACCGATTCAAATGGTCAAAAAATATATGATGCGACCCGCAACGCAATCTTTTATGATAAGTATTTTCCCAAACCGGAAGAAGTCTCTTAAATTTTAGGAACTAAACACTTTTTTAGGAACTAAGAGCCAGTATGTCCAGCCAGAGCTCAAAAGATGAAGTGCAGTCCCACGGTTGTATGGTTTCATATGGTGGAAGAAGGCTTAAAAGTGGCCGCAAGTTGAGGATGGATTGGATATATAGGGTTAGGGATGCAGGTGGGCCATTCTCAATCACAGGCCGGGCATTAATGGCGTATTCTGGCATAATGGCGTAACAGCAAAAAAAGCAACAAAGAAACTCCGAGCGCCGCCTCCGAGAAAAAATGTGGAAAATATCCGAGGAATAGCTTTTAATGCGGGGCCTTAGAAGCGTCAATAAGAAGTCTTCATACGTATATTCCGCAAAACTGCAAGGTATGTAGCCAATGCCCGGAACTAAGAATAATGGGGAATAAGAACTTAGGTACTTGTTATCAAACATCAAAGGTTAACAAACAGTGGCAAGACAGGCATACAGGACAGATTGTCCCATGTCCGGAGATTACTAGCCTAATGTAGCCGCCCATGACTTGGCCAAAACGTACAAACCAAAGCCAAAGCTAAGAGCAAGAAAGAGACAAAGGCGCAATGCCGAGTGTTTTTTAGTAGTCGGGGTTAGAACACCTAATACCTATACCGTGGGTGTTACACTTTTTATATGTTCTCAATATGCATGTGTGTTGATAGATTCTCGTTTCTATGATTCTTTCGATTAATATGCTTTTTTTTTCATTGAAAATTATTTAGGCCACTAGTGACATAAACATATGTATTATCTGATTCTACACTTTACAGGGATGGATGTACACCTGCTGTTTATCCAAGCTTGTGATGTTGTGGTTGGTGATATGATATTGTATGTGGATTTATTGCCTTTGGACATTCATCATTTTGATTGTATTTTTGGGGATGGAATGGGGATGGGGGTGACTAAATCTTTGATTGTGCAAACAAACTGCAAACAAAAAATCACGAAAGTTAGTATGAATGAACCTTTTATTTACCTTTAGAGGGAATGGGGTAGTTATACTTAATAATCGACTATATAAAAACTAGAAAAATCCTTAGGAAAGGTTGTAGAGCCACGCCCCAACTAAAAAAGTCCCGGCCCGGATTCCGATAATTAAAAGAAATTACCTCCGACATACTCAGTATAAAACATAAATGGGGGGTTTCATGGAAGCAAAAAGAAACCTAATAGTCCAAGAGCGTACATTTATATGAACATACACTTACATGCCAAAAATGAGTTAATTACCCACTATCTTTACATAACGATCATAACTTCATTACAAAACATAGTTACATACCCAGCGATGCAAAGACAAACAAAGCTCACGGCCTTCTCGTGCCTAGCCCCATCTCGGAGTACTCTCAAAAGTAGGCTTCAAAAAATGGCGCTTATAAAGAATCCTAGGCTTGACTCTCACAAAGCTCTGCTTGGCCTTCGGGCTAGCCCCATCTCTCTGAAACTCCATGAGTGAAGCCTTCAAAATGGCGGCTCAAACAGAATCCGCCTAAACGGCTCACGAAGGCTCACCTATAAATACATAAATACAAACTATGAGCTAAGATAACATATAACACAAGAAGGGTTAGTGAGCGAAGTCCGACATTTTCCATAATCCTTATCCTTAAGAAGTAACATAACGGTAAAAGAGGTTAGTGAGCAGAAATTAAGCGTTTTTCATAAATCGTAATAAATCATTCATAAACATATATCCGCCATCATATAAAAAAACATACGATGGCATACTCCACAGAGGCTTATCACAACATTTGTCTTCTAGAAATGTAGTAACCCGTACTGCTGGTTAATCGTTATCGACGAGATCTCTAAATCCGGTCACGTGGGACTATCTATGGATGCCATACTAGATTCGCAAACCAGGTTTCTCGCTCACGTAAAACATTAATCATTTCAATCATATCATATCATATCATATCATTGGAACATAAATCATAATAAACGCGTATCTTCTCGGACGTTACTTCGATTGGGTTTCGAAACCGATGGTGATTCTCTCAATCGACCTGCAAACATTCACATAATAACACATTTCTTATTCACCATCAGTATAATTCATGTTATTTCTTTCTTATATTGGTCATCCTTCATATCATGCTCCATTTCCTTTCTTCTTTACATTCATTTATGTCCATATCATGGTCATAAGAGCGAAATGCAAATGAACGATGCAAAGAATCGTGTAATGCAATTAGACAACTTTTTAATAACGATCAACGCCCCAGCGCCGCACTTTCGCTCGGCCGCTTCATCGCAAATGTCCAATCACGGGGGAATATAAACTCGGCGGCGATACCTCTATGTCGCGAAGCGGACCACCTTGATCAAAAAAAAAATCTTCTTCTTCCAAGCTTCCTTTTCCTCTTTGCAAAAATCCATTTTCACATTCATGAATTTAAGTCTCAAAACACTGGATTACCAACATGATTCAACTATTACATCTTCAATTCAAACCCATTTACATCGTATATAAAATCAACCCATAATTTTGAACATAAAAGCTTCATATTAACACATCCATGGAGATTTGAGAAATAATCTCCCTTAAGTCCAATAATCATGAAACAAACCCTTCTAAACTATACTCTTGAGTTCCATAAGCAAGAATCACAATCCATTGCAAGAATTTAGGAGAATCCTTACCTTAATGGAGATGATTCAACTTGATTTCCCCCTTTCTCCCCTTTCCTTCCTTGGTCTCTCTCTCTCTCTCTCTCTCTCTCTCTCTCCCAGATACTTCTCTCTCTTTGGTCTTAAGTCAACAAAAGTAAAACATCCTTATCTATATATGTCTTATATATCACATAATCCCATTGTGCCACTTTAAGCGTACATTTGTGCTACCCAAAAAGTCGGCTGAGAACAATTCTTTTTTATTTAATTTCTCAATTTATTTAATAAATCATACGTAAATTTCTAAAATTTTTATCTCATTTTTTCTTTCATGTCAAATTTACGAACTCGTTCAATTTCATTAAATTGTCATTTTAACTTTTTTTTTCGTTCAAACAATTAAATCATACTAATAATATAAATAATAATCAATTCATTACCTTATTTTAATATATTCGTCACATAAAAGAGGGGTTATTCGTATGAGATACAGGTTGCATATTGACCACATCATCACCAGAGAAACAACTCTGTTGTCCTTGTGACTTCCGATGTGTTTCCATTGTTTTTTTGATGGGATTTAGGCCGGATTGATGAATTTATTAATTTCTTTGTTGAATTGGGGACACAACCTATATCCAGACCCCTACCACTATGTCAATCAAATCTCGATGTGAAAAACAACTCAGGTTAGGCTGAGAGAGAACTTTTATTTATGAAAGTACTTTCTTCACCTTGGTTGCTCCGGTTATTTTGTCAAAGAAGGATGGGTCCCCGAGATTGTGTATAGACTATCGGGAATTAAACAAAGTGACTATCAAAAACAAATACCCTCTCTTGAATAGATGACTTATTTGACCAACCGGTGCAGTGTTTTCTAAAATTGTAACACCTCGTCCGGTATCATCGATTAAGGTTAGGTTAGAGCGAATTGAAGAAAACATTCCGAGACAGATATGGACATTATGAATTCTTGGTTAATGCCGCTGGGATGACAAAATGCTTTCCTTTCATGGATCTTATGAATAGAGTGTTTAAATCATTATCTGGATGATTTTATTGTTGTATTTATTGATGATATTATTCTATTCTGAAATATTCTATATAGAAAATAGACATGAGAACAGAACAGAAAGCGAGATAAGAGAAGTGGAGAGAAAAGAAGTTGTAAACTAGTTAAGTCATTAAACAGGGCCATGAAAGGTGGCATTTCTAAGCCCATGTGATTGGCAAAAATGGAAAGGTGAACCCTAACCTCGAAATTGCTGTTGATTGGCCGACGAGGATCACAAATGAAGTTTTCTGGAATTTTTCACGGGACTCTGAGGAGATTTATTAGGGACTTCTCAAAACTTGCCTTGCCATTGACTCTCGATTAACTTAAAAAAAAAAACATTGGAATGAATGATGAAAGAAGAAGAGTGGTTTCTTTTCAAGAGTTGAAAAAGAGTGATTGCAATTGTCAATAACTTTGCCAAATGGTACCGATAGTTTCAAGTGTGCGGTGATGCTTCTTATAAAGGCTTAGGATGTGTACTAATGCAAAATGGGAAGGTGATTGCTCTCTAGACTATGCTTCTAGACAATGAAAACCTCGTAATTAACACGATACAATTGGCGGTAGTAGTGTGTTTGCTGTAAATATGGCGTCATTACTGTATTGGGGTAAGGTTGTATACGAAGTACCAACACCAAAAAAAAAAAGCTTATTTCTTCACTCAAAAAAAATAAATATAAGGCGTTACAGTGTTGGAACTAATCAAAGATTATGACATCAAATCTTGTATCAAGATAAGTGATATCAATCTTTAGTGGCGAGACTGCAAGTAAAAAAAGCTGTGCAATGTGTGTCATGTTTGTTAAAAATAAAAAGACTTGTGTACTAACCGAAGAAACAAGATGGACTGACATTTGCTATCTTGCCACCTAACTATTCTTCTGACGAGATTAAACAGAAACAATGTGAAGATGAACACTTGAAGAAGATTATAGAGGAGTTTGATTGAAAGGGGCCGAATTTGTGATTGAAAATGGTGTGTTGAAATTTTGTAATGCTGATTTTGTGTTGCTACCGGCGATGTTATAGTATTTTGTGACTCCACAGATGACCATTTTAATTATATATGGGAAGGGAACACCAAGACACACCACAATGAAAAGCACATTTTTTGGTGGCAAATGAAATGTTATCAGGAATTTCAAGATAATGCAGCCCATTAGAGTGCTTTGCGGCTGCAAGCACACAACGACTGTGGGTTTTGCACCAACCACTCCCAATACTTGAATGGAACATCACCATGGACCATGGATTTCATTGGGCCAGCCTCTCTCTTCTCGGATTGGATCTTCTCTCGTTTATAGTTGATCGGTTTACTATCTGTGGTTTTTTATACTGTTAAAAAATTTTATTACATTTGTTGATATAATACTAACATCTATATGGTGAGTTGTGATTTACATGATAGTGCCGAGTCTGTGATGTGCAGCCGAGGACTCGAAGTTTGTGTGTGGATTTTGGCAAAGTTTACACTTTTGGCAAAGGGAGCAACAAAGGTGAGGTTCTCACCTTACGAAGGACCAGGTTACCACCCGAAACCGAAACCCAACGAAATAAACGACAGAATGTGTGAGGATATGCTTTCAATGTGGAAGCTTATTTGCCGATGAAGTGAGTTTGTTAGCAATTAGCTTGAATTGAAAATTACATAATGAATCCTATGAGGCATTGTATGGAAGGTTGTCCCGAGTGTCGATCTCGGAAAGTGTCGATTTGCGGCCGCGTGGCTGTTGGGACGTTGGGACCGACAACTTGTGCAAGAAAAGTGAAAAAATTAAACAAGCATACAACAAACAACGCACACAAAAGCAAAGTAAAAAGCATGCCGAATTTAAGGAGAAGAAGAGGAGGAAGAAGGAAGGACCGGTTTATTACATAAAGGTGACCAGGCGAAGGTCCAAACTTGGGTTGGTGTAAAAAAAGGAAAATGAAACAATGCTATGTTGGACCTGACAAGATTTAAAGTAATTAATCGAATCGTCCCGTCCCGAGTCCTATAGTCCTACCTAATGTGATGGAACATATTTCGTAATGTTCGATGCCGAGATCCTTGAGGAATCCACCATCCACTCATGTCCACGTCATATCTTGTTGAAGAAGACTCGCTATGAGAGAGAGGCCTATCGGATTGTGATCGAAGGATTAAAAGATTGAGGAATAAGGAAATACCATTGGTGAAAGTTGATTGGCAAAACTAAACCGAAGAACAGAAACCAGGAAGCAGGAAAACGAGGAAGACATGAAGAGGAAGTTGGACCCAATGCCAATTCCGACCGAAGATGAGAAATTAATTAGTTCGAGTTTGGGGAACTTTTCTAAGAACGTAAATAAGCTCAGAATAACCGAACGCTGATTGGAACTTAATTATTTAATTATAAATTAGAGAAGAAAGGGACTGATTAGGCATGTGCATTGCATGAAATTATGTGTTTCTACATGTTTGGTGTCAAAACTCGTTTGTGTTCAAACTTTAATTTAATGAAATTGGAAGCCTTATCGCTCGATTCCAAATTGATTAGTGTTTTGGACTAGTTAGATTTTATGTAATTTATGTAGGGCTGATTAAAATTGATTTGGAATGTTTAAAACTGACATTAAATTTTAATAATAAGCCTGAAGCACAATATTGAATTGCCATTGAGTGGCCATGTTTAAGCTCCAATTAAAAAAAATTCCTTTCAAATGTTTAAAATCGATAAATAACATTTTTAATAATGAGCCCTAGCTTTAATACAGAATTGCTAACAGTGGCTATTATTTAATTTTATTCTTGAGTTCATACACTTAAACAAAAACATCTTCCTTTTGTTTCAACAGATTTTTTGAGTTGATAACTCACATTAGAGGAGAGGGGAGGTAAACTTGAATTTTCAATTACAATCTTTAGACAGACAGAGGAGATTTGAAGGTTTATTATATGATTAAGCTCCTAGACTTGCTTTAAGGGTTTTAAGGTAAATTTCACCCTCTCATGTGTAATTGAACTAGCTCTTGCAAGTTTCTTGACTTGTAGAAGATTAAATTCTAGATTTGGTTAGAAATGGTGGAATTGGGTAGTATATCATGCATGCCAGTTGAGGTTGTTTTCATTCAATTTGTTATCATTTAATTTGTTGTAATCTGTTGACCCTTTATCATCTATATCTTATCATGCTGGCAGGTTCATCATTTTAACAAGATGCTTTAAGTACTTTATATTTAATATGATATGATTTATTTTATTATTTTTTTTTTTGCAATCACATTTTTTGATGAATGAATGATTTATGTTATATAAATAGAAATGTGTTACCCTTAGTTATGGCCCTGGCAGGTAACAATCTGGTGGCCTGTAATATTTCATAAAGAATATCCCCAGGTGGTGACGACGCCATACAGGGTAATAATACCATAGTTGCTTCTTCTTATGGCATACTATGGACAACGCTTATGTTGTTGTTCCAACTTAGTTGTGATCTTGGACCTACTTGTTGTGTACTTAGACCTACTTGGATAGCTAGCTAATGGGTGTACCACAATCTTATATATATACAAAACACAGAATAATAGATTATAAATATGAGCATGTATCGAATCTAGTGAATATGAATAGCCTCTATGCATAGACTCTATGATGTTTATTAGATTGTATTTGATATGCTCTTTGGTTTCTAACTACATGAGATTCATTACCTTAAACCTTTATTGTTATTCCTTTCCTTTGGGCTTCCGCTATTTATATATATATATATAGGTGGCCAGCCGGAATACTGGCGAGTTGAGTGGCCTCTGTTTTTGTTTTCGATTGACCACTGTCGCGCCTCCTACTCGAGACTGGCCTGCTGCAAGTGGCGATTTTGTTTTGTACTTCACTTCCGGTGGTAGTTGGTTTTTGTTTGTAAAGTGGGACCTCGGGGCGTACTTATGTAAATACTGTCATATTGGTGTACCTGGGTAGCGTACTATATATAAATAAGTTTAAAATTTTACATCCCTGTCGTGTCATGTCAGCTCATTGGTTGGACCTTGTTTATTTACATTGCTTCCATGACTATAATATTTGTTAATGTCTTTTAGGCGTAGGTAATCACCCGGATTCTTTGCGATTCGTCGTTAAACCTGTAAAGGGGGGTTTGAGTGAAGTACCGATCACCCAAAAGCCATAACAATTGACCAGTGCAGAGTGATGCAAAATACCATAAAAATTGTATTCCCACAGCCTCGACATCGATGGTGCTTATGGCATATAATGAAGAAAATTCTGGAGAAATTAAAAGGATATTCCCAATATGAATCTATCAAGTTCGCTTTGCAAAATGCAGTTTATGATAGTTTCACAAAAACTGAATTTGATAAAGAATGACAAACAATGCTTATAAAGTTCAGTCTTTATGATAATGAATGGTTGGGGGTATTATATGATTAGCGACATAGGTGGATTCTTGCCTATGTGAAAGACATTTTTTGGACTAGCATGTCAACAACACAACAAAGCGAGAGCATGAATGCATTTTTTGATGGATATGTGAACTAGAAGACTACTTTAAAGCAATTTGTTGAGCAATATAACAATGCCTTGAGAAGTAAGGTGGAGAAGGAAACCAAAGCAGACTTCAAATCTCGTAACAAATTGTATGATTGCTTAACGGTGTATCGTTTTGAGAAGCAATTTCGTGAAGCCTACACAAATGCAAAATTTAAAGAGGTTCAAGCATAATTAAAGCGTCTACTATACTGTCATGCAACTCTTGTGAAAGAGGAGGGATCAATTTTTACCTATCATGTGAAGAATGTTGTTCTAATCGGTGAAAAGATAAAGAATGTGGAATTTGTTGTCTACTGCAATTCAACTGAATGTGAGATCCAATGTTTGTATTAGTGGTTTGAGTTTAGAGGCATTATGTGTGCCCATCCATTTAGTGTGCTCATTGAGAGGTGCATCTATGAAGTTCCAAATAAATACATTGTGGAGAGATGGAGAAAAGATTTAGAATGAGGGTACAAATGCATTCCAACCACATATACTAACTCCGGGGATGCTGTCAATGCAAAGTTGCATGATGCGTATCACAAGACGTTGGATGAAATTCTAGAACTTGCCACCAATGATGATGGTAAACACGAAGTGATTCAACTTGGGTTGAAGGAAATCAAGGATAGAGTGAAAAAAGAAACATCGGGTTGTACGAGTTATGTGCCACATAATAGTAGTGGACCACCTCCTAATACTTCTCCAAAAAGTCCGCCTGGTCCCAGTATTGCAAATGCAAGCATGACTCGCAGGGTTGTTAGTCCTTTGGTTGCTCGCCGAAGAGGCTGTCCATGTACCAAACGGAAGGTTAGCAAAGTCGATGAAATCGTGAATTGGTTGAGAAGGGAAAGAATAAGAAAGCTATGAATGCATAGGTAAAGTTTGATATGTAAATCTCTAATTTTTTTTTAACCTAAATTATTAACCAATGTCTGTTACTATAGGGTCATAAGGTGGGCCAAGGTGAACCTTGTAACTTAAACTTTGATTCTACGGAAGGCATGCAAGACACTATGTACCATCCGGTATGTATTCTCATAATTATATTGATTTTGTTTGTTTTTATTTTAATCTATCAAATTGTTAATCGCATGTTGGCACTATTTCGTCATAAGGTGCCACAATCTCAATTTTACTACTTTCCTTCCATGGATGGCACGCAAGAGAGTATATATGTACTGGTATGTGTTGAATATATGAGTACAAATCTTTTTTACATCCATTAAATTTCATATTAGTCAATATGTCTCTGGACAATATTTGTAATACGTAATTTGTTTTTATTGGCAGGGGTTACCCCAATGCAAATGGTGAACAATATTGGAAGTACATCTTATAGTCAAGCATGAATGAATATAAGCAGTCAAACTTCAACACTAGCTTCAAAATTTATTGACTTCAATATAGATGCGGATCCAAATGCCCCATTTCATTTTTAGTGCCGAATCAATGATTTGATGACAATTATTTGTAACCAAATGACAGTTTGGATAGTTTGGTTTCCTTTACGTTGGCTACAATTTGTAGATTTTGTTTTGCTTCATTTGTAAATGAAGCAAGTTTTGGTTGATTATGAGTGAAAGTTGAATTTGTGGGATGTGTATGAAAGCGGGAATCGAGCCTTCACTTGACTAGGTGGGCGCGATGCTTATGGCATGGAACCTCCAATTCGCCATCCGTTCGCCAGATTGGCGGATTGAAGAAAATCAATCTGTATCCGTTCGCCAATCCGGCGGATGTGGATTGAGCAGATTGGCAGTTTGGCGGATGGATGCGAATCGATTTGGCAGTTTAAAATTTTATAAATTTTCAACATAATTCAACTTGTGCACTTCCTCAAAAAAAAAAAAAAGTATTACAGTCAATGGCTTAAAAAAATATTACAATCACTGCATACCTCATCTAAAGCAAGAAAGTTTGAAACTTTAGAAAATCACTACATGCCTCATCCACATACTACAATGACAACATGCCTCATCCATATAAAGTATTACAATTTGTGGTTCTTAAAATATAAAAACAATTCAAACCACCAAAACCATGAACAGAGCAGTAGTAGAGATTGTATGTCTCTGTATTGTTACATTTATATCTATTTTTTAAAACAAAAACCAACAAGCATATATCATATTTTCTATTTATTATTTTTAAAGATAGATTTAAAAACAAAAAAATATCGATAAATAATACATTTATTTTTTTCAATTCAAAAAAGATATTCAAGTTGAAAACTTTTTTTCAACAGAATATTTAAACTCTTTTTTAATTGAAAACACAAACAGAATATTTAAACAAACTGAAAACACAAAGTGTTATAAATTATAGGGGTGCTTGCGGTTTGGCGGTTCGGTTGCGGCCAAAGGAATCTCAAATCCGCTATCCGTCCGCCAGATTGGAGGATTGGAGAAAATCAATCCACAACTGTCTGCTCGTCATCACACATCCGTCCAAAATACGGCGGATCGGTTCGGTTCGGTCGTTTTTGGCAGATCGGTATATCCGCTGCTCACCCCGACACTTGACATACTTTTGAAATTGTGTTGGTTTGTCTTCTATGGAAAATTTTAAGAAATAAGAGTTTTTCTGTTGGTGTTATCATGAATGAGCTTTTGTTGCATGCTGAGCTCTATATTAGTGTGTCATCTTGTTTCATCTATAATTTTGCTTTATTTTGTTCTCTTTTATTTTAATTACTACGTTTTCTTTTAATTCCATTTTTGTTATATTCTGTTCAATCCAAATACAACAGTTTCTTCATGGACAGAGCAAGTTTCTCATGGACACAGCAGTTTTTGCTGAACCAGAGTTTTGATTAATTTGTGGGTGAAAATAGAATAGGTTTTTGCTGTCGGTGAAAACAGAACAGGTTTTGTAACAACATATTGATCACAAATAGAGCAGGTTTTGGTTTATGGACAAAGCAGGTAAAAGCATGGACAAATCAAGTTTTGGTTCATGGACAGATCAGGTAAAAGCATGGACAGATCAAGTTTTGGTTCATGGACAAAGCAGATCAAGTTTAGAACATGTATTTTGGCCTTATTAATTTGTTGCTCACAAAAAAAAGAACATGTAAATCAACAAGTAGATAAGGTTTAGAACATGTATTTTGGCCTTATTAATTTGTTGCTCACATTCAAGAACATTTTTGAATCAAAAAAGAAAAAAAGAAAAAAAAAAGAACATGTAAATCAACAAGCAGATAAGGTTTAGAACATGTATTTTGGCCTTATTAATTTATTGCTCACATTCAATAACATGTAAATCACCAACAATTGAAAACAGAATAGGTCTTTCATTTCCACATTCAAATCATCACAACACATACCCATAATCCATCAAGTCCATTCAATCCATAAGTACATCCATCAAATTCCAAAAAAACTAACAACTGAATAATTTACATTATAAAATAGAAAACAATACAAAATACAATAACATAAAGCATCGCCTTGAAATTCTTCTTCATTCTTCGAAGCCTTCTACCATACTCATCAATTTCATTATCCATCTCCGAAACCCTTGTTCTTAGATCGTTAAATTCTTCGTTTCTTATAGCTTTACGAGGTGCAGCATTAGAACGGATTGTGGAGATCATGTCATCATCATCATTATCTGCGAACTTGAAGTAATTGCAGTGTTCTTTATTACTCTACAATGCATGACAATCAGTTAATCAAATCAGGCTAATCAATTTCCAAACAAATTTCCTTACATATTTTAATGGGCTAACAAAGAATAAATACCCTTGATTTCCATTCTCATTGGTTTGGACAATGCACATGGCAGCTATTCTTCCATAATCACACATTCTTGGTTTTAATCTTATGTTGCTATTGTTAGTAAAGGAACAAGCCATTTTTTAATCTGCATACAACATACAAAACAGACATGATACATAGAGCAAGCAGTGGCAAATTTCATTTAGAGTCACTTATCATGTTATGGAAAATGATCTGTTTTTGCATAATAATTCCCATCCAGTACTCATTTTCTTGCTCGGAACTTGGTGTCAGTACCTTAACAAAGGAACTTGGAAACCTTTCAAGGAGAAAATTTCATACAGATTCAGGATTAATGTTTTTTAGTGCATAATAGCTAAGAAAGGTATGAACATATGTAGTTTTCTTGCTTAGGTAGGATTGTATAGTGATCATATGTGGGAGACCTGATATGATAAGTGCAAGTAGTAATCCTTATTTTGAGAAAACAGATATCCAACACAGACAGATTTCATACCCTTCTTAGACAGATATCCTAGAGTAATCCATATTCCATAGACAAATTTCATACCCTTCTGTTAATCATATTATTTAATTTTGATGATGTCTAAAATATTATTTGTAACAATTTGGATTTTTTTAATATACATATGTATTTGACCTAAAATATTATCTTTTTAAAAAAATATATATATATATCTATATATATATATATTTGTTAAATATTAGTTAAATAAAAATATTTTTTTGAAAACTTTACTATTTACTTTTTGACCAAATTAAAAATTGATTAAGTATATTATTTTGACAAAAATGATTGATTGGTTGTATTATTTTGACAAATTTGATATTGATGGGTTGTCTTGTTTTGACAAAATTAATATGGAGTGGTAGAATATATTTAGTTTAAAATCTCTACAACATATACAATATTTTAAAGAGGGCATATATTTTCAGATCCATCATAAATATTATTTAAAGAGATTTTTCTGTGTATGTAAATATTTGATTAGAACATATAAATGCATATAATAGCATACATCACGGAAGCAATCATATAGATTAGTATATGGAAACATTAATTACTAGCATGTGAAAAAAATCATACATGATATAATACACAAAGAAATAGTTGCAAAATTTCAACATATTGAATTTTAATTCACATGTTGAAGTTTGTATTTGAATGTTAAAATCACATCTTTATAATGTGGACTTTGTAGGATTATATATATAAATATTAGTCAAAACCCACATATTTGTGAGTTTTGTTCAAATTCGGCCACTTTGTTTGTCAAAAAGAAAAGATGCCTTATGATGACAAGTTGAAACAAATAGATGTCATCCATGACGTCAGCAAGGAGCGTCCAACGGGTATATTTTTGTGTATAAATAAAAGTGTTGTATATTGAGAAAAATTAAGAACTTGAAAAGAAAATTTTCTATGAGCTCTAAATTGTATTCTGCTCTTTCACTTTCAGATCTAAGTTTAGCCTTTATTCTTACACTTTCATATCTACTCTTTATGAGAGAATTATTGTAAAAGTGGGTTTAAGTACCACTTATTCTTATTCTTTATTTTTGTGAGAGATTTTGTAAGGGTAAGGCTTTTATTGTTGAGTGAGATTCAATAGATAAGAGTAAGTCCTGTGCCAAATCCACAAGCTTGGTGGTGTATTTATTCAATTGATAGTAAAGAAATTCTAAAGGAGCTTCCTTGGGGAGTGGACGTAGGTTTGGCGTGCTGAACCACTATAAATCGCAGTGTTTGATTTTCTCTCCCTATCTCTCTTACTTTTATATTGATAATTATTATTCTGTTTTTTTTTAATTAAAATTCTGAATATTGTGTTAATTTTAATATTGTGAAAATTTTAATAACCCAATTCACCCCCCCTCTTGGGTTGCCTATCTGATATAACAATTGGTATCAGAGCCTAGACTCTAGTTTCTGTGACTTAACCGTCTTAGAGTAGATCATAGCAACTCCTAGTTATTCCTTACCCGAGGGACAAGCATCTAATAGGCCACCTCTATTTAGCGGCACAAATTTTAGCTATTGGAAAACTAGGATAACCATACATATTCAATCTAATGATTATGAATGTTGGAAAATTATTTGCAATGGTCCAAAAATTCCTACCAAAACTGTAGATGGACTTAGGATACCAAAACCTGAAGATGAGTGGGATGAATCAGATATTAGAATGGCTCAAATTAATGTCAAAGCTACAAACATGTTGTACTGCGCCTTAGATGCCAATGAGTTTAACAGAATTTCCACATGTAAAACCGCAAAAGAAATTTGGGACAAGCTTATAGTAACTCATGAGGGAATCGAACAAGTTAAAGAATCTAGAGTCAGTTTGCTAGTCCATAATTATGAACTCTTTAAAATGAAACCTGATGAAACTATTCCTCAAATGTTTACTCGTTTTACTGATATTATTAATGGTTTAACTTCTCTTGGCAAAATATATACTAATGCTGAAATTGTAAGAAAAGTGCTTAGGTCATTACCAAAAAGTTGGGAGACAAAAGTCATTGCCATTACCGAAGCCAAGGATTTATCAAAGCTAAGTCTAGATGAGTTAATAAGATCTCTCTTAACTCATGAGCTCGTAATGCAAAAAGGAAAGGAAGAGGAGGACAATAACAAGAAGAAAGGAATAGCCTTAAAATCCACCTCGAAACATCAAGAGGATAAGGAAGATGATTCAGATGAGGATGAGGAAATGACATTCATCACTAGAAAGTTCCAAAGGTTTGTGAAAAAGAAACAAGGTGTACGAAATTTTTTCAGAAAAGACTTTAACAACAGGGATTTTCAAAGAGGAGAAAATCACAAAAAATCTGAATTAACCTGCTACGAATGCAACAAACCTGGACACTACAAATCAGAATGTCCAGAACTTAAAAAAAAATTCAAGAAGGACAAGAAGAAAGCTATGGTTGCAGTATGGGGAGAAGATAGTGATGAAAGCGACATAGAAACCGAAATTTGCAAAAATGAGGTTGCTAACCTATGCTTAATGGCACTTGGAAACGAAAATGAGGTAAATAACGAATCATTTACATTTGATGAACTACAATTAGCTTTTGATGAATTACATGCTGAATTTAAGAAACTTAGTTTGAAAAATAATTGTCAAAAGAAAGTAATTTCAAGTTTATCAAAAAAAAATGAATCATTGACTTCCAAGATAAATGTTTTAGAAAATAAAGCCATGAAAAAGGAAAATGAGAATTTAACTCGAAAAGAGTCTTCAATTTCTGAAAAACATTTAGTTGTATTGCAAAAAGAAAACGAGTTTTTAAAAAAGGAACAAATTATTTTGAAAGAAAATATTGAAGACTTGAAAACTACTCTTTCAAAATTCACTCAAGGTAGAGAGACTTTAGATAAAATTCTTGAAAATCAAAACCGTACTTTTGGTAGAGCCGGAATTGGATATAAACCTTTTTCAAAAGTAAAAACTGTCAAAAATAACTTTGTGTATGTATCTTCTAATCACTCTCATCTTACATGTCATTTTTGTGGTACAAAAGGTCATATTTCACCTTCATGTCCTGTTAAAAGAAATCCTTTTGCTAAAATAAAAAAGATGTGGGTCCCTAAGGACATTTCAAGATTATCAAATTCTAACTTTTATGGACCCAAGAAAAAATGGGTACCAATAGAAAAATCAAATTTTTGTAGGTATATTTCAAGATAAAATCCAGTAACGATAGATGGTATCTCGACAGTGCATGCTCGAGGCACATGACTGGAAATAAAGCTATGTTCGCCACACTTCAACCAAATGATGGCGGATATGTGACTTTTGGCGACAATAGTAAGGATAAAATCATTGGTATAGGAAGTATTGGTAAAAATCCCTCTCTTATTATTGAGGATGTTTTATTTGTTGAAGGTTTAAAACATAACTTGCTTAGCATTAGTCAATTATGTGATAAAGGTTATAGAGTTATTTTTAAGAAAACTCATTGCACTATTGAAAACACCCTTGAAAACAAAACTTTATTTGTAAGTTATAGACATGAGAATGTATATGTCTTTGATTTGCATGATTTGTCTTCTCATTCTAATATTAAATGTTTATCTGCTATAAATGATAATAGTTGGCTTTGGCATAGAAGATTAGGACATGCACATTTTGATTTAATTTCCAAACTTTCAAAAAATGAGTTAGTCATTAGTTTACCAAAAATTGTTTTTGAAAAAGATAAACTTTGTGATGCATGTCAATTTGGAAAACAAACTAGAATTTCTTTTAAATCAAAAAATATCGTTTCAACTACTAGACCGCTTCAACTCTTGCATATTGATCTATTCGGACCATCTAGAACATTAAGTTTAGGTGGAAAATCTTATGTTCTTGTTTGTGTTGATGATTATACTAGAAATATATGGGTATTATTTTTAGCACACAAAAATGAAGCTTTTTATAATTTCTCAAAACTTTGTAAAAGAATTCAAAATGAGAAAAAGCTTAATATTTGTAGTATTAGAAGTGACCATGGTAGAAAATTTGAAAATGATGATTTTATTATGTTTTGTGATGACTAAGGAATAGATCATAATTTCTCAGCCCCTAGGACTCCTTAACAAAATGGAGTAGTTGAAAGAAAAAATAGAACTCTTGAAGAAATGGCCCGTACTATGCTTTGTGAAAATAATTTGCCTAAATATTTTTGGGCGGAAGCTGTTAATACTGCATGCTATGTTCTAAACCGTGCCATGATTAGACCTATTCTTAAGAAAACCCCTTATGAACTTTGGAAAGGTAGAAAACTTAATATTAGTCACTTGCGTGCTTTTGGTTGTAAATGCTTTGTATTAAATAACAATAAAGATAACTTAGAAAAATTTGATGCTAAATCGGATGAAGCTATATTTCTTGGTTATTCTATGTCCAGTAAAGCTTATAGAGTATTCAATAAAAGAACTCTACTTGTTGAAGAGTCTGTGTATGTTGTTTTTGATAAATCTAATGACATTATTTTCAAGAAGCTTGTAAGTAATGATATTGTAGAAAATCAACCAAGCATGGAGAGCATCTACATAAAGGAAAATGAAGAAAATCCATTACGCGAACATGAAGAAGAAATGACAATGGAAAAACTTCAAGAAATATATGTTCTTTCAGAAAATAACGCAAATCTACCAAAAGAATGGAAGTATGCTCATGGCCATCCCAAGGATCTCATCATAGGTGATGTGGCGGAAGGTATAAAAACTCGTTCCTCTGTTAGAAATATTTGTGGTAACTTAGCGTTTGTTTCAGAAATTGAACCAAAATCATTTTTAGAAACTGAAAATGATGAAAACTGAATTTTAGCAATGCAAGAAGAATTAAATCAATTTGAAAGAAATGACGTTTGGTTTTTAACCCCTCGACCTAAAGATCATCCCGTTATTGGTACAAAATGGATTTTTCGAAATAAAATGAACGAATCTGGAGTTGTTACTAGAAATAAAGCTAGATTAGTAGCTCAAGGCTATAATCAAGAAGAGGGAATTGATTTTGATGAAACTTTTGCACCAGTTGCGAGACTTAAAGCTATTAGAATGTTACTTGCTTTTGCGTGTTTTAAAGATTTTAAATTATATCAAATGGATTTTAAAAGTGCTTTTTTAAATGGGTATATTTCGGAGGAAGTCTATGTTGAACAACCTCCCGGTTTTGAAAATCATAAATACCCAGATCATGTTTTCAAACTTTCAAAAGCTTTATATGGCTTGAAACAAGCTCCTAGAGCATGGTATGAAAGATTGAGTAATTTTCTACTTGACAAAGGCTTTTGTAGAGGAAAAATTGATACAATACTTTTTATAAAAATAAAAAAAGAAGATATGCTAATTGTTCAAATTTATGTTGATGATATCATTTTTGGTGCTACTAATGAAAATTTGTGCAAAGAGTTTGCTAAAGACATGCAGGGTGAGTTTGAAATGAGTATGATGGCGGAATTATATTACTTCCTTGATCTACAAATTAAACAAACTAATGATGGAATCTATTTAAATCAAACGAAATATATCAAAGATCTACTCAAAAGATTTGAAATGAAATCATCAAAGCCTGCAGCAACTCCAATGAGCACATCGATAAAAATAGGCAAAGATGAGCAAGGTAAACCTGTAGATGAAAAGAAATATCGAGGTATGATTGGTTCTTTATTCTATCTTACTGCAAGTAGGCTCGACATAATGTTTAGTGTTTGTATGTGTGCACGTTTTCAATCCGCACCAAAAGAGTCACATATCACCGTAGTCAAACGCATTTTCAGATATCTTGTCGGCACTTCGAATTTGGGATTATGGTATACTAAGGGAACCACCTTTGAACTTTTTGGTTACTTAGATGTCGACTTTGCGGGATGTAGACTTGACCAAAAAAGCACTAGTGGTACTTGTTATTTTCTTGGACACTCACTCACTTCTTGGTTTTGCAAAAAACAAAACTTAGTGGCTCTATCAACTGTTAAAGCAGAATATATTGCCGCCGCTGGGTGTTGTGCATAATTGCTTTGGATGAAACAACAACTTCAAGATTTTGGACTTCACTATGATCATATTCCTATAAAATGTGACAACACAAGTCCCATTAACCTTTCAAAAAATCCTATTCAGCACTCACGCATTAAACACATTGAAATAAGGCATCATTTTCTAAGAGATCATATATTTAAAGGTGACATTGAACTCGAATTTGTGCCTACAAATCGTCAATTAGCTGACATATTTACCAATCCTCTAAATGAAGAACAATTTTGTTATATTAGAACTGAACTTGATATGATGAATACTCCAATATAGTGTTTATATTAAAAAAAAATTATAAAAATAATAATAATAATAATTTAAGAATAATAAATAATTAAATAAAATATTGTTAAAAATAATAAAATTATATACATATATTTTCTCTCTCTCACCGCTCCATCTCTATCTCTCACCCGCTCTCTCCTTTACTCTCTCTTTTTCTCTTTCTCTTGCTATCTCGCTCTCCCCTTCTTTCTCATTCCCTTAGCCGACTCCATCTCCACCCTCACCATAGCCTACAACCAACTCCACCATCCACCATCCACAAAAGCATCCATTAGTTTCATCACTATCACTATCCACCAAAATCCCTCACCAATCTTCCAAACTCCATCACTTCTCTACCCAAAATCTGCATCACCATCTTTACCGATCCATCAAGATCCGTGACTGATCCATCAAGATCCATTGCCGATCTACACAAATTCGTCACCGATCTACCCAATCTTCTCTATTTCTTCCAATCATCAAGGTCATCACAGATCAACATGTTAAAATTCTTGTTGCACTGTGTTATATTTTTTTACTTGTTGTATGTGCTTCAAATTCTCTTGGATTTAATAATGGTTACTTCTACTTTGTCTGAAGAAATTGTTTTTATTTTTATTTTCTCCTTTTATGCTAGTGCACTTGGTGTAATTGTTTATGGCCGGATCTTAATGGCCCTTGGTATTATACATTGGTAATTTGTTTCTTCAAAATTATGTAATTTTTAGTGCATTAATTCAGGGGGAGACTCATATATTTTTAGATTAACAATCATTATAAAAATATATATATGTATATATATATATAAAAAGGGGGGCGTATGTATATTCTGTGCATAATTTTAGGGGGAGTATATATACATATATATATTTTTTTTCTCCTTATCATACTCCTTATCTGCACCAACAAACAAATTTTTTTTGTGCAAAGACAGAATTAAAAAAAAAATAAAATAAAAAAAATTTAAATAATGAAGAAATGCTTGAAATTTTATTTCAGAAAAAGAAAATATTACTCGATTTCATGTAAATTTTCAGAAAGCTTCACATATTTTTTCTTTTTTACTTCTCTCAATAATTTTTCATGAGCCTCTTTTACATGCCTCTCTTTATTTTCGATTTCTGTAAGTCTTGGCATTATCACTGTTGCATAATAATGCACTGCATTCTCCAACTGTGCATTTTTCCTTTTTAACTCTTTCTTCTCCTTACACATATTAACTACTTGTTGTTTTAACAAGCACACCTCATCTCTCCATTGCTGATTTTCTTGTACTCTTGCCTGTAATCGTCTCGCCATATTGGAAATTGCAGTCATGGCCTGTGTACTAAAAGCCATAGTGTTATTAATAGCATCGAAATCATTTCGATTACTAATAACACTAGAACCCTCATTTACAGGCATAGCATGTGCCTGCGTCACTAGTACTCTCTCATTTGCATGCATTACAGGCACCTCATGCAGATTCGACTCATTGATAGACAAGGTAAGGAATGACATGATTACAAAAGAAGCTAAAACAAATTTTTCTCTCAAACACTTGATGATTTCGTATCTTTGCCTTTGATCTGTGGCTCTTTTTAGACACTCCATTGATCCATTACTCGATGCATATCTACTATATCTGCTCAAATCTTTTGTTTGTCAATATTTCTTGCACTCAAGATGCTCCAAAATCCCCACAATGATTCCGACAAAACAGACGGCCCATTATTTTATTTTTTGGCCGCTCAGATTATTGTATCAAATGTGTTTGTTTTTTATCTTCATCTTTATTTTGATGATGTCAAAGGGAGAGAAAAAATATAATTTTGAAAATTATATGTTGCAGGGTTATCAAATATTTTGTCAATTTTATTTTGTGTCAAATCCATACAAATATTGCCATCATCAAAAAGGGGGAGATTGTTAATCATATTATTTAATTTTGATGATGTCTAAAATATTATTTGTAACAATTTAGATTTTTTTAATATATATATGTATTTGACCCAAAATATTATCTTTTTAAAAATATATATATATTTGTTAAATATTAGTTAAATAAAAATATTTTTTTGAAAACTTTACTATTTACTTTTTGAAAATTGAAGATGATCACTATTCACTTTTTGACCAAATTAAAAATTGATTAAGTATATTATTTTGACAAAAATGATTGATTGGTTGTATTATTTTGACAAATTTGATATTGATGGGTTGTCTTGTTTTGACAA
Organism: Camellia lanceoleosa; assembly: GCA_025200525.1. Classification (NCBI taxonomy): domain Eukaryota; kingdom Viridiplantae; phylum Streptophyta; class Magnoliopsida; order Ericales; family Theaceae; genus Camellia; species Camellia lanceoleosa. The sequence continues at coordinate 105,425,991 of CM045766.1, read as the reverse complement.
AATTAATATGGAGTGGTTGAGTATATTTAGTTTAAAATCTCTACAACATATACAATATTTTAAAGAGGGCATATATTTTCAGATCCATCATAAATATTATTTAAAGAGATTTTTCTTTGTATGCAAATATTTGATCAGAACATATAAATGCATATAATAGCATACATCACGGAAGCAATCATATATATTAGTGTGTGGAAACATTAATTACTAGCATGTGAAAAAAATCATATATGATATAATACACAAAGAAATGGTTGCAAAATTGCAACATATTGAATTTTAATTCACATGTTGAAGTTTGTATTTGAATGTTAAAATTACATCTTTATGATGTGGACTTTGTAGGATTATATATATATATATATTAGTCAAAACCCATATGTTTGTGAGTTTTGTTTAAATTCGGCCACTTTGTTTGTCAAAAAGAAAAGATGTCTCATGATGACAAGTTGAAACAAATAGATGTCATCTATGACGTCAGCAAGGAACGTCCAACAGGTATATTTTTGTGTATAAATAGAAGTGTTGTGTGTGGAGAAAAATCAAGAACTTGAAGAGAAAATTTTATGTGAGCTCCAAATTGTATTCTGCTCTTTCACTTTCAGAGCTAAGTTTAGCTTTTGTTCTTACACTTTCATATCTACTCTTTGTGAGAGAATTATTGTAAAAGTGGGTTTAAGTACCACTTATTCTTATTCCTTATTTTTGTGAGAGATTTTGTAAGGGTAAGGCTTTTATTGTTGAGTGAGATTCAATAGATAAAAGTAAGTCATGTGCCAAATTCACAAGCTTGGTGGTGTATTTATTCAATTGATAGTAAATAAATTCTCAAGGAGGTTCCTTGGGGAGTGGACGTAGGCTTGGCGTGCCGAACCACTATAAATCGCAGTGTTTGATTTTCTCTCCCTATCTCTCTTACTTTTATATTGATAATTATTATTTTGTTTTTTTTTATTAAAATTCTGAATATTGTGTTAATTTTAATATTGTGAAAATTTTAATAACCCAATTCACCCCCTCTCTTGGGTTGCCTATTTGGGATAACACCGTCTTACATAGATATCCAAGAGTAATCCATATTCCATAGACAACTATCCAAGAGTAATCCTTATTTTGGGTAAATAACAGATTTCATCAATAGATAATAAACTTTCAAATGCACAGTTTTAAGCATTGTGTTGTCCATGCTTTTCTAATTGAACCTTGTGAAGCAAATTATGTCACAACCCAACCCCAGGGGCTTAGAGCTAGAATCACAACTTACTAATTAATTCTACTCTTAATAAATTAGATGGCGCAGGCGGAGGCAAAATAGAAGTAAGAAAATAGTTAAATAGAAAATTTACTTCATCTGACTATTTTGATAAAAGAAAGTACATCTATAGGGCTTTTATTTATTATTTTTATTCAGTGACCGACCCTCAATAAAAATAAAAAAATAAAAGGAAGAAAAGGAAAAAAAACAAAATAACAGATCAGCATTAATTCTTGTTCGGGTTCCACTACATGAGGTTACGAGTTTTCTTTACATCTCATCACCTGAAAGGGTAACAACTATAAACACATAGCAGAGTGAGAAATATTATGCCAAAAGTATAGAGAACATGAAATAATCATGGATAGTTAGTTAAGCTAAAACATTTACATAACCTAATTTCAATAAACAAATTATTCAAAGTGGCAAAAACTGAAATGCGGAAATTATGTAAATAAATAACCATAACCACGGTACAGAACAGAACACGATAGAGGTCACATGAGTGACAATCAGAATAGAGGTCAATGGATCTATGACAAACAGAGGACCACAAAGTGGCCAAACAGAGGCCAATGGTTATTTAAGTCCCTCAAGGCATGGGACTCTCGTGTGGTACTTACAAAACATATTTGTTTATAAAATCATTGTCAAATAATTTTTAAAAATTAAACAAACATATCCGTGGATTTCAATTTAAGCAAATAGAGTTCATAAATAATTAACGTAATCAAAATATTAATATAATTTATAAAATATAGATTGCGTAAAATAATTTATGATAACCCAAAACATACGTAAAATATATTATGGTAACTCAAGGTATAATATAACTCACCTTAATATTGACCTTTGGTATTTTCTTCTTATTTTTTCTACCTTCTCACGATTGTTCCTTCGCTACACTTTTTTTTTTTTTTTTTTTTTCTGTTCTGTTCATTTCCTTACTAATTTCACATCCCCCTCCCCTCTTATATACACATTCTTGGGTGTTGACTCACCCCATCATGATGACCCCAAGGTTGATGACTCACCTTCCCTAATGGCTTAGATGGCACAAATGACCCACCTTTCTTATCTCCAGGTAATTTGCAAATCTCTCCAATTAATTGTTACTTATCTCTCACAGTAAATCTATACATTAGATTTGTCTTTATTTGTTTATATAATCATTAATTCTAATGTGGCCCAACTAATAGTATTGTTCCATAATTGCGTTAATTTGGCCCCAAATAATTAATTACATATTTAATAACCCAATGCCAAATTAGATTTATTATTCTTTATTATTATTATTATTATTATTATTATTATGATTATTGGAGTTTACCATACTGAGGTTTATCATCAACCATCATCTGCTTCATTCTACATTGCTTCTAATGTAAATTAAATTACATGTTATCGCCTATCATCATAAATTAATTATTTAATTTTACTATTACAGATTATTATTATTATTCTTATTAATAATCGTGGTTAGTTGTGGTATTAATTATATATTTAGGATGTCACATTTCTCTTCTCCTAAATAGAAGTTTGTCCCCAAACTTGACGTACCTTAACTTTCGAAGAGGTGTGGGTATTTGACTTGTATTTGATTTTCTGTTTCCCACGTAGCTTATTTGATATGATGATTTCGCCACAAGACTTTTACAAGGGGTATCGTCTTATTTCTGAGAACCTGATCACGACGATCGAGAATCTGCATTGGTTGTTCTTCGTAAGAGGGATCTTCTTGCACTTCTAGGTTCTCATAATTGACAAGATGTTCTGGATCTCGAAGATACCGCTGAAGCATTGAAATGTGAAATACATTGTGGACATTGGACAGTTCAGGTGGCAGTGCAAGGTGATAGGCTACAGGACCAATCCTTTCCAGTATCTTGAAGGGCCCAATATAACGTGGGTTTAACTTTTCTCGCTTTCCAAATCAGATAACCTCTCTTGTTTGTGAGATCTTTAGGAAAACATGATCTCCTACTTGAAATTCAAATTCCCGTCTTCGTGTATCTACATAGCTTTTCTGGCGACTTTGAGCAGTGTGAATTCGTTGTTGGATGAGTTGGATTTTATCACTTGTAATTTGCATGATCTCATGGCCTAACAGTTTCCTGTATTCGACTTCCGCCCAACATAGAGGTGATCGACATCTTCTTCCATACAGAGCTTCGTATGGTACCATTCCAATGCTTACTTGGTTGCTGTTGTTATAGACGAATTCCATTAAAGGTAGGTACTCATCCCAATTACCTTTGAGGCCCAACACGCATATACATAACATGTCTTCCAAAGTCTGGATTGTTCTTTCGGATTGCCCATCAGTTTGCGGGTGATAAGTAGTGCTAAACTTTAGGGTAGTCCCCAAAGCGTCCTGTAATTGTTCCAGAAGTGAGACACGAAGCGGGGGTCTCGGTCAAACACGATTAAAACTGGGGTGCCATGCAAACGAATAATTTCCTTGATGTATAAAGTGGCAAACTTATTGAGGGAGTACATGATTTTGATTGGCAAAAAATGCGCCAACTTCGTCAATCAGTCTACTATAATCCATATTGCATCATTCTTTGAAAATGACTGTGGTAGCCCGACCACGAAGTCCATAGTAATCTGCTCCCATTTCCATTTAGGAATAGGGAGTGGTTACAGTATTCCTGTAGGTCTCTGATGTTCTGCTTTAATACGCTGACAATGCAGATATTTGGAGACATGGCTTGCTACGTCTCTTTTCATTCCTGTCCACCAGTAGTGTTCCTTTAAATCCTGGTACATCTTTGTGTAGCTAGGGTGGATTGCAAGTTTTGAGCTATGATCTTCCACCAATATCTTTTTCTTGAGTTCTGGAATGTCGAGTACACAAATTCGATTTCAAAATTTCAGTATCCCATTGTTTATAGTGAAATCAAGGTTAGGCGTACTCCTTTGTTTCTCATATTTTTTCTTCAAAAGTTTATCTTTACATTGGCGTGCTCTAATTTCTTCAATTAAGGTAGGTTCCACAGTTATATTGGCAAGCAGTCCATTGATTTTGTGGGAAATGAGAGTACATGCCAAACTTCTAGTTGTCTTCTGGCTCAATGCATCTGCCACCACGTTAGCTTTGCCTGGATGGTGATGGATTTCTACATCGTAGTTTTTCATAAATTCTAGCCACTGTCGTTGCCTCATATTCAGTTCCTTCTATGTAAACAGATATTTAAGACTCTTGTAATCAGTGTAAATTTCGCAAGTTGCACTGTAGAGATAATGATGCCAGATCTTGAGAGCAAAGATCACCGCAGTTAATTCCAGATCATGAGTTGAGTAGTTTCTCTCATGAGTTTTGTAATACCTGCCTCTCACCTACTTGTTACTTTTATGGTTAATTTTAATTATGTCTTTATCTGTGCTTTATATCCTTATTTATGTGCGTCATGTTTGTTAGTAGATATGCTCTTTTATGAAAAAGACTTGTCTGATTCGTTAAATCGCAAGGTTATGTACTAACTAGTGGACTAGGTGATTAGAGCCTAATTCACCATAATTAGAAAAGGAAAGGTTCAATTAACATTTGATGGGTGTATTTCTAATTTAATTAAATTAATTAAGTAAATTAGATATAGTTGCTTATACCTTTTCTATATATATATATGGTGGTGTTTGGCAACCCAGTTGACCCTCAGATTTTAGCCCCAACGGAAAAAATTTGAAAAATCCAAAGATCAGTATGAGTTCGAGCATGTCCAAATCAGACGTACTTAAGGTAAAAAGACTGTTTTGCCTTCCGATCAATTACTCATCTGTAACGAGAGATGAGTATCTCTCATATCTCTCATATCTCACATCTATCCTCTCCCTGAAGGTTTCACAGCAGAGGCGAGGGAGTACCTCCGGCGCACGCATTCCGAACGAACTCACGGTGAACACCAACCAGCCGATCGTCGCCGATTCTTAACGGTAGGGATGCGAAACACCATTTTCATGCTTTTTCTTCACCGATCTGTGAACATTTCTATCTCCCCTGCGATTTCTTTTTTTTTTTTTCCCCCGGCTTCGACTGTGAACTCCCCTGATCTTCCTGGTGCGTTTCACCAGGAAGTGAGTTTTTCATATTGATGGCTTCCTAATTAATGTATGCAAACCATTTTCCCTCATACAAATTTTCCTTCATTTTCACTGGTGTAATAAATCTTCAAGGACATCAACCTCTTACTTCATTTCAGCCATGTACATAAGCAAAACAAAATCCATTCACAGAGATGTGCTGTGATTTTTGTTCGACATTCACAGAGAAGTGATTAATTTTTTGTTTTCACAAATTCAGTAAATGAAACCTTAAATTGTAATTAATTTTTATATGTGAAAATGTAAATAAATATTTCCAAAAAAATGTTTACAAATATTTGGAGAAATATATATCAATCTTAAAGTAATTAAATAAATTTTTTAATTATTTTAAATATGAGAAAGAAACAGCAAAAAAGAAAATCAATTGATTTATCAAAATATTTTATTGCAAACCTTAAATTGTAATTAATTTTTATGTGTGAAAATGAAAATAAATATTTCCAAACACATGTTTTTAAATATTTGGAGAAACATATATAAATCTTAAAGTAATTAAATAAATTTTTTAATTATTTTAAATATGAGAAAGAAACAACAAAAAAGAAAATCAATTGATTTATCAAAATATTTTATTAAGCCCCTCAAAATGTAATTAATTTTTATATGTGAAAATGAAAATACGTATTTCCAAACAAATGTTTTTAATTATTTGGAGAAATATATATAGATCTAAAATTAATTAAATAAATTTTTTAATTATTTTAAATATGAGAAAGAAAAAAAAGAAAATCAATTGATTTATGAAAATATTTTATTGCAAACAGTTGACCCATGAACAATTTGGTGCCCACGTGGACAATCCATGAAGATTTGCAATTAAATATTATTAGGGGCAATTTGGTCAATTCACATTCCACAATCATTTCAAACACATTTTCCAATAACAAAACTCTTAAAAAATCAATCCCATCTTCCCAAACACACAAACTAAAAATCCTACTAAAATAGTCAAACTACATAAAAACTCTTAGATATAGTTGCTTATACCTTTTCTATATATATATATATATGTTGAACTCAAAGAGGGAGAGAAAAGAGAGTGTGAGAGAGAGAGTTCTAGGGAACAAGAAGAGAAGTGAAGGAGATAACGGAGATCTTGAGGCAACTTGACTAAACTAACTCCTGGAGGTACAAATTCTTTCTAATCTTTTGCATAAGAACTAATTTCCACCTTGAATTCATAGAATATAAGGAGAAATGGAAGGCTTAGGTAGAATAAATTGTGTTACAAACCCTAATAAGAGGAATTCTTCAAATCTTGATATAAATAAAGCTCATCTATTTGATCTTGCTTGACTTTAAGTTAGATGTCCATAATTTTGTTGAAACATAGAGTTTCCATCTAATTTTGAAGTTGTTGATGAGATTGTAGAACTTGAGTTGGAATTTGAAGCCCTATTCTTGAGTTGAACTTGAAAATTGCTTGTACATCATGTTTGTTAAGTTTTGGCCTTTAATTTGATTGACTTTGGGTTGATTTTTGTGGAATTTGGAACCCAAAAAACAGAGCAGAAATTTGGTTCTGGAACACCTAGAACCGCACGTGTGGAAGAGCACCAGCGCACGTGCGGCGGGTGGGCCCGCATGTACGGAAAACAGGGGAGAGTAAGGTATAATTCTAAAATAAAGGCACTTAGGGGCGCACATGAGGAGAGGGTCCCGCATGTGCAGCCCAGGACCTCCGCACGTGCGACTGTTTCGCAACCTCGGTTTCACTTTTCTGTGTTATTTACCCCACTCCTAGGCCTCCGATAACATAATTTACATCCGTAATTAATGTCCATTTGCATTGCATAAGCATTTAACAGGGGTAAACGACTTTCAGACCAACCAATACCTAAGAATTGGAACTAATTAATTAGTTGTATGGAAAATTAAGTGTTCTATGCTTATATTTGTCTGTGTAGGTCAAATACCAAGTTCTAGTCACCTGCATCATGAAATCCACTGTGAGTAACACTGCTGTAAATGGATGTTGAATTTAAATTATCTTTTCTCTGTTTCGAACTTACGCATTATTCCAGAAGTTTCTTATGTTAATGAATAATAAATCTATTACTATTTTCATTGTTTACTGTAGCAGCCCTAGCACCATTTGTATGATTGCAGATTTGTTAGTTCCGTTTCATGGAACTCTTGGTTATTATGGTGTTGACTATCATATCTGATCTTCGGTCTTCATGACCGCCTATTCGGTCCTCTAGGCTGCCTGTATTTGTTACTTTTGGATATACTACGTGATGTATTAAGCTTCTCAAATGTCAAATGGATCTACTCAGTGTGGCTTTTATTTTACATTATAACTATCGTTCAGAATCTCTTTATTCAACCGTTATTCACTAGGCTCTAACTCATATTTTGATATATCATGTAGGTGATCCAGCTCAGGAAAGGACATAGTGGCGTCAGCCTCGCTTTGATTTTGTCAAGCTAACTTCTGTACCTCACCACAAGGTTCCTATCTAACAGAGTTTTGAGGTGGCCAGTGTGTACCCTTTTGTAAGTCGCTCATGTACTTTAATCGGTTGTCACTGGCATTATTTTTGTTTTCGGTGGGAGTGGCTCTTCTCATGTAATTGTCTTTGACAAACTTGTGATAGCTTGATGTACTTGTGCATGTATGTATATATATATATAGTAATGTCTTTTGGTCTCATGTGAATTCACAGCTCATGGGACGTTTAGTCTTCTTATATAATAACTTCCGCTAGCCCCATTTATTTGCTTGGTTCAATCAGGCCTTCAGTAGTCGCAGATTACTGGCTAATTACGACACTAAACCTACAGGGACGAGTTTGGGTCGTGGCAAGTCTTTAGTTAGCGTAAGGTATAAGCAATGACTTTTCCATTTTGTATAAGAACACAACCTAAATCATTGTATGAGGCATCACTATAAATTACGAACCCATCTGCTCCTGTAGGGAGTGCTAGTATAAGAGCTGACACAAGTCGACTTTTTAATTCTTGGAAGTAACCCTCCTATTTGTCAGTCCATTCAAAAGGTTTGTTCTTCTGAGTTAGCTAGGTCAAAGGTGATGCTATTTTCGAGAAATCTTGCACAAAACATCAGTAATAGCCAGGTAGACCCAAGAAACTTCGAATTTCTAACACATTAGTAGGTCGTGGCCAGTCCACGATTGCTTCAACTTTTTGGGGGTCAACCGAGATGCCATCTTTGTTAATGACGTGACCGAGAAAGTGTACACTAGTGATCCAAAATTTGCATTTCTTCAACTTGTCATAAAGTTTGTGATCACGTAGTGTTTGTAGAACTGTTCGCAAGTGTTGCTCATGGTCTTTTGGTGACTTGGAGTATATGAGAATGTCATCAATGAAGACTATAACGAACTCGTTGAGATAGGGTTTAAACACTCGGTTCATGTGGTCCATGAAGGCCATTAGAGCATTGGTGACACCAAATGGCATGATGAGAAACTCGTAGTGCCCGTAACGGGTTCTAAAGGCAATTTTTTTGATGTTTCCGTTTTGACTTTTAGTTGGTGATAGCCAGAACGCAAGTCAATTTTTTAGAATACTTGGGCGCCTTGAAGTTGATCGAACAAGTCATCGATTCATAGCAGAGGGTATCGATTCTTGATGGTGACCTTGTTCAGCTCCTGGTAATCAATGCATAACCTCATCGTGCCATCATTTTTCTTTACGAATAGTACTGGAGCTCCCCAGGGTGAGGTAGTAGGTCGAATGAAACCTTTGTCCAAGAGTTCTTGGAGTTGAGTCTTCAGTTCTTTCAATTTCGTCATTGACATGCGGTAAGGTGCTTTTGATACTGGTTGGGTACCAGGTTGAGTTTCAATGGTGAATTCGATTTCTCAGTCAACTAGGGTACCGAGTAGATCTTCAGGAAAGACATCCAGGAATTTTTGAACCACAGGGATTGCATCAACGGTGGGGACCTCTTTTTATGTATCGATCACATAACAAATATAACTACAACAACCCTTTCTTAGAAGTCGTTGGGCTTTCATGAAGGATATAATACAAGGAGGGTTGGAAACTCAACTCCCATCAAAGACAAGCTCGGGTTGGTTTGGTAACTTGAGGGAGACCTTTTTGGCATTACAATCAATAGAGGCGTGGTTGGCAGCCAGCCAATCCATTCCCAAAATCACATCAAAGTTCCCAATGCGGAGGGGAATCAAGTTTACATATAAGGTTTTGCCTTTTAAGGATATAGTACATGATCTGTACACATCAGTACTACAGACAGAATTACCAAAAGGAAAAGACACAGACAATATATATCCTAAGGGTTCGAGTGTTGATGCCAACTTAGCAGCAAAGTGTAGTGCAACATAAGAATGAGTTGACCCAGAGTCAATGAGGACATGAGCTGAATGACCATAGACAGAAAGTATACCTGACACAATGTTTTTGGTAACTTCTGGTTTTCCAAGTACTAAGGCAAAAGCCCTTCCTTGGCATTTTTGGTCCTTCCTCTCTCCTCCAGGTTCTGTAGGTTTTCTGACTGGGCCAGAGGGGCTAGCTATAGGATTAATAAGCTTTGGACAATCCCTCAGCAAGTGGCCAACTTGACCGCATTTAAAGCATGCTCCCGTATCTCGATGGCATTGCCCCAATGAGCCCTTTCACACGTAGGGCAAGTCGGAATGGTGCCACCTCTGGGGTTAGTAGAACTTTGATTGCCTGAGCTAGTTGTGCCCATATTCACCCTCTTGGGAGGTATAGCACCAGATCTTCTGTTGTCTGTTTCCCAGAATCGCTTCTTTTAGCTTGATTCCCTAGAACAGAAGGCTTTGGTGGGGGATGACATATGTTGCAAACCGAGCGAGTTGTGTGAACTTGCTCTTGTATTTGGCCACCATCATGGTTTCTTATTTTAGATGTATAAATTCTGATGCTTTTTGTTCCCGCAATGAATTTGGGAAGTGTTTTGCATAAAATATTTCCAAGAATCTTGCTCAAGTCACAATTTCTTCTTTTTCTAGGGTGAGAAGCCATCATTCCTACGCATTATCTTTAAAAGTGAAAGTGGCAAAAGTCACCTTCTGTCTTTCGGTGCAGGGTAGGGCGTGAAAAATCTTTTCCATGTCTTTAACCCAAGCGTCTACTATCATTAGGTCTGGATCGCCGGTAAATGTGGTGGGTTTCAAATCCTGAAACTATTTTATGGTAACCGGCTCTTCTCGCCGTTCCGATATCCCATTGTTGATGTTAGTCTGCAAGGCTTGCAAAAAGCTAGTAACTGCTCTTTCCGTGATTCTTTCTATCGATTCAGTGCCACTGATTGATGACTCGCTTCCATTACCATTATTGGCCATTCTACAAAGTAATAAACGAGGCATTACATCCATAACGCAACATATATATAAGCATATATAGCACAATATATATAAAATACCAACTTTACTATTTTTACAATTAATATTGCATCTTTGTTCAAAAGTTAAAATATGTTAGTGTTTTATCCCTGTGGTATAACAAAAAAAAAAAAAGATTAGAACGCATCATGGTTAGCGTACAAAAGAAGTTTTCTTCTATCAAATCTAGAGTGGTGGGTCAAACAGGTCAAACAACCATGGGGAAGTAGTATTGCATAAAAAGCTCAAATTCCCATCCCAACTGTACCACACCAAAACAAACCCATGCGGCCTGGACTGTGTAAACGGAGATGGGCTGTATGTAGCCCCCAAATGCTTGATCGACTATCTATTCCGGTTGCTCAATGTATGATAGGTCATTACTAAAATCAACATTTTGAATATTAATAATTTCCAACAAGTTAGGGACATTGGTGAAGATGTAGTCCTTGGGGTACACATTTCCCTTTTGGCAACAAAATCTGGAGGCAAAGGACCAATGATGTAATGCGGATGATTATATCCTGGGGCAAGGCCGAGGACATGGGTGGGTCTAAGAAAGCGTCTACGCATGTAGGCACGGATCTGCCTCCACAATAGGTATGATACAAGTAGGATCGGTCTGTATATATATTGGCCGACCCATCAATTGGGTAAGGCTTAGATGCAGTCTTTTAATTATATCCTCCGAGTCTCCCATCCTTCAGGTGAGGCGGAGGCGGGGTGTTCTGCTAAAATATCCTCCAAATTAATGGTACCGAGCTCCTCCCAAAATGCCTCATCAAAGTTAATCTCAGGCATTCCTACATCACCAAAACAAACGTGAGATTTTTCAGAAAAAGACTAACGTAGCAGGTAAATATTTATTTCTTAGTTTATTTTATTAATATGTCTAACCGTTGCTTTGATACCACCTTTGTCACGACCCAACCCCAGGGGCTTAGGGCTGGAATCGTAACTTACTAATTAATTCTACTCTTAATAAATTAGATGGTAGAGGCGAAGGCAAAATGGAAGTAAGAAAATAGTTAAACAAAAAATTTACGTCATCCGACTATTTTGATAAAAGAAAGTACATCTATAGGGCTTTTATTTATTTATTTTTATTCAATGATCGGCCCTCAGTAAAATAAATAAATAAAAGGACGAAAAGGAAAAAAAAAATAACGAATTAGCATCAATTCTTGTTCGAATTCCACTACATGAGGTCACGGGTCTTCCTTACATCTCGTCACCTGAAAGGGTAATAGCTATAAGCACACAACAGAGTGAGAAATGTTATGCTAAGAGTATAGGGAACATGAAATAATCATGGATAGTTAATTAAGCTAAAACATTTACATGACTTAATTTGAATAAACAAATTATTCAAAGTGGCAAAAACTGAAATGCAGAAATTATGTAAATAAATAACTGCAACCACGGTACAGAACATAATAGGACAGGGGTCACCGGAGTGACAATCAGAACAAAGGTCAATGGATCCATGACAAACAGAGGACCACAAAGTGACCAAACAGAGGCGAATAGTTATTTAAGTCTCCTAAGGCATGGGCCTCTTGTGATAGTACTTACAAAACATATTTGTTTATAAAACTATTGTCAAATAATTTCTAAAAGTTAAATAAACATATCCACGGGTTTCAATTTAAGTAAATAGAGTTTAGAAAATAATTAACGTAATCAAAATATTAATATAATTTATAAAACATAGATTGCGTAAAATAATTTATGATAAGTCAAAACAAACGTAAAATATATTATGGTGACTCAAGATATAATATAATTTACCTTAATATTGACCCTTGCTATTTTTTCTTATTTTTGCTACCTTCTCACAGCTATTTCTTCGCTACCCTTTTCCCCCTCTCTCTCTCTCTCTCTCTCTCTCTCTCTCTCTCTCTCTCTCTCTCTTTTTCTTTTTTTCTGTTCGTTTTCTCACTAATTTCACAGCCCCCTCTCCTTCTTCCATACACATTCTTGGGTGTTGACTCACCCCATCATGATGACCCCAAGGTTGATGACTAACCTTCCCTAATGGCTTAGATGCCGCAAATGGCCCATCCTCCTTCTCTCCAAGTAATTTGCAAATCTCTCCAATTAATTGCTACTTATCTCCCTCAGTAAATCTATGCATTAGATTTGTCTTTATTTGTTTATATAATCATTAATTTTAATGTGGTCCAACTAATAGTATTGTTCCATAATTGTGTTAATTTGGCTCCAAATAATTAATTACATATTTGATAACCCAATGCCAAATTAGATTTATTATTCTTTATTATTATTATTATTATTATTATTATTATTATTATTATTATTTATTTATTTATTTATCTTCAACCATTATCTGTTTCATTCTACATTGCTTCTAATGTAAATTAAATTACATGTTATCGCCTATCATCATAAATTAATTATTTAATTTTACTATTATAGATTATTATTATTATTATTATTAATCGTGATTAGTTGTGGTATTAATTAAATATTTAGAATGTCACAAATTAAGTTACAAAAATTGAGTCAGAGATGTTCATTCACATTTGAACATTAAGTTAGAAAAATTAAGTTAACCACATTCAGAAGTTAGAATATTGGTTTACAATCAAAATCAACATAACAAAAAAAATTCAAGGCAAAAGCCATAATGCCCAAACCTGGGTTTTTATGAACCCTAACAATCATTCATTCATAAGACCGAAAAACATGTTCTAAAAATTCAACTCAAAACCAAAACTCTAACACAAATTGCAAGCAGAATCATAACACAAACAGTCTGGTGCGACGAATTTGTTCTTAAATTGAAGCGAACACATAAACCCAACACATAAGCCCTATGTTTTTTGCAATTTCGAGTTTACCTTTTGTTCTGCTAGGTAAACGACTTTCCGTCTGCGATTTGACACCTGTAGCTCAAGATCTGTCTTTACGCGTTCACGGAGTCGGATGTTTCACAGAGGGATGAAGGATGAGAGGATTGAATGAGAGGATTTTGAAAAGAAATCAAGTTAAGGGCTCGAATGCTTTTGGAGTGAGTAGAGAGAGTATTTTGGAGTCTGAGGAGAGTATTTTGGAGTCTTAAGAGAAAGTGAGAGAGTGAGTACAAATAGATGCTTTTAGAGTCTAAGGAGAGAGAAAACACTTTGCTTTTTATTCGGGCCATTTGAACTCTTAATTTCGAGCTACAGATCATTTTTCTTTTAATTTTTTTTTTTATGGGACACTTTTTCAAAAAATCATTTTCACCTACTTATATTCTATTTAGTTTACATTATTTTCTTATGTTCTAATAAGTCTTATAAGTGACATAGTTACCAAAATACCACTAATAATAATATAGGCGAATTACACTAATAGGTCCTATAGTTTGAGTTTTGTCACTTTGGTTCTTAATTTTTCAATTGTGACACATTTGACCCTGTTCTATTACTTAATTTCAAGGGCAAAATCGTCAATCTGATGAAATATAAACTAATTTGACAAAAATAAATGTCAAAAAAATATTTTTAAATTTTTAAAAATTATTTCTATCCATCAAAGATAAGATTATATAAAATTGATAAATCTTTTAGACATTTATTTATTTATTTATTTTACCAAATTAATTTGTATTATATGTTTGGATGATGATCATGTAATGGGTAGTTATTAAGTTTTTAATATGTAATCGATATATTTAATATATTAAATATTTTTAGTTTTGGATTTTTTTGATTTTATGGATTGATTTAATAATGATATCAAAGTTTTCGTCATATTTGAATTTTAAAAAACTATAAACTAATTTAATGAAAATAAAAACAATCACCTATTACATGATTATCATCCAAACATATAATAAAAATTAATTTGGTAAAAAAAATAAATAAATGTGTAAAAGATTTATCAATTTTACATAATTTTATCTTTAGTGGATAGAAATAATTTTTTAAAATTTAAAAATATTTTTTTGACATTTATTTTTGTCAAATTAGTTTATATTTTATCAAATTGACGATTTTGCCATTGAAAAATTCAATGATATCTTCAACTGTTTTTGTTTGAAATAAGATTCAAAATTTAGGATCAAATGTGTCACAATTAAAAAGTAAGGGACCATAATGATACAAGCCCCAAATTATAGGGATCGTTAGTGTAATTTATTCTAACAATATTTACATTTACAGTGTGAATATTCCGTGATGTGAATGTTCATACTATCAATGTGAATGTTATCACGTCAATGTGAGCATTCACACGTCAATGTGAATATTCACATTGTAAAATATAAATATTCACATTACCAAATTACTAACCGTTCAAAAAATATTTATAAGTGTAGCAATGTCTGTAAAATACTTTAAATATGAGAATTATGATTTGATGGATCAAATGTCCAAATAATAGGACTTATTGGAATATAATAATATCTTATGGACTAATTGGAATACAAACACTTGAAAAATGATTTTATAATAAATCTCATTTTTTTTTTTAAAATCATGTTTCTAAAGGCACATGTTAACAAGCATCCTTTATAATTTAGTTGCCGTTTGACAATTGACATTTTTAATTGACTTTTTGATTTTTTAATTATTTTAGTTTGAGACTAAAAGTTTATTTGGTTTGATTTTTTGATTTTTGTGAGAGAAAAAATGAAATGATTACAATTTAGATGTGACATTTTATCTTATTAATTTATTTAACTTATTTTATCTTTTGTACTTTTTTTAGTTAAAAAGTCATTATCAAACAACCCCTTAAGTGTAAAATAAAAAGTAAGGTAAGTTAAACTTTTAATCCTGGTAGGTTGATTCGCATAATTTCACTTTATCCCTTATTGTGTCACATCGGATACTTTATTCTTTATATTTTGATGATTCAAATAATTCATTTTGTACGATTCTCTTCTGTGTATTATTCATAAAAAAAAATTAAATTAATTTAATAATCATAACTTCTTTTTTATTTTATTGTGTTGTGCGTCTCCAAAAAAATTGATGATTTATTTTCAAACATATGTTTATTATTTATTTTCTTTTAAAACAAATACGATAAAATATATATATAAAATTATTTGATCAATCTTTTTTTTTTTAATATATATAAATAATATACATAAAAAGTCGTACCAAATTATCTGTTTAAATTATTGAAATGAGACTCTTGGTAGGCTCTACAAGCCCAAACATAACTCTTAAATTTAAATTTAAACTTGCTTGGAAAATGAAAGACCCAATGTAATTTTATCTTATTACATGGGCTTCGTTTGGTATGAGCCGTTTTAGTTAAATTAGTCAATAAAGACAAAATATATTAATTTAATCAATAAAATAAAATATCATATTCAAATTATAATTATTTCATATTTTTTTCATAACCATTAAATCAACTATAAAAAAAATTAAAATTTATATAAAACACAATTTTTTTGGTCAAATTAAAATAGCTAAAAAAAAAAAAAATCAAAAAATAATGTTAAATTAGCTTATCCTAAATGTTACTATTATTGCTTTGGTGGAGACATCGCCTTTTGGGCACACAAAAAAAATCAATTTATTATTTAGGTTATGTTTGACATGGATTATTATTGTGTGTGTCAATTTCTGACCACACTGTCAACCAAGTACTTAGCTGGAGAACAATGGTAGAATAGATTAAGCCCGAACGACCTGCAACAGAAAGAAGAGATTCCATCAGTGATTCATCCACTCGGGGGCACTCCAACGATCAAGTCAGTTATCTCTCAAAGATAGCAAAAGTGCTTAACTCACTATTCAAAGCATAAAAGTATACTTTAGACCCATGAGGGTGCTTCTTTTTTATAGCCAACACAAACCTAGTCCCAATAGAAGCCTAGCTTCAATGGACTTAGAATTACTGCTAATTTTGGACTTTCAGTAGGATTGGGATAAACTCTCTAAGAGTCTTATCTTTACCCAAACTGAAATCTTTTCTCATTCTAGGACTCTTGTCCTTTATCTGCTTATCCCGGATTCTGGTTTCTTCGCAGATAACCTCGGCCTAGTCGAGATCATCTCGATGTCATGACCAGGACACGTGGCACCTCGGCTGGCACTTCGGTGATACCTTGGCCACGTGTTGTCATTCAAAAATTATGTCCCCACAACTGTCCCCTAGGTTCTATTACCTCGACATCCTGAGGTGATGGAACGTATATCATTCCTTCCTTTAATCATGACCCTGGTTTAACTTCAGCTTGTAATTTTTTCTTAAAATTTCAACAAGTATTAAATATGACCTCGGTTTAACTTCAACTTGTAAATTTTTCTTAAATTTCAACAAGTGTTAAACATGATCTCAGTTTAACTTCAACTTGTAAATTTTTCTTAAAAATTTCAACAAGTGTTAAATATGACCTCAGTTTAACTTCAACTTATAAATTTTTCTTAAAATTTCAACAAGTGTTAAACATGTCATCGGTTTAACTTCAACTTGTAAAATTTTAAAATTTCAACAAGTGTTAAATATATCCTCGGTTTAACTTCAACTTGTAAATTTAAATTTCAACAAGCATTAAACCAACCTTAGCTTGTAAATTCCAACTCCCAAGCATCATTCTCTAGCCCTCTTTGATTCTCCATGCCCGACCTCCCGTGAAGGCCGGTAAGAATGACCCCTTTGCCCTGTCTTGCTGAGGGACTGCAGGAACTGTGTTCTACTCCCCTTTCTGGGCATCTTTCTTGGCCGCTGGAATCGGCATATCTTGTAAAGGGAACGGTGACTACATAACGTTGTTCTGCATCATGAAATTGACGATCATTTGCAGGTTCGCCAATTTGTTCGTCATTCCTTTCATCTCGTCGTCCCTCTGCAGGCATCTATCTTTCCATACCTGGAGGTCATCCTCGTTATAATACCCGCTCCAGTCCGATTTCTTCGGTACGCCGCCCTCCTGGCCGACGTCCTTTCCTCCGTGATTCTTATCACGAGTATCTTCGTTGCAGTTGTCTTCTTCGATATCAAGGTCAATATGTTTCCCACTCTCAGTAGGGCTGTCGTCCCCAACCTTCTCTTTCTGTCCGTCGTTGGCCATCTATTCTCTTTTCTTTCCCACAGACGACGCCAAATTGTATGTGTCAATTTCTGACCACACTACCAACTAAGTACTCAGCTGGAGAACACTAGTATAATAGATTAAGCCCGAACGACCTACAACAAAAATAAGAGATTCCGGCGGTGGTTCGTCCACCCGGGGGCACTCCGACGATAAAGTCAGTTATCTCTCAAAGATAGCAAAAATGCTTAACTCACTATTCAGAATATAAAAGCATATCTTAGACCCATGAGGGTGCTTCTCTTTTATAGTCAACACAAATCTAGTCCCAATAGAAGCCTAGCTTCAATGGATTTAGGATTACTGCTAATCTTGGACTCCCAGTAGGATTGTGATAAACTCTCTAAGAGTCTTATCTTTACCCAAATTGAAGTCCTCTCTTATTCTAGGACTCTTGTCCCTTATCTGCTTATCTCGGATTCTGATTTCTTCACAGATAACCTCAGCCTAGCTGAGATCATTTTGGTATCATGACCAGGACACGTGACACCTCGGCTACGTGTTGTCATTAAAAAATTATGTCCTCATAATTATTATTATTATATTTTGTGACTATTTTTGTCATAAAAAGATAAAATAGATTAAAAAGTTAATAAGACAAAGTATTACATCCAAATCATAATCATTTCATTTTTTCTCTTACAAAAGTCAAAAAATACAAAAAATTCATCCCAAACGAGACTTTTCAAACTAAAATAGTCATAAAGTCAAAAAGTCAACTCACATCCCAAACGAAAGTTTAGATCACATTACATTTTTATTTTTTTATACGTCTTTTTGTAATAAATAAAAAAATAATTTATAAGTCATACCCAAAATAACTTGTGAGTTGTTTTTGGTACCATATTTTTTTTAGTCAAAAAATTAATATAAAAAAATCAACTGTTTTCTTTACTTTTTTATAGATGTTTTTCACTTTTTTGTACATATTTTTTTATACAAAATTTAAAAATTAACTAAAATAATCAAATTTTCAAATAATCTTAAATTTGGTCAGTTTGCCATTTTTGTGTATTTTGTTTTTTTTTTTTTTTGTGGCTAAAATAACTAGAAAAACTTATGCCAAACATAGCCAATTCTCATAGTTGGTTAGATTAAAAAAATTGACATTCAAACTATTATTACAATTGATTATTTTAGGATAACCACCCTACCATATTAAGGTCTCATTTGGAATGTTGGTTATTTTAGTTGATATTTTAACTTTAGCTTGGCTAAAAAGTTATATTTGGAAAGTCAGTTATTTTTTTTAATTGATTTGATAATTATGAGAGAAAAAAATAAAATAATTATAATTTAAATATAATATTTTATCTTATTATCTAATATAATCTATTTTATCTTTAATTATTTTAACTTCTAACCTACTCTCCAAAACCATCCCTAAACAGAAAGAACCACAGCTCCCTTTTTATTTAAAATTATTCTATCATAGTAACCCTTTCCATTTCAATTACACTATCATAGTAACCCTTTCCATTTCAATTATTATTTTTAAATATTTTTGTGAATCATGCACAATGTAACATTTATTTATTAATACATGATATTATAATAAAATCATGGGCGGAACTGTGGAGTCCGGATCCTCTCCAGCCAAACTCTCCAGCCTTTCCTCCTGTCAAGGGTCAGGATTTGGCCACGTCACCGGGCCAAAACCTGCGGCTCAGATCAAGCTTGGTATAAAAAAAAAAAAAATTGAATTGTTTTTTATTCAACACAGAACCAGAACTTCTCTCCCTTCTCTCCCTTGATTGTGTGAACACAGATTTTTGAGTACCCATTTGATCATTTGGATTTGTGGGTCTGGTTCATCTCCCCAAAAATCCCATCTGGGTACTCTTTTTTTTGCTCAAATACTGCAATTGTAAGTTCTCTTTGCTCTGTTTTCTCTACTTCCTGCAATATTTTTTTCTCTCCATTATTAGATGGTAATTCTTGTTGATAAATGGTGTTTGATTTGATTTCAGAGATGGGGTTTGAAGGGTCCAGGGATGGACACAAGCGTTCTAAGAGGTAGCCATGAGATTTCTTGTTCTGATATTTCTTTATTCAGTTTTCGGTATTTTGGAGCTGATGGGTTTCATCATTTATTGCCTCTTTTCAGTTTTTTGATGCCGTTTTCCCTATTTTCATTGGATCATTGATTGAAAGAATTTTTTTGGTATTTTTATTTCCAAAATAATTAGTGAAAAGTTAAGGAGTCCTGAGCTTCGAAGAGGGAGGAGAGAAAAAGTGAAAGGGAGAGAAGGGAGAGAAGTTCTGGTTCTGTGTTGAATCAAAAACCATTCAATTTTTTTTTTTTTTTTTTTAAACCAAGCTTGATCTGAGCCGCAGGTTTTGACCCTGGTGACGTGGCCAAATCCTGGCCCTTGACAGGAGGAAAGGCTGGAGGGTTTGGCTGGAGAGGATCCGGACTCGGAACTGTGTAGGGCCGGGAGGGGCTCCCACCCCATCTGATTTTTTTTATAATTTATTATAAATTTATATTTATAAATATTTATAAACTACATAATGAGATGATTTTTTAATTTTATAAAAATTATTTTATTAACTTTCTATAAATATTTATAAACTACATAATGAGATGATTTTTTAATTTTATAAAAATTATTTTATTAACTTTCTACTTCATTAATACTTCACAATATACAATGAAAATAATCTCTAATTATTTTATATTTTAAATAATATCATCAATTTTATCGAGTCAATTTTACTACTAATACAAGAGTATATACATCACTTCTTTTTTTAACTTGAAAATAAATTAGTATGTATATTTTTTTTGTGAATAATGGTAAAGAACTTGAAATTTTACCCTTAAGTTTATGCCTTTATGGGTAAACTACCAATAGGTCCTACTTTTGAGATTTATTACCTATTAAGTCCTATTGATAAATTTATTAAGTGATAAAGATAAATTTGTCAGTCTTTTATTTTTATGAATAAATTTATAGTGATAAATTTATCAGTCTCTTTGTTTTTATGAATAAATTTATAGTGATAAATTTATCAATCTCTTATTTTTATAGTGTTAAATTTATTAGTTAAGATCTGTAGATAAATAAGTCTAGTTAATAGGACCTACACGTAAGTACCCCTAAGTTTATTCACAATGACATGGCAGGAATTGAGTGTTAGTTGATAGATTTCTAAACAATTAACTGACATGTATCAACGCCATTAAATGTAAATTTAAGAGTTATGTTTTAGAGGTTTTATACATTTTTACTTCTTATTTACTAAATTATATTAATCAATAAAATAGTTTAAAATAATGGTTTAACCAATTGTATACTAATTTGGGACTTTTTTTTTTTTGGCTATTTTAGTCAAAAAAAAAAAAAAAAAAAAAGGTTTTTTAGTTCAATAAGATAAAACATCACATCCAAATCATAATCATTACATTATTTCTCTTACAAAAAAGTCAAAAAATCCAAAAAAATCAAATTTTTTTTCCAAATGAGACTTTTTAGCCACATGTTAAAATAGTCAAAAAAACCAAAAAATCAAAAAGACAACCCACTTCCCAAACGAATAATAGTTCAAAACTTTTAAAACTAAAAAACATTTATTTAATTGTCTTTGTCTTGTGAAATATTTATTTCACAACGCTTATATAACAAATTATGTTCAATTAATAATGTATCAAAATTAACTCTGTATTTTTTATGTATATAAGATGGCCCCACTCGGATAAAGCTTCTAGTTCCGCCATTGAATAAAATTCAATCAATTTACATAGAATAAGATCCATATACATGTAAAAAGATTCAAGTTACTTAGGGGCTGTTTGGAGTATTTTAAATAAGTGTACTTTTTGTCTTTTTAGATTAAAAAATTGAGATTGAAAATATGGATATTTGGGTTAATTTTTTGATTTTTTATGGAAAAATGTGTAATAAAAAATTGTAAAAATTGATTTGTAGGAAAAAATTCAAATTGGGAGTTGTGCAGCCGTAATTGTTGACTTTTGATGAATAATGTTAACTTTTTAACTTTTTGACTTTTTAACTTTTTTCTAGATTCCCAAACTTGGCCTTACTTTCTAATGAGGTATAAAAGGTTTTAATCAACAGGCTAACTTTCGTAATTTTTTGCACAATGTTTTCATTGCAAAATTTAGAAAATGAACAGTTCAAATTATTATTGTAAACCTAGAGTGGACTAGCAAAATCAAGTATAAAAAAGTACGACATATAGTGATAGGGAAGGGAACCATTTCCAAAAAGAAATATATAAAAATGTTAATGTTAGCTTATTGAATTTTTTAATTGTTTTTAAAATAGTTAAAGTGAATTTTTTTTAGAGAGAAATGAATTTGTCAAATAAATCAAACTTATTTTTTAAAGTAAAATAAATTTTTTAGTCAATAAACTATTTTTTAAAGTTATTTAGTGCAACTTATGAAATTATATATATTGAAAATCTATACTAATGTTTAATGATAAAATAATTTAAATAAATTAAAAGAATTAATTATTGAAAAGTAAAAAAAAAAATTGTAATGAATTATTTTGGCAACTAATTATTTTAATTAATTTTTTAATAAAAAGTACTAAAAAAACTTTTTTTTAGTAATGACTTTTTTAACTAAAAAAATTTATTGCCAAAAACTTTTCTTTTAAAAGTTACACAAACAGGTCTTTTTAACCAGCAACGAAACCAAACCCACTACACTACTGTAGTGTACTGTAGACCACTTAAGTCTAGTTTATTAATTTTTTTATAAAAATATATCACAAAAAAAAGATGATGTAATTAAATAAATCAATAAATTAATTTTTTCCATCAGAACCGGCAGAACCGCCAACTGTCAGTCGCCAACCAAACAGCAGCACCCGAGTCACGTACCGTCAACTCCCAGTTCCCAGTCAAAAACAAAAGCAAAAACGTCGTCACATGTAACTGAACGCACACCTCCAAGTCCAAACCAAAGCCCCTCCGCATTCAAATTTTGAACCCAAATTCTCGGATAAGCCCCCACCATCTCTCTCTCTCTCTCTCTCTCTCTCTCACAGTTGCAGAGCTGTCCAGAATTTGCCTTCTAGGGTTCCAATTTCTCTCTCCTCTCTCGTCTTCCCCAACTCAGGTAAGCCCCCCCTTCCTCTCTCTGCGTATAGATGTATATATATATTGCTTACATATATGTGTACTTGCTCGCAAGTTGTAATCTTTCAACCTTTTTTCAACTTAAATTTACTGTAATTGTTTCGATTTTTTATTTTCAGTTTTTCTTCATTCTTTTAGATTTTAGTTGTGCCGTCGATGTGGTGAAATGGGTATTTGTGTATCTACAGAAAGATTGAGGTTTTGGATGGTTTAAGCTGGTTTTCTTTTGTGGAACCCTAATTTGGTGCTCAGAAGCTTGGGAATTGTGGGGATTTATTTATTTATTTATAAATTGGGAGGTTAAGGAATGGTCGAGGAGGATAGAGAGAGTAATGGTGTTAGGGAAGAGTGTGGTGGTGGGGTTATGGAGTGGAGTGGTGATGCAATGAATGGGTTTGCTACTGGAGTTGAAAATGGGGTTGTTGGTGATGGGAATTCTGCTGGGTTGTCTTGTAATGGTTTTCGGACATACAAGAGGCGAAGGCATGCTAAGATGGGTAGTTCAGAGACCAAATTGGTTGAATATGGGAAGGTTGCTGCAGATTCAGTCAATCAACTCCCGGATAAGGTTCGTTTGCTTCTTCGAAAAGTCCAAGCCTCTGTCCCCATGCTTGATGTCTATGAATTTATGGATGTGTTTGTAAATGAGTTATTCTTTATGCTTTGATTAATTATTTTTATTACTTTTTTTGATATCTTTCTTAATTCTGTTTTAGAATTTTGTGTAATTGTAAATTTTAAGATTTAGGAATGCAGCAAAAGTATGGTGAATTGCTTTCAATTGAGTAGGAAACTGAAATGAATAAACTAAAACCATACTCAAATTCCAAAACCCTGAACAATTCTCTTGATTTTTGATGAAAAGTTAAACATTGGGTATTTAGTTTGAAATGTGGCTAAGTGTGTGACAGTATTACAAAGTTCATGTTTGGCTTGTTTTGTGCAATTGTCACCATTTAGCTACAAAATTGAACTATTTTTTGATATAATAAAGGAAGATATAGGTTCTAACATGTTTCTGAGCCTTTTTTTTTTTGGTTTACATGGTAATGGATTAATTATAAGTGACAAAAGGTGTGAAAATGAAATTATGTCGGAAACTTTTATCCTTTAGTTAGAGAGAAGTTGTGACAAGCAAATCTTTTTCTTAGCCTTAGGGTTGACTGTTGGTATCTAAATTAGAGAACTCAACTCATCAGTGGTGTCATTGTACGTTTTTTTGTTCACACTAAAAATCCAATCAGGCCTGGTACACATGTCCATCTATTCTACAATAGGGAGAGGTGAACTAAATGTTTATCTTTGGTGTCAATATTAGCATTATCTCAGAATTAGAAGTCCGTTATACACAATACACCCTTTCAGATGGTGAGATAGCGATAGTAGTATTTCATCTAATATATTTTCATACGTGTTTACCTCCAAAAACTTGGAAAGTAAGTATGTAAACTAAAAGCCTGCTAGAATAAAGTGGTAAAATGGTAAAACTTGATGAAGAAGAGGGTAACTTCATTTTGTTATCCATGCTTGTGGTGCCTTTATCTAGAGAACCTGGATATAGTAATGGCTACAGATCAACAATAGTGTTTGTTTCAATGTGTATGATAACAACTTTGTATTGTTTCTGAAAACATCTTTTTAACTTTTGGCCTCCATCTTGTTACAGGCTGCTTATATTTTTGTCTCATTAAGACTTTTAAAAAGTTTAGAGTTTTGCTACTGATTTATTTGAACTTTTCTTGACGCCTGCTCTCATGTCTTTTTCTTCTCTATCTTTCTCTTGTTATTGGCCTGTCTTCTTTTGTACACTTCTTCTAAATGCTGAATATAGTTATTGGTTGGATTTTTTTTGCTGCCATGGATGAAAAGAAAATTGCTTGCCCTCTTTAATATTAAAAGTAATTTTTTAAGCCAGTGCATGAGAACCATTATGTCTTGAACTAAGTCTAAGTATCAAAATGAATTCCTCGATAAACTACTAAGAATCATGTAGAAACCATCATAAGCTTTTATTGTTCATGACTATGACATGCTACTTGTAAGCCGTTTGGGGTTGGTTTTTTTAGTGCCTTTTTGCCTTTTGATTTTTTTTTTATAGAATCTAAAAAAGCTGACGTGTTAGGGAAGTTGAGTGGCTTTTTGGCTTTTTTAGTTGATGACAATTAGGTTTATTTTTTTGGACTTATTTAGCCCAAAAGCTGGCTGTTTTAGAGCACCCCAAGCAACCAAAGCTTTTAGTGATCATGTCTAAGAACATGCTGCCTGTAAATGTCGTAATGTTTGTCAATTTTTTTTCTTTTTATATGTTAAGAAGTTCTTTAGTTAAAATTTCTTGTTTTTTGCTTGTTCAATGTGAACTTATTTTATTTATACTGATAGTGTTTATTCTGTTAAAAATAAAACTGATTATGTTTAATGTTTATTACTCAATCTCATGAAGATTCTGTTGAGGGTCTTTATTGAATGTGCTTGATATCGTGTATTGTTATATTTGGGTGGCAAGTTCTGGGTTTACTTGAGATGTTTTATGAGTTGCTATTTATATGCACTAGTTATGCATCCATTTGTCTGGAGTTGATATAGATTTATAATTGTGGGTATCTATACTATACTATACTATACTTGGCACGTGGCCAGTCTAACGGGCGTCATATCAGCACCACTACACATCCACGTGGCAGACCTCTGAGGCACCACGATGAGTCGAGATTGTATGCCTAGTCTAAGCGGGGGCATGCACACCACCAAGAATGAAACAAGGCCACATGGAGCTGGCTCACTTAGAGCTCTTCATGGCCCTTCATAACTTAAGAAATGTATTCTCTATCCACTCACCCAACTCCATGGCAACATAGCCGGACTCTTGGCTCACCTATGCTCGGTTCACCTATGTTTACTTAGCTACTAAGGTGAGCCCTTGGCTCACCCATGCATTCACCTTCTTGGCTGCCTAGGTCGGGAGCAGGATCTAGGCACTTCCGCTTGGGATCATTGGAGGATTGTGGATTGGAGGTTAAGACCTCGGGATCGTCAAGGTCGTGTAGCTATCTCCCTGCAGTGATAGCTCCCCCTTTGACCTGGCTTAGAGAAAGAGACGTTGACTTTACACTTACATCTGATGCACATATGATACGCCTCTCAAAATATTACACCTACCCCTACAGTTCCTATGATGCAACCTCCCTGAGAACCTAAATCATAGGAAACAGCTAATAGGGCTGATATCATCCTCCTGTCGAGTTGAGGAAAACTTGCCACCTGTCTTGAGGTTGCTTGGGTTGCAATACTCTGGGAGTCTATATAATGGCATCATAAGTGCAGCCACAAACACACAGCAAGAGCAACAAGAATCACATAACATACATTAAGTGTTCAAGGTCTCTCATTGCCACGTCTTCCCTCTCTAAGCTTGCCTTGATCTTCTACTCCTTCACCTCCGGTGATCTTAAGTCATTGAAGTGCCTACCATCTTCCTAGAGGTCAATGACCGATCGCCTCTAATCCCCATCACCCACGATAATCTTTTACAAAATCTTCAAGACAGTTTTCTACAATCAATGTTTGTAGATGTTTTTGCTTTATAGATGTTCATAGCATTCTGTCAAGTAAAAATTCTATTTCATTGGGCTATTTATAGATTATCTAGTTGAACTCAATCCATGAATGCTTATTTTCTCTCTTTCCTTGTGTGGGTTTCTTTCTCTACTTGAGCTTTTAGTTTGAAATAGTGTTGTTTGTAGGACAGAACTCGAACTTTCAGTAATCAATTGGCACCAACTTGCAAACAGTGGATGTTGCACACCGTTAATGTCTTTTGAGACAAAGTTCACTGAACATACTATATGTTATTGCTTGGTAGACATCTGTTAGATGTCCATACATTATTTGGTTCCTGTTGTGTCGAAAAAAAATATCGTTGAAGGTCATTTGGGTAGTTGTTGAAAAAAATGGAGAGGTTTGCTAGTATTATTTGTCATCAATGTCTTCTTTTGTTATTTGTACCTTAGTAGCAGGAATCGTTCATGTTGCTCACGATTCTTCCTTAGAAGCACGATTCTGTGCTTCTGATTCAGATTTGTAGAAGAATTGCGAGTTTGATGTGAGAGAAATGCGAATTTGATCACGAATCTGTCTTCTTCTCAGTCAAAGCTACATCGCGGGCCATTGCAAGACCTTCGCAGGCCATCACAGACTTCTCCCTTCCTCTTCGTTGGTCTTCGCGAGTCACACACAGGTCATCGCGACTTCTCTCTCGTTGGTCTTCGCGACATCTCTCTCTCTCTCTTTGCAAGTGGTTCACAGTTTCTCTCTCCCTCTTCGCTGGGCATTGCGACTCCTCTCTCTCTCTCTCTCATCTTACTTCTCTTCTTAGATTATATAGATATAAAGATAGATATATATGTAATATGTGTGTATATATATTTTTATTTATGTTTTTATAAATTATACTTATATATGTATATATATGTTTTTATTTATGTATTATATATAACCTTTATAAATTATATATATCTGTTTTAATTTATATATTATATATTGCCTTTATAAATTTATGTGTATTTATTTATATTATATTTATTGAATTAATGTTATTATGCTATTTTTTAAGAAAATAACATAAAATAAATAATTTTTAACAAAAATATTTTATAATAAATAGATAAAAAGTAATAAATACATTTTAGAATAAATGAAAAAAATTCTAATAAAAATATATAATTAGAATATTTTAACATATGATTTTTTATACTTCTTATTTATTTATAACATATATAGTTCCATAAAAAATATAATTTTACAATATATTTTTATATATTATTTAAAATATATACAAACACTCTCAACTAACGATTCTTGAAATGTCTACGATTCCATGCTCCCGCTCCTGCTTCCGCTCCCGCTTCCGCTCCCGCTTCCGCTTTGTGCAACTAAGCTTTCTACATTGGTTTTTAGTTGCTCGGCTTTCTTATCCGAATACATCCTAATCTAGTTATTGAGGTTTCTTAGATGTTCCTATCTGCAGAAGTGATAATATAAGCTCATTTGCACGTGCAATTTCAAAAACTTAATTTGAAAAAATATTTTGTTCATATTCCTTTGTAAAATTAGGAGAATTATGGGGTTGGACAACAATGATTTCTCTATTTTTGTGGCTAAAATAATTAGCTATTTGATACCAATTTTGTTGAAATAAAATATTTCTGTTGAATGACCTTTAGATGGGTGTTTAATAAGATGGATAGGTTAGCCATTTTAAGTTAACATCAACCTCTTCCGTTTTTTTTGCATTGGTTGGCTGGTTAGCTTCTTCTTCTTCTTCTTCTTCTTCTTCTTCTATTAATTTTAATTTTTATTATAAATTATCTTAATCCATGTCAATCTAGTAATCTTGGTTTTAATTTAACTTTTTGTAGATAAATGTAAGTTCATTTGCAATATTATTTTCAAAGCTTTATTTTATTGGATATTTATTTTTTATTTAACTGAGAAAAATTAGGAAAATTTTAGAAGCCACAGCAATAATTTTTCTCTGGCTACTGTATATGGGTGTGTGTGGCAAAATGTAGTTGGTGAGAGGAAATATCGAGAGGTAAAGGTCGTTTGGTCTTGTCATGTTCTCCTTAATTCTTCTTGCAGAGATCTGTAAATATTTGCAGTGAAGAAATTTAATTTGATTTAGTAAATAATATCGCATTGAACATCAGGAGAAAATAAAAGTTAAAAAATGTGAGAGATGCGTCTATAGATTGTATTCAAATTATGAGTAGTTGATGAAAGATGTTTTCACATTTTCTCTATTCAATGCATTCTCTGAGTATTCTTTTTCTCCCTTTTCCCCCTTGTTCTTTTCGTAACCTATATTTATGTTATTTGGTTTCCTGCAGACAGTAGAACCATCGACGGACAAGGTGCTACACAATTGTTCTTATGAGCAGGTTAGTCATCCTAGGATGGACTCACTTCCTTCAGATGACTGCCAGCTGATCCGGTGGAGGAAAATTGTTTTAGAACAAATGAATCAATCTTTTTGTGAGAGTGAAGGTGGTTTACAGGGATGCATCCAAGAGGCACTTAAGCTTCATCCAGTAAGTGGTTGCAGAACTGCAGCTAAGGTATGTCACCAGAATGTCATGGGTTTAGATGATCTTAGTAGGCTTATGATTAATTTTCCTTTTTTAATTTTATTTTCATTTAAAAGTTTTGGTTTTCCTTCTACTGTGGTTTGGTTTGCAGCAGCCTGTTCATTCTTGTGATGATAGCCACAAATGCCGTTCACAAACAGGGCGGATGGTTAATGGAACCCATTATGGCTCTAGAGGAAAAGTGGGCATAATGTCCAATGGATCCCTAAGTGAATCAAACTGTACAAATGCTGATCTATGTAGATGTGCTTTCATTGACATTGTTATGTCGGAAAAGTTTGCTCAACTATGTAGCCTACTCTTGGAAAATTTTCAAGGGATAAAAGTTGACAGCATTTTGGACATTAGTATTATAAACTCAAGGATGAAAGAGGGAGCTTATGAAAGGTCACCTATTCTTTTTCATTCAGATATGCAACAGGTAATTTTTTTTTATCCTTCCATGATTCAGTTAATGAAATATGCATGTTTCTCTTTGTGCTTGTATCAATTAAGTGTTAGATTAGTTGTTGATTCTATGATTTGTTGAAGTAGCATGATTTGGAAATATAATAGCAATTAGGGATTATATATCCAAGTTTCCAATAGTGTTTTTCCTTTGTTGGTTCTGGGGATCCTTAATGTTGAAAGAGAGCTTCTGATATTTTAATGTAGTATTTATTGTGATGTTTTCTCATCTTTTTAAAAGAGATTGATTATTCATTTCTTTATCAGCTTTCCATTGATTAGTTGTTTTGAACTCTTTCATGAAGTATATATGTATTCCTTATTGAATTTCTTGTATGTTGCGGAGTCCATAAAACACTTAAATCTAATGAACTTTGCTCCACAGAACACTATGCATAGAAATGATATGTTATTGTGCCTTCTGGAAAAACTGTGGAACTGTGCAACAAATTGTCATTTATTTTCATAAAATGTTTCTGTTAGTGTAATTATTTATGTTCTGTACATTGCTCAGCATTAATTTGCAGTTCCTTGGTTTAGTTTCGTATCTCATTTAGTGGGTTTTTGTACTGCTCTATTGATCCATCCTTGAGAACTGGCTATACAATGTTGTCATGTATGCCAACAATGTAGAGACAGCGGAATAATGGCAAAAACCACAATGTACAAATTTATAGTACATTTCATGCAGACTGCAGTATAACGTTAACTCTTATCAACCACTACTGACTGACAGGCACTAATTGTCTAATGCACAAAGAACTCTATTTTCTATTCTTGTATTATACCAAGGCCATTGTTGATGTGGTATAATATGAGTTATTCATGATTCATGAAGCTGAATTTTTTGTGTTAGATGCATAGGTGTATCTAATCAGATCATGGGTTAGCCAAAACTAGAAAAGCATAAGGGGAAAATTAGAAAAATTTTAACTTGTGTAGTTTGATCTTGATGATCATGGGCTTATCAAAACATCAAAAAAGTGCTAAGGGGAAAAATTAAAATTTAACAGAAATGGTGCGATAAAGGGAAAAAGTTATATTTGAAGGTTAAATGTTGGTCTAATTTAGTGACAAATTATTTGGTAAATACTTTGTTAATCTTAATCATAGTAACATATGAGAATATGAGAGATAGAGGGAGAGACAGAAAGAAGCCGACCTCTCAGTCGCTGTCTAGAAGGTGTTTCCTTTGCAAGAGAACCCATGAAGTCACAATTGCTGCTGTACATGAGAGGTGTGATGTGAGGCTTCGAGCTTGGGCAGTGTATGGAGTTGGGGCTGAACTGGATATGCCCTAAAATCTTATATTTATGTTAGTCGATTGCTTTTGTGGTGAACTGCAAATGTGTTTTGCAGATAGATGGTTCAAGAGGTGGTCTTAGTGCTTCTTACAAATTGAAAAGGTTTCCATGTAGCAATACTTTTTGTGAGTTTGCCTGATCCCTTTTTTTTGATTTGTTCCCTGCTTTACTAGTTGAACCACAGTTTGGGTTTAAAAACATTCAGTGCCCCTGACCCATTTGGAGTTGAGACTAACTTCCATGGGTGCAGGCCATTGCTTGCGATCCACGTGTGTGGGGAAGTCCTGGATGATTTCTACCCGAGACTTCTTGAGTTTGTGTCTTAGTCAATTGTTGCTATTTTGGTTTTTAAGGGACAATACTACAATCTTAGGTTGTGTTTACATGTATGTCAGTCAAAAGATCTATGCTGTTCTTCCCTCATGTATAAAGTAATTTTAAACATTCTATTACCTGTATATCTTATGAAGATTGTTACAAGTATATGACAATGTGAAACAAGATTACTATTTTTTTGGGGCACCTTGGAATTCTGATGCTGATTACAATTACAAAATTTAAAATGTCATTTGATAATGCCTGGAGGGACCTCGTTAAATAGTGTGTCAGGCCTTGCCTTGTTCTATTGTCTTCTAGATTTTTGTTTCCATAATGAGATATTTTTCATCTCATGGCAATAACACAATAGATGAATGTGCCACTATTTTGTTTTCTGGAAGTATGGAATTTGTTGTTATCATTGTCATCTGTATTAAACTGAATTTAAGAACTTACGTCAGGCAGTGAATATATTTATTTAGTAATTTTTTATACAAGAGAATTTATGAAGTTATTTTATTTTATTTTATTTTTGAAGTTAAATTGATAGAATTTGCAAAAAATTATAATTTATTATAATTTTATTTTGGTTTATTTTACCCTTGATATTGCATAAACATAGTACATTGGGCACAAAATACATATTTACTGACACACAGTGTATGATGCTGACTTTCTATTTTCTGTATGTGTACAATTTTTTTCCTAATTCTACTTTTGCCAATTGTCATTAACTTTAATAGAAATGTTTTATATATCTTTTTTATCTGTCTCATTGTTTATGAATCTTTAACCTACATTGCCCTCTCAGATTGCATACATGTTTCGCCACTATTCTAAAGTGGTTTCAGAAAATGTTGGATATAGAATTCCCATATGATTGATGGTTGCTAGTTTTGAATTGTCCATGCTTTATAATGTTTAAACAATATCCAAACTTGGATGTAAATTTATTGGCAATTTTAAAAGCTGTTTCCACTTTCTTATGTAATTACTTAGTATTTAGTAATAAGATCATACAAAAAGGTTTTTAATTAATGGGATATTATTTCTTCTGAACTAGGACTTGATTTAGTTCATAGAGATAGTGGCATAAATGGTAATCAGTTAACAAGATTTGCTGTGTAAGTTAGTTTCTGATTCTTCATAAAGTTGTTATAAATGCAACTTAGCATATGAGGTGTATTTAACTTGAAGAACTTTCAATACTAGTAATTGATATGATTGCTTGCTGGAACACCATTTCTTATTTCAGATGTTGGAAATCTAATGGTTTCATACAACATTAGTTTCCTGTGACCCTCATCAAATTTCTTGAAATTCCTTGCAAATGCTGAGTATGATGTTATGAAACTGATAGTAGCTATTTAATCAAAAAAAGGTGAAGGATGGATGAAATTCTGCTAAAAGGGTGTGAGGGGTTTGTCTTGCACTGTCAATTATAATGGTAGAGATAAAATGGTTGGAGTGGATGGAGGGTGACGAAGGGTTAATCGGCAACAGTTGCCTTTGTCTTTACTGTGGAGTTCAAGGTGGACTTTAGTTTAGAGTTCAGAAATAGTTGTTTAAGAGTAAGTCTTACATAGAATTAGACAGTGAGAGGATTGCTTGCTATGAAGATTAGAACGTGTTCCATTGTTAGAAGTTTTGGAGTTCTTTTTAATATGATGAAGATTTTGGTCAGTGATTTATGAACTGTAGAATTGTACAGGATTAGCTCCAACTTTCAATCTTTTGATGGAAAGATAATAAAATTTAAAAACTTTCATTTTGTGATGATGAATGGGATTGGGCAGCTTGCTATGTTTTTCTGTACATCTGTAAATTGACTCTTTTGAATTCATATGTCATGCCTAATTTTATGTGAGACTCATTTGATCTGGGATGTACTCTCGCCTGGCTAGGCTAGTCATGTTCCTTAATTGGTCTATGGTTATTATGTTGTCCTGACTATTGTAGTTTTGACCTTTTGATTGAGATATCTACCTCCACTATTTAGATGGGTGACTTCGGAGAGTGGGGATAAATGGTGTTTGTGGACTTGTTTTTGTCGAAGTTTGGATATCAGATTTGTGGCATTGCATATTGATGTATAATTCTTTGAGAAGTACAACAGTAGCAAGTAGTGAGGTATTTAATATGAATAGGGTTTTGATTGTGATACAGTTGGCTTATTTTGACATCTCAACAAATTTGGTGATGTATAAGCTTCAAGCCTGCAACCTTTATCTAGATGTGTTTTTGAAGTCCAAGCATTGCAAACTTGTTTTGTACTTTTACTTTACCATAGCTAAATAGTCCATGACATGTGAAACTTCTGAAAGACAAGCTACCATTACCAATCATATACTTTTATGTTGATAGAACTGTTTTAGTTGCTAAATAAAGTTTGTAGCTGAGTTTGTTGCGTAGAATGGGAACATACAAACTAACCATGTAAATGGGAATGCGTGTCATTACTAAATTCAATTGAGGTTATCGTCTTATGTTGCCTCATTAATGAAAACATAATCCTTTGTCTTGTGCCTTACTGTCTTGAACCTGAATAATTTTTACAGTTGTGGACAAAGCTTCAAAAAGTTGGTGCTGATATGGTTTCTCTTGCAAAGAGCCTTTCGGATAAGTCTAGGACTTCTTATCACGAACAGGTAAAGCCCTAAATATGAACTAACTTGCTGATGCTGCTCTTACTTTGTGCAACTGCTTGACTTTATTTCTATGAGGATTTATGCTTTGCGTGTATGATGGTTTGTTCACGAGACGTTTGTCTCAATCAAAAATCTTTTCATTCACTCCCCCTCATGAGGTAAATGAAGGTACAGGAGTTTTCCTGTATTTGTGTATAGCTGGAACTTAATGTTGGATGTGCATATGTAGACAGTAGATTCTGGGAAATGTTGCTTGTAACTCCCAGAGCCACATCACTCTCTCTCCTGCTGTCACAATTAAGCAGTTCATAAGGGTGGTGTTTGGGAACTTGGTTCCCAATTTTTTTTTTTTGATTTTTTCCACTAAAAGACGAAGTTTTTGCAAAACCAAAAAAAACAAATACAAACAAAATATTACATCAAACCCCGTAATCATTTCACTTTTTCTCTCACAAACATCACATCCAACCACAAAAAAACTCAACTATCTTCCCAAACACAAAAATTTTTTATCCAATAATATTCTACAACTAAAAAAATCTACATAAAAACCCACTTCCCAAACACCCACAAGATAAAATGAATTTGGTTCATCTAAGCAAGCTTTATTTGGAAGCATTATACTGCAAAAAGGTCACTTATCCTTAGTTTTTTATGATAACTAACTATTCATTTTATTGAACGTTTTGTTTCCTGCTCTAGTGTTTTTTTTTTTTTTTTTTTTTTTTTAAATTTTTTTTTTTTATTGGTTAGTATTGTTTGCTGTTTGAACTTGTTAGATATTTGATGTTTTGGACCTTGGGAGTATTGACAAAAAAAAGTCCTAAATCATTTCTTGGATTGTTGTTTTAACCTTGTGATTAGATTTTGATTTAGATCTGGTTATGTGGTGCTGAACAAGATATATTTGCTTCTTGTTATTAATAGCAGTTTCTTACTGAAGAATCGGACTTGCAAAGTAAACTAGACCTAACAGAGGCCTGTGGTGTGTACAAAGTCTCTGTTTGCTGGCACTGTGGAGAAAAGGCAGATGGAAGGGAATGTCTGGTGTGTGATTCATGCGAAGAGATGTACCATGTTTCTTGCATTGAGCCTGCTATTGAAGAAATTCCCTTAAAAAGTTGGTACTGTGCCAAGTGCACCGTCAATGGCATTGAATCACCCCATGACAATTGTGTGGTGTGTGAGAAACTAAATGCCTCTAGACCTGCAAACAATGGGGTTGGAGATGATGATCTGACAAATGACGACACAGAACTTGACGAGAATTCAAATGGTTTAGTAGAACATGGGCTCCAACTATCAAAAGGAGGAAAAAATATACACCGCTGCAACTTTTGTCAGTGTGTGGTAGACAATGGCGAAAAATTCAAGGTTTGTGGCCATCCCTACTGCCCTCACCAGTACTACCATGTGAAATGTCTGACACCTAAGCAGTTGGGCACGTATGGTCCATGTTGGTACTGCCCTTCTTGTCTGTGTCGAGCTTGCCTCACTGACCAAGACGATGAAAAGATTGTTCTATGTGATGTATGTGATCATGCATACCACATCTATTGTATGCAGCCTCCGCGTAATTCGGTTCCCAGAGGGAAATGGTTTTGCAAAAAATGTGATGCTGGGATTAGGCAAATACGCAAGGTGAAAAAGGCATATGAGAATGTTCAAAATAAATTGAAAAAGAGCAGTGAAGATGGAAGCGGAGCATTTGAGAATCCTGAAAACGAACAGAAAGAGAGCGAAGAATTGATTAATAAATCTGGTGGCGTGGACATGCTTCTTACTGCTGCCAAAACTTTAAATTATGAGGAGAAAATGGCGGCAATTGAGACGAAGAATTGAAAAAGGAACGAGACATTTTGGGGAGGCAATGGCCTAAGAAAATATTGACCCTGTACAAGTGTCTCCCAGTATAGAAATATGTTTTTGTTGCATCTTTCAGAGCACTAATCATTTGGTAGGCTGTAAACTGTGTTAGACTTGGCTGACTTTTTGGATACATAACTCAGTGGCAAGATAAGATTCTGCAAATGTAAAAATTTTTGGTCGATGGCATGTAAAACTATGATGGGAAGTTAAAGGGATTCTAGAGCTGTGAGACCAATTTGATGTTAGTGAACCCAACAGCTAGTGTTGAGCATGCTTTGGGTTTTTTTGTATTTTGTAATACATATCTTTGCTAGGGATATATATGAGAATCTCTAAAGGCAATTTGTTGTAAAATGAAGATTCCTAAATGACCCTTTCTTCTTGATAAGCAAGGTGGAGAGTTTATTGTTTTTGTTACAATTTGATGTTCAATGTTTGTGGGTTATCTTCTTCTTCTTCTTCTTCTTCTTCTTCTTCTTCTTCTATTTTTTTTTCTTTTGTTTTTGTTTGTGTTTGGCTTATGTTGTTGCTCTCTGTTTTGTACACCCTAACTTTTTCTGAAATGTGTTCTCTTCCTTTTCTCATAATTTCTAGAGGGTGACAAATTTATTTCTGTGAATTGACAAAAATGTCCCTTTACATACTGAATTTAAAAGAGGATTTTCATTTATTTTAGGGTAAATTATAAATATACTTATTGAGATTTGTTAAAAACACAAATGATCTCCTATGGTTATGAAAATTACAAATAATTTTTTGTCAGAATTTATCCTTACCAGATTGACAAAAAAAAAAAAAAAAAAAAAAATGAAATTTCTAACTATTATCCTATGCAAGAATAAAATTATGAAAACTTTTAATTGAAATATATTGTTTACAAATTACATCATTAAAAATTGTTAATTGACTTAATATTTGATTAATGAAAGGCTCTTGCATAAAATTATGAAAACTTTTAATTGAAATATATTGTTTACATTATTAAAAACTATTAATTGACTTAATATTTGATTAATAAAAAGTTTTATTTGTTATGTGATTAAAAATTTTAAGGGATGAGATGTAATTTTTCAAACTATAACGGACAATTAATATTTTAAACAAATTTTAAAAAGTTTATTTATAATGTACCCTAACTTCTATATCTATTCTATACAATATATAAAAACCATCAATATATAGTGAATAGTGTTTTCTGCATATGATGAACAGTAACCTCCTATGTGTTGAAATGTTTGTTTTGCCCCCTTGGTCCTTATTTATAATAAAACCTAAAAACAAAACCAACAAAACAAAAATCACGCTTGTGTCATCGATAGAGCTGCAAATGAATAGAGCCGTTCGTGAACAAGGTCGAGCTTGACTCGGTAAGAGCTCGTTCGAATTCGGTTTGTTAATTTTTTTTTTTTTTTTTTTTGCGTTCAAGCTCAAACTCGAGCTCGTTAAATTTTTAATAAACAAGCCTAAACATTCTAAAGCTCAGCTCGTAAGTTCGGCTTGTTAGCTGACTCGTTTAATATTTATTATTTATATATTAAATAATATAAAAATATGTATAAAAAATAAGAGAAATATGCTATTTATATATTTAAAAAATATAAATGTAAATAATAGTTAACTATAGATAGTACATTTATATAATAGTGGTAGTAAATATTATTATTTTAGTAAAATATGAACTTTTTTTAGTATGTTTATATATATTGTATATATAATTGTATAATCAAAGTTTTAATTGTAACTTTAGTCTCACATGCAAGTATGAATTTATAAATTTTTTGACTCGTTAAGGCTTGTGAACAGGCTCAAGCTCGAGTCGAGCCTAAGCTAACTCGGCTCGAGCTCGGTTCGTTAAATTTTTATTGAGCTCGAGCTCGTTAAAATCTTAATAAACAAGCCCAAACATACTAAAGCTCGGCCCGGCTCGGCTCGGCTCGTTTGCAGCCTTAGTCACCAGTGCAGCAAACGAGCTCTTTCACTTCTCCATCCTGCCAGAGCTCTTATACTCTCCTCTCCCATTGTTCATGTTTGTTTTTTAGAAATTAGGGTTTTCATACATACAATATCTTTTGTTTTAAATTTTTTTTTTCTTCCCTGTCCATTGTTTTTCTCTTCTTGTGAAAATAGTGTTTTTGGAATAGTTTTTGAGTTGTAAAAAAAAAATTGCAAGGACCAAACCCTAATTTTACCTATTTGTTTGGGCCTCAAATCATAATTCCAACTGAATAATATGATGTTTTGGGATCTTGCCTAATAAAATTAGGGTTTCTTCATCTTTATATCTTTAGGTAAAGTATATCTTTTTGTTCTATTATTATTCTTATTATTTGTTTATTGAGTAAAGTAAAAATGGTGTTTATTTTTTTCCGTTTTTGTTCGTGATTTTTAGTTCTTCTTTCTTGTTCTACTTTTGAAGGGGAAAATGTTGTTGGATTTTCTTCATTTTTGTTGGTTTTTTCCGTTTATTTTATATTTTTAATTTTTTTTCTTGTTCTTTCTTTTGATTACTTTCGTTTTTTGTTCCTTATTGTGTTTTTTTGGTTTTTGTTTGTTACTTTTGTTTATGTTTGGTTTTTATTTTTTTTCTCCCAAGCAGTAAAATAGCAAATGTTAAGTCCAAGTTTGGTTTGACATTGGTGTTCTGCTTTTTTTAGAGTTAATATTGTATTTATTCTGAAATTCAATCTTATATGGGTAAAGGGTAAGGGCTGGAGATGCTCTTAATTGTTTTTTTTCTTAGTGTAAGGTTGTTGTGAGCAAAAAATTCTATTCATGTCATGTTGTTATGTTAATTGTTGTTCTCTAGTTCAACCTTTTTATATGTTTTTAAATTTATTCGTATTAGTTTGTAGATATTTATAATACTCATGATGTGAAGGTAATGTTTAGAGTTCACTACAAGAAATTGCACTTTTGACGACTAAATTTTTAGTCGCCAAAAGTAAGGTCTTTAGTCGTCGAAATATTTTCCCAACTAAATATTTTGGCTGCTGGATTTGTTGCGGGAAGATTGTCGGGGAAGGTATTGGCGACTAAAAAAATTTAGTCGCCAAAAGTCCTACAAAATGGCGACTAACGTTTTAGTAGACAAAACTGAAAGGTATTTGCGACAAAATAGATTTACTCGTTGATGAGGCAAATTGGCGACTAAACTATTAGTCATCCAAAGGATACTAAATTTAATTTAAATCACATCTTCAGCAACTAAATTTTTTGTTGCCAAAACTTCAAGTATCTATGGTGACCAAAGTTTTAGTCACCAATAGTGTTGTTTTAGCTATTTAATGTGTAGTCGCGGAAAGTTCAATTTCTTGTTTAGCTACTACGTAGTTTAGTCAGCGAAAGTCTAATTTTTTTTAGCTACCAAAGGTTTTGTCGCCTATGATATAATTATTATGCTTTTGGCGACTAAATTTTTTGTCACCAAAAGTGTTTTTCTTTTTAGCTACTAAATAATTAGTTGCCTAAACTGTTTTCAGTTCTTTTTGGCTGCTAAATATTTAGTCGTCAAAAGATTTAATTCTTTTTTCGCTACTAACTTTTTAGTCACTAAAAGTATTTAACTCCATTTTTGGCTACCAATTGTTTTGTCACCAAAAACATCATTTTATGTTTTCATTTTAATATATTTTTCCACAACCTGTATGTATCCACCGCAACCTGTAATAGGTATACAAACAAAACAATATGTATATATTATCACCTATTCCATAACGCATATTTTACTCACAACCATCAAACAAAAAGGAATATCTTTTAATGTAAACTTATATACAAACCAACTATATATATTCCAATTACAAATAATAACGTCATATATAACAAATACATTAGCAAAACAATATCCTCCATACACAAAATATTTTTACTATACTATGCATTGGAATGACCATTTGGCATGGTACATATTACCATACAAATTACCATGGTAATATGTACCACGACAAAAGATAATTTATATATACCGCGGCAATAAAAACAAGTTCTATGTCAAAAGTATTATGTACCCCGCCAAAAAATCTATGTACGATTCATCCAAATTTCACACAAAAAGCAGAGGACGACAAAAAACGTCCCAACTGTTCAAAAGTGTGAATTATCCTTTGTACAAAAAAATGGAAGATCCACATGTCAATGCCAAAAGCCATCTACAAAACAAAAATTACACTTATTAGTTCCATTGTAAACAAAAATTACAGCAATCTACAAAACAAAAATTGTAAGGATGTCAATTGTAATTGAAATTGTATTTAAATATAGTTTGAAATAAGGAAGTAATGGTTAAAATTTTTTAACTTCTCAAACTAGGACACATAAAATGAATTTTAAAAAATGGGGAGTTGGAAACATAAAATGAGATGGAGAGAGTATTATAAAATTTTAGTTATCACTTTTGTGGACAAAACAAAACTTTTGAAAGATGTTTTTTTTTTCCATTATCATTATCAGACACTAAAAAGTACCAAGAAAAATAGTGTGCTTTAAATTTAATTCTAATATGGTGAGGTCCACATTTAAAAGGAATATGAATCACATATTATTATTATTATTATTATTTTTTTTCTGAATTCTTGATTTTTGACATTATTGTAATGTTTAATATGCTTCTAGGCTTTTGGCATTCAATGCAAAGCTATATGTATAACATTTATATTGAATGGACTTACATCAAATAGAACATATAGATAGAAGTTTAGTTAAATATTGGTACGGTTTCTCACAATCAAACGATACTCAATGGATAGATATAGTATTTGGGAGTTTGCATTCACACCTCAGAATAGTAATCTGACCAAAACACATAGTTCAGCTACACCATTTAAATACTCATTTACTCCCTAAATTAATAAGTACTTAACACACAAAATTGGGTGCTACTTTTATAATTTTTTGTCAGTTAATCCACAATTTTAGTTATTCCATTGTTAGACTTAGGAAAGTCTAAAATAGGTTACAATTTAGATGTGTTTGGTTGAGTTGAGAGTTTATTCAAGTTTAGTCTAAAGTGTAAAGAAATTTCCCAAGCCAGGCATGAGCCCCAAGTCAAGTTTAGTCTAAAGTGTAAACATATATATATTTTATTCATAAAACTACATATATTGACATGCTTATAGAACATATATATTTATAAGCTTTATGGCGTTTTTCACGCCAACTCCCAACGTACGTGTGCTAATTACGTCCCGTCTGATCCCACAGGTCCTATTTGACATGAGGAAGCTACCCGTGGCATCCATAGAGTGGTTTGGGGGCTGTTTTGAATTTTCGGCCCCAAAAGGTCTTTTTCGGCTAAGTTTATGGCGTTTTTCACGCCAACTCCCAACTTACACATGCTAATTACGTCCCGTCTATCCCCATAGGTCCTACTTGACATGAGGAAACTAACCGTGCCATCTATAGAGTGGTTTGGGGGCTGATTTGAATTTTTGGCCCTCAAAGGCCTTTTTCGGCTAAGTTTATGGCGTTTTTCACACCAACTCCTAACGTATGCGTGCTAATTACGTCCCGTCCCGTCTGACCCCACAGGTCCTATTTGACATGAGAAAGCTACCCGTGGCATACATAGAATGGTTCGGGGGCTGCTTTCAATTTCCAGCCCCAAAAGGCCTTTTTCGGCTAAGTTTATGGCGTTTTTCACGCCAACTCCCAACGTACGCGTGCTAATTACATCCCATCTGTCCCCACAGGTCCTACTTGACACGAGGAAGCTACTTGTGCCATCCATAGAGTGGTTCGGGGGTTGATTTGAATTTTTAGCCCTCAAAGGCCTTTTTGGGCCAAGTTTATGGCATTTTCATGCCAACTCCCAACGTACGCGTGCTAATTATCTCATGTCTGACCCCACAGGTCCTATTTGACATGAGGAAGCTACCCATGGCATCTATAAAGTGGTTCAGGGGCTGCTTTGAATTTTCGGCCTCGAAAGGCCTTTTTCGGCTAAGTTTATGGCGTTTTCACGCCAACTTCCAACATACGCGTGCCATTTTCGTCCCGTCTGTCCCCACAGGTCTTATTTGTGCAAAGATTAAGTTAAGGTGCTTCATGCACCTAATTACAGATTTTTGGATTGACATGGCTTGTTCTTCAGTGCTTTTAGTCATCGAGTCATTGTTAATTTTTTTTCATGGGTTAATTATATTTTTTAAATGAAAAACATTTTAGTTGTGTCAAAGTGATTCCATAGATAATGTTGTTAGTATTTATCATTAGAATTAGAAATAGTTTTACAACATAAATTATAACTTATAAAAAATTTCTTAATTTTAATGATAAATATCGACAACTTCAAAGTAGAGGGATAAAATGTGTTATTTGATTAGTTTAAAGTATACAATTTACACTTGGTGATTAAGAAAATTCATTCAATGTTGGCATACGTTAGTTATGATTTATATAGTTGGAGAGAGAATGTATGTTTTGGTGTGTAGGCCAAGTGAATGAATCTTATAATAATATGTTAATTCATTGTACCTTATCAAATATTTAAGAGATAATAAATAATTAGCAAATCATTTGATAAGAGGTGGAATCTTCAGACGACTTATTTGAAATCCAAGTTTACAATTATTTTTTTATTATCTAATTAATGATTTTGTGATGACGAATCGATCGACCCATCTTAACACAAAAAACAAGAAACACATGAGAGTGATCTTGATTTAATCTGAATTTCATTCAACCCAAGTTGAAATAACATTACAGAAGCTTATGGAAGTGAGGCTAGCATGTTGATTAATTAACAATTGATTAATCAATAGTTAATCAACTAATTAATGAACCGATTTAGCCAAAACAGAGACACATTTGGTCATAGAGTGGGGTTTCAGTTTCGCTTTCGAATCTAAGTGTGTTTTGGGATGGATGAGGGGCCACTCCCAATGCCTAACATAGCTTAACAATTACAA
Source organism: Camellia lanceoleosa (assembly GCA_025200525.1). Lineage (NCBI taxonomy): Eukaryota > Viridiplantae > Streptophyta > Magnoliopsida > Ericales > Theaceae > Camellia > Camellia lanceoleosa. The sequence goes on along the minus strand of CM045766.1, from coordinate 105,383,478 downwards.
ATTGCAATTACACACAGCAATTAAACAGATGAAGGATCATGTCAACAGATACAGACCTCTCCCCTCTTTCATAAACCAACCTGAATTTTTAAACCCTAAAATCATTGATGTACTCCACTTATTAATCTATGTCATTACCCTAATAATTTATTATATGGTGTACATATACGATGCCTATCCAATCCAAACACAATTCTATTATAAACACAGAAACAAACATATAATAGCAGTAAAGAAGTTGAACTCACTAAATTCAAAAGCATAGATGGAATTTGCAGTGGTGATGAGTTATTGTGCAGGTGGTGCTGAACAACACATCATTCAATATAAACACACTCAAGTCAAAGGAGTCCATGGGTGCTATAATTTTGCACCCAAATCAGACCAATGAGTGTGGAGAGACAGAGTAAGAAGTCGGAGTCCAACAAGATCCCAAATGTTTGATGTTGCACTATATTTTTTTATTTGGGTACGTAGCATTTTTAATATGAGAAACTTGTTGTTCTCAATTGACTCTGAAAAACCTAACACTCAAGATTGAAATTTCAATAATCCAAAATCCACAATCCGAAATAAAACCACTTTAACCAAACCCATTCACGAAATCAAATAAAGCCCTAAAAAACCATTTACGAAATCAACACAAAATGAAAGAAAAAAAATCATATAAAAACCTTACAGAAAGCGTGAGAAATGGGAAAGGGAGAGACAGCGAGAAAGAGAGAAAAAGAGCGAGACCCAGATCGACAGAGAGGGAGAGAGATTGAGAGACAAATACCTGTAATCAGTGGTGGTGCTGATTTGCAGTGGTCGTGGTGGCAAGTGCCGGTGGCCAGCTAGGGTGATAATTGGCGATGGTGAGTAGCAGTGAGGTTTGGTATTGACTGCTCTCTATGTTGGTGTGTGAGACATAACAGAATCGAAATGTGTTTTTTTGTAAATGGGATACTAGGTGTGAATATTAATGACTTTCCCTCTAAATTTTTTTTGAAGCTTTAGCGACTAAATGATTATTTGTCGCAAATACTCATTAACAGCGACTAAATATTGGTCGCCAAACATAACATTTTTGGCTACTAATGTTTACTTTCGTTGGCAATCTTTAATATAAAACGATGAAATAATTTTTTGTCGTCAAAAATTCATCTAAATGTGTCATTTTTTTGCGACTAAATTTGTTTTTGTTGGCAAATGACATTATACGCCAACTAAATGAAGAATTAGTAGCGTAAAATGACAACAAACACCTACTAAAACTATTTTTGGTCTCCAATAAGAATACTAAAACTATTTTTGGTCTCCAATAAGAATTCTATGTCGACCAAAATAATATAGTAGCCAAAAAATGCGATCAACGCCGACTAAATCAACTTTTGGTCGCCCAAAGCACTATTTTTGGAGACTAAAATTGTTTTGGTTGCCAATTTTAGTCGCCAAATGTGCAGTTTCTTGTGGTGGTTGTATATTGATATGTATAAATCTTCAATACGTATCTATGATTTTAATTTTTGTGTTATTATCGTGCTTGATATATTTCTTTTGTTGGTTGTTGATTCCCCCCTCTCCTGGCTCAAATTTGTTATTATCTTATTTGTTCAAAATTTTTTTTTTTGATTCTATCTTTTTGTGTGTTTTCTGACATCCAGCAGATCTTGAGAGATCTTACACATGGGTGTTTTGAGGTTTGTTATGTATTTTTGGTAGATTATATTTGTTTCTTGGTATTTCTTTCTCATTAGTTAATTTTTTTTTCCCATTTTTATTTTGCAATTTGGCTTACAATTTGTGCTAAAAAAATTAATTTTGTTGATCATTTTCTGTGTTGAGATCTTTGGGATTCTATGCTTAATATTAGGAGTTTTTTTGTCTTGTTTATTTTGAGGCAGTGCACTATTTTCTTGTATTGTTATTTTGTTACTGTTTGTTTTGGAAGGAAATGGTATTAAATTGTTTCACTATGTTTATTGGTAATTTTTAATTGTTCTTTGTTTTTTTTATTTTTTATTTTTGGGTTTTTTGTTCACATTTTTCTGCTTTTTTCCTTTTGATGTGTTTTATCTTATTTGCTTGTAGAACCTTATGGCAACGGGGCTATGTCACCACCTTGTTCTCTGCAGGTAAAGAATATTTTAGTTGTTATGTTATTATTTGGCTTTATATATTTGATAGTTCAACATTATTAGTCCTAGTTTGTTCTTAGTTAGTTAATTTTAAATTTAAGTTGTTATGGGATAGTTTTTAAAATTTTCATTTTGTGTACTTACATATATTGTTGGATTGTACCTTGGAGTCTATTTCTCATTTCCCTTTTTTCCTTGCCATTATGTTGTGTGCAAAATAAAAGCAGAGATGAGATTCAAAAATCCAAGTCGGCATATATATTAGAGTTGCCTTTTTGTTTTTTTTTTTCCTTCTGTCATATCCATTGAACTTATTGTTTGAGTTTGAGTTTCGAAAATCCAAGTCAGCATTGCTTGAGTTTCATATGTCCGATTCGGTTAAGGTGAGGCTTAATCGGGGAGAATGAATTCAAAAGCGAGATTACAAGAAGAGACAAAGACCAAATTCTTTTTTTGTTCGTTTTCATCCCTACTATTTTGTTTTTAACATTGATCTTCATCTAATCCAATTTCTTCTATCCTCTCTTTTTGTTGATGTGGTCAACTAGGGGTGATGCTTGATGGTGGTAGACTCTCCATTGGCAGGTAGTAATAACTCGTAAGGTGCATGGTTCTTTTGTGATGCATTTGTTTTATTAATATCTCAGCGAGTGCATGGTTATTTTGTTGATGCAATTATTGCAGTAAGATATTTTATGATAAAGGTGTGCTGATGTTTTTATAATTAAAAAAAAAGAGTATAAATGGGAATATTAGGATGCGTAATTTAAAAATTTCATTTCGTGTTTTGTTTGGTTTTGTGGTAGTAAAATTGGAACATAATATGTAACTCTGAATCATATGATATCCTAGTATATTGCCACTCAATTTTGACAGATATCTACTAATCTCGCAAGATTTAGTTGAGTTTTTGTAATGTTGATTGTAGTGAAATTTTCTATTTCATTGTGTATTTTTGTGCTAATAGATAAATTGCAGTGACTAAAATCATAATTTTTTTTTTTTAATGTACTCAACTTGAAAAGGGATTTTTAGAGTATGGCATTTGAAGAGGAAATGATCAGGTCCAGCTGCAATATCGTTGTCTAGGTATGTGAACTAATGGTGAAATGTGTCTTTCAATGAATGCCATACTTTCTTCTTTTCCTATCTTTCATTGTCTTGATTTGATTTTCTTTTTCTTTTTAAAGTTTGTATTACTCTAATTGTAGTAGTTATTTTATGCTAATTGCTTGAATGAAAATTAATTAAAATTTATTAGTTTCTACATTTTTAAGTGTATCCCTTTTGTAGAACTTTTAGGAATGTTGTAGAGTACTGACATATTAATCAAAACTTTGATCTTTCTTCAAAATCATTCATGAGATCTATGAGGAAAAATAGAAAAAAAAAAAAAAATCATAATAACGATGAGTAAAAAATGAAGGCACAAAAAATGCATGGACAAAAGATTACCACATCTTTGTGTGATATCCTTTCAATTTGGTGAGGTCTATGGAACTTGTACATTTGCTCATCTTAGTTTCGTACTAAAGAATAAAGGGAAAAAAAAAACTCTAGTATTTAAAAGATTGAGCATTAATGTTGAATCATCTTCAACTTAACACGTAGACAAAAAATTGTGAATTTCATATATCAGAATTTTGGCAAGAATTTTGAAGCTTAACTATTAAGTAATATTTGTGTGTTATGTCTTCTTAACATGTTTTAGAAAGAGTTGAGCTTTGTTTGCTTAGCTTTCATGTTAAAGGCATCCTCTGTAAAGTGATGTGCTACTGGTGCCGTTGTAAAACATTTTATAAACGAATGATTGTTTGACAAGATAATATATATTGCTGCTGCTACATTTTTTAGCGAAGTATGGATTTTGTACAAAAGGAATTAACATTGGCAAATACTGTCTCATTTTTTACTCATCATTATTTAAGATTTCCCCTCCCCCTCCCTCATCGGTCTCATGAATGATTTTGAAGAAAGATCAAAGTTTTGATTAATATGTCAATGTTTAGGACACCCAGAAGGAGAAGAAGAAGAAGAATTTGCTGTTGGAACAGAGTTTTATGATGGGAATGATTTCAATGCTTCCAATTATTCAAATGAAAACCAATAGCAGAGCAAACCAATTTTCTCCACACGACATGGCCTTAAAGTTATAGGTTGCTCTCTCCCTTTTTCTCTATTTTTCTTTGTTTAGTTTCATGTATATAGATTTTCATTATTTGTTTCTTGTGTTTCTTTGATTAATGCGATCTGCTTTGTTCCTTTAGAAAAAAATGTAAATGGTGAAATTCTCTTGGCTTCTTTTTCTTAAAAGGGTTTCTACTCTGATGTCATTAAATTAAATTATGTATGAGGGTATTATTTTTCCCACTCTTGGCACTTCTTCACGTCATTGATTTACAAGTGTCTCTTAATATTCTTTTCTTTTCATTTTTATTGTCTAATGGTCAACTATTGTTAGGAATAAAATAGTCATTATGTAAATTAAAAATTTGTAGGCTTGTCTATATTTACATGACAAAGGATTACACGTAAACACAAACTCTTTTAAGAAAAAGAAGCCAAGAGAAATTTTTATGTTGATACTCAAAAAGAAAAGAAACAACATAAAGAAGGTGAATATTATTTCCGAATTGAAATTAACATAGTCCACGCATTATTATGTTAGGTAATCATACTATAAAACAGAATGAAGCATAACTAGATTTCAGTCCATTTTATTAAGGTATTTGAAAGAAAAAAATATTATAGTTAGAAACTAGAAGCTACTCATCAAAACAAAAAGCAATATAAGGGTATAGATTATGACAATGTTGCAAATCATTCATGAACTTGGTATTTTTAGTTCTTTTACTTTTAATTGCACATTTCTTTCTCATTCTTGTTCTTGAATTTTCTTTGCTTTTATGTTTTTAATATTTTTAAAAATAGACATATTCTTTGTTTGTAATTTGTACATATTTGCAACAAAGGAACTGAAAGGTGTTGGTTCTATATATATCTGTAGGTTTTATAATGCATCAAAACCCTTGGTATTTCTTCTTTGTTTGGTGTCATTGGTGGTACTCATTTTTTTTCACATTCTTCTTTTTCAATTCAGATGTTAAATTAAAAAAACTGCTGCTACTTTTTGCTTGTCCTAATAGAATATGTCTTCCAAATTTCATTCAATGATGACAGGTTGTGTTTGAAAAGTGGTTCTCGAATTTAGGAGCTCGCATTTTAGAACTAGCAGTTTATCTCTGCTTTTGAGCATAAGCTAGCTATCAGAAAGTTTGTAGTCTTTGTTCTTTTTGGGTGTTTACTTCCATGAATTCCTATCTACGGTATTTAAAAATTCCATTTTTGTCTTCTCCTCCCCCCCCCCCCCACTTATGATTGACCTTTACCATGTTGTCTATTTGTCTATTCCATTTGCTATTTTGGTATCTTCTATTTTCATGGATTTGCATTTCTTTACTTTAAGCCTATGTTTGCTTGGATTTGACAACTGTTGGCTTCTAATTTTGCTAATGGTTGTTGTGCTAAGTTTGAGGGTCAATAACATGTTTTTCGCCAAGCTTTTACCAGTTTGAGGTCTATGAAAAGAAAAAAAGGAGGTTTCATTTCATTCTTTGCAAAGATTGGTATTTTGCGAACTGATTTGGGTATTTTACCTTTCATGTGTTTACCTGAAGTGGAGTGGTATAGGTTGTGAAGTTTATCAATAGATTTTCTCTGCCTCTGACTAAATCTATTGCTTCAAAAAGAGATCCAAGTTTTAAATATTCCGTTTAATGTGTGTTGTCTTTAGAGTAATAAATTACACTTATAACTATTTCTTACGATTTCCCCTTAAAAACAATTGAGCACTTGTGATTAATATATTTACACTGGGAAAATAAAGTGCCTTAGGTTTTATTTATCAAAAAAAAAAATAAAAATAAAAAATAAAGAGCCTTCGTTGCTTTGTATACAGCGGCTTTCAAACCTATTTTCTAGTTTCTACTATAGTTTTCTTCTTTTGTTTTTCCAATTTGTATTTGATTGATTTCTTTAAATTTAGAACCTCACATTAGCCAAGAAATCATAATTATATCTGAAGTTTTACTTTGTTTAACTTTTTTGGGAGTTTATTTATGTTTGCGACATAGTTGCCCATGAAAAGGCGAGGCAAGGTGCATGTTTGTTATGTTTATTTGTTGAGTAATTCTATGTGCACAAATTGATATACCAATTAGTGTACTAAAAGATGATGTGACATAATTATAGAGATTTTGGATATTTATAATTTGTATAATGGGTGGGGTTATAATTTTAAAGTAATAATGTCATAACATAGGTTAGTATACTAATTGATATACCAATTGGTGCATGTAGCACCACTGGCTATTGATGTTGCTTGTTTGAAGCAGGGTACTACTTGTCATATGGCTACCATACATTTTCTGCTGCTGTAGTTCTTTGCTACAAAAGGGAGATTATTTTGCTTTGTTTGGATGTTGGGAGGGTCATCTTATACTGGGAGTGAAAAATGGCCTTGGTTATTTTGTTACACTTATTTTTGAATATTACCGATTATGTTTATCTCTTGCGATATATTGAAATTTAGAGACAAATTCTCTTGCAATTGTTTTCCACTAAACAAATGGCTCAATTCTAATTTGGCTTATATCTACGTAACTTTTTTCTCTCCATATAATTTTCTACACTAGACTTGACATGTTTATAAATTTCAGTTCAAAATAGAAATGTAGTGGGCACTAGTTGGGCATTAGTTAGCGTGCCTTGCACGCGGCCCTTTCACTAGTTTACATTGAAAGGGTGATTTTGGTCAAATTCTTAAAAACTTTTACCCTATCAATAGGGCCACTGAAGTTAAAAAAATTGGATTTCAAGAAATTCAAAGGATAGAAGTTTCTTACACGGAAAATATTATACAAATGTACAATTTTTATAATTGTTTTTATTTATATTTGTTATGTTTTGTAGTAATAACTGAAGTGAGTATTTTGTAATTTTTTTTCTTCTATTCCTTCCTTACTAATTATAATAATAACAAAAATAGAGAAAATCCTATAATGGTGTTGTTTGGGAAGTAAAGATTGGGGTGAAAATAACCAACATGGTGAAAATAGCCAATAAACATATATGTGGGAGCCGAAAATTATTAGATCCACAGGGACGGATAAGCGTGTCCGGTCCGAAACGTAACCTCTATTTGGCATATACCCCAGCCAATCAAGGAGCCGAATAAAATAATCAGTATCCTAGCCAATAGAACAGACGCCGAGTAGAGGTACATGTGACGGAATAAGGATGAGCCTAGCCCAAAGGCCCAAAGAAAATACTATAAATACGGGATCGCCCCTCAGAGAAAGGTATGTGAGAACTATTGTACTTAACTAAGAATATAAGTAACCTTGAGTGTAAAGACTGACTTGCCCGTCAGAGTGCTAATTCCGGTACCCCCGACTGGAGTGTTTATTTCTTTTCAGGTGACTAGAAGAGGATTGCTAGCGTCCCGTAGGATCAGAAGAGTATTTCCAAACCACTTATTGGCGCCGTCTGTGGGAATACTCAAACACATCTATGGCGGGCGTAACGGAAAACCCTCCGATAGTCACTGATGAAACCACGCAGAGAGACGACCTCACTTCATCAAACATGCTTGGACCAGAGACCATCCCCGTAAGACGTGCTTTGAACTTTGCTTCACCCTCGACTCTAGAGCATGAAGCAATGCAAGTGATCATGGAACAAGCAAAGCAAAACGAACAAAGGTTGGAGAACATGATTGCAGAAAACGAACGTCTCCGTCAGGATGTGGCCTTGGAGGTGGCGAAGTCCAAACAAGCTGCACACTAAGGCCTGGAACGACCTGTGAGGGCAGGTGGTCGACGATCTCGAGCCCGACAACAAGATACTGATAGCAACTCCGACTCATTATCCACGGAGCCCAAGAAGAAGGGACGATCTGAAACTTCCAGTTCTTCTGAAAAGAGTCCCCGTATAAGGCATAAGCGAAGAAGAAACAGCTCAGATAAAGATCAACACGATCCTTTTGTACGACGAATAGCAAAGGCAATCCTACCCAAGAAATTCAAAGCACCGTCATTCACTTTGTATGATGGTAAATTAGACCCCACCGACTACATCCGCCACTACAAGCAAGCCATGACATTGCATACAGACGACGAGGCCCTCATGTGCCGGATATTTCCCAGTAGTTTGGGACCATTGGCTGTCAGGTGGTATTATAAACTGGAGCCGGCTTCGATCAAAACCTTCTACCAATTACAGAAATCCTTCAGGGCTAGATTCATCACTAACGAGGTCCAACCGAAACAAGCCGACTCTCTCTAGGCAATGCAAATCCTGCCAGGAGAAACACTAAGAGCATATTTGGCACGATATTGGGAATGCTTTAATCTTGTCGATGACGCTTGCAATGACTCCATGGCCATCACCGCCTTCAAAATGGGATTACATCCAGATAGTGCATCCGCAGTTCCTTGACTAGAAGACCACTCAAAACAGTCTGGGGGTTGATGAAGAAAGTAGAGGAATACTGCAAAGTGGAAGATGGCGCCTTGCGGGTTAAAGCCGGACACATGGCCAACAAAACGGCCCCTCCTAAAATTGCTCAGCCAATAAGTTCTATGCCATCTCAGAGCCCTGAACCACGACAGCGGGCTAAACGAGACAAGAGACGGGATTCTCGCCGATCAAGCGATCAATGCTCACATCGAGCAAATGAGCAACTGCAAGTTGATAGTAGGTGCACAAAGCGCGCCGACAAGAAATATACAGAGTTGTCAGAGCCAATCAGCTCGGTTATGTCCAAAATCCAACACCTTCTGTTCTTCAAATGGCTATCCAAAATGGTGGGACCTCCTAACACGAGAAGGCGGGACAGGCGGTGTGAATATCACAAAGATCACGGTTATGATACGGACAGTTGCTATGCTTTGAAAGACCACCTTGAGGAATTGGTGCAAGATGGTCGGCTCCAGCAACATGTTCGAAAGAGGGCAATCAAAACAGTTGCCCTTCGGCAGGATTTACCTCCGCTCGGCGTCATTCATATGATATACAGCCTTCCAACGCCTCTTACCATACAAACAATTCAGTCAGCCCCCCAGAAGCAATGCACACCAACGAAACGACCCTACGAAGCTCTGAGCATTATCTTTAACGATTCTGATCTCATCGGCATAACACTCCCCCACATTGATCCATTGGTTATTGAACTACACGTAAACCGATTTACCGTTGAACGCGTCCTCATAGACCAGGGGAGCACTTCAGAGATTATGTATTATGAGACCTTCATCAAACTCGGCTTCAACGAATCAGACCTGTCTCCGGTTCCTTATCCATTATTCGGCTTCATCGCAAATAAAGAGTACCTATTGGGGAAAATCACACTACCCGTTCGAGCAGGCTCCCAAACAATGGATATGGAATTCTTCGTTGTCAAGCTCCCTTTGCCGTATAATCTCATCATGGGGCGAACTTGGTTGCATACTATTTAGGCCGTGGCAAGCACCTATCATCAGCTGCTACGCTTCCTGACCGAACACGGCATTGAGCAAATCCGTGGTTCCCAGCAATCCGCATGAGCATGCTATCTCTTTTCTAGAAGTGCCAAATCAAAATAGCCTCGACGGTGTCGGACGGTTCCCTAGCGAAAAGCCATGGAAACCCTAGGCGATACCAGCAGCAACTTGCCAAGTTGTATAGTCAACGCGTTCAGCTGCGCCACTACACACCGGGAGAGTTGATCTTGAAGGTACTTCCAGATGACAAGAAGCCGGTTGATGGAAAATCGGGTCCTAACTGAGATGGCCATTATCGGATAGATTTCATATCGGCTCAGAAATATGTCAGGAAGGAGTCTGCCACGGCCCGGGAACTCGACGCACTTGCAAAAAAATTCTGTCATTAAACTCAACTTGTGGGGAATGATCCCAGTTCTAAATGATTTGCCATGTACACATTCCACTTTTGTAATGCAAGGGTTCTTGTTGAAAAGTTGTGGTCCCACCCATTGCAAAATCTAGTTAAAAAGTGCTCCGACGAAAAGCCTCCGAATTTGGAGCCCCATCGGCGCATGACATCTTTGGGCCAAAAAAGCCTCCGGATTCGGAGCGCCCTTCGTGGATATCACGATTAGCCAAAAAGCCTCCGGATTCGGAGCCCCATCAGCGCATGACGTCTTTGGGCCGAAAAAGCCTTCGGATTCGGAGTCCCATCAGCGCATGACGTCTTTGGGCCGAAAAAGCCTCTAGATTTGGAGCGCCTTTCGTGGATGTCACGATTGGATATTCGGAGCGCCTTTCGTGGATATCACGATTGGCCAAAAAGTCTCTGGATTCGGAGCACCCTTCGCGGATATCACGATTGGTCAAAAAGTCTCCGGATTTGGAGCACCCTTCGCGGATATCACGATTGGCCAAAAAGCATCTGGATTCAGAGCCCTATCGGCGCATGACATCTTTGGGCTGAAAAAGCCTCCGGATTCAGAGCGCCCTTCGTGGATATCACGATTGGCCAAAAAGCCTCTGGATTCGGAGCTCCATCGGTGCATGACGTCTTTGGGCTGAAAAAGCCTCAAGATTCGGAGCGCCCTTCGTGGATATCGCGATTGGCCAAAAAGTCTCTGGATTCGGAGCACCCTTCGTGGATATCATGATTGGCTAAAAGGTCTCTAGATTCGGAGCCTCATCGGCGCATGACGTCTTTGTGCCGAAAACGCCTTCGAATTTGGAGCCCCCTCGGCACGTGACGCCTTTGAGCCGAAAAAGCCTTCGGATTCGGAGCCTGTGGGGGCTAAATATATGGAAAAATCAGAAGGTGCGTACTATTTGAAGACTGATAATAATCGGTTGTATCCTACGAGAGTGGGGAGCCGAATATAATATATGTGCCGAATAGGTGTAAGTCCTTAGGGCCGAATAAAAGAAAGGACAATGATTAAAAAGTAGGCCCTGGCCCCGAGGATTGATCTGAACATGTATAAATACAGGAACAACGATTATAGAAAGGTATGTAAGAATCACTTCACTTAACTTAGTAAACAAGCTATCTTGAGTGTCAGAACTAACTTGTCCGTTGGAGTGCTAATTTCGGCACCCCCGACCGGAGCGTTTGTATCTTTTCAGGTGACTAGCTGAGGATCATTAGTGTCTCCCAGGATTCGAAGAGTATTTCCAAACCACTTCTCCACAATTGGCGCCGTTTGTGGAAATACTCAAATACATCCATGGCAGGCGTGACTGAAGATCCTCCGGTAGCCATTGACGAGACCGCACAGGGAGATGACCTCACTCCAGCAAATATGCTCGGAAAAGAAACCATTGCTGTAAGGCGCGCCTTGAACTTCGACTCACCAACGACCTCATCGCAAGAGACAATGCAGGTGATCATGGAACAAGCAAAGCAGAATGAACAAAGGCTGGAGAACATGATCGCTGAAAATGAACGTCTCCGTCAAGATTTGGCCCTCAAAGTCGCAAAATAGAGAGAAGCCATGCGTCAAGATCCCGAACGACCTCTGAGGGCCGGTGGACAATGACCTCGAGCCTGACCAAAGGATACCGATAGCGACTCCAACTCATCACCCACGGACCTCAACAAGAAGGGACGATCCGAAACTTCTAGCTCCTTCGAAAAGAGTCTACATACAAGGAACAAGCACAGGAGGAGCAGTTCAGACGAAGAGGACCAGCACGATCCTTTTGTCCGACGGATTGCAAGGGTGGCCTTGCCCAAGAAGTTCAAAGCTCCGTCATTCACTCTTTACGATGGAAAATCAGACCCCATTGATCATATCTGTCATTACAAGTAGGCCATGACATTGCATGCAGACAACGAAGCCCTCATGTGTCGAATATTCCCCAGCAGCCTGGGGCCATTAGCTGTCCGGTGGTATTACAAGCTGGAGTCGGCCTCGATTAAAAGCTTCCATCAATTATAGAATCCTTCAGGGCCAGGTTCATCACCAACGAGGTACAGCCGAAACATGCCGACTCTCTCTGGGCTATGCAGATTTAGTTAGGAGAAACGCTCAGAGTGTATTCGGCGCACTATTGGGAATGCTTCAACCTCGTCGACGATGCTTGTAACGACTCCATGGCCATCACCGCCTTCAAAATGGGACTGCATCCTGACAGTCCTTTTCGCGACTCCACGACCGAAGACCCTCCAAAAGCGATGCGGGCGTTGATGAAGAAAGTTGAAGAGTACTGCAAAGTGGAAGATGATGCTTTGAGAATAAAAGCCGGTCAAATGTCCAACAAAATGGCCCCCTCTGAAATTGCTCAACCAGTAAGTTCCGTGCCACCTCCTAGCCCAGAGCCTCGGTAACGCGCTAAACGAGACAAAAGGCGGGATACTCGCCGATCAAGCGATCAATGCTCCCACCGGGCGAATGAACAACTGCAAGTCGACAGCAGGCGTTCAAGGCGTGCCGACAAGAAGTACATAGAGTTGTCAGAACCAATCGCTGCAATAATGACTAAAGTCCATCACCTTCCATTCTTCAAATGGCCGTCAAAGATGGTGGGGTCGCCCGACATGCGAAGAAGGGATAGGCGGTGCAAATATCATAAAGATCACGGCCACAAAACGGAGAGTTGTTACGCATTAAAAGATCACGTGGAAGAACTGGTGCAAGACGGCCGACTGCAACAGTATGTGAGGAAGGGAAAGCCAACCAAAGCACTAGCCCTGAGGCAGGACTCACCTCCACTTGGCGTGATCCATGTGATCTACAGCCTGCCTGCACCCCCAACCGTGCACACTATTCAATCACATCCAATCCCCCAAAAGCAACGTATTCCGACTGAATGGCCCAAAGAAGCTCCGCCAATCACTTTCAATGACTCCGATCTTAGCGGTGCAACAGCTTCCCATATCGATTCGTTGGTCATTAAATTACGCATAAATCGGTTCACCATTGAACGTATTCTCATAGACCCGGGGAGTACTTCAGAGGTTATGTATTACCAAACTTTCATCAAACTCGGCCTCAACGAGTTAGCTCTGTCTCCGGCACCTCACCCATTGTTCGGCTTTAATATGAATCTTGAATACCCGTTAGGGAAGATCATACTACCTGTTTGAGCGGGCTCCAGAACGATCGAAGTAGAATTCCTGGTCGTAAAGCTTCCTTCGCCGTATAATGTCATCATGGGGCGAACCTAGATACATCTTATGAAGGCCGTTCAAAGCACTTATCATCAGCTTGTGCGCTTCCCGACAGCCCACGGCATTGAAGAGATCCGTGGCTCCCCCCAATCGGCACAAGCAGAGATTTTATGAAAACCCTATCACTGACCCGACCTGTGGGCTTTGATACTTGTATATATATCGCTTCTGCAATGCAAACCATGTTTCTTCGTCGCTCAATTCATTTCACAAACCCCACTGTAACGCCCGTCATGACGACGATTCGGAGCGCCCTTGGATGCATGTCACCTTAAGGCCGATTAAGTCTCCGGATTCAGAGCGCCCTTCGTGGATATCACGATTGGCCACCTTAAGTCTCCGGATTCGGAGCCCCCTTTGGTGCATGACACCTTAGGGCTGATTAAGTCTCCGGATTTGGAGCCCCCTTCGGTGCATGACACCTTAGGGCCGATTAAGTCTCCGGATTCGGAGCGCCCTTCATGGATATCACGATTGGCCACATTAAGTCTCCGGATTCGGAGCCCTTTTCAGTGCATGTCACCTTTGGGCCGATTAAGTCTCCGGATTCGGAGCCCCCTTCGGTGCATGACACCTTAGGGCTGATTAAGTCTCCGGATTCGGAGTGCCCTTCGTGGATATCACGATTGGCCACATTAAGTCTCCGGATTCGGAGCCCCCTTCGGTGCATGACACCTTAGGGCCGATTAAGTCTCCGGATTCGGAGCGCCCTTCGTGGATATCACGATTGGCCACATTAAGTCTCCAAATTCGGAGCCCCCTTTGGTGCATGACACCTTAGGGCTGATTAAGTCTCTAGATTTGGAGCCCCCTTTGGCGCATGTCACCTTAGGGCCGATTAAGTCTCCGGATTCGGAGCCCCCCTTCGGTGCATGACACCTTAGGGCCGGTTAGGCCTCCGGATTCGGGGCTTGCTTTGGTGCATGACACCTTAGAGCCAATTTAGCCTTTAGATTCAGAGTACCCTTTGGCACGAACAAAACAAAACTCGCCAATACCAGAAACAAGGTGCTTAACTGAGCATATAAAAAATTCAAAGCAAGAAGCAAATAAGGTGCTTAACTAAGCATATAAAAAATTCAGAATAAGACGCAAATGTTTGAAATAAAGCTTTTTATTCGATCAAACAGTTGTTACATAAACGCAATTTGCATTTGAGCATTACAACTTTTATTTAATCAGACAGTTGTTACATAAACACAACTTGCATTTGTGCATTACAATACCCATTTCCAATCTCAAAAGCTAAAAAGGGGAGATGACGCATTGGTAAAGCGGAAGAGCCGAATCAACTCCTGTCACCTGGATGTCCTCCACGGTTTGCAATGCCTTGAGCCAACTGTGCCCAAGTCCTCTTCTGATACCATGGACAATGTCAAGGCAAAGATCCAGGACAAGGAAGGATAAACCCAATGGTCGTTGCCTTTCCTTTCGGGGTGATCTGCTTCGACGACTTGAAGATTCATGCCAACTTTTGGACGCCCTACTTCCCATACGAATGGGTCCTCTGCCGCGCTCCATGGCAACACCAAGTTCGGCTGAACTCCAGTCTCTAACTAACATCCCCACTTTTCCCACCTCACATAAGGGATTGTCTATCTGCGCGAAGCGCCCTTTCCTTTTATTTTCAATACTAGCAACGATCTTGAGGCTCCAATCCCAAGGCGATTTCACTGACACTAAACTCCATGAGAAAAACGTCGGTTGCCATTCGCCACAGCGTAGTTATCCAAATGACTTTTTGAAGCACGTGCACTGGCCAAAAATCTAGGCCCCGAGCCGAGTTGAATTTGCCGCAGCCACTCTACCCACTGGCTTTCGGCTTCCTCAGGTTATAATAGCCTTATTCAGGAATAAACGGCTACCACGTATGGTTCGACCCTGTCGATCAACGTTTGTGGGAGCCAGAAAATTATAGGTACCAGCTTATTGGGCCTAACCCAAACAAGGCTTGCTAAAGCCCCAACTATTGGGCCTATTCGGCCCACCCCCGTCTATAAAAGGAAGGGACCTCATAACATGAGCATGTTCTCATCTCTCTCGACACAACACACACCCTTCAAATGCATATACTATTTCTTCCTTTATCTGAGGATGACTTCATCATCGGAGAGTCCCCGGTCGGCAACCCCGGTTGGGTGGCACCGACTATGTTCATCATTGCAGATCTACAGGGGTGAAGCTCTTTTCTTCGTTGGATCTCCACTACATCCATGTGAGAGGATATTTCATGGTCTCACAATTGGCGCTGTCTGTGGGAACAACTGAATGAGATCAACGAAGAACACAAAAAATATACTGCTTTCAGGTATACATATATATATACACATCTATGTATGTATCTATTTATGCGCACAGATTTGATCAAAGCATCGTTGAGTATTGATATTGCTTAGAAAGGTTGTCAAAACAAGATGAGGTTAGTAGCTGTTTTTCTCTCTCTAAAAATGGGTTTCATACCTTTATTGGTACGAACATCTTTTCGGCAAGTCAACACATCTACTCGGCTAAATTAATACATGTGTCTATCTATTTATTTATTTATTCTTTATTTCACAAAACATATCTTGAAGGTGATTCTTCATATATATGCACATGTACACAAGTTGGGTTTACTTTTTCTCTAATGGCTTCCATTGATGCCAACCCAAATCTCGGCAAAACCAAAGATCAAAGGTGTCGCATGCATAACGCAGTCTTGCCGACCGTATTCTCAGCAAAGCCAAATTCAAAGAGATGTCGACCAAGTGATAGCACCGAACAAGGGCACGGAATCCGTTTCAAATCATTATCGGCCTACTCGGCAATTTTGGCCCAAGTCAATTTTATTCCTTTCGCCTAACAAATCTTATTCAAAAGCAATGGGGCAAATATACGATTGGACAAGAAGCTCAACTCCACTAAATTGGCAACCACTGCTGACCAAGTTCTTAGCAAACCGCTGCCGACACACCGCCGACCAAACGACACACCGCCGACCAAACGATTGGCACAATCGCTGGTCCAAGTGTAAACGGACACCGATGTTCTGACACTAGTTACTCGGCAGTATATCAACTTTACCTAGCAAGATTATTCGACCATTATCAATTCAACATTATGCATGATCAATATTCGGCAATGTTGGCCACAGTATTCGGCAAAGCAACATTATTTGTCAACTTTATGCAGCAACATTGGCCACTGTATTCGGCAACTTTATTCACCTACCAACATTATTTGGCAAAACATTTGCCCACTCGGACATCAGTCAATTTTCCACTTTCCAATTGGGGCACATCAGCCGATCATCATCTCGGCACCTATGATATGCATGTATACTCGGCGAACTTGGTACAAACACTACAAGGACGATTACTTGAGTTACAAACTTCTGCCCCCTTTTTACACAGCTTCAAGCAAGCGCTCGTTTTGAGGCAATACATTACATACTTGGCAGACAACAGTTTGCATATTTTTGCACGCCGTCATTTTACCAAAGCCGAATCTTCCTTGCAACATAGTGTAATGGGAATCTACATTCTTTCCGACTAACACCTGTCATTCGAAAGCAATGGGGCAAGTCTACCTCGGAATAAACGCAAACCGAGCAACTCGGCAATTACATAGTTGGCCTAATATCTACTTGGCAATTCCATATAAGCGGAGCAATATTATTGGTGATTAACACATCCACCTTATTCGGTACAGGATACATTATTCAAAATCCTTGCCACTTGAAATCAGCAAAAGTCTTCAAGTACAGCGCAATCTTCGCACTCGGCACAGAGCGCCGTTAGCAAAAGCCTACACCCTTGCCCAGGGTTATAATACCACAGGTCTACACCTTCACCCGGGGGTAATAATACCGTGGTCCAATTTTTGACTGATATATCTACCTTATTTAATCTATCTTATTTGGTTCAGGTAATCATTTCCGTCTTCGGCCTATAGAAATATTTCTAGCTCGGCATAAAAGTCCATATTTGGAAGCAATCTTTGCACTTGACAAAACACTGCACCCATGCTCGGGGGTTATAATACTGTGGCCTGCACCCATGCCCGGGGGTTATAATACCGTGGCCTACACCCGTGCCTGGGGGTTAGAATACCGCGGCCTACACCCTCGCCCGGGGGTCATATTACCGTGGCCTACAGCCCTTGTCCGGGGGTAACAATACCGTGGCCCAACGTTATGATTTGTTTGTATTCCTTTCTGGGTTTTAGCTCAATCCCCTTCATCTTATGATCAACATATATACATTTATACATACATTCAAGCATACATTCAAGCATGTATGCAGTCATCCATTCATATATTTTATTCATTTATCCAAAGTGTTCTTTATCAAAAAACCTAATAGCTATTTGAACAGTGTAACTTGGCAAGAAAAAACTCTCATTCCTTCTACCGCAGACAATGAAAGTTTTGGGGCAATTGTGGGAGCCAGAAAATTATAGGTACCAGCTTATTGGGCCTAACCCAAACAAGGCTTGCTAAAGCCCCAACTATTGGGCCTATTCGGCCCACCCCCGTCTATAAAAGGAAGGGACCTCATAACATACAGGCATGTTCTCATCTCTCTCGACACAACACACACCCCTTCAAATGCATATACTATTTCTTCCTTTATACAGGGACTGACTTCATCATCGGAGAGTCCCCGGCCGGCAATCTCGGTTGGGTGGCACCGACTATGTTCATCATTGCAGATCTACAGGGGTGAAGCTCTTCTCTTCGTTGGATCTCCACTACATCCATGTGAGAGGATATTTCATGGTCTCACAACGTTTATACATTCATTCAAACATATACAATGAAACGAAATGCATACATACCAAATACAAACTGTAACAAAATATTTATCATAGAACGTTTTTTATTCAATAAAGCAAGCAATATATTACATAGTTTTGAATGTGATCTGCGTTTCAACCTTACAACAAGTATACTTATACGGCGTCACCCTCATCCTCACTCTTCTCGACTTCAAAAGCAGAAAATGGAAAATGTTTACTGTGGTAGAGTGGCGATGCCGAATCAATCCCCGACGCTCGAAGAGCTTCTGCGGCTTGAGATGCCTTGATCCAACCGTGCCTAAATCCACGATTTTCACATCGGCAAACTTCTTCGGCAAGTTTTTCCTTGGTCTTTTTGATTCCAACTTTTTGGCCTTCGTAGAAACCTTTCTCATAGGCCCTCCCCTTCGCGTTCTCCATTGCAAACATACTCTTCGTCTCACGATCGGCAAGCGCGGAACTGATGAGCCGACTGGTAACCCTTTCTTTTACGATTGGGTTTTCGTGCCCGGCAGGTTGTGCCTAAGCCGCCTTGGTCTGCCTTAACTCGCGCTCAGCCGCCTCCGCTCGAGCCTCCAAACTTCGAATACGTTCCTCTTTCTTCTCCATTTCTCGGAGGGCAGCGCGCAACCGCATGCCGATTTCATAGGTAGTGTAAAGCCCCTTCATCGCCCCGTGAATGCCTTCGCGAAAATACTTCATAGTCTTGACGACCTACCATCGATTGCTGAACCTCAGGAGGAAAAATTTGTCGAGCAAACTCGACTGCTACATTTGGGTCTCGAACGATCGAGTCCGCCTCTGTCATGGGTCTATTCCCCACAAACACCGCAAAGCTTAATAGGCACGGATTCGAGTCAGATTCCCTCTCGACTCGAGGTTGAGAAGATCTACCCTGCGACTGCTTGTCCCGCCTAGGCGACCTTCTTCGACGTCGAGGAGAGTGATGCCTCTCTCGATCCCTGGAACTCCTACCCCCTGTGCGCGAAGGGTCACCACCTCGATGCATGTCTCCACCCAGCTCAGCTAGCATCCTCGCTTCCCCTTTGTTGTTAAAGAAGAGTTTGTTCGACATTCACACGATACCTTCAAAAGCTGGAGTCAGTTGTTTATTGTATTCATAAAAGTTGTACCCTTAATCATTTATCCTTTATAGAGGCAGCACCCTTGAGGCAATTTCATTAATTATGAAAACCTCAATCGCTCGGCACCAACTGGATAGACCCGCCGGCGTCTGAATAATCATGCACCGCCTGGGGTAAGGACGTGATAGATTTATCAATATATTCGGCTTAAGTGCCCCAGCCGGCTCATGAATCGACTTCAGAATGATCATGCACTCCCTGGGGCAAGGGCGTGATAGATTTATCAATCTATTCGGCTTAAGTGCCCCAGCCGGCTCATGAATCGACTTCAGAATGATCATGCGTCGCCTGGGGAAAGGCAGATTAATCAATCTATTCGGATTAAGTTCCCTAGCCGGCCCATGAATCGTTTCAGCATAATACCAACGAACTATTCGACATACGAATGATAAGATTGCCATGATATTCAATCATAGAAAGGTCAACAGAGTAATCATTCTATCTAAAGTAGTGAAAGGCAAAAATTCTACACCAACATAACATCACAAACTGCGCATTAGTAGTGAAACAAGAAGATAATTTTCATTAATAAATTGTGTGCAGACAGTAGCCAATTTATACATGAAAACTACTTGGAACCAACAAAAGTCCTAAAAACAAAACAATACATTAAAAGGGAAAGCATTTCATAAAATTCAAATGACTTCCAGATCAATCCTTGGGGTCAGACTCAAGTGGCTCAACCTCCACCTGCTCATAAGGAATTGGCAAGGCTAATGCAACCCAGCAACATCAAGGGCCTTGAGCCACCTGTGTTTGAACCCCCGATTCTCAAACTTTGGGACTTCATCCACGTATTCTTTTAAGGCGGCGCCTTTTCCTACTTCGAATGCTGCAGAAGCCTCAGATTCTGCCTTTTCCGTGGCCGCCTTCAACTCTGCTAACTCAGTCTCCATCTTGTTAAGTGCCTCCTTGGCTAGCCTAAGCGATTCTTTGCTCGCTTTCGCCTTATCTTCAGCATCAGAACAGAGCTTATCGACAGCCCAAGCCCTTTCCAATTCGGCTTCGGCTCGTGCAGTCTACATAGTGGCTCTTATCATCTCAAACTCGACCCTGCTCTTTTGATCGACCACCTCTGACTACAAACGGTCAATCCTCTCAAGGGCATCGTGTAGGCGACAGCCCAAGTTAGCGAACCTGCCGATTGTCTGCAAAACGAGTTGGGATCGTTAGATGCCATAGGCAACCAAAATCAAAACAAGTCAAAGTTCACCTACTAGAAGGGCCGATTGCGCAGATAAGGCTATGGCCACCAAATTCGGCATGGCATGAAAGGACGCCTCATCAGCTGGTAGGGAGATTGACGCCGCTAGGCTCAAGGCTACCGCGGTGTCGGTAATGATAGATGCGTCGGAGGCAATCGGCGTGTCTCTGATCTTTGGCTAAACAATAAAAGGAACAACCACGTCCGATTCTTTTAAGCGAGGCCTTTTGTCGGCAAGACTATCTTCTAAACCGGCCTCTCTCTCGGCGCTACGCTTCTTGCCCCGCTCTTCCGGAATCAACCGTTCATCAATGACCGGTTGTTCAACCTCTTTCGCCGTTTCGGCCGCAACAATCTTAGCCGGCTCTTCAACGGGTTCGAAAGATTCAACCGAGGTAGGTCCAGAGCGGGCGGCCTCGGCCTTTTCCCGGGCGGCCATATGCTCAGCATTTTTCTTTCGAGCCATCTGCGTGAGGCTTTCCCCAGCCATACCTTCAAAAAAATTGCTGGATAGGTCTCCCAAACCCTAAAAATATCCCCAGAAGAAAACTCTGCCCGACTCGAAGTGGACGGCGAGGTAGGCTGACTACATCTGGCTGCCTCAAATGCTGAGTTTAGGGCCTCATCAACCTCTTCGGCCTCCTCAGCGAACTCTCTGTCTGGTTTGGCGACTACCTCTACCACCGGCTCGGCGTCTTGCCCCGAGTTGGAAGCTTCGAGACCAACTTGTCTCAGACTCTTGAAGCTAGGGAAGATAAGAGCCGCAAGCTGTTGATCGCCGGATGGAATTGGAATATTGTCAGCGGCCGAAAAAGTAGTGTAAGTAGGCTTGTATCGAAGAAGTATGTGGGCCGCTCTCCTTTGCTTCTGTAAGTTTAGACAGTCGAAGTATCTGAGTGTAGTTGCAACCTGCGCTAGGACCGCGTCGTTGGTAGAAACCAGAATTTTCTTCAAATTACTACTTGGAAAGACAAAGGGTTAGACATAGAGGGTAGGCCGAGTAAAAGAAAATTTCAGTAAACACAAAGAGGCACACGGCAACCTGGTTCACTCCTTCGTCTGGGAATAGGGTCTAGGCGACCCTCGCCTTCGCCAAATTCCTAGTTCCCTCGGATATTGACCATTACATCATCCACACGCTTGCCAGAACTGGCAATCATGGTTACCAAATGATGGTCAGTATCCTTGGTCCTAAAAAAGTACCGTCCAAGCCGACCGGAAGATTTGGCTAAGGCATAGCAGTGCCGAATGGCCGGAATCCCAAGATCAATCCCGAGGCGCCAGTTCAACTCTACGATCCCCATTACAATTCGAAAAAAGTTCACGTTGGGTTGAGAAGGAATCAGACCCCAATAGCGGAGGACGACCCTAAGGAATGGATGTAGGGGAAAACGGACCCCGCCCTTTGCAATGGATAGGAGAGGAAAAACGATTGAATTTTGATCCTTTCTCTCCATATCCAGAGTGTTGTCCGTCACTAGAGATAGATGAACATCGTCGGGGTTGGAAAAGTGTCGCCGGAATCCGGAGACACGACCCTCAGAAAGGAGGTCTTTCAAGTGTTTGGCCATTTTCACGAGGAATAAAGGGGTTCACCAAAATGAAAATAATAAACAGAAAGTAGGATTGCAAAGAAAAGAGAAGAAGACTTACGAGGAGCAAGGGAGACGAGGGTAGACGGAGAAGAGTTGCAGAAAATGTGAGTCAGAGAAGGGATATCTGCTGGAGGTCCAAGAGTCTCAAATACTTGACGAACTGTGCATTCGAAAGGACTGAAATTTCAAATCACAATAAATGCGAGACGCATGATTGAGGCGGGAAAGCGTAATGATGAACGAAAAGGTGTGTGCATCTTGACATCTATATTGGGGTACGCGAAGCCGTCTGACCTATTTTAACTTTTCCAATTCAAGACCAAACACGCCAATTAACTTCTGTCAATGGGGAGTTCGGGGGGCAATTGTGGGGGCCGAATATATGGAAAAATCAGAAGGTGCGTACTATTTGAAGACTGATAATAATCTGCTGTATCCTACGAGAGTGGGGAGTTGAATATAATATATGTGCCGAATAGGTGTAAGTCCTTAGGGCCGAATAAAAGAAAGGACAATGATTAAAAAGTAGGCCCTGGCCCCGAGGATTGATCTGAACATGTATAAATACAGGAACAACGGTTATAGAAAGGTATGTAAGAATCACTTCACTTAACTTAGTAAACAAGCTATCTTGAGTGTCTGAACTAACTTGTCCGTCGGAGTGCTAATTCCGGCACCCCCGACCGGAGTGTTTGTATCTTTTCAGGTGACTAGCTGAGGATCATTAGCGTTTCCCAGGATCCGAAGAATATTTCCAAACCACTTCTCCACAGAGCCCTATCGGCACATGACGTCTTTGGGCCGAAAAAGCCTTTGGATTCGGAGCGCCTTTCGTGGATATCACGATTGGCCAAAAAGTCTCTGGATTCAGAGCACCCTTCGTGAATATCACGATTGGCCAAAGACTCTGAATTCGGAGCCCCATTGGCACCTGACGTCTTTGGCCGATAAAGCCTCCAAATTCGGCTGACCAAATAGTGTCCCATCGGGTGACGCTCAAGAGCCGAGTAATATTCCAAATTCGAAGCGCCCTCCAGAATAAAAAAAAACATTTACACATTAAAGCAGGGAAATGTAAGTTGAGCCGGCACAACTGCATGAACAAAACAAAATGTGTCAACATTCAAAGTAAGATGCTTCATTAAGCATATAAAAATTCAGAATGAGATAAACTTTTAAAATAAAACATTTTTATTTGATTAAACAGTAATTACAAAAATGCAATCCGCGCTCGAGCATTACAATATCTATTTTCATACGGTGTTGCCTTCGTCACCCTTCACAACTTCGAAGGCAAAAAAGAGGAAGTGGTCGTGTTGGTACAGCGGCAGCGCCGAATCAACGCCTGCTGCTCGGAGAGCATCCGTATCTTGAAATGCTTTGATCAAACCGCTATTGAATCCACGATGTTCACACCGGCGAGATAATCACCCTCGAGGTAGAGAGCTTTGACACCATAGACAACGACAAGGCCAAGATCCAAGACAAGAAAGGAATTCCCCACGAAAACAGTAAAACTCAACGGTCGCGGCGTTACGTCGGCCTCATTTCTCAGTCGCGGTTGCAGAGAATTTCCCCGTTGTTGTTTCTCCCTTCGGGGTGATCTGCTATGATGACTTGGAGGATGACGTTTTTCCCGTTCTTTGAACGCCCTACCTCTCGCATGGGTGGGTTCTCTGCTGCGATTCATTACAATATCAAGCTCAGCCAGAGCTCGAGCTTCTCCTCTACTGTTGAAGAAAACTCCATTTGGTGTTCCCACGCAACAAAATTGTTTTAAATTGAGTCTGAACACAGTAAGTGAAGTTTCTGGCGTGAAGAGTCCGAGGCGATTTATTTCTAATTCTTGTAGTGACCCCGAGGCGATTTCATTAACACTGAACTCTAAAAGATGGACGCCGATCGATATTGGTCACAGCCACTCCATGTACTAATTTTTGATTTTTCGGAGTTAAAATGGCCTAATTATATAAACGGCAATTATAGATGGGTTGGCAGACTTCGGATTCGGAGCCCCTGGTGCATGACACCTTTGGGCTGATTAAACCTCCGAATTCGGAGCCTCATCGGCGCTTGATGCCTTTGGGCTGATAAAAGCCTCCGAATTCGGAGCCTCATCAGCGCATTGACCGTACGTGACACGTATGCCAAATATATATTTAATGAATGCTCATGACAGGCTGGCATATAACCGTTCAGAATTAAATGCCTAGTTGACTCGGGCCGGTCAATGTTTATACAATGAAACACATGCAAGCACGTGTGTGCCGAATGCAAATTAGAATGAAACATTTAAAATAGGACGTTTTATTCAATCAGGCAATAATTACATAATTACAAAGAATTTTTATACGGCATCGCCCTTATCCTCACTCTTCTCGACTTCAAAGGCGGAAAACAAAAAATGATTACGTTGGTAGAGTGGCAATGTCGAATCAATGCCCGACGCTCACAGAGCTTTCGCGGCTTGAGATGCCTTGATCCAAACGTGCTTAAAGCCATGATTTTCACATCGGCAAACTTCTTCAGCGAGTTTCTCTTTGGTCTTCTGAATTCCGACCAGTCGGCCGTCATGAAAGCTTTTTTCATAGGCCGCGGCTTTCACAGTCTCAATCGCAAACATGCTAGCCGTACTACGATCGGCGATCGCATCACTAATCAGCCTTTGAGTAACCCTCTTTTCAACAACCGGGTTGGGGTGGCTGGTTGATTGGGGCCCGACAGACTTGATTTTCCTTAGTTCATGCTCCCCCTTCTCGGCGCGAGCTTCTAACTTCCGAATGCGTTCATCTCTCTGTTCTATGTTACGGCAAGCGACGCAGAGACGCATGCCAATCTCATAAGCCGTGTACAGTCCCCTCACCGCCCCGTGAACGCCTTCATGAAACACTTCGAAGTCTGGCCGACCCATCATCGTTTGCTGAACTTCGGGTGAAAAAATTTGTTGAGCAAATTCGACTACCACGTTTGGATCTCGAATGATTGAAATCCGCCTCTGTCATTGGTCTATTACCCATGAAGACCGCGAAACTCAATGGGCGAGGAGTCGCGTCAGATTCCCTTCCAGGACGGGGTTGAGGAGACTTACGCTATGGCTGTTTGTCCCTCCGGGGCGACCTACTTCGACGA
Organism: Camellia lanceoleosa; assembly: GCA_025200525.1. Taxonomy (NCBI): domain Eukaryota; kingdom Viridiplantae; phylum Streptophyta; class Magnoliopsida; order Ericales; family Theaceae; genus Camellia; species Camellia lanceoleosa. The sequence continues at coordinate 105,358,313 of CM045766.1, read as the reverse complement.
CGAGGAGATTGGTGTCTCTCCCGATCCCTCGAAGTCCTACTGCCCGTGCGTGAAGGTTCACCGCTTCGACTCATGGCACCTCCCAACTCAGCTAGCGTCTTCGCTTCACCTCTACTGTTGAAGAAAAGCTTATTTGACATTCGCACTTGTTTAATCTTCCTCAAAGAGTTGGACTGAGTTGTTGACTGAGCACGTAAATAGGACCCTCGTTCACAAAGTACACGCCCATTTATTCCCTACAAAGGCAGCACCTCCGAGGCAATCTCATTAATATTGAAGCGTCAACAACCTGGCGCCGACTGAGTCATATGCCCCAATCTGCCCATCAATCATTGATATTCGGTGTTCTACGTTCATGAACCAGCTGGGGCAAGGGTAGATTCATCAATCTAGACGACTTGAATGGCCCAGCCGTTCCACGAATCGATTCTTCAGTACAAGATTCATAAGTAACGTGTTATTCGGCATTCTACATTCATGAACCAGCTGGGGCAAGGGCAGATTCATCAATCTAGACGGCTTGAATGCCCCAATCGTTCCACGAATCGATTTTTCAGTACAAGATTCATAAGTAACATGTTATTCGGCGTTCTACATTCATGAACCAGCTGGGGCAAGGGCAGATTCATCAATCTAGACGGCTTGAGTGCCCCAGCCGTTCCACGAATCAATTTATCTGTACAGTAGCCATGAATTCATTTGGTTTATGATTAAATCAGATCCCTAATTTTAATCGGCTGTTAAGTTTGCCGTCTCACGTAATCTTGACATTTGGTTGTAACTGCTGATTCTCCTCACTATATACTCTTACAACAAACAATATGAGAAATAATTTGAGAGCATATAAAATTTTCATTCATAAATTGGGCGCTAGCAGCGGACATTTTAGATATGAAAATCTAAAAAGATGAAAGTCGACTAACAAAAAACATACATTGAAATTGAGTAAAGCCTAACAAAATTAGAATATCACCCAAATCAAGTCTCAGGATCAGACTCAAGCGGCTCAATGTCCACTTGCTCGTATGGAATTGGCATGGCCAATGTAACTCCAGCGGCAGCAAGGGCTTTGAGCCAGCTGTGTCTAAATCCCCGATTCTCAAATTTGGGGAATTCTTCTATGTAGTCATTAAATGCGGCACTCTTCCCAGCCTCAAATGCTACGGAAGCCTCAGATTCAGCTTTTCCCTTGGCCTGCTTCATCCCTTCTAACTCGGCCTCCAGTTTCGCAAGCGCCTCCTTGGCTAACTTGAGCGATTCCTCACTCGCGTTTGCCTTCTCCTTGGTGTCAGACCTGAGTTGATCAACAGTCCTGGCCCTTTCCTTCTCAGCCTCTGCCCGTGCACTTTCCATTGCGGCTCTCATTGCCTCAAACTCTGCCCTGCTCCTTTGGCCATCGACTTCCGATTGCAAACGGCCAATCCTTTTAACAGCGTCACGATGGCGTCGGCCTAATTCGGCGATCCTTCCAACTGTCTGCAAAACAAAGGATCGTCGCATTCCAAGAAACATCAAATGCAAACCAAAAGATCGTCACATTCCAAGGATAAACACGTACTAGAAGGGCCGACTGAGCAGCTAATAGTATCGTTGCCGAGTCTGGCTCGACACGAAAGGTCGCCTTGTCAGCTGGTAAGGAGACCGTTGTGGTCAAGCTCAATGCCACAGCTGGACCTTTCAAAGCCGACGCTTCAGAGAAGATCGGCATGTTTTTTTATCTTTGGTTCAATGATGAAAGGAACAACCACAACCGACTCCTCTAAGCATGGCCGTTTATCAACAAGGCCCTCTTGGGAGCCGTCCTTGTCCTCGGAACTTCTTTTTTTGCCTCATTCCTCCGAAATCATCCGCTCTTTTATAACTAGGCGCTCGACAACCTTTTCCGTCTCGGCGACGACAACTTTGAGCGATTCCTCTACAAAGATATTGCGAGCGATGAGGTTGAGCAGTTGATTGGGACAAGTCCAGAATAGATGGCCTCGGCCTTTTTTCGGGCGGCCATGCATTTGGCGTTCCTCTTCCGTGCCATCTGCGTAAGATTTTCCCTAGCCATATCTTCAGAGTAATCGCTGGGAAGGTCTCCCAAGTTCGAAAAAATATCTTTGAAGGCATCCCCTCGGCCTGATGTAGACAGAGGGTCAGAAGAGTTCAATCCGGCTTCCTTAAAGGCCGAATTAATCGCTTTGTCAACTTCCGCAGCCAACTAGTCAGAATCCTCGGCGATTGGTTCGACCACTTGTTCTTCTGCGTGTTCAGAATCAGATGACTCTAAATCGATCTGCCTCAAGTTTTTGAAGCTGGGGAAGATGAGGGCAGCAAGTTGATTGTCGCCTCGCGCAATCAGAATGTTGTCTGCTGTTGAGAACGTTGTGTAAGTCGTCTCGTACCGTAGGAGAATGTGGGCTGCCCTCCCTTATTTTTAAAGGTTTGGATGGCCGACGAACAGTAGTGCGGTTTTGATTTCTGCGAGCACGACGTCGTCGTCTGAAACCAACACTCTCTTCAAATCGCTGCCTGCACAAACAAAACGATAAGATGAACATAGTGCTGAACACAAATACATGCAAATATGAGAAGCAAAGTGATCAAATCAGCCACCCGGTTCGCATTTTTTCCTCGGCACCGGGTCTAGGCGATCTTCGCCTTCGCCGAACTCCCAGTTGCCGCGGACAACGACCATCACGTCGTCGACACGCTTGCCAGAGCTGGCGAGCATGGTCACTAAGTGATGATCAGTATCCTTAGCTCTAAGAAAGTAGCGCCCTAGCCGGCCAGTAGACTTGGCTAGGGCGTAACAGTGCCGAATGGCAGGAATACCTAAATTGGTCCTAAGACAATGATTTAGTTCTACGATCCCCATTATGATGCGAAAGAAATTGACATTGGGCTGGGAAGGGATTAGACCCTAGTATCTAAGAACGGCCCTCAAAAACGGGTGAAGAGAAAAGCGAACTCCGCCCTCAGCAATTGAGAGGAGAGGAAAGATGATTGTGCTCTCATCTTCCCTCTACATATCGGTGATGCTGTTTGCCAAAAGTGACAGATGGACTTCATCAGGGATGGAGAAATGGCGTCGAAAGCCGGAGATTCGATCCGCCGAAAGGAGTTCTTTCAGATGTTTTGCCATTCTTTTTAAGCCAAACCCAAGGATTACGGAAAGTAAAAAGCAAATAAGGAAGCGGGATCAAAAATGAAGGAGAAGAAGACTTATAGGAGATAGAGGGAGAAGCGAGAAACAAGGAGTTGTAGAAGCCGCGAAGAGATAAAGTTCCATTAGAGGGTGAGTAAGATATCTTTTGAACATTTAGGACATACACTCGAAGAGACAATTTCAAATCATATTAAATGGAAGCAGTGTACGAAGGGGCGGGAAAGCGTTACAATGACTAAGAAGCGTGTGCGCACTCTGACACGCATTGGGAAGAGGGTTAACCGCCAAATTTTCGATTTCCCAGGCTAAAAGCAAACACGTCGACTAACTGATGCTAGTAGGGTGTTTGGGGGGCAATTGTGGGAGCCGAAAATTATTAGATCCATAGGGATGGATGAGCGTGTCCGGTCCAAAATGTAACCTTTATTCAGCATATACCCCAGCCAATCAAGGAGCTGGATAAAATAATCAGTATCCCAGCCAATAGAACAGACGCTGAGTAGAGGTACATGTAACGGAACAAGGATGAGCCCAGCCCAAAGGCCCAAAGAAAATACTATAAATATGGGATCTCCCATTAGAGAAAGGTATGTGAGAACTATTATACTTAACTGAGAATATAAGTAAACTTGAGTGTAAAGACTAACTTGCCCGTCGGAGTGCTAATTTCGGCAACCCCGACCGGAGTGTTTATTTCTTTTCAGGTGACTAGAAGAGGATCGCTAGCGTCCCCCAGGATCAGAAGAGTATTTCCAAACCACTTCTCCACAATATACAAACAAAAGTTCATCACGTTGCTTTGCAGGGCTACGAGGACAAGTTGTCAAATGACGCTTTTGCCCCTATGATTCAATAGTTGTTGCTTGCATTTCCATAAAATAGTATTGCCACGTTAGCCTTTACTATGCTTTGGAATAACATTATTTCTTTGGAATAACTATGAATTTCGAAGATGTGCAACTCAAAAGAAATCGAGTTCACAAGCATGAAATCAATATTATTCCAAATTAAATGACACAACTTTCATCCACTAGTATTTATAGAGATATATCACATAAGCAAATAGCCACATGGTAGAATGCTTGACATAATAAAAAAACACACTCAAACACGATGCTAATGTATAAAAACTTACATATTTACTGACATCTCGCGAATAGTTGCAAACAAAGTTAGGAAATATGCATGATCTTATATACAAAAATCTTAATGATGTCCCGCAAACAGCTACGATTAGAGATTCGGCTACTAAAACATGACATTTGAATCATCACAAGAACATGAGATAGCCCATGGAATCACGTAGGAATTGATTAAATCCATAGACGTAAAATTAGTCGAATCTGAATACATAAAATATGGATGTAAGGCATGGATGTGATGAAAAAACAAAACATGATACTTATTTACAGATATGGAAAGAAATAAAATGAACAGGATAGAAAGAAGCGGGGGTGGAGAATTATTACAACATAAATAAAACCTTACAAATCTCTTGAATCAAAAGAAAATAGAAAGATGCATTAGAGATCGACTGCCGGAAATGATTCTATTTGCTGCTGGGAGATTGCTTTGTTTCGTCCCGAAAAACTCATTTTTGCGGGAGCATTATTCATCCGCGGGTTATATTCACCACGATAGTTACTGTTCACCCTCCTTGGTTATTATTCTTCTTATCGGGCACTTTTTCATTCGCGAGTACTATTCATTGCCGGAGGTACTATTCATTAACAGACGTTACTATTCACCACCGAAGGTTACTAGATTACTATTCACCTTCGGTTACTATTCATCCAGTGGGGTCACATCTTTAACAAATTAGGTAGTTTTGACTGACTATTTAAAGTAGTAAATTACAACAGTTTATGTATAACAGATATATGGGTGGTGCAACCTTCTCTTTAAAGCGGTGAAACAGTTATATAAAAAAAATAGTAAATTATAACAGATATGTGGGTGGTGCGGTCTTCCCTTTAAAGCGATAAAAAAAAAAAAAACAGTTATGAAAAACAATAAAGAAAGTATTTAAACAAGTTATATCACATTTTAAATTGAATGAAAGTTTACGAAAATTCACCTTTTGGGGAAATGATGAATTTTCTAATTTCCAAACTTTTTTCTGATCACCCTAAAGGTTGTGGAATGTGTTCTCAATTCTCAGTTCAAAATTCAAAATTTTAGGTTTAATAGTATTTTGGTGTATTGGTAAAAAGGCAATAAAAAGAATGGAAAGAATGGTTTGGTTCAAAAAAATAAAATATCTAAGACTTTTTGTTTCCTTCTTTTAAAAATGAATTTTTGTTTTTCTTATTTTTTCCTCTCTTTTTTTGATTCTTTTCTTCTCTTTGAAAATAAATCTCTCAGATTTTCTTTTTGATTCTTTCTTTTAATTCTTCTCTTAATCTTTTCTGATTCTTTCTCTCAATCTTTTCTCTTTGAAAATAAATCTCTCAAATTTTCTACACCTTCTTGATCTGATTCGCCCTATTTATAGAAAATGAAATAAAAAACAAACAAAAGACAAATGATGGAGTGGTAGGTTTTTCAAATGGTTACATAGTAAAAACACTATGTAATCAATGTGATTTTCAAAATTCACACAGTAACATTACTGTGCATTTTATAATATAATAATATATAAAAAGTATTATTAGCATAAATATATGTACAAATACAAAAAAAAAAAGAAAGAAAGGGATATTTACCAATAAATTCTATCTTACAAACAAGTACTCTAATTAGTTTCAATTTTTTCTATTGATCTATTAAGTCCTATTAGTGGAGAGTTTCTTTTCATGCAGTCCTATTTTTTAAAATTTATTTTGGTAGTGTTTTGGTGGACATATACCATTCTATTAATGTGACAAGTATAATGTGATACTCTAATGTAGCAAGTATTAATGTGACACTCTAAAAAAATAAATTTTTTTACTTTTTTTAAATGTGACAACATGACAAGTATGATGTGACATGCCAAGACTTTTTCTCTTAAAAAATTAAAAACTCCTTAGTGTACTTTTTTCAAATGTGACAACATGGCGGGTATGATGTGATACTTCAAAAAAAAAAAAAAAACTTCTTAGTGTATTTTTTTTTTCCAAATGTGACAACGTGGCAGGTGTGATGTGACACTCCAAAAAAATAAAAACTTTTTTGGTGTATTTTTTTCAAATTTGACATGTGACACTTCAACAGGGCGAGTATTATGTGATACTCGAAAAAAATTAAAATCTCTTTAGTGCACTTTTCCCAAATGTGACACTCCAACGTGGTGGGCAAATAAGTCATTACACTTCCAAAAGAACTAAATGGATTACAAGAAAAAATATGGTACTATATGGATTACAAGTCTAAAATATGAGACTTATTGGTCAATCTCCCCAAAAAATACAAAAAATATGTAAAATTATAAAATAAAAATACATGGACTAATAAAATATATTTTAGTGGGCCAAATAAGTAAAATTTAGGCTAAAACCGATTTAAAACATTTTGGCCAAATGTTGGGATTAAGGCTTGAATTCCATCTTTCCATTGAGAATTTTGTGAGATAGTATATTCTTATTTTCATTATCAGGTGATCAAAAGAAAGCGTCCAAGTCTTAAGGCCGGTTAAAATGGGGTATTTACAATTGCCTCTGTTTAACATAACTCAATAGTTATTTCATGATGTGAGTGAATATTAAAGCCCGAAGACGACCCTTTCGACCAGGTCGTAAGAGTTGGGCAAACAAATAAAATGTAGATGCAATTGATTGAACTCGAGGGTTGCCTATGTATCCCTTTGCAAGGAATCAAACAAACGTAGTTTAGGGACAGAATGCAAGTGACAAGTTCGAAATGCAATTGAAAGTTGGACTTACATGCTTCGTGAAACCGGTTGTTTGAAAATTCATGATTTATGTAATGCAATGGTGATAAAGCTGCAAAGATGGCAAGGAATGAGGCGAACCTCATGCTAACAACACAATACATGCTATACATCCTAATTGATGCAAATACAGTAATGAATATTGTTCAAACATGCTTTCTACATGAGTGATATAAAACAAGATATGCAAACATGTTTTCTCCATGAATGCAAGAAATGTAAATCCAAACACACTCCAAACACGCTGAAATCGTACGAGGAGGAACACACTCTAACCATGCTGTAATCGTGAGAGGAGGAACAAACTCTGAGCACGCTGAAATCACGAGAGGAATAGACTCCAATTACGCTAGAATCATGAAAGGAGGAAGAAAATATTCCAAACACGTTGAAATCATATGCGAAATGACACACTCTAGCCACGCTATAATCGTGAGAAGAGGAATAGACTCCAACCATGTTGACATCATGAGAGGAGGAAGAACACATTCCAAACATGCTAAAATCGTGTGAGGAAAGACACACTCTAACCACGTTGTAATCGTAAGAAGAGGAACGCACTCCAACCATGCTGAAATCATGAAAGGAGGAACATATTCCAAACACACTGAAATCGTGTGAGGAAGGGATACACTCTAATCACGTTGAAATCACGAGAGGAGAAATAGACTCCAACCATGCTGGAATCGTGAGAAGAGGAAGAAAATATTCCAAACATGCTGAAATCATGTGAGGAAAGACACACTTTAACCACTCTGTAATTGTAAGAAGAGGAACAGACTCCAACCATGCTGAAATCTTGAAAGGAGGAAGAACACATTTCAAACACACTAAAATCGTATGAGGAAGGACACACTCTAACCATGCTGTCACGACCCAACCTTGGTACCCAGGGGTTAGGCGTTGAGACAATGAAAACGTAATTCTAAAATTTCGGTATTAATAGTACAAGCGGATAAAATAAAATAAAATAAATGGGTACAAAAAAAAAAGTTTATTTAAAAGAAAAACATTCATTTGGGCCTTATTTAATTACAAGAGTTTGATAAGGATTACAGATAGTAAATAAAAGAAAAAAAATAAAAAAAAATTATGATTTCCAATCTCGATCTCGCTAAATCTCATCATCTGAAAAGGGATAACAGCTATAAGCACATGACAGAGTGAGAAATATTATACTAAGAGCATAAGGGCATAAAAGTCACCATGGATAATTATTTAGGCTAAAATAGTGAACAATTCAGATTGAATAAATAAATTATTTAAACAACAAAAATTTAATTTAGAAATCATATAAGTAAAATAATCATAACCACGGTACAGAACAAAACAGAGGTCACCAAAGTGACAGCCAAAACAGTGGTCAATGGATCCATGGCAAATAGAAGGCCACAAAGTGACCAATTAGAAGCCAGTGGTTTATTTAAGTCCCCCAAAGCATGGGACTCCAGTGGTGGTACTTACAAAAATAATTATTCATACAATCATTGTCAAATAATTTCTAAAATTTAAACAATTATATCCATGGGTTTCAATTTAAGCAAAAAATAATCAATGTAATTGAAATATTAATATAACTTATAAAACATGAATTGCATAAAATAAATTATGGTAATTTGAGACATACATAAAATATATTATGGTGACTCAAGGTATAATATAACTCACCTTAGTATTGCCCCTACTTTTTTCTTTCTGTTGTTTTTGATTGCCTTGACTTTGTGACTCCTCTGACTTACTAACTTACTGTTTTGTTCTTGTTTGTTTTCTACCTGAGTTACTGTCCCAGTCCTCTTTTTATACTAGGACATAAGGAGGTGATTCACCATTAGCCTCAATGTGAATCACCATTTATGCCTTCAATTTTTCTACAAGTAGCCTTGGTTGGGAATGCCACATTTAAGCTTATACAAGTGGCCTTTGCTGGAAAAACCACATTTAAACTTATCTTTCCCTAGTTCCATTATGACCCCAAATATTTTAATAATTCCATAGTTATTGTGATTTGGCCCCAAATGGTATATTAAACACATTGTTATGGTTTGGTAACAACAATACTTCTAATTTTAATTTAGATTACATTTTAGCATGTATTTTATTTTATTTAGTTCTTATTTTATTTATTTAATTAAACAATTGAGGTGTCACACACATTGTAATCGTGAGAAGAGGAACGCATTCCAACCATGTTGAAATCATTAGAGGAGGAACAAACTCTAGCTACGTTAAAATCGTGAGAGGAGGAACATACTCCAACCATTCTGAAATCATGAGAGAAGGAAGAACACATTCCAAACACGCAGAAATCGTATGAGGAAGACACACTCTAACCACGTTGTAATCGTGAGAAGAGGAACGCACTTCAACCATGTTGAAATCATAAGAGGAGGAACACATTCCAAACACACTAAAATCGTGTGAGGAAGGACACACTCTAACCACACAGTAATTGTGAGAAGAGGAACGCACTCCAACCATGCTAAAATCATGAGAGAAGGAAGAACAGATTCCAAACAAGCTGAAATCGTGTGAGAAAGGACACACTCTAACCTCGTTGTAATCGTGAGAAGAGGAACACACTCCAACCATGCTGAAATCATGAGAGGAGGAACGCATTCCAAACATGTTGAAATCATGTGAGAAAGGACACACTCTAACCATGCTGTAATCATGAGAAGAGAAACACACTCCAACCATGCTAAAATCATAAGAGGAGGAACACATTCCAAATACACTTAAATCGTGTGAGGAGGAACATACTCCAACCACGCTAAAATCATGAGAGGAGGAACAGACTCCAACCATTCTATAATCGTGAGAGGAGGACTAGACTCCAACGACGCTGAAATTGTGAGAGGAGGAAAAAAATAGGAATAATCAACCAGAACAAGGGCTGGTATTAACTGAGGGTGGTGTTAACTATCAACCCAAAAAAGGGATAGTATTAATCGATGGTGGAAGAGCAAAAGGCGTTTAACCAAATGATTGAACAATTCTAAGCAAATGATGCGAATAGATTGTAGCCAAGTGATGCAACAGTGTGATAGTTATAACTATGCATGATAGGTGTAACAAATGGTGCAAGTGTGATGGTGGATGCAATAACATAAAGGGTGTGATGTGATACAATATGTAGTGTGATAAATGCACAAAAGCGGTGTGATGGATGTACAAAAGTGGTTTGGAAGTGGTGCCAAGGCGGTTTTTTTTTGGTCATTTTTTTTTTTGAAACGGGTGATGTTCTTTCGAACACCAAATTTTGGAACTTAATGTGCGGGTCAATTTCATTCTGGGAAGCAATGTTATGTAGAAAACATCTCAAGAAGCAGTGTTTCAGAGAAGCACCTCAATGTGGAAAAAAAAAGTAGGTTCCCAACTTTCATTTTTTGATTTTTTTGATATTGTAATTGAGATGTGTTAGAACCCAAACACAAATACACAATTTTTTTTATTTTTCTTTTTTTTCCTTTTTTTTTTGTTTCCTTTTTATTTTTTTTTGTGATTTTATTTTTTGTTTTTGTTTTATTTATTTTTTCTTTTTTTCCTTCTTCTTCTTCTTCTTCTTCTTCTTCTTCTTCTCTCTCTCTCTCTCTCTCTCTCTCTTTCTCTCTCTCCCCCTGCCTTTCTCACTCCTTCATCTCCTTCAAGCGCCGTGTTTGGCACGTGATTTTAATAAATGTGGTGCTCGACTGACATAATGCCTCGATCATTCCATCATTTTGTCACGATGCCTCTCCTCTTTGTCTTTCTCCCCTGCTTTGTCTTCTTCTTAATTGAGGTTTGTGAGAGAGACGCAAAGCGAAAAGCTACAAATCGTCAGTCTGTGGAAGCTCAAATCTCTCTCTCTCTCTATCTTTATCCGTCATCATTTCCTCCCGTTCTCTCACTTTCTTCCCCGACCTTAATGATTCCCCGATGGAGACACCTAACACTAGCTCCTCAGAGCCAACTCAGAGTGCACCTCATCGTGTCTTCAACTTTCCTAATTTTTCAGTCGAACGGCCGATGGTGGCAAAATTAGATATCGATGCTAACTCCCACACACTGAACTCGTGTGTGGAGACCATGATTGTGGTATCTAATTTATCTCGCCAGTTGCAGAGTAGGACAAATGAGGTACAACGGTTAAGCGCGTATCTCTCCCTTTATTAGCATATGTACCAAGACGGTTGGTGGGAGATTGATTAGCTGAAAAGGCAGAACAAAGAGTTGAAGCGACGAGCAACAACCATGGCCCTATTTCTAGCCCCTTGGTGTTCTTCGTTGGACGGCCAATGGGGAATAATTTCCTTCGGAGGTCCCTCGAGTGCTAAGGTAGGATCATTGAGAGCCTTCCCACAATGAAGATGAGTCTAGACAATCGGTGGTGGAGTTGCTCGGTGAAGCTATCTGCAAATAAAGTCGGCCTTCAACCTTCGCAGTCGAGCTCTTGCATGTTGTCGAAATCTGAGAAAAACTTTTTTTTTTCTTCTTTTTTTCTGTATTTTTTTCATTTCTATATATTTTTTTTCTTGTATTTTTTTCTTTTCTGTATTTTTGCTTGGGAGTTGGGAACCTATAATTTTAACTCTCTTTTGTACAACTTTGATTGGGGTTTGATCCCTAAAATTTAATAAAAAGAGTTTTGTTTTGCAAATCATGGAGTGAATGACACAGTACCTGAACATGAAAATATTTTGTTTCAAAATTGAAATTGAGAATGGTTGCATTTCAATGAGTTCTGAACTGAATGTTGAGCCTATAACTGACCAAAATAGAAAATAAGACTCAATGAAAGAAAAATGAAACAAAAACAACCTAAACACACCCATTTGTACTTGTTGGAATTGAAAGGACATAAAAATCTATTGCGGGCACGGTTTAGAATACCACGGGCTCGATGTTGTAAAACAAAATTCGAAATAAAAACCACCGCCGGTCAACCTCTAGATGATCGACCAACTGAAGGGTTCTAAAAAGATATAGGTTAATGTGACCTTGGTAACGAAAACTTTCGAGAGTGCGGGAAAAGACAGAAGGCCTGACTCAACTATGCTCCTAGTTCATTGCTTTGATTGTTCCTTTGATTTTTCTGATAAAAAGGTTTTGATCAACATGATAGTTAGATTAGCATGCTTGTTTCACTCTCTATCCTGAAATCATGCAAGCCAAGCTGTGAGTACTGAAAATTTTCCTTTTTTGATCCAAAAGATGGTCTGGTTTTGCAAAAATGGAATAATTTTTGAGAAAATCAGTCAACTTCACTAAAAATCATTAAAATTTGTTTTCGCAAATGGTCACTACCCGACCAACATGAAATCAACCCTTAAGATGCACAATCTTAAATCAAATAACCCAAACTTGATTTGTTTTGTAACTGAATCTTCCATAAAGAAGAGATAGAACAATCGAACTGAATGAAGACAAACCAACTGAACATGGATATGACAGTTGAGTTGAATAAAGATAAAGATAAACCAATCAAACATGGATAGGACAAGTGAGTTGAAAATGGTTGGGGCTGAACTTCAGGATGAAGCCGCTTACTATCCCAAAGATAGAAATCAGGCCTTATGTAGTTCCCAGGGTAAGGTTCTGTAACAACCTCGACCCATGAATGACGTATAATCCATGATTAAGAATGCTTAATAAGTATCTAAGATGAAATCGCGTGATTAATTATGTATTATGTGTGTGAATTGCATTGTATCTGTCCATGGTAGAAATATTTGTTTGTCTTTCTGTTTTGTTCTACGAATTGAAGGCCTCATCGACATCCGATCATGAAATTGACTTGAATTATGTGTTAGTTAGAATTTTTAGAACATTATCATAGGTTTAATTGAAATTCAATTCGGAACGAAATAATTAGAAAAATTAATGCTCAATTATGCCTAATTAATGAATTCCTTAATCCAAGCCTATATAAGGCACTAGTGGACCCTTGTATACACTTTACAGTTCTATTTCTTCCTTCTTGAGGCATCAAATGTGAGTGAGAGAGAGAGAGAGAGATCAAGTGTTGAGTTAGAAATCTAAGGAGAGGAAGAAAAATTCTAAAGAAATCAAGGTGTTGAACTAAGTGACTAAACCATTTGGACATCTAGGACACAATTAAGCTTCTAAGGTAAGAGTTTCTATCTCCTAGTTTGTAATTTAGTTGGTTGCCACATGAAATCAAATGTGATAGGTGAATTAACATGAGAATTGAGCTTAAATAGATAAATTCCATACATGCATGCATATATCATAGCATTTTGAGTTTGAACTTCACATAAGTCTCACGTGCATGAGTCTATCTTGACCTCGTTTTGAGAATTCATCACATTTCTTACCATTTGACTTTAATTGATTATGTTTTGGAAAGCTTAAGTTCATGACAATTCATGCATGTCATGTTCACATCATATTTGTAAGCTTCAAGTTGAATTTTGAGCAATTGGCAAGCTTTTGGGCCTTGATTTGGCGAAATGTTTTTGAATTCATGATGTTTGACAAGTTTAGACATGTTTTCTCAAGCTTTTGGCCCAAAAGAACATGATTTGTGGCTTTGAATTTGAGTTTTGGTGCTTGGGAGTGAATCTAGAAATTCCACAATTCTATTCCTTCACTCGAGCGACAGAACTTGCGCTCGAGCGACCACAAGTTGGCTTGAGCGTGAAATGTATGCTCCAAGAAGTTTGTACATTTTTTAGACCGCTTGATCGATAATAGTTGCGCTCGAGCAAAGACCTCTGTCTCATGTTCGAGCGACCATTGAGCGTGTGTCGAGTGAAAAAATCAAGCAACCAGTACTTTTGCAAAGTTTACAGACCACTCCAGTGACCACTCACATGATTGGACGTCTGCTCGAGCGAAGGAAGTTGTGCTTGACCGAGACCCCTATTTCTAGCATATTTCACTAAGTGTTTTCAAGTGCATTTTCACATCCTCATTGCATCCTAGGCATTCCTAAGCTAAGATTAAGACATAATAATGGGGATAAGACTTAGAAACACACTAAGAATGAAACGTAACGAGTTAAGTATATGCCAAGCCTGTGTTTCAATGTGTATCTGGTATGTGTTTGTGTACGTCATGCGCCATAGACTATCTGAATCGCCTGCTTTCTCTATCTTGCTATCAGAGCCATCTGTGAGTAATAACTCTGTAAAGTTATGTTTAACTTTAATTATTTTTTGATAATATGAAATGGTCAATTTTCTGAAATGCTATATTTTATATGAATGAATGATTGTCCAAGTTTATGAAATGTATTTTTGGCATCCTTAGCATCATATGATATATGTCCCTTTATGTGCCATTGGAATGCCTTTATGGTCGTCCCTTTATGGGTCATCGGAAATGTCTCTGTGCACATGAGTCATCGGAATGCCTTATGGCTGTCCTTTTATAGGTCATCAGAATGCCTTCACGACTATCCCTTCATGGGTCATCGGATTTGTTAACGCTAATGGATGTATCAGGTACTAGCATGTGAAATATATGAACTTTGAATACGATTATGAATATGTATGTGAATCTGTTTCTGCTTTGACATTTGATTATGTACAAGATTCTATTTCTGTTTGGACATCATTCAGTAAAACCTTTACTCTATTATTATTCACTGGGCTTCTGCTCACTATTTATATTATGTATGTAGGTCGTGACGCTGCGTGACTGAGCATAAATTCTTGCCTGAGTCTCTATTTTGTCACTAACATTGTGCCTCTAGAGGAGGTTCCCTTTTGTGATCAGTCATGTTTATATAGCACTCTATGAACAAGTTTTTTTCGACTACTGTATATGTATTTCGGGCTTAGTCCCCTTTTGGCAATATCTGTCATGTATGTGACGTAAGACCACTTTCTTTTGACGTCACAAATTTGTATATAAAGTTTTGAGATTATCTGTCTCGTGTATGTTTGCACAGCTCTATGGACTATGTATGTTTCTATATTTGTTTCCACAGCCTCTTATTATATGATAATCTGTTCAGAGGCCTTTGGTAATCTAAGGATTACTGGCCGGTTAAGATGCTAAACCCATAGAACCGGGTTTGGGTCGTGACAGAGTGGTATCAAAGCATAAGACATACCGTACACACGAGTCCATATGAGCTTTAGGATGTCCTAGTACGAATTAAGGGCATTCCATTTGCATGTGTGAGTGTGTGTATTACTTTCTGCAGTTGAGAAAACTGAATCTGAACATGAACACATGAAATTGAAATAAATGAATTGGGATTAAATGTTCTGAACACTGTGAGAAGAACTATTTGCCTATGTTTATTATTGTTCCATTTACCTATGACGATGAAAAATGCAAGAAGTGATGATGCAGTGGGATCTTCTGAGGCTCGCATGAGTCGCATGGAACAAATGCTTGCAGCCTTAACGGAATATTTGAGGCAACAACCCATTCCTCCTCTGCCTTCACTAGTACAAAATGAACTAGATAACAATGACATAATCAATCTGACCCGGAAGTTTATGAAGATGAAACTGCCAATGTTCTTGGGTGGGATTGAACCATTGAAGGCTGAGACATGGTTACTCAAAATGGAAAAGCTATATGAAGTCTTTCTTTGTTCTGAGATTCTGAAGGTACTCTTGGCCACCTATACTTTAAAGGATGAAGCTCGAAGGTGGTGGTTGTTAATCCGAAAAGATAACGGGAACATGACATGGACTCAATTCAAGGAAATCTTCTATGACAAGTATTTCCCTCAATGTTTTAGGGACCAAAAAGTTATTGAATTTCAAGAACTCAAGCGAGGCAACATGTCAATCGCTGAATATGAAGCTAAGTTCACCGAATTGGCCCGGTTTACCCCATACATGGTGGATATTGATTATAAAAAGACATGAAAATTTGAGGGAGGCTTGACTCTGGAAGTGTTTAATCGGGTTGGCGTCTTGAAATTCCCTACCTATGTGGAAGTATTAGATAGAGCATTGATGGTGGAAGCTACCTTAGCAACTATGAAGCAAAGCAAGGCCCCAACAATAATAGAATGGAGAAGTAAGAGGTCGGGGAACAAGTTTAGAAAAGGCAACTCCTTTGGAAGTAAGAGGCAATACACAGGATCCTCCAGCAGCTATAGTTAGAATAATGGGTCTATACCAGTTTGTCTGGATTGTGGAAGGAAACATAAGGGCGTCTGTTATCGAGCAACGGGTGCTTGTTTCAGATGTGGTAAAATCGGCCACATAATGAGAGATCGTTCAGTTCGGTTCGAAAATACCAATCGCCCCGCAGCAAGTTTAGGCGGATCTGCTTCCATAACAAGGGCAAATGCTAGAACTAATGCCAGGGATAACATCGGGAATGAAAAGCTAAGACATGGGAGAGTATTTGCACTAGTGACTGGGGATGTACAGATTACTGAATCAGTGGTGTCAAGTATAATCTCTATTTGTGCTCAGAATGCCTATATGTTAATAGATTCTGGTTCCACACAAGCATTTGTATCACATGTTTTTTCTTGAAAATTAACTAGACCTTTAGCACCTATGAACTATTTGCTATCTACGTCTACACCATCTAGAGGTTCTATGATATGTGCTTATGTTTATCTGGCATGTGATATTATGATTGGTGATATGGCAATGTATGTTGATTTGCTGCCTTTGAGCATTGACCGTTTTGACTGTATATTGAGCATGGATTGGTTGACGAAGTATTGTGCAACTATTGATTATGTGAATAAAATTGTTGTGTTTCGACCACCTGGTATGCTTGAGTTTATATTTGTTGGGAATAGGGTAATTCCTCCATTGTATTTGATTTCTTTTGTGAAAGCCAGGAAGCTATTATAAAAAGGGTGCCGGTGTAGCTTGCTTTTCGTGCTCCTTTCGAATATGATTAGCCCTATAGTTCAAACTCCCGTGGTTCTGAATCTGATTTCACAAGTGCAATGTGAAATGGATAAACACAAATGAGTCCAAATCAGGTAAATCTTTTTGGAAAATCAATTTTGAATCAAATGCCAAAAATTGACTTCTTTGCCAGATTTCAGAGTCACCACCTAAATATTTTTGGAAAAATTAGGAAACCCGAGACTTGTGCTAAAGGCCACTTATCCATCATCACCAAAGTGTCTTGGCTCGGGAACTTAGGTACAAGAGGGGAAGGTCATGAATTGAGCACCCCACTCGCCCGATCAAAGATCGGCCTTTACTAATCATGATGTGATTCATATTTACATTATATGCTCCTGTTCCGATTTATTAGCTAATATTATTGCGTGCTGCATACAAGTATAGACTAATTTGCAAAAGTTGGAACGTTTTGATTTCATGTTTGTTTGAAAATTGTTTTTCATACTTATCACTTGAAAAAGTGAGTTTGTATGTACATTAATCAATTTATCCCAATTTTAGCAATTAGCCTTCATCTACATGCATTCAAAGAGTTATATCAGTTAAGCAATTATCTTGATGGTATTATGCTTGGCATGGCAAAAATCACACTTATGCGAGATGCTAAAACAATAAGTGCTCACCTAGTACTCTAAGGTAAGCCAAATAAACAAAAATGATTAGAAAACCTGCATGCTTCTCATTTATGCAAAATGACTAATGTGACACATACAATCATGCAATTTAAATAGACTCGGCTACTAGCATGGTATATGATTCTATTCATGACGTATTTAAACAATCGAGTGGAAATTGACATTGGTTAGTATGATGAGCCGAACCCAAATGCATGCGAGACGAGTGTATGCAAACATGGGAATGCTAAGTAGACGTAATGCTCTATGTTACCATTATAAGCGGATAAATAAAAGGGAGAAGGAAATGGGGGTTGGAAGACATACATGTTATTACATATTTTGCCCTCGCACAAGAGGGTGCAAATAAGTGTCCAAATGTCCAAAATAAACTAATTATTACAAATCCGAATAAATGATTTAAAACTATCTAAGTTATTACAACAAGGATATTAGAATGGGCAATAAACTAGTAGTCTAAGTTAACTGGTTTTACAATTACAAATAAACAATAATAATAACTATAACAATAATTAATTACGATAATAATAATTAATTACAACAAAGCTAATAAGAAATTTAATTTAAGCAACCATGAGACACAATGATCGCATACACAGTGCTTAGAAGCTGCTTTGTCTGCCCAGACTACTCTGTCTCACCTTCAGCCACTACCCTTGGTTTCTGCCAACAGTTTCTGTTTTACCAAACATGGGAAGCCGGGCGGCTCCAAATGAGGTTCAGCTAGGCCAAAACAGTGCTGGCCGGCACTAAATTTTATGCCAAAAAATGTTTTGTGCTCTGAAGTGAAAATAGTGCAGACATAGCCTTTCTAGGCTTTGTTTGTCCCTTCTGCCCTTCTCTGTCATGGGAAACTCAAGAGAAGAACAAATTTGCATTCGAGTCCATCAATTAGCACAAGTTGATGGCTTGATGATCTTGAGCACGTTTGGACAAAACTGATAAATGTGATGAAAAACCACCATTCCCGCCTAGAACAGTGTTTCTTGCTATCAAGAGCCGGCTGGCTCTCAATAGCTACGGCCGACTCCCAATGTGGTACAGTCGGCTCCTAATGCTCTCCTATGTTCCACTATTTTACACTTAGTGTAGGATGGCATAATGGTCAAAAATGAATTTCTGGGGTAAGAATAGTATGAATATGACAAGTTCGGAATTGGTTTTGGAGCTCGAGCTTACGTTCCTTCATTGCGAATTCGAATCATAGTCAACACAACTTCATCATTGAGTGTTGAGGACAAAGCATCCAAGTCTTGCTGGCGGTAAAAAATGGGGTGTCTACAGTTGCCCCTCTTTGACAAAACCGAAGTCATGGAATGACGTGAATGAATGTTAAAGCGTAGAGACGACCTATTTGATGAGGCCGTAAGACTTGGGCAAGAAAACAAATCAAAATACAATTACCAAAAGTTGAACCCGAAGGTTACCTACGTATCCCTTTGCAAGGTATCAAACCAGCGTAGTTTAAGGGCAAGGTATGCCAGAAATATAACTTATGATCATGCAATGAAACAAGAATGTAAATAACAAGCGACGAAACAATGCTGTAAACAAAAGTAGATATGCAACGTCTGAACGAAAGCAGAACAACTCAAGTTGAGTCTCACTTGGAGAGTGGTGAGTAAGCAAACACGGGGACAAAGACAGTGCAAACCAAACCATGTCTCATGCAGGAAAGACACCTACCTACTTACGTCCCACACAGGGAAGGTGGAGGGCGATGTAAACACTGGGCGCACCTAAGGTTTTAACTGGGGAGCGTGAGATCTTAACGCATCTTACGCGAAAGGAGGAAAGAAGGTGTGGACAGACAGGCGCACCTATTATTTTTTAACCAAGGAAAACAACAATCCCAACACGTCTCACACGAAATGAGGGAATGTGGTATGAACAAATAGGCGCACCTACTGTTTTTAACAGAGTTGAACAATCCTAACGTGTCTCATGCAAGAGGAGGAAAGGATGGTATGAACAAATTGGCACACTTGTGTAACAGCGCCCGCGGGGGACCTCGCTACTACAGTTCGGACTCTCTGTTTGTTTGTTGCGGTTCTAAATCTGAACCAAAGAGTCCAACTCTGGCAAATCGTTTTGAAGAAAAATAGATTTTTTGAAAAGTAGTGCCAAACATGGATTGCTTTGCCAGATTACAGAGTCGCCACCTAAATATTTTTTAATGGGGGAATTTAGGAAACCCTGACTCGGTGCCGAAGGCCACGTGTCCGTCGTAACCAAAGTGTCTTGGCTCGGGAGCTTGGGTACGATTGGGGAAGGTCAGCTATTAGCACCCCCTTTTGCCCGGTCTGAAGACCGCCCTCTACTAACCGTGATATCCGATTTTGAAAACATTACATGCTCTTATTCCAATTATTAGCCTAGAATTACTATGTTATGCACACGGCAAACAAGTATAGACTAGATCGCCTAATTTGGAAATAAACACTGCATATCCGTTCGTTTTGAAAATGCTTTAGAATTTGCTACTCGCAAGTAGGCTAAAACACGGATTTCAATGAGTTTTCCCAACTCAAGCAATCCAACCTCCACCCACAGGCATTCAAACAGTTTATCTCATATAAGCACTTAGCCGCATGGTAAGCATACTGTTATGTTAACATCCACACGCATGCGATATGCTAAAGCATAAATACTTACATCGTACTCCGTGCCAAAACAAGAAACTAGTTAGCAAACATCCATGACCTAGTTCATGTTAAATGGCTAATGCAACACATGCAAGATGCAACTTAGAGTAGGCTCGGCTAACCCTAAAAATGGCATGTGAAATGCACTTTATTCGATGCACGTATTCAATTTGGAATTGAAAATACAATGCAGTTTGTATGATGTGCCGAGCCCGGCGCATGTAAGGCAAATGTATGTATGCACGCATGCATTGCATAAAGGTATGCTTAAAATAAACGTGCCCTAATCTACCATCGTAAGCAGGTAAATAAAAGGGAAGAAAGACGTGGGGTTGGAAGACATACACCCACTCACGCACACTTATTACAATTGCGCCATCGCTCGGAGGGACCGAATAAATATTACAGTCCGAATAATAAATAAATTAATTATTACAAAATTTATAATTATCAAATTAAATCATATGTAAAAAAAGAAGGGGGCTTCAGCCCTGCCTCGGGATGTGCGAATGATGCATGCTCGAATCCGACTCGCCCGGAAAACCCACACCGCACCACTGCCGCCTCTGTTTCCACTGCCCTGCCTTTCTGGAAAATTGCCAAAGTCCCAGGACATCTTCCAAATGAACTGAAGTACACCACCGGCTAGAGGAAATGACCACCGGCTTCTAAAATTGACCATCGGCTGCTTTGGATGCTATCGGCTGAGAATATAGTGCCGGTCGGCAGAAAGTTCCTGCAGGGGACAATTTGACAGCAGCAGCAAACCAGCAGTGCATGGCATGGATTTTGAGCATATGTAAGCATGGCAATGCCTCCTATCATGCTTGGGGACTCAAGGAGGCATGACTCTTGGTTCTTGGGCCATCAATTATGCATCTTGATGCATGATGGCCTAAGGAACAAAGGTTGCATTTTAATGGTAATGCATGCAAACAAACAAATGAAATCCAAGGCCTTATCATGTGTTAGTCAAAGGTCTTGGTGACCAAGAATTGAGACGAGTTGCACCACTTGAAGTGTGAACTCCTCTCAACCTTATGCTTGGCTTGACAATCCCCAAGCCAAGCCATGGAATGCATGTATGCAACATAGCTCAAATGATGCAACAATGGGACTAAGATGCAAGGCATGCCAAGTGTCATGCAACTATCACAATAGGCATGCAAAATGCTAGAGCATGCAAGGTATAAGTGGCATGCAAACATGGGCCAATCAAGCAATGGGACCAACCTACTACAACACTCGATGAACCAAGCATGCATCAAGCATATAATGAACATACAATGGTGGCCTTAACTTCAATGGGGCAGCCCTCAAACTACCCCAAAACAGTGGCAAAACAAGCCCTAAATGATGACCAAAATGCTATACAAACATGCAAGTTCATGGGCCTAAACCTAAGGCACCAAAAAGAGCATCTTACTACCACTTACACAACCACTCATGGCATGAATCTAACAACCAAAAATAGATTTTTAGTATGCAAAATGACACCCAAATCCCCTCACATGGCACCCCCAAAATACATTAATCATGGAAGCATACACAAGGCCTATTCTTAGGCATAAAAGGACACACCTTTAAAGCATGAAAGAGATGACAAGTACAAACATATGAGCATGGATTAGGGTCTGAAATAGCATGTCAAATGATCCCAAATCATCTAAATAGACTATCCAATGCATGTACATGGATCACCTACCCAAGGCTTACAAGCCATCATGCAAAAGAACCATGTCAAGCATGCTAAATATGACAAAAACAGTGGCCCACAGCCCTTATATATGGCAAAATGATGTTAGTATCTCCATGAAACTAAGCTAAAACATGCGAGAAAACATGGCCTCAAAGCATGGCATACTTCTAGGCATAAGAGAGCATTTCAAAGCAAACATAAGAGACATGTTAAGGACCATAAAACCAACCTAAAACAGAGGCATAACATGTCATATGAACCACAAATATGCTCTGAAATGGAGCCAAAACCAACCATGCATACGTGCTATTATTTGAGCCCAAAACAAAGGCAAACAAGGGGCCAAGGGGAGAGGGGTGTCCCTCCCCTATATAAGACTTAAAACCATCTTCCTCACCACTGAAAACCCACTGGTTTTCAGTGGTGAGAAGGCTAAAAACACCAAGTAAACAAGGCCTTACCAAAAAGACACCAAAAAGGCCAAACAAGGCCTAAAGGGGTGAGCCTTTACTCAAACCACAAAATGACCTTAATGAAGGTTCAAGAGCAAGTAAAAACAAGAGTTTTTTATGTTATGCACAAAGCTTAAATCACAAAGCAAGAGGGGTAGAAACTAGTTGCAAGAATGGGGAAACTAAAGTAAAGAGTTTACCCTTGAAGATCCCTTGAAGAACAGGTGGTCCAGCCACTCTCTAGTGATCAAAGTCAGTCCAAAACTTCAACAAACAACCCTCTAAGTCTCTCAATCTCGAGCTAAGGTGTAATGGTGTGTGTAATGGTGCAAAAGTATGGTAAAACACACCTTTTAGGCTTAGAACACACACACAAGGATGAGAGAGATGGAAAATATAGAGAGAGAGATATGTGAGCTCTGGTTTTTAGTCTCTCAAATGGCTAACCCCCCAACCAAGAAGACAAGGCCTCCTCTTATAGAGGAGGCAATCTTGTAAGCTTAGCAACCAAGCAAACAAGAGGCTCATCCCTCCATACACGTGTATGGAGGGGAAGAAAGTGGTAGACAGCTGTTAAAAAATATCTCAAAAAGCAGCTGCACAGTAGTCGGCAGGGCAAAATTGTCATTTTGACAAGAAAGAGTGCCGACCGGCACCAAGGAGTGCCGACCGGCACAATATAGTGCCGATGACAACATCAACCAGCCGGTGGCCTCTAGCCACTGCCGGTGGTGTATGGGGATGCCTCAGAAGGCATTCCCTACCCCTCAAAGGCAAAACAGAAGTGTTTGGTGCAAAACCAGACACAAAACGGTCAAGTTCGGAGGTCCTGAGGCAGGGTGCGTAGCCGAGGACCCCGGGAACTCCAAACGAACACGAATCATGGATTATCACCGAGTGTTCAAGCGGTGACGTCCAGGTCTTGAGGACGGTCAAAAATGGGGTGTCTACAACTTGCTATTTTTAACCGATGAAAATTATCCTAACGTGTCTCAAGCGGAAGAAGGGAAATGATGGTTTGAACAAACAGATACACCTGCTGTTTTTAATCGGCTTGAACAATCCTAACATGTCTCATGCGAGATGAGAAAAGGATGGTGTGAACAAACAGGCGCACCTGCTATTTTTAACCGATGAAAACAATCCTAACGCGTCTCACGCAAGAGGAGCGGAGATGGTGTGAACAAACAGGCGTCCTTGTTGTTTTTAACCAAGGAAAACAATCCTAACGCATTTCACGTGAGAGGAGGGAGGATGGTGTGAACACCAGGCGCACCCAATGTATTTAACCGAGGAAAACAACCTTAACGCATCTTACGTGAGAGGAGGAGAGGATGGTGTGAACACTGGGCGCACTCGATGTTTTTAACTGAGGAAAACAATCCTAACGCTTCTCACGCGAGAGGAGAAACTTGGATTAATAAAAGAGCAAACATAATTCAACACTTGGTAAAGCAAAATTATCTCATCTCGGGGAAGGCCTCGGAAAATGAAGCCCACAAAGATAACTCAAATCAAGGTACGAGGTGAAGACATGAATTTGACGAAGATTTGATCGTGAATTTCAACAAACCAAACAAAGCTTCATAAAAGCAAGATAATCAAAACAATCTTCAATTTTTTTGCTTCGCAAATAGGCCTAATATACAATCCCTGAAAAAAAGAACATACAACACAGTGCATGAAATCCAACAGATATAAAATAAATATACAGAACAGATTATGAATTTGAAGCAAATATTAAACAACAAAACAACCGAATGAAATAATAAAACAAATTACGAAATAAAGCAACAAAACAAAACCAAAAAAAAAAAAAAACAAAAATCTTTCTTTTTTCTTTTGTTTTCCTTTCTTTTTTTTCCTTTCACTTTTTTTCTTTTCTTCTTTCCTTTTCCTGTTCTGTGTTTTTGCTCTCTCTCTCTCTCTCTCTCTCTCTCTCTCTCTCTTTATATATATATATATATATTTACACCTTCCCACAACCAAACCGAGGCCCAACACTGAGATACACTGAAATAAACAAAAAAATTGAACTGGTTTGCATTTAGAGCCGGCCGGCACCCAACGAAGTACGACTGGGCTCAAATAGTGTCGGTCGGCTCGCGATGGCGGTTGTAGACACCCCATTTTTGATCGACCTCAAAACTTAGACATCATCGCTTGTGCACTCGATGATTACGATTTTATTTGTTCACTTTGAGTACCCGAAGTCCTCAATGGAGCGCCCTGTCTTTGAGCCTTTGAAGCTTGTCCTTTTTGTGCTTTGTTTTGGACCAAAACCCTATTGTTTCAAGCCTCGAACTTGTGGTGACCTATCAGCCACCACCATAGGTTATCGGCCATGGCTCATGGTTGTCGGCCATTGGTGTGGCCGGTTGCCCACCAGTGGTGGCCGATGGCCACCAGTGTCTTTTTCCAGATATTTGTTGATAGCTGTGCCAGCTGTTTGCACATTGAGTTGCATCTCCCTACACATATATGGTAGGATGTTTCTAAGCTCAAGGCTTGTTTTTCTATATATACGGGGGTTTCTCCCCATTTTGGAGGGTCAGAAAATTTGGAACAAAATTCTCTATCTCTCTCTCTCTCTCTTGTAATTTTATACACATTTGCTCACAAATCCTACACTTTTGCCTATACACCCTTGATAGAAGTTGCTAGTCATTGGGTTGAGGTAGCTCGGGACTTGTTTTGAGCTCTAGGAGAAGGTTTTTGGCTTGGATTGTTGGCCAAATTGTGTCTTCTCTTCAAGAGGTATAACACTCTCTCTTTATACTTGTTTTGTACCCTTGCTTTGCCATCTTTTTCAATTGTTTTGAGGCTGATTTTGAACTGTAAAAAGCTCTATTTTTATGGATTAAAAGTGTTGGTTTGAGGCCATTTTCAGTTAAGGGGTGGTTCACCCTTCTTGCTTTTTTGCTTGTAAGGTTTTTGTGCCTTTATGCATCACTTTCAAACCAAATTTTTTAGGCCTTTTAACCACTGAATTTCAGAGGTTTTTTAGTGGCAAAAAACTCATTTTGAAGTCCAAAATTGGAGGGGTTAGCCACCACTCCTTGTGTCTTGTTTGCATGCCCAGTTAGCCCCATGTATTAGCTTAATGTTTTAGCTTTTTGTGGCTCAAGTCCAACATGTTTTACACTTTTTTTTTGACCTATTTTAGCTCTGTTTTGGCTGTTTGGTGCCTTTTGAGTCTTGTTTTGCATAGTTGTAGTGTAAGTCCTTTCACTAGCTTGGTGTTTTAAGGCTTTAATCACCATTGGTTTGAGTTGATTGCATGTTTTAGTGCTTTTTCTCACCTAATTTTAGCACTTATAATCTTTATAATCTCCCCCATTTCTTCACTTTTTCATTTGCTTTGAGGGTTGTTTTAACCTTAGGGTTGTTTAAGCTTGAGATTGAGGCTCATGCTTAATGGTTTAATCCTCCTTTGAGGGTTCATTACCAACGGCATAAAGCTTCTCTCATACCTTAAACTATCCCTTGGTTGATACATCTTTCACCTTAGAAGACACTTAACAATGGACTAATTGATTAAAGAATGGTTTGGTAATTAAAATGTGTAAACAAAATTGGCAAGTAAAAGAGGCAAGATAAGCATTCTTTGTGTTGCATTGAATGTGTTCAAATCGGACGTTAGTTTGAACACAAGGAAAATGAGACATTTTATACTCAAAAGTGATGAAATGTGCTATTTTCTTAGGTCTCCATTGCCCTTGATCATGCATAATAGGGTGATGGTCATTTGAGTCTTGTTTTGCATTCATTTAACTTGCACAATTGGTTTCACAAGCCATCATGCAATGAATTTGCTTGATTGATGGTTAATGAACTAAGTTTTGTCCCTCCTTTGATTTCCCCATGAGAAGGAGAGGCAAAGTGTGCAAACAACCCTTGAGAAATACACTGTTTTGCTTTGTTTGCTCTCTGATGTAGCAAGGAAGTCCAGGTCATTAGAGGCCAACAGCCACCACCAGTAGCCAACCGGGCACCAGTGGTAGCCAACCGGCCACCATTGGTAGCCGACTGGCCCCTTCTCGGCCATCAGTGAACACTACAAGAATTCACACTTTTAGCAACAAAAAAATTGGTCGCTAAAAGTCAATTTTTGGTCGGCAAAAGTTATCCGCGACCAATTTTTTTGGTCGCTAGTTTGGTCGCCAATTGAGGGTCGCGGAAAGTAATTCGCGACCAAAATTTTCGTTGGTCGGCAAAAGTTGGATTTGCCGACTAAATTTTTGGTCGCTAAATATTTAATTATCGCGACTAATTCATTTTGTCGCTAAAACACTTTGGTCGCGAAAAGTCACCTTTTGCCGACTAAATTTCTTAGTCGCCAATTGACACATTTTGCGACCAAAAAGTTTGGTCACCAATTGTGACATTTGGCAACCAAAAATTTAGGTCGCCAATTGTGACATTCTGCGACCAAAATTAGTTTGGTCGCCAATTGTTACTTTTCGCGACCAAAACTGTTGGTCGGCAAAAGTGAGTTTCCACGACCAACAAAATTTTTGGTCGGCAATACATGTATTTTTTGCGACCAAAACTCTTGGTCGGGAATTGTCATTTTTTGCGAAAAAAAATAATTTATTTGTCGCGACTAATAAATTAGTCGCCAAAGCAGAAAAACAATACACCTGTAATTCCTAATAATTCATTCAATCCATAATAAACCTATAATTTGAAAGCATCATTCAAATTAACTGAATCATTAACATTCGACACAATACATAATTCATTAACATTTGACATAATACAACTATTCTAAGTTTTCATTCACAAGTCACATCCATCTAGCATAACAAATTGAAACAATACATAATTTAGATTTACAGCATCAGGAAAATTGCTTAATCCACTAAGTTGCCTTGATAGCCAATCAAAAAGATCCTTGCGCCCTTTCGTGCCAACTACTGCATCCATCAAAGTAGTAGTGATGTAAGGCACCTAATAAAGAAACAGAATTGGAAAATTTATCAGAGAAGCATGATAGTGGCAGCAACACTGGATTGTAAACCTGTATCTTTGCAAAAATCAATTAAATCCTATAAACATGTACATCGTATTGAGACAACTAGCTGGCATAATAAAACTGTACCGGATACATACCCATTTGCCCTCCCGGGATTTGCTGAGGATGAATCCCTGCCATCTGATTGCTCTAAATAATTTGATTATTGAATAATGAGAGATGGCCAGCTGTCATTGGCTGAATATACATACCACTTGGTTGAGATCCTTGATGCATGCCACTCGGCATTGGCTGGGCATGTATGGCAGCCACCTGAGTAACCTGCTGCATCCGCTGAGGATATTGACTGACTTCTAGTTGGCTATTGTCTGCTAACTGAGCTTCCCAGGGTGGTAGTGGCAGCGAACTATTGCTCTGAGCACCTAAGAAAATTGTGCGAGCGCAAGGTCAGTTTTAAATGCAAAATGATAAATATATAAATCCCTCCCTGCTCAAGACATATCAAAACCTGGATTATCTTTCTTTTAAGGGGTAAACCAATAATTAAATGTTTCATTCCTCGCTCCCTCTCAAAGCTACCCCTAGAGCTTTGGCCCTGTAATTAGCTCATATTTGTGGACGTGGTACTACATGTACTTAGAAATTAGACAGGCCAAGCCCAGACACCCTCGTGAACAAAATCTAGAGCATCTAATAAATGGGTCATGAGGACTCCAAACCCAATCTCAGTAAATTCACATCAAACCCAACCAAGCCATCTAGATTCTAGCCCATTTCTTTTGAAATTTTGAAAGAGACTTTAAATTTGTAAAACTAAATATTTATTGCAATATATCATATATTGGTGTAATAATTAATTATAACATTTTAAAATAATTCACAAAATTATTAATTAATGAAGGCTGTAGATGTTATGGACTTCTATAAAAGGGCTTTGAAGAATAATATCTGAGGTTCAAAGAAACACGAACTTTGCGAGGAGGCTAATTATCGTGATAAGATAAATGAGAAGGAAAAAAAATACAATAAGAAGTTCGAAAGAGGCTAAGTGAACCAATTTCATATTTTAAATGGGTCCAAAAAATGACATTAGCCCTTAAAATTAGTAGGCATTAGGCGGGTTGGCATGTCACCGAAAATTGCCACTCCTAACTAGTTGTCTATTGATTGGGCATCTTGTGAGGCGAATCGAACTGTAGGATTGCACATATAGACATTTGAAAATTTAAAAAAATTATAAAGAATGCATATAGAGTGAACTAGAAACGCACCATAGGCGGAGAAGGTGGGCTGGGGCTATCTGTCCATTCCAGTGGGATTGATTGGCACCTTGTGTGTATAGTGGTTGCTCATATTGAGGTACCATCATGTTTGCCAATTCCATTTGAGTAAACCGAGGTCTGTGGAGGTTGAAAATTCTGCTTCTTTGAAGTTGTGGCGTTGAAGGTGGATATGCTTGTCCAAGCTGGATAAACAAAGTTGATTATTGTTATTTTGAGAAAACATGTCTACAAGAGCAAGGGCATTATCGATTAGCTACAGGATTTGTTGATCGGGGTTCAAGAGAACAATAGCTAGCATGTTCGCCGATGAAGGTGAGTTGAAGTCATCTCCACTCAAGAGGTCCATTTTAGGATTAACCTTTATTGGAGTTATTATAGGATCATTAGCGGCGGAGCAAGAGGAACTAACAGTGTATACTGCACTATTTGGAGGTGGATCTGTAGAAAAATCAAGGTATTTTCTTGCTTAGAATAATAACCAAAGAATGCATTAAAAAGATGTAAAATTCCATTAAAATTTTCATGCTAGGTTTGATGCTCAAGCCATATCAAAATGTGAACATCTCAAATGGTGAAGAGGAGGGGAATGGGGAAGGAAAAAGACAAAAAAACAAATCAATGGTTCAAGAAGAAAAAATAAACTTTCAATATAATAGCATCCATCAAAACAGAAAGCCAAAATACTTGTTCTATAATGAGAATAAAATTATAAAACACACTACTCTAGACATCCACTGCATAAATCTTCCAAAGTTCAATGATTCAATCACGCATTTAAAAGGTTTGTAAAATCTAATTTCACAAAATATATCCATTGCCTTATTGCTAAAGATAACATATCCCTAAAAATAGAGCAAAACATATCCACAATAAGTAATCAAACTGACTAAACAGAATTAAATCTCAATAAGATGTCAAAACATGTTTTCAAATAGAAGTTTTGGTCTCTACAAAGACCTGATCTAGATTGAATAGATGTTTTGAGATAATAACTTCGTAAAAAAAAATCAGGTACTAATAACCAATGTGCCAGGGTGCTAGCCAGCATAAATACTACAAGGAAATAATTCAAGTAAAGTTTATTACCCCCATCGAGCTTTTCTATCTCTCAGATCGATTAGAGGAGCATCCACAACAACCGATTCTCGAGCAGTTTGAGGATTACTTTTGTTTGTACAGTTGTTCCTGAAGAAATGGCGTCATGCTTGGCTAGGAGATGTTGCAAATCGTCATTCAATGCAAGCCCTTGACATAGCAGTGATTCATCTCTGCAAGAGTCAAAAGAAAATACACGGTGACAACTGTATTTAATGTAAAAGAAATGCAGAGTTAGCTCCCTATATAACTCTGTTCATTTGAAAAATCATAAACAAATATACAAGAAGAAGAGAAATTTGGGCTATGAATGAACCAAGAGTTGCACATTTAGTTTATGCTGATCCAAATCCCCTTTCTTACAATCAATGAAGAAGAGAAATTAGTTTGTCAGGGAAAAAACATTTGTAGCATAAAATAGGAACAACAAAGCGACTCAACACTACAGATTAGGGCTGCGAATGAACCGAGTTCATGGCAATCTGGCTATGGGCCTGTTCAAGTTCGTTTATCTATAAATAAACAGAGCATGTGCCTAGTTTAAGACTTGTTTGGTTTAACAGCCTGGCCAGGACTTTTGTGCTACCTTTATATAACAGAACATATTATATCTTACTCCGTAAAAAAATACAGAAATCAGGTCAGACATTAAAGGATGATGCATACACCATCACTACACCACCTAATCACTCAATGCATATAAGCATAAAGTTCAAAAGGTACTATTTTCTGGTGTCTTCTTTAATCGTATGTTCTATTATATAAAGCTAGCACAAAAGTTAAAGGATACACACCATCAATCACTACACCACCTGATCACTCAGTAAGCAAATAGGCATAAGTTCACAGGGGCTTCAGAAAATGTAAATGAGGGGTTAGAATTGGTTTCACACTTTCAATTTGATCTCAAAAGTTGTATGACATCAATGTCACTGCTAAATTGGCTGTTAATTAAAATAAAATATAAAAAATTCTTTCAAACAGAAAAAAAAGGACCTAATATATACCTCAATGTTGGAAACTCAGTGTTTGCAGAAGACTCAGCTGCTTCTTGCCCAAATTCTAGCGCTCGAATATTTTGTGGATACGATGTTAGAGGTTGGGTTTGCAGGGGTGTAAACACAGGGGCAGACCTTTTAGTTCTCTGGAGGAATACTGCCCCAATACGCTGAAATGAATAAAATATTTGCCTCAGAGAATTTATAAAACAAAATCTGGTGGTTAAATAGCCCCTATTTCTAAACAACAAAATGAAAAATCACACCTAGCAAATAATACATAAATATATGGAAGTATGGAATTTCTTACTGAAATATATACTTATCAATCTGAGAAATACTTTAAAAATACACAACTTACCAATAACTCCTGGTATGCGGCAAAGAATTGCGGATATCTTGCCCTTGGTCCCCCAAAATATATATGAAGAAATCAGAATGATAATAGGACACATTCTCATGTGTAACACATCACTTCTAAGCAGATAAAAGAATGAATTACTGCCATCATTTTCCTGCTTAAATAACAAAGGCCGAATTTGAGTGACTGCATATTTGTTGAAGGATTATGAAAAGCAATGGCAGGAAACTAACTAGACACTATTACCTTATGCTCATACTCGAAGAAGGTAAAAAAATTTGAATGGGAACAAGCCCAGAAAGATAAACAAAACCTAAAGGCTCCTTTTGGTACCTCCTTAAAATTGATTAGCTCAAAAGTTCCCACATTGGTGGCGACCGCTTCATCATTTCTTTTCCAATACAGTGTTTTACATTTTAACAAGGATAGATGTCTGCATCAGACAATCCTAGAATAGAAATTTAGATTTTTTAAACTGAAATAATGAAATTTGAGTGTTGAACCAATAGAATAAAGTTCATATTCTTGTCCCACTTTACTTGAGACCAAATTTCAGAATCCAATATATAATATGGCAATATTTTGGGGACACTCTACATTTCTTTTGAAGAATAATCCAATCCGATATACCGTCACTCCAAAGAGCAACTACACTAGCAGGCAGAAAAATACTCTACATATACTTTAATGGTCCAAACAGCAAAAGGCTATGCTATAGTTTGTACCCTATTGCAAATAATATTTGGGACAGATGTAAACCAAAAGCACCAGCCAGTAGATTATGCAGCTGAAGTGCATAAACAGCATAATATCTACACCCTACGTTACATGGACTCGGGTATGGGTGTCATGTGTGGGTATGTATCTAGAGGTCAGACTCATCAAACCACAAATTTAAGGATATGTGGACTCAGCAAAAAAATTTCATATTTTTATATTTTTAATCAAGTATGCGAGATAAAATGGTTCTATGAGTAATTTACAGTGTCAAAAAGGCATTTATAGCAATTATATAACAAGATGTTCATATAATAATAGTGTTAAATACAATTATATAAGAAGTGTCCAATTAAAATTATCCGACACATATCCCATACCCTTGTCTGAGTGTCGGGTGTCCGACATGGGTATTTAATTTATATTGAAGAGTCCGTGTAACATAGTCTGCACCCAGTCATACTTCAAAAGAAAAAGGAAGATGAGAAAATTTACTCATACTTAATCATTTATATCTGTGATCTAGCAAATTGTACCCTAGCAATCTTGTATTAAGTATAGTAACATTTCAAAAAAGAAAATACCAAGAGAAAAAAGCTTTATATGATCTGGGTGAGATATTATATGTTTCAGAGTAGGGGAGTTAAGACTATGTATCTTTGGTACCAAACACAATCTATATAATATGTTTTATATATAGTTTATATACTTGAGAAAGAAGAGTGGGAATAACAACTAGGGCTGGCTTGGAAGAGATGAACAAGTTGTTAAGCAAGTACATATTGATTGATGAGGTTAGATGCCTTCTCCCATTCTGCAATACCAAATGAACAGCAGTGATGAAAGCCATAACTTTGTGATGTAACATATTGATTGATTAATAAATAATAAATATCATCCTTACGATGACAAACCACAGTAGGATAATTAACAAACCTTGATTTAGTAATCAACTGAATGACTTCACCATGTTATAAGTAAATTTGAGCTAAGCTGGTTAAGACATTTATCTGCAATACCATCACCTGCTTACCATGCAAATGACATTAGCCACCTTCAAGTCTTTCTCCAATTCCCTCACCAAATGCAAATGACACATATACATATTACTTCTACAAGTCACATACCGGCATTATACTGCCTTCCAGATTAAGGTTGTTTAAATCATTAACAACATTTAGAATTGGTACTTGGTGGGTGGTGTTGCAACCATAAGCTAAAGGGATCATTGTTATCATTCACTATGTAACTTAACACCAAGTATTTCAAGTCTATGCTTTTCTTTTATAAGCAGAAAAACTCTTAGCATGAGAAAGAAAATTAAGAATTTAACTACAAAAAACCTCTTAACAACATATATGTTGATAGTTAAACTACTTACGTCATACCCAAGTAAAAAGTTGTCTAGTTCATTAATAAAGTATAAAAAGCCATTGGAAGCATTTCTCCATATCTCCAATTAATTGTCAAGTACCTACCATCCATCAAATTTTCTATTCACAGTTCTTTCCTACTCTTTCTTCTCATCCATTCCATGAAAACTCATTTATGAACATATCGGTTCTTGCTGCCCAATATTTCGTATCATCATATCAGTACTTATCTATATATATATCCGATGGATTTTATCATATAATTTGAACTTCCAACATCATTAGAGCATGTCATATCATCATGCCATCCTTGTGCTATGCTATCACAACCACTCAAGCAAGATGCATTACAGAGTTCTTCATAAATATTAAAGATATCATTAACAAGGTTACCAATTTTCTAGCTGAACTCAGAACTGTTGTCAAAAACACACAGAATTATTCTTTCCAAACACAGAAGCAATATTCTTTAGAAATTATCAACAATCAACACAGAATTATTCACCCAGAAACAGAAATTTACACAGAATCAACAAAGAAATTATTAGCAATCAACACAGAAATTATCAACAATCAACACAGAATGAACACAAAAATTATTAGCAATATTCTTTAGAAGCTGCCAAGCAATATTCTCTCAAAAACACAGAATCAACAATCATGACAAAAAAAAATTAGAAAACTTTATAAAATCAACACAGAATCAACAATAATCATCCTTTAGGAAATCAACTCAGAAGCAAAAAAATATTTTAAAAAATTATAAAATCAACACAGTGAAATAAAAAAAAAAAAATACCTAACAGAAATGGGTTGATCCTCTTTGTGTTCTTTGGATCACCTTCTTTGTGTTTATTAGGGTTTCAATCTTCTTCATGATCTTGTCCAATGTCTTCGATCCATTGTACGAGTGAGAGAGAGCCAAAAAAGGGGTGGGGGTAGACAACGGCGCTTGGGGGACAGGGAGACTGAGAGTGAGAGGAAGAGGAAGAGGGAGAGGAAGAGGAACAGAAATTGTTAGTCTTCAGCGATTGAGAGGGAGAGAGAGGAAAGTTGTCTTCGCCGATCGGAGAGAGAGAGAGAGAGAATAGAGTGAGAGGGAGAGGGATAGAGTGAAAGTGAGAGGGAGATAGAGGTTGCTGTTGGTCTTCGACGATTGGCGATCGGCGATTGGTTGTTATTGGTCTTCGGCGATCGGAGAGTGAGAGGGAGAGGGATAGAGTGAGAGTGAGAGACTAAGAGGGACAATGAGAGGGAGAACGAAATGGTGAGAGAGAGTGAAAGGGAAAGGAACGATTCTACACAAATCTTCCGAACCGTTGAGCTCTGTTTGGTGGACTGTGCTGATGAAAGAAACAGAGTCGTTGGGCTCTCTTTGGCTATTAAAAAAATTTCATTTCCCCCCTCCATCTTTCAAATTTCCCCCCAAACTTTTGGCGACCAAACTCTCAAATTAGTCGCAAAAATCGGTTCTTTCGCCGACAAATTTTTTTAGTCGCCAAATCTCAATCAACGGCAACTAAAATATTAGTCGCTAAAAGTAGTAATTTGGCGACTAATTTTTTTTGGTTGCTGAAAATAAATTTTTCGCGACCAAATTTTTGGTCGCCAAAAAATATGTGACCTTCCGCGACCAAATTTGTAGTTGGTCGGCAAAAGTATACCACTTTCTGCGACCAACATATTTTTTGGTCGCCAAAATATAACCTTCTGCGACCAAAAATATTTGGTCGCCAAAATTAATGATCATTCGCGACTAATTAAAATTTGGTCGCCAAATGTCATTTTTTTGCGACCAAAATTCTTTTGGTCGGCAAAAGTGGTCGCAAAATGTGTAAATTCTTGTAGTGGAAATTTGCACAGTGTGTTGTTAGGGTGGAGCAGAGGTGTTCTGGAAGTGGGCATAATTATTGGTGTTCAATGCGCAAACAGAGGCATTCAATAGCAAGGCAGTGGCTTTTTGGGTAGAAACCGAGCACGTGTATGAGCCTTCCTTGCATTTTAAGCTTCCTTAACATTTAAATATCTAGCTCGAATATGTGTTGTAATTAATTAGTTGTAGCTAATTAAGTGTTGTAATTAATTAGTTAGTTTAACTAGTTATTCAATTTCGTTTTGTAATTAGTTAACTAGAATAGTTAATTAATTCAGTTTGTAATAATTAGTTAGCTTAGTTAGCCTAGTTAGCTAATTAGCTCTTATACATTAGGACCCTTCTTCGTGAGGGCGTAATGTTGTAATAAGTGTGTGTGCATGTGTGTGTGTTTTCCAACCCCACGTCTTTCTTCCTTTTATTTAATCCCTTTTGATGGTTAGATTAGGGACATATTTCAAATTAGCGTAACTCATGCTTGCATCTATTCATTTGTATTGCATGCAACGAGGCTCGACGCATTATTCAAACTGCATTGCAATTTCAATACTTATTTGAATACGTGTTTAACCACATGTTATCAAATCGAATCATATGCCATATTAGTAGCCGAGCCTATTAATTGCATATTGCATGTGTTGCATTAGACATCTTAACATAATTAGGAATCATGCATATTTTACTAACTTATGTTTTCTTAGCTTGGAGTACTAGGTGAGTATTTACGCTTTAGCATACTTGCATGAGTGTGAATGTTGCCATGATTCGCATGCTTGCCATGAGGCTATATGCTTACTTGCTAAACTGCATAAATGCCTGTGGATGAAGGCTTGTTGTTTGAATTGGAATGATTCAATGAATGTAAGTTTTAAGCCCACTTTGTTGAGTGGCAAATCACGTTTTAAGCCCATTATGTTTGGTGGCAAATCCACAATCTTTAACCCCACTTGAGGTGGCAAATTCAAACCATTTTCGCAAACAAACATGAGTTGAATTGTTCTAAATTGAGCAAACTAGTCTATACTTGCTTGTGCGCATCACATAGTAAAGCTAGTTTAATAACTGGAACAAGAACACATAATATTTATAAAAAAATCATATCATAATTAGTAGAGGCCAATCTTTGATCGGGCGAGCGGGGGTGCTCAATTCGTGACCTTTCCTTCTCATACCTAAGTTCCCGAGCCGAGGCAACTTTGGTGATGACAGACATGTGGCCTTTGGCACGAGTCATGTGTTTCCTAAATTTCCCGAAAATAAAATATTTAGTTGGTGACTTTGTATTTGGCAAAGCAGTCCAATTTTGGCATTTTTGATTCAAAATCAATTTTCTAAAACGATTTGCGAGATTTGGACTATTTGGTGTTTATTAGTTTCACATTGCACTTGTGAGATTAGATTCAGAATCACGGGAGTTTGAACTATAGGGCTTTCTTTTAAACCTTCTGAAAGGGGGCGCGAAAAAACTGAGCTACAGCGGTAGGGACAGAATTTGTAAAACCACGATCGTGGTTGATTTAACCCTCATTCTAACGTTCATTTCATGCATACCCATGTTCAAAAAACCTCTCACTCTCTCTCTAGGATCCTTCTCTCTCTAGATTTTCCCTCCCATTCGCATTTCCCAATGGTTCTTATAAAATTTTCTTTGAATACGCTCCTAATCCTCTACCTTTTGGACCGAGTGGAATTTGATTTGGTTGAGTTTTGGGTTTCTCTTGGTTTTTTGGCTCGTTCTCACAATTTTCCTTGTGATTTCCTCTACCCCCTCTTGATTTTCAACTTTTTCTTGAATTTCCCTCTCCTAGGGCTTGGATTTGGGGTTTTTCACCTAATCTCACTTACCCACACATTTTTCTTCATTTTTCCTTACTTTCTTCACTATCCCTCCATGGTTAGACCATGAGAAGGAACAACCTAAGAGGCCCTTTACACGCAGCTCCAATACAAACACTAGTGGTAGCACTTCTGCACGGCCTTCGGATGTGAGCATGATCACCACCACACCCAAAACTGCCAACTCGTTCGCCAACACCTCAAACATAACTCCACAAACCTCAGCCAGCCAGACCTGAGCTCAAAGGGTCTTTACCCTGCTTCACATGCCTTTATCCAAGGCCTTAGGGGTCCTGATAAAAAAGGGGCATCTTAAACCACTAGAGCCTAGCGCTCTACCTGATCCTCTTCCTTCAAGACACAACCCGGCCAAATATTGCGCTTTTGACCAGCAGCATGGTCATGACATTGATCAGTGCTATAGGCTACGCCATGAGATTCAAGATCTCATCGATAATAAGGTGATAGCATCTCCCCAAAATCCAAACGTCACTACAAATCCTCTCCCACCACATAACCAAGTCCCTCCACCCCGGCAAATAAACCTCATCCACACACTAGTCATCCCTTATGACCCTAGTATATATATCACCCCTTCTTACCTACCTAAGCTGACGTTATTCATTCCTGATAGCACAGACTTGTGCATGATGAGCACGCCTTCACTCCAACTCGAACCAGTGGTTGTGACAGTGGAAGATGAAAGGAGGTCAGCATTAGTGGAGAATGCCAATTTGTTGCCTGAAGATTCTGAGGATTTATCTGAAGAGATGTGCAACCCCTACTGCCATATTATCCCAGTGGACCAAGTTAAGTTAGAAGTGATGTTGCCGATCGGGATGGAGGTCAGTGTAGTTCGAGAGAATGGGCCAAGTCAGGGATTAGATGATCTAGCCGACTTAGAGGAGGACATAGACAATTTGCAGTTCTTTGATGAGCAAGATCAAGGGGATGTGCACATTGATTGGTTTGATCTGAATGGGTCAACAGACAATTCTGGGTAGCTAAGCGATGAGTCGATATAGATGAGGGAACTGGATCAAAGTTGGAAGAACAGAAAGCGGGGACCACTGCAATGACCGGAACGACCAATAGAAAGGGTAAACTACCGGAAAGCACCGATGAAGAACAATTGGCTTAGGAACTGGGCATTGTTAGTACTGTATATATAGAACAAGAAGTTGCGCTGGAGCGGTTTGGGCAAGAAATGAGTGAAAACGATCAGAAAACTGGAAAAGCTCAACATCCTGCGGGAAATGTTTGTGATAATAGAATGATCCGAATGGAGCCAGACGAGTGTCTGTCGGCTGCTGAAGGGGTCTGGTGGGATGACGACGACCTACACTTGGCTCATACCGATGAGGATTGGGGTGAAAACCTTCCTGACAATACTTGAAATGTGGAAAAAGTCGACCATATGACAAGAAGTGGCCGATACTTCAAACCACCACATCTGGACTAACCTGAGGCATTTGGGAAGGATAAAGAAGTTGAGAAACAGAAAAAAAAAGTAGTTAGAGGAAGAGGCTGTGTTGAAACAGTTGAAGAAGATTCAAGTTGACATATCTATCTGGGGTTTGCTTATGGCTTCGCAAGTGCACAAACAGGCTGTACTGACGGCGATGGATAAAGCTAAGTTGTCCATCGACACCACCCTGAAACAATTGGTGGGATTAGTTTTCCCAGGAGGTGCTGTACCAACTTTGACCTTTTTAGACAAGGAATTATCGCCAGAAGGCTCTGCATACAAGAAGCCTCTATACATATCCGTAGAATGCTAAGAAAAGTAGATACCAATGGTATTGGTCGACACCGGGTTAGCAATTAATGTCTGTCTTTGTCGTACAGCTTATGTTATTGGTCTGAAACCAGCTGATTTTGTGCCTACAGCCCAGGTGATCCGGGCGTATGACAATACAAGCAGAGAGGTGATAGGGACAGTGCAGATCAGAGTACAGGTTGGCCCAGCTCAACAGGACATCGAGTTCTATGTTCTGGATGTCCCGACCATTTTCAACTTACTACTTGGGCGACCCTGGCTGTACCAAGTAAAAGTTGTTTCTTCCATCCTCCACAAAATGTTGAAGTACCCCCATGGAAAGGGGTAGCCATAGTCTTCGGGAATTCATCTAGATATCCTCCGCTAGAGGTCACTAAACCTATGCTGGAGATCGTGCATGGTGAAGAAGATGTCTTCCTTTTGGGGTTTACCTTGGCTGAGGCTCGGGTAGTGTAGAATATCTTGGCTATTGATGAGGGCTTGTATTTTAGCACCCAATCTGTGTACTTCATGAACAAACTCCAACACATGCCAGGAATGGGGCTAGGAAGAAGTGGCTAGAAGGGCGTTACTGCGTTGGCCGATGTGCCACATAACCCACATGCCTTTGGTCTTGGCTATACTCCCACCAAAAAGGACCGGGTAAGGAAAGGGAAAGAGATGGCAGGAAGAGCCAGAGCTAAGCAGACCGGAAAGTGCTATGAGGTTGTGCACCGACCAATTCGGGGAACCTTGAATGGTTATTTTGTTCAGGAAGGCGAAGACTTCCTATTTTGTGGTTTTCCCGAACCTTGGTTCAACTCCAAGAAGTAGCGGGTTCTCGGTTTTGAGATTTTCTTTGACTTGTAGCTGCAAGACACTGATACAGAAGAAATGGCTGAACCGACTGCTGTAGCTGCGAAGGGCACGGAAAGTGATTCTAACAACGACGAGCATGAGCTAGGAACAGCACTAGCATGTCTCCTTTCGGATCCTCTGATCAACTTAGAGAGCTTGGGGGGTGACCTAACTATTTCTATGATCGGGGACCAACTGGGTGTGAACCCTTCTAGTAGCATCTTGGATGCATCTGACGCACCATCCCTCATTTGGCAGATAGAGGAGGGCTAGCTTTCTAGCAGTTCTGAGTCAGGTAGTGAACCAGAATCTGATTCCACAAAGTCTGTGGAGTCGGAATCAGATTTCGGTTCTTCTGAGTTTGGGTCAGGTATTGTTGGGAGTGATAACCTGGATATCGAGGTTTTGTCCAGGTTGTCTTTTTCCTTTTCTTTTGAGTCGGTTATAACCGAGGATTTGGATGAGCTAGGCCTTTTGAATGAGAATGCCACTGCAGATTTTGAGTATTTCTTTGTGCCTCTTGTTTATTGCATTGATCATGATTTTCAAAATTTTGTTGAAAAAGATGAGGAGCGAATTCCTTTGGTTTTGAAAAATTTGATTAATCGAGAAAAGGAGAGGTTTGCAAAACCCCTTGCCGATGAAATCATTGCTA
Source organism: Camellia lanceoleosa (assembly GCA_025200525.1). Lineage (NCBI taxonomy): Eukaryota > Viridiplantae > Streptophyta > Magnoliopsida > Ericales > Theaceae > Camellia > Camellia lanceoleosa. The sequence continues at coordinate 105,318,229 of CM045766.1, read as the reverse complement.
TTAATGTGGGTACTGAGAAGGATCCACGTCTGGTCCAGATCGGGTCCACGTTGTCTTCGGAAGAGTGCGAGCGCTTAGTCGCTTTATTAAAAGATTTGATAGATGTTTTCAAGTTGTCCTACGAAGATATGCCTGGAATCGATCTTGAGATTGTATAACATCAGATCCCTTTTGACCCCGAGGCCCTACCCATCAAACAGAAGTTGCCGAGAATACGCTCGGATTGGGCTTTGAAGATTAAGGAGGAGGTCACCAAGCAGATAGACGTAGGGTTCTTGCTAGTATCTAAGTATCTAACTTGGTTAGCCAACATTGTTCCAATACCAAAGAAAGATGGCATAATTTGGGTGTGTGTGGCTTTCAGAGATCTGAACAGAGCCAGTCCGAAGGACGCCTTTCCTCTACCATTAATGAATTGGTGGACTTTACTGCAGGTCATGCATTGCTCTCATTTGTGGATGGATTTCTCAAGTATAACCAGATTCTGATGGCACTTGAGGATAGAGAGAAAACCGCCTTTACCACGTCGTGGGGAACCTACTGCTATCGGGTGATGCCGTTTGGGTTGAAGAATGCTGGGGCTACCTATCAACGGGCTGCAACCACAATCCTACATGATATGATCCATAAAGAGGTCGAGTTGTACGTGGACGACATGATTGTCAAGTCCAAGGAAAGAGAGGGCCACTACACCGCCTTGAAGAAATTCTTTCAATGGATCAGAGAATACAGATTGAGGTTGAATCCACAGAAGTGTACTTTCGGTGTAACAGTAGGGAAAATGCTGGGGTTCTTAATTACACAGAGGGGCATTGAGGTAGATCCTTCCAAAATCAAGGCCATCCTAGAAATGCCACCACTAAAGACTGAAAAGGAGGTGCGAGGCTTTCTGGGCAAAGCGGAATTCATAAGACAATTTATTTCTAAATTAACCTTGACTTGTGAACCACTATTTGGTCTCTTGAAGAAAGGAAAAAAATTCTAATGGGATGATCGATGTCAATTCGCTTTTGAGCAGATCAAGCAGTACCTTCAAAACCCACTCGTGTTGTCACCGCCAGAGCCAGAGAAGCCCTTGATTTTGTATCTGTTAGTCATAAACACAACGATGGGATGCATGCTCGCTCAGGAATCTGAGGATAGGCTGGAGAAAGCCATCTATTACCTGAGCAAGAAAATGCTGGATTATGAGACCCGCTAGAGAAAGCTTGCCTAGCCTTGGTATGGGCTACCAGGATGTTGAGGCACTACCTGTTAGCTCACTCCATAATTCTAGTTTTGAGATTAGATCCCATCAAATATCTCTTCAAGAAACCAGCGCTTATAGGTAGGCTATCCCGTTGGTTGTTTATCCTCTCCGAATTTGATTTGAAGTATGTTACTCACAAGTCTGTCAAGGGGAGAGCGGTAGCAAAATTCCTGGCAGATCACCTAGTGGAAGGGGATGAAGCGGTAGAATAACTGTTCCGAGATGAAGCTATTCTACAAGTTGAGGAAGAGATTTGGACAATGTACTTTGACAGAGCATCTAATCAATACGATTATGAGATAAGGGTGTTGATGATAGCACCCGACAATTCCCATATACCTTTAGCCTTCAAACTTTGGTTCAAGGTATCTAACAACGAAGCAAAATACGAGGCATGTATCGTTGGTTTAGAAGCTGCCCTGGAACTAGGGGCAAAAAGGTTGGACGTCATTGGGGACTCGAACCTAGTTGTGTCTTAAGCAAAAGGAGACTGGAAGGTTAAAGAAGAAAAGATGAAGATTTATCACTAAGCCTTGGATGTTCTGATTCCTAGGTTTGAGAAGCTGACCTTCATGCATCTATTAAGAGAGAACAACATGTTCGTCGATGCCTTGTTAACTTTATCTTCCATGATAGACATTTCGTTTGGAGTTCGGATGCGTCTGATCATTATTGAACAGAGATATACGCTGACCTATGAGACTATCACCGCAATAGATGAAGTGAAAGATCAAAACCCTTAGTTTTATGATATCTGGAACTTCTTAGAAAAAGAGGTTTATCCACCAGGGGCAAATGCCAAAGATAAGAGGGCAATACGGCGGATGGCCGTTCAATTTATCATCTGCGGAGGTAAACTGTACAAGAGGGGTCATCTGAGAATGCACAAGTTGTGTGTCGACGCAGAGGAATCAAAGTGCCTAATGGAGGCCATTCATGTGAGAGAGTGTAGAGCGCATATGAAAGGAGTAATGTTAGCCCGGAAGATTCTCAGGCAAGGTTACTACTGGTCTACTATGGAGGAAGATTGTATCGGTTTTGTTCGACGATGCCACAAATGCCAGATTCATGCCAATCGCATGACATTCCGCCGTCGAAGCTGTACAACATGACTTCACCATGGCCTTTCTTAGTCTGGAGAATCGACGTCATTAGGGTAGTCACACCAAAAGGGTCAAATGGGCATGAATACATTTTGGTGGCAATTGATTATTTCACAAAGTGGGTGGAAGCTTAGTCTTATGCAGTGTTGAAGGCATCACATGTGGCTAAGTTCATCCAAAACAACATCATTTGCCGTTATGGAGTCCTAAACGAGATCATCTCAGATAATGGTCCCCATTTCAAGAAAGAAATGATCAACTTGTTGGAAAAATACAACGTGACTTTCCATAAGTCATCCACATAACGGCTACAAACCAACGGAGCTGTTGAGGCCGCCAACAAGAACATCAAGCATATCCTGCAGAAGATGGTTGAGACTTATAGGGACTGGCCAGACAAATTGCCATTTGCACTCTGGGGTTATAGGACTTCAATTCAGATGTCTACTGGGGCAACTCCTTACTCTCTTGTTTATGGGATGGAAACTGTTCTGCCGATCAAAATAGAAGTTCCGTCGTTGTAGGTTATGGCTAAGGGTAAGATAGCAGAGGCGGACTCGCAGCAGAGTAGGTTCGAAGAATTGATGCTGTTTGATGAGAGAAGGCTGAAAGCACTGTACCATATTCAGGGTTATTAACGTAGGATTGCTAGGGCTTTTAATAAGAAGGTTAAGTTCCAGAATCTTAAAGAGGGGGATTTGGTGCTGAAAGACAACCGAACTCCCATCCATGACTCTAGGGGCAAGTTCAGATCCAATTGGACTGGTCCTTACATCATCAAAACTGTGTGGTTGGGTGGAATTGTTATTCTCATGGACCTAGATGGCCTAGAAGTTTCCCAACCGATCAACATGGACAAGTTGAAGAAATATTATCCCTGAGAGTCTCCTTAGGCCGAAAATCTGAAAGGGCGACCTAGGCAAAAGTTAGAGCACAAAAAATTAGAAAAAAGAAAAACTGAGCTCGCAAGGTTGAAAACCCTAAAGGGCGGCCTTGGCAAAAGTTAGAGCTCAAAAGGAGAGCGCTAATACTCGAGTGAGCCAGAACCGAACTACGTAAGGCCTGATTTCCATCTTCGGGATACATAGGCAACTTCATCCCGAAGTTCGGCCATAAACACCTCCAACTCAATTGTCCTGTCCATGTGTTGATCAGGTCATCTTTTTCTCTTCTTTATATGATTGTTCGGTTCGGTTGTGATCCTCTCTGAGAACTGGTTACAGTGCTGAGCAGTGTTTTTCAAACAAAGGGCAATTTGTTGTCTTCGGATCCGGGGTTATACATCTCGAGGATAGATTCTGCGTGTGTCAAGTTGTGATCCTTATCGACAATGGTTTTGAAAAGTTTTGATAAAAGTTGACTTTGCTTAAATTTTACCTTTTACAACTTAGACCATTTTTGGTCCAAAAGGAAAATTTTCAGTGCTCACAACTTTAATTTCATTGATTTTAATACAAAGTTCTCTAACTCTCGGTACAAATCAAAGCTGCTTTTTATTACATGCATAAAACTTGAAAAAAAGGATCAAAGCAAATAAATTAGGGGCATAGATGAATCAGGTGTTCCTGTGTCCCTCGCTTGTGCTCGTGGAAGCCTCTGATGCCAAAGTGGGCCCAGATTGTGCCTCATGTTCCAGCCAAGTTAGGCATTCGTCAGAAATGGCGCAACTGAAACTAGGGGCAGGAGCCAGAAGCTCTCTCGTCTTCTAAGCAGTGAGGTACCTAGCCAAATGTGAACCTCGAACGGGGAATGGAACCAGGTACTCTACCTCATCCTCTGGAAAAGTCTAATCATGTCCAAATTGACCCCTAAATCGGAATGGAAAGTATAATACACAATGTGTCAGGCCAATTAGTTCAATGCCAGGTTGCCGAGCCATGCTGTAGCTCATTTCGGTCAGATCAAGTCAAGGGCAACGCCAAGTAATGTTAGCAGCAGATCTGTTGCACATCCAATGGCACCACCATCCTTTATTCAGAAAATCAACTAGCTGTTGGTGGAAAAAGTATGCTTGGGCTAAGTATGCGGAGTAGGAGTCCACTACTATTAGCTTGTCCATAAGCCATATCTGGGGAGGGATGAAAAAAAAAAAAGAGATCAAAGAATAAAGAGGTGTACGTTGAGAGAAAAAGTGAGAAAATGGCTTTGAGAGAAAAATAGAGCATGAGTGCCGAGAGATGTGAGAAACACATAGCAGAAAGGGTGGGAAACATTACTTGAAAAAGTAGTGGACTCCCTGTGAATTTGGCTGTCTCTCGCAGATGGAAGGTGTCTAAACCCATCAAAGTCTTGGCCAATGCCAAACCAATGCAACTCTTGCCCTCTTTCAAACCTTGGGCTACTTCGATTAATCGAATGCTAGACCCGCCGAAACTAAGGGCAAGGAGGAAATGTGCTAGCATGCACAAACAAATGGTGTGTTGTTGAAAACCTCGACAAAGAGGATCACCGCGGTCGCCAGCGTCAGAAAATCGATAGATCAAACTAGGAATGTCCAGCTCTCTATTGTGAACCAAGGAATGGGCCTCATGTGGAGTAAGCCCACACATCCTTCCCAAAGCTTGAATGTTACCAACACGGGGCTGAGGCAAGATTTCCTCATTGCGCCAAGACTCCATTAGCACTTGAAATTCTTCGATTGTCGGGCATAGCTCTTGTCCCCCAAGGCTAAAGATGTGTGTAATTAGGTTCTAACATTTAGCTGCGGCATGTAGAAACGAAAAACACAGTGGAGTACGACTCAGAGGGAATAGGGCATTTATGCCAAAACCCCAAAAATTCACCTTTTCCGAGCCACCTAAAGTTACAATCCAATCCGAGAGGTTTTGGGCAAGAAATGGCTCCATTTCTGGCAAAAACAATAGCCAAAATGAGTTCTGGAGAAGAAATGATGAAGATGAAACTTTTGTAAAAGATAAGGCAGTGAGTGGAAGCCAAGTGGCAACAATTTGGAGGTTCCTTACATTGATGGCTGACCGGCCATTAGTGATGGCCGACAAGCCACCTTGGTAGCCGACTGGCCACCACTGGTGGCCGACAGCCTTCTTGTCTGTCTTGTTGTCCACCTATGTGCTGAGAATGCTGAAGGCATGTGTTGTGTTTTGTTCGTTATGCATTTTAAGGTCTTGTTTTGAGTCTTTTTAGTTCTAGCAAGTTTCTTGAGTTGTATTTGAGTTGTTTTGTTTATCAAGTTGTTTATTGTTTTGTTGTTTATCGAGTTATTTTATTTCGTGTCAAATTGTTTCTATTTTGATTATCGAGTTGTATGTTGTGTTTAGAATTTCAAGTGTCGGTTAGTTCATTACCCGATTAAGAGAGTTATGCCAATACCATGTTCAAGTTTCATTATCAAATTCAATCTCGTTTTCATGTGATGTGGTGCTCATGATGCAAAATACAACACTTTTTCAAATGAAAACTAGTTTTCATTCCGATCATGGTTGTTTTAACAAAAGTGCAGTACAAGTTTTTAAAGCAAATAAAACCTATCTGAAACTGTACAATGTGCTAACACTACTAACAAAAAGAAGCTAAGCAAAAAAATAAAAATAAATAACTATAAGAAAATTAGCGCTAGTCGCCTCAGGCTCGTGATGCCCTCTTTGTCCTCTTTCTCGGAGGAAGGGACTCTGGGGCACTGTCTCTGTCGGCACCACCGTCTGAGTCTGAACCAGAGTCTGAGCGGGTGCCATCTTCACTCTCTGTCTCTGAAGCTGCCTTGGCATCAACATCCCCACTCTCGGATCCCGAGCCAATGTCATCATCTCCACTCTCAGATGACTTTGACTGTGGACTCACTACCTCCTCGGAGCCACTCGTCTTAGTGTCGTCATTGCTCAGAATGGGCTCTGAAGGATCACTCTCATCTCGGGTGCCCCTGGCTCTGCTTCGACTGTGTGTCAGAGCCTGTCTCTCTCTTCTCCTTGTTGTTGGAGGAGGCATCGCAGATCACTTGCTCATAGGGCCATTACTCAGGGGCATTGGTGGCGTTACATGTAGAAGGATGCTAAAGCTTATGTCAGAAAGTGTGAGAAGTGTCAAAGGTTCGCACCTTTGATACATCAACCAGCAGTAGATTTAAACCTAGTGTCTAGCCCTTGGCCATTTGCCTAGTAGGGCATGGATCTTGTTGGACAACAACCCCAAGTGACTAGACAAAGGAAGTACCTGCTGGTAGTAACTAACTATTTCACAAAGTGGGTAGAAACTGAACCCCTTGCGAAAATTTGGGACATTGATGTAAAGAACTTCATATAGAAGAACATCATCACTAGGTTTGGGATCCCAAGGGCAATAGTAGCAGACAATGGTACACAATTTGATAGTAAGCTAATCAAAAACTTCTGTGCAAAGTACAAAATCAAGAACTATTATTCCACTCCAAGTTTCCCTCAGAGTAATGGTCAGGCAGAAGCATCCAACAAAACTATCTTGGATGGGATCAAGAAAAGGCTGGAAGCAGCAAAAGGAAAATGGGTGGCAGAGTTACCCAATGTACTCTGGGCATATCGGACTACTCCAAAAAGATCAACTGGGGAATCCCCATTTGCCATGGCTTATGGCACAGAAGCAGTCATTCCTCTAGAAGTCGGCATCCCAGGGATCAGAACCCAAGGAGTAGAGAATAGGACTTACGAAGCATTCCTAGCCCGAGATTTAGACCTACTTGAGGAGAAAAGAGAGAGTAGCAATTCGGCTGGGGGCATACCAGCAACAACTTGCTAGGACTTATAATAAGAAGGTTAACCCAAGAGAGTTCAAAGTTGGGGACCTAGTGCTAAGAAAAGTGGTCGGCAACAACAAGGATCCTAGAGAGGGCAAGTTGGACCCAAATTGGGAGGGACCTTATAGAATTATCTCCGTAGCCGGCAATGGTGCATATTGACTTAAGAACAGTGAAGGTAAAGAGTTGCCAAGACCTTGGAACACTTGCAACTTAAAGTTTTTCTATTATTAGACTTTCTTGTTTTTCAAAATTTATGTCATAATTTTCTTAGCCGAGGTAGTAATAAAATTTTTTAGCTTGATTTTTTAAGAATTTGAAAGTTTGTGTGATTGGACTGACTAGTCCTTTGGCGATGTTTCTAATTGAAACATGACAAATAACTTACACTTATTATATGGCAGAGTTGAATTATACTTGCATATAATAGAGTTGAACTAAGTTAGCAATGTTTATGATTGAAACATGACGAATAACTTGGACTTATTATATGGCAGAGTTAAATAATACTTGCATATAATAGAGTTCTACTAAGTTGGCGATGTTTCTGATTGAAACATGACGAATAACTTAGACTCATTATATGGCAGAGATGAACTTAGACTTGCATATAATGGAGTTAAACTAAGTTAGTTTAACATAGTCTTTCCATGTCAGCAGAATTAAGCTTCGAATGAAGCTAAGTGCATTTCAATTAGATTAACAAAAAAAACCAAGGTTGAGAACCTTGGCTAGTCTTTGTTTGAATCTGACTTCGGCAAAAACTATACGTACTTAATATGGACATAAGTGAAATTTAAGTTCACATTAGGGGGCAAGGAACTGGAGAATGATGAATGAGCTTAAAACTTTGAAATGCTTTGGACTTGTCAAAATTTAACACTTGTTGAAATTTCAGAGAAATTTACATATTGAAGTTAGCCAAGGTTATATTGGAAGAAGTATTTGACATACGTACTCGTCGATATGACCAAGTTGCCAAACTTGGGAAGAATAGAAGATGGAAGTCTTGATAGAAGACAGTAAGTGAGAGTGAAGTGGCAAGATTAAAAAAACAACACTTGTAAAAATATTTTGAAATATTTTTAAGTGTTAAGCCAAGGCCGAGATAAACAATCAGAAGTATATCCGAGGTACTTTACTCCGAGGAGATTATACAGTTAAAGGTATACTTTGAAGACATGCAAAATTATTCTAAGTATGAAAGTGGTAAACATACATAAGAGAAAAGAAGGCATTCAAACACTTAGAAGAAATGAGGAAACTTGTTTTCAGAAAAAGATTACTTGTTCAAATTACATAAGCGGCACACTAGCCAAATATGAAGTTAGACATTTTTTAGACAAAAACAAAATACAAACAAAAGAAGACAAAGAATACAGAGAAAAGATGAAAAATCCTAAGTACTTGGATTGGCTTGTGATTCCTCAAAATCGGCTGGTGGCGCTGCATTCTTGTCGGCCTCTATTTCAGCGTCTATTTCTTGCAAAGTCTAATCCAGACTATAAACCTCGGCCTCAGATGTGGTTGGTTTGGGGGAGACGCCCTTGGATGCCAAGTCATCCTCATTATCTTGAGTCAAGTCTATTTGCTCATTGAGGGTGGGAGACTTGACATCAGTGGTAGCCTCCTCATCCACTTCGTCAGCTTCGTCATCCTCGGCGTCATCTTTGGGCTTTGGAGAGAAAGACACCTCAAGCTGATTGATATCTCAGAGTTCATCGGTATAGATAGCTTGTTGAGTGTCACCATCCAACCAAGGTAGTAACCTCGATTGCAAGCCAGGTTGACTTGCTGTCTGTATTGGTCGCGGACGATAGCTTGTCCCTCCTCAAAAGCTTTATCATCAGCCGCCTTTACTTCAGCCTCCTTTGAGGCAAGGGCCTCTTAAAGTATGGCCTCTAAGTCAGCTACCTTGGCCTTGGCAGCTTCAAGGTCGGCTCTTGCGGCCTCGGCTTCATCATGGGTAGTTTTTGCTTTTTCCTCGCCAAGTCTTGAGCAACTTTGGAGGCCTTAGCCTGATCTAACAGTGCTCGATTGTTGGCCTCGGTGTGGTTGAGCAAGGATAGGAGTTTGGCAACATCCTTGGTCTTCCTTACCAACTCTTTCCTCATCATATCGGTTTTAACAGCAAAGGAGTGAGCGTGCTGGATGGCCTACAAGAAGTAAAAAACAGGTTAGTAAAAATTGACTAAGTATAGAAAGACTACAAAAGAGTAAAGAGACTTACCAAGACCGAGTGTTGCGTCATGAGGGCAAAGTTTTCGTATTCGTGCAACTCTGCCATGCGGTTCATGTCTTCGGGCAGAAGAACAGTCATTGACAGGGCTGCGTCGACTTCAAGATTTGCCGCATTGTCACCGGCAGTAAGGGGTCTGTCGTTGACCATAACCTCGGGCGCCCAGGTCGTGGTGCGGGAATAGCTAGTGCCTTCTAGGTGGTTGGATCTTTGCTTTTTGGCTGGTGAGGCATCGGATGATGGTGCCTCGGCTGGCCTTTTTTCGGCAGAAGGGGCGCTCTTTTCGGCCTTGGCTAGTTTCGAAATTGGCACAGTGTTCTCAGAATCGATCTGAGTCACTGTGGCCTTTGCTTTGGCCTTCTTCATCCGTTTTGACTTTGGATTTGGTTGAGATGGAGAGGACGAGGATTGCATTATCACAACCACTGGGATGCCGGCTAGAAGGTCTTTAACAATTGCCGATTTGTAGCCTATTTCGTCGGTTATGGAGGCGACTGTTACTTTGGTGCCGAAATGGAATGCTGGGAGTGCGGTAGATGGGTTTGCTAGATTATAAGCTGATGCCTCACTGCTTTGGTGTCTGCGGCTTCGAGTCCTCCCAGCTGGAGCGTTGCCAGGAACTCGGCGATGACATCGGTGCTGATGTGGACGAATCAATTGGGGAGCAAAGGTGGATGGTTGCTCAATAGGACTAGAGATAGATCCCTGATTAGGCCTTGATGATGATTCAGCTTATGGAGTTATTGCTGAAGGTGGAGACTCGCTTTTCTTGGAGACGTCGGGCAGTGCGAATTTGTACATCAGTATATAGTTGAGCAGTAGGGGGCTTTGCGCTAGTCAACTTGCAAGCCCAGGAGCTTCTTAAGGCCTTTGCTGGGGAAAAAGGTTTTGTAGAAATCCTTTGATGGCTGAGGGAGAGCTGCAAGTACAAGAATAAGACATTAGAACATATACGGGGAATTAAGTGATAAGACTTAAAAGCATGTAATGTCATATCCCTGACTCGCCCCTAAAAGGTTCGGGCATGACCCACTTAGAAACAGACAAAATAACCTGTTATAAATGATATTCGGGGCCTGAACGGAAGCGTTAAAATAATAGAACAACATACAGACACATCCATTGTGCTACTACAATTAAGCCAGGACCAAGGCTCGCAATTAAACATATAGTGTTCATGCGTCTGAGGTTAAGTTACATACACATTTACAAGTCCAGCCCAGAGTTTGGGCACACAAAATATTACATACAAACAACTTTGGCCCGCAAAACATGGATACAAAATAACAAGGACTAGCAAGACTGCCCTAGCGTATGAAGGCTTCTCCAAGTGCCTGGTTGTCCTTAGGTTGACAAAAGATACATGATAACGAAGCTAGAACTGACCTCCAAGTTGATCTCCTACAGAATCAGATAAAATTTCAGGGTGAGACAAGCTCAGTGAATAACAATACTTAAGCAGTTTAATAGCTAACTTTAACCACAATGCATAACAGTGCATTTACAAAAATGAAATACAAAACTGAGTCTGATATGGTTTTACTTTCAGAACGGCCTTTGGCCTAATGTTACAATTATAACAGAACGGCCTATTGGCCAAGAATTATCAGAACGGCCTTTTGGCACAGAACAGCCTTGCGGCCCAGAACAGCCTTATGGCCCAGAATATATAGATATGTATGTATATCTTTTTAACATTTCATTTCCATTGAGTTCCAATTAATACATATGCTAATGTCATAATTGATGGAAAACAGAAAGTTATTAACAGACATTAGCGATAAATAAATGTACATTTGATGTACTATTACTCACAGTGTTGTGATGGCGCGCTAGTTCCTTCCGGAGTGTGCCCTGCACATAACCATAACTTGTAAATTAGTTCTCTTTCTTCTTAAATCATTGAGGAATCATTCCCTGTGTCCTTACCCTTCAAATGAATTCATAAAATCATCAGAAAAATATTCTAAAAATACCAGGAAGTCAAGCACGCAAAACTGAACAAACACATTTTTTGTCTGAAAATAAGTCCCCCGCTCGAGCGCCACTTTGGCCGCTCGAGCGGACTATACAAGTCACAAAACTGCTGGGGGGTCGATTTTCCTGCTTGAGCGGCCATGACCTCCGCTCGAGCGGTCGTGGCCTAGATTTGGGACAGCTCGATTTCAACTCAAAATTTAGCAACAACACCTCATTTTACATGCAATCCAAGGTTAGATTAATGCAATATTTCAACCTAACATCACCATAACATAGATTCCACCTTGAGCATAACAAATTAAACTAGATTAGAAGCTTCAACAAACCATCCCTCTCTTAAATTCCATTCTTGGATTCAAGTTCTTCAAGTTCAACAAGCATCAGACATGATACTAACATAATTCCATGGGATGATGATATAAAACCAAAGATTGAAATATAATTTCATACAGCACTCAATTGAAGTGTCAAAGTAACCAATTGATGAGAAACCCTCATAAATCAAACATGTATCATACATGGATCAAACATAAACATAAGTTTCAACCCTTAAGTTGCCATAACAAGAAGAACTTGAGTTTACCTTGAGTCAAATCCCACAACTCTAACAATTTTGCCAAGCTTTCTTGTTGAATCACGTTTCCCCAATTCTTCCTCTCTACTCTCTCTTATTTTCTCCCTAAAGGTCTCACGTTTTTGATCTTAGGCTCAAAACAAGACTTAGAGATATATATATATATATAAATATATAAGCATATAAGACAAAATCCAATCACTTTATCATGCTGAAACTAAAATTTTATAAACGTGCTTAATATTACCAGAAAATTATGCTGAACACATACATGTAGTCAATTTCGGGTAATTAGGCTGTTAAGGCCTCTAATTTCAGGTTCAACTAATTCAAGTGTGACAGATAATGTTCTTAATCAACAGATAGGATTCCATATGTCCAAGTTTCACTTAATTCAACGTAATTTCACATTGAGTTTCACAATATGCATTCAAAAGCACAGAATAGAGGGCTGAAAAGATACCAGAATCATGTACGAGGGTCGGGCTATTACATGTAAAGTGACACTTGGTTCTTACTATCACCCTTCTTAAACAATCGGCTTAAAGGATAGAGGTGGAGGTCATCATTAGGTGAGAACTCCCAGTTGCTCGAGACGATGAAATAATGATCTCCAGCACCTTTGTTGGAGTCTGGGAGGTCGGCTATGAGTTTGTAGGCTGTGGATCTCAGCTTGAGGTAATAGACGTAGCCTTTTTCGGATTTCAGGCCACACATGTGTAAACCCCATTTTTTGACCGACCTTAAGACTTGGGCGCTACTGATGGCTTCCTTGGTGATGAAAGTTGTGAAGGCTATGCTATGCAAAAGGCCGGTTTCTTTGGCAAGGAGAGAGTCAAATCCAAACCTCACACCCCATTGTTGGACCAAAAAAGATTTTAGATCTTAAAACCCACTCTTTCAAAATATTTTTAAAAAAGGTTTCTGCGATACAGGCTCACATTTCGTTAAATGTTGCGCTTTTCAATAAATCGAGCAAGGACAAAATGGAAATGAATGAAAGAGATGTGGAATCTTTGAAAAATCTTTCAAAACACCTTGTTTAGGGGTTTGGAGTTGAAGAAAATTGGAAGAGAGGGAAGAAACCAAGTGGAAGAAGAAGGTGGGTATGAATCGTTAAGAGAGAGTCGATCAGTCCTCGCTAAATCAGGCCTATCTGTCTATACATTTGGATTTAAGTTATGAGGCCACCACCGTTGGAAAAAAGACTTTTGAGGCTTCATTTTACACTCAAGAATCTCCTAAAGCCGAGTCTAGACGGGGGAGATATGATTGGTTGAAGCTGGATATCATTCCGGTTGGACCAAAAACTGAGCGGTTTCACCAAAATAGGCATAACATTTTGCACAGTTGGAATTTTGATGCAACGCTTCCACCATTGGAAAGCTTACTTCTAGGGCTTAAATTTGGACACAAGAATGACTTGCAAAAGAGTCCAGATGAAGGAGTTATGCCCATTTGAAGTTGGGCCTGAAAAGTAGACTTTTGTGGCCGATCGGCCAAAAAAGTAACAGATCGGCCATCACAAGTAGCCGATCGGCACCAAAGACGGCCGATAGGCCAAGAGTGACCCAAATTTATATTTTTTGGCAGATATTTCTCCTCCAGCTATTTCCAGCTTGTGCCACCTGTCCTAGCTCAGATATTTTGACCAAAGTTGATATTTTGCTATATATGAGAGCCTTATATCTCATATTCAAGGGGTTAGAACATTTTGAAGGCTTAGAGAAAATGTGAGAGCTTCTCACTCTAGAATCCTCTCTCTCTAGAAAATTTTCAGACCTAAATCTTTGCCTTTCTCTCTATAGTTCACTTTCTCTTGCCCTTTTGTGCATAGAAGTGCATAGAAGTAGAGAAATACAACTAGTTTGCCTAGGCATCCTTCATCAAAGTTGCATATCTATGGGCTGAGGTCCCTTGGAACTTATTTTTGGGCTGTTGGAAGGTCATTTGAGCCAACAAAGTGGTTGTTTTGCTGCTGTGCGTTAAGTGGTATATCTCTCCCTTTTAGCTTGTTTTACATACTAGCTTTGCCATAGTTTTCAACTATTTTGGGGCTGTTTTTGGGGTGGTGTTGAACTACAAAAACCTCTGTTTTTCAATCCTAAAAGTGTTGGTTTGAGCCATGTTTGGCTAGGGGGTGTTTTCTCCATTTTGCTTCTTGGCTTGAAAGGCCTTTTGAGCTATCTTTCAAGCTTTTCAAACAACTTCCTTTTGGCCTTAAAACCACTGAATTCCAAAGGAATTTCAGTGGTAGAAAACTTGTTTTGAGGTCCCAAATAGGAGGGGATAGCCTTCCCTCCTTATCTCTCCATGCCATGCCTTGTTAGCACTATAAAGTAGCATCTTTCTGTGGCTTATGTTAGCTCTTTTCAAGAATGTTTTGTGACTTTTAGGACCTGATATAACTCTGTTTCAGGCTGGTTTGCTCACCTCTTGCATGCTTTATACACTTGTAGTGTAATACTTGCTAGCTAGCCTTGTATGCTTGCTATTTTAGCCTATAATTCTAGCATGTTTTGGCTTAGTCTCAACCCATTTTTTGGTGTTATTTGAACATGTCATAACTCTGTTTTTGGTTGGTGGAGTCACCTCTTGGTTTGTGCACTTGTAGTGCAATCTTGCCCATTAGCCTAGTGTACTTGGTGTTTTGGCCCTTCATGCTAGCTTGCCTTGGCTATACTCCATACATGTTTTAGCATTATTTTGACATGCTTTAGGACTGTTTTGGGCTACCTTGGTCATATGACTCATGTTTTGCATAGCTACAGTGCAAATGTCTTGACCAGTCTTGAGTTTTGAGGTCCCTACCATGCTATACTTGTGATGTTTGCATGCCTTGGCATCATTTGGCATGGAATTTCAGAGCTTATATCTTTGCCATACTCCCATGTTTATCACTCTTTAATTGTGTTTAAGAGTTGTGCCCTTATGCCTTGTTTATGAGCCAATACATGAGCTTGTTTTTCTTGCTTTTCATGCTACCATTCCAGCTCATTTTAGCACTAATTTGGCATATTATAGCTCTGTTTTGGGCTGGTTTGGTTGTTTGAGCATTGTCTTGCATGCCTCTAGTATAATACACTTCACTAGCTTTGATGCCTTTGCCTTAAACATGCATTATTTGAGTTGTTTGCATGATTTTGAGTCATTTAGCATGTCATTTCAATGCTAAAATATATGCCATTGCACTCCATAACTTCACTCTTTCATGTGCTTCGAAAGAGGTCTTGAGCCCCTTGTTGGCTTGAGCATGAAATTGAGGCTTTCATGCCTAATGAGTTTAGCCTTCGCTTGAGGGTTTCTACTAACCAACGGCATGATGCTTCTTTCATGCTCAAGATGCTTGTGGCTTAGTCCGTCTTTCCATTTAGAGGACTTCTCACTTTTGGACTTAACTGGTTAAAGGACTTATCGGTAATCTAAAATGAGTCAACAAAATGAATCAAAGTAAAACATGCCAAGATAACATGTCTGTGTTGCATTGCATGAGTTTGGATCGAACGTTAATCTAAACACGAGAAACGAGGGACATTTTATACTCAAAGTGATGAAATGTGCCTTATTTCTTAGTCGCCGATACCATTGATCGTGCATGATAGGGTGGAGGTTCATCGAGTCTATTGGTGCATTCATCAACCTTGTGCAAGCTTGATTGTTTGGCCATCATGCATTGAGATGCGTGATTGATGGCTCGAGAGCCGAGCACTACACTCCTTTGAGCTTGAGACATGATAAGGAGTGTGGTTGCATACACATTTTCTTGCAAATACACTGCCATGCCTCTGTTAGTGCTTTGTTGTAGCAAAAGGAGAAAATTGCAGGAAGTAATGGCTGACCGGCCATTAAGGCTGCCGACCGGCCACCAATGTCTGCCGATCGGCTATCAAAGTGGTCGATGACCATTAACTCTAGCTGATGGCCATTCCTCTTGGCCAACCACCCCTCAGCATGGTCAAAAGGTGGATCAGAAGCATATTGGAAATTGGCACAATTTTCAGAGGTACAAAAAGAGTGCAAACAGAGGCATCATGAGGCACGCCAGTGGATTTCCGAGCAAAGCCAACTGAGCATGCATCTTTTCCTTGCCCGCGAGGCCATTTCACTGCTTATGATTAGTTTGTGTGATTAGTCATTCAATTTGTTGTGTAATATCTCAACTAGCTTAGTATAGCTATTTGTTTCAATTTGGTTATGTAATAATTAATTAGCTAAGTTAGTTAATTAGTTTGGTTTGTAATAATTAGTTTAATTAGCGTAGCTAGTTAGTTTATTATTCGGACCCTCCGTTGAGAGGGCCAACTTTGTTATAAGTGTGCGTGTGTGTGATGCATGTCTTCCAACCCTATTTCTTTCTCCCTTTTATTTACCAGCTTTCGATGATTAGTTTTAGGGCACATTTCAATTAGCATCCTTATGCTTGCATGCGTGCATCATTCATCTGTCTTGCATGCACCGGACTCGGTGCATCATTCAAACTGCATTGTATTTCTATTCCAATTTGAATACATGTTATCAAGTTGCATTCACATGACATTCTAGATAGCCGAGCCTATTTTAGTTGCATTTTTGCATGTGTTGCATTAGGCATCTTAACTTAGCTAGGATCATGCATTGATTACTAACTAGCTTCTTTTTGGCTCGGAGTACTAGGTAAGCTTTTTACGCTTTAGCATACTGTATGAGATGTGTATGTTGCCATGTATAGCATGCTTGCCATGAGGCTATTTACTTAACTGCTATAACTGCATGAATGCCTGTGGATGAAGGCTTCATTACTTGAATTAGAACAATTCATCGAAATACGAGTCTTAAGCCCGCTTGAAGTGGCAAATCATGTTGTTTTCCAAGCCCACTTGAGAGTGGCAAAATCCGCGTCTTAGCCTACTTGCGAGTAGCATCTTCAAACCATTTTTAAACAAACAAACATGAAATGTTTTGTTCCAACTCGAGCGATTTAGTCTTTACTTGTATGCTGTGCGCATCACATAGTAATTCTAGATTAATAATCTGGAATAAGAACGCATGTGTTTTTCAAAAACAACATATCATGTTAGTAGAGGTCGATTTTTGATCGGGCGAGCGGGGGTGCTCATTTTAGGACTTTCCCCTCTCGTACCCAAGTTCCCGAGCCGAGGCAACTTTGATGATGACGGACATATGGCTTTAGGCACGAGTCAGGGTTTCCTAAATTTCCCAAAACAAAATATTTAGGTGGCGACTCTGAAATCTGGCAAAGTAGTCAATGTTTGGCACTTTTTGATTAAAATCGATTTTCCAAAATGATTTGCCGAATTTGGACTCTTTGGTGATATATTAGTTTTACATTGCACTTTGTGAGATTAGATTCAGAACCGTGACAGGAGTCCGAACTGTAGTAGCTAGAATAACAATTCGCGCCCTCGCACACGGAGAGGAGTTCCTGGCGGTCTACAACATGGTGTAACAATATTGGATATCTGCTAATGTTATCTTAGCATTTTCTTGGCTAGCTAGAGCAATTATACCATTAATGACTCCATAGGAGTTAATGGCCAGTTGCATCAGGTTGAGCTTCTAGTAATGAAGGACTTGTCGGAAAAAGAATGTTTAGAGGGAACCTAAGTCCACACTCTATGAAAGCAACTACAGGGAAAGGCATGGAGTCCCCATCAAGCATGATGGAGTCCTCCTCTCCTGCCAGCCTTAGGTGAACATCGACTGGGATAGAGAACTCTCTCCTAAAGTACTCTAGCTTAGAAGTGGTGTCGACTTTCCACCTGAACATGCCCATTATCTTGGCCAAAGTAGGTCCAATTTCAGGATTTTTGGTAAGAGGTTTGGAAAATGGCAAATTATCTCAGCTAAACCCTAGAGAGCACAGGAGTAAAGGTTTATGAGAATCTAAGGGGGTTTTGGTTCGGTTTTCCTAAAGAACAGAGTTCTAGATCAAATCCCAAACCTAAATCTATGCAGATACAGGAATCAAACGCAAGAATCTGGAAATAAATCAAGAAAAATAGAAAAGAATAATGATTTAGACTTAAGAAAACAAACAGAAATTCAAGAACACTGAATAAAGTGTGTGCACATGTGCAAAAGCCAAGGATAACGCCAAATTACAAAAATATCAAGTGTATGAGCAGTTCATGTGTGTATGTGTAGACCTAGAGACAGATTGGACAAACACAAAATCACAAACAAACATGCTCAACACACGAATAATGAAATTTAAAGCACAGGCAAAGATGTAAGTACACGAACGGATTCACAATGGCAACATACAACGCAATAGAGTTTGAAATAAATCCAAGACTGAAAAGGGGAAAACAATGACTCACCAAAGAGAATGACGCCGATATGAGGTACGCCGGAGTCAGACAGTGATGGTGAATGGAGCAGAACGGTGAGTGCTTCACCAGAGGGGATGAATAGAGCAAGTTGTAGAGCTCGAGAACTTGGACAATGGTGATTTGAAAGAGAGAAGCTTTAAAGAGAGAAATCTTAAGCAAAATCAAAGATGTGAAGTGAAAAGACGAAAAGAATTTTTGTTAAAACATGAAAAGGTGGCAAAACCACAATGAATGTGCCTTGGGCGACGTGCCTGTCAGGTAGCGCGCACAGAAGTGACGCGTCCTGATGGCGCATGTCAGGTACAGATCAATGAGAAAAGGACACGTGGATAAAACGGTTGAAAAAATCGTGCGTGACAGCTCATACGCAAATGAAACTCTTGGAGTTCTTGATTTAATGAAGTAGGGACCTTGGCTAGGGAAATGGTCCTGGTTAAGGAACTTGAAGAACTTGGTTCTTGGTCATTGAAAAAGTAGACTGCAGAGTCTTGGTCGTGACAAACCGATGTGTGATGAACTCGGTCATGAATGATAGAGTAAGTCTTAACCGATGTTCTGAGAGGACAAACGATGTAGGTTCCATCACCTCAGTGTGCCGAGGTAATAGAACCTAAGGGGCAGTTATGGGGACCTATTTTGTGAATGATAGCACATGGCCGAGGTGACGCCGACGTGTCAGCCAAAATGACACGTGGCTTGGTCGTGTGTTAGGATGATCTCGGCTAGGCTGAGGTTATCTGCGGAGATACCAAAATCCGAGGTAAGCGGATAAGGGATAAGAGTCCTAGAATGGGGAAGGACCTCAGTCTAGATAAAGATAAAGCTCTTAGGGAGTTTATCTTTATATAGTTGAGAGTCCCAGATAAGCATTGAGCCAAAGTCCATTAAAGCTAGGCTTCTACAAGGATCAGGTTAGTACTAGTTATAAAAGTAAGGCACCCTCGTGGGTCTAAGGTACACTTTTTGTATTCTGGATTACGAGTTAAGCACTATTTGCTATCTTTGAGAAATAAACTATTGACTTGATCGTTAGAGTGCCCCCGGGTGGATGAACCACCACTGGAGTCTTATTTTTTTGTGACAGGTTGTTTGGGCGTAATCTATTTTTCCTGTGCTCTCCAGCTGAGTTCCTTGTTTGGCAGTGTGGTTGGAAATCAGCACCCACATATAGAATTTATATTTAAAATGATATGGTCAGCAGTGGTAAATTATATCCATAATGATAAACACAATATATATATATATATTATTTATATAGCACTTTCATAACAAAATGAGAAAGCAAATTGCAAAATTTTTAAGAATTGTTATAAACAAAAAGTGACCTTGAATGTAAGAGAAGTTATTCAATATTCTAGGGTCACGATCATGTGGTGTCCCAAATCAAATATAATTGGTGAAAAAGATAGGATTCACTAATTTTTGTTAATAATAGAAATAACAAAAGATATAATAATTGGTGATTGATTAGGAATGAGAACGCAATGTCCATGGAGCAGCTAATAATTTTCCCACATGTTGACTCCAGATCTCACACATTATGTCACATTCGTGTCTCAAAACTTTTGTGTTGTTCGCATAGTAGTTACAAAATAGACACAAAGGGACCCTTACGCTGTGTTTGGTTAAGAAATTTGAGAAGGGATTTGAAAAAAAAAAAGAAGGAAAAAGATTTGTGAAATTAGGTGAAATGTAAGTATATTTTATTCACATTTTACCAACATTTTCTATTTCCTTTTCCAAATCCCTTCCTAAATCTCCCAACCAAACACAGCGTTACTAAACTCAGGTTTTACGGCAAGATTCTGGAGAACAAATTCAATACAACTATGATACCACGTTATCATGCATGCATGGTACCATCAATTAAGGTTTTATCATTTGTTCTCTATGTATAAATATCAACCCCACCATAATGATATGGAAGTTACATGGAAGATATTAAAATGACATGGGTGTGTACATTTAAAAGGTGAGATTCACTCAACATGTGTTCACTATAACAAAATGCACCTTAGACGACCACTTTTGGTGACCAAAAGATTTTTAGTCGCCAAAAGTATAATTTTTGGCGATTAAAAATTAATTTTGTCAGCGTTGGTTCAAGATCTAGCTACTAAAATATTTAGTCAATAAATATTTATTATTGGCAACTAAATTCTAATTTAGTCAGCAAAAATTCCACTTTTAGCGACTAAACAGGATATTAGTTGCTGTTAATTCACATTTTATGTTACAAAAAATAAATTTAATCAGCAATATTGCTTTTTCCTGACTAAAATAGAAATAAGTCACGAAATAGGACTTTTGGCGATTAAGATTTTCATCGCTGTTGAGTGATATTTGGCTACAAAATCAATTAGTCGGCATAATGCATTCCTTTCCCGACAAAAAAGCAAATTTGTCGCTAAAGGTTGAAATTTCAACGCGCGCCAATTCTTTTATTGCTGCGTGCGCATTGATCTCTGTTAGGAAACACTACTTCACAACAGTGTATCACACACACACCTCACCAAACCTTACAGAAATCACCCCATTCACCGTAGCTTACCGTATGGGCGACATTGCGACAACCACCGCCATCGGCGCAAATTACCACCGTCATAGTCGTACATAATAGGTTCTCTTTCTCTCTCTCTCTCTCTCTCTCTCTCGAGCGTGCGCATGCACACATGCTTTCGCGCTCTCCTTCTCGGTCTTTCTGTGCATCCATCTCTCGCTCTCTTGCTCGAGCTCTTTCACACAGTCTCTCTCTCTCTCTCTCTGTTTCCCCCTTTTCTGACATTGTTGCTGTTGGATTCATTCAAATTTTAATTTATGTAGTTGTAATTGATTAAAATTTCAAATATGATGTTTAATATGTGTGTGTCTGTGTATATATAATGCTTTGTACACGTATTTCAGGTTTCTTTCTCTCTTTTTCTTGAGCTCTCTCACTCATAATCTCTCTCTCTCCCTCTCTCTCTCTGTTGATGGAGCTCTCTCTTACTCTCTGTCTTTCTCGGTCTCTCTCTCTCTCTCTCTCTCTCTCTCTCTCTTTTCCTCTCTTCCTTCCTCTATTTCCCCATTTCTCACACTTGCCCCAGGGTTTTAGATGATTTTTGTTGTTTAATTTTGTGTTGATTTTGAGTTAATGTTGTGTTGATTTCCCACACTTGGTATAGGGTATGTGTTGATTTTTACACAAAAATCCCAAATTCAAGCTGGATTGAGCAAGAATTTGGGACATGATTGGGGTATTCTAATTCTAAACTATTTAGTAACAGTAATAAACTTGTACATAATGTATTGTCCATTTTCAGTCATGACGGTGAGAAAACTGAAGCAAATGTGGGAAACCCAAATGGATTACGAACTTTAAACCAAATGTAGAACTTTGGCATTCATTTTGCTTTCTGTGATTCAATCCCTAGCTTCGAGTTCTGTATTGCAGTTCTGTACTTATGAATTGTCTCATTTGCTTTTCATTAATTCGTGTTTCAGATCCATGAATCCGTGAAATTATGTTGTGAAATATATAGGACATGCTCTCTCTTTACGCTGTGTTGTGCTAATTAGTATCAAATAGATGTCTGCGAGTGAAATTAGGTTTGAATTGGTTTGACCTGTTCCCTTTATTCATATTAATCTCTCTCATTTGATTGTTCTCTTGAGCTATATCGAACCTATATTTATGTCCTTTTTGTTCAGCTAAGCGAATCTACTTGAAGAAACATTTAATTAAGTTATATGCTTTGTAATGAAGTTTGTTTGGCCTAGATGTCATATATATATAGATATATGTATGTGTGTATTTTTATTTGTCTTCATTCTCTAGTTTTGTTGACAAAAAGAAGGAAAATGGAACTGTTATGATGCTTTTAGAAACTTTAAAGGCCCCTGTTTGCAATTTTATTAGAGATTCTCAACTCTAGACGTCTTTTAGGAAAAGTAGTGATAAATTGGCCCTAAATGTTTATTCCTTTTCTTGCTATGTATCATGTGTTGTCATACTTTGTGCATGACTTGGCCAAAAGGAATGAATGATATAATTGTGGGGTGGTTAGTAAGATATTAATACATAGTAGACTACTCCAAAAAGTTAAGTTGTTAGGCAATGTAAATCAAATCCTTAAATTCATCAACAGCCATTCTATTAAAGAAAGTTAAAGAAAATAAACAATTTTTGATAGAAAAGGGATGGGGCGGCTGGGAACTTGCTCAAGGGAAAGCTTAAGAGTCACTGCCAAAAGAACATTTTAATCAAAGTGTACCCTCTAGGTTAAGACGGACCTTGGCACAATGGTAAGGTTACTCCATTATGACTTAGGGTTCATCGGTTCGTAATCTTTGATGATAGCTTGGTTGTTTCTTCTACTTACGATGGTTGTGTTTGGTGAATTTTCTCATTCTCTTTTAGCTCTCCTTGTTTTATGTTCTACTTGTATAATCCAAATAGTTAGTTGTTTCACCCTAACTTTTGAATACAATTCCTAAAGCATGTGTTTTCAAATTGTAATATATGTTGGAAATAAGTGAAACTAAAAGATAGGTTAAAAAGATGGACAATAATTGGATGATGATAAGAGACATTCAATTCCATTGTTGAGTATTTTTGTTTATTTAGTGTCTATTCCTATGTTAATCTTTGCTTGATTTGTAGGGTTCAAAAGATGGATAAGAGTTGGATGATGATAAAAGATAGATTGAAAAGTAAAGAGTATCAATAAGGTGTTAAGTCATTTATTAACTTTGCTATGAAGAATTTAGGCCCACAGGATAACATTCGTTGTACGTGTGTCGATTGCTTGAATGGCACAAAACATAGTCGAGAAGTTGTATGGCTGCACTTGATTCGAAGAGGAATCACGTATTCTTATAGAACTTAGGTGCACCACAGAGAACATGTTCCCATGTCTCATGATCAGCCGAGTGGGTCAAACGATGATGGTCAAAGAGATGGAGCTGCATCCTTTGACAATGACGATAATTTGGGCGAGTTTCCTATTATGTTGAAGGAGATTTACATGAGTGGCCTCATGGATGATCATATCGACGAAGAAAAAGATAGCTCGTAGAGAGAAAACTTATTGAAGTTGATTAGGTTGTTTGATGATGCTCGATGCAAAGTTTTGCCCGGGGTGTGAAAAATTCTCCGTGTTGTCTTTTGTTATTAAGATGCTTCAAGTTAAGGTGTCTGAAAAATGAAGAACAAATCTTTCGATATGGTTATGCAAGTTTTCAAAGATATTCTACCAAAGTGTAATGAAACTGTTCCATGGACCCTTTATGAAGCCAAAAAGTTCTTACGTGAATTGGGTTTAGGATACGAGGCCATTTATGCATGCAAGAATGATTGTATTTTAGTTTGGAAGGACAACGCAAAACTGGAGAATTGCCTTACGTGTAAGGCGTCTAGATACAAGTTGAATGATGAGACTGGTAAAAAGATTCCTCACAAAATATTGAGGTACTTTCTTTTGACACAGAGATTGAAAATGTTGTACATGTCGAAAAAAATAGCCGCAGATATGAGATGGTACAAAGAGAAGCGTGTCGATGATGGAATATTAAGGCATCCAGCCGATGGTCAGGCATGGAAAGACTTTGATATGCAGCATTCTACGTTTTCTTTGGAACCCCGGAATGTAAGGTTAGGGCTTGCCACAGATGGTTTCAATCTGTTTGGAAATATGAGCACATTGTACAACATGTGGCATGTAATCTTAATGCCTTACAATCTTCCCCATAGAAGTGTATGAAAAAGCCATTTCTGATGATGTCATTGCTTATTCCCGGTCCATCTGCACCTGGAAGAGACATCGATGTTTATATGCAACCATTGTTGGAGGAGTTAATAAAATTGTGGGAGCATGGTGCGCAAACATATGATGCCTCAAACAATCAAATATTTAGAATGCATACAACAGTCATGTGGACCATCCATGACTTCCCCTCATACAGTAACATGTCTGGTTGGACTACAAAAGGTTACTTGGCCTGCCCTAACTGTAACGTGGATGCATCATCTCAAAGTCTGCAAAATAAGATAGGGTATATGGGTGCCCACCGCTATTTGCCTGAGAACCATAATTGGCGAAGGAGTAAGCTCTTCAACGATCAACTTGAGAATCGGTCCAAACCTGCGGAGTTATCGAGAGAACAAATATTGGAGCAAATTGATTCTGGGACATACAGGCCGTATGCAAAGCATCCAGACAACCGAAAAACACAAAGGAATGAAAATCTAACTTCCAATTAGACAAAAAGAAGCATTATGTTCGACCTACCCTATTGGAAAACATTGAAGTTTCGACACAACCTTGATGCCATGCACATAGAGAAGAATATTGTAGACACCCCATTTTTGATCGTCTTCAAGACTTGGACATCAACACCTAAACACCCGGTGATCATCCTTGTTCGTGTTTGTCTTGAGTTCCCGGAGGTCTCGGCTATGCGCCTTGCCTCAGGATCTCTCGGCTCGATTTGTTTTGTGTCTGGTTTTATACCAAACACTTGTGTTTTGCCTTGGAGGGGCAGGGAATGGCTTGTGGGCCATCCCCACACTCCACCGGCCATGGCTTAAGGCCACCGGCTATGTTTTATTGCCATCGGCCAAATGTTTGGCCGACCGGCATTGTAGATGGCCGGCCGGCTATCTTTTTTTGGTCAATTGCATTTTTGGCCAGCCGACTACTGTGCATCTGCTTTTGCAGATATTTTGTGCTAGCTAGCATACATTTTGCTCCCCTCCATACACCTGTATAGAGGGATTTCCCTCTTGGCTAGCTTGTCTTGTAAGCTTGCAAGATTGACTCTCCTATAAGAGGGAGCCTCTCCCTCCTCCATGGGGGTTACCAAAAAAAGACAACATTTTCGAAGAGAGCTCTGGTTTTAGGGTTTGAGTTGTGTCTCTATCCTATATCTATACCTTCCTCTCTCTTGTATTTGTGTGTGTTTAACCTTAGTATTGCATACAAACAACCACCATCACACCTTACCTTGATTGCTGAGGCATTAGGGGCTTGTTTTTGAAGTTTTTAGACTGGTTTGGAGCCAAGGAAGCAGCTGGAGTGCTGTTCTTGAAGGAGGTCTTCAAGGGTAAGGACTTTACCTTTAAATACCCCATTTTTGCATAGTGTTTTTACCTATCTTGCATCTATTTTTGAGCTTAGCATATAACATATAAAAGTCTTGTTTTTTCTTACTCTAAATAGTTGTTTAAGGGTGTTTTGTTGTTTGAGGTTGTTTGACCTCTCTTAAGGCTTGTTTGGCCCTCATTTTGTGCCATTTTGGTGAGCTTCGGGACCATTGTGTTTGGGCCTCCTCACCACTGAAATCTTGAGGGATTTCAGTGGTGAGGATGCTGCCTTGAGGTCCCAAGAAGGCGAGGGCCACCCCCTCCCCTTGTTGTCCTTGAAAAGGGCCATTTTTGCCTCATTAATGAGCACCATGTATAAGTGTATGTTGACCATGCCTTAGCTATTTTTTGTGCTTATCTTGCCATGTTTTAGCACTGTTTTGAGTTGGTTTCAGTACACCATGCTTGCTTAGCATACATGCCTTGTAATGCCATGTTTAGGCCTTGACATGCTTTAGGTTTTGATCCTTGTTCTAGCATGATTTTGGCCAAGCTTTGCGAAGCTTTTGTGTTTGTTTTAGCATGGTTAAGTTCTGTTTTTGGTTGTTTTGGTCGACCATGGCATGCTTAGTATAGCCACCTTGCATTTTGGCTTGTTAGCCTTAGGCGTGTGAGTGTGTAGCATGCATTACTTGCATTATTCCAGTGGTTTGGAATCACTTACCATGTTATTTCAGTCCTTATAACATGCCTATATGCTTGCATTTGATGCTCCTTCAATGTGTTAAAAGGTTGTTGCCTTATGCTCCATGAATGTGCTTCTTTGTATGCTTGCATATTTAGACCACTTAGATGCCATCTAAGTGCATCCTTAGCTTCGCTTAGGTCTGCATTGGACCTGTTTTAAGTCCCCTTAGCCTTGTGAGGCTTGGTTGACTTAGCCTTGGTTTAAGTCCCCTTGGGCTTGCCTTGAATCTTGGACCATTATTACATGCTTTGCTTGCTTTGATTAGTTGGTTTGGCACCATCATTAACATGATTTTCAGAGCTTTCCATGCATACTAATTGTCTATGTTTAGTCTCTTTAAGTGTTCTTAAAAGTTGCTTGTTTTATGCTTAAGTGTTGGCCCATTTGCATGCATGTTTGTGTGCACATTAGCCTTCATTTCCTTGGCATTTGGCCACTGTTTTAGGCTTGTTTGAGGGCTGCCTAAATTAGTCTAAGTCCGTCCTCCAGGTGTTATAGCATGCTTGTTTACCTTGCATGATTATTTGTTTAGGTTGCGTGCCTAAATACACATTGCATTGCTCATGTTGCATGCCTAGTTAACATACTTAGGTTGCATTGCGTTTGCATGCATCTTTCACCTCTTGATGAAGCCATGATAGAGGTTGAAAGCCCTCTTGTTTGTTTATTTGGTTTGCATTGCATTTGAAATTAAAATGCACACTTGGTTACTTGGGCCATTACGCATTGAAATGCGCGATTGGTGGTCCGAGAATCGAGACCTATACTCCTTTGAGTCATAAACATGATAAGGAGTATGATTGGTGCATACATTGCTTGAAATGCATTGCCATGCTATGTCTTGCCCTCTGCTGCTATCAAAATCAGTTTTTGCAGGAAGATTTGGCTGGCCGGCCATCTTTAGTGCCAACCGGCCATCCATCAGTGGCCGATATCTCAATTAGTGGCTGGTGGTCATTCTCCATGGCCGGTGGCCAATCCCCTTAGCCGGTGGTGTTCCATAGCATTCATAGAAGCAACCCTGGGACTTGTGCAGTCTTTAGAGGAGCAGAACAGTCAAAGCAGAGGCATCTTGTGCATGGCAGTGACTTTCCGAGCGGAACCGAGCACGCATGCATTGGACCCTCTTCCTGAGGCTACTGTTTGCTGCTTTCTTTGATTAGTTAATTTGCTTAGCTAGTTTAATTGGTCTGTAATAATTAATTAGCTCGTTGATTAATTAATTGTATTATTATTTTGGTCCGTCCGAGCGGGGGCAAATTTATAATAAGTGTGGGTGCGTGTGTGCATGCCTTCCAACCCCCACTTCTTTTTCCCTTTTACTTACTTGCTTTTGATGGTTAGTATTAGGTCATAGTTAAATTAGCATTCTTATGCTATGCATGCGTGCATTCATTCATTTGTCTTGCATACACCGGGCTCGGCGCATCATGCTAACTGCATTGTATTTCAAATTCCAAATTGAATACGTGTTATTTGTAGCATCTCACATGCCATCCTAGGATTAGCCAAGCCTATTCTAGTGACATTCTGTATGCGACGCATTAGCCATTTTAACATGAACTAGGATCACGCATGATTACTAACTAGTTTATTGTTTTGGCACGGAGTACGATGTAAGTATTTATGTTTTAGCATCTCGCCTGAGTGTGAATGCTAACATGACAGCATGCTTACCATGTGGCTAGTTGTTTATGTGATATTACTGCCTGAATGCTTGTGGGTGAAGGTTGGATTGTTCGAGTTGGAACAACTCGTTGAAATCCGTATTTTAGCCTACTTGCGAGTAGCGAATCTCAAACCATTTCCTAAACAAAACGGGTATGCAATGCTTTGTTCCAAATTAGGCGATCTAGTCTATACTTTTGTGTTGTGCGCATCACATAGTAATTCTAGCTAATTAACGAGAATAAGAATACATAACGTTTTCAAAATCGGATATCATGGTTAGTAGAGGCCAATCTTCGGATCGGGCGAGAGGGGGTGCTCATAGCTGACCTTCCCTAATCGTACCCAAGTTCCCGAGCCGAGGCAACTTTGGTGATGACGGACACATGGCCTTTGGCACCGAGTCAGGGTTTCCTAAATTTCCCCATTAAAAAAATATTTAGGTAGCAACTCTGTATTTGGCAAAGCAGTCCATGTTTGGCACTTCTTTCAAAATCTATTTTCTCAAAATGATTTGCCGGATTTGGACTCTTTGGTTCAGATTAAGAACCATGACACAAATTGAGTCCAAACTGTAGTAAGGCCCAAGGGCGCGTCTACAAATATATGTGACAATCGAGTTGAGACACTATTAAGCATAGATGGCAAGAACAAGGACACAGATAAAGCACTCTTGGATCTGGAGGACATGGAAATACGAAAGAAGTTATACCTGAAGAAGCATTCCAATGGCTCATTCGAGAAGCCTCCGGCATTGTACACATTGTCCCCGGTAGAGAGACAAGGTTTTTGTGATTTCTTGAAATCGATTAAGTACCCTGATGGCTATGCAGCAAATATATCTAACTATGTCACCGCACATGGTGGAAAATTAGCTGGTCTCAAAAGTCATGACTGTTATGTCCTTCTACAATGACTACTTCCAATTGGGATGTGTAGATACCTTTCCAAGGACAATGGGACCACATTTTTGAGTTGGGAGCTTTTTTCAAACAGTTGTGCTTAAAGACATTAAGGGTGATTGATTTGAAGAAACTGGAGGAACAAATTGTATTTATACTTTGTTATCTTGAGAAGATTTTTCCTCCTGCTTTTTTTGATGTCATGGTTCACTTGGCAATTCATTTGCCTCATGAGGCTATGCTTGGAGGGCCTATGCAATATAGATGGATGTATCTCATTGAAAGGTAATACCACGAGTCCGCTTTCATATGCATTTAAATATAGTACAAAATGTAAATATTGACTTTTAAATCATATTGCCATGTAGGATGCTTGAACTTCTGAAAGGATTTGTTAGCAATAAAGCTTGGCTAGAAGGTTCCATTGCGGAGGCTTATATTTCTAAAGAGTGTACAACATTTTGTTCAATGTATTTGGACGGAGTTGAAACAGTGTTTAATCGGGAAGAAAGGAACTATGATGGGGGTGACAATGGCCCCGAGTTAGTGATTTTCACTCAAAATGTTTGTCCATTTGGTCTACTTGCAACAACAATCAATATGTCTTTAGCCGACCACAAAATGGCTCATTGGTTTGTCCTACACAACAACTCAGAAATAAAAGAATATCTAGAGTATGACTCGAACCTTTCGACCTACTATATGTGAGCTATATGCTTTTTTTTAGTAATCATTCTTCAACTTACTTATGAATTATATTGTATTAACTAGGGAACACAAGATGTTATTGCATTAACAACATGGAAGTGCATATGACATTGCCAAGAGACAATGCAAAGAATTTCCTACGTGGTTTAAAGATCGCATTAGCAAATGGTCCTAATGGCTTAGTGAACACATATTCGGGATGCATTTGTAATGGCGTCCGATTCCATACTCTCGACCGTGACAACTGTCGTAAAAGTCAAAATAGTGGATTGGTAGTGGAAGGGGACCATGAAGGCCAATTGATAAAGTTCTACGGCTATATTTGCAAAATTTGGGAAATGACATATTTGCTTAGGCATTGTGTTGTTTTATTCTAATGTAAATGGTATAACAACAGTAGTAGTAGAACTTTGCGAGTCAAACCACATTTGACTACTATTGATGTAAGATGTCGATAGTATAAAGATGACCCGTTTGTGTTACAAAGTCAAGTTCAACAAGTTTTCTATGTTCATGATACAGAATTAGGTGCCAATTAGAGAGTAGTAGAAAAGTTCCAACATCGAAGAATTTAGGATGTGCCAGAAACTGATGATGTGTTCCAACAAGATGAAAGCACTGATGTTGTACCAACTGAGGCTATAGATGATGATGTGGTTTTGCGTCGAGATGTGACAAGCATGATGAAGTAATTTGTGAATGATTTAGCTTTTGTTAAGAATCCATATTGCTGAAATTTTGTGAATAATTTTTTGTATGTGATGTTTTTACTTAATGTATATCATGTTTGCAAATATATTGCAGCTAGCAACATGGTGCCTGAGATGAACAGATGGTCTGGTGATATGTTTAATATTTTCTGTTTGGTTGTTGAGAGATCAATAAAGGAATATAAGTTGATATTCATACTAGTAATTTTACAATAATTGTTACAAAATCAAAAACCACAAAAAAAAAAAAATAATAATAATAATAATAAAATAAAAAATAAAACTTTTAGAGACCAATTTTAGTTGTCTCAAAAAAATTATAACCTTTGCACACCACTTTGATTTGTCCCCAAAACTAAAATTTTTAGAGACTAATTTCATTTGTCCCAAAACTAAACTTTTAGAGATCAATTTATGTTGTCTCAAAAATTAATTTTTTTGTCCCCATAACTACTTCTTTTGCTCTGGACTATAATTAGACTCTTAGAGACAAATTTTGGTTGTCTCAAAATCAAAACTTTTTGTAACCCCATATTTTTGTCTCTAAAAGTCTATTTATAGCGACAAATGCAAAATCTTGTCTCTAAAAGTCCGTTTTTGACTTTTCCGGATGGACTATTTGGGACAAACTTCGCGACGGAGAAAATTAGTTGGCTAAAGTTTTTCCCAACAAATATTACACTTTTAGGGACGGAATAAATTTTTCCCTAAAAAGCTAATTTCTTGTAGTGATTACTTAAACAATGATCTTTTTAGAAACCTAGGTAGCGTTTGGTAGAATTTTCTAAGTATGATTTGAAAATGGAGTTGTATTTTGAGTTTATGAGTTATGGAATTATGATTTGAGTGTGAAAAATTTATTTGGTTATGACTTTTGAAAAGAGTTTTGATTGAGTTTTGGAGGGAGTTTTGAGTTTTTGAAATTAGAAAAGTTATTTGATTAAAAAACTTAAAACTTATAACTTATAACTTATAACCAAGCACAACTCAAAATTCTTTTCAAAGCTCATATAAAAATTAAAAAAATTTCGAAAATATTTTTTATTTACAATATAAAAAAGTAAAAAATAAAACCGAACACTATTTCGATCAACCGGCCGGACGTTCGGGTTAGCCAAATTTTCCCACCTGGAAATGAGTTTTGAAAAGTAGGTATAGAGTTATAATTTGAAAGTTCAAAACAAATATCACACTCAATTTAGTGGCTAGAAATGTGTTTGGAACACATAACCAAACACAACCATAATTTTTGTATAAGAGCAATTTGAATGCAGGACACACTCCCCAATATCGGCTTTTTTTTATAATCAATAAAAAAGTAATTACAAATATAAAATCATTACATAAAATTAGACAAGTATAATTTAACAATGCATATCTATCACCACAAAACAACGGGAGAGTTACGGGCCGATCCTTTGGACTGGACTTAGTACCCATGAGATCCTGTTTCAAAATAATTTAGCTCGCCTTCCCATTTTACCCCTGATAGCCCACGCATTTGACTTCTCTACTTTGTGCACATGTCACTACCATGACCTACCATCGCCCATTCCAGCCATTGTTAATCATTTCCGATCGCCGGCGATAACCTTTGGAGACCTCTGATGATCACATCCGGTAACCTCTACTGTTGCCACTATCCTCCGACCTCCAATAATATTTTTTTTATCCATTTTTCATCTCAAGTATGTCACTACTACCACCATCTCCTCCTCAAATCTAGTGGCAACAAAAGAAAATGAGAAGAAGAATGATAAAGAGAGACGAGAAGCCATTACCAGAAAATCGTTCCCATATTTTTCACATTCACAGATCAAGACAAAGAATCAAAAATCATATTCAATGATAAATTTATCAGTATTTGCTTGTAAAAAAATTACAGAAGGAAAATCAAGAAATCACCATTACAAACCAACACAAGAATCAGAGATACATTCAGTGATAAATTTATCATTGATTGTTTGCCAAAAAAAAAAATTCAAAAGAAAAATTTAGTCATCACCATTACAAATGATACATTAATGGAGGAAAATGGTGGCACGATGATGTTAGATTCAATGATAAATTTATCACTGACTATTTGTAAAAAAAAAATTACAAAAGGAAAATAACCATTACAAATGATAAATTTATCACTGTTTAGTTTATCAAGTTTTATACAAAAATAAACATATTCAACAAATTTACTAATAAATTTATTATTAATTTAAACAAGATAGGAGCTTCGATCGGCATTGAAATACCTAGATGAACCCATCACCGTTTTGATCTGACACCATGAACACCTTTCTCATGTCTTCTTTTTCATCTCGCTCGTCCATTATTTACTGGTACAGAGCTCCAAACTCGTCAATGTTGACACACCCATCTCCGTTCATGTTGATTTTCTTGATCTCTCTCAGATCTAACACCATCTCTCTCAAATCCAAGGTTGACAGAGGCAGCTCTCATGTTCACCAACACCAACTAACAACCGTTCGATTGTCGAGTCTTTGTTACAAACTTCCTCACTATCGTCGACGTCATGACCCCTTTATCTCCCCTAACATTATAGTGGTGCAATCAATGGCTCTTGCAACACAACAGTGCATGAAATACCTTTTCACACCGATTACGATCTCTATACCCAAACCTTTCGTCGCCTCCCTTTTCAAAACCCAGATCCTTCGGAGAGAGAGAGAGAGAAATTAAATAGAACCATATAACTCAAACCCAACGCGCAAAGCATAACAGTATGGGTAAAATTGGGACAAAAAAATACAACAGAACTTCCTAGTGCATGAGATAGATACTGAGGACCTAATGATTACTAGATTCAATTATTAGGATCGGCTAGTAAAAAATCCCAAAAAAAATGACCTGGCCTAACCCAATTATCATTGAAGAAACTGCCGAACCCAACAATCACTCAAAACAACTTTCATAAAGCGAAAGAAATAATCAAAAAGTATCAAACTGCATAGAATTTGAACTTGCAATTTTACACCAAAATGTGGGGTTTGAAAAATGTCAAATATATGTCATCTTCTATTGTTTCCATAATTTTAATCCACGACGCTTAACATCACAGTGAAATTATCTAACAATTGCACCGTGGGACACCCTCTAGATTTTGTACAATTGACTCCTATACAAAATTATGTCTTTTGTTAATATTTAATTTAAAGTTAAAATATTTCACTCATAATTTTAAAAGTATTATTAATACATTTTTGTATACAAATTTAATTCGTGAACCATTCTCTGATACTCACCTATGAGGGTTTTTTATTTATTTATTTATTTATTTTTGATGTTTTCATTTCATATCATAACATTAATTATTATTATTTGTAATTTTAAAAATATTATAATACATAATATCATATGAATTTTTTTATATAAAATTCAATTTGTGAATATTTTTTGTAATTAAAATACCTACTTAACATTTGTTTAATTCTTAAATTTATGTAAGGATGTATATGTTGGAAAATTTGAATTAAAATTTACTCCAATGGTTGTGTCTCTTGAGATGGAAGGGTGTGTCATTTTGAAGGGTCACAACCTTTCTGAAGAGTCATGAAGGAATCTATAAATTTCATCCCCCTCACTTCAATTTGGATATAGAATTGCCATTTCTTCTTCACTTTGCATTTATTCTTCATTTTTCCTGAGTCTAATTTTCCTATAAAGAAAGTACATGCACAGCGAAGTTTGCTAGGCTTGTAATTGTTGGGGAATTTTCAAAATGGATTTTCAAATTTATAGTTTATTTTTGGGTGTTTTCAAAACCTTCCATATTTTTCTTTTGAAAGCATGAAATAAGCTTGGGGCTTTGTCCCACATCGGAAAGAGAGGAAAACATGGAGCACTTAATAAAGTGCTATATGGAATATTCCTTTGAATATGGAATTGTGAGGTGAAAGCTAGTGTGCATGCACCCACACCCACCATCTACACGAGCGCGCGCGTGGTGTAGGTTATGTGGCGTTTGATAGCGCACTTTACACTTAGCACAGATGCATCGGCGCCATGAGAGCGCTTTCCTATTTGCATCAGACAGGTTGGAACGGTGATGTGGAATAAAGTCAGCTCCACATGGAAATAACGTGTCGTCCGTCGGTGATGAGTCAACCAACCGATCAAACGGTTGTATATCCGATTCGGAGCGGGTTGATCATAGTCGTTGATTGGAGACCATGCGATCGTACGGATGAGATGGAACCCGATCATGATTAGGTGTGATTAGTCAAGGCATCTATTCGGTATGAAAATTATCTGCATCGTAGATCGTCGATCCAACGGTTAGATATTATCGGATGCGATCAAGGGACATGACTATTCGATCATGTGCATCAAGGCCTATAAATAGGCTGTGAAATCAGCCATATCATTCCATCCAAAAATTCAAAATTCATTCCTGCAATTCTCTCTCTCTCTCTCTCCCTCTGGATTTTGAGTTTTCAATCAAAAGTTTCTTAAGCAAATTTCTGCTTTTCTTACTGGTAATCAAGTTTTGCAGATTTGATCATCAGTATCTTGGTTTTCTTGATTATATCAAGAGTATTTTGATCTACTATCGTCAATACAGATGTCGGTAGATTTGATCTTTAGATCAGGCTTCATTGTATCGTGAAGGCAAATTTGTTGTAACCCCCTGCACACTTTTTGGTGGGTGCAAACATTGTTTTTAGGAAAGCGACTTAGTAACGCGACTTGAAGCACCAAATTTCTGTCCTACATAGACAAGATCATCGCCAAGTTTTGAAGACCCGAAGACCACCAACTGAAGAATTCAAGACAATTTGTTCCAACAGTAATAGTAGTGCTACTAGTGCAAGACATTGATCATTGTATCCTAGGAGATAGACGTCTATTGAATCCCAGACACCGGTGGGAGGACGAATTTGTCTTAAGGAAAGAGTGTCACACTCTCGACTCGATCAGATTTTATTTATTTATATGCTGTAAGTTTTGTTATGTTATTTTGTCAATTTATTTCAGTTTTGGTTTTATTCAAAAATCGTTTATATATTTTTAAATTATTATTTTTATATAATTTAGTATTATTTTTCTAACAATCTTAAGACAGAATTCGGTCCTCTTTATGGTTTTTGGTGAAATATAACTGATATGCCTAATCTTTTAATAACTAGGAGTTTGAAAAGAAAAATCTGAGAAAATAATATTCTATTGTATATTTAATTTTTGTCATAGTAGCAAAACATGTGTATTACGGGGGTGACGCCCTTTTGCCAGCAAACAATTCTCTTGCCTAATTGGGAAATTAAAAAATATTAAAAGTAACCAAACAATGCTCTAGAGAATGAAAAGCATCGTGACTTCCAGTGCTGTGGTTACTTGAAAGAGAATAAAGTGAATTGAATTGCAGATTAGAGCGTTGTGGTGTGGACTGAGGGAGCAATATCTGAATGTTCTAATTCTGTTTATACAATCAATAATCTTATTAAAATATCATGTTTAATTAATTATTTGACATACCATGATTAATTTTAACCATATATTCATATCATAAGATATTTGATCTTCAAAAATTATATGTAAAATGTGTATTGAGATTATAATTATTTTGATATTATGTATTTTTTATTGACAGTTCATAAGGTTGTCAATAGCTGGATCTATAAAAATAAGCAAACAATTTTTTCAAGTGATGAAATCATATAGTTAATATTATTATCCAATCAATTTAATTTTTTTCATTGGTGATGTTGACACCAGAATTCAGAAGATGAATAGACTGCAAAGAATATGTATATAAAAAGAAATATATATTTAATATTTGAACCTATAGTACAAATTTAAATTTTGTTTGTTAATTCCTACAAATTTTAAATATGTTTTTCCATATATTTATTTATTTATTTCATGGATGAGCTAAATAATGTGGTCTAAATAATTAACGGTTCAGATCATCAAAGTAAGACGTGTGGCCCGAATAACACCAATCTAATTTACTCTGTAATTGAAGAGAATATGCTTCTTAATAGCGAGTGCAGTTAAATGGATAATTAAAATTTTATAATATATAATATTTTATCATTAAAAAGTGGTATCAAGTATTGGTATCATGATTGGAAAATTCTGAAGATATATAAAATTTATACCAAAAAAAAAAAAAAAAAAAAAACCTTGAACAAGTGAATGCTTTTTTTGTTAGGAAAATGTCTCGTAGCTCAAATTTTGTGGCTCAAAAGTAGCTCAAATGGCCAAAACGACGTCGTTTTGGCTATTTTTATGTTGTTCTGTACTCAAAACGACGTCGTTTTAGCCATTTGAGCCACAAAATTTGAGTTACGTAGCATTGTCGTTTCTGTTGTTGATTGTACTATCAAATTTGTAGCCTAATCTGACACTAACAATGTATAAGAATGACTTTGTTCAATATATATATATATGTGTGTGTGTGAGAATAAGAATGCCTAGTTATATGGAATCAATTGTAGTGAGATCATATTAATTGATCCAACAAATTTAAGATTTGCTTTTCTAAGGAACCCACATTCAGACTTTCAATAAAGCTTGTGTAAACATATAAATGGTTGGGGTGTTTACAATTAGCTTTTTTCTGTTACAAGTAAAAGCCACGCAACAGTTTGATTATAAACATTTAAATATCAATTATTCATTCTTTTCGTACTTGGAATGAACCCCCTAACTCAAACAATTTATTTTGCCCACCATACGGCAACCTGCAATGGTGATTTTGCTCAACTCGAATATTTTAAAAAGGCTTGGACCTTATCAAAACTCATAGATTTTGTTTGTTTGGGAGCTAAATTAGAATGATTTAGTGTTTTTATGACCATTAATCTTGAAATTATTAATCTCTTCATATTATTATATTTCACGTATTGTTTTGAAATTCTACATATGACATATACCATTTTCAAGTAGACTATTTGTCTAGACTCAAATTTTTTAATCAAATATATCATTATTTATTTTATTAAATTATTAATTTAATTTTAAAATTATATTTTCAAATAAATATGACTATAATTTATGAGTAATTATAGGTATTCAAAATTTATTTATTACTCCTGAGGGGAGCTAGTTTAGAATTGTCCCTCATAAATTAAAATAATTCAACTAAAAAATTCCCTCTCAAAGTACTTTGATGAGTCACTAAGGCAATCTTTGGACTACATGAGATAATTTGGTAATAAAGTAGCTACAGCAATCATTGACCTTGAAACTATATACCAATTAAAATTGATCATCACTCAAACATCTTTAAATTTGTTTGCATCTTCTTGAGCTGCTAGATCATTATAGTGACATCAATTGTTTGATCATCACTCAAAAGCTTATATGCTGCTGAAATGGAATAAAGAACTTAATTCACTTTAACCAAACAAGACATTATTTCACATGTCAATAATATATCAAAATATAGAGTTAATTATCAATAGATCCTAATAATTGGACTTAATTCTTATTAAATTTTAATAAAATTGTCTTTAAAAATAATTTTTTGTGATGAATTTTTACATATATCGTCAAAAATTGACAATTAGTGATTTTTTTGTCAAAATTTTTATAAATTGTCGTTAAAATTTATAATTAGTGACTTTTTTCTGATGAATTTTTTAAACAATCACTAAAAGTTGAAACTTAGGCCTCGTTTGGGGAGTGGCTATTTTAGCCAAAAAGTCAAAAAGCCAACTAAAACTAGTCACATCACCTCTCTACTTTTCTGCATATCTTTTCGTAAAAAGCCAAAAAGTTACTAAAATAACCTGTTCCCAAACGAGGCCTTAGTGACATTTTTTTGTGACGATTTTTTTAAACTGTCGCTAAAACTTATAATTAGTGACTTTTTTGTGACAATTTTTAAACTGTTGATAAAAAGTAACAATTAATAACATTTTTTAATAAAGTTTGATGAAAAACAACATTAATTCTCACAAGGCCTATTAAAAAATAAATTTACTTATTAAGATTTATACGTAAATCCTCTTAATATATATATATATATATAAATGTATTAAAAAAATCTAAAATCTAAAATTCGAATTACTATAAAAGTTTAGTTGATATTTATTTCATTATTAATTTCAGAGATTTAGGGATTGTTTGGAATGTTCTAAATAAGTATATTTTTTGACTTTATATAAAAAGATATGTAGAAAAGTAGATAGGAGATGTTGATTGATGTGACCCAAAAAAAATAAAAAGCTAAAAAGTGTAGACTTATTTAGTCTTCCCAACAATGGTTAGTGGCCCAAAAATATGTAGCTCGAATGGCTCGAAACACTTAAAACGACGTCGTTTTGAGTGTAAAACGACTTTGTTTTGTCATTTTTGAGCCATTTGAGTCCTATATTTTCGGGCCACCAAATATTTTTCTTAATCTGTCCAAACAAGGCCTTGAAATTACACGAGATGAGCATAACCGATGAAAACACCTAATTAAAAAAACAAAGGACAAAAAAAAAAACTAGATGCTCTAATGGAAAAATTCTTGCTCTAATGATTTATTGTGTCACAATTCACACGATAAATGATGTCAGTAACAAAAGACAATATACGTGCACAGAAATCTACATAAAATGTACAGAAGAGGTGGGGTCCATCCAGGTTCTATTCCATCTTTCTAACTCTCTCTCTCTGATGTAAGAAAAATCAATAATGATTTTTTTCTCGAAATTCCCCCCGAATAGCCCGAGAGAGAGAGAAGAGGGAACAGGAAACTCGCAAGCAGCTCGTGGTAGCCCCGCCTCCGCCTCCGCCTCCGCCTCCGCCTCCACCTCCAGCCCGATTTTGTTGGCCCCCTCTCCTCCAGTTCTTCTCCTTCTTCCTCTTTTCCTCCTTCTTCCTCCTTCTTCCTCTGATTTTCTTCTTCTGAAAAAAAAAATAAATTAAAAAAAAATAAAAAAACGACGTCGTTTTTTGAATTCGGGAGATTCAGGGGTTTAAATTCGAGCTACCAATCACTATTGTAAGAAAAATATTAGAAACTCTAATAAAGGAGCTTTAGTAAATTTTAATGGAAGTGAATTTTATTGTGATGTGATATTTTAATTTTGCTTTTATTTTTTTTTATTCTCTATTACATTATTAAAGCTTAATTAAAATTTTAAAATTAAAGAAATGTATCATGGCTCCCGATGAAATTGAAGTCTGGGAAAAAAAATTGTGCATGCTGTAACTTGGAGGAGAAAATATGTGCACACAAATTTATTTATTATTTATTTTTTTTAGAGAACCAAAAGCAGCAGAAAAATGATATAATATTACCAAAAATTTTGATATAGAATTTATATTTAAAATGATGTGGTCAGTAGTAACAAAAATTATTATGTATAATAATTATATATATATTTCATTTGTATAGCACTTTTGTAACAAAATGAGAAAGCTAATTGCAAATTTTTTTTAAAATGTTATAAACAAAAAGTGACCTCAAATGTAAGAGAAGTTATTCAATATTCTAAGATTACGGTTATATGGTGTCCCAAATCAAATATAATTAGTGACAAAGATAGGATTCACAAATTTTTGTTAATAATAGAAATAACAAAAGATATGACATTTGGTGATTGGTTAGGAATAAAAACATGATGTCCTTGGAGCAACTAATAATTTTCCCACATGTAGACTCCAGGTCTCACACATTATGTCACATTCGTGTCTCAAAACTTTTGTGTTGTTCTCACACATTATGTCACATTCGTGTCTCAAAACTTTTGTGTTGTTCGCATAGTAGTTACAAAATAGACACAAAGGGACCAGTACAATCAGGTGTTACGGCAAGATTCTGGAGAAAAAAATTCAGTACAACTATGATAACACGTTATCATGCATACATGATACCATCAATTAATAAGATTTTATCATTTGTTCACCATGTATAAATATCAATCCCACCATAATAATATGGAAGTTCCTGAGAAGAATGAAGATCATATCTCTCTTTTATTCCATTCAATTCAAAATACACTGGCTCAAGATACTTATAATACAAGAAGTAACAGAATTGCTAACAAACTCAGCAACTAACTCAGCTAACTAACTAACTAACTTGATTAACTGATTAACAAACATTACAGCTGTAGTTATATCTGTTACAGATATTTTCTGAAGTATGATTACAATTACAAAGCTGTGATACATCAGTCGTGAATGCTAACTTCTTATTAGACTGAGAAGTTGACTCTGCATCTAGCTGCTGTGATGACTTCACCTTAGTAGACTGTTGCATCTGGGTAGATATCTCAGCACTCCCCTGCAAGCTGAGAGGGCAAGGCTGCACAAGAAGCTTGTCTTTCAAATAAAGAAACCAAGAGGTAGAAAGAGGTTTTGTGAAGATGTCTGCCACCTGATCTGTGGTAGGAACATAGTTCAAAGTAATCATTTTGGCCACAACTTTATCCCGAATAAAATGGCAGTCTATTTCTATATGTTTAGAGCGTGAATGAAAAACTGGATTAGAAGCGATGCCATTGCGACATATGTTATCACACCAGAGCTCAGGAATAGAAGAGGGCAACATATGCATATCTTTGAGCAACTGCTGCAGCCAGGTTAATTCAGCAGTGGCATTTGCTAAGGCTCTGTATTCTGCCTCAGTAGATGATCTAGAGACAATAGGCTGTTTCTTAGCACTCCATGAAATGAGGTTAGAACCCAAGTAGACACAGTAACCTGAAGTAGACCTTCGATCAAGACTATCACCAGCCCAGTTTGAATCAGAAAAAGCATGAAGAGATAGGGGACCAGCAGTAAAGTGGAGACCATGATGTAGAGTACCTTTCACATATCTCAACAAGCGTTTGACAGCTTGAAAATCAGCATTTGTGGGCAGATGCATATGCTGACATGCTTGGTTAACAGCTAATGCTAGATCAGGTCTGGTAATAGTAAGGTACTGGAGACCACCAACAAGACTTCTATACAAAGACGGATTAGAAAATGGAAGTGCATCTGAAGAAGAAGAAGAAGAAGAAGAAGAAAGGGAAGAAGAAGTCTTGATAGCTAAGGGAGTGGAGCAAGGTTTGCAATCAGTTAAACCAAATTTTGTGAAGCAAACAAGAGCATACTTAGTTTGAGATAAAAAATAACCATGAGATAGGTCTTGAATGGAGATGCCTAAGAAATAGGACACAGTTCCCAACTCCTTCATGGAGAATTCTGTATGCATATGCTGAATGAATTGGGCAAGAAGAAGAGAATCACTACCAGTAACTAGAATGTCATCAACATAGACAACAAGAAGAAGCAAGCTGCTGGGAGTGTGTTGGACAAACAGAGAAGAATCTGAATGACTATTAACAAAGCCTTGTGAAATAAGAAATTTAGAAAAAGTTGAATACCAAGCTCGAGGAGCTTGTCTAAGTCCATACAAAGCTTTCTTGAGTTTGCACACTTGATTGGAAGATTGAAAAAAACCTGGAGGTTGTAGCATATACACTTCTTCATCTAATGTGCTATGAAGAAAGGCATTAGATATGTCTAATTGATGAATAGGCCAATTAAAATGAAGAGCCAAACACAGAAAAATCCGAATTGTAGGCTGTTTAGCCACAGGGCTAAAAGTTTCATGGAAATCAACACCTTCTTGTTGAAGATATCCCTTTGCAACCAATCTAGCTTTATATCTTGCCACAGAACCATCAGAATTTCTTTTGATTCGATATACCCATTTACAACCAATTGCTATTTTATTAGGAGGAAGAGACACAAGATCCCAAGTGTCTTGTTGCTTCAAAGCTTGAAATTCATCCTGCATAGCAGTAAGCCACACAGGAGAACCTAAGGCAGCTTGAACATGAGGAGGTTAGGTGTGAAGATAAGAAGATGTAGTAAATCAGAAGACAGAGAGGAGATTTTGTTTTGGATCGGGTAAGCATGGGATGAACATTAGATGAAGTCAAAGAAGGAACCAGAGTAGAAGGCAACTCAGAAGGTGGAGGAAGATCAATAGAGATAGAATGAATAGGAATGGCATGAGAAGAAGAAGGCAAATGTAGAGATGAGGAGACTGTTGAAGTCCGAGAATTAGTAGGACTAGTATGAGGAGAAGAAGAAGATGTGGAAACATCATGATGAGAAGAATGAGATGAAGATGTAGTGGAAGCTGTGAGAGAATCAGAAGAAAGAGAAGAGGAAGGCCAGAAGAAAGTATGAATTTGAGATAAGGAACTAGTAGAAGATGAAGAAGACACATTAGGAGAAGAAAAAGGAAAACAAGTTTCATTGAAGATAACATGCCTAGAGACAAATATTTTTCCACTAATAGGATCTAAACACCTATAGCCTTTGATAGTAGGATGATATCCTAAAAACACACAGGATAAGGACTTAGGTTGAAGCTTGTGAGTGTTATAAGGCTTTAACCAAGGAAAGCACTGACAGCCAAAGACTTTGAAGAAAGAAAAATCTGGAAGTGTATGAAACAAAATCTGAAATGGAGATTGATGAGACAGAACAGAACTAGGCATTCTATTGATGAGAAAAATTGCTGTAGCAATAGCATCAAACCAATATTTCAAAGGTAAAGAAGATTGATGAAGCAAAGTAATAGCTGTTTCAGTGATATGGCGATGCTTTCTCTCAGCAACACCATTCTGTGCTTGTGTATAAGGACAACTGGTTTGATGAATAATACCATGGGAAGAGAAAAGAGAAGCAACTTTATGATTTACAAATTCAGTCCCTCCATCAGTTCTTAAAATTTTAAGAGAAGTATGAAATTGATTTTCAGCATAGGCTTTAAACTCAAGCAATTTTTCATAGACCTCACTTTTGAAATGTAAGGGATAGAGCCAAGTGAATCTACTACAATCATCAACAAACAAAACATAAAATCGAAAAGGAGCATTATTGATAGTAAAAGGGCCCCATACATCAGCATGTACAAGAGAAAAAGGAC
The DNA here is from genome assembly GCA_025200525.1 of Camellia lanceoleosa. Classification (NCBI taxonomy): domain Eukaryota; kingdom Viridiplantae; phylum Streptophyta; class Magnoliopsida; order Ericales; family Theaceae; genus Camellia; species Camellia lanceoleosa. The sequence continues at coordinate 105,275,347 of CM045766.1, read as the reverse complement.
TATCACTAGAAGAACAAGACAACTTGAAAGGAAGTCTGTGGCTTTTTGACACATGGCAGTCAATACAATCTATGACTTTATTAAAATTCTTTTTATTTGGAAGATGAGCAGCCAGATGTTGAAGCTTGGAAATAGACGGGTGACCCAACCTTTGATGCCACAGCAAATCAGAGATTGGAGAAAGCAGTAACGGTGGATGACTGAAAAACCTGTGGTTGCTTAGCACAGATAGAAGAAGTAGGAAACAACTGATAAAGGCCATTGATGTGTGAGCCTTTATGCAGAATCTGTTTTGTGGATTTGTCCTGAATGACAAAAGAATCAGAATCAAAAATAACATGACAGTTGTGATCTTTGGTTAATTGATGAACAGATAATAGATTGGATGATATAGAAGGAACATGCAAAAGATTGGACAGATGAAAAGAAAATTGAGGTGTAGGAAGTATACCACTTCCAACATGTTGAATAGGTAAACTTGAACCATTTCCTACTGTAACCTGATCTGAGCCTTGATAGGCTTGATACTGCTGAAGATTGGTCAAATCATGTGTCAGATGAGTTGTTGCTCCTGAATCAAGATACCAAGGTGGAATAGGAGAATCTGATGAGGAAGAAGATACTTCAGCAGCATATGCTTTGTGAGGTGCTGAAGGTTGAAATTGTGGATCAAGCCTATACCAACAGTCCAATGCAAGATGACCAGATTTGCCACAGATTTGGCAAATAGAAGAGGCAGAACCAGAATAGCCTAATGCTCTGGATTGATTGTTAGAAAAACCAGAAGAGGCTGATGCTCTGTATTGATTATTGGAAAACCTGTGATGAGATCTGTTACCACGGAAAAACCTACCACTTCTACCTCCTCTGTATGTAGATCTACCAGTAGAAGTAGGATGAGGTCCAAGAATGGAGTGTTGTCCGTCAAAACCAGAACCAGAAGTAGAACTTTTAGATGCTGAATAAGCAACATGCAAATCAGATTTGGAAGAGTGCTTGATCTTGCTTTCAATGTGAATTTCTTCTGAGCCAAGTAAGGAACATAATTCTTCCATAGAGACAAAGATGGATCCGTGCGAATGGAAGTTTTGAAGGCATCATATTCGTCTGGTAAGCCGTTTAAGGTAAGAAGAATAAGATCTTCATCCTCAACTTTTGCACCAGATAGAGCTAGCTGATCTGAAACTGTTTTGATCTGTGAAAGATAGCAGTCAATTGAAGAAGATTGTTTTCGAATAGTATGAAGCTTGTTCTTCAGTTGGTGAATATGAGAGCGAGAGATAGAAGTAAATTTCTTCTCTAAAGTTTGCCAAACTTGAGAACTACTATGGAGATGAAGAACAGAAGAGTATACTGATGGGGATAAAGTTGCAGTTAAGCATGTGAGCAAATTTGCATCAATGGCTTCCCATTGAAGGTATGCAGGATTGGAAACAAGTTTTCCAGATGCATCTGGAATTTCAGATGGAGGACAAGGAATTGCACCTGTCACATAGCCAAGAAGACCTGCAGCTCGAAGAATATTATGGAGTTGATTTCTCCAAATCAAGAAATTTGTGGAATCAAGTTTAACAGTAATGAGAGAACCAAAATTAGACAGAAGAGATTGAAGACTGGAAGGTAAAGACACAGGATCTGCCATGGATGACTTTTGAAGAGTGCTCGTAAGAACTTAAGAGAGCTCTGATACCATGAGAAGAATGAAGATCATATCTCTCTTTTTATTCCATTCAATTCAAAATACACTGGCTCAAGATATTTATAATACAAGAAGTAACAGAATTGCTAACAAACTCAGCAACTAACTCAGCTAACTAACTAACTAACTTGATTAACTGATTAACAAACATTACAGCTGTAGTTATATCTGTTACAGATATTTTCTGAAGTATGATTACAATTACAAAGCTGTGATACATCAGTCGTGAATGCTAACTTCTTATTAGACTGAGAAGTTGACTCTGCATCTAGCTGCTGTGATGACTTCACCTTAGTAGACTGTTGCATCTGGGTAGATATCTCAGCAGTTCCATGGAAGATATTAAAATGACATGGGTGTGTGTGTGCATTTAAAATGTGGGATTCACTTGACATGTGCTAGGTTATAATTGGTTGGCGATATCACTGTTATACTTAAATTTTACTCAAGATTTTGAATAAAAATTTAATGTAATGATGATACTGATGTCCTGTATCATCAATACATAATAAACCCTATAAATGGAGGGTGAACTCCTGCTTTCTAAGTATCACATATACATTATAACGTAAATGGTGAGATATTATTAAATAGTGATATCGATGACATGATATCACCATTGGATTGAAATTTTTTTCCAAGATTCTGGCCATTTAGAAAGAGTTGAGGAGAGTGTTTGGTAGCAGAATTCGGGGGACATGGGGATCAGCACTGTGCCCATTGGCCACGGTTGTTGTTCATCTCCCCAATCACCCATAATTTTTTTTTTAATAATCGAGTGTACAAGGCCAATTTACGCGCACTAGAATACAGACAGTAGGATTTTTTAGTTTCAAAGTGCTTGTGAGTTTTGCATTAGAGAAAGAGAGACTAACTAAAAATAGACAAATTCACAAAGTGGTTGTATTCAATTTCATATGTAGGCCCCAGAAAATGAGATCCAGTACATCAGTGTTGATATGATTGCGCCTATGTCTTATTTTGATGACTGCAAGGCCACTGTGGTTTTTTGCCTCATGTAAAAAAAAAAAATAATAATAATAATAAAAAAAACATATACATGTCTCACGGAGTGAGTATTATTACAAGTGATATACATATAGAGACTAATAAAACATAGATCAAAACAAAAGACACTAGTTTCATTCATCAACCAAAATGGCTTCATACGTACAGAGATGTAGTGAAATGAAAAAGTACAGTTCCATAAGCAATGATTATGGGCATTGAATTGGATCACTTGCTGTGCTTGTGATTGTTTTCGTTGCACATGAAGCAAGTAACAATACACTAAGCCATTCTCTTCTTCACTGACTTCCTTGGTGCTGGAATCACGCCGCCACTCTTGGGTTTCAACCGCGGTTCCACTTCTTTCCCTGATTCTCCTACCTCTCCTCCATTGGAGTTCTCCTCTCCCCACTTGCTCTTATCTTCCATCTCTCTCTCTCTCTCTCTCTCTCTCTCTCTCTGATCTGAAGTGCGTGTTGTGTTGTGTAGTGTTGTTTTGTGTGGTGTGGCGTGGTGTTGAGTTTTCTTGAGATGGAGAGGAACAAATGAGGATAATTTATAGAGGGATTGTTAGTTTTCCTTGCCTTTCCCTTCGAAAGCATATATGCAGTGTGTGAACCCAAATTTGAACACAGGCCTCTGTATACCCCCACCTTGACGGTGTAATTCAGTGTGTGTGGGGTGTTGTGTACTGCAGTGTTTCTAACACTGTATGTTTCTTGGGTGACAAATAAATCTAGAAGATGATCTCCCTAAACAACAAAATTCTCTCAAGACAGTGACACCATATATAGTGTTATTAACATAGGTTGTTTAAACATAATTTTTAGAGAACTTAGGTGTAAATTTTAATAAGTAAATTTATTATCTAATAAATCTTATAAGAACTAATAGCGTTTTTTTATCAAATACTATTAAAAAATGCCTACTTTTTAGCAACAATTTAAAAATTTGTCACAAAAAATGCCATTAATTATAAGTTTTAGCGACAGTTAAAAAAATCTATCTTAAAAAAAAAGTCAATAATTTTCAACTCTTAGCGACAGTTTGAAAAATTTATCAGAGAAAAAAGTCACTAATTATAAGTTTTAGCGACAATTTATAAAAAAAAAAATGACAAAAAAAATCACTAATTGTCAATTTTTAGCGACATATGTAAAAAATGTCACAAAATTATTTTTCACAATGATTTTATTAAGACTTATTTTCAATATGATGGGAATTAAACCCAACTATATCTATTAGTAGTTTACTTTCATTTTTATACAAAAAGTACTAATGCACAAGAATTTCGTCACTTATATTTTGTTTGGTTGGGAGATTTCAAAAGAAATTTAGAAAAGAAAAATGAAAAGATAGATGAAATGTAAATGAAATATATTAACATTTCATCTAGTTTCAAACACATTTTTTTTTTTTCTAAATTCATTCTCAAATTTTACAACTAAACACAACATTAAGGGGTTTGAAAGGGCCATCATTTGAATTTTAAAAAAGGGTTAAATGTATATAATTTTACCTTTATTTACAGATAAACTATTTTGTAGAGCGATCTTACCCCAAAAGTCACACTCTAAATTTTGTACCATACAAAATTATATTTTCTTTTATAAATTTTTAATTTCGCATTCAAAATTTTAAAAATACCGTTAAACACATTAAATGCCCACGTTGCGAGTTTTTTGTTTGCTTTTGTGATGTTTTCATTTCATATCAAAGGCGGCAGGCAGAGTCATCACTACCGCCTAAAGTAGAGAAATTGCACCCTTTTGAGTTTGGTTTCTCCCCGATCTAGATTATGAATTAGAAGGTGTTGTTTAAATTAATGAGACTTATTATAGATATTTCTTTTGATAAAAAAAAACATTCATTTTGTCGAATTCTTCGGGTATATCATTCACAAACAAAATTAGATTGATTCAATAATCATATCTTATTCAATTTTTCATATTTTTCTTTAAAAAATAGTATTTTTAAAAATAAATCATTCAACTTTTAATAACAAATGAGATAAATTAAATAATTTACAAATATTAGATCGACCTAATTTTATATGTGAATCATATATATGAAAGGCTGGAAAAATAAAATATTCAAATTATTAAAATAGGACGATACTCGATTCACAAACCCAACAACACACTAAACTAGAGGGGATCCAATTCTTTTTTCTTTAATGGAGAATTTCAATAAATTTCAATCGGCTTAATTATGCATATCATTTAAAATCTTCCACAATTTCATAACTATTCGACCCACTTTCCTTTCCTTTCTTCCACAAAACTTATATTTATTTTATTATATTAGTGTTGCCCCAAAATCCTCACTAAATTCATAATGCTTCTAACTTTTAGTTCACTTTTTTGTACACTATTTCTTACAAGTTGGCATATTTTCTCCTTTCTCATGGCCCTCAACACTTTTTTATGCTATTGATAATCTTCTGTTATTTTCTTTTTTCTTTTTTTCTCTTCTCTATCAACATAATATTTGGATTACATATTACAAAGATTCTACAGAAAATAATTTAATATTCAATCATATAACTTGAATCATTAAAATATAAAATTAATATATCTAGTTGATTTATGTTTATTCTGTTTAATGTTTTGTTAATTTATATCCTCATATATATAATTATCTAATGAGTTGTATCGCCTTGCAAAATTGCAATATAAATTCTATATTAGTTATAGGTAACTAAATTCATATTACTCGAATTTTTTACAATTTTATTCTTGTTCAGTGATAAATATTTTTCTTGCTTTGCATCATCATTTACATGACAATGTATCATTTCCTTAGTACAAAAACACAAAACAATAATATAAAATTAAAAAAAAAAAAAAAACAATCTCTAACATATTTATGTTTCTTCTTTTTGTTCTCGCTTATAACAGTGTCCAACTTGGTGGAGTTTTTTATTATATATATATATATATGTATATCAATTTGTAGCTATTTATTGATTTTTTGGGGATAAATTATAAATGCATCATCTGAGATTTACTTAAAATACGAATTGTTCTCTAATTTGAAAAGTTACAAATACCTTCTCATCAGAATTTCTTATTTAACAAAATTAACATAAAAAATAAAAACATTTAACTACTTTTCTATACAACAATAAAATAATCTGAATTGTTAATTAAAATAATCTGAATTGTTAATTAAAAAGTTCGGTTGCCAAACGAGGCCTAAGTGCGCCAAGGGGCAGCTTATTAGAAAGTGTCCTAAGAGACGGTCTGGAAGGTGCGCCAGGGGGCGACTTTGGTGATACACCAAGGGACGATTTAGATGGTGTGTCAGAGAGGATGGCTTGCGTTGTGTGCTAGAGATGGTGACTAAGTAATATGCCAAAGAGGGCTTGGATGGTGCGCCAGAGAAGGTGGCTTGTGTTGTGCGCTAAAGGTGTAGTATATCACCATGCTCATCATGATATAGGTATAATACCCCCCCTCAAACTCAAATAAGTTTGAAGATAGAAATTTATTTGAAGTTGAATTAGAGGGAAAACATAGTTGAGCATAAACACATACAAAAAAATAGGTTGCGAGTAAAAAAATATATATATGATAGAGATATTTGTGTAGGAAAAAATCAACAGACAGAGTAAGAGATTACCATGAAACGATATTGAAAGAAAAATATGGCAGCGGAATGAGTTGAGGTCTGACGGGCAGCCAAGCCAAGGTTATGCCGCCTGCCGATAAGGCAAAGAATACCAAGAGTTCAACTTACTATATTTACCACATATTTAACACATATGGTTAAACATTACCTTTCAAACTCCGATTTTCTATTTGTACAAGACCCCAGTGGGAAAAATAAGAGAATTAAGAAAATTCATTAGGTAAGAAAGGGGTTACTGTATCCTTTGATATCAATACATATAAATTTAAATAAAAAATTTTCATGGTAAAATAACAATTTTATGACCATTAATATTGTTAAAATTATCGTTATTATACGAGAAGTTAATGTGATTTTATCAAAAACATAATTTCTTCATTACTTGGAGAATTTCAATATAATCTACCCTTATGGTTATAATTAAGCTTCTATTTTGTTGCATGAATAAAACACTCCCCTATATTGATTAAAATAATGAAATTTTTTATCACATTTTGAAGAATAAGTCCAAAAACGTAAAAATCAATCTCAAAATCACAAGTAGAACGTATATAGATGAATAACATTTTTCAAAAGTGTTTCTTAATTATGTATTTCATTCTTCGCTTAGTTTATGTATTTGGAAAATGCTAACAAATACCCCTACTGTAGGAGTTTAATCAGTACTGAAATTTGTGTAAAAATTATTTTGAAAATAGTGAAAGATTAAAAAAAATTGAAATCAATGAAAGAAATTGGAAATTAATCAAAACTACCTTGTGTAATTCATTTTTTTTTTTTGGTCTTTTCTTGTGCCTCACAAATACATATTAACAAGACCATTTATTCTTTAAGGTAATACTACAAATCTAAAAAATTACCAAAAGATATTAGTATGTAATTCAGATTCATTTTACATATAGATTCTACAATACACACATTCAATCTATACCACACACTTTAATTGTAAAAATCTAAATCCCAGACTTTTTGTATTCTTTATTGCATGTAAGAATATTAAGCTTACAATCTTGCTTGTTTACACAATATTGACAGTATACTCAAATGAAATGCTGACAATTATACTAACACGTTATAAAGTAAAATAAGATGATAAAAATAACAACTAGAGTGCTTGGTTTCAGTTTTTTGAAAATTGAGTTTTTTTTTTTTTTCGTGTCTTTTTATTTTTAGTGAATATTTTTTAAATTTTAAGGAATTTTTTTACTTTTTTAGATGCACCTTACTTAGATGCATAGTAAAATATTTTAAAAAATTAAAAGATACCCAAAAATTCAAAAAATGTACCGAAATTTTGTATTTTTTTTGATATTTAGTGTATTTTTTAAAGATTTTTTTCACAAATATTATACTTTTTAAGTGTATTTATGTTAGGTGTGTCTACAAATTTTAAAAAAAAAAAATTGCTTAAAATATTTAAAAAAATTCATTGAAAACATTAAAATATGGAAATTAAAAAAGTAGAATTTTCTGAAAATCAGAACCAAACGAACTGAACAGTACTATATTCATATAATTTCTTTCTCCCACAATCCCTCTAATGAGGTGGCAAAACAAAATATATGTAAGGAGAGTTTTGAGGAAACATTAGAATTAGAAGTGAGCATGGTTCAGATTTGTTTGATTTGAGGTAAAACTAGAATCGATCCGTTATTTACGGTTCTATAAAAATGGAAACCAAACTGATCTATTTAAATCATGAAACAAATCCGAACCAAACTAAACACCGTTTGGCTCGGTTTTGGAACCATGGTTTTACATAATCTTTTCACAAGAAAAATCATATAATATTTTTTTAAAAAAAATTCAATCTATCATAAATTATTCAACATTAATTTGCCTTAATATCTAGTAAATAAACATATTGTTTAACATATAGCAAACATAAAACTTCTATCAAACAAACATTTTGTCGTGGCAATAATTACAAAACTAAAATTAAATAATTAAAAAAAGCAACAGGAATAGCAGCAAGAACAACAATACTCTTGTTGCAGAAATATTTGACTAAAAGTGGAGTTTCCAAGGTTGTTTAGATTATCAACTTAACAAGGAGGGCTCACTTTTCAGATTCTATGAAGGGAAACCAAACTCTGAAGAATGGGAGTTGTTTCTCAGAAGACCTTTGCATGAGTGGGAAACGATTGAGGCTTCCAGATTAGATATCACTTTGAACTCTGCTCCAAATCTGAGACAGGGGTGTATAGATTGTCCTACCTGGAATGATGTAATTGTAAGAGGGTTTAAGGTGGCTGATTTGTATAAATTTTGTGACACATTGCTTGGTCCACAGATCAAAGTTTGCAAATTTGTGTATAATAAGGATATCCCCCCTAAGGTACAATTTTTTGGTTGGTTGGCTTGGAAAGAAAGAGTCAAGACATTTGTGTTTCTGCACACAATTGATATTTTGAATAGCAATGCAGCTACTGTGTGTGTGTTTTGCAGGAATGAACCTAAATCATTTGCTCATTTATTGCTCCTTTGCCCTTTCTCCTGGTGTGTGTGGTCTGAAAGATGCAGTGGTAGGTAGTTGAGTGGGTGATACCTAAAATTGTTGAGAGTCTATTCCATTGGTGGTCTGGTAGAAATTTCCAGAAGAAGGAAAAGAGGTTGTGGAGGGTTGTTCCCTTAGTTGTACTTTGGTCTCTTTGGAAGCTTAGAAATGAGTACGTCTTCAATGGGGCTCAGTCTTAGGGGATATGATTTTTGTGAGCTTGTCAAGATTAGAATAGCATTACGGCTTAAAACTTCAATCTAGGGATGCTAATGGGAGTTAATGGGGTGGATATTAATTCTCCATCCTCATTCCTTTATAATTATTTTTTTCCATTCCCCATTTCCCATGGGTTCTACCCTCCCCATCTCCTAATGGATTTGGATATTTCCCAACCCAACTTGACCCCCCCTCTTTTTTTTAAAAAAAAAAAAATTCACAACCAAAGCTAAATATACATTCAGTCCTTTTTTTTTTTTTAAGATTCACAACCAAAATTAAATATACATTCAATCTTTTTTTTTCTTTTCTTTTTTTTAATTTTTAATTTTTTTTTAAGGTTCACAACTTTTTTTTTTTTTAAAGATTCACAACCAAAACTAAATATACATTCAATCTTCTTTTATTTTATTTGGCTAAACAACAAAATCAAATACACATTAATTAACATTGTCACATTATTCTTGTCAAATTTTATGTATATCTAGAATTTTTTAAATTTATTTAGAAAAATTCTATTCTTACAAAAAAATTCCATCTTCTTTTTAAATTTTTTTTTTAATTTTATATATCTCCTTCTCCTCTCTATTAATTGATCTTCGATAATCTGAAGGTGAGTTATTGCTCTCGTTTCCATCTTCTTCTTATTCTTTTTTTTTTTTTTAAATTTTTATTTGCATTTATAGAATGAATTTTCTTGTTTCAATATTTCCTGCAATTATTTTATTGGATTTCTCTCTGATTTGATGGTAACCTTAGATTGAAATTTTCAATTTTCATCTTAACTAGCGCTCGCCTTAATTAAAATTTTGTATATTTTTGTCTTCAATTTTCATGTTTTGGTTATGATTAATTGCGCATTTTTTATTGATAGTCACAATCTTGTCACCGCTAGATTATCGTCATCACAAATTGCCGTTGCTATAGTAAGAGGATGAGAGTGAGAATTAGAACTCTAATTGTCAACAGAGTAAGGATAGCAATGGATAACCTACCATGTGGGTATCCATGGAGATCCAACCCAAATACTTGGATTTCCCCTTTTTTCTTGTCCATCGGGTAGGATAAGTGATGTTCTTTAAATCTAAACCGGGGATGGGTACCCACTAATTTTCTCATATTTTTTTTAGGTACATCGGAAAATAATTTCTCCATATGTTTTCACTACTCTATTGACAATTAGAGTTCTAATTCTCACTCTCTCTCATCCTCTCACTACAGCAATGGCGATTTGAGATGACGATAATCTAGCGGTGACAAGATTGTGACTATCAATAAAAAACGCGCAATTAATCATAACTAAAACATGAAAATTGAAGACAAAAATGTACAAAATTTTAATTAAGGTGATCGCTAGTTAAGATAAAAATGGAAAATTCAATCTAAGGTTACGTCAAATTAGAGAGAAATCCAATAAAACAATTGCAGAAGATGTTGAAATAAGAAAATTCATTCTATAAATGCAAATAAAAATTTTAAAAAGAAAAAAGAAGAAGAAGATGGAAACGAGAGCAATAACTCAACTTTAGATTATCGAAGATCAATTAATAGAGAGGAGAAGGGGATACATAAAATTAAAAAAAATTAAAAAAGAAGGTGGAATTTTTTTGTAGGAATAGAATTTTTCTAAATAAATTTAAAAAATTCTAGATATATATAAAATTTGACAAGAATAATGTGACAATATTAATTAATGCATATTTGATTTTGTTGTTGAGCCAAATAAAATAAAATAAGATTGAATGTATATTTAGTTTTGGTTGTGAATCTTAAAACAAAATAAAAATAAAAATAAAAAAATTGGTTGTGAACCTAAAAAAAAAAAAATTAAAAAATAAAAAAAATATTTAAATAAAAAAAGAAAAAAAAAAGATTGAATGTATATTTAGCTTTGGTTGTGAATCTTAAAAAAAAAAAAAAAAAAGAAAAAGAAAAAAAAAAAGAAAAAGGTTGTGTACCTTAAAAAAAACAATTTTTTTTTAAAAAAAGATTGAATGTATATTTAGCTTTGGTTGTGAATCTTAAAAAAAATAAAAAAATAAAAAAATAAAAAAATAAAAATAAAAATAAAGGATTGAATGTATATTTAGCTTTGGTTAAAAAAAAAAAAAAAAGGTTGTGATCCTTAAAAAAAAAGATTGAATGTATATTTAGCTTTGGTTGTGAGAAAAAAAATGGTTAAAAAAAGAAAAAAAGATTGAATGTATATTTAGCTTTGGTTGTGAAACAAAAAAAAAAAATGGTTGTGAACCTTAAAAAAAAAGAAAAAAAGAAAAAAAGATTGTATATTTAGTTTTGGTTGTGAATCTTAAAATAAAAAAATTAAAAAAAAATAAAAAATAAAAAATAAAAAATATGGGAAAATTAGTTGGTACCCATCCTCGACCCATCCTCTGTAGATATTTAAAGAATATTACTTACCCTACCCGATAGATAAAAAAAAAAAAGGGAGAAAATCCATGTATTTGGGTTGGGCCTCCGTGGATACCCACAGAGTAGGTTATCCATTGCCATCCATACTTCAATCCTAGGATTTCATTACTCAGTCAATGATTTTGTGCACAACCTGAGATAGATAAGGGACTGCATCTGACTGTTTCTGGTTTAAGAATGAGGAGCAAAGCTTGAGGAACATTGAGTTTGGTGGTTGGGCTGATTGGTGGTGGTGGTGTTTTTATTACATTGAGTTTGCAGTTGTTTATATATATATATATATATATTATTTTGGTTCTCACCAATTTTGAGGCTTGTGTTAGCAAGTGATTGTACATTCTTCCTGTGCCAACTTAATTGGGATCTTGAAGTTTTTCTGTGATGTTTTGTACACTTTTCTCCCTTTTATTGATTGTTTTCATCAATAAAGTTTTTCTTTTGCTGATTAAAAAAAAAAAAAGAACAACAATAAGGTATATGGTATGTATATAGTGTCGGAAATGGTTTGGAAAATCTGGGTAAAAAACAGATTTTTTCCTAACTTTGGTTTAATATTTAGGTGGGACCCGTGCATCGATTTTCGCAAGTCAAAGTGGTAACGCGTTCTATGCCGCGTTGTGATTCACGTGGTATATTTGGTTGCTCAAAACCATTATCGAGTGAATGGGAAATTGAAGCCAAAGTGTGTTCCATGGAAATGAAGTTTTGGTAGAAATTCCTTAAGGATTGTGTAAATGGTTTGTCCCACATTGATTTAGTAAGAAATTTTGAATGAGTTTATATAGCTTGGAATTATAACTTGGGAAGGGCCCTAAGAGGCACCCCAAGTTTGTAGAATGGAGATATTATGGGTAAAGTGGGCTAGACCCATTGGACCCAAAAATCACCATGTGCGCCGCCACTGTCCGTCCAGTCGGTTGGGTTGGGCTTGTCCGGCCCAATACCTATTTTTTTGGGCCAAAAATATTTGAATTTAATTTAATTTTATTTTTTGGTAAAATAAAATCCAAAATTCAAATTAATTTTGGAAATAAACTGGTTCGATTTTTCTGTACATTCAAACAGGTCCCTTCTGTTTTTATCTGTTTGAATTTTGAACCCAATAGATTTAAATCTGTTTAATTCAAAACCAAATAGGTTGCACTGTTTAAATCAACAGCCACCAATACATGTATAAATAGACTAGTTCCCTATTTGGATTTCTACTCTAATTTTAGTCATTCCTTGCTGCAAATTCATCTCTGCATTTTGCTGTATTTATTATATTATTTTTCTTGTCAGAAATAGTATATACACTAAGTGTGTTCGTTGAACAAATAAATTGTAGTGCTGCATTTATTTATTGTTGACCATTTCATCCTGGGAGATAAACGTCCATATTCTGAAAGCACCGAGAAGATGATGAATATGTCTTAAGAACACAATGCCAAACACTGGACTTGATTAGATTATTATTTGAAAAAATTAATCAAGTAAGTTGTTTAATTTATTATTTTGTTTTATTTGTTTATTAAATCAGATTTTAATTTTGTTTTGGAAACAAAATAAAATCTGTTTTTATTTATTTAATTCTGTTTCTAGTTTAATTTTTGTAATCAAATAATTTTCTCTCATTTCCTTTATTTCTTTTGTATTTTGTTTATTTTTAAGTACACAAACAGAATTAATTAATTACAGTGAAGATTGTCCAACATATAGTTTAAGTCATATTCAGTCCGATTCGATTTTAATCCGAAACCGTGAACTCAAATCCGAAACCGATCCATAAACACCGTTTTTTAAATTTTCAAACAAAAACTGAACCACATATTCAAAAATCAGTCTAAACCTATCGGATTTGATTGAAGCAGGTTGGATTGTGAATTTTTTAGATTTCTTTTTTTGATCAATAAATAAAGAAAAATTTTATTGATGGAAGGCAATATACAGAGTATATAAAAATATATCAATAGGGGAGGAATCATTTTCTAAAAATAAATAATGATTCGAGTTTTTCATTTTGCTTACGTATATCATATGACATCATCTTGATAGGATGTTTAAAACGCCCACGTTAAAACCTATATATATACATATAAGTTGTTGTTTATCCGTAGTGGCTAAGGTTTCATCAACTTTTTCTTAAATACTTCTTTATCAAAAGTGGGCTTCATCAACTTTTCTCAAAATATATGTAGTTCTATCCACACTTGTTTTTGTCTTTCTTACACATATATTTTGAAGATTGGTCTTGGTCATCTTCTTGCTTTTCCAAAGCCAAAACTATGTTGGTTTTTGGCGAATCTCGAACATCTTTTATATGTGACTTAAAGTTTGGACATGTCCTTTTGGACTAGAAATTTGTTGGTACTGCGTTGGTTTTTGGCGAATCTCGAACATCTTTTATATGTGAATTAAAGTTTGGACATGTCCTTTTGGATACTAGAAATTTGTTGGTGTTTAGGATTTATTTGGTTGTGTTTTTTGTTTTTCAAGTTTTTAAAAGTTAAAAATATTGAAAAAAGTTCAAAAATATGTATTAGTTTATTAAAGATAAATATTCCCATCTAAAAATAAATAAATAAAAAGATAAATATTGGAAGTGTAAATTTTTAAAATTACAAAAAAAAAAAAAAAGAAGATTATTGAATTTGATTTTTTTTTTAAAATTAAAAACTTCTTTTTTTAAATAGAGCTTATGAACTTAATCCCACTTGTCAATATCTATGGTCTATTTCCAATAATATACTAATTTAAACTTCTCAAATCGTAAATAAAAGAGAATTTTAATATATTGATAATAATGGGGGTGTTTGTTTGGTTTTTTTTTTTTTTTTTATAGCTAATTTGTACCTTCTTGCTTTGGAAGAATTATTTTGGACTGTTTGGTCAAACTTATTTCAAACAGTTTCTGATTCTAACAACTTATTTTAACTCAAAAAAGTTAATTCTGAGAAGCTCACCCCTTACTTCTGATTATTAACTTCTGCTGTGGACGTGTTAATTTACGGTTATACTTTTAATTTATTTTTTATTTTTTATTTTTTTTTTGAAAATAGAAAAAGACCTAAATGGAATATAAGTTATTATTATTATTATTATTTATGAGAAATGTAGACAAGTAGTAAATAACAAAAAATAAAAGTTAATTGAAAAAAATTACTTCACAACTTATTTAACAAATACTACTCAACAACTTAAATTTATAATCCAACAGTTATACCAAACAGATTAACAGTTTCTGATTAAAATCATAATCTATAATCTGTTAAGGTATAATCTATAATTTATTTTAACAGTTATACCAAACAGGGCCAATATGTCGATCAATAAGTCTAAGTGCACAGAATACTAAACATAAAAGGTGACACATATATCTCACAAGGTGTAGGGCTCACATGTGAGACGCACCCTTTGTGAAATATTTGTGTCTTATTCTGTGTGTGGCCTCTATGTTCCTAGCATTATTGTATATTGATTATATGGATTGGAAGAAAAAAAAAATCATTTTGATCAAAAATCAGAAAATCCATGTTACAATATCTAAGAGAGAGAAATCTGTATTATATTGAGTGTAGTAACAATGTATACAAGACTCCTTTTTATAGGAGGAAAGAAACTTAAGTAGTTATTCTAAGTATGGTAATGAATATAATATAGTATGTATGATAGACAGAATATAGTTCCTATATTTAACACCCCCCCTCAAACTCAAGTACGAATACCAATTTGAGTTTGGAGAGAGAAACTAAAACATAAAATAAAATTTTTTAAAAAATAAAAATAAAAGGAAATTAGATTGCAAAGTTCGAATGGGAGCACAAAGGTGCTTGAGGTAGATCAAAAGCTAGAGCTAATGTCGGGAAACAGTTTATGGTTATGTCGAACCATTGTAGGAATTGGCCGGAACTAATGTCGGGACAATTTAAGATTATATCGGACCATTGTAGGAATTGACCAGGATCAATGTTGGGACAGTCTACGGGGTTATGCCGAACCGTTATAAGAATTGATCGGAGTCAATGTCGGGACAATTTAAGGGGTCATATCGGACCAATGTAGAGAACTAGGTGTTGAACCAGCAAATGTGGCATATACATAACTTATGACGTGGTGCTGAACAATGATGTTAACAGATGAATGATTGCACCAGGGGGTGGCTTATTAAGAAAGTGCGTTAGGAGATAGCTTGGATAGTGTGCCAGGAGGTGACTTGTATTGTATGCCAGGGGGCTGCTTGGGTGGTGCGCCACGGGGACGGCTTAGGTGATGTACCACATGAGGCAACTTGGGTTGTGCGCCACAGGAGGCAACTTGGGTTATCTGCATGGTATATAACCGTGTTCACCATGATATAGGTATAATACCCCGCCTTAAGTTCAAATAGGTTTGAAAATTGAAATCTATTTGAGGTTGAAACAGAGAGATTGACAAAGTGGAGTAGAAACACACAAAAAAAGAAAAAAAAATGAATTGCAAGTAAAAAAAATATGATAGAGATATTTCGGGTAGGAATAAACATGCCAACAGAGGAAGAGATCACTACGAAGTAATATTGAAAGGAAAATATAGCAGCAGAATGGGTTGAGGTTCGGCGGGCGGCCAAGACAATGTTGCCATCAGCCGGTGAAGCGAAATTATTTGGCACTTAACCGAGCTCTGATACCATGTTACAATATCTAAGAGAGAGAGAAATTTGTATTATATTGAATGTATACAGGACTCTTTTATATAAGAGAAGAGAAACCTAAGTATGATAATCCTTGAAAGATAAACTTTATAATGGTAAATTGATCGAACATCCTGTGAAGGTGTTTATCACGCAAGATGGTCGAGAATCTGGAAAGCGAAGAATGTAATATTCGTTGGGAAATCAAGTGAGTTCAATGCACTGCTTTGGCCAAGTATTTATAGATATCATGATGACTTTGCAAAAGTCACAACCTTTGGAATATTATACAAGGGGATACAACCATAATGCTTCACAAAGTGCCTCTTCATTTTGAATTCAAACCCATTTTCCATATTCTCCTTTCTTCTTATGAGAAGGTTTATGAATCACCACTTATATGGGCTATGATTCGGTGTGAGAAGGTCCACCATATTATGGAGTGAGCACCTCTCATACCTTCATCTCCCACCTGATCATATTATAATATTGGTGATAAAATCTGAGTTAGGCATGTTTACTTTGGCACCAAAATTTTGTCTCATGCCAACTTTCATCTATGAATTTACATAATAGATCGACGTCCAATTGTGACTTGGTCATACATGTGCACATTTTTGCCACTAATTTGATTGCATCCGTATGAATGTGTTCTCCCAGTGAAAACACACTCCAGATGACTTCAATTTGCTATATTTCAAGTGAATGGCATCAATTTTCAGTGTTGGGTTTGTAGTTCATACCCAATCACCATTGATGACTTCAGCCGCACACATTCCTCATGTGTTGACCTATGTTGAAATTATTATTAAATACTTCCTCTAAAGCCCATTCCTGAATGTTTTCCTTAACACACCTTATCAACGACTTTTTGCTGATTAAGTGTAGACACCCAATTTTGACCAACCTTAAGACTTAGGAGCTTTCTTTTGATGATCTGATGATGAAAATGAAAATATGCTATCTCACAAAATTCTCAGTAGAAAGATGAAATTTAAGATTTAATCCCAACCTTTACTCATTTTGGCCAGAATGTTTTAAACTGGTTTTAGCCTAAATTTTATATATATTAGTCCATGTATTTTTATTTTATAATTTTACATATTTTTGTGTATTTTTTTTTTTGTTGGTATTTGTACATATATTTATGCTAATAATACATTTTATATATTATTATATTATAAAATGCACAGTAATGTTATTGTGCGACTTTTGAAAATCACGTTGATTGCACAATGTTTTTACTGTGCAACCATTTCAAAAACCTGCCACTCCACCATTTGTCTTTTGTTTGTTTTTTTATTTCATTTTCTGTAAATAGGGGGATTCAGATCAAGAAGGACGAGAAAATCTAAGAGATTTATTTTCAAAGAAAAAAAATTGAGAGAAAGAATAAGAAAATATTGAGAGAAGAATTGAGGGAAAGAATCAGAAAGAAAATCTGAGAGATTTATATTGAAAGAGAATAAAAGAATCAAAAAAAGAAAGGAAAAAAAGAAGGAAAAAAAAATTAGTTTTTAAAAGAGGCAAACAAAAAATCTTAGATATTTTATTTTTCTCAACCAAACCTTTCTTTCCATTCTCTTTATTGCTTTTTTACCAATACACCAAAATACCATTAAAGCTAAAATTTTGAATTTTAAACTGAGAATTGAAAACACATTCCACAACTTTGAGGGTGATCAGAAGAAAGTTTGGAAATAAGAAAATTCATCATTTTTCTGAAAGGTGAATTTTCTCAAACTTTCAATAAATTTAAAATGTGATATAACTTGTTTAAATACGTCCTTTACTATTTTTCATAGCTGTTTTTTAATCGCTTTAAAAGGAAGGTTGCACCACCCACATATCTATTGTAATTTATTATTTTCTTGATAATTATTTTACCGCTTTAAAGCGAATGTTGCACCACCCACATATTTATTGTAATTTATTGTTGTACATAAACAGTTGTAATTTACTAATTTAAATAATTAGTCAAAACTACCTAATTCGTTAAAAATGTGACCCCATTAGATGAATAGTGACCGGTGGTGAATAGTAATTTCCAGTGGTAAATAGTAACCTCCGTTAATGAATAGTACCTTCGGTGATAAAGAGTACTCGCGAATGAAAAAGTGCCCCATAAGATGAATAATGACCAAGGATGGTGAATAGTAACTGTAGCAGTGAATAGTACTTTTGGCAGTGAATAATGCTCCCGCAAAAATGAGTTTTCCTGGACGAAACAGAGCAATCTCCTAGCAACAAACAGAACCATTTCCGATGGTCGATCTCCGAGGCATCTTTCTATTTTCTTTTAATTTGAGAGATTTGTAATGTCTTATTTTTGTAATAATTCTCCGCCTCCGCTTCTTTCTATCTCGTTCATTTTATTATAAAAGTATCATGTTTTATTTTTTCATCATATCCATACCTTGCATCCATATTTCATGCATTCAAATTTAGCTAATTTTACATCTATTAATTTAATCAATTCCTACGTGATTACATGCGCTACCTGATGTTCTTGAGATGATTTACATGTCATGTTTTAGTAATCGAATATCTAGTCGCAATTGTTCACGGGACGTTATTAGGGTTTTTGTATATAAGATCATGCATATTTCCTAATTTTGTTTTGCAGCTGTTTGCGGGATGTCGGTAAATATGTGAGTTTTTATGCTTTAGCATATTGTTTGTCTATATTTTTCTTATTATGTCAGGCATTCTACCATGCGGCTACTTGCTTATATGATATATCTCTATGAATGTCAGTGGTTAGAGGTTGTGTTATTTAATTTAGAATAATATTGATTTCATGCTTGTGAGCCCGATTTCTTTTGAGTTGCACATCTTCAAAACTCATTCAAAAATACATAGAATCAAGTTGTTTTAAAATGAATGATATGGTTTATACTTGTTTTGCTTCACATAGTAAATTTTAGAATTTATTAAATAATTAGAATATGAACATATAAAATCAATAAAATTCATATCATGGTACCAATCTTTGATCAGGTGAGTGGGGGTGCTTAATTAATGACCATCCCCCCTTATACCAAAGGTTTCGAATCGAGACATCTCCGGTTACGACGAATAGTGGCCTTGGCATGAGTCACGGGTTTCATAATTTTTCCAAACTATTAGGTGGCACCTCTGAGATCTGATGATGCAATCCATTTTTGGCAATGATTTTGTCTTGAAATAGATTTTCTATAAAAATTACCTGATTTGGACTCTTATCTATGTTTCACATTGCACTCATAAAACTAGATCAAAGAAATCGAGGGTCCGAACTGTTTAGCATAGTCAAGTACCTCGTGAGTGATGCGACAATTTCTGGTGACTTTGTTGGGGATATTATGAAACCTTAACTCAAACTCCATTATATGATTTTTATCAACATTTATATGTTCATTGCATTTCATGCATTGGTGCACTTAAAGTCCCTGTGTTGCCCAAATCCTGGTAGGAACACTGCCAATCTTTTTGTGACACTCTACCTATCTTCGCATTACTTCTGAGACCTTGTGTTAATACCTTTTAAGATTTGTCAAAAAAGTAGCTCCACTATCTAAGGTTATCGAACTCAGAAGAAAGGCTGTATTGACTCTTTCGACTTCCTGGGATCTTACTTGGTTATTAATCAAAGGACTATTTAATCATGTCACCTTGATCTCAACCCCTGAAGTAGAGCTAACCTTGTACATATAGTGAGCTATAACATCTTCCCAAATTAGGACATAATGTCCTCCCATTTTTAGGATATATGATACCACTTGTTTGAATGGTAAAGCTCTAGATCATTTCAAAGTTAGGGCAAGGTAACCCTACCCTCCATAGGGATGTTTGTTCTTTTTCCTACTATATGCTATGTATGGAAATTTGTATAGAGGTTCTCAAATTCAAATTAGTGGTTCAGGCGTATCAGTTTGTGAGGTTGAGTTCAGTTTTTTGGTGGGATCAGTTATGCAAATTGAGCTGAAGTGCTACCGGAATTCTGATTGGGGGTATTATTTTTGGTTTTCTTTTTGCTAAGTCATTGTAGCACCATAGCTTCAGGAAAGTCTGATATCCCACAAAGTCTACCAATGTGAATCCCTTGAACTTGCGGGATATCAAACCATTTTTGTGATTAGGAAATGACCACATGTTGATTGCATGAGCTTTATTTTGAACACGGTGCATGGCTCGCACTTAAATTGACAATTTGAGATAGGTTTCATTTCAAGTTCAGAATCAGATGTTGAGTTCAAGTCTAATTCCACTGAGTTTGTAAAGTCAGAGTCAGACTTGAGTCAATCTAGCCAGCCAGAGTTTGTTGATTTCAGGAATGCTAACCTAGACATCTTTGTCCTGTCTAGGTCTTCTTTGTTATTTTCTTTTGAGTCTGTTGTTATCACTGAGTCAAAGTTTCTTTTGAATAAAAGTGCCTTAGATTCCGCCTACTTTTTTGTGCCTTTAGTTCATTGTATTGACCAAAAAATTTCAAAACTCTAATGAAAACTAAGAGAAAGAAATTCCTGAAGCTTTGAAAAATTTGATCGACTGGGAAGAAAAGAGGTGTACTAAGCCCTTAATGGATTATGTTAGCCCCAAGGTTATTCAAATATAAATTCTTATTGATTTTGATTATTGACAAATATTTTGAATTCATTTTGTTATTCAAAATTTTCAAAATAATAGTATACAAATTGTGCTAGAAGTTATATGATTCTAAAGTGCTATTTTTTAATGATTTTGACCCTTCAAAACATAAGATTAGCACTTGTATGCACAATTCTATTAATGCTTGAAACAGGTCCAAGGGTCGACACCAGAGTGAAGCTCAAAATGTCTAAGTGTTCCAGAAGTAAAGGTCGACACCAAGAACAACAAGGGTCAACACTGAATTTTAGAATGCAATCCAACAGCAAGGGTCGACACCAAGAATGATAAGGGTTGACACCAGGAACACCTAGAACTAAACTCAGAAAAGAAAAGAAAGCAAAGGGTCGACACCCAATCCGCAGGGGTCGACACTTGAAAATTTGGGTTTAAAAAATCCCACCTGCTAAATCAGATCTAAATTGACACAGATCATTTCTCAGCCACTTTTTTTGATCTATGTGCAAAATATGTCATCTCTTCTGACCCCTGAGCAGATCTTCTAGCACCATATCCTCTCAAAGAAGTTGACCTATGAAGGAGAGCATTAAATGAAAAGCTTGTGCATTTAATGATCCCTCTCTTCCCAAGACTTGTCTATAGTCTGTATACACCATGCCCTGATCAAACACAGCTGGAAGATATCCTCTGTGATTTGCTCCAATGGCTAGAATATGCGTCTCTACCTTTCTTTAACAGCTAGAAGCCATTAATGCTATAAAGAAGAAACTCTCCTTGTTCAAATGATACACTTCTTCAATACAACAAACCTAGAGCATTCAAGAGCGATCAAGAGCTTTTAATGTACTCCATTGTACTTCCATTTTCACATCTGAATGATTCTTAAATTACTTGTGAGCTTACATTGTCATATCCATCTTTTGAGAGAAAATATTTGTAAAAGAGGACAGTTGTACCTCTTATTATTGTTCCTTATTTTTTGAGTGAAACACTTATAAAGTGAGACATTTAGTTGGGAGGTCCTCAATAGATTAAAATAAGTCCTTGTAAAAATCCAAAAGCTATGTGAAGCTTGGTGGTGCATTTATCTGATTCATAGTGAAGAAATTATCAAGAAGGTTTCTTGAGGAGTAGACGTAAGCCGATGAGCCGAACCACTATAAATCCTTGTGTTGTGTTCTTCATTCTTTCTCTTTTATTTTCTATGTATTCATTAACTGCCATCTGTATTTAATTCTTAGTCATTTGAAATCTATTTTCTGGTCAAATTGTTAATAACCCAATTTACCCCCTTCTTGGGTTGCCTTTCTGTGTAACATATTAGATTGTTTCAGTTAATGAGGGTATTGAGAAGGATCTTTGTTTAGTCCAGATTGGTTCCATGTTATCTTCAGAAAAAATGCGAGCAATAGTCGCTTTATTAAAAGATTTCAAAAAATATTTTTGCATGGTCCTACGAAAACATGCCTAGAATTGATCATGAGATTGTACAATATAGGATCCCTCTTGACCTGAGGCCTAACCTGCTAGCTTTCAAACCTTGATTCAGAGTGTTTAATAATCAACCAGAATATGAGGCTTGCATAGCCGAATTAGAAGCAGCCCTAGAATTAGGGGCAATAAGGTTGGGTGTGATTAGAGATTTAAACATTCATTTCTCAAGTGCATCACCAGACTTTGACATTTTGATTCTGATGTTCGAGAATTTGACATTCACCCACCTAGTTAGAAGCAGCCCTAGAATTAGGGGCCGATGCTTTAGCAACCTTAGCTTTAATGGTGGATATACCGATCAGGATCAGGATGTGTCTAACCCTCATGGAGCAAAAGTATGTGCCTGCATACAAAACGATAGCCGCAACAGAAGAGATTCAAGATGAAAATTCTTAGTATCATGACATTTGAAACTTTTTTTCGGAAAGTGACCTATGCCCACAAGGGGCACATGCTAAGAATAAGGTATCAATATAGGACTTCTAGGGCATTCAACCAAAAAAAAAAAAGAAGCCAAATCCCAGAATTTGAGAGAAGAAGATTTGGTGCTT
This sequence comes from Camellia lanceoleosa, assembly GCA_025200525.1. Taxonomy (NCBI): domain Eukaryota; kingdom Viridiplantae; phylum Streptophyta; class Magnoliopsida; order Ericales; family Theaceae; genus Camellia; species Camellia lanceoleosa. The sequence goes on along the minus strand of CM045766.1, from coordinate 105,252,575 downwards.
AAGGACAATCAAACTCCTATTCGTGACCCTAGGGCCAAGTTGAGAGTCATTCTTATAGATTTGGATGGCTTGGAATTCTCATAACTAATCAACATGGACGAACTGAAAAAGTATTATCCTTGAGAGGCTCGCTGGGCCAAAAACCCAAAAGGACGACCCAGACAAAAATTAGAGCATGAAAATTAAAAATGAAAAAAAATAATAAAAAAAATAAAATATGAAAAAAAGCTCGCAAGGTCGAAAACCTGGAAGGACTGTTTTGGCAAAAGTTAGAGCACAAAAGGAAAGTGTTAATACTCGAGTGAACCTGTCATGACCCAAACCTGCCCCTTTGGGTTTAGCATCTTAACCGGCCAGTAATCCTTGAATTACCAAAGTCCTCTTAATAGATTATCGTATAATACGGGACTGCATAAGCAAATACAGAAACATACATAGTCCATAGAGCTGTGCAGACATACATGGGACAAATAATCTCAAAACTTTATATACAAATTTGTGACATCAAAAGGAAGTGGTCTTACGTCACATACATAACAGATATTGCCAAAATGGGACTAAGCCCGAAATACATATACAATAGTCGAAAGAAACTTGTTCATAGAGTGCTACATAAACATGACTGATCACAAAAGGGAACCTCCTCTGGAGGCACAACAGCTAGCTGACAAAACACAGACTCCAGGCTGCAGCTTATGCCTAGTCACACGCCTGCTCACCTACATACATAATATAAATAGTGAGCAGAAGCCCAGTGAATAATAATAGAGTAAAGGTTTTACTGAATGATGCCCAAACATAAACAGAGTCTTGTACACAATTAGATGTCAAAGTAGAAACAAATTCGCATACATATTCATAATCGTATTCAAAGTTCATACATTTCACATGCTAGTGTGTGGTACATCCATTAGCGTTAACAAATTCGATGACCCATGAAGGAACGGTCGTGAAGGCATTCTGATGACCCATAAAGGGACAGTCATAAGGCATTCCGATGACTCATGTGCACAAAGACGTTTACGATGACCCATAAGGGGACGGCCATAAAGGCATTTTGATGACCCATAAAGGGACGTATATTATATGATGCTAAGGATACCAGAAATACATTTCATAAACTTGGACAATCATTCATTCATATAAAACATAGTATTTCAGAATACTAACCATTTCATATCATCAGAAAATAATTAAAGTTAAACAGAACTTTACAGAGTTATTACTCACAGATGGCTCTGATAGCAAAATAGAGAAAGCGGGTGATTCAGATAGTCTATGGCACATGACCTACACAAACACATAGCAGATACACATTGAAACACACGCTCGGCATATACTTAACGCGTTACGTTTCCTTCTTAGTATGTTTCTAAGTCTTATCCTTATTATTATGTCTTAGTCTTGGCTTAGGAATGCCTAAGATACAATGAGGATGCGAAAATGCACTTGAAAACACTTAGTCAAATATGCTAGAAACATGGGTCTCGCTCGAGCGAATGTCCAATCATGCGAGTGGTCGCTTGAGCGCAACTTTCTTCGCTTGAGCGGTCTGTAAACTTTGCAAAAGTACTAGTTGCTTGATTTTTCCACTCGACGCGCACTCTACGGTCGCTCAAGCGTGAGACAGAGGTCTTCTCTCAAACGTAACTATTGTCACTCGAGCGGTCTGCAAAATGTAGAAACTTCTGGGAGCATACATTTTACGCTCAAGCCAAGTTGTGGTCACTCAAGCAGAAGTGCCAAAATGCGAGTGGTTGCCCGAGCACAGGTTTTGTCGCTTGAGCGGAGAAGTAAAATTCTGGAATTTCCAGATTCACTCCCAAGCACCAAAACTCAAATTCAAAGCCACAAATCATGTTCTTTTGGGCCAAAAGCTTGAGAAAACATATCTAAACTTGTCAAACATCATGAATTCAAAAGCATTTCGCCAAATCAAGGCCCAAAAGCTTGTCAATTGCTCAAAATTCAACTTGAAGTTTACGAATATGATGTAAACATGACATGCATGAATTGTCATGAACTTAAGCATCCCAAAAGATGATCAATTAAGGTCAAATGGTAAGAAATGTGATCAATTCTCAAAACAAGGTCAAGATAGACACATGCATGTGAGACTTATGTAAAGTTCAAACTCAAAATGCTATGATATATGCATGTATGTATGGAATTCATCTATTTAAGCTCAATTCTCATGCTAATTCACATATCACACTTGATTTCATGTGGCAACCAACTAATTACAAACTAGGAGATAGAAATTCTTACCTTAGAAGCTTAATTGCGGCCTAGATGTCCGAATGGTTTAGTCACTTAGTTCAACACCTTGATTTCTCTACAATCTTTCTTCCCCTCCTTAGATTTCCAACTCAACACACACACACACACTCTCTCTCTCTCTCTCTCTCTCTCTCTCTCTCTCATTCACATTTGATGCCTTAAGAAAGAAGAAATAGGAGTGTAAAGTGTATACAAGGGTCCACTAGTGCCTTATATAGGCTTGGATTAAGGAATTCATTAATTAGGTTTAATTGAGCATTAATTTTTCTAATTATTTCGTTCTGAATAAAATTTGAATTAAACCTACGATAATGTTCTAAAAATTCCAACTAACACATAATTCAAGTCAATTTCATGATCGGATGTCGATGAGGCCTTCAATTCGCAAAACAAAACAGAAAGACAAACATACATTTCTACCATGGACAGATATAATGCAATTCACATACATAACACATAATTAATCACATGATTTCATCTTAGATACTTATTAAGCATTCTTAATCATGGATTATACATTATTCATGGGTCAGAGTTGTTACAGTCTTCCCCCTTAAGGAATTTGGTCCCCCAAACTCGAATTACCTTCATTTTGGAAGAACATCGGGTCCAAAGGAAACAAGTCAGGATATCTTTTCATCATATCTTCTTCAGTCTCCCAAGTTGCATAAGTCTTTTCGTGGTTTTGCCAATCCACTTTTACCAACAGTATTTCTTTGTTCCTCAATCTTTTGATTCGACAATTCACAATCTAAATTGGCTTCTCTTCGTACGTATAGTCATCTTTCAAGAGCACATGGGTTGGTTCAATCACGTGGAACGGATCTCTCAAATATCCTCGCAGCATTGAAACATGAAAAACATTATGCATATGTTCCATGACCGGCGGTAAGGGTGCCTGATACGTCACCGTGTTGACTTTCTCTAAAATCTTGTATGGCCCAACATATCTCAGTGCTAACTTGCCTTTTACACCAAACCGAGTTTGCCCTTTCATAGGAGTTACTTTAAAAAATGCATGATCCCCAACGTCATATTCGCTATCTCTTCTTTGGACATCCGCATAACTCTTTTAGCGACTTTGTGTAGTTTTCAATCGTTGTTGAATCAATTTCACGTTTTCAGTGGTTTCTTGCACAAGTTCTGATCCTAACAAAGGTCGATCACTTACTTTGGCCCAGCAAATCGAAGATCATCATTTCTTACCATGCAACACTTCATAAGGAGCCATCCTGATACTTGAATGACAACTGTTGTTGTACCCAAACTCAGCCAATGGTAAGTTGTCATGGCCCAAACCCGCCCCTACGGGTTAAGGACATAACCGGCCAGTAATCAAGAGATTACCTACGGCCTCAAACCAAACAAGACATATCTCATCAGAGTAAAGGGGCTAAACAGAAGCAAATTTAAAACTTTTGTCCATAGAGCTGTGCTTACATGGCACATCAGAACAGTCCATATATAGATACCTGTTAATAACTCACATCAAAGGGATAATAACATAAAGTTCTATACATACACAAGATTATTCAAGTCTAAGTCAGTCAAACCCAAGGTTTATATACAAAAGTAATCCGATGTTTTCGCCAATATAACAAAACTATATCAAAAGAACAAAAGAGGCGAAGACAAGTCTCGTGCGTGAGACGTTTGGGCTGACTCTCCAAAACCTTGACTATTTCTCACATATTTCACCGAGGCTGGGTTTGGACATCCCTTGGCTCACCTACATAGACATGAATGAGCGTGAATGAAAGCCCAGTGAATAATATCAATTAAGGAAGATACATGAACAATCTTTGAAACAGTTACATCAGACGACCTTGGGCCCAATTCATGTTTCTATTTAATGTATCAATCGACTAAAGTTCCAGACATATCAAACGGCCTCGAGCCCAATTAACTCATACCCGACGGCCTTTGGCCCATCCATTCATGTCTGACGGCCTTTTTGGCCCAATCGTTCGTATCCGACGGCCTTTGGCCCAATCGTTCAGATCCGATGGCCTTCGGCCCAATCATTCATATCCGACGGCCTTCGGCCAAATCATTCATATGTCAAACTACCATTCATGTTAGACTATCATTCATATCAGACGGCCTTTGGCCCAATCATTCATATGTCAGACTATTATTTGTGTCAGACGGCCTTGTAACAACGCTCGCGGGGGACCTCGCCACAGCTCGGACTCGATTTTTGTTGCGGTTCTCAATCTCGAACCAAAGAGTCCAAATCCGGCAAATCGTTTTGAAGGAAAACAGATTTTTTGAAAAGAAGTGCCAAACATGGACTGCTTTGCGGATAATGAGTCGCCACCTAAATATTTTAAAATGGGAAATTTAGGAACCCCTGACTCGGTGCCAAAAGGCCACGTGTCCGTCATCACCAAAGTTGGCTCGGGAACTTGGGTACGATTAGGGAAGGTCACATCGTGAGCACCCCCTCTCGCCCGGTCAAAGACCGGCCTCTACTAATCATGATATCTGATTTTGAAAAACATTGTATGCTCTTATTAGATTATTAGCCTAGGATTACTATGTGATGCTCATGACAAACAAGTATAAATCGGGTCTGAATTGGAACAAAACATTTCATGTTTGTTTGTGAAAGGTGGTTTGCTACCCGCAGGTAGGCTTAAAATACAGATTTTGCCACAATCTAGTGGGCTTAACAAACAATCGATGAATTGCTCCAATTCAAATAACCCAACCTCCACCCACAGGCATTCAAGGCAGTTATATCACATAAGCATTTAGCCTCATGGCAAGCATGCTATCATGGCAACACTCACACGCATGCAAGGATGCTAAAGCATAACCACTTACCGAGTACTCCAAGCCAAAACAGAAAGCTTATTAGAAATCATGCATGATCCTAAAATATACAGAATGCCTAATGCAACACATGCAAAAATGCAACTATAGCAGGCTCGGCTATTCTAGAGATGGCATATGAAATGCAACGGCTAACATGTATTCAACTTAGAATTGAAATACAAATGCAGTTTGTATGATGCGCCGAGCCCGATGCATGCAATCAGATGAATGATGCAAACATCTTTGTCATCTTTGTATGCTAATTGAAATATGCCCTATATCTAACCATTCAAAGCGGATAAATAAAAGGGAGAAAGAAATGGGGGTTGGAAGACATACATCACACTCACACACCCTTATTACATTTATGCCCTCGCGCAGAGGGTCCGAATAAATAATATCTGAGACCGAAATAAAAGAATATACTGATCAAAATAATCTGATTCTAATTAATTAACAAATTAATTACAAAAGAATTGATGCTGGGCGTGCAAGCCGTGGACCTCGCGCTTCGTGGATAGTATATCTTTGAAATTTGCCGCGTGAAATCCTTTGGGATGCCCCGATTAGCCTCTGCTTGCGATTTTCCTCGAATTGCGTGCGATTAGGAAAGCGATAATTCTTCATTTTTGCCGCGGAACGAGAGAAAAGGGCATAGCGATGTATTTCACAAATATATGCATTTCTCGATCCTCGCGCCACCAATCACGCATGTCGATGCATCATGCCCGAGGAGGACGTTTGCACAACTCAATCCTGAGATGAATACACATCAATGCTACGAAAAATGGGATGCCTCGAAATCGTGCCGCGCACGCAAACCGAGGCGATGCCGAAAGATGAAAATCGGATAAAACCGAAGTGCCTCGAAGTGCGTGCCCACAGGCGCGCAAACCGAGACGAAACCAAAATGGAGATCAGATAAAACTGGAGTGCCTCGAAATGCGTGCACACGGGCACGCAAACCGAGGCGATGATGTACGATGCAAAATCGGATAAAACCGAAGTGCCTTGAAATGCGTGCTGCGGACCGCATAAACCGAGGCGATGATGTAATGAGAAAAACGGATAAAACCAACGTGCCTCGAAACGCGTGCCCACAGGCGCGCAAATCGAGGCGATGATGAAAGAATGAAAATCGGATAAGACCGAAGTGCCTCGAAACGCGTGCCCACCGGCGCGCAAATCGAGGCGATGATGAAAGAATGAAAATCGGATAAAACCGAAGTGCCTCGAAGTGCGTGCCCACAGGCGCGCAAATCGAGGCGATGATGAAAGAATGAAAATCGGATAAGACCGGCAAACGCTGCGTGCCTACAGCGCGCAAATCGCCGTCGGCGATGAAAGGAGAAAATCGGATAAAACCGAAGTGCCTCGAAGTGCGTGCCCACAGGCGCGCAAATCGAGGCGATGATGAAAGAATGAAAATCGGATAAAACCGAAGTGCCTCGAAGTGCGTGCCCACAGGCGCGCAAATCGAGGCGATGATGAAAGAATGAAAATCGGATAAGACCGAAGTGCCTCGAAACGCGTGCCCACAGGCGCGCAAATCGAGGCGATGATGAAAGGAGAAAATCGGATAAAACCGAAGTGCCTCGAAGTGCGTGCCCACAGGCGCGCAAATCGAGGCGATGATGAAAGAATGAAAATCGGATAAGACCGAAGTGCCTCGAAGCGCGTGCCCACAGGCGCGCAAATCGAGGCGATGATGAAAGAATGAAAATCGGATAAAACCGAAGTGCCTCGAAACGCGTGCCCACCGGCGCGCAAATCGAGGCGATGATGAAAGAATAAAAATCGGATAAAACCGAAGTGCCTCGAAACGCGTGCCCACAGGCGCGCAAATCGAGGCGATGATGAAATGCAATGAAATGGCATACGGAATGCCGGGATGGACTTACACCAACATGGGAGAGCCTCAGCTCACTCACATAGGAGGCCGTCGGGTAAAAATAAAGCTGCCTCGAAACGCGCGCCCGCGGACACGCAAATCGAGGCAATGGCATACAAGCATGAAAATGCAAATTGGGCTTACGCCAACATGAGAGGGCCTCAACCACACTCACATAGGCTGCCGGAATGATAAGAATGAGGTGCCTCGAAGTGCGTGCCCATTGGCACGCAAACCCGGGGAATGCAAAAATGATACGAATGGCACGGGAAATGATATGCAAGCATGGTAATGGAATTTCAGCACCTAAATAAAGGGGAAAACAGCCCCGAAACAATTCGAAATGACACTCGAAGCATGCATTCATCCCGAAATGTGATAATATGCACCCAAAATGGCCTATAGCCCTACTAATCATGCAAAAATAGCACATGGCAGCAAAACCAGTAGCAAGGCAGTCCCAAGAATGGCTCATTTCAGTAGCAAACATGGCCAAAATGTAGACATAGTCATGGCAACAAAATCATACAAGATTAGTGGCCAAAAGAGCATTACAAAGGAAGATGGCATATACAAACACCAAATGAACAAACTCTCTTCTACAACATGAAAGAGGGCCCAAAAATAAGCATATATGCAGTAAATGGCAGCCTCTAATTCATAAGACAAACATGCTAGAAATGGAAGGCAAAATGGAGCCAAAAGAGAGTATAACATGAGACATGTAATCTATACACCAAATGACCAAACCTTCTTCATGAAACATGTAAAGGGGGTCAAAATAAGACTAAAACTAGTAGGGGTCGAAGTCCTAAAAACAAACACAAATAGGTCGAAAATTGCATACAAAAAGTGGCACACTTGATGAAATGGTATATATAATGGCCAAATGAAGTTTAGCTATGCTAAAATGTTGTAGACGGACTCATTTTAAGCACAAAACCAGTATGGGTCGGAGCCCCAAAAACAAACACAAATAGGTCAATTTTAGCATGCAAAAATGTGACAATCTTGATGAATATTGAAGGAACTAGTATATACAAATACCAAATGGAGTTGACCCATTCTACAATGTTGTAGAGGGGCTCAAAATGAGCACAAAAGCAGTAGGGGTCGGAGCCCCAATTCTCAACCAATTAGAGTGTAGAAAAAGATCAAGAAAAGGCCCTAAAAGTTGGTTTTAGACACTTACCCTTGAAGACTTGTCTTTCTTTGCTTTTTGGCTTTGATTTGTAGCTTCTCAACCTCTGAAATTCACTTCCTTGCTGCTGGAATCGAATTTGTGGTGGTGAGGCTAGGTGTTGGTGAAGAAATCAAACAAGACTTGGAGTTGTTTCAAGGTTTTGGTTATGGAAATGAAGGTTTTGGCTATGGAACTCTTGAAGCCATTTTTTCTTCTCTCAAACCAGCTGGTTCGGCCCTTCATTGTGCACAAGAGAGAGGTCAAAAAGAGGGCTAAGAAGATGGAAAATATCTAGGCCAAAATATCTAGATATTTTGAGGACAAAATATCTAGATATTTTGAGGGCAAAATCGAGATATTTTGTTCGGCCCCGAAGTGGGCATCAGAGGCCCCAGTGTTCCTTAGAAGGATGAAACAGAGGTACCTGCCAAAAACCGGAGCAAACTAATGCAAAACGAGAGCTCGGGGACCAAAACCGCGTGGTTCGGGGTCCCGGAAATGGGCTGTGAAGCACCGAAAGTGACACTCGGCCACGAAGTGGGGTTCTCGGACCCCAGTGTTCCTCAAAATGCTGAATCAAAGATGTATGCCAAAAATGAATAAACAACAATGCGAAACGAGCGCTCGGGGACCAAAACCGCGTGGTTCGGATTCCCGGAAATGGGCCGTCAAGCACCGGGAGTGGTACTTGGGACCGAAGTGGGGTTTTCGGACCCCAGTGTTTCTTAACAAGGTAAAACAGAGGTTCCTGCCAAGATTGATCAGACAACAACACGAAACGAGCGCTCGGGGACCAAAACCGCGTGGTTCGGGTTCCCGGAAATGGGCCGTCAAGCACCGGGAGTGGTACTTGGGACCGAAGTGGGGTTCTCGGACCCCAGTGTTTCTTAGCAGGGTAAAACAGAGGTACCTGCCAAGGTTGATCAGACAACAACACGAAACGAGCGCTCGGGGACCAAAACCGCGTGGTTCGGGTTCTCGGAAATGGGCCGTCAAGCACCGGGAGTGGTACTTGGGACCGAAGTGGGGTTCTCGGACCCCAGTGTTCCTAACAAGGATAAAACAGAGATGTATGCCAAAAACCGGAGAAAACAGAGATGGTTGAGCGGTCCCGAACCGAGGCACACGGCCTAACGGCTCCGAAAACCAGGAACCGGACTCCGAAGTGGGCAAAATGGCCTACGGCCACGAAATGTAGCTCACGGCCACCGGGAGATAGCCTACAGGACCACTCCCTTCCCTCAGGAAAGAAAACAGAGAAAACCGAGTCTGGTTCGCAAACCGAGACAGGGCACAGAAGAGAGTTCGATAGTCCGGAGGCAGGGCGCACGGCCGCGACTCTGAGACTTCTGAATGAGCACAGCATGCAACATCACCGAGCGCTCAATCGGTGACGTCTGAGTCTTAAGGTCGGTCAAAAATGGGGTGTCTCTGATTTGCCCTCTTTGTGAACTCGGAAGTCATAACAATGACGGGAGTGAATGTCAAAGCCTAGAGACGACCCATTTTTGACAAGGCCGAAGACTTAGACAAACATACAAGATGAATAGGTATGTGTGCCCGTAGGCAGGGGCAAAATGCAAATGATATACATAGAGCCAGGTGATCATGCAAGTGCAGCAAGCTGTAATGAAGCAAGTATTGACAAATAGATGCAACATTTTTAAGCAAGAATGCAAAGCAAACAACTACATTTCATGCAGTTAGGAATGCAGAGAATCATGTAATTCTCATCGCGTCTCACACGGAGAAGATACAATACTGCTGATTAAATGCAGTGGTCGCACCAGCCTCAAATGAACCGTACATACAATATCGTGCCTGCAAAATAGAGAAATTCAACAAGAACAATATGCTAACAACATATATTCCATGTGACTCCTATGATTCGGAAAGTGTGACACACGCAATGTCGTGAATGGATGCATCGCAATGTGATACAAATAAGGTGCGCAAGATAAGCGCGATGCAATGCACTAACGAGTGCGGTGAGGTGCATAAGATAAGCGCGATTGATTTGAGGTGCGCAAGATAAGCGCGATGGATTTGAGGTGCGCAAGATAGCGCGATTGATTTGAGGTGCGCAAGATAAGCGCGATTGATTTGAGGTGTGCAAGATAGCGATGGATTTGAGGTGCGCAAGATAGCGCGATGGATTTGAGGTGCGCAAGATAAGCGCGATTGATTTGAGGTGTGCAAGATAAGCGCGATTGATTTGAGTGCGCAAGATAGCGCGATGGATTTGAGGTCGCAAAGATAGCGCGATTGATTCGAGTGTGCAAGATAGCGCGATTGATTTGAGGTGCGCAAGATAAGCGCGATTGATTTGAGGTGCGCAAGATAGCGCGATGGATTTGAGTCGCAAGATAGCGCGATTGATTTGAGTGCGCAAGATAGCGCGATTGATTTGAGGTGCAAGATAAGCGAGATAGCGCGATTGATTTGAGTGCGCAAGATAGCGCGATTGATTTGAGGTGCGCAAGATAGCGATTGATTTGAGTGCGCAAGATAAGCGCGATTGATTTGAGGTGCGCAAGATAAGCGCGATTGATTTGAGTGCGCAAGATAGCGCGATGGATTTGAGTGCGCAAGATAAGCGCGATTGATTTGAGGTGCGCAAGATAAGCGCGATTGATTTGAGGTGCGCAAGATAGCGCGATGGATTTGAGGTGCACTAACAAGTGCAGGTGAAGTGTGCATGACAATGCGAGTAATGAGCATGGCGTGATTGATACACTAAGTGAAATGAGAGAGAAACTTGATAGGTACAATGCAATACAATGCATGATGCTAACGGAAAGCAATAAATGGACAAAGCGGCGCTTTTAGAAAGCACCTCATGAGGCGAGTGGCGGTGAACCGCTCTACTCTGACGGGGATCTCCCCTCGTGCTCTTCGAACACTTACCTTCAACTCACAGCACAAAGGTTCTAAAATGCTGACAAGTAACAATATCTGCATGTGGGAGCCACGGCTGCCGCTTGTTTTCCTGATCATACTCACAACTTTCCCTATTCTCCAACGGGGTGACAGACTAGGTTGGTTCAGTATCCAGAACTGAGGCGCATACACATGCTATCTCAATCTATGGGGCTGCCATACAGATTTCAAGCCGAGGGCACACCTCTGGGTATTTAAACCAGACTTTAGTCTCGGAAATCCCGAACCTTTGCGTTCTAGGCCACGGCCATTCGAACTCTAGTTTCCACCGTCGCAGTTGGTCTCCTAGGAACTCATCGCAAACACGGTCAAGATGCCTCTGGCAGGGAATGGTACTCAGGGAGAGCGCTTCTGATCGCCATTCTGGCTTGAAGTAGACTTGATCTTGAGCTTGAGGTAGAAGCACACTCATACTTCGGAACATTGGCAAGACCTGAAGAGGTACACACGGAATATAGTCTCGGAGCCTACTGAAGTAGGAACAAAACTCAGATGCCTGACATTTTCCTCTTTTGCTTTTGCTTTGCAGCCCGAAACTCATAGCTTTAGATAGGTCCTGGTTTCACTGTTCTCACATGACCTGGGTTGAACCCTGCGGTTTTTACGAAAGAACAAATTACTTTTGCACAAATGTGGAGAACAAAGACGCAAGACTCGGAGCACAAAAGCGATTTTTATTTTTGAAATTGAGAGATGAGTATAAGTTCTCAAGCTGGGTATTGAGCCTCTGTTGAATCAAAGACACTACGACTCAACAAGAAAACAAAAGGCACACAACCTAGACACATCGAGTAACACTCGAGGCGACTCAAAACAAGGATCGAGATAAAACAAAAAGACACGACACTCGGGACGTGCAGGAGCCTGTTTCACCGGGTATGTTTCCCATCCTTTCTTATTTGTGATTCTCACATCACTCGGCCCTCAAGCTCTGTTTTTCTGAAAAAGCCCTTTTCTCACTTTTTCTCTCATCGCACATCTCTCTATTCTTCAATCTCTCATTTTTCAATCCCTCCCCTGGGTGGTTGATGGATAAACAGCAAGTTGTGGGCTCGTGCCTCTAGCATTCTGCTAGATTTTCTTTCTTCCGCTCACAGCTAGTGAAGTCCTCCCACAGAGGGGTTGTGCTACAAATGGATGTGTTGCAAATCTGCAGCTGACATCAGTCGATGATCCTCTACTGGGGAGTTTGGACGTGATCAGATCTGTCCAGATGAGGGAGTGTAATGTCTGGCCCCATTCCAATTCGTGCTTCGCACTTGGCTTGATACCTCATTGCTTGGAGGATGTGAGAGCTTTCTGCCCTTTTGCTGTGCCCTTTCCTGGCGAATACGGTGCCCTTTCCGACGAGTAAAGTGCCCTTCTTGGCGAGTATGTTGATAAAGGGGGAAAGACAGAACTCCTGACCCAACTGTGCCCCTAGTTCATCATTTTGACCATTTTTTATTTTTGAGCTTTCTCCTAAAAAATTTTGACCAAAATGAGAGTTAGATTAACATGTTTGTTCGATTTTTGATTTGAAATCATGCGAAAGCTATGAGCCTTTGAAAATTTTCCTTTTTTGGGTCCAAGAAAATGGTCCAGTTTTGGAAAATGAAACAATTTTCGAGAAGATTAGTCAACCTCAGTAAAAATTCTCAAAAACTATTTTTGCAAACGGCCAATGCTCAACAAGCGGAACCTACTCTTGAGATGCACAACCTCGAACTGGAGGAAAAGCGCCTTGCTTGAGGAGGGTTGCATGGCAAGAAAGTTGCCCTTGTTTGAAACCAAGACCGTGACGCATGAATGGCAACGGAAAGTTGCCCCTTGTTTGGATGGCGCCGCAGCACATTGTAGTCAGTCCTCAGAGTGATGAACACAACCAGACTCTCAGATACAGAGAAGGGAGAGATGACCAAAACCATTGCATGGGCCTTGATCGAATTGAAGTGTTCTGGTGGACTTCGGATGAAGTTGCCTACGTATCCCAAACATGGGAATCAAGCCTTCGTAGTTCGGGGTTAAGGTACACTCGGTATTTAACCTCTCCTTTTTATGCTCTAACTTTTTCCAAGGCGCTGTGTGTTTTCGACCTTGCGAGCTTTGTTCTTCTTTCTTTTCTTTTTTTTTTTTTTCTATTCTTTTCATTCCTTTTTTCTTCTTCTTTTTTTTCTTTTTCTTTTCTTTTTTTGCATTTTTTGTATCTTTGCATTTTTTCTCTTTCTTCTTTTTTTATTCTTTTCTTTGCTCTAACTTTTGCCTGGGTCGCCCTTCCGGGTTTTCAGCCCAGCGAGCCTCTCAAAGGGTAAAAATGTAACCAGTCCATGCCAAATGGTTCTGAGATTGAAGCCCTCTATATCCAGGAGAGTGGCTGTTGTATTGACTTGCGGAAAGATCCACCTTTGGCTCTTCGAGCACATGGATATTTTTTGCCCTTAGTTCGAGGGGTGCTTCTGCTCCAGCCTTGCAAGCTTCTTCTGACGAGGTCTGATCTTCTTGATCTGACTTTGGTGCCTCTTGTTCGAGGGCTGCTTCAAATCTGGCCACACAGGCCTTACATTGTGGTCGACCGTTGAACATTCTGAATGCAAGTCCAAGGTTTGAAAGCAAAGGGGGGGTCGAGTCTCGAGGCTGAGAGCGATCCTAAGCTGCACAATCTCAAGAGCGATTCCACACATGTCTTCGCAGGACTGCGCAAAACATTTTGTTTTTGAAAGTTTTTAAGAAAGCGACGAATCGCTCGCGCTGAAGATAGCGTGAAACCAGTCTGGATCAAGCCAGGGTCCTTCTCAGTACTCACGCTAACAAGCATGATTTCATTCATTAAAGGCTTAGCACGCCTCTCTTTCTCTCAATTTGATCAAAGTTTTGCAAATCCCGAGGAATTCCTCCCTCTTTGTTTTCACTGCAGTGTTCAAAAAGGTTTTGAAAAACTTAGGTCAATACAATGACTTCAGGGCACAAGAGAGCAGGTGGAGTGCACTGCCATTTCATTCAAACCCCGGCGCAACTAACACACGGCAGAAGCAAATGCGAGAGTTTGGAAATCACTGCTGTTTCATTCAAAATCTGTTGGCATAACTGGCTCCCTGGCAGAAACAGACTCAAAACAAAACAAAAAGACAAATGCAAAACAAAATGGTGACGCCCGAGGTAACACCCCCGGAATCACCCGACCTCTATACAATGGGACTGACTCGCTACAACAAGGCAGACCCTTAAGCAAAAGACTGACTCAAAACAAAGAGAAAGACTCAAAACAAAACTGACAAAACTGACTCAACACCCAAGCCAGAAATCACAAAATTAGCATACGCAGATGCTCAACATAGTGCGTGCCAAACGCCATATCTGAAATACACCAAGCGCCGCCCGCAGGTGGACCAACCCATGATCACATACTTGCAGTATCCTCGGAGTCCAACAGCTCAGCGGTGGCAGACTTTGCTGAGGTGGGTGGGAGGATAACCTCATTGTCGATCAAATCTTGCACTTCATGACGAAGGCGAAAACAACTGTCGGTGCTGTGACCGGTCTGTTGGTGGTATGCGCAATACAGGGTAGCATCGTGTGTGAGAGGGAGATTCTTTGGCAGCGGTCGAGGCTCGAGGGGTGTAAGATGCCCCTCGTTAGCCAGAATTTGAAATGCCCTAGACAGAGGCATATAGAGGGCATGAAAGACTCTGCGCCCTTGAGGAGGATACTTCGAAGTCTGAGGCTTCTTGCTAGACGCACTAGCGAAAGGGTCGGCAGGCATTGTCTTGGCTTTCTGATCTTTTCCGGATGCAGAGTTGGGGATGGAAGGAACTGCTCGCATGACGGGCCTATCCTTTTCCGGTTCGCTTGAATCGCCTCTGGAGTGGAGAAAGCATCATCCAGAATTTTGGCCATGACCGTAAATACTTGCCGTTTTTTCATCCCCGCTTTCAAAGCCTCGGTACGCCGCATAGCTTGCTTGATGGGATCGGTGTTCCGCTTCGCTTTTATTCTTACTTTTAGCCTCAGCTGGATCATGGGTTTGGGTCGCTGTTGACATGTCATTGCCATAGCTTAAGACAGCCTCGGGTTGGCTGAGCTCGATCACAATTCGCCCCAATAGCGGGGGCTCCTGCGGTGCAAAATTCGGCGTATGATGCACGGTGGCGATGAAACCGACATTCCGAAGCGGATCTGCCACGGACCTCAAGGTCACCAATCATTCCCATTAATTCAGATGTGGTGGGCTCACGAGCTTGAAACAACTGGGCGTCCAGATCGGGTGGCGAAAGTACCTAGGTGGATGTGGCACCTCAACATTGGTCTCATCTCGCAAGATGATTCCTTGGTCTATTGCGGTTGTCATAACCACAATTTCTTCCGAATTTTGCGTCATCACGAGTCTACTAACTGAACTGAGGTGATGTGACTGGTGACTAACGGATCTGATGAACCGGACTGGTGACTAACGGATCGATGGACGGATGGTGGTCGACGGATCGATGAACCGGTGAGTTTTCTGTCTTGCCTCAAAGAAAGGAGAACCTTGGTTTCTGGATCGAGTCTCGAATCGAAGAGAAAACATGCAAAGATCTCATTTCAATCCCACCAATACAGACATGAACATAACTGAATAACTGTGTTCGACCACTGATCACTGTTCCCAAAATTATTGCCCCCAAAACTGAATCTGATACCCGCAGATATAACTGATTCCCAAAATACTGAACTGGTGCCCGTAGGCCTGATGCTCAAACTCATAAACTGATACATGCATTCCTGAGAGGCACACTCTAACAAGCACATAATGGATAAGTGAGAGCCAAAACACCCCTATGTTGGGGTAGGGTTTCTGTCCTATTTTGTCGAACTAGGGTTTCACTACGCACGCAATGTCTCAAACAACCTATAAACGGGTAAGCAACTTTGTCCTAGTTTGGAATGGTCACTATGGATCGAATATGCACTAGGTCGAATGGTCAAAAGGGTGCCCCAGAAACCGGGTTTGTGTTCCTATCTTGGCAGAGCTCAGACCGATCAACCTTTATGGACATGCCTTGACAAGACAAGCCTCCCAAGAAACCGCCAGAATAGCAGATGGCAAACACGGTGTCCTAGGCGCACCAATGCAAATGCAATGCAAAGAAACACACAAGTGTAGTCAAAACCAGATATCATGAGTTCGAGTCAAGTTCTCTAAATCCCCAGCAGAGTCGCCAGAAACTGTAACAACGCCCGCGGGGGACCTCGCTACAGCTCGGACTCGATTTTTGTTGCGGTTCTCAATCTCGAACCAAAGAGTCCAAATCCGGCAAATCGTTTTGAAGGAAAACAGATTTTTGAAAAGAAGTGCCAAACATGGACTGCTTTGCCAGATAACAGAGTCGCCACCTAAATATTTTAAAATGGGAAATTTAGGAAACCCTGACTCGGTGCCAAAAGGCCACGTGTCCGTCATCACCAAAGTTGGCTCGGGAACTTGGGTACGATTAGGGAAGGTCACATCGTGAGCACCCTCTCGCCGGTCAAAGACCGCCTCTACTAATCATGATATCGATTTTGAAAAACATTGTATGCTCTTATTCCGATTATTAGCCTAGGATTACTATGTGATGCTCGCAAAGAAACAAGTATAAATCGGGCCGTGAATGGAACAAAACATTTCATGTTTGTTTGTGAAAGGTGGTTTGCTACCCGCAGTAGGCTTAAAATACGATTTTGCCACAATCTAGTGGGCTTAACAAACAATCGATGAATTGCTCCAATTCAAATAACCCAACCTCCACCCACAGGCATTCAAGGCAGTTATATCACATAAGCATTTAGCCTCATGGCAAGCATGCTATCATGGCAACACTCACACGCATGCAAGGATGCTAAAGCATAACCACTTACCGAGTACTCCAAGCCAAAACAGAAAGCTTATTAGAAATCATGCATGATCCTAAGTATACTGTAATGCCTAATGCAACACATGCAAAAATGCAACTATAGCAGGCTCGGCTATTCTAGAGATGGCATATGAAATGCAACGGCTAACATGTATTCAACTTAGAATTGAAATACAAATGCAGTTTGTATGATGCGCCGAGCCCGATGCATGCAATCTGAGATGAATGATGCAAACATGTCATGTCATTGTATGCTAATTGAAATATGCCCTATATCTAACCATTCAAAGCGGGTAAATAAAAGGGAGAAAGAAATGGGGGTTGGAAGACATACATCACACTCACACACCCTTATTACATTTATGCCCTCGCGCAGAGGGTCCGAATAAATAATAATACAGACCCGAATAAAAGAATATACAGTCCGAAATAATACAGATTCTAATTAATTAACAAATTAATTACAAAAGAATTGAGACTGGCGTGCAAGCCGAGGACCGCCGCTTCGTGGATAGTATATCTGGTCGCTCGGGCGCAGAAATCCAATCGATGCCCCGATTAGCCTCATTTGCGCTTTTCCTCGAATTGCGTGCGATTCGGAAAGTGATAATTCTTCATTTTTGCCGCAACGAGAGCGGAAAGGGCATAGCATGTATTTCACAAATATATGCATGTCTCGATCCTCGCGCCACCAATCACGCATATCGATGCATGATGGCCGAGGAGCGATTTGCACAACTCAATATTGGGATGAATACACATGAATGCTACGAAATGGGATGCCTCGAAATGCGTGCCCACGCGCACGCAAAACCGAGGCGATGCCGAAGATGAAAATCGGATAAACCGGAAGTGCCTCGAAGTGCGTGCCAGCGCCGCAAAACCGAGACGAAACCAAAATGGAGATCGATAAATCGAGTGCCTCGAAATCGGCACACGCACGCAAACCGAGGCGATGATGTACGATGCAAAATCGGATAAAACCGGTGCCTTGAAATGCGTGCACGGACACGCAAACCGAGGCGATGATGTAATGAGAAAAGCGGATAAAACCAACGCAGCCAAACGCGTGCCTAGCGCCGCAAATCGAGGCGATGATGAAAGAATGAAAATCGGATAAGATCGGAAGTTTCAAACGCGTGCCCACCGGGCGCGCAAATCGAGGCGATGATGAAAGAATGAAAATCGGATAAACGGCAGTGCCTCGGGCGCGTGCCCACAGCGCCGCAAATCGAGGCGATGATGAAAGAATGAAAATCGGATAAGACCGGAAGTGCCTCGAAACGCTGCGTGCCACAGCGCAAATCGAGGCGGCGATGAAAGGAGAAAATCGGATAAAAGCGCGTGCCTCACAGCGCCGCAAATCGAGGCGGCGATGAAAGAATGAAAATCGAATAAAACCGGCAAGTGCGTGCCCACAGCGCGCGCAAATCGAGGCGATGATGAAAGAATGAAAATCGGATAAGATCGGAAGTGCCTCAAACGCTGCGTCACAGCGCCGCAAATCGAGGCGATGATGAAAGGAGAAAATCGGATAAATGGCGTGCCTCGAAGCGCGTGCCACAGCGTGCAAATCGAGGCGATGATGAAAGAATGAAAATCGGATAAGACCGGAAGTGCCAAGCGCCGTGCCCACAGCGCCGCAAATCGAGGCGATGATGAAAGGAGAAAATCGGATAAGATCGGTGCCTCGAAACGCGTGCCTACCGGGCGCCGCAAATCGAGGCGATGATGAAAGAATAAAAATCGGATAAAGGCAGTGCCTCGAAACGCAGCGCCACGGGCGCCGCAAATCGAGGCGATGATGAAATGCAATGAAATGGCATACGGAATGCGGATGGACTTACACCAACATGGGAGAGCCTCACCACTCACATAGGAGGCCGTCGGGTAAAATAAAGTCGCCGAACGCGCTACGCGACACGCAAATCGAGGCAATGGCATACAAGCATGAAAATGCAAATTGGGCTTACGCCAACATGAGAGGGCCTCAACCACACTCACATAGGCTGCCGGAATGATAAGAATGAGGTGCCTCGAAGTGCGTGCCCATTGGCACGCAAACCGAGGCAATGCAAAAATGATACGAATGGCACGGGAAATGATATGCAAGCATGGTAATGGAATTTCAGCACCTAAATAAAGGGGAAAACAGCCCCGAAACAATTCGAAATGACACTCGAAGCATGCATTCATCCCGAAATGTGATAATATGCACCCAAAATGGCCTATAGCCCTACTAATCATGCAAAAATAGCACATGGCAGCAAAACCAGTAGCAAGGCAGTCCCAAGAATGGCTCATTTCAGTAGCAAACATGGCCAAAATGTAGACATAGTCATGGCAACAAAATCATACAAGATTAGTGGCCAAAAGAGCATTACAAAGGAAGATGGCATATACAAACACCAAATGAACAAACTCTCTTCTACAACATGAAAGAGGGCCCAAAAATAAGCATATATGCAGTAAATGGCAGCCTCTAATTCATAAGACAAACATGCTAGAAATGGAAGGCAAAATGGAGCCAAAAGAGAGTATAACATGAGACATGTAATCTATACACCAAATGACCAAACCTTCTTCATGAAACATGTAAAGGGGGTCAAAATAAGACTAAAACTAGTAGGGGTCGAAGTCCTAAAACAAACACAAATAGGTCGAAAATTGCATACAAAAAGTGGCACACTTGATGAAATGGTATATATAATGGCCAAATGAAGTTTAGCTATGCTAAAATGTTGTAGAGGACTCATTTTAAGCACAAAACCAGTATGGGTCGGAGCCCCAAAACAAACACAAATAGGTCAATTTTAGCATGCAAAAATGTGACAATCTTGATGAATATTGGAGGAACTAGTATATACAAATACGAAATGGAGTTGTACCCTTCTACAATGTTGTAGAGGGGCTCAAAATGAGCACAAAAGCAGTAGGGGTCGGAGCCCCAATTCTCAACCAATTAGAGTGTAGAAAAAGATCAAGAAAAGGCCCTAAAAGTTGGTTTTAGACACTTACCCTTGAAGACTTGTCTTTCTTTGCTTTTTGGCTTTGATTTGTAGCTTCTCAACCTCTGAAATTCACTTCCTTGCTGCTGGAATCGAATTTGTGGTGGTGAGGCTAGGTGTTGGTGAAGAAATCAAACAAGACTTGGAGTTGTTTCAAGGTTTTTGGTTATGGAAATGAAGGTTTTGGCTATGGAACTCTTGAAGCCATTTTTTCTTCTCTCAAACCAGCTGGTTCGGCCCTTCATTGTGCACAAGAGAGAGGTCAAAAAGAGGGCTAAGAAGATGGAAAATATCTAGGCCAAAATATCTAGATATTTTGAGGGCAAAATCGAGATATTTTGTTCGGCCCCGAAGTGGGCATCAGAGGCCCCAGTGTTCCTTAGAAGGATGAAACAGAGGTACCTGCCAAAAACCGGAGCAAACTAATGCAAAACGAGAGCTCGGGGACCAAAACCGCGTGGTTCGGGGTCCCTAAATGGGTCATGAAGCACCGAAGTGACACTGCCATTTAAGTGGGGTTCTCGGACCCCAGTGTTCCTCAAAATGCTGAATCAAAGATGTATGCCAAAAATGAATAAACAACAATGCGAAACGAGCGCTCGGGGACCAAAACCGCGTGGTTCGGATTCCCGGAAATGGGCCGTCAAGCACCGGGAGTGGTACTTGGGACCGAAGTGGGGTTTTCGGACCCCAGTGTTTCTTAGCAGGGTAAAACAGAGGTTCCTGCCAAGATTGATCAGACAACAACACGAAACGAGCGCTCGGGGACCAAAACCGCGTGGTTCGGGTTCCCGGAAATGGGCCGTCAAGCACCGGGAGTGGTACTTTGGGACGAAGTGGGTTCTCGGACCAGTGTTTCTTAGCAGGTAAAACAGAGGTACCGCCAAGGTTGATCGACAACAACACGAACGAAGCGCCGGGGACCAAAACCGTGGTTCGGGTTCTCGAATGGGCCGTTACACCGGAGTGGTACTTTGGGACGAAGTGGGGTTCTCGGACCATGTTCCTAACAAGGATAAAACAGAGATGTATGCCAAAACCGGAGAAAGCAGAGATGGTTGGCGGTCCAACCGAGGCACACGGCCTAACGGCTCAAAACCAGAACCGGACTCGAAGTGGGCAAAATGGCCTCTGACCACGAAATGTAGCTCACGGCCACCGGAGATAGCCTACAGACCACTCCTTCCTCAGAAAGAAAACAGAGAAAACCGAGTCCGGTTCGCAAACCGAGACAGGCTGAAAGAGAGTTCGATAGTCCGGAGGAGGCAGGCGACGGCCGCGACTCGAGACTTCGAATGAGCACAAGATGCAACATCACCGGCGCCAATCGGTGACGTCGAAGTCTTAAGGTCGGTCAAAAATGGGGTGTCTACGTTGCCCTCTTGACAGAATCCGGAAGTCATAACAATGACGGAGTGAATGTCAAAGCCTAGAGACGACCCATTTTGACAAGGTCAAGACTTAGACAAACATACAAGATGAATAGGTATGTGTGCCCGTAGGCAGGGGCAAAATGCAAATGATATGCATAGAGCCAGGTGATCATGCAAGTGCAGCAAGCTGTAATGAAGCAAGTATTGACAAATAGATGCAACAGTTTTAAGCAAGAATGCAAGCAAACAACTACATTTCATGCGATTAGGAATGCAGAGAATCATGTAATTCTCAAGGCGTCACACGGAGAAGATACAATACTGCTGATTCGTTCTGGTCGCACCTCAAATGAACCGTACATACAATATCGTGCTCGCAAAATAGAGAAATTCAACAAGAACAATATGCTAACAACATATATTCCATGTGACTCCTATGATTCGAAAGAGTCGACACGCAATGTCGTGAATGGATGCATCGCAATGTGATACAAATAAGGTGCGCAAGATAGCGCGATGCAATGCACTAACGAAGTGCGGTGAGCGCAAGATAAGCGATTGATTTGAGGTGCGCAAGATAGCGCGATGGATTTGAGGTGCGCAAGATAGCGCGATTGATTTGAGGTGCGCAAGATAGCGATTGATTTGAGGTGCAAGATAGCGCGATTGATTTGAGGTGCGCAAGATAGCGCGATGGATTTGAGGTGCAAGATAGCGCGATGGATTTGAGGTGCGCAAGATAGCGCGATTGATTTGAGGCGCGCAAGATAGCGCGATTGATTTGAGGTGCGCAAGATAGCGCGATGGATTTGAGGTGCGCAAGATAGCGCGATTGATTCGAGGTGCGCAAGATAGCGCGATTGATTTGAGGTGCAAGATAGCGCGCGATTGATTTGAGGTGCGCAAGATAGCGCGATGGATTTGAGGTGCGCAAGATAGCGCGATTGATTTGAGTCGCGCAAGATAGCGATTGATTTGAGGTGCGCAAGATAGCGAGATAGCGCGATTGATTTGAGGTGCGCAAGATAAGCGGATTGATTTGAGGTGCGCAAGATAGCGCGATTGATTTGAGGTGCGCAAGATAGCGATTGATTTGAGGTGCGCAAGATAGCGATTGATTTGAGGTGCGCAAGATAGCGCGATGGATTTGAGGTGCGCAAGATAGCGATTGATTTGAGGTGCGCAAGATAGCGCGATGGATTTGGGGTGCGCAAGATAGCGCGATGGATTTGAGGTGCACTAACAAGTGCAGGTGAAGTGTGCATGACAATGCGAGTAATGAGCATGGCGTGATTGATACACTAAGTGAAATGAGAGAGAAACTTGATAGGTACAATGCAATACAATGCATGATGCTAACGAAAAGCAATAAAAGGACAAAGCGGCGCTTTTAGAAAGCACCTCATGAGGCGAGTGGCGGTGAACCGCTCTACTCTGACGGGGATCTCCTCGTGCTCTTGAACACTTACCTTCAACTCACAAAGACAAAGGTTCTAAAATCTCGACAAGTAACAATATCGCATGTGGGAGCCACGGCCGCCGCTTGTTTTCTGATCATACTCACAACTTTCCTATTCTCCAGCGGTGACAGACTAGGTTGGTTCAAGATCCGTAATCGAGGCGCATACACATGCTATCTCAATCTATGGGCCGCCATACAGATTTCAAGCCGAGGGCACACCTGGGTATTTAAACCAGACTTTAGTCTCGAAATCCGAACCTTATGCTTCTAGGCCACGGCCATTCGAACTCTAGTTTCCACCGTCGCAGCTTGGTCTCCTAGGAACTCATCGCAAACACGGTCAAGATGCCTCTGGCAGGGAATGGTACTCAGGGAGAGCGCTTCTGATCGCCATTCTGGCTTGAAGTAGACTTGATCTTGAGCTTGAGGTAGAAGCACACTCATACTTCGGAACATTGGCAAGACCTGAAGAGGTACACACGGAATATAGTCTCGGAGCCTACTGAAGTAGGAACAAAACTCAGATGCCTGACATTTTCCTCTTTTGCTTTTGCTTTGCAGCCCGAAACTCATAGCTTTAGATAGGTCCTGGTTTCACTGTTCTCACATGACCTGGGTTGAACCCTGCGGTTTTTCTGAAAGAACAAATTCTGTTTTGCACAAATGTGGAGAACAGCACGGCACTCGGAGCACAAAACGATTTTTATTTTTGAAATTGAGAGATGAGTATAAGTTCTCAACTGGGTATTGAGCCTACGACTGAATACAGCACACTACGACTCAACAAGAAAACAAAAGGCACACAACCTAGACACATCGAGTAACACTCGAGACGACTCAAAACAAGGATCGAGATAAAACAAAAAGACACGACACTCAGACGTGCACAGGGAGCCTGTTTCACCGGGTATGTTTCCCATCCTTTCTTATTTGTGATTCTCACATCACTCGGCCCTCAAGCTCTGCTTTTTACGAAAAAGCCCTTTCTCACTTTTCTCTCATCGCACATCTCTATTCTTCAATCTCTCATTTTTCAATCCCTCCCCTGGGTGGTTGATGGATAAACAGCAAGTTGTGGGCTCGTGCCTCTAGCATTCTGCTAGATTTTCTTTCTTCCGCTCACAGCTAGTGAAGTCCTCCCACAGAGGGGTTGTGCTACAAATGGGTGTGTTGCAAATCTGCAGCTGACATCAGTCGATGATCCTCTACTGGGGAGTTTGGACGTGATCAGATCTGTCCAGATGAGGGAGTGTAATGTCTGGCCCCATTCCAATTCGTGCTTCGCACTTGGCTTGATACCTCATTGCTTGGAGGATGTGAGAGCTTTCAGCCCTTTGTTGTGCCCTTTCCTGGCGAATACGGTGCCCTTTCCGGCGAGTAGAGTGCCCTTCTTGGCGAGTATGTTGATAAAGGGGGAAAGACAGAACTCCTGACCCAACTGTGCCCCTAGTTCATCATTTTGACCATTTTTTATTTTTGAGCTTTCTCCTAAAAAATTTTGACCAAAATGAGAGTTAGATTAACATGTTTGTTCGATTTTTGATTTGAAATCATGCAGTTCAGGCTATGAGCACTGAAAATTTTCCTTTTTTGGGTCCAAGAAAATGGTCCAGTTTTGGAAAATGAAACAATTTTCGAGAAGATTAGTCAACCTCAGTAAAAATTCTCAAAAACTATTTTTGCAAACGGCCAATGCTCAACAAGCGAACCTACTCTTGAGATGCACAACCTCGAATCTGGAGGAAAGCGCCTGCTTGAGGAGGGTTGCATGGCAACGGAAAGTTGCCCTTGTTTGAACAAGACCATGACGCATGAATGGCAACGAAAGTTGCCCCTTGTTTGGATGGCGCCGCAGCACATTGTAGTCAGTCCTCAGAGTGATGAACACAACCAGACTCTCAGATACAGAGAAGGCAGAGATGACCAAAACCATTGCATGGACGCAGTCGAATTGAAGTGTTTTACGGCTGGACTTCAGGATGAAGTTGCCTACGTATCCCAAACATGGGAATCAAGCCTTACGTAGTTCGGGGTTAAGGTACACTCGGTATTTAACCTCTCCTTTTATGCTCTAACTTTTGCCAAGGCTATTGTGTTTTCGACCTTATGAGCTTTGTTCTTCTTTCTTTTCTTTTTTTTTTCTATTCTTTTCATTCCTTTTTCTTCTTTTTTTGCATTTTCTTTTCTTTTCTTTTTTGCATTTTTGTATCTTTGCATTTTTTCTTTCTTCTTTTTTTTATTCTTTTCTTTGCTCTAACTTTTGCTGGTCGCCTTCCGGTTTTCGCCCAAATGAGCCTCTCAAAGGGTAAAATGTAACCATCCATGCCAAATGGTTCGAGATTGAAGCCCTCTATATCCGTGGAGAGTGGTCGTTGTATTGACTTCATGAAAGATCCACCTTTGGCTCTTCGAGCACATGGATATTTTTGCCCTTAGTTCGAGGTGCTTCGCTCCACCTTTGCAAGCTTCTTTCCGACGAGGTCCGATCTTCTTGATCCGACTTTGGTGCCTCTTGTCGAGGGTCGCTTCAACCGCCACACAGCCTTACATTGTGGTCGAATCGCTGAACATTCTGAATGCAAGTCCAAGGTTTGAAAGCAAAGGGGTCGAGTCTCGAGGCCGAGAGCGATCCTAAGTCGCACAATCTCAAGAGCGATTCCACACATGTTCGCAGGATCACAAGAAAACATTTTGTTTTTGAAAGTTTTTAAGAAAGCGAAATCGTCATGTGAAGATAGCGTGAAACCGCCGATCAAGCTGTGGTCCTTCTCAAGACTCACGCTAACAAGCATGATTTCATTCATTAAAGGCTTAGCACGCCTCTCTTTCTCTCAATTTGATCAAAGTTTTGCAAATCCCGAGGAATTCCTCCTCTTTGTTTTCACCGCAGTTGTTCAAAAGGTTTTGAAAAACTTAGGTCAATACAATGACTTCAGGCACAAGAGAGCGTGGAGTGCATCGCCATTTCATTCAAACCCAAGCAACTAACACACTACAGAAGCAAATGCGAGAGTTTGAAATCACCTTTGTTTCATTCAAAATCTGTTGGCATAATCGGCTCCTGGCGTAAATGCACTCAAAACAAAACAAAAGACAAATGCAAAACAAAATGGTGACGCCGAGGTAACACCCCTAATCACCCGACCTCTATACAATGGGATCGACTCGCTACAACAAGGCGCACTTAAGCAAAAGATCGACTCAAAACAAAGAGAAAGACTCAAAACAAAATCGACAAAACCGACTCAACACCTGCCGAAATCACAAAATTAGCATACGCAGATGCTCAACATAGTGCGCTAAACGCCATATCCGAATACACCAAGCGCCGCATGGTGGACCAACCCATGATCACATACTTGCGGTATCCTCGAGTCCAACAGTCGGCAGACTTTTGCCGAGGTGGGTGGGAGGATAACCTCATTGTCGATCAAATCTTGCACTTCATGACGAAGGCGAAACAACTGCTTGCCGGACCGGTCTGTTGGTGGTATGCGCAATCTGGTAGCATCGTGTGAGAGGGAGATTCTTTGGCGTGGTCGAGGCTCGAGGGGTGTAAGATGCCCTCGTTAGCGAATTTGAAATGCCCTAGACAGAGGCATATAGAGGGCATGAAAGACTCGCTACTTGAGGAGGATACTCAAGTCTCGAGGCTTCTTGCTAGACGACTAGCGAAAGGGTCGAGCATTGTCTTGGCTTCGATCTTTTCCGGATGCGAGTTGGGGATGGAAGGAACTGCTCGCATGACGGGCCTATCCGGTTTTCTGGCTTGAATCGCCTCTACCGAGTGGAGAAAGCATCATCCACAATTTTGGCCATGACCGCAAATACTTGTCGTTTGTTCATCCCGGCTTTCAAAGCCTCGTACGCCGCAGCAGCTTGCTTGATGGGATCGGTGTCCGCTTTTTATTCTTACTTTTAGCCTCACCGGATCATGGGTTTGGGTCATTGTTGACATGTCATTGCCATAGCTTAAGACCTCGGTTGGTGAAGCTCGATCACACCGCCCCAATAGCGGGGGCTCGCGGTGCAAAATTCGGCCAGATGATGCACCGTGGCGATGAACCGACATTCCGAAGCCGATCGCCACGGACCTCAAGGTCACCAATCATTCCCATTAATTCAGATGTGGTGGGCTCACGAGCTTGAAACAACCGGGCGCCCAGATCGGGTGGCGGCAAAGTACCTAGGTGGATGTGGCACCTCAACATTGGTCTCATCATGCAAGATGATTCCTTGGTCTATTGCGGTTGTCATAACCACAATTTCTTCCGAATTTTGCGTCATCACGAGTCTACTAACTGAACTGAGGTGATGTGACTGGTGACTAACGGATCAGATGGACTGGACTGGTGACTAACGGATCAGATGGACGGATGGTGGTCGACGGATCTGATGAACCGGTGAGTTTTTTCCTGTCTTGCCTCAGCAAAGGAGAACACTGGTTGCTCTGGACTGAGTCTCTGAACTGAAAGAGAAAACATGCAGCATCTCAGCCCAATCCCACCAATACAGACATGAACATAACTGAATAACTGTGTTCGACCACTGATCACTGTTCCCAAAATTATTGCCCCCAAAACTGAATCTGATACCCGCAGATATAACTGATTCCCAAAATACTGAACTGGTGCCCGTAGGCCTGATGCTCAAACTCATAAACTGATACATGCATTCCCTGTAGAGGCACACTCTAACAAGCACATAACAGATAAGTGAGAGCCAAAACACCCCTATGTTGGGGTAGGGTTTCCCTGTCCTATTTTGTCAGGAACTAGGGTTTCACTACGCACGCAGCGGTCTCAAACAACCTATAAACGGGTAAGCAACCTGTCCTAGTTTGGAATGGTCACTATGGATCCGAATATGCACTAGGTCGAATGGTCAAAAAGGGTGCCCCGGTAAAACCGGGGTTTGTGTTCCCATATCGGCAGAGCTCAGAATCGATCAGCCTTATGGACATGCCTTGACAAGACAAGCCTCCCAAGAAACCGCCAGAATAGCAGATGGCAAACACGGTGTCCTAGGCGCACCAATGCAAATGCAATGCAAAGAAACACACAAGTGTAGTCAAAAACAGATATCATGAGTTCGAGTCAAGTTCTCTAAATCCCCAGCAGAGTCGCCAGAAACTGTAACAACGCCCGCGGGGGACCTCGCTACAGCTCGGACTCGATTTTTGTTGCGGTTCTCAATCTCGAACCAAAGAGTCCAAATCCGCAAATCGCTTTTGAAGGAAAACAGATTTTTGAAAAGAAGTGCCAAACATGGACGCTTTGCGATAACGAGTCGCCACCTAAATATTTTAAAATGGGAAATTTAGGAAACCCCGACTCGGTGCCAAAAGGCCACGCGGTCCGTCATCACCAAAGTTGGCTCGAACTTGGGTACGATTAGGGAAGGTCACATCGTGAGCACCCCTCTCGCGGCCAAAGACCGCCTCTACTAATCATGATATCGATTTTGAAAAACATTGTATGCTCTTATTAGATTATTAGCCTAGGATTACTATGTGATGCTCGCAAAGAAACAAGTATAGATCGGGCCGTCGAATTGGAACAAAACATTTCATGTTTGTTTGTGAAAGGTGGTTTGCTACCCGCAGTAGGCTTAAAATACGATTTTGCCACAATCTAGTGGGCTTAACAAACAATCGATGAATTGCTCCAATTCAAATAACCCAACCTCCACCCACAGCATTCAAGGCGCTTATATCACATAAGCATTTAGCCTCATGGCAAGCATGCTATCATGGCAACACTCACATCGCATGCAAGGATGCTAAAGCATAACCACTTACCGAGTACTCCAAGCCAAAACAGAAAGCTTATTAGAAATCATGCATGATCCTAAAATATACGTAATGCCTAATGCAACACATGCAAAAATGCAACTATAGCAGCTCGCTATTCTAGAGATGGCATATGAAATGCAACGGCTAACATGTATTCAACTTAGAATTGAAATACAAATGCGGTTTGTATGATGCGCCGAGCGATGCATGCAATCTGAGATGAATGATGCAAACATGTCATGTCAGATGCTAATTGAAATATGCCCTATATCTAACCATTCAAAGCGTAAATAAAAGGAGAAAGAAATGGGGTTGGAAGACATACATCACACTCACACACCCTTATTACATTTATGCCCTAGCAGAGGGTCCGAATAAATAATATCTGCACCTAATAAAAGAATATACAAATCAATAATACTGATTCTAATTAATTAACAAATTAATTACAAAAGAATTGAGACTGGCGTGCAAGCCCTACCGCTTCGGTGGATAGTATATCTTTGCCGCGCAGAAATCCACCGATGCCCCGATTAGCCTTCGCTTGCGCTTTCCTCGAATTGCGTGCGATTCTAAAAGCTGATAATTCTTCATTTTTGCTGCAACAGAGAGCAGGAAAAGGGCACAGCAATGTATTTCACAAATATATGCATGTCTCGATCCTCGCGCCACCAATCACGCATATCGATGCATGATGGCCGAGGAGCAGATTTGCACAACTCAATATTGGGATGAATACACATGAATGCTACGAAAAATGGGATGCCAAATGCGTGCCCACGGCACGCAAAACCGAGGCGATGCCGAAGATGAAAATCGGATAAACCGGAAGTCGGCGCGTGCTCACAGCGCCGCAAACCGAGACGAAACCAAAATGGAGATCGATAAATCGAGTGCCTCGAAATCGTGCACACGCGCACGCAAACCGAGGCGATGATACGATGCAAAATCGGATAAAACCGGTGTTTTGAAATGCGTGCTACCCGACACGCAAACCGAGGCGATGATGTAATGAGAAAACGGATAAATTAACGTGCCGTTTCAAACGCGTGCCCACAGCGCCGCAAATCGAGGCGATGATGAAAGAATGAAAATCGGATAAGACCGGCAGCCAAACGCGTGCCCACCGGCGCGCAAATCGAGGCGATGATGAAAGAATGAAAATCGGATAAAACCGAAGTGCCTCGAAGTGCGTGCCCACAGGCGCGCAAATCGGGGCGATGATGAAAGAATGAAAATCGGATAAGATCGGCAGCCAAACGCTGCCCACAAAGCGCCGCAAATCGAGGCGGCGATGAAAGGAGAAAATCGGATAAATGCAAGTGCCTCGGCGCGCGTGCACAGCGCCGCAAATCGAGGCGATGATGAAAGAATGAAAATCGAATAAATGGTTCGGGCGCGCGCTCCACAGCGCCGCAAATCGAGGCGATGATGAAAGAATGAAAATCGGATAAGACCGGTGTTTCAAACGCTGCCTGGTAGCGCCGCAAATCGAGGCGATGATGAAAGGAGAAAATCGGATAAACCCGAAGTGCCTCGGGCGCGTGCCACAGCGTGCAAATCGAGGCGATGATGAAAGAATGAAAATCGGATAAGACCGGCTCGAAGCGCTGCGTGCCCACAGCGCGCAAATCGAGGCGATGATGAAAGGAGAAAATCGGATAAGATCGAAGTGCCTCAAACGCTGCGCTCACCGGCGCGCAAATCGAGGCGATGATGAAAGAATAAAAATCGGATAAATCGGCAAGTGCCAAACGCGCGTGCCCAGGCGCGCAAATCGAGGCGGCGATGAAATGCAATGAAATGGCATACGGAATCGGGATGGACTTACACCAACATGGGAGAGCCTCACCACTCACATAGAGGCCGTCGGGTAAAGTCGCCGAAACGCGCACCGCATGACACGCAAATCGAGGCAATGGCATACAAGCATGAAAATGCAAATTGGGCTTACGCCAACATGAGAGGGCCTCAACCACACTCACATAGGCCGCGGAATGATAAGAATGAGGTGCCTCAAGTGCGTGCCCATTGGCACGCAAAACCGAGGCAATGCAAAAATGATACGAATGGCACGGGAAATGATATGCAAGCATGGTAATGGAATTTCAGCACCTAAATAAAGGGGAAAACAGCCCCGAAACAATTCGAAATGACACTCGAAGCATGCATTCATCCCGAAATGTGATAATATGCACCCAAAATGGCCTATAGCCCTACTAATCATGCAAAAATAGCACATGGCAGCAAAACCAGTAGCAAGGCAGTCCCAAGAATGGCTCATTTCAGTAGCAAACATGGCCAAAATGTAGACATAGTCATGGCAACAAAATCATACAAGATTAGTGGCCAAAAGAGCATTACAAAGGAAGATGGCATATACAAACACCAAATGAACAAACTCTCTTCTACAACATGAAAGAGGGCCCAAAAATAAGCATATATGCAGTAAATGGAAGCCTCTAATTCATAAGACAAACATGCTAGAAATGGAAGGCAAAATGGAGCCAAAAGAGAGTATAACATGAGACATGTAATCTATACACCAAATGACCAAACCTTCTTCATGAAACATGTAAAGGGGGTCAAAATAAGACTAAAACCAGTAGGGGTCGAAGTCCTAAAACAACCACAAATAGGTCGAAAATTGCATACAAAAAGTGGCACATTTGATGAAATGGTATATATAATGGCCAAATGAAGTTGAGCTATGCTACAATGTTGTAGAGGGACTCATTTTAAGCACAAAACCAGTAGGGGTCGGAGCCCCAAAACAAACAAATAGGTCAATTTTAGCATGCAAAAATGTGACAATCTTGATGAATATTGAAGGAACTAGTATATACAAATACCAAATGGAGTTGACCCTTCTACAATGTTGTAGAGGGGCTCAAAATGAGCACAAAGCAGTAGGGTCGGAGCCCCAATTCTCAACCAATTAGAGTGTAGAAAAAGATCAAGAAAAGGCCCTAAAAGTTGGTTTTAGACACTTACCCTTGAAGACTTGTCTTTCTTTGCTTTTTGGCTTTGATTTGTAGCTTCAACCTCTGAAATTCACTTCCTTGCTGCTGGAATCGAATTTGTGGTGGTGTGGCTAGGTGTTGGTGAAGAAATCAAACAAGACTTGGAGTTGTTTCAAGGTTTTTGGTTATGGAAATGAAGGTTTTGGCTATGGAACTCTTGAAGCCATATTTTCTTCTCTCAAACCAGCTGGTTCGCCTTCATTGTGCACAAGAGAGAGGTCAAAAGAGGGCTAAGAAGATGGAAAATATCTAGGCCAAAATATCTAGATATTTTGAGGACAAAATATCTAGATATTTTGAGGGCAAAATCGAGATATTTTGTTCGCCCCAAGTGGGCATCGAGGCCCCATGTTCCTTAGAAGGATGAAACAGAGGTACCGCCAAAAACCGAGCAAACTAATGCAAAACGAGAGCTCGGGGACCAAAACCGCGTGGTTCGGGTCCCGAAATGGGTCAGAAGCACCGAAGTGACACTGCCACGGTGGGGTTCTCGGACCCGTGTTCCTCAAAATGCTGAATCAAAGATGTATGCCAAAAATGAATAAACAACAATGCGAACGAAGCCGGGGACCAAAACCGCGTGGTTCGGATTCGAAATGGGCCGTCACCGGAGTGGTACTTTGGGACCGGCGGGGTTTTGACCCAGTGTTTCTTAACAGGTAAAACAGAGGTTCTCGCCAAGATTGATCGACAACAACACGAACGAAGCGCCGGGGACCAAAACCGCGGTTCGTTCGGAAATGGGCCAACACCGGAGTGGTACTTGGGACCGAAGTGGGGTTCTCGGACCCTGTTTCTTAGCAGGTAAAACAGAGGTACCGCCAAGGTTGATCGACAACAACACGAACAAGCGCCGGGGACCAAAACCGCGTGGTTCGGGTTCGAAATGGGCCGTCAAGGAGTGGTACTTGGGACCGGCGGGGTTCTCGACCCCAGTGTTCCTAACAAGGATAAAACAGAGATGTATGCCAAAAACCGAGAAAACAGAGATGGTTGAGCGGTCCCAACCGAGGCACACGCCTAACGGCTCAAAACCAGAACCGGACTGGTGGGCAAAATGGCCTACGCCACGAAATGTAGCTCACGGCCACCGGAGATAGCCTACAGACCACTCTTCCTCAGAAAGAAAACAGAGAAAACCGAGTCTGGTTCGCAAACCGAGACAGGGCACAGAAGAGAGTTCGATAGTCCGGAGGCAGGGCGCACGGCCGCGACTCTGAGACTTCTGAATGAACACAGCATGCAACATCACCGAGCGCTCAATCGGTGACGCTCGAAGTCTTAAGGTCGGTCAAAATGGGGTGTCTCTGCTGCCCCTCTTTGACAGAACTCGGAAGTCATAACAATGACGGGAGTGAATGTCAAAGCCTAGAGACGACCCATTTTTGACAAGGCCGAAGACTTAGACAAACATACAAGATGAATAGGTATGTGTGCCCGTAGGCAGGGGCAAAATGCAAATGATATACATAGAGCCAGGTGATCATGCAAGTGCAGCAAGCTGTAATGAAGCAAGTATTGACAAATAGATGCAACATTTTTAAGCAAGAATGCAAAGCAAACAACTACATTTCATGCAGTTAGGAATGCAGAGAATCATGTAATTCTCATTGCGTCTCACACGGAGAAGATACAATACCTGCGCGATTCGTCTGGTCGCACCAGCCTCAAATGAACCGTACATACAATATCGTGCCTGCAAAATAGAGAAATTCAACAAGAACAATATGCTAACAACATATATTCCATGTGACTCCTATGATTCCGAAAGTGCGACACACGCAATGTCGGCGAATGGATGCATCGCAATGTGATACAAATAAGGTGCGCAAGATAGCGCGATGCAATGCACTAACGAGTGCAGGTGAGGTGCGCAAGATAGCGCGATTGATTTGAGGTGCGCAAGATAGCGCGATGGATTTGAGGTGCGCAAGATAGCGCGATTGATTTGAGGTGCGCAAGATAGCGCGATTGATTTGAGGTACGCAAGATAGCGCGATTGATTTGAGGTGCGCAAGATAGCGCGATTGATTTGAGGTGTGCAAGATAGCGCGATGGATTTGAGGTGCGCAAGATAGCGCGATGGATTTGAGGTGCGCAAGATAGCGCGATGGATTTGAGGTGCGCAAGATAGCGCGATTGATTTGAGGTGCGCAAGATAGCGCGATTGATTTGAGGTGCGCAAGATAGCGCGATGGATTTGAGGTGCGCAAGATAGCGCGATTGATTCGAGGTGCGCAAGATAGCGCGATTGATTTGAGGTGCGCAAGATAGCGCGATTGATTTGAGGTGCGCAAGATAGCGCGATGGATTTGAGGTGCGCAAGATAGCGCGATTGATTTGAGGTGCGCAAGATAGCGCGATTGATTTGAGGTGCAAGATAGCGAGATAGCGATTGATTTGAGGTGCGCAAGATAGCGCGATTGATTTGAGGTGCGCAAGATAGCGCGATTGATTTGAGGTGCGCAAGATAGCGCGATTGATTTGAGGTGCGCAAGATAGCGCGATTGATTTGAGGTGCGCAAGATAGCGATGGATTTGAGGTGCGCAAGATAGCGCGATTGATTTGAGGTGCGCAAGATAGCGCGATTGATTTGAGGTGCGCAAGATAGCGATGGATTTGAGGTGCACTAACAAGTGCAGTGAAGTGTGCATGACAATGCGAGTAATGAGCATGGCGTGATTGATACACTAAGTGAAATGAGAGAGAAACTTGATAGGTACAATGCAATACAATGCATGATGCTAACGGAAAGCAATAATGGACAAAGCGGCGCTTTTAGAAAGCACCTCATGAGGCGAGTGGCGGTGAACCGCTCTACTCGACGGGATCTCCTCGTGCTCTTGAACACTTACCTTCAACTCACAAAGACAAAGGTTCTAAAATGCCGACAAGTAACAATATCTCGCATGTGGGAGCCACTACGCCGCTTGTTTTCCCGATCATACTCACAACTTTCCTATTCTCCAACGGGTGACAGACTAGGTTGGTTCAAGATCCGTAATCGAGGCGCATACACATGCTATCTCAATCTATGGGCCGCCATACGATTTCAAGCCGAGGGCACACCTCCGGTATTTAAACCAGACTTTAGTCTCGAAATCCGAACCTTATGCTTCTAGGCCACGCCATTCGAACTCTAGTTTCCACCGTCAGCTTGGTCTCCTAGGAACTCATCGCAAACACGGTCAAGATGCCTCTGGCAGGAATGGTACTCGTGGAGAGCGCCGATCGCCATTCGGCTTGAAGTAGACTTGATCTTGAGCTTGAGGTAGAAGCACACTCATACTTGAACATTGGCAAGACTGAAGAGGTACACACGGAATATAGTCTCGAGCTCATCAAGTAGGAACAAAACTCAGATGCTCGACATTTTCCTCTTTTGCTTTTGCTTTATTACCAAACTCATAGCTTTAGATAGGTCCCGGTTTCACTGTTCTCACATGACTGGGTTGAACCCCGCGGTTTTTCCGAAGAACAAATTCTGTTTTGCACAAATGTGGAGAACAGCACGGCACTCGGAGCACAAAACGATTTTTATTTTTGAAATTGAGAGATGAGTATAAGTTCTCAACTGGGTATTGAGCCTACGACTGAATACAGCACACTACGACTCAACAAGAAAACAAAAGGCACATAACTTAGACACATCGAGTAACACTCGAGACGACTCAAAATAAGGATCGAGATAAAACAAAAAGACACGACACTCAGACGCACAGGAGCATGTTTCACGGGTATGTTTCCCATCCTTTCTTATTTGTGATTCTCACATCACTCGCCCTCAAGCTCTGCTTTTTACGAAAAAAGCCCTTTTCACTTTTTTCTCTCATCGCACATCTCTATTCTTCAATCTCTCATTTTTCAATCCCTCCCCGGGTGGTTGATGGATAAACACAAGTTGTGGGCTCGTGCCTCTAGCATTACGCTAGATTTTCTTTCTTCCGCCACAAACTAGTGAAGTCCTCCCACGAGGGGTTGTGCTACAAATGGATGTTGCAAATCTGCGGTGACATCACCGATGATCCTCATCGGGAGTTTGGACGTGATCGATCTGTCCAGATGAGGGAGTGTAATGTCTGCCCTATTCCAATTGTGGCTTCAGACTTGGCTTGATACCTCATTGAGGGGATGTGAGAGCTTTCAGCCCTTTGTTGTGCCCTTTCCTGGCGAATACGGTGCCCTTTCCGACGAGTAAAGTGCCCTTCTTGGCGAGTATGTTGATAAAGGGGGAAAGACAGAACTCCTGACCCAACTGTGCCCCTAGTTCATCATTTTGACCATTTTTTATTTTTGAGCTTTCTCCTAAAAAATTTTGACCAAAATGAGAGTTAGATTAACATGTTTGTTCGATTTTTGATTTGAAATCATGCAGTTCAGGCTATGAGCACTGAAAATTTTCCTTTTTTGGGTCCAAGAAAATGGTCCAGTTTTGGAAAATGAAACAATTTTCGAGAAGATTAGTCAACCTCAGTAAAAATTCTCAAAAACTATTTTTGCAAACGGCCAATGCTCAACAAGCGCGGAACCTACTCTTGAGATGCACAACCTCGAATCTGGAGGAAAACTGCCCCTTGCTTGAGGAGGGTTGCATGGCAACGGAAAGTTGCCCCTTGTTTGAACGGCACCGCGACGCATGAATGGCAACGGAAAGTTGCCCCTTGTTTGGATGGCGCCGCAGCACATTGTAGTCAGTCCTCAGAGTGATGAACACAACCAGACTCTCAGATACAGAGAAGGCAGAGATGACCAAAACCATTGCATGGACGCAGTCGAATTGAAGTGTTTTACTACCGACTTCGGATGAAGTTGCCACGATCCCAAACATGGGAATCAAGCTCACGAGTTCGGGGTTAAGGTACACTCGGGTATTTAACCTCTCCTTTTATGCTCTAACTTTTGCCAAGGCTGCTGTGTTTTCGACCTTGCGAGCTTTGTTCTTCTTTCTTTTTCTTTTTTTTTTCTATTCTTTTCATTCCTTTTTCTTCTTCTTTTTTTTGCATTTTCTTTTCTTTTCTTTTTTTTGCATTTTTTGTATCTTTGCATTTTTTCTCTTTCTTCTTTTTTTATTCTTTTCTTTGCTCTAACTTTTGCCTGGGTCGCCCTTCCGGGTTTTCGGCCCAGCGAGCCTCTCAAAGGGGTAAAAATGTAACCAGTCCATGCCAAATGGTTCTGAGATTGAAGCCCTCTATATCCAGGAGAGTGGCTGTTGTATTGACTTGCGGAAAGATCCACCTTTGGCTCTTCGAGCACATGGATATTTTTTGCCCTTAGTTCGAGGGGTGCTTCTGCTCCAGCCTTGCAAGCTTCTTCTGACGAGGTCTGATCTTCTTGATCTGACTTTGGTGCCTCTTGTTCGAGGGTCGCTTCAACCGGCCACACAGCCTTACATTGTGGTCGACTGCTGAACATTCTCAATGCAAGTCCAAGGTTTGAAAGCAAAGGGGGTCGAGTCTCGAGGTCGAGAGCGATCCTAAGTCGCACAATCTCAAGAGCGATTCCACATGTCTTCGCAGATCAAGCAAAAACATTTTGTTTTGAAAGTTTTAAGAAAGCGATTTAATCGTCATACGAAGATAGCGTGAAACCGGTCGATCAAGCCAGGTCCTTCTCAAGACTATCACGCTAACAAGCATGATTTCATTCATTAAAGGCTTAGCACGCCTCTCTTTCTCTCAATTTGATCAAAGTTTTGCAAATCCCGAGGAATTCCTCCCTCTTTGTTTTCACTGCAGTGTTCAAAAAGGTTTTGAAAAACTTAGGTCAATACAATGACTTCAGGGCACAAGAGAGCAGGTGGAGTGCACTGCCATTTCATTCAAACCCCGGCGCAACTAACACACGGCAGAAGCAAATGCGAGAGTTTGGAAATCATCATTGTTTATTCAAAATCATTGGCATAACTGCCTCGCGTAAACAAACTCAAAACAAACAAAAAGACAAATGCAAAACAAAATGGTGACGCCGAGGTAACACCTTTAATCACCCGACCTCTATACAATGGGATCGACTGCTACAACAAGGCGCACTTTAAGCAAAAGATCGACTCAAAACAAAGAGAAAGACTCAAAACAAAATCGACAAAACCGACTCAACACCCAAGCCGAAATCACAAAATTAGCATACGCAGATGCTCAACATAGTGCGTGCAAACGCCATATCTGAATACACCAAGCGCCGCCCAGTGGACCAACCCATGATCACATACTTGCAGATCCTCGAGTCCAACAGCCGTGGCGCATTTTGCCGAGGTGGGTGGGAGGATAACCTCATTGTCGATCAAATCTTGCACTTCATGACGAAGGCGAAACAACCGCTTGCGTGACCTCTGGTTGGTGGTATGCGCAATACAGGTAGCATCGTGTGAGAGGGAGATTCTTTGGCAATGTCGAGGCTCGAGGGTGTAAGATGCCCTCGTTAGCTGAATTTGAAATGCCCTAGACAGAGGCATATAGAGGGCATGAAAGACTCGCGCCTTTAGGAGGATACTAAGTCCGAGGCTTCTTGCTAGACGACTAGCGAAAGGGCTCGGCAGCATTGTCTTGGCTTTCGATCTTTTCCGGATGCAGAGTTGGGGATGGAAGGAACTTTCGCATGACGGGCCTATCCGGTTTCGTTCGCTTGAATCGCCTCTACCGAGTGGAGAAAGCATCATCCACAATTTGGCCATGACCGCAAATACTTGCCGCTTGTTCATCCCCGCCAAAGCCTCGCGCCCGCAGCAGCTTGCTTGATGGGATCGGTTCCGCCGCTTTTATTCTTACTTTTAGCCTCACCGATCATGGGTTTGGGTCATTGACATGTCATTGCCATAGCTTAAGAACCTCGGTTGGTGAGCTCGATCACACCGCCTAATAGCGGGGCTCTCGCGTGCAAAATTCGCCAGATGATGCACCGGGCGATGAAACCGACATTCCGTAGAAGCGATTCGCCACGGACCTCAAGGTCACCAATCATTCCCATTAATTCAGATGTGGTGGGCTCACGAGCTTGAAACAACCGGGCGCCCAGATCGGGTGAGCGGCAAAGCGACCTAGGTGGATGTGGCACTCAACATTGGTCTCATCCGCAAGATGATTCTTGGTCTATTGCGTTGTCATAACCACAATTTTTCCGAATTTTGCGCCATCACGAAGTCTACTAACCGAATCGAGGTGATGTGGATCGGTGACTAACGGATCGATGGATCGATCGGTGACTAACGGATCGATGGACCGGATCGGTGATCGACGGATTCGATGAACCGTGAGTTTTTCTGTCTTGCCTCAAAGAAAGGAGAACACCGTTGCTCCGGATCGAAGTCTCGAATCGAAAGAGAAAACATGCAAAGATCTCAAATTTCAATCCCACCAATACGTATATGAACATAATCAATAACTGTGTTCGACCATCGATCATCGTTTCCCAAAATTATTGCCCCCAAAATCAATCGATACCCGCAGATATAATCGATTCCCAAAATATCAACTGGTGCCCGAGGCTCGATGCTCAAACTCATAAACCGATACATGCATTCCTGTAGAGGCACACTCTAACAAGCACATAATGTATAAGTGAGAGCCAAAACACCCCTATGTTGGGGTAGGGTTTCGCCCTATTTTGTCGTGAACTAGGGTTTCACTACGCACGCAATGTCTCAAACAACCTATAAACGGGTAAGCAACCTGCCCTAGTTTGGAATGGTCACTATGGATCGAATATGCACTAGGTCGAATGGTCAAAGGGTGCCCCAGAAACCGGGTTTGTGTTCTACATCGGCAGAGTTCAGAATCGATCAAATTTATGGACATGCCTTGACAAGACAAGCCTCCCAAGAAACCGCCAGAATAGCAGATGGCAAACACGGTGTCCTAGGCGCACCAATGAAAATGCAATGCAAAGAAACACACAAGTGTAATCAAAACAGGATATCATGAGTTCGAGTCAAGTTCTCTAAATCCTCAGCAGAATCGCCAGAATCAGAATAACGCCATGGGGACCTCGCCACACTGACTCGATTTTTGTTGCGGTTCTCAATCTCAACCAAAGAGTCCAACCGCAAATCGCTTTTGAAGGAAAACAGATTTTTGAAAAGAAGTGCCAAACATGGATCGCTTTGCCGATAATGTAGTCGCCACCTAAATATTTTAAAATGGGAAATTTAGGAAACCCCGACTCGGTGCCAAAAGGCCACGCGGTCCGCTATCACCAAAGTTGGCTCTAGAACTTGGGTACGATTAGGGAAGGTCACATCGTGAGCATTCTCTCGCCGGCCAAAGACCGCCTCTACTAATCATGATATCTCGATTTTGAAAAACATTGTATGCTCTTATTCGATTATTAGCCTAGGATTACTATGTGATGCTCATGAAGAAACAAGTATAGATCTGGCCGCTCGAATGGAACAAAACATTTCATGTTTGTTTGTGAAAGGTGGTTTGCTACCCGCAGTAGGCTTAAAATACGATTTTGCCACAATCTAGTGGGCTTAACAAACAATCGATGAATTGCTCCAATTCAAATAACCCAACCTCCACCCACAGGCATTCAAGGCGCTTATATCACATAAGCATTTAGCCTCATGGCAAGCATGCTATCATGGCAACACTCACACGATGCAAGGATGCTAAAGCATAACCACTTACCGAGTACTCCAAGCCAAAATGAAAGCTTATTAGAAATCATGCATGATCCTAAAATATACGTAATGCCTAATGCAACACATGCAAAAATGCAACTATAGCAAGGCTCGGCTTATTCTAGAGATGGCATATGAAATGCAACGGCTAACATGTATTCAACTTAGAATTGAAATACAAATGCGCTTTGTATGATGCGCCGAGTTCGATGCATGCAATACAGATGAATGATGCAAACATGTCGCCATGTCAGATGCTAATTGAAATATGCCCTATATCTAACCATTCAAAGCGGTAAATAAAA
Source organism: Camellia lanceoleosa (assembly GCA_025200525.1). Lineage (NCBI taxonomy): Eukaryota > Viridiplantae > Streptophyta > Magnoliopsida > Ericales > Theaceae > Camellia > Camellia lanceoleosa. The sequence continues at coordinate 105,212,029 of CM045766.1, read as the reverse complement.
GGGAGAAAGAAATGGGGTTGGAAGACATACATCACACTCACACACCCTTATTACATTTATGCCCTCACAGAGGGTCCGAATAAATAATAATACAGTAATAAAAGAATATACAAATCAATAATACTGATTCTAATTAATTAACAAATTAATTACAAAAGAATTGAGATCGGGCAAGCCGTGGACCGCCGCTTCGTGGATAGTATATCTTCGCCGGGCTCGCAGAAATCCACCGATGCCCGATTAGCCTCGCTTGCGCTTTTCCTAATTGCGTGCGATTCCTAAAGTCGATAATTCTTCATTTTTGCCGCAACGAGAGCAGAAAGGGCATAGCAAAGCAGTATTTCACAAATATATGCATGTCTCGATCCTCGCGCCACCAATCACGCATATCGATGCATGATGGCCGAGGAGCGATTTGCACAACTCAATATTGGGATGAATACATGAATGCTACGAAATGGGATGCCTCGAAATGCGTGCCCACGGCACGCAAACCGAGGCGATGCCGAAGATGAAAATCGATAAACCGGCAGTGCCGGGCGCTGCCAAGCGCGCAAACCGAGACGAAACCAAAATGGAGATCGATAAATCGAGTGCTCGAAATGCGGCACACCCGCACGCAAAACCGAGGCGATGATGTACAATGCAAAATCGGATAAAACCGAATGTTTGAAATGCGTGCAATACGACACGCAAAACCGAGGCGATGATGTAATGAGAAAACGGATAAATTAACGCAGCCAAACGCGTGCCCACAGCGCCGCAAATCGAGGCGATGATGAAAGAATGAAAATCGGATAAGACCGGTGCCAAACGCTGCGCTCACCGCCGCAAATCGAGGCGATGATGAAAGAATGAAAATCGGATAAACCGGCAGCCTGCGTGCTCACAGCGCCGCAAATTGAGGCGATGATGAAAGAATGAAAATCGGATAAGATCGGCAGCCAAACGCTGCGCCCACAAAGCGCGCAAATCGAGGCGGCGATGAAAGGAGAAAATCAGAAGTTTCGGGCGCGTGCCCACAGCGCCGCAAATCGAGGCGATGATGAAAGAATGAAAATCGGATAAGACGGCGTTTCAAACGCTGCGTGCCACAGCGCGCAAATCGAGGCGATGAAAGGAGAAAATCGGATAAAATGGCGTTTCGAAGTGCGCCTCACAGCGTGCAAATCGAGGCGATGATGAAAGAATGAAAATCGGATAAGATCGGCAGCCAAGCGCTGCGCCCACAGCGCGCAAATCGAGGCGATGATGAAAGGAGAAAATCGGATAAGACCGGTGTTCAAACGCGTGCCCACCGGGCGCCGCAAATCGAGGCGATGATGAAAGAATAAAAATCGGATAAACCGGCAGCCAAACGCGTGCTCACGGGCGCAAATCGAGGCGATGATGAAATGCAATGAAATGGCATACGGAATGCCGGGATGGACTTACACCAACATGGGAGAGCCTCACCACTCACATAGGAGGCCGCTAAAAATAAAGTCGCTTTAAACGCTACGCATGACACGCAAATCGAGGCAATGGCATACAAGCATGAAAATGCAATTGGGCTTACGCCAACATGAGAGGGCCTCAACCACACTCACATAGGGTCCGGAATGATAAGAATGAGGTGCTGGCGCGTGCCCATTGGCACGCAAAACCGAGGCAATGCAAAATGATACGTAATGGCACGGAAATGATATGCAAGCATGGTAATGGAATTTCAGCACCTAAATAAAGGGAAAACAGCCCCGAAACAATTCGAAATGACACTCGAAGCATGCATTCATCCCGAAATGTGATAATATGCACCCAAAATGGCCTATAGCCCTACTAATCATGCAAAAATAGCACATGGCAGCAAAACCAGTAGCAAGGCAGTCCCAAGAATGGCTCATTTCAGTAGCAAACATGGCCAAAATGTAGACATAGTCATGGCAACAAAATCATACAAGATTAGTGGCCAAAAGAGCATTACAAAGGAAGATGGCATATACAAACACCAAATGAACAAACTCTCTTCTACAACATGAAAGAGGGCCCAAAAATAAGCATATATGCAGTAAATGGCAGCCTCTAATTCATAAGACAAACATGCTAGAAATGGAAGGCAAAATGGAGCCAAAAGAGAGTATAACATGAGACATGTAATCTATACACCAAATGACCAAACCTTCTTCATGAAACATGTAAAGGGGGTCAAAATAAGACTAAAACCAGTAGGGGTCGAAGTCCTAAAAACAAACACAAATAGGTCGAAAATTGCATACAAAAAGTGGCACACTTGATGAAATGGTATATATAATGGCCAAATGAAGTTGAGCTATGCTACAATGTTGTAGAGGGACTCATTTTAAGCATTAGAACCAGTAGGGGTCGGAGCCCCAAAAACAAACACAAATAGGTCAATTTTAGCATGAAAAAATGTGACAATCTTGATGAATATTGAAGGAACTAGTATATACAAATACCAAATGGAGTTGACCCCTTCTACAATGTTGTAGAGGGGCTCAAAATGAGCACAAAAGCAGTAGGGGTCGGAGCCCCAATTCTCAACCAATTAGAGTGTAGAAAAAGATCAAGAAAAGGCCCTAAAAGTTGGTTTTAGACACTTACCCTTGAAGACTTGTCTTTCTTTGTTTTTTGGCTTTGATTTGTAGCTTCTCAACCTCTGAAATTCACTTCCTTGCTGCTGGAATCGAATTTGTGGTGGTGAGGCTAGGTGTTGGTGAAGAAATCAAACAAGACTTGGAGTTGTTTCAAGGTTTTTGGTTATGGAAATGAAGGTTTTGGCTATGGAACTCTTGAAGCCATTTTTTCTTCTCTCAAACCAGCTGGTTTTGGCTCTTCATTGTGCACAAGAGAGAGGTCAAAAAGAGGGCTAAGAAGATGGAAAATATCTAGGCCAAAATATCTAGATATTTTGAGGACAAAATATCTAGATATTTTGAGGGCAAAATCGAGATATTTTGTTCGGCCCCGAAGTGGGCATCAGAGGCCCCAGTGTCCCTCAGAATGATAAAACAGAGGTACCTGCCAAAAACCGGAGCAAACTAATGCAAAACGAGAGCTCGGGGACCAAAACCGCGTGGTTCGGTCCTAAATGGGCCGTGAAGCACGAAAGTGACACTCGCCACGAAGGGGTTCTCGACCCAGTGTTCTCAAAATGCTGAATCAAAGATGTATGCCAAAATGAATAAACAACAATGCGAACGAGCGCTCGGGGACCAAAACCGCGTGGTTCGGATTCGAAATGGGCCGCTACACCGGAGTGGTACTTTGGGACGAAGTGGGGTTTTTGACCCCTGTTTCTTAACAGGTAAACAGAGGTTCTGCCAAGATTGATCGACAACAACACGAACGAAGCGCCGGGGACCAAAACCGCGTGGTTCGTTCTGAAATGGGCCGTCAAGCACCGGAGTGGTACTTTGGGACCGGTGGGGTTCTCGACCCGGTGTTTTTAGCAGGTAAAACAGAGGTACCGCCAAGGTTGATCGACAACAACACGAACGAGCGCCGGGGACCAAACCGTGGTTCGTTCTTTAAATGGGCCGCTACACCGGAGTGGTACTTGGGACCGAAGTGGGGTTCTCGGACCCCAGTGTTCCTAACAAGGATAAAACAGAGATGTATGCCAAAAACCGGAGAAAACAGAGATGGTTGAGCGGTCCCGAACCGAGGCACACGGCCTAACGGCTCCGAAAACCAGGAACCGGACTCCGAAGTGGGCAAAATGGCCTACGGCCACGAAATGTAGCTCACGGCCACCGGGAGATAGCCTACAGGACCACTCCCTTCCCTCAGGAAAGAAAACAGAGAAAACCGAGTCTGGTTCGCAAACCGAGACAGGGCACAGAAGAGAGTTCGATAGTCCGGAGGCAGGCGACGCAGCGACTGAGACTTCTGAATGAGCACAGCATGCAACATCACCGAGCGCTCAATCGGTGACGTCTGAGTCTTAAGGTCGGTCAAAAATGGGGTGTCTACAGGCCTTTGGCCCAATCATTCATATGTCAGACTATCATTCGTATCAAACGGCCTTTGGCCCAATCGTTCATATGTCAGACTATCATTCGTGTCAAATGGCCTTTGGTTCAATCATTCATATGTCAGACTATCATTCGGGTCGGACGGCCTTTGGCCCATTCATTCTTTCATTCATGGTAGACGGCCTTAGGCCTAACCATATGGCATAGCAAACATTTGTCCACAATTCAAATTAACAAACTTATAAGACATATAGGGAAATAAGTAATTGGACAAATAACATACTTCAAAATATCTTTATTAAGATATTACTCATAGTGATCTGCCGGTGGATTTGCCCTCGAGCTTGACCCTACACATTTCACGAACATAATGGGTCACAAACGATTCATTCCGTTCTTAATTCATACATCCTTCTTAGGCTTCTTTCTTATCCTTTTAACTCATTCATGATACTCAATGCATGCCTAAGAGTGCTCAGAAATGAAAGGGAACGAAAAATGAAACACAGAACACTTTTACAAAATTTCTGAAATAGAGGTCCCCGCTCGAGCGTGGGTTCCGACGCTCGAGCGAACCCTCATGGTCTGCAAAAGTACTGGTTACCTCATTTTTACGCTCGAGGGTGAATTTGGACGCTCGAGCTGAAGGTCACACTACATGGCTCCCTGCTCAAGCGGACATCCATGTCTGCAAAAAGTTTTGGAAGCTCGTATTTCACGCTTGAGCGGCGTTTTTCACCCTCGAGCAGACATGCCAAATTCTGGGTTTTCCAGCACCCATTCTGAGCTTCAAACTTGCATTCAAATCAACATATCTTGCATATTATGACTCAAACTTCATACATACATTTACTAACATGATACAACACCAAATTCATCATATTATGAAGCTCAATTTCATGAATTAATCACATGCATGCCCCAAATTACACCAAACTTATTTCCAACATAACAATTTCATGTATTCAAAACTCATACTCTTATGAATTGTACAAGCATGTGAGATATAGCTCTCATTCTCAATTTAAATGATGAAGAGATAATCAAAAGCATGAACTTCAATCAAAGATTCAACATGAATCATGTATTTCAAGCTCAAACATACAAATTCATGGCAATTTCCTACATGCATGTGTATATTGACTTCCAATTTATCAAAACCAACTCATTTTCATCATAATCAATTCAATTCATGTTCTTGATCACCATTCAACTTTGAATTCACCAAGTTACAAACTAAAATCCATGAATTTACTCACTTAGGGGCTTCAAATACCCAAATTCTAGCCAATTCTTGTGTTTATCTTCAAGATTCTCAAGCCTCTTGATCAAACCTTCAATTTGAGCTCCCTCTCTCACTCTAAGTTCGGTCCTCTCTCTATCTCTCTCTCTCTCTAGAGAGCAAAATCTGATTTGAGCCTCCAACAAATGAATATAAGTGTATATTGGCCCCTTTTATACAAGCTCCCCTAATCACATTTATTAATACTAATTAATTAAGCACTATATCCTCAATTTAATCTATTTAATTTGATCCGAATTAATTTTCAAATAAATTTCACTGTAGGCTCTAAAAATTACACTAATCACAAAGGCATAGTCAATTTCGATTTTTGTGGCCGATAGGGCCTTCAATTTTCAGTTTACAACAGTAAGTTGAACAGATATTCCTACGGTGAACAGATAGAAATTCAAAACCACATATATTCACATAAATGGCATTCAAAATCATTTCAAACACATAATCACATTCGCAATTAAGATTAATTAGCATAATACAGAGCAGTGTTATCACATAAGTAAGTTTCCCAATTCCCTTGAAAATCTAAGGCACACACTCTAAGCATATCCTCCAATGTCTGTATCATTCTTTTTGACTGACCGTCTATCTGTGGGTGGTATGCATTGCTCAGTCCCAACTCAGTTCCCAAAGCTTGCTGTAGACTCTGCTAGAATCTTGAAGTGAACTTAGGATCTCTGTCAGACACAATAGATACTGGCACATCGTGCAATCTTACTATCTCATTCACATAAATGTTAGCCAATTTGTCCACATTATACAAAGATTTGACAGGCAAAAAGTGGGCAAATTTAGTTAAACGATCTACAATGACCCAAATAAAATCCATACCTCGGGAGGAGCGAGGCAATCCCACAATGAAGTCCATAGTAATGTGCTCCTATTTCCATTTCGGTATTGGAAACGGCTGAAGCAACCCAGCGGGTCGTTGATGTTAGGCTTTAACATGTTGGCAATGCAAACATCTAACCACAAAATCAGCAATGCTTTTCTTCATTCCAGGCCACCAAAAATTATGTCTCAAATCCTTGTACATTTTCATGTTTCTCGGATGCATAGAAAACTTTGAATTGTGAGCTTCAGTCATAACACGTTTTCTCAATTCCAGACAATCTGGCACACAAAGTCAATTCTGAAACTTCAACATATTGTTCTCAAACACAAATCTTGGCCTTGGTTTTGAGTCAATTTCATCAACAATCTTCTTCACAAATTCATCCTGTAATTGCTTTTCTTTAATTTTTTCAAGTATGACGGGTTTGGCAGAAATGGTGGCTATGTCACACCCTCAAAATACACAATAAATACAACTCAAAAATGGAAGAATAATAGAAATAAAATGCTTTCATTCATTAAAGTTCGATTACAAAAGTCAACACATTCATTATACATTCATAAATATTCATCTTAAATCTACATCATGTGTTATAATGCTAAGAGAAAAAAATTAAACATATAATCAAATGTCCAATAGGCTTACATCTTCCCAAGTCATTACTTGGTTACATAAAAGTGAGCGTTGCTCATTACATCTTAAGCCCTTGGCTTTACAAAAATATATATATATACAATCAAAATAAAGGTTCTTTCTCTCAAATGTCTCTCCAAGCTATTGCCTCAGTGGAGGCACATCACCAATACCTGAAAATGGTTTTCCCAAATAGGGTGAGTGTAGCTCAACTTTTTCGCACCCTCTTTCGAGAATTTGAAAAGAGCCCTGCAGTTCGGACTCCTGCGGTTCTGAAACTAATCTCACAAGTGCAATGTGAAATTGATAAACACCAAAGAGTCCAAATCCGGAAAATCTCTTGGAAAATCGATTTTTGAATCAAAAATGCCAAAATTGGACTGCTTTGCCAGATACAGAGTCGCCACCTAAATATTTTATTTTGGAAAAATTTAGGAAACTCATGACTTGTGCCAAAGGCTATGTGTTTGTCATTACCAAAGTTGCCCCGGCTCAGAAACTTAGGTACAAGAGGGGAAGGTCATGAATTGAGCACCTCCGCTCACCTAATCAAAGATCAGCCTCTACTAATCATGATATGATTTTTTATGTGCATTATATGCTCTTGTTTTGGTTATTAGGTTAGCTTTACTATGTGATGTGCACAAGCAAGTATAGACTAGTTTTCCCGAGTTGGAATAATTCAATTTCATGTTTGTTTTGCGAAAAGGGTTTGACTTTGCCACCTCAAGTAGGCTTAAAGTTTGCAAATTTGCCACTCAACAAAGTGAGCTTAAAATTGTGAATTTGCTACTAGACGTAGTGGGCTTAAAATGTACATTCGTTGAATCGTTTCAATTCAAACAATAAGCTTTCATCCATAGGCATTCAAGCAGTTTAACAAGTAAGCATTTAGCCTCATGGCAAGCATGCTAGTCATGGAAATCACTCACACTCATGCAAGTATGCTAAAGCACTAAAAACTCACTTAGTACTCTAAGCTAAGATAAAACAAAAGAGTTAGAAAAATATGCATGATTCCTAACTATACAAGATGTTTAATGCAATACATACAATATGCAATTACTAGGCTCGGCTACTAATATGGCATATGAATTAATTCAAGACATGCGTCTAAGCACGTATTTAAAGAAATATTGAAACGATAATGCAATTTGAATGATGCGGCGAACCTCGGTGCATGCAAGACAAGATGAATGGATGCAAGCATAAGGTATACTAATTGAAATATGTCCCTAGTCTAACCATCAAAAGTGATTAAATGAAAGAGAGAAAGACATGGGGTTGGAAGACATACACATTATCACATTTTGCTCTCACGAAGGAGAGTCTGAATAAATAAAGCAAAACTAACTACGAACTAATTAGAGCTAAGCTAATTAAGCTAACTGAGCTAAGCTAATGAAGCTAATTAAAGTAACTAGCTAATGAATAACTAGCTAAACTAATTAACTAATTATTACAACACTTTTAATTTAACTAACTAGTAAGCTAATTAAATTATAACACAAATGCAAATAAGCTAAGTAATTAAAGTATTTAACTACTCTACCACTACTTTGCCTCGGGAAATGGAAGATGCACATGCTCGGATATCACTCGAAAAGGTCACCATTTTGCTCCTGAAAGCCTCTGTTTATAGAGTTGAACACTTCCGGAACCATTTTGCTCCACCTTACTAACATTTTGCTAAGGTTTGCATCGTACCGGCACAGCCTTAGTACCTGTCGACTACACTGGCCATGGAAGTGGCTCGCCGCCATCAATGGTGCTCACGGCCAATTGCCATTATAGATAGTATTGTCGGCCACTAATGCATTGGTTTAACTTGCTGCAACAGAGAACAAACAAAGCAAAAATAAGGTATTCCCATAGATTGTTTGCACAACTCACCCTTCCTTTTCATGAGAAAATCCAAGGAGTTATGAACTTAAGTCACAAACCACCAACTCAAGCAATTTCATTGCATGATGGCTTGTGATTCAAAATGTGCAAATTCAATAAATGCAAAATGAGACACAAACCTCCTCCCTTTCATGAAATATCAAGGGAAGAAGTTGACCTTGAAGACTTGGATCATTTCATTACTAACAAGTATGAAATGGTCCAAGTTCCATGTGTTCAATTAATGTCCGATTGAACACATCAAAACACAACCAAATTCTTATATTAGCTCACTTTTAGTCCCAAGTTTTAGTTACTCATTTTACTTTACCAACCATTCCATAATCCAGTTAAGTCCAAAAGGTCAGTTAAAGTCCTCTAATGGAAAGAAAAGCTCAAAAAACAAGTTGCTTTGGACATGAAAGATGTATCATACCATTGGTAACAAACCCCCTAAGGGATTAAAACATTAACTATGAAACCTCAATTTCACACTTAGGCAAACAAGTGACTTGAAACCATTTTCAAAGCGAAAAGAAAAACGAAGAAAAGAGTGAGGTTGCAGAGATGATTAGTGCTAAAATTAAGTGTGAAAAACACCAAAAACATGCAATCAACTCAAACAAGTGGTGTCTAATGACCTAAAACACCAAACTTGTGAGGATTATTACACTACAACTATGCAATACAAGACTCAAATGCAACAACCAACCCAAAACAGAGTTAAAAGGCATAAACATGCTGGAATTAAGCTATAACAAGCTAGCAAAATAAGCTAAGGCATGGCACCAACTAGGCTAGCAAACAAGACACAAGGAGAGGAGGCTAACTCCTCCAAATTTAGACTTCAAAACATGATTTTTACCTCTGAAAATCAGTGTTTGAAGGCCTAGAAAAAGATGGTTTGAAAATGGGAAACAAAGGTGCAAAGGCTTTTTAAACAAGGAATAAAGAGGGACGAATCACTCCCTAACCTTAAATGGCCAAAAACACCAATTTCAACCCATAAAATAGGTTTTTTAACAGCTAAAAAACAGCCCAAAACAATGAAAAAAAGATAGGAATACAAGTATGTAAAGCAAGCCTACAAAGCTAGTATTATACCTCTTAAAGAGAAGAGTGATTCCAAGCAACAATCCCAAGCAAATACCACCTTCTAGAGCTCAAACCAAGCCTAAGAACACCTCAGCTCAGAGATGAGAGGATTTGCTTAACGGTGTATAGGCAAGAGTGTAGGAATTGTAGGCAAAAGTGTAAAAAATTTGTAGAGAGAATAAAATTTTGAGTCTAAAATTTTCTAACCTCAAAACATGAGAGAGGGGGTCTCTATATATAGAAAACATGAAATCTATACAAGGAGATCCAGCCCTCTACGTGTAGACAGATGCAAGCATCTGTGCAAACAGCTAGCACAATTGGCATAAAATATCTGTAGAAAACACTGGTGGTCGTCCGGCCATCAGTGATGGCCGGCAAGGAATCATTGATGGCCGGTAAGGCACATCAATGGTTGGCAGACAAGAAAAAATGACTGGTAGCCTCCAAGGATGGCCGGCAGGCCACTAGAGATTGCAAGATGGAAAGACCAAGGCATGGTCCAAAAGGGAGACAAAATGGATGTAGGGTTGGAATGGCTCAAAGTTGTGGCGTTCCGCTGAGGACTTTGAGCATTTGGGGAGCAAACAGACTAATCATCGGATGTACCTGTAAGAACATTCAAGTCTTGAAGGGCTGTCAAAAATGGGTTGTCTACAGTGAGCTACAGCCCAGTAGGAATCATCTAACACCATTATGAGGTTTAACAGAGATATAAGTACAAAGTGCATGTACAATGCCTGTGATAAAAATTTCACAAATTCGTGTACTCAAAAGATGTCAAATTCAAATCTTAGTCCATTTTCTTTCAATTTAAATTTAGTTCACTTATCTTTCTTAATTTGTGAGTCAATTTCATTATTTCTCAACAACCAAACTGAGACTACAACTCAATGGTTTTCCAATCATACAATACACACATATAAACACTTCAAATTGCCATTTTACGGATATTTCATCTACGGGATTGGCACCCATGTATAAATTTCGGGACTTTCACCCAAGACACCCCGGCTAACTTAATTATAAAGGAGTCCATCCCCTTTCTCCTCCCAAACAATCATACATATATAATGTATTTAAACACATAATCACACATGGAGTACATCTCCTTTCTCCTCCAAACAAACATACATATACAATGTATATAAAACGTGATCATATTCAATGACAAACAGTGGATTAGTTTTAATTTACCTAATCCTCATGCAATTTCTACAACAATCATAGCTATCCTTTACCAATAGCCCAATACAATTATTTCTAAACAAATATTCAATCTTTATAACAGATAAATCATCAAATTTCCATTGGCAAGTGATTAAACAAATCCAACAACACCATTCATCTATACATCCTCCCAATTTTGCATTTTCTATACCAATTTCATTATTCAAACAAAATGGTAATTCAAGACATTTTTAGGGCAAAGCTCCTTTTTCTCCAAATACTAACCCAAGGGCTAAAATCTGCTATTTTAACATAGGAAGGTCTCACATCTAAACCCCATAATCATTTATGTACACCTACATGGAAACCCCTTTTTTCAAACTTGAAACCTAAACCTTAGGTTTGCTCAAATCACCCCCAAATCCCACCATTGTTACACAATGACAAATAACTAAGCTAAAAGTCATATGAAAGTCTAGAAAAATCCCTACCTCAAGTTAGAAGACCAAGAAAAGCAAAGATGAATTCCAACAACACTGAAACCAACTTCTAATCAGATGAAAATGGAGCTTTCAAGATACTCTACCCTTCTTTCAAAGACACTAGGGTGAAGAGATTAAAGGATCTAGACCGAAATGTAGAGAGAGTGTGTTTTAGAGAGAGAGAGAGAGAGAGAGTCAAAATCTATGTTTTTTTTGAAAGTTTTAGAGAGAGAAGAATGAAAAAGTGATATAAAATGTTACTTTTGCGATCTGATATACGCACAGTCTGCTCGAGCGGAGGAGTTGATGCTCGAGCGTTAAACACAAAAAGTTGTTCTACTTGAGTGCACGATGCTACTCGCTAGAGCGCAGAACACACGCATCTAGTACTTTTGCAGACAATAGACAAATCGCTCGAGCGCAAGAAAGGCCACTCGAGCGCCTACCCGTAAGCGTAGGAAACGCCGCTCGAGCATGAAAAACACCCGTCCAATACTTTTGCAGACGTGCAAAGTGTTGAGGGTTTGTAAATCCCGCTCAAGCGCAAGAAGTGCTGCTCGAGTGGAGGAGCAAAAATTGCAAAGCCCGCTTGAGCACTAGAATGGCCACTGAAATTAAGGAGCAAAAATCTGGGCGACAAAGGTTTGGAAAAACAAGCAACCAACCTGCTCCAAATGCACAACTACAATTCAATAACCAAAATAGAGAGGAGACAAGAGCAACAAGATATGAACCACCATTCAAAATGATACAAACTCGAGTCCGGAATATGACAAGTGACGGGTCAAAACTGGAATCACTATAGGCTAAGACTCTACCTTATTCCCGCAACACAATTTCAATCTCATTTCATTCCACGTCACATAACAATTCCCTTTGACCGGTGAGCAAACATGACAAATTTCCAATGGATTTTTGGCTCAAGGCATCTACAACAGTATCGGCTTTTCCTGGATGGTACAAGATTTGCAAATCATAATTCTTAATTAATTCAAGCCATCGCCTTTATCTCATATTCAATTCTTTTTGGGTGAAGAAATACTTCAAGCTTTTATGGTCTGTATATACTTCACAAATTACACCATACAGATAATGTCACCAGATCTTCAAGGCAAACACCACAGCTGCCAATTCAAGGTCATGAGTTGGATAGTTCTTTTCATGAGAGCAGAGTTGCCGAGAAACATATGCAATTACCTTTCTGTTTTGCATTAGCACACACCCCAAGCCTTTGTAGGAAACATCACTATAAATTTGAAACCTATCGGTTCCATTGGGCAATGTCAATATTGATGTAGTTACTAGTCTCGTTTTCAATTCTTGGAAGGTTGATTACCATTGATCAGTCCAATAAAAAGGTACATTTTTCTAAGTCAATTATGTCAATGCCATAGCAAGTTTGGAAAAGTCTTTCACAAATCTGCAATAGTAACCTATAAGCCCCAGAAAGCTTTTAACTTCTGACACATTTGTTGGTCTTGGCTAGTTCACAATAGCCTTAATTTTTTGCGGGTCAGCTAATATGCCATCCTTGTATCCTTGTTGATCACATGTCCCAGAAATGCTACACTGTCAAGCTAGAATTCACATTTGGAAAATTTTGCATATAACTTCTTTTTTCTCAAGGTCTGTAGCTCAATTCTCAGATGATTTTCATGTTCTTTACTGCTTTTGAAATAAATCAAAATATCATCAATAAACATAACAACAAACTCATCAAGAAATTGTTTGAACACCCTATTCATTAGGTCCATAAAAGCTGCATGTGCATTAGTTACCCCAAATGGCATCACTAGAAACTCATAGTGCCCATATCTAGTCCGGAAGGCGATTTTCTCTATGTCTTCTGGTTTAACTTTCAATTTGTGGTATCCGGATCTAAGGTCAATTTTTGAAAAGAGTCGGGCTCCCTGGAGTTGGTTAAACAAATCATCTATTTGGGGCAATGGATACTTGTTCTTAATAGTTACTCTATTCAATTCTCAATAATGTACACATAACCTCAAAGACCCATCTTTCTTTTTAACAAACAAAACTGGAGCACCCCAAGGTGAAGTGCTCAGGCAAATAAACTTCTTGTCTAATAGTTCCTGAAGTTGAGTTTTCAATTCTTTTAGTTCAGAAGTCGAAATTCTATATGGAGTTTTGGAAATCGGTTGTGTCTGAGGCACAACATCAATAGTACATTCAATTTTCCTATCAATTAAATCTCCCGACAATTCATTTGGAAATACATCAGAAATTTCATTTACTACAGCAACATTCTCTATAGTAGAACTATCAGAAGTCATAGTCAACACGCACCATAAGTAACCCCGACTGTAGACACCCTATTTTTGACTGCCCACAAGACTTGGACGCTTTGTTCTCAAACTCGATGATGAAGTTGTGTTGATTGTGATTCGAATTCTCAACGAAGGAACGTTAGCTTGCGCTCCAAAACCAATTCCAAACCTTTCATATTCATACTATTCTTACCCTAGAAATTCATTTTTGACCATTATGCCACCCTACACTGAGTGTAAAATAGTGGAACAGGGGAGGGCATTGGGAACCAGCCGTACCACATTAGGATCCAGCTGTAGCTATTGGGAGCTAACCGGCTCTCGATAGCAAAAAAACACTGTTCTGGGTGGGAATGGGCCAGCTGTTTATTTTTGAAGATATTTATGACCTATTTTGCTCAAATTCTATAAATACAAGCATATATCTCAGTGTTAGAGGTTGGGAAATTTTCAAAGAAGTAAAACAAACCTTTGAGAGCTCCTTCTTCTTATGCAAGCTAACTTTGAGGTATTTGATCATCCTTATACCATATCTATACACCATAGACAACTTTAGAGCAAGAACTTTGAACCTTGGTTGAGCTTTGTGAGTCACAATTCAAGCTTGAGAGTGTGCTTGGACCAAGTTTGGTTCACAAACAAGAACTTACATTCTTCAAGAGGTATAAGCTTACTACCTTTTACAAGAGGGTTAACACCCTTTCTTGCTCTCTACTTCAAAGCTCACACCCTTGTTTTACATTCTTTTCTTTGCCTTTTGAACTGATTTTTAGAGTTCAGCAAAGGCTAAAAAACATGGTTTGAGGTCTCAAAAATGGAGAGGTTAGCCACCTCTCCTTGCTTTTGTTCACTAGCCTTGCTTTGCCTTGTTCTTTACTACCTTTTTATGCCCTTTAACATGATTTTTAGCCACTATTTTTAGCATATTAGGGGCTGTTTTAGGGCTATTCTAGTTTATTTAATTAGTGTATACTTTGAACATCTAGCTTGTTGTGTTGTAACTCTTCATATCTAGCTAGTTGTATTGTGTCACCCATGCTTTAATAATTTTTCTTTGGTTCACTTCATATTAAGAGTCTCATTCTAAATAATCAATCTTGCATAAGTCATTTCTGCCACCTTCCTCTTTTCTTTGTTTTTGTTTTGTTTTGTTTTGAGAGTAACTTCAACCGATCAACGGTTATTCAAAGCATGAGAAAGAAACCTATGCTCAATGGCTTAATCTCTACGGAGGTTCATCGTCAAGGTATAGGCTCCCTTTTATGCCAAGAATCACTTCTTGTTTGATGTTTTTTCTCATTTAGTGGACTTAAACATCATTTTGGACAAATTGATTAAAGAATGGCAAAGACTAATAAAATTGGCTTAAAATGAATTAAACCGACATAAAGAAAATGTTTATAGTTGGTTGGATTCGACTGGACGTTATGCTGGGTCCATCGTTTCGAGAATTGTGACATATCAATACATGATATGTTGATAAGACTTAGAGCGTGTCTACTTCCCTTTTTGAGTCTTCATGATAAGAGGGAAGGGTGGTTTTTCATCACATTTATCAATTTTGTCCAAATGTGCTCGGGATCATCAAGCCATCAACTTGTGCTAATTAATGGATTCGAATGCGAATTTGTTCTTTTCTTGAGTTTCCCATGACAGAAAGGGACATAAGGGACAAATAGGGCCTAGAAAGGTTCTGTCTACAATGTTCTTACATCATAGCATAAAACATTTTTTGGCATAAATTTAGTGCTGGCCGGCACTGTTTTGGCCCAGCTGGACCTCATTTGGAGTCGAGCGGCTCCCAATGTTTTGTAAAACAGAGACTGTTGGCAGAAACCAAGGGTAGTGGCTGAGGATGAAACAGAGTAGTCTGGGCAAACAGAGTAGCTTCTGGGCACTCTGCATGTGATCAGTGTGTCTCATGGTTGCTCAAATTAAATTTCTTATTAGCTTTGTTGTAATTATTATTGTTGTAATTAATTATTATTGTTGTAAATAATTATTGTTTTAGTTATTATTATTGTTTATTTGTAATTGTAAAACTAGTTAACTTAGACTTCTAGTTTATTGCCCATTCTAATATCCTTGTTATAATAACTTAGCTAGCTTTAAATAATTTATTCGGATTTGTAATAATTAGTTTATTTCAGACATTTGGACACTTATTCGCATCCTCCTGCACGAGAGCAAAATATGTAATAACGTGTATGTCTTCCAACCCCTATTTCTTTCTTCCATTTATTCATCCGCTTATAATGGTAACATAGAGTATCACGTCTACTTAGCATTCCCATGTTTGCATACACTTGTCTCGCATGCATTTGGGTTCGGCTCATCATACTAACCAATGTCAATTTCAACTCCAATGTTTGAATACGTAATTTATCACATGTCTCGAATGGAATCATATACCAAGCTAGTAGCCGAACCTATTTAAATTGCATGATTGTGTGTGTCACATTAGTCATTTTGCATAAGTTAGGAGCATGCATGTTTTCTAATCATTTTGCTTTATTTGGCTTACCTTGGAGTACTAGGTGAGCACTTATTGTTTTAGCATCTTGCATAAGTGTGATTTTTGCCATGCCAAGCATAATACCATAAGGCTAATTACTTAACTGATATAACTCTTTGAATGCCTATGGATGAAGGCTAATTGCTAAAATTGGGATAAATTGATTAATGTACATACAAACTCATTTTTTCAAGTGACAAGTATCAAAAACAATTTTCAAACAAACATGAAATCAAAACGTTCCAACTTTTGCAAATTAGTCTATACTTGTGTGCAACATGCAGTAATGTTAGCTAATAAATCAAAATAGGAGCATATAATGTAAATAAGAATCACATCATGATTAGTATAGGCCGATCTTTGATCAGACGAGTGGGGTGCTCAATTCATGACCATCCCCTATCGTACCTAAGTTCCCAAGCCGAGATACTTTGGTGACAACGGATAAGTGGCCTTTGGCACGAGTCTCGGGTTTCCTAAATTTTTCAAAAATATTTAGGTGGCAACTCTGAAATTTGGCAAATTAATCAATTTTTGGCATTTGATTCAAAATTAATTTTCCAAAAGATTTGCTGGACTCATTTGTGTTTATCTATTTCACATTGCACTTGTGAAATCAGATTCAAAACCACGGGAGTCCAAATTGTAGGGCTAATCGTATCCGAAAGAAGCTTGAAAAGAAAGCTACAGTTTCTATTGACTCTGCTAGGGATTTAGAGAGCTTGACTTGAAACTCATGATGTGAAATTTTATCTACACGTATATGTTCTTTGCATAGCATTTGCATTGTTACTATAAGTCACTTTGTTTTCAATCTGCTATTCCTGGACGGTTTACCGAAGGTTTTCCCAAAAGCTTGCCAAAAGGCTGACCAATAATGGGCTCTGGCATGTTGGAAACACAACCCTTGGATCTAGATTACCGCCATACCATTTGATCCTCCTTTCACTTCTCAGTGTTAGGTGTGAAAGGTATATTATGTGATTTTACCAAGGTACCCTTTCGACCATTTGACCTAGCTTCATGTAATAAGCCATAGCAACTATCCCAAAATTAGGACAGGATGCCACCCATATGCAGGATGTTGTGAGACTCATTGATTGAAATAGTGCAACCTAGATCATGCAAAAGAATTTGTGACCATGATGGCAGCCTTTCAGAGAACCATGGATACTGTGAACCAAAGGATGGCTGTACAAGATAAAATTATCACTGGTCTATGACGTACATTTGGAGCATTCGCATTGACAGTGCATCCGATCCCGACTACTCAACCAAGCCCAGATCCACCTCCACCAATGGAAAATCCCCAAAACCCAAATCCTCAGGAAATGTTGCTCCGACTCCAGCTTATAGGCCTTTAGTTTAACCCCCTGTGGGAATCCTTCCCTTTGATATCAATGAAATTGATCCGGCCCTGATCAAGATTGCCAAGCTAGAGAAAGTTGTAAAAAAGTCCCAAGGCTTCAACTTCATTCTGAATATCAAAGATGGGTACACTGAGGCTTCAGTCAGATTACCAGAGAAATTTAAGATGCCCCACATTGACAACTTCGATGGAAGTGGGGATCCAATTGTGCACGTCCACTTGTTTTCAGATGTGCTAAGACCAATGGGCCTGTCTCGAGCACAAAAAACTATCATTATTCGGGAGGACCTTGTCTGATGTAGCGGCCATCTGGTACACTAAACTGAAGGACTCTGCAAAACAAAATTGGGAGGAGTTATTTGAGGCATTCGTCAACCAGTACTCTTATAACACTCAGATAGAGGTAACCATCAGTGAGCTGGAGGCTACTACCTAGAACCTCAATGAATCATTCATTGACTTTGTTGCCAGATAGAGGGCAAAAGTAGCAAGAATGACAAATAGACCTTCTGAAAGAAAGCAGGTCCAACTGGTGGTCAAGAACCTTGAGCCAGACATACTGCAGAGAGTGATAGTGGTGTCGTTATCCACATTTGTTTCCCTACACGAGTTGGGGGTCCAGATTGAGAGTGCATTCAAGAAGGGCATTATTCACAGAACAAGTGAACCTGTAAGAAAACCATTCTCCCGAGGTACCAATGCTAGTAGTAGCACTATTTTGTGGCCTGTAGATGTCAGCACAGTTGTTATAGTGGCCAAAATAGCCAATCCCATTGCTGCCGTAACCTCGCAACCTTCACAAACCACCCGCCCACCCCGAAATCGAAGAACCTTTACCCCCCTCCATATGAGCCCAGCCCATGCCCTCAAATTGTTAATGGAAAAGAGGCATCTCAAACCCCTCGATCCTCGGCCACTTCCTGACCCATTACCACCCAGACATGACCTTACCCAGTATTACATCTTCCACCAATAACATGGTCATCCCATAGAACTGTGTTGTCGCCTATGTCATAAGATCTAGGATCTCATTGACAACAAAGTCATTGGCCCACCCTCCAAACCTAACGTAACCGCCAACCCATGTCCTCTACGTAACCAAGTACTCCCGCCCATAAACATTAACCAAATATATACACTACCACCCTCCTTTAACCCCAGCGCCTACATTACCCCATCCCATTTACCTAAGCCAGAGGTGATTATTCCATAAGGCACGGACATGTGCATGATGGACTTAACACCAAAAACCCAACACGAATCCATGGCGACAGAGGTGGAGAAGAAAGAGAGTGCACTAGAGAAGGGTTTACCTGATGCCCAAGTCATAGAAAAAGGGGCCTCACTCGCACAGGAGTACGACCCTAACTTATACATCGTGGCCATCAATCAGCCGAAGCCAGTAGTCATATTGCCAGACTTCCTCAATATTAACACTATTGAAGAGGACCAGTTAGGGCAAAATCAGAATGATTGGCCAGAACATGGCCTAAATGACTTGGCTGCACTAGAAGAAGACCTGGCCGAGCTGGAAGAGGATCTAAACAACCTCTACTTCTTTGAAGAAGAGGATACAAGCAGTGTACAACTCGGGTGGTGGGATCCAAGCCAGCCGGAAATAAGCAATTGGTGGTTGAGTGGGGAGGAGTCAGATGTTAAGGAACAGATAGGAGAGACTAGGAAAAAAGAGGGAGTTGGTGCTAGCAGCAAGCTTGGGGCAGTACCTCTAATTTAGAAAGAGCAAGCATTGGAGCAATTCCAACGGAAAAATTGTAAAAGAGATCCAAATGAAGGTAGCCTTGGAACAGGGAAAAGGAAAATGAATTAGCAGAGATAGAGCCTATAGTGGCAGATGTCCAAAATATGAGAAAAATCGAATGGGGGCCTAGCGACCAGAAAAGGATGTTAAGAAGGCTCAGAAAATATTGAAATACAAAAACCAAGACTGTGGTGGAAGAAGAATGGTATGATGACGGGGGGTGCAATGTGAACATACTTCAGATAGAACCAGATGATGGCCCGACCATGGTTGCAGGAGAGTGGTGGGAAGACAGTGACTTAAGTCATGCATATACCAATGAATAGTGGAAAGCTGATACCCCTGATGACACTTGGTATACTGACAAGATTAACCACATGAGCTGAAGCGGTCTGTACTTCAAACCTGCGGCCTTAGATCAGCTGGAGTCCTCCAACAAAGAGGCTGAGAAATCACAAGAGAAGGATGTTAAAGAAAACCTAGTCTTGAAACAGCTCAAGAAGATTCAGGAGGACATATCAATCTGGCGGCTAATCATGGCTTCTTAGGAGCATAAGCAAGCACTGTTAGAGGTAATGAACTGGACCAAACTGCCTATCGACACCATTGCTGACCAATTGGTATCGTTGGTTACATCCGAGGACGTTACGTCGTTGATATCTTTTACAGATAAGGAGTTACCACATGAGAGTGCCAACCACAACCGACCCTTATATATAACCTTAGAAAGCTGGAAAAAGTGGATTCTAGTGGTGCTGATAGATACCAGATCAGCGATCAATGTATGTCCAGTGAGGACTGCCTATGCTATTAGTTTGAGGCCGGCTGACTTTATACCTACAACTCATGTCGTTCGGGCTTATGACAATATGAGCCGGAATGTTATGGGAACGTTCAAGAGCTATATCCTAATCAACCCGTCTAAGCATAAGGTGGAATTCTATGTCATGGACATTCCAGCGACATTCAATCTACTGATGGAAAGGCCTTGGTTGCATCAGATGAAAGTGGTGTCATTAACGGTCCACTTGTTAGTAAAGTACCCCTTTAAAGGTAAGATTGCTACTGGGTATGGCAATTCTGCGATCCATCCTCCCTAGGGAACTACTACTTCTATGCTGGAAATCATAAATAAGGAAGAGGATGTGTTTCTCTCTGGCTTCTCTCTGGTAAAGGCTTGGTTGGTCCAAACCATCATAATAGAAGACAACAGAAATTACGTAAGCGCTCAGTCCATCTACAAGATGAACAAACAGGGGCATATTCCTAGATCAAGACTAGGCAGAAGTGGCAGGCATGGAGGTACTGTTGCCAAAGAGATAAGTCACAATCCCCACACTTTTGGGCTGGGATACAAACCTACTGCTGCAGATTGAAAAAGAAAGGGAGAGGAGTTACAAGGAAGGCTGAAAGCAAAGAGGATTGGGAGGCAGTACGACTTAGTCCATAAACCAATACGGAAAACTTTGAATGGACATTTTGTTCGCCAAGGGGAAGACTTCTCCTTCTGTGGATTTCCAGAGCCTTGGTTTGACAAGGAAACAAAAACAAGGTATTCGAGGTTCGAGATCTTCTTTAGACACCAGTTATCAGAAGAGGAGGATGAGCAGGCAAACCTGAGCCCTAACACAGATCAAGGCAGGACTGCAAGCCTAGATATTGAAGAAGAAGAGCTGTTGGGAAAAGCGCTAGCTGACCTACTAGAAAGTTCTACTGCTAGAGCTGAGTCTGCCAACTTGGGGGATAGTTTTACTATCTTAATGATCGGGGATACACTGGCAGCAAATTTCACTAGTCTCATCATGGATGCATCTGAGGCTCCATGCCTAGTTTAGAAGTTTGAGCAAGGCGTCATCAGTAGTTCTAAATCAAATAAAGAGTCTGAATCTGATTCCAGTGAGTCTGTGGAGTCAGAGTCAGATTCTAGTTCCTCTGAGTCTGGTACTTTCGGGAGTGGTAACCCAAATACCAAAGTCTTGTCTAGGTCATCTTTTAGCTTTTCCTTTGAGTCCACTGTAACCGAGGATCCGGACTGTTTAAATGGGAATGCGGTAGACTTTGCCTATTTTTCTATGCCTTTGGTTTGTTATACTGATCTTGATTTTCAAAATTTTGACTTAAACGAAGAGGAAGAAATTCCTCGAGTTTTGAAAAATTTCTCGATTTTTGAAAAATTTGATTGACCGAGAGGAAGAGAGGCGTGTTAAGTCCTGTACTGATGAAATCATTGCAATTAATGTGGATACTGAGAAGGATCCCCGCTTGGTCCAGATCGGGTCCACGTTGTCTTCGGAGGAACGCAAGCGTTTAATCGCTTTATTAGAAGATTTCAAAGATGTTTTCACGCGGTCCTACGAAGACATACCTAGAATCAATCCTGAGATTGTACAACATCGGATCCTTCTTGACCCTGATGCCTAACCAATTAAGCAGAAGTTGCGCAGAGTCTGCATAGACTGGATATTGAAGATCAAAGACGAGGTCACCAAACAGATCAAGGCAGGGTTCTTACTTGTATCTAAGTATCCGACGTGGTTGGCCAATATTGTTCTAGTTCCCAAGAAGGATGACAGAATTAGAGTTTGTGTCGACTTCAGGGATATGAATAAGGACAGTCCAAAGGATGACTTCCCTTTGCCACACATAGACAAGTTGGTAGACTTCACCGTCGGCCAAGTGCTGTGGTCATTCATGGATGGGTTTTTCGGGTATAATCAGATTTTAATGCACCCGAGGATAAGGAGAAGACCGCTTTCACTACTCATGCCCCTCGAAGCCCCCCCCGCCCGCCCCGGGCTTCGTCATTTTGTGGCTCATATAGTTTCTGACTGATGTGTTGTACTACTGTTGTCAAATCAAGAGTTCCAACTAAAGAGTTGTTTTTTAAAAAACAAATTAAAAAGAAGAAAACAACACATGGATTGCTGCAACGGACAGAGCTTAGAGGCACAATATTTTAATATTTTTTAATTTGTAAACCCAAACTCCCGACCAAAGGCCACGCCACCACCATCATCACCAAAGTTCTACGTGCTGGCCCTTAATAGAACAAGGGGGGAAGGCCGGCCCTCCTTCGTCCGAAGAAGACCCTCTACTAATCATGATATCTAATTTTGAAAACGTTATGTGTTCTATTATCGTTATTAGCCTAAATAATAATTTATATTGTAAGACAGCAAAACAGTATAGACAAAAATCATTTAAATTGCGGAAGCAAGCGACCCCGGCCAACCGACGGGTGACCCGTGATGTTCATTGCTTTTGGCTTTGACACTACGCTACGGACGATTATTTCGGTTCATTCTAAACCAACCTAAGAAAACTAAAGAGTCCAACGTGTTTTTTTGAAGAAAACAAAACAAATGTTGATTGCTGGATTGCTGCATGGCCATCTACTTTTTTAATGGGTATTTTTTAATGGTAAAATTAGGAAACACGAAAGTGTGCCAAAGGCCTATCACCAAATCACATCACCAAAGCCGGCTTCGAAGGAACTTGAAGTATTGGGAAGGTCCCCACCTCATTTCCCCCTCGCAGGTCAAGATCTACTCTACTATGATATCCAATTTTGAAATTATGTGTTGTTATTCTTTATTATTATTAGCCTAAATTTATATGTGTATGACAACAAGAACAAGTATAGACCAAATCGCCTAAATTGGAATAAAACATTTCATGTTTGTTTTGAAAATGGTTTGCTACTCTCAAGTAGACTAAAACACAAATTTTGCCACCCTCAAGTGGGCTTTAGAAAAGGTGATTTTGCTACTATCTAGTGGGCTTAAAATTCACATTTTTAATGCATTATTCCAATTTAGGTAATTCATCCATTCAAGCAAATTCAAGCATCTATATATCAACAAAAAAAAACCTCATCATGGTAATCATGTTATGGCAACACTACATGTATGTGGTATGCTAAAGCATAAAAGCTACCTAGTACTCAAGCCAAAATGTAAATTTGGTATCCAACCCATCCATTCAAGCGGTAGCATCACATAATTATATAACATAAGCATCTAACCTCATGTTAATCATGTATGGCAACACTACACATATGGTATGCTAACAATAAAAGCTTACTAGTACTCCAAGCCAAAAGCGAAACTAGTTAGTAATCATATGCATGATCCTAGTTCATGTTAGAAATGGCTAATGCAACACATGCAAATGCTATAATAGTTATCCTATCCATGCAAATGCATGTGAAATGCCGCAATAACAAGCACCAACTTTGAAATTTAAAAAAGTGAAGCATGAGCATGACAACCGATATGTCATGTAAACAAATGTATGGGATGACGCATGGATGCATATAAGGTATGCTAATGCTATAATAGGCTCTCGGCTATCTAAACATGGCAAACATAAATGCCGCAAATTAACAAGCACAACAAACTGGAATTTGAAATACAAGTGCATGATGCATGATATCACAAGGCGCATGTAAAACAAATGTATGGATGCACGCATGCATAGCATAAGGTATGCTAATTTAAATATGCCCTAGTCTACCCATTGAAAGTAGGTAAGTAAAAGAGAGAAAGAACTGGGGGTTGGAAGACATGCACACACTCACCCACACTTATTACAAAAACAGGCCTCACAGAGAGAGAGAAAAAAAAATAACAAAATTAAGGTTGGGACATGCACACACACTCACTCACACTTTATTACAAAATAGGCCCTCACTGAGAGACCAAAAAATAATGCATCCGAATAATAAATCAACTATCCTAGCTAATTAATTATTACAAAACTTCTAATTTAATTAACAAATTAAATGCAAAGGAGAAAGAAAAGGTGGCCGCCGATGCTAGGAATGCATCATGATGATGCTGCTTGAGCTTGCTTCGCCTGCGCCATAGCACGCACTCCCACTCACTAACGCCTCGCCTCGCCCCCTAGGGAAAATGCCAAGGTCAAGGGTATGCTGTGTGAAAGGGTCACCGCCAGCCACATCAATCATCGCCAAAGGAGGTGGGAGGGTCACAATAAGATAAGAAGATATGGGTGATGGCGGTCGGGGCTAAGATCAGTAGCCGATCGCCAAAACTTCTTCAAGAAACCGCATGATGACAGAAAGGGGCAGCGCATGTATGGCATGGAATTTTTCAAGCAATGTGCCACCACCACACCCCTTATCATGTTTATGACTCAAGGGGGGCATGGGTGCATTCATTCTCGGACCACCAATTGATTTCAATTCAATGATGGATGGCCAAGCTAAGTTGTGTTTTTAATGTCAAATGTAATGCACACAAACACATAAGGAACCCAACCTCAATCATGGTGATTCAAGAGGCAAGGCATGCATGCCAAATGCAACCTAAGCATGCAATCTAAACATGCAACATGAACATGCAAAGCAAGTAATGCACACAGGCAGCACAACCTAAGCAAACAAGCATGCAAGGCATGAAACAAGGCAACAACATTTGAGCAACATGTCAAGCATGGACTTAAACTAATTTGGCAACTCTCTATTCTAGCCCCAAAACAGTGGCTAGGCCCCAAAGCAGTGGCTAAATGTCATGGAAATGAGGGCCAAACCATATCAATCATGCATGCAAAATGGCCTAAACATAGAGCATAGGCCATCAACTCTTCAAAGCATGAAAGGGATGGAAAATGCAAGTATGCAAGCATGGAACATGGACTGAAAATCTTGGTTTCTAATGATGCCAATTATGAGAAATAAGCCAACTAAAGCATGCTAGTGACCCACATACCAAGGCTAGTAAGCTACTACTTGCTTAATGATGCTAAATTATGAGAATAAGCCACTAAAAAATGCGAAGTGACCTACATACACTCCAAGGTAAAGCTAGAATATAAAGGAGTTATACAAAGCATGGCAAGGATGGCCTAAACAACCAAAACAGACCTTACAGACCTTAAGCATGTTAAAACATGACCAAAAACTTCACAAAGCTAAGCCAAAATACGCAAGCATGGTGGTCCAAATACTAGATACATGTTAAGGCAATTTCATGGCATTACAAAACAAGTATGCGAAACAAGCATGGTGTGTCTAAAACCAAGTAAAAAAAGAGGTAATACATGGAAAAATACTACCAAATAACACTTAAGACACAGCCAACATGTACTTAAAAAAATGGTGCTCACACATACTAATAAATAACACTTTAGACATGGCCAACATGTTAAAAAAAATGGTGCTCACACATGAGGCTAAAATGACACTTTTGAAGACAACAAATAGAGGATGGTCCTCCTTCTTAGGACTCCTCACCATTCTCTCACCCACTCCCTCAAGATTTCAGTGGTGGTGAGGAAAACAAACAGGTGGTCCCAAAAGTTTAAAAAAGCACACAAATAGGGCCAAACCCCAGGCCAAGAGGGGGTAAACGGGAAGAGGGGTAAAACGATGGCTCTCTTCTTGGGCAACACCCACCTCCTCACCCACCGAAGAAATCAAGATTTCCAGTGGTGGAAAAAACAACAAAGGGTCTGAAGGGTACCAAAAAAATAAGCACAAAATAGCCAAAAAGTGCCTAAGAGGGGGTAAACGATCCCAAACACAAAAGTGTCCTTAATGAAGTATCTTAAACAAAAAAAAATAGAACTTTTTTATGTTATACACAAAGCTCAAAACAGCAAGCAAGACAGGATAAAATCTAGTGCAAAACGGGAATAAAAAAGAGAAAAATTAAGGCTCTTGTAGACCAACGAAAAAACCACCAGCTTCTTGGATAAAAAACCAGTCCCTTAGCCCTAAAAATGGCCTCCCTCCTCCTTAGGTTGATGATGGAGGTGTTAGGGGATAGGAGTTGTGTGGCAAAGGCCAAGAATCCACTTTGGGGGAGCACTAACACACACACAAATGTAGAGAGAGATAGAGACGGGGAAGAGGATTAGGCTCACTCTCTTAGACCAAGACCAAACCAGCAGCTTTGGATAAAAACCAGTCCCTTAGCCTCTGAAATGAACTCTCCTCCAAGCCTTGATGGTTGATGATGGAGGTGTTAGGAGTTGTGTAGCAAAGGGCCAAGAATCACTCACTTTGGAGCACTCTAACACATACAAAAATAGAGAGATATAGAGAAAGAGTGATATATATTCTATATATATATATATATATTCTAATACTTGAAAATATGGTGCTAAGACTCTCATATAGAAGAAGAGAAGGTGCTAAGCAAGCTTCTGAAGGAAGCACAGAAGAAACCAGTGAAAGGTAGAGCTAAGAGCAAAAGGGCTAAGAAGTAGCTTTAGAGCAAAGGTTAGATAAAGTGCCAAGCTTCTGGAAGAAGCTAATAAAGTGCTGTTTTGAGAAGCTTAGCAAAGGTTCAAGAGGAAAGCTTCTTGGAGCTTAGCTCAAGCTTGGTTCTAAGGTTCAAACTTGCAAGTGTTCAAACTTCAGGAGAAAGTGAACCAAGGTTCAAAAGGTTCAAGAAGTGTAGGTTCAAACTCAGTTTCAGTCAAAAAGCTAAGTCAAGAAGTAAAACAGGGGAAGGTTCAAAAGGTTCAGACAAGAAGAAGTCCAGGCGCCAAAAAAAGAGCCAATCCCAGTAAAAGAGACCACCGACCACAAACAGAAAGAAAACGAACATAAGGGCAGAAGGGTAAGATGGGCCGCAAACACCGGCTAAGTGGGCGTAGGCCTGGGATTGGGTGATGTGTCAAGCCATTCTCGCCTCAAAGTGTTTTAAACAAAAACCACACAAAAAAAAAAAAAAAACTAAGGGATAAATGAGGCAAGGCAGGCAAGGGCAGACCCTCCCGAACCTCGAGAATCGAGTGCTAAAATAAAATCAGATTTTCTAAAGCAATTTAAATAAAAAAGGAGAAGTATATATAGAATATATATAGAAAAAAAATGCTAGAGAAGCACAAAAAAAGGGTCAAGGGGGCAAGCTTCCAAGAAGCCTTTAAAAAAGAAGCAAAGAAGAAAGAGAAAAGCCAGAGAAAGAAGAGCCAAAGGGGAAAACTTAGAAGCTAAGAAAAAAGGCTTAGAAGCTTCTTCAAGAAGCTCAAGGAAGAAGCGAAGAGTCTACTTCTTTAAGAAAAGCAAAGAAGGGTCCAAAGCTTAAAAAGGTTCAAAAAAAAGCAAAAAAAAAAAACAAAAACCAAAGCCAAAAAAAGGAAGCTTCACAACCAAGCTTTCAAGGTTCAAACTCAAAAAGTCAAAAAAGTCAAGCTCAAGAAAGAAAAAATTCAGGAAAAAGTTCAAACCCAAAGAAAAAGAAGAGGCCAGAAAAGTAAAATCACAACAAAAAAAGATGACCCGACCGAAGGAGTGAACGTGGCGATCGATATAAATATATGGCGATGGCAACAAAACATCGCCTAAGGTGATGTGTAGCCATGTGTGGATGTCTAGATGTCTTCACAAGCAATCCTCAAAAGCAAAGCAAACACGTGTTGAAACAAAAAAAAAAAAAAAAAACAGTCGGAGATCTTGAGGCAAGGTGCGTAGCCGAGAGCTCCGGGAACTCGAGAAGAACATAAACATGGATGATCAAAGTGTTCAGTTGTGTTGACGTCAGTCTCTTGAGAAGGTCAAAAAATGGGGTGTCTACAGGCACCTACTGCTACCGAGTGTAGACACCCCATTTTTGACCACCCACAAGACTTGGACACTTGGTTCTACGCACTTGATGATAAAGTTGTGTTGAGTGTGGTTCGAGTTCTCAACGAAGGAATTTGGGTTCGAGCTGCAAAACCAATCCCAAACCTTTCATGTTAATCCTATTTGTACCCCAGAAATTCATTTTTGCATCCTGAGTCAACCTGCACTGTGTTTGAAACAAGAGAACAGGAGAATGCATTGGTTGCCGGTCGGCACACATTGGGAGCCAGCTATAGCCATTAGGAGCCGACCGGCACTCGATAGCGAGAAACACTATTCTGGGCGGGAATGGGTCAACTATCCTAATACGAGCTCTTGGCTCTGTTTTGGGGGTTGAAAAATTTTCAAAGAGCATATACACCTATTTGAGAGCTCTCTCTTCTTGTGTAAGTCACCTTTGAGTAAGCTTGCCATCCTTACACCATACTCATACACCATACACACTCTCACACCAAAAACCTTATAGCCTTAGTTGAGCTTTGAGCATCAAAATTCAAACTTGAGGGTGTGCTTAGACTAAGTTTGATTTACAAACAAGAACATACCCTCTCCAAGAGGTATAGGCTTACAATCTTTCTCTTATTTTCATTTCTGTCTTTCTCTACCTATTTCTTGTGTTTTCATATTGCTTTGGTCCTAGTTCAAGTGTTGGAACTTGGGTTTGGATGGCTACCAAAGGGTAGAGAGGATTAACACTTTTTCTTGCACCTTTACTTATAGCTCAAACCCTTGTTTTACACCCTTTTTCTTTGCTTTCCAAATTGCTTTTCAGAGGTTAAAAGAGGCTAAAAATCATGATTTGAGGTTTCAAAAGTGGAGGGGTTAGCCACCCCTCCTTGTTCTTGCTTACTAGCCTTATTTTCTTTGTTAATTGTTTAGCTTATTGGACTTTTTTCATACACTTTGAGCCACTATTTTTCACTTATTAGAGGTTGTTTAAGAGTTGTCCTAGTTTATTTAATTAATTCATGCTTTGATTAGTTTGCTTGTTGTCTCATATGTTCGCATATAGCTTGTTGTATGTTGTTCTTGGCCTTTCTTTGTTTAATTTCCATGTTAGAACCTCATTTTAAATAATCAACTTATCATTCATTTCTTTCATTTTACAGTTGTTTCAATCGGTGATGGTTGTTCAAAACATGAGCTAGAGATCTATGCTTAATGGCTTAATCTCTACAGAGATTCATCATCAACGGTATAGTCTCTCTTTCATGTTAAGAATCATTTCCCATTTGACATGCTTCTCATTTAGTGGACGTAATTACCACCTTGGACAAATGGATTAAAGAATGGCAAAGATTAATGAATTTGGCTTAAAATGAACCAACCAACATAAACAACATGAGTTATATTGCTTGGGTTCGGCCAGACATTATGTCAAGTCTATTGTGTTGAGGGTTGTCATACGTTGATTAATGATGTTTTGATGAACCTTGAAGCATCTCTACCTCTCTCTTTTAGCTCATTTCATGATAAGAGGAAAGGGGGGTCATTGTTCATTGCATTTATTAATTTTTGTCCAAACTCATGATCGAAATCATCAAGCAATCAACTTGTTCATTGATGGTCTCGGTAATGACTTTGCTCTTCTCTCAAGGCTTTCCATGACAGAGAAGAGTAGAGGGGACAAATAGAGCCTAGAAAGGCTCTGTCTGCACTGTTCTCACCTCAGAGCACAAAATGAATTTTTGCTTGAAATTTAGTGCCGGTTGGCACTGTTTTGGCCCAGCCGGAGCTCATTTGGAGCTGGCTGACTCCCAATGCTTGGTAAATATGGTGTTTTGCAGAAAATGTATATGGATCGGGTGAAACAGAGAAACACAAGACAGAGGAACTTCTGGGCATTGCACATGCAATCATCATGCCTCTTTGTTGTTTGAATTAGCATTGTAATTAATTATTGATTGTTGTAATTAATTATTGTTGTAGTTATAATTACTTGTTTAGTTATAATTATACAGTTAGTTAACTTAGATTGCTAGTTCATCACTCTTTCTTATATTCTTCTTGTTGTAATAACTTAGCTAGTTAGTTAGTTTAGTTAAAGTAAATTCATTTGTTTGGTTTTGTAATAATTAGTTTAAAGCCAGACATTCGGACACTTATTTAGACCCCCTTGTGCTGGGGCCAACATTTAAGAAGTTGCATGTCTTCCAACCCCACATCTTTCTCCCTTTTGTTTACCCACTTACAATGGTTAGCATAGAGCATCATGTTTATTTAGCATTCCCATGTTTGCATACACTCGTTTCATGTACATTTGGGTTCGGTTCATCATACTAACCAATTTCAATTTCAAATTCATTGCTTGAAAACGTGATTTATCACATGTCTTAACTTGGATCATATACTATGTTCATAGTCGAACCTAAGTATTGCATATATGTGTGCGTTGCATTAGTCATACCGCATTAGTTAGGAACATACATTTTTTCTAATTTTTTTCTTTATTTGGCTTGTCTTGGAGTACTAGGTGAGCACTTATCGCTTTAATGTATCGCATATGTGTGATTGTTACCATGCCGAGCATAATACCATGAGGCTAATTGCTTAGGTAATATAATTGTTTAAATGCCCGTGGATGAATGCTAAATTGCTAAAATTTGGACGAATTGATTAATGTACAAACTCAACTTTCTAAGTGACGCATATTCAAAACATTTTTCAAAAACAAACATGAAATCAAATGTTCTAACTTTTGCAAATTAATCTATACTTGTGTGCAACATATAGTAATGTTAGTCTAATAATCGAAACAAGAGCGTATAATGTAAATAAAAATCATATCATGATTAGTAGAGGCCGATCTTTGATCGAGCGAGTGGGGTGCTCAATTCACGACCTTCCCCTCTTGTATCTAAGTTCCCGAGCCAAGACACTTTAGTGATGACAGCTAAGTGGCCTTTGGCACGAGTCACGGGTTTCCTAAATTTTTAAAAAATATTTAGGTGGTCACCCTAAAATCTGACAAAGCAGTCAATTTTTTGGCATTTGGTTCAAATATCGATTTTCCAGAAAGAATTGTTAGATTTGGACTCTTTTTGTGTTTTCACTATTTCACATTGCACTTGTGAAATCAGATTCAGAACCATGGGAGTCCAAACTGTAGGGCTAGTCGTATCCGAAAGGAGTATGAAAAGTCGAGCTACACCGAGTCATGCCATTTGGGTTGAAGAATCCTGGGGCTACCTGTCAGAGGGTTGCAGCCACCATTCTGCACGACATGATCCACAAAAAAGTTGAGGTGTACGTGGACGACATGATTGTGTCAAGTCCAAAGAGCGAGAAGGCCACTGCACCACACTGGAGAAATTCTTTCAACAGATCTGAGAGTATAAGTTGAAGCTGAACCCCCAGAAGTGCACCTTTGGGGTGACGACAGGGAAGATGCTGGGTTTCCTAATCATAGAGAGGGAAATTGAAGTAGATTTGTCCAAAATCAAGGCCATCTTAAAAATGCTACCGCTAAGGACTGAAAAGGAGGTGCACAACTTTCTAGGTAAAGTGCAATTCATAAGGCGGTTTATTTCAAAACTAACTTTAACCTGTGAACCACTATTTGGTCTCTTGAAGAAGGGAAAGAAATTCGAATGGGACAATCGCTGTTAGTTTGCCTTTGAATAGGTCAAGTAGTATTTGCATAATCCACCTATGTTATGACCACCAGAACTGGGGAAACCGTTGATCTTGTACCTGTTAATGACCAATTCGACTATGGGATATATGCTAGCTTAAGAATCTGAAGCCAAAGTGGAGAAGGTCATCTACTACTTGAGCAAAAAGATGCTAGACTATGAGACCCACTACACTCTCCTGGAGAAAGCTTGCCTAGCCTTGGTATAGGCTACCAAGAAATTGAGACATTACTTGTTAGCTCACTCTATAATGCTAGTTTCAAGATTAGATCCCATCAAATATCTCTTCGAGAAACCAGTGCTTATGAGTAGGCAAGCTCGTTGGTTGCTTCTTCTCTCCGAATTTGATCTCAAATATGTTACACGCAAGTCAGTTAAAAAGAGAGTTGTGGCGAAATTCCTGGCAGATCATCCGATAGAAGGAGATGAAGCAGTGGAATACATGTTCCTAGATGAAAACATTCTGCATGTAGAAAAGAAAAAGTGGACGATGTATTTTGACGAGGTGGCTAATCAGTACAGTTATGGGATATGTGTGTTGCTCATAGCACCCATATATCCTTAGCGTTCAAACTCCGGTTCAAAGTGTCCAACAATGAAGCAAAATATGAGGCATGCATTGCTGGTTTGGAAGATACCCTAGAACTAGGGGCAAAAAGGTTGGACGTCATCGGAGATTCGAATTTGGTTGTCTCTTAAGCTAACGGGGATTGGAAGGTGAAAGAAGAGAACATGAAGATGTATCATCAGGCCTTGGATATTCTAATTCCTAGGTTTGAAAAACTAACGTTTACACATTTGTTGAGGGAGAGCAACTGGTTCGCTAATGTGTTAACAACTCTATCTTCCATAGTAGACATTCCGCTGGGAGTGAAGATGCGTCCAATCATCATTGAGCAAAAGCACACACCTGTTTACCAGATCATCGTCGTAATAGATGAGGTGCAAGACAAAAAAAAAAACCTTGGTATTACAATATTTGGAACTTTCTAGAAAAAGAGACGTATCCACCAAGGGCAAGTGCCAAGGATAAATGGGGGATACGGCATCTTGTCGTCCAATTTATCATCTGCGGGGGTAAGCTGTGTAAAAAAGGTCATATGGAAATGCACAAACTGTGTGTGGAGGAAAAGAAATCGAAGCGTCTTATGGAGGCTATCCATGAAAGAGAGTGCGGAGCACACATGAATGGTGTGATGCTGGCTTAGAAGATTCTCAGACAAGGCTATTACTAGTCGACTATAGAGGAGGATTGTATTGGTTTTGTTCGACAATGCCACAAATGTCAAATCCATGCTAATCGTATGAACATACTGCTGTCAAAGCTTTATAACATGACTTCGCCATAACCTTTCTCAATCTGGGAAATTGATGTTATCGGTGCCATCTCGCCAAAGGGGTCAAATAGGTGCGAGTTCATTCTGGTGGCAATTAACTACTTTACGAAATGGGTGGAGGCCTAGTCTTACTCTGTATTGAAGGCATCGCATGTGGCTAAATTCATCAAGAACAATATCATTTGTCGATATGGAGTTCCAAATGAAATCATCTCCGATAATAGCTCGCACTTCAAGAAAGAGGTGGTGGATCTGCTTGAGAAATATAACGTGGCTTTTCATACGTCATCAACGTATAGACCACAGACTAATGGAGCAGTTGAGGCCGCCAACAAAAACGTTAAGAACCTCCTACGGAAGATGGTTGAAACATATAGGAACTCGTAGGATAAACTATTATTTGCACTCTGGGGCTACAAAACCTCAATCCGAACATCAACAAGGGCAACTCCCTATTATCTCATTTATGGGATAGAGGTTGTTCTACCAATTGAAATTGAAGTGCCGTCATTGAGAGTTATGGTCAAGTGTCAGATAGCATAGGCAAATTGGCAACAGAGTGGATTTGAGGAACTCATGTTATTTGACAAAAGAAGACTAAGGGCATTATATCATATCCAGGGCTACCAATGCTGAATTGCTAGGTCTTTTAACAAGAAAGTCAAGTCTAGAAATCTTAAGGAAGCGGACATGGTACTGAAAGACAACTGGGCTCCCATCCATGACCTTAAGGGCAAGTTCAGACCCAATTGGATTGGTCCTTATATCATCAAGTCAATCTGGTCAAGAGGGGCAATTATTCTCATGGATTTGGATGGCTTGGAGTTTTCACAGCCAATCAACATGGACAAGTTGAAGAAATATTACCCCTGAGAGGCTCACCAGGCCAAAAACCCGAAGGGTGACCTAGGCAAAAGTTAGAGCATAAAAAATTAGAAACAAAGAAAAGCTGAGCTCGCAAGGTTGAAAACCCTAAAGGGCGACTTTGGCAAAAGTTAGAGTGTAAAAGGAGAGAGTTAATACTTGAGTGAACCTCAACCGAACTACGTAAGGCCTGATTCACATCTTTGGGATACGTAGGCAACTTCATCTTGAAGTTCAACCCTGATCGTCTGTAACTCAACTATTTTGTTCATTCATATTTATTCAGGTTATTTTTCTCCATTATCAGTTAGCACGATTGTGTGATCTTTATGTTAGTAGAAAGTCCAGTATGATGGATGCAGTTATGGGCAGTCGTGATCTGTTGATTCGGGGCTGTACATCTTGAGGATGGGTTTTGAGAGTGTCAGGTAGTGACCATTTCCGAAAATCATTTCGAAAAGTTTTAATAAAAGTTGATTTTGTTCAAAATTTTATCTTTTTACAACTTAGACCATTTTGGGACCAAAAGAAAATTTTTCAGTACTCGCAACTTTAATTCTATTGATTTCAACACAAGTACGTTCTCCAACTCTCTGATTTAAATCAAAGTTACATCATAAAAACTTGAAAAGAAAGATCAAAGCAGTATAAATAGGGGCACGGCTAAGTCATGTAGCTCTATTCTTTCTGCTTGCACTCCTAGAAGTTTCTGTAGCTAAAGATGGCCCAATTTGTTCTTCATCCTCAAGTCAAGCCAAGCACTCGCCAGAAATGGCATAACTGATGCTAGGGGCATGGGCCAAAAGCTCCCTCATCCTCCAAGTAGTGAGGTACTGAATCAAGTGTGAACCACGAATGAGAAATGAAGCTGGGTATTCTACCTCCTCACCTAGACGTGTCTGATCATGCCTAAACTGGTGTCTGAACTAGAAAGGGAAATAGAACACACAATGCATGAGGCCAATCAATTGTATTCCTGGCTGATGGGACATGTTGTAGCTCATCTCAGTCAAATTAAGCCAAGGGTAATGCCAAGTTATGTCAGTTGCAAATCTGCTGCACATCCAGTCACACCACAACACCTCTAAAGGGAAATCCACTAGCCGTTAGAGAAAGAAGTAAGCACGGGATGAGTACTTAGGGCAAGAGTCCACCACTTTCAGCTTATCCATCAACCATACCTAGGAAGGGATAAAAAATAAGAGAGATTAAAGAATAGAAAGATATATGTTGAGAGAAAAGTAAGGCAAAGGGCTAGATAGGAAAATAGAGAATGAGTGTTAAGTGGCGTGAGGATCCTAAATAAGAGAGGTGGGAAACAATACCTAGAGAAGTAGTGGACTCCCTGCAAACCGAGTAATTTGTCGCCGACGGAAAGCATCAAGGCCCATCAAGGTTTTGGCCAGTGCCAAGCCCATGCAGCTTTTGCCCTCTTTCAAACATTGGGCCACTTCGATCAACCGGATGCTAGCCATGCCGACACTAGGGGCAAGAAGGAATTGCGCAAGCAGGCACAAGCAGAGAGCATGTTACTGGTAACCTCGCCAGAGAAGGTCACTCCTGTCTCCAATAGCGAAAAACCGATGAACTAAACCAGGAATGTCCAATTCCCCGTCATGTGTCAAGAACCAAGCCTCGTATAATGAAAGCCCACATATCCATCCCAAAGCCTGGGCATGGCCAAAATGGGGCTGAGGCATAATTTGTTCATTGCATCGGGATTCCATCAATGCTTAGAATTCTTCGAGCATTGGACACATTTCTTGTGATCCAAAGTGAAACACATGCGTAATGGGGTTCCAGCACCGGACTGTGGCATGGAGGAACGGGAAGCAAAGCGGGGTGCGGCTCAAAGAAAAAAGAATAATTAGGTCGAAACCGCGAAAGTTCACCTTTTTCGAGCCGTCTAAAGTGGTAATCTAGTCTCAAAGCCTATTGTTCAAAAGAATCTCCATCTTGAGAACAAAATATCAAAATTTTGTTGTTTTGCCAGGAAAATAGCTTGGGATCACTTTTTATAGACTTTGAGAAGGAGCAGTGTATGACAACTGCAATGCACTGACCGATATCACTTTTAGAGCCAACCGGCTTTCATTGGGAGCCGGCCGTACCTATTGGGAGCCGACCATCTCTCAATGACTACCTTGATCAAAGCAATTACAAAGAGGGCAGGTCCTCACCTTTGCGTACCGGAGATATGTTTTGAGTCTTGTCTTGTTTGTATCAAGTGTTGTTTAGTGTTTTTAGGTTGTTTTCATTTTGTTTTTCTGTCATTGAGTTGTATTTTGTATTTTGACCAGTTATAAGTTGTTATCTGATTCAAGAATCAATTCAAGAGCAAGCATTCACAGTTGTTAACAGTCGTGTACAAGATTGTCGTGCCAGCGCCATTCATTCATCACATGTCACATCATGCAAGAGGACTCGTGTGAAATATTCTTTTCATAACTAGAGGGTTCACCCCCGATCATCGTTTTACAAAGACCAAAAACAAAAAGAAAAGTCTTCAAAAAAAAAATAAATAAATAAAAAATAAAACAAAATATATAGGTCTATCTGAAGCTACATAGTTCCTAACTACAAAGAAAAATAAAAGAAAAGTGAATCATCAACCTATCTTGGCCCTTTTCCTCCTCAGCTGTGGAGGAGGTGCATCACTATCATCACTGGGGCTATTGGGCTGCAAGTCGACCTCCTCTCTCTCGTCCTTGGGGGTTATAGATCCGTCAAAAGAATCCTCAGAAAGTAAGCGCTGCCTCGTTCAACCTTTCCCTCGGTCAGCCCATCATCAGCCTTTTGTTGGGCCCTGTCCCCCTCTCCTCCCAATTGGAGGAGGTCCTGCGGGTGCTGCTGGCGTCGGCTCGAGCTGAAAAGAGTATAGGTATCAGTATGAACTAAAAATGAGTATAGACAGCATGGCAACAACAGTGAACTAGCAATAAAGAGTACCTCAATCTCGTGAGTAGCCAAAGCAATCTGTCTCCTCCGCACAATGAGGAGTAGTCGGTCAATTGTCCGGAGGAGATCATTAGTATACACCGCGGGCACCTACAAAATAGTGGAAAGTTGAGTACAGTGGAACAGGGTAATATAGCACAGAGTCAAGAAAAAATGAAGTGCAGCGGGCAGAAATATAAAGAAGTGTGTACCTATTCGATGCCAAAAGCAATCACTGGTCTGCGGTCCCTCTCTTCAATATCCTCAAGAGGGATCTACTCGAGCACCCCATCTAGATGCTTGTATATAACCTCAGTAGGAATCGCAGAAAGCCCAGGAATAGAAGCGGCAGCCTCTAGCATTACATAGGTTACGGCAGTAGGGGGCACCTCCAACAACAATGGCCTCAGGAACTACGCAGGCCACACCCTTAGTAAGAGGTGCCATCACCTGGGTTTATAAGAATGTAGTGAAATCGCCGACCTCTTGGTATCTGCCACCATCCTCTCTCTGCATCAGGTAATCGAGCAGAAGTCCGTCGTGAAGATCATCAGCAATCCTCATACTGGGAGGAGGAAGATGTGGAACATCGGGATCAGCCTGGCCTCGGGTCTGGCAGAGAAACCACTCCCCCAAGTAGTATGCCCTGCCAAAAGGGCCCTAAAAAAGGATCCACATGGTGGAGGCCTCCCATACAACAGCATAAATCACCCTCGAAGCTTGGGGGATGCCCATCCAGTGGTGCCAATCAACCTGTGAACAGAATATGCAAAGCAAGTGGCCGATGTCAAAAGTCTAAACAGTATGGAATGAGAAAAACAGTGCAGTATAGGAAAATAGTATGGAATAAGAATGGCAGTGCAGTATGGGACAATAGTATGGAATGAGAATGACAGTGCAATATGGGACAATAGTATGGAAGTAATGTAATATGTACACAATATGTAAAAGTTAAAGGCTAGTATTGTTACCCGATCTGCGGTGACGGTGTCGAAGAAGCGGCGGAAATAAGGGAAATCTCAGTCTACGCACCAACAACGCTCAAACTGAGAGTTGTAGTACCGAGAACGGGGTACTGACAGCTCAAGTGGTCGTACTGGGACCGGAGCAAAGGAGGTGAAATATGTTTAAACCCATAACTACAAGAAAGTAGATAAGCAGCTATGGACAGAACAAATAAGCAGATATAAATAGAAAATGTAAAGCAAAGCAAGAAAGAAGAAGTACAGGTTTAACTCCCAAACTCGCTAATAACCCCCGAGTAAATCAGCCTTTCGGCAAGTGGTAAAGCTCATGTAGCAGTATAGGGTGGCCAGGCTGGTACCACCCCAGTCATACTCTCCCATCCAATGCAAATGCACCAGTGCTCCAAGAGATAAAGCTCCACGGTATTTTCATTGTTTGCAAATAGGGTAGTACCGAGGAGATACATTAGAAATCCGCGAGCATACTGGGCGACCACCTCCAGAGTAGCTAGCTGAAGATCAGAAATATGCTCCAAGAACCAACTGTACCTCACCATCACAGGACTAGCAGTGGCTAGGATCGCTCCAAGGAGGTGAAGCTATGCGGCCCTCCACTGTGCCGATTCGGCCGCCAAGTCCGACCCGCAGGCCAATGAACATCGCAAAATCTTACGAGGTCAGAGTCATCTCCTCGATCGATGAAAAGTGAAACGAGTCTGTGGTGTCCCCCCATCGCTTCACTAGGGCTCCGTGTAGAAATGGGTTAGCTCTCATCTACACCAATTCGAAGCAGAAGGCCCCGAAACCAACCGTATCCACTAATGTACGAACCTCCACAGGAAGCCTCTCGTATTAGTGCCTGGGGCCAGAAATAGACCCATAACCTCTAATCCTCCTGGCCATCACCTGTAGTATGGGAATGTTGTCAGTGTCTGCAATACCTTCAAAGGAATTCAAATATGCTTAAACAAGAATATAATAGAGCTTACTGTGGAGGTATTGGCGAACAAGTGCTCGATGGGCTCCCGTAGTAGGATGTCCTCGTCAACCCTCGGAATAAGTCCCGTAAAATACCACTCGGGGTCAGAGCGTGTGTACGTGGCTGGTAGATGGCCATATCAAATGGGCTCTTAGCAAGGGGAGGCAACTCCAGCTCAGAAATGGGAGGGAGGACATCCTCAGCCTCTATGTCCTCACCTAGGACAACTCCAATATCAATAACGGGGTCGGGGATGGGAAGTTCACCGCTAGCCATGGAGGAAAAGTGAAGAAAGTAAAAAAAAATGAAGAAAAATGTGTAGGTGAGTGAGATTAGGTGAAAAACCCCAAATCCAAGCCCTATGAGAGGGGAAATTAAAGAAAAAGTTGAAAATCAAGAGGGGGTAGAGGAAATCGCAAGGAAAATTGTGAGAATGAGCAAAAAAACCAAGAGAAACCCAAAACTCAACCAAATCAAATTCCACTCGGTCCAAAAGGTAGAGGATTATGAGGGTTTTCAAAGAAAATTTTGCAAAAACCATTGGGAAATGCAAATGGGAGGGAAAATCTAGAGAGAAAAGGATCCTAGAGAGAGAGGGAGAGGTTTTTCGAACATGGGTATGCATGAAATGAAGGTTAGAATGAGGGTTAAATCAACCACGGTTGTGGTTTTACAAATTCTATTCCTGCCGCTGTAGCTCGACTTTTTCGCGCCCCCTTTCGGAAGATTTAAAAGAAAACCCTACAGTTCGGACTCCCGTGGTTCTGAATCTAATCTCACAAGTGTAATATGAAACTGATAAACACTAAAAAGTCCAAATCCAACAAATCATTTTGGAAAATTGATTTTGAATCAAAAATGCCAAAATTGGACTACTTTGCCAGATATAAAGTCGCCACCTAAATATTTTATTTTGGGAAAATTTAGGAAACCCATGACTCATGCCAAAGGCCACGTGTCTGTCATCACCAAAGTTGCCTCGGCTCGGGAACTTAGGTACAAGAGGGGAAGGTCATGAATTGAGCACGCCCACTCGCCCGATCAAAAATCAGCCTCTACTAATCATGATATGATTTTTTATAAACATTACATGTTCTTGTTCCAATTATTAAACTAGCTTTACTATGTGATGCGCACAAGCAAGTATAGACTAGTTTGCTTAATTTGGAACAATTCAACTCATGTTAGTTTGTGAAAATGGTTTAAATTTGCCACCTCAAGTGGGCTTAAAGATTGCGGATTTGCCACCAAACATAGTGGGCTTAAAACATGATTCACCACTCAACAAAGTGGGCTTAAAACTTACATTCGCTAAATCGTTCCAATTCAAACAACAAGCCTTGATCCACAAGTATTCATGCATTTTTGCAAGTAAGCACATAGCCTCATGGCAACATTCACACTCATGCAAGTATGCTAAAGTGTAAATACTCACCTAGTACTCCAAGTTAAGAAAACATAAGTTAGTAAAATATGCATGATTCCTAACTATGTTAAGATGTCTAATGCAACACATACAATATGTAATTAATAGGCTCGACTACTAATATGGCATATGATTCGATTTGATAACATGTGGTTAAACACGTATTCAAATAAGTATTGAAATTGCAATGTAGTTTGAATGATGCGCCAAGCCTGGGTGCATGCAATACAAATGAATGGATGCAAGCATGAGTTATGCTAATTTGAAATATGTCCCTAATCTAACTATCGAAAGTGATTAAATAACAGGAAGAAAAATGTGGGGTTGGAAAACATACACACACACACGCACACTTATTACAACATTACGCCCTCGCGAAGGAGGGTCCGAATGAATAAGAGCTAATTAGCTAACTAGGCTAACAAAGCTAACTAATTATTACAAACCGAATTAATTAATTATTCTAGTTAACTAATTACAAAACGAAATTGAATAACTAGTTAAACTAACTAATTAATTACAACACTTAATTAGCTACAACTAATTAATTACAACACATATTCGAGCTAGATATTTAAACGTTACACAAGCTTGAAATGCAAGAGAGGCTCATGCACGTGCTAGGTTTCTACCCGAAAAGCCACTGCCTAGCTGTTGAATGCCTCTATTTGCGCATTGAACACCAACAATTCTGCCCACTTCTAGAACACCTCTGCTCCACCTTACCAACACACTATGCAAATTTCACTGATGGCCGAGAAGGGGCCGGTCGGCTACCACTGGTGGTCAATCGACTACCACTGGCGGCCTATCGACTTCTGCTGGTAGCTGTCGGCCACTGATGACCTGGACTTCCTTGCTGCATCAGAGAGCAAACAAAGCAAAACAGTGTATTTCTCATGGGTTGTTTGCACACTTTGCCTCTCCTTCTCATGGGGAAATCAAAGGAGGGACAAAACTTAGTTCATAAACCATCAATCAAGCAAATTCATTGTATGATGGATTGTGAAACCAATTATGCAAGTTAAATGAATGCAAACAAGACTCAAATGACCATCACCCTATCATGAATGATCAAGGGCAATGGAGACCTAGGAAAATGGCACATTTCATCACTTTTGAGTATGAAATGTCTCATTTTCCTTGTGTTCAAACTAATGCTCGATTTGAACACATGCAATGCAACACAAAGAATGCTTATCTTGCCTCTTTTACTTGTCAATTTTGTTTGCACATTTTAATTACCAAACCATTCTTTAATCAATTAGTTCATTGGTGAGTGTCTTCTAAGGTGAAAGATGTGTCAACCAAGGGATAGTTTAAGGCATGAGAGAAGCTTCATGCCGTTGGTAATGAACCCTCAAAGGAGGATTAAACCATTAAGCATGAGCCTCAATCTCAAGCTTAAACAACCCTAAGGTTGAAACAACCCTCAAAGCAAATGAAAAAGTGAAGAGATGAGAGAGATTGCAGAGATTATAAGTGTTGAAATTAGGTGAGAAAAAACAATAAAACATACAATCAACTCAAACCAATGGTGATTAAAGCCTTAAAACACCAAGCTAATGAAAGGACTTACACTACAACTATGCAAAACAAGACTCATAAGGCACCAAACAGCCAAAACAGAGCTAAAACAGGTCAAAACAAAGTGTAAAACATGCTGGACTTGAGCCACAAAAAGTTAAAACATTAAGCTAATAAATAGGGCTAACTGGACATGCAAACAAGACACAAGAAGGAGAGGCTAACCCCTCTAATTTTGGACTTCAAAATGTGTTTTTTGCCACTGAAAACCTCTGAAATTCAGTGGTTAAAAGGCCCAAAAAAGTTGGTTTGAAAGTGATAAACAAAGGCACAAAAACTTTGCAAGCAAAGAAGCAAAACGGGTGAACCACCCCTTAACTAAAAATGGCCTCAAACCAACACTTTTAATCCATAAAAAATAGAGCTTTTTACAGTTCAAAATCAGCCTCAAAACAATTGAAAAAGATGGCAAAGCGAAGGTACAAAACAAGTACAAAGAGAGAGTGTTATACCTCTTAAAGAGAAGACACAATTTGGCCAACAATCCAAGCCAAAAACCTCCTCCTAGAGCTCAAAACAAGTCCCAAGCTACCTCAGCCCAAAGACTAGCAACTTCTATCAAAGGTGTATAGGCAAAAGTGTAGGATTTGTGAGCAAATGTGTATAAAATTACAAGAAAGAGAGAGAATTTTGTTCCAAATTTTCTAACCCTCCAAAATGGAGGAGGAACCCCCCCTCAAGCCTTGAGCTTAGAAACATCCTATCATACATGTGTAGGAAGATGCAGCTCAATGTGCCAATAGCTGGCACAACTGTCAACAAATATCTGGAAAAAGACAATAGTGGCCGTCGGCTACACCAATGGCCGACAACCATGAGCCATGGCCAACAGCCTATGGTGGTGGCCGACAGGTTACCACAAGTTCCAGGCTTGAAACAACAGGGTTTTGGTCCAAAACAAAGCACAAAAAGGACAATCTTCAAAGGCTCAAAGAAAGGGCGCTCCACCGTGGACTTCGGGCACTCAAAGCTAACAAATAAAATTGTAATCATTGAGTGCACAAGCAATGACGTCTAAGTCTTGAGGTCGGTCAAAAATGGGGTGTCTACAGTTATCCCTCTTTAACAGAACTCAGAAGTTATGAAATGACGAAAGTGAATGTCAAAGCCTAGAGACGACCCATTTTTGGTAAGGCTGAAGACTCGGACAAACAAACAAAGATAGAAAACAAAAGGTCGTGCCCGCAAACTGTCGACGTATCCCTTTGCAAGGAATCAAACTAGCGTAGTTCTGAGGCAAGATGCAAATGATATACACGATACAAGAACATAACTTATGATCATGCAATGAGACTATAATGAAACATTTAAATGCAAATACAATGCAATAAAAATGCCACATTCAAACAAACCGAAACAAGGCACAACATTGCAAACATGAAAAGAAATAAGTAAATGAGCACACCACGCGTGAGAATCATAAACCAAACCACATTTCATGCAGAAAGGATGTAAGAAAATTATGCAAGCTTACCTACACGACACGCAGGAAAGGCTAAAAGCAACACAACCGTTGGGCTCACCTAAGGTTTCAACCAAGATCCTAACGCGTGGCACACGAGAGGATAAAGTGAATACATCCAAATGCGTCTCACGCGAGAGGAGAAAATGAAAATGTCCAAACGCATCTCACACGAGAGGAGAAAGTGTATACGTCCAAACGCGTCTCATGCGACAGGA
Source organism: Camellia lanceoleosa (assembly GCA_025200525.1). Taxonomy (NCBI): domain Eukaryota; kingdom Viridiplantae; phylum Streptophyta; class Magnoliopsida; order Ericales; family Theaceae; genus Camellia; species Camellia lanceoleosa. The sequence goes on along the minus strand of CM045766.1, from coordinate 105,168,722 downwards.
GAAAGTGCATACGTCCAAACGCGTCTCACGCGAGAGGAGAAAGTGAATATGTCCAAACGCGTCTCACGCGAGAGGAGAAAGTGAAAATGTCCAAACGCGTCTCATGTCAGAGAAGAAAGTGAATATGTCCAAACGCGTCTCACGCGAGAGGAGAAAGTGAAAACGCATTTCGAAGGGCACAAATGATCTTACTTGGAGCTCCTCTGAATAAACCGTACATACAATATCGTGCCTATATAAAATTCAACAAATGTGATACAGTAAGAATGCATATTCTATGCAAAAAAAACAATCGAAGCAAAATGCTACATGAAATTGACAACATGTTCTATGCAAAGTACAAAATGTATCTTCCATGCACGATTAACAGCATGTTCTATGCAACGTACAAAATGCACATCATGTTCTATGCGCGATTGAAATACACATATATGAAATGCACGTTCTACATACGTAAAGAAGAGGTGCATAGTCTATGCGAGAATGAAAGCGTATTCTTCGAAACAAATTCAGTAGCAACTTTTCGATTTACCTCTCGGAAAAGTTGCAACATACAAAAAGGATACACCTCGTTCAACAAGTGACAAACAACGATCACCGAAAACACCGTTTCAAGCTTCCACAGAGAGAATTTGAACTCAACAGTGACCTTTTCTTGCACCTCTCGGGAAACAGGGACAAAAACAACATCAAAATTCAATATAGGAGCACTGGGCACTGGACGGCCGCAAGGGGAGGGTGTCGGCCACTTGTCAACCACCCCTGAATATTGTCGGCCACCAATGGGGCATGTCGGCCACCAGTGGTGTCTGGTCGGCCACTGATGGCAGATCGAGCCCAAAATGGTCTTTTCACCACAGGTCTTTATATATACTCACCCATACTTCATTTCCTTACTCCTCTAAAATCGAAAATCCTCCCTCTCTCTCTCTAGACACTTTCTCTCTCTCGATCCGAGCTTTATACGTGTTTTCCAATGCCCCACGCATATTTTCTTCGCTAAACCCTCTTAGTTTACTCCATTTTGAACCGATTGAAATTTGATTTCAGTGTTTTTTCTTGGAGTTTCACCACTTGAGGCTTGCTTCCTTCAAGTTCTTCTTGGGTTTAGTGCCTTTTTTTGGACTTGACTTTTTCTTCACTTTTCTCTCTCCTAGGGTTAACTTTTGGCATTTTCCACCTATTTTCTTCACTTTTCACTGATTTTCCATCTTTTTTTCCAAATGGAGGACAACATACCTCACGACAGAGCTACCCCGGAGATCCCACCCCAGTTGTCTCCAGAGATAAAGGCAGAACCTGAGCCAATGCTACTACCATCCAGTATTTGACCATTTGATCCGACGACATGTCATCCTCAGACGCATGTACTACCACCCAAGAGTATCCGGCATTTCAGAGGGTTTACACAAGGTGCACCAGAGGACCTCTTGCTTCAAGTATTTGACCCTTTTAACAGTTCTTTTGAAATAGTAACAGACAAAAGCCAGAGAAGCACAGTGTTGGTAATTCAAACTTCATTACTCCTGTGTGTGTAACTAGTTCTCTGTATTTGATGTCCCATTGAATATTAGGTTCTTCATATTCTCTAGCAAAGTGTTGGTAATTCAAACTTCATTAGTCAAGCTGCTAATTCAAACCACCATTGTTTCTAGAAAGTTAAACAGTCCTAATACACTAACTGATTGAGATTTCGCTTCATATTTTTGCATATGTCAACTTCAAGTGTTAACGGCAGTACATCATATCAATTGACATATTGCAATAGAAATTGTCCTCAATGTCGAAAAAAAGCAACCATTCGAATTTCAGAGACGGAACGAAACAAGAATAAGTTATTTTATTGTTGTAATGATTGCGGTGGGTTTATTGGATGGTGCTTGCCTACAAATTCACAACGTAGGGTTGAAGGGCAAGTGCGAATGGACAATACACCAACTGTCACCGAACAACTTCAAAGTATGGGTGAACATCTTTGATTTCAAAGGGAACAACTTCAATTTCAGAACGCCCAGATGCAAAAATTGCAAAAAGACATAAATAGAAATTCGTGTTGTATTAATGGGATCTTTATCTTGCTTGTAATTGGTGTTATGTTAATTATGAAGATGTAATAATTTTTATGCAACTTAGAAGATGTAATTGGTGTTGTATTAATTATGAAGATGATATGTATGAAGATTTATGATATATTATAGTTATGGATTGAGAAGTATGAATATGTAATCATGTGGATTGTTTGTTATCTGATTGGAACTTTGAAAGTTATCTATTTGTCTATTTGAACACATATTATGAACACAATTTCTTCACATATTTGGACTGATTCTGGACTGATTTGGAACATAGATTCTGTTTGTCTGGTTGAACATAGATTATTGACATATTTGGATAGATTTTGAACAGATACTGTTGATAGATTGTGAATAAAATTTGTTCACACATTCTTAACAGATTTGGACAGATTTTCAACACAGATTCTGTTTATGTATTTGTCTATTTGAACACAGGTGCTTCACAGATTTTGACAAATTGTTAACACAGATAATTGACAGATTGTGAACACAATTTCTGCACATATTGTTGACAGATTTGGACACATTTTCAACACAGATTCTGTTTTTGTATAGTTGGTCTATTTGAACATAGGTGCTTCATAGACAAATTGGAAGACAGGTTTTTTTCACACTAGTTTTTTCACACTGGTTTTTCAATACAGATTGGAAGACAGGTTTTTTTCACACTGGTTTTTCAATACAGATTGGAAGACAGGTTTTTTTCACATAGGTTTTTCACACTGGTTTTTCAAGACAGGTTTTTTTTCACACAGTTTTGAAGACATATTTTTCCACACAGGTTTTTGAAGACAAATTTTTTGAACATAATTTTTGAACAGATTTGTAACAAAATTTTCACACAAATTTGGAACACTTTTTTGACACAGATTTTTTGGAACACATTAAATCTATAACAGATTTGTAACAAACTGAGCACAAATATAACAACATTAATAGGGAGCATTAACTATAACAACAAAGTAGGGAACAACATCAATTTGTTCTAAACCAAAAATTAAAGAAACTAAACAATCCAAAAATACATTAAATAAATTATCCAAAACAAAATAAACTCCAAGTTTAGTCATATAAAAGGCATTACAATTACAAGTTTTCAACTAACGAAAACTACCACCACGGTCATTGCGGTCCATTTGTACATTCAAGTTAACAAATGAAGATGGTACGGCTCCATAAATTTGATGCGCAACAGTCATGGATTGTTGAGTTCTCATAAATCCCGGTGTGCCTCCAATACAGTCGGACGAGGTAAGCGATGTGCCGACTCCATAAATCTAAGTTGGGGCATTTATGAAACTTTGTCTTCTCATAATGTCCACACTTGCCGGGGTGAGAGATGTGCCTCCAATACCATTGACCATGTGTCCCTATTCAATTAAAATGAAATGTTAAAAACAGTTTACTAAACATTATTGGAAAATAACATAAATTGGTCAATGTAAATTCCTATGATGTACATGTACCGGCACACACATACTATTTTCCATGCCAACCATATAAGGATAAAGCTCTTTACATGTACTACGTTCAGGTTGAGCTTGACATTGACCTTTACCTTTACCTCCAAGCACCTTAGTACCCTATATTGATAAAAGTTAATGAATGCCTCAAATGTATGACATGATTACAATAAAATATGAGTTGAATAAAAAGTAATGATACAAAACGGATGGATATGTATGAATACCAATTTACCTTTGATTTGTTATGTTTTCTTTTGCTTGCCTTCAATCGATTCACTATTTGATCTACTTTGGCGACCTTTCTTTTAGTAACTGGACGACCTTTTCGCTGAACTACTAGTAATAGGTGGTACATTACTAGTCGAAGGTGCTACTCCCACCACCTTCATCATCTTTCATCACTTTTGCCGTGATTTCATCCAACCCACAGTCGATAAGTTTTAGTTTCCCTTCACAGTTCCCAGCAAATTGTACAATGCCAACCAATTTTTTGTTCATCTTCTCATACACCTTTGCATTGAAATCATCCCCAAAGCCAATGTATGTGGTTTTTATGCATATGTACCCTCTATCCAAATCTTTTCGCCATCGTGGTAGAATGTATTTATTTGGAACCTCATTTATGCATCTTGCAATAAGCACAACGAATGAGTAAGCACACATGATGCCCCTAAATTCAAACAACCGGTACATACATTGCACATCAAATTCAATCGAATTATAATAGACAACAAAGTCCACATGCTTTATCTTCCTAAAAACTACCACGGCTTCCTTTACAAAATATGTACAAATTGAACCCTCTTCTTTGATAAGAAACGGTTGACAATAAACTAGTCTCTTTATCTCTGCTTGAACTTCTTTGAATTCTGCATTGGTGTAGGCATCTTGAAATTGTTTCTCAAAACCATACACAATTAGGCAATCAAAGGCTTTGTGCCGAAACTTGAAGTCAGCTTTCTTCTCTTTGTCTACCTTACTTCTCAAGGCATTGTCATATTGTTGAACAAATTGTTTTAATATAGTCTTTGGGTTGACATATCCATCAAAAAAGGCATTCATACTCTCACTTCATTGTGTCGCTGACATGCCAACTCAAAAAATATCTTTAACATAGACAGGAACCCATTGATGTCGCTTATCATATAACCCCCCCAACCACTAATTCTCATAAAGATTGAATTTTGCAATCATCTCTTTCCATTTCATCTCGAATTCATCTTTTGTGAATGTGTCATACACTGCATTTTGCAAATCCATCTTTATGGATTCATATTGGGAATACCCTTTCAATTTCTTCAGAATTTTCTTCATGATATGCCATAAACACCATCGATGTCGAGTATTGGGGAAGACAATTTCTATAGCATTTTGCATAGTTTTGCACTGATCAGTTATTATAGCTTTTGGGGGATGATCTGACATGCAATTTAACAATGATTTGAATAGTCAAACAAATATATCAGTGTCTTCACTAGATAACAGCCCACAACCAAGCAAAATCGACTATCTATGGTGGTTAACTCCTACAAACGGAGCAAATGGCATATCATATTTATTAATGAGGTAAGTTGTGTCAAATGAAACAACATCTCCAAATTCTTTATAAGCCACCCGACTTATTGCGTCCGCCCAAAACAAGTTTTTTATGCGAAAGTCAGTATCAACATCAATCATATAATAGAAACTCAAATTTTGTGCATGCATCCTCAAAAAATATTTTTGAAGTGCATCAGAATCTCCTTCTCCAAGTCTCAATTTTCTAGCTTTGTCAATGTAATTTCGTGCATCTCGCTCATCAAATGTTAATGACTCATAACCCCCCAGCTTCAACAACCATTGAGTGATAATTTCTAGACACCCCAATCCCTGCTTGATCATTAATTTCTAATCTTCTCTTCACAGGAGTAAGAATTTTCTTATTCATTGCAAAATGACGTGAGTCGGTGGGAATCAAGTCATGATTATGGTCAAGGTTAACTATGATTAACGTAAATCTCCCATCCTTTTGTAAGGTTGCTCGTATCCATGCTTACTTCTAATTTTTTGATTCTCTTTCCCAATCAAGAACATTCAATCCCAAAATATCTTAATTCCCTATCATCACCATAAACTTGAGTTTTATAAGCTATGGAAAATCCAACATGTTTAGCATATTTGGCATAAAATACGTACACTTCTTGCTTTGAGTTAAAACACATACCCCTCTTCGGTTCCTCAACTTCTTCACTCTCATTTAATAAAGGATTCTCACCACTATTCGAACCAATCTCCATTTCTGCGCATTCAAAAATACCATATGAAATCAAATGATTTAATAGATTAATAGAATAATAGAACCAAGCTATTCTGTTATTAATCTGTTATACTTACACATATACATACAGATTAATAGATGAACAGATTATTCAAATCTCCATTAACAGATTAACAGATGAACCAATCTTCATTTCTATTATTAATCTGTCACTTTCTTTATTTATATTTTCCTAACAAATAAATAATCTGTTTCTAACAATGCAAGCTCTTGAACAAATTATAACATATTACCTTTCAACAGACTATAACATATTACCCTTTCAAAAATTAACAGAGCTTCAAATTGTAACAATTTCTAATCTGTAAAGCTTCAAATTGTAACAATTAACAGATTATAACAATTTCTAACAATGCAAGCTCTTACAATTTGAGGGCTATACAATTCCTGTTAATTTGAGTTTTAATATGTTAATTAGCATTCCCAAATATGCTAAACATGTTGAGAAGCTCCTATTAATTTAATGCTAATCTGTTAATATGTTGAGAAGCTCCTGTTAAATATGCTAATCTGTTACTTTGAGTTTTACTCTATTAATTGCCATTACAACTTGAGTTTAAATCTGTTAATTAGCATATTTGGCATTCTCAATCTATTAAGCTATACAATTTCTGTTAATCTGCTATGGAAATTATAAGCTTCAATGTATATTTCATTACATATTTGCATTCTCAAAATCCTATTATATATATATATATATATGTGTGTGTGTGTGTGTGTATGTATATGTGTAAGTATAGAGGGAGAGATAGACAAAAGCCACAGATAAACTTACCTGGACGAGGGACGACAATCGGAGAGGGAGACGCCAGAGACGGTGCACTAACTTGAATACGTCGGATGGTGGAGGAGAGGGACGGCGGAGGACGCTTGAGTGAGAGAGGGAAGACACGTGAGCGAGACGAAGACGGGGACGGAGACACAATTTCTTCTCCTTATCAGATTTTTGAGTGGGAAATTTTTTTTTTCACTGTGCGTGAAACACACGCACTGTCATATGAAGGTCTGATTTTTCCTTCTTTCTTTGATGCCACGTAATTAGAGCTCCTCCTAGTGGTCATGGTTTAGTGGTCTGAATCGGAGCTGCAAAATAAATCATTAGAGCATCCACTTTGATTTTTTCTTTTTTTAATTAATGATCATCATCAATTTACGCACATTTTGATTAATCTTAAATCTCTGAAAATAACAATCAAATAAATATTTAGTGATTTTTTGGAGTAACTTGAACTTAAGATTTTAAATCTAGTTAATATTTTTACATATATATATATATATATTAGGGAATTTACGTGAACTTATTGTTCAATAGGTCCTGTGAAAATTAATGTCATTTTTCATCAAATATTATTAAAAAAATATCACTAATTGTTAATTTTCAGCGATAGTTTAAAAATTGTCACAAAAAATATCACTAATTATAAGTTTTAGCGACAGTTTAAAAAAATTGTCACAAAAGAAATGTCACTAAGTTTCAACTTTCAGTAATTTTTTGAAAAATTCATCACAAAAAAAGTCAATAATTGTAAGTTTTAACGACAACTTATAAAAACCATAACCCCCAAAAAAAAAAAAAAACACTAATTATCAATTTTTAGCAACATATGCCAAAAATCGTCACAAAAAAATTATTTATAAAGTCGATTTTACTAAAATTTAGTGAGAATTAAGTCCAACTATTAGGATCCATCTGTAAATTACCCTATATTTTAATGTATTGTTTGGTTAAAGTGAATTAAGTTCTTTATTCCATTTCAACAGCATATAAGCTTTTGAGTGACGATCAAACAATTGATGTCACTATAATGATCAAGCAGCTCAAGAAGATGCAAAAAAATTTAAAGATGTTTAGTGATTGAAGTGGGTAAAAATTAATCAAGTCTTGGTGCTAGGCCCAATGCGATACTCACTCTAAGGTGGAGCTAGGTCGGACCTTAGCCCTATGGCCAACACTTGCTCCGAAGCAAGACAATCATAGGAGTTCGTCCCAATGTACGAGCGTCACTCCAAAGTGGGCTGAGCAACATGGTGGACCTTCTGGATGGACAGAACTACTCCGAAGTGGGTTAAGTAACATGTTGGACCTCCTAGTTGGACAACTGTTCTAGAGCAGACCAACTTAGAGAAAGCCAATTCACTGAAGATCTTTCTTGGGCCCACAAGAGACAAACAACTCTGCTCCTCTCCCTCTGTATGAACAGAACGTGGAGACATGGAGGTGCAGAGGGACAAGGTGCATATATGACAGACCTGCATCTGAATGACAGGCGGAGTGGTCGTCCTCCTCCAATGAGAGATGTCCGCTGATAAGACAAACAAAACAGTCCTGTACCCGAGTGTTAGGTGGAGTGGCCGTCCTCCTCCAATAGGAGACGACCACGAATAAGACGCATTGGACAAATGGCGGAGAGAGAAGGACTTGAATGACAAACAACCTTCTCCTATAAAAGGTGAGCACTATTCACTCTCAAGGGATCCGAAAATCCACACACTCAACACATATACACTCTATGCATTCTCTCTTCTTCCTCTCCCTGAGTTGCTGACTTTACCATCGGAGGGGTTTCCGACCAAACCCCGGTCAGGCAGCCTCACTATTTGTTATTCCTTGCAGATCTTCAATTCCTAGCGCACGCTGTTCTTCCACGAAGTTCAACCCTTCTTCATAGTGTGGAAATCACCCCCGTACAATTGGCGCCGTTGCCGGGGAGACCACTGCTTGCTTCGTGACGAACTCCGGCGATGGGAATCAAAGATACACCACATTCTGGACTAGTAGAGAGGACTCCAATGACGGAAAGGACCAAAGATAAGGGTCTGGCATTCCCCTCAGCGCATGATGACCCTATGGACCACGACGATCAGAACCTAACGCAGCGGAGCGACGCCGTGTCATTGCCGTTGAGTCATCTCAACGTCTTTTTGTTGAGAAAGACCACCGTGGCCGCATCATTGACTCAATGGGTTTGGAGATCACTGAGCTTCGCACACAATTGTTGAAGTTCATGGCGACCCCAGCGGAGCTAAGAAAATCCGTTGGTGGACCATCGCAAAGGAGACATACTCCTCCACCGCCTCACAAGGAGCACTCCAGCCGTGGCCCTGCTCGTAGAGAGTGTAGCCGGCCGATTCCAGTACATAGTGAAGGGGCCAACAGTAGGACGAATAACCTCAAAAATAACCCACGAGGGGATTCTCATAAAAGGCAGAGGACTGCTAGTCGCCTATCTGAAACCTTTCATTGTCGCCACGACGAGCGGCCGCACGATTTGAGAAGTTGGCTGAACGATAACAGAGAAGAGGCACGACGACTATACAGGGAAGGAGAATGTTGACGAGATAGGAAGGAGGACCGCCAGCTCAATAGGGAAAGGGACCAGTTGGACCGGTCCATACACCAACAAGAGCGTCGTGCTCTAGACCGGTTGGTGTCCACTCCTTTCTCCCCAGAGGTAGAAGCTGTAGAACCTCCACGGAAGTATAGCCCGCCGAAATTCATTCTCTATGATGGGAAGACAGACCCTTTGACCCACATCAGCCATTACTGCCAGATGATGTCCCTCTGGAACCGCAACAATGCACTCATGTGCAAAGTCTTCCCTTCTAGCCTTGGAGAACTTGGCCTCCGATGGTTTGACAAACTCCCCAATGGCTCAATTTATGACTAGATGCAGCTCTCTGAGGCGTTCTTAGCCCGATTTGTCTTCAACAATAAAGTCCCAAAGCAGTTAGATACCTTGTTCAATATCCGAAAGGACAGGAAAGAAACCCTATACCAGTACAGGCGACGGTATTGGGAGGAGTATGGTGACTTAGAGGAAAATGTTTGCAGTGAACAATTGGCCGTGCTATACTTCAAGCAAGGCCTACCTCCTTCGCACAAGCTAAGACAGTCATTGACGAAACGACCTGCCTCCACCATGAAAGATTTAAGGGCTCGAATAGAGCAACAAGCTCGTGTGGAAGATGACGCTGCTTCAGTACATGTTGCGGTTGTTGAAGAAGAAGTCAGACCGCCTCAACCGCCTAAGAACGAGCAGCTAAGGAGAGATGAGCAGCGCAAGAACTATGGCCAAAAGAGCCGCTCCACAGCAGAAAACGAGGAGGAAAGGGCCAAGTCTTATGAAGGCATCACCACCGTCTTCAAAGAGCCAATATACTGGCTCATCGAGAAACTTAAAGGGGAAGCCTTCTTTGCCTGGCCAGCTAAGATGCCTGGAGACCCTACTCGGTGCAATTAGACACTGCGTTGCACCTATCATCGAGAGAAGGGACACAAAACGCAAAATTGCAGAGCTCTCAAACAACACTTGGAGGACTTAGTTACGGTGGGACACCTCTAACAATGAATAGACGTTGATAAGACGAGGGAAAGCAAGGACTAGACCAAGCCTCTCTTGAAGAGAACCATGCCCTAAGGTTGGTCATCAACGTTATCCATGGAATGACTAACCCCAAAAGAGAAAACACCATTCGAGGAGAAATCCAACGAGCCACCCACATTCAACAGGTAATGTCTGTAGGACCTCCTCCTAAAAAGTCCAAGACAGAAGCCAGACCTTCTCGGTTTAACGTCGTGTTCACTGAGAAGGACCTAGAGGGAATCCAGCACCCCCACACCGATGCCCTCATCGTTACAGTTGGTGTGGCCAACAAGTTCGATGTGAAGCGAGTCTTGATCGACCAAGGAAGTGCCGCAGACATCATGTATTATGAGCTTTTCAAGAAACTTGGCCTCAGTGAGCAACACCTGACACCTGCCACCTCCCCTTTAGTTGGCTTTAACTCGCAAACAGAATGGCCGCTTGGCCGAATAACTCTGCCTATTATAGCTAAGTCCAAGGTGGTCTCTGTTGACTTCTTGGTGGTAAACACCCCATCTCCCTACAATGCCATCCTTGGCCGACCTTGGATTCACCGGATGGAGGCAGTCCCTTCCACCTATCACCAACTCGTTCGCTTTCCAACCAAGTATGGAGTAGAGGAGATTCGTGGAGACCAAGCGGCAGCCAAACACTGCTTCATCGCCGCCATGAAAACCAAACAAGTCTGCGACCAAGTGCAGATGGTGAAAGTACCTGACCAACCAGTTTTGGAAGACGTCGACAGAGTGTCGACCGAGAAGATGGTAGAAGACCTAGAGACGGTCTTGGTAGAAGAAGGAAACCCAGAAAAGTTCTTGCTGTTCGGCACTTCTCTCACTGTTGGAGAGAAAGAGCAATTACTGGCTCTACTCCGTAAAAACATCGAAGTGTTCGCCTGGTCAGCCTATGACACTCCTGGGTTGGACCCCAATTATGCTTTTCATCGACTTAACGTCCAGTTAGGAGCGCGGCCGGTTGTCCAGAAGAGTGGACGGTCATCCACACAACACACCGATGCAGTGATCGAAGAGGTGGACAAGCTTTTAGCTGCTGGAGTCATTCGAGAAGTGCAGTACCCAAAGTGGCTGTCCAACACCGTCGTGGTGAAGAAGAAGAATGGCAAATGGAGAGTCTGCGTTGACTTCACTAGCCTTAACAAAGCTTGCCCTAAGGATAGTTTCCCTCTTCCACGAATAAATCAACTTGTTGACGCAACGACTGGACATGAGTGCATGAGCTTTCTAGATGCCTACAGTGGCTACCACCAGATCCCCATGTTTGGTCCTGACCAGGAGAAAACGGCTTTCATTAGCCCTAGAGGCACTTACTGCTACAAAGTGATGCCCTTCGGCTTGAAGAACGCTGGTGCGACCTACCAGCGAATGGTCACCAAAATGTTTAAGGACCAGCTCGGTAAAACTATGGAAGCATACATTGATGACATGGTCGTCAAAAGCAAGTTGGCCGAACACCATCTAAGGGACCTTGAGCAAGTGTTTAGAATTCTGAAGACTCACAAGCTTCGACTGAACGCCTCAAAATGTGCCTTTGGAGTAGGATCAGGGAAGTTCTTGGGGTATATGGTGACTAGGCGGGGCATTGAAGCCAACCCCGACCAAATCAAAGCCTTCCAAGACCTCAAAGCGTCTACAAAGGCTAAGGAACTCTAGAAACTTGCTGGCATGGCTGCAGCACTTAATCGTTTCATTAGTCGGTCCTCTGATCGGATGAAGCCCTTCTTCCAACTTCTAAAGAAGAAAACCAGTTTTGAATGGAAAAGCCAGTGCTCCGAAGCACTAGAAAATTTAAAGAAGTATTTGTCCTCTCCTCCCCTTCTATCTACACATGTCGCAAACGAAGAGCTTTTCCTTTACTTGGCTGTTTCTGATCAAGCTGTTAGTGCAATGCTAGTCAGAGAGGATGGAAAGAAGCAAAAACCAGTATATTATGTTAGCAAGACACTCTTGGATGCCGAAACTAGATACTTGCCATTGGAGAAATTGGCATATGCACTATTAATTGCCTCTAGGAAGCTTGTTCACTACTTTCAAGGACATACCATCAATGTCCTCACTGAACTCCCCCTTAAGTCGGTGTTCAGTCAAGCAGATTTCTCAGGCCGAACGGCGAAGTGGGCGGTGGAGCTTGGAGAGTTTGATATCAAGTTCCAACCTCGAACAGCAATCAAAGCTCAAGTCCTAGCAAACTTTGTTGCAGAATTCACCCCGGGACCAGCTGTCCCCTCCAAAGGGAGCTCGGCTTTGGTCACTATGACTGCCCAGCATAAAGGGCAATCCCCAGTCGAAACATGGAAACTTTTTGTTGGAGACGTATGGAAGTTGTTTGTGGACGATTCTTCTAACCAAAAAGGGTTAGGGGCAGGAGTTTTCCTTATTTCTCCTGAAGGATTCATGTAGGAGCAAGCCATTCGATTAGGCTGGAAAGCTTCTAACAATGAAACAGAGTATAAAGCTCTACTAGCCGGCCTGCGAAATGCCAAACACTTCAATGCGGAGGAGCTACTCGTCTTCAGTGATTCTCAATTAGTGGTCAAACAACTCTCTGGAGTTTACGAGGCTCACGATGAGCGGATGGCCACTTATGCAGAACAGACCAAAAATTTGATCAGAAAGTTCCAAGCCATCAGAGTCAAGAAGATTGGCCGAGAAGGAAATAGTCATGCTGACGCTTTAGCTTGCTTGGGTTCCTCAGTCGACTAGAGAGACGGCCGCAAAATATGGGTGAAATATGTACCCCAACCAAGTATCCAACTAGTCGAAATGGTCCTCTGCACTGACTTGGGCCCGAGCTGGATGGACCCACTCTTGGCCTTGTTGAAGAATGGCACCCTTCCTGAGGACAAAAAAGAAGCGCTCAAGACAAGGCATAGAGCTGCTCGGTTTTGGGTCTCCCCATCTGGCAAGCTTTACAAGAAGTTCTACATGGGCCCTTATCTACTCTGTGTTCATCCAAATCTAGTGGAAGACGTGCTTTATGAGATCCATGATGGAATCTGTGGGAGTCACACTGCTGGTCAGCCTTTGGCACACCGAGCCCTAACACACAGGTATTGGTGGCCGCGCATGCAAAAGAAGGCCCAACAGTATGTCCGCAAGTGCGACAAGTGCCAAAAGTTTGCTCCTCTCATTCACCAGCCAGCCAAAGCTCTAACCCCCCTCACCAGTCCTTCGTCATTTGCTCAGTGGGGCTTAGACATTGTGGGACCATTAGCTAGGGAAAATGGGAATAAAAGGTTCTTCATCGTTGCAACTAACTACTTCACCAAGTGGATGGAGGTGGAGGCCTTGTGCAATATCAAAGAAGCAGACACTAAGAGGTTTGTTTGGCGCAATGTTGTGACTCGATTCGGCATTCCCAGAGTCCTTCTCTCTGACAACGGTACACAATTCGATGGCAAGATCTTCAGGAGATTTTGCGCTGACTTGAAGATAGAGTTCCGAAACTCCACTCCGACCTACCCACAGGGCAATGGCCAAGCTGAAGCGTCCAATAAGACGATCATTGACGGGATAAAAAAGCGTCTTGAAAAAGCTAAGGGCAAATGGGTGGAAGAGATACCGAATGTCCTCTAGGCTTACCGAACTACTCCTCGTCGATCAACCGGTGAGACACCTTACTCTCTTACCTATGGGATGGAAGCAGTCATCCCTTTGGAGGTTGGCCTTCCTACCAGCCGTTCTGAGATCTTTAAGCCAGCAGACAATGACGAAGCCAACGTCCAGGCTCTGGGCATGGCCGAAGAATGTAGGAAAGCTGCCCTCATTCGATTGGTGGCTTACTAGCAACAACTCACTAGGAGCTTCAACAAGAATGTGCGTCCAAGGCAATTCCTCCCAGGTGACTTGGTACTCAGGAAGGTAATGGATCACAAGAAAGTTCCTGGAGAAGGCAAACTCAGTGCTAACTGGGAGGGGCCCTACAAGGTTACTTCAACACTTGGCAATGGCGCGTACTATCTGGCTGACTTATCAGGGAAAGCAATCCCTAGACCATGGAACGTCGCCAACCTAAAGAAGTACTTCTAGTGATATGATTCTTAAGATGAAGTACTTACAGTAATGTATTTCTCAGAACATGCCTTGATGTAATCAAAAGTTACAAGTATCAATGAATGGAAATTTATTTTACAGTTTGTCCTTATTTACTTGTGTTGTGCATTTATGCTCGGTGGAGCAAATTGGCCACGGGTCTTAACTCAAGCCAATCCCGAATGCTCAACCCTTTGGTTGGAGCAGGGTGCCAAGTGGTATAACTTGGTGGAATTTGTGCCAAGTATCGTTACTTAAAGCATGGTCCATATTCACAATTCGTGCTTGAAGAAGGGTAGAATTACACTCTACGAAGGGTTAAATCACGCCAAAACTTGACCAAGTCAGGTGGCAGCCGAATAACATGATAAAAAACTTTCACTATTTTTTCTCTACTAAGGCATGAAGCATGGTCTAACTGAACAGACAACCTTCTGAGCCACAGAGCTCATTCTTGGCTGGGGACATAAAAAAACTCACTCAATTTTTTCTAAGGCACGAAGCCTGATCAGACCGAACAGATGGCCTGCTAGGCCACAGAGCCTCTGCTCGGCCGGGGGCAAACATAACATATAAGCAAAAATTGAAGATAAGCAGTTCAACACTTGCGAAAATGTAAGAACGAGTGCATTGAAGTGAAACTTCAATTACAAAAAGAGTTCGGCCTTACAAAAGAAGAGGTCTAGCCGACCGAACTCCAAGACAAATAAAAAAGTACAAGTCGCAAGTTCAACACTTGGCAAATTTATAAGGTACTTCATTACAAAAGGGAGCTCGGTTTGTATCATAGCCTATCCAACCAAGCACTAAAGCAAAAGTTGAAGATACTTCATTAACTTCCAAGTTTCATTACAAAAGAACTACTAAAGCAGAAGTAAAAGCAAAAACTCGAGGCAACCTAACAACTTACTCCTCGCGTTGCTCCTCCTCGTAGTGTCCATCCTCGCGGTGCTCCTCCTCTGTAGCATTGACAGTCTGCCTAACTAAGGAAGAGCTCAGCAAGAAAGGAGAAAGGCCAGAAGGATCAACATCCGTAGCTCCATCCCCCCGAGGCCTTCTCATCCTAATCCTTGCAGCGGTCTTTGAAGGGACTGGGATATCATCAATATCATAAAGAGGAGAAGCCTCTTCCATCTTAACAGCGCGCAGAGCCCCAGTCCAGCCCTTAGTAAAGATCTTGTCCCTCAGCTTCAAAATCTCCTCCGAATAGGTCTTTCTGGCCTCGTCATAGCCCCTTTGTTCGGCCTCATCCACCATCCCTTGATAATTAGCCTTTAAAGACTTTAGAGCCGCATCAGCATCTGCAGCCCTCCGCTCAGCCATGAACATCAGTGCTTCGGCCTTCTTCTTTGCATCTTCCATCTCCTTTAGATCCTCTCCGGCCGCCTTCAAGGACATATCAGCATCAGCCAACATGTTGATCGTCTTAACCTTCTCTTGCTCCTCACGATGCCGCCTTTCATCCATGATGTGCATCCTCTGAATGCGCTGCTACCAAACCAAAATGTCATATTCTCAACAACCAAATTTAAGGAAATGACAAAGACATAAAAGAAGACTTACTGCGGTTAGCATCTGCACTGAACCCTTGATCAACACATCGCTTGAAATGTTTTGCTCCGCCATATCCAAAGGTAGCAGCAATGTCTTTGATAAGTCAAAGGCCAAGTCGCTTGAGTAGATTGTGCTGTCCAATGTAGTGATTGCTCAGCCGTTATGCTCCAAGGGAGGCACCCATTCTTCAACCGAGCCCTGCTCATTAGAACCCCCAGCAATTTCTTTACCTTTGGACCTCTTCCTCTTTGAGGCCCTATCAGCGGGAGAGCAAGAGTAGCAACGGGAGGAGGAGGAACAACAACATGCTTTTTTCCACCCTTAGACCTCTCAATCGGTAGAGAAGGAACTCGTGTGTCGACCATCGAAACAGCTAGAAAGTCCTCATCATCAGATCCAAAGACTAAGTCATCAAGATTGAGCTTCTGGCGACGAGCCATTTCGTCTGCTAAGTCTGGCAACGGAGAGTAGCCTCTACTGAGTGATCCACTTGATGAATAAACAACAACAGAAGAGAAAGCTCCGGTGATATGACCAACTTGCTTTTCGGTTTCAATCTCAAGTGAGTCCCTCGAGAAGTCACTTACTTTGGGTTTCCGTTGGATGAAATGTCTGTAAGTTCGCACATAGTTAAGCAAATGCGGGGCTGACCGATCTTCGTACCTTAGTGCAACTTTGATATCCCTCGGATGCTCTTTCTCTGGCCTTCTTTTTAGCTTCTTTGAACCTGCAAGTACGAACAATAACACTTAAAAAAAATCACAGGCGATAAGCGAATGGATAAAAGGAAACAAAAATAAAGAATGACCTGGGTGGCCGTTCTCTCATGGAACTTGCTTCGATCGGCCCACCTCCTCGGCTGCAAACTTCCAATTACCTCTAACTTGAAGGAAATCAGAGCAATGCTTGTCGTTATCAGGAAGTTCAGTAACGAGTTGGAGGTCCAACGACCGAACTTTGACATAAAAGGTTTTACCGCCTTTATTACAACACAAGGAGTAGCAATGAAGGATATCCCAAATACCTAAGTCCAAGTCTAAGAGGTCGTTCAAGACCGAGATACCATTTACCACTCTAAATGTGTTCATTGATATTTGCATTGGTGTAAGTTCAAAATAAGAAAAGAATAGATGCAACAAAGGGTTTAACGGAAACCTAACAACCCCCTCTACGATGGAGGCAACTGAGAAGGGCATTGTGGTGCTCGTACATGACCGATCCGCGTCTACCGCCGCCAATGTCAACGTGACATCATTGGGAATGTTATATCTTCGGCGGAACTCATCCATTCCTGCCAGAGTGTCCACTAGGTTCCGAAACTTACCCATGGGAGGTGCGACGTTCCACCAAACAACTACACTAAGGATGACTTGCAAGGTTGGAGGTACAATGGCCGACCGAGCAACTGTATGCTAGACAACTCTCAATGTTACATTTAACCAAAAAAGTAATGGTGAAGCTGGAAAGGAAATACATGGGTTCTATGACTTACAGTGTCAAAATCAAGGGGAACTCGATGGCGAGCCTCTCCGATGAAGCAGTCCTATTGTGGCAATCAAGAGAAGAATTGTGAGTTGTAAAAAAAAAAAAAGAGAAAAAAAAAACAAAAGAAAAAAAAAAGAGAAAAAAGAAGAAAAAGAAGAAAGAAAAAAAAATTTAATCAAAAAATTAAATCAAAAAAAAAAGAGAGCAAAAAAAAAAAAAAAAAAAAAAAGAGAGAATAAATAAATAGATAAATAAATAATAGTGGAAGACTTACAAAATCAGTGAGCAAGAGGCAAAATGAACACGTTGTAAGTAACAGAATGGCGAAGATATTTTTTTGGCAGCAAACAACGAATGCCAACGGGCCGCCGGAAGATGAAGTTTGAAGAAGAGAATGCTGGGTTTGTCTCCGGACTCTAAAAATCTAATTCTCTAGAGTGAGAAAGTGAGGAGACCACGTTGTTGGTGCAAGCTGCAACCTTTCTAAACAGAAGTTTGGAATTTATAGAAAGAGGACTAGAGGTCAAGCTCAGATTTTTTAGATTTTTTTAAAGTTCCAACGAAGGAAAGCGTGAGAATAAAAACAAAGTCAGAGCTTTGTTCCAAAAATGGGTACTGCTGCTCCTGGAGTCAAAAAGTGAGGCAGCAAGGAAATGGGAAAAAATGGGTCTAGAAATTCAAATTTCTAGTGTGAGAAAGTGTTAAATAAGGTGGGTTTGCTTGTCTTCATTAAAAAACTCTGAAAAGGGCTTGCCTTCACGTCATGTTGACAACCCCCAAACTAATCAAATAAGGATGCGTGATGGCTCGACAGTCGAAGTGAGTGCATTAGACAGGGGCGAGCTTAAGGTTCGGAGACAAGGCCAAGATCACCGACAACCGAGCTGCGATGCTCACGGACAGGTCAACTGAAGCACTTTAGACTGAGCTAAAGGACACTATTTCAAGGTGGTGCACAAATCAAGTTCCATTGCCAGCTTTGGTAGTTCTGTAAACTGTTTACGCCTTCAAATCAGCAACGTATCACTTTGCTCTACAGATACATTTGATTCATTGGATGCCAGTACTGAAGATGATGGTGGCCAGCCGAGCGCGACACTGAAAAAATGAAACCGAGCACAAATTGGAGATCACTACAAAGATGAAATCTGAGTGCGAACGATAATCGAATGGCCGGACTCATTCGTCGATGACGACGAACCAAGCTAGTGACTGAGCTGTGAATTTAATGTGATGCTCCTCTAAGGCCGAGCAATGGCAAACCCACGGCTGAACAACAGTCCAATCGAACAACGAATACCACAGAGGAAATATGCTGCTCGGTATGAAAAAAGATGACGACCGAATGTGAACGAACTGAGTAGAAATGGAGGAAGCCGAACTACGCAGAACAAGAATTGCAAGACCAAAATAAAAAGATCAAGTTGGGCAAGTGTGTACGTAAATTATATAGGAGTTGTTCAGGCCCATCAAGTGTCAGAATTGGCTTGACTTAACAACAGTCCAACCGAACAAAAAAGATGGCCAAGGAGGAAAAGTGCTTCTAGGTGTGAAGAAAGTTTATAACCGAGCAGAGGAGATGAAAAATGAGCCGAACAATTGTTTTGCCAATTATGTTCAGACAAGATGGAGCATGACTGACCAAGCACTGAGCATCACTTTTTCATTTCTTAAATGGGACCGAGCAGACAAAACTTATTGTTGTCTATCCTGGTTGGAAAATGCATTAGAGCATGTTAGACAATTAGTGCAAGAAAATGATCAGTACGTGGCCTACCAAACATTTCCATAAGCAAACTTACAAAATTTGATTTGGAGTAGCAAGTTTGTAGGGCCCACATCTATTTCACCAAGTGCAAAACAATGCCAATCACCCAGCAAGTAGGATTTGCATGATATTACCATGCATAGCAACCAAGGTGTGGCCCACAAGGCATTACCCATCAACATTGTCAAAACAAGTTCAAAGTTGGCTATGTCAAGCAACGACGCTCAGCCAACTGAAAAAACACCAAGCTAGACAATTACAAGGCTAGTGAAGACACATTTAGTTTGGGGGCACAACTGAGCTACAAAACATTGGGTAGACGCAAACGTTGGACCGAGCAATACTTTTGAATCTAACTCACGGAGCTCAAATTAAGTTGTGATCAACCAAACTTCGAAGTTTGTGACAAAATTGGCTTCCGCTTCGCCAAACGTAAGCACAAGCCAGGGGACAAATGAAGTGGGTAAAAATTAATCAAGTCTTGGTGCTAGGCCCAATGCGATACTCACTCCAAGGTGGAGCTAGGTCGGACCTCAGCCTTATGGCTAACACTTGCTCCGAAACAAGACAATCATAGGAATTCGTTCCAATGTACGAACGTCACTCCAAAGTGGGCTGAGCAACATGGTGGACCTTCTGGATGGATAGAACTACTCCGAAGTGGGTTAAGTAACATGTTGGACCTCCTAGTTGGACAACCGTTCTAGAGCAGACCAACTTAGAGAAAGCCAATTTACTGAAGATCTTTCTTGGGCCCACAAGAGACAAACAACTCTACTCCTCTCCCTCTGTATGAACAGAACGTGGAGACATAGAGGTGCAGAGGGACAAGGTGCATATATGACAGACTTGCATCTAAATGGCAGGCGGAGTGGTCGTCCTCCTCCAATTAGAGATGTCCGCTGATGAGACAAACAAAACAATCCTATACCCGAGTGTCAGGTGGAGTGGTCGTCCTCCTCCAATAGGAGACGACCACAAATAAGACGCATTGGACAGATGGCGGAGAGAGAAGGACTTGAACGACAAACAACCTTCTCCTATAAAAGGTGAGCACTATTCACTCTCAAGGGATCCGAAAATCCACACACTCAACTCATATACACTCTCTGCATTCTCTCTTCTTCCTCTCCCTGAGTTGCTGACTTTACCATCGAAGGGGCAGCTTCACCATTTGTTATTCCTTGCAGATCTTCAATTCCTAGCGCACGTTGTTCTTCCACGAAGTTCAACCCTTCTTCATAGGGTGGAAATCACCCCGCACAGTGATCATCAATTTAAATTGGTATATAGTTTCAGGGTCAATGATTGTTGTAGCTACTTTATTACAAAATTATCTCATGTAGTCCAAAGGTTGCTTTAGTGACTCATGAAAGTACTTTGAGAGGGGGAGAATTTTTTAGTTGAATTATTTTAATTTATGACTGACAATTCTAAACTAGCTCCCCTCCGGAGTAATAAATAAATTTTGAATACCTATAATTAATCATAAATTATAGTCATATTTATTTGAAAATATAATTTTAAAATTAAATTAATAATTTAATAAAATAAATAATGATATATTTAATTAAAAAATTTGAGTCTAGACAAATAGTCCACTTGAAAATAATATGTATTAGAATGAATAATGAATATTTATATGTTTATAATCAAACTGTTGCGTGGATTTTACTTGTAACGAAAAAAAAGTTAATTGTAAACGCCCCATCAATTTTTGTTTACACAAGCCTTATTGGAAGTCTGGATGTGGGTTGTTTGGAAAAGCAAATCTCAAATTTGTTGGATCAATTAATATGATCACACTTATGACTAGGCATTCTTATATATATATATATATATATTAGTGTGAGATTAGGCTACAAATTTGGTAGTACAATCAATAACAGAAAAAGCTTCACTTGGTTTTTTTATAAATTTTATATATCTTCAGAATTTTTCAATCATAATACCAACACTTGATATCACTATTTAATAATAAAATATTATATATTATAAAATTTTAATTATTCATTAACTCAACTCACTAATAATGAACATATTCTCTTCAGTCCATAAGGTAGATTGGACGGTATTGTTCGGATCACATGTCTTACTTTGTTGATCCAAACCATTAATTATTTAAGCCGCATTATTTAGCTCATCCAAAAAATATAAGTATATGGGAAAACATATTTAAAATTTGAAGGAATTAACAAACAAAATTTAAATTTGAACTATAGGTTCAAATATTAAATATATATTTCTTTTTATATACATAACATTTTTCATCATATAAATATATATGCATATATATATATATGAATAGGGCTTCAATGCAGTCTATTCATCTTTTGGATTCTGGTGTCGATATCACTAACGAAAAAAATTAAGTTGATTGGATAATATTAACTATATAATTTCATCACTTGAAAAAATTGATTGTATATTTTTAAAGATCTTACTATTGAACCTTTTGTGGATTGTCAATAAAAAACACATAATATTAAAATAATTATAATTGCAATGCACATTTCACATATAATTTTTGAAGATAAAATATCTTAGTGCATCTCCAACCCAATCCTTTCATCAGGAGGATGAAAATAAATTTTTTTATTCAAAAAGTAGAAAAAGTAAATAATTTTTGTTCATTAACAAATATTTAATTTTGAAATTTTTGTAAAATATATTTAATATTATACTCATTTTAAATGTATAATTTCACCCTTTCTAATGATGCCAATTTTATAAAAATTAAATTTACATATTAAAAGTTATTTGTAATATAATAAAAAATATAGAATAAATAATATTTTAGAAGGGATCCTCTATTTTTCATCATCTCTTCAAATATAGAGGATCAATCCATCCTCCTTCTAAATAAAGATGAATTTAGAAGATGAGTTGAAAGAGCAAATCCTTCCAATATAAAATTATAGAGGATCGACTAGAGATGCTCTTATGTATAAACAAAAATAGAACATTCAGATAGTGCTCCATCAGTCCACACCGCAACGCTCTAATCTGCAATTCAATTCACTTTATTCTCCTTCAAGTCACCACAGCACTGAAAGTCACGATGCTTTTCATTCTTTAGAGCATTGTTTGGTTACTTTTAATATTTTTTAATTTCCCAACTAGGCAAGAGAATTGTTTGCTGGCAAGAGGGCGTCACCCCCATAATACACATGTTTTGCTACTATGACAAAAATTAAATATAGAATAGAATATCAAATATATATGAATGGATAAGATTTTATAATATTTATTAATAAAATTTATTTTTAAAAAATCCTAACTATTCATATATATTCTTTATTTAATTCTGAGATGGATTTTTATATTACTTGATTTATTAAAAACATATTTTAGCAATCACATTCATCACACTTCATGGCATTTGGTTTTTATGCGACTTGTAGCAACTTCTTTGCACATTTCTTTTGACCATTGACTTGGAACTTTCTTCACCCAAAAAAATATGAAAAAAAGAAAAAGTTAGTGAATTTAAATAAAAAAAAAAAAAGTTGAAAAGTAGAAGAAAAATAAATTATAGGTTGTAAATTCAAATAGAGTCCAAGACGGTATTTGATAAAACTTAAAATTAAAAACTAAAGATTGCAAATTAAATATTAAAAATTGAATGTTGAATTTTTTAAGCTACAAAATTATTTGATAAAAATTTAAATACTGAATTAAAAATAATTTGTTTGATATGTATAAGATCAAATTTAAATTTTGAAATTATATATTTTAATTTTTATATTGTGATGGTAGTGATAGTGGTGGTGGTGATGTTATGATGGTGGTGGTAGGGTAGTGGTGGCGGTGGCATGGCAGTGGCGTTGGTAGCGATGGTGGTGGTGGTAGCGGTAATGGTAGTGAAAGCGATGATAGTATTAATAAAATGATGATAATACTTATAGCAATAGTGATGAATGTGGTGGTGCCTGTGGTGATGGTGGCGGTAGCGGTGGCGTGATAGTAGTGGTATGATGGCAGTGGCATGGTGATAGCGATGGTAGTAATAGTAAAATGATAGTGGTTTTTATGGCAACACTAATAATGATGATAAAAGTTGTGGTGGCGGTGACAGTGGTAGCGGTAACAGTAGCGGTAGCGGTGGCAGTGGCAGTAGCGATGGTGGTGGTTGTGATAGTGGTGGTAATGGTGATTGTGGTGAGCTTGTAATAGTTCATATCAATGTCTATGTTTAATATTAATAAATTCAGTTAGAATTGAATAAATTTCATATGATTTAAAAGTTTATTAAATTTTAGTTTATATTTTAAAATATACTTAAATTTTGAAGTGATATTATTATTAGTTGTAGTTATCAAACGGATTTAATTGATTGTCACTTAATAGTTAATACATTTAATTTTATGTGTAGAATTTGATTATCATACACCCTTAAGATAATATTTTATTTTCTAACTACTTTTCAGATAATTTTTTGAGTCTTCTAGCATTGTTGAAATTACGAAAGTTCCATGACACAAATTTATAAAGGGTAAACTACCAATAGGTCCTACTTTGGAGATTATTACCCAATAAGTCCTACTTTGGAGACTTATTACCCATTAAGTCCTTTTGATAAATTTATTAAGTGATAAAGATAAATTTATCAGTCTTTTATTTTTATGAATAAATTTATAGTGATAAATTTATCAGTCTCTTTGTTTTTATGAATAAATTTTTAGTGATAAATTTATCACTCTCTTATTTTTATAGTGTTAAATTTATTAGTTAGGACCTGTAGGTAAATAAATCTAGTTAATAAGACTAATCGGTAAGTATCCCATTTATAAATTTCTAAGTTGCACAAAAGTTTCATTAATCCTACAAGTTTTGTGTGCCAACCAATGACGTCACTGAGTGACGTTTCAGATGTTATTTTATTTATTTAAATTTTTTTTTTTTCTTTTGGGCCTCCAAACTCTACATCCATTTTCATAAGTAAAAGAAAAAATATTGAAGCCGATTTGCAGAGATGTCTAACCAAATTCCTTGTAGGAAATAAATTTTTGTAAAAGAAGAGTTTCTTAGTTTTTGAAACTGCAAAAGTTTTGAGTTTTAAAAACTGAGAAGTTACTTAATTTTAATTTTTTTTTTTACAAAGATTAAGAAATTTCATGAAATTTTTTAAAATTTGAAACCAAAAAATTTCTCAAGCTAAGAAAATGTTGTTGGAACTCAATTCTAAAAATTCAAAATTGAGAAAATTGCATTTTTGTTTGTAAAATTTTTCAGAGTTATTTTTATATTTTTCAAAATTGTTTAATGAACTTATTTAATAAGGATCTAGCTTGACAATCTCGATAAGTATTTACATTTTTTTTTTTCCATTTTTGACAACCAGAAAATTGAGAAACTTTTCTCAATTATAGGTTTTGAAAAATAATTGGCACACCTAATTTATCACCTCTAAAAATCACTCTTAGTGATGTTGTATGACAAGTGTCAAATTTTAATATGTCAAACATTCTATCATAAAGGGTCTAACATCAATGCCACATCATTAGGGTCATTTAAGGGGTGATAAATCAGAAGGATGTAGCATTGTTGATAAGTTTTTAACAATACATATAGCAAACTTTTGAGAGTTAAATTTTCTTTGTGAAATACTAAAACTAAACTGAAAACAGAGAAGAAATAAATGAGAGAATAAAGGTGAAAAAAAATTGCATAAATATATATGTGCAAGTGAGAACCACTCTAAAGTATGTATTAAGATCTTGAATTTGAGTAGAAATTTGTGAAGAAAAAAGGAAAAATAAAATAATCGTGAAAGAAAAAGTGAATGACATAAAAATTAAAATTGTTTCCCTTCTCTCTCTCCTCCTCTCCCCCCCCCCCCCCCCCAATCATACATCCTTACATAAATTTAAGAATTAAACACATGTTAAGTAGGTATTTTAATTACAAAAAATATTCACAAATTGAATTTTTATATAAAAAATTCCAATGATATAATGTATTCATAATATTTTTGATTTATGAATAATAATAATGAATGTTTTGATATGAAATGAAAACATCACCAAAAAAAAAAAAAAAAACCCTCTTAGGTGAGTATTGGAGAATGGTTCACGAATTAAATTTGTATACAAAAATGTATTAATAATATTTTTAAAATTATGAGTGAAATATTTTAATTTTAAATTAAATATTAACAAAAGACATAATTTTGTATGGGAGTCAATTGTACAAAATCTATAGGATGTCCCATGGTGCAATTGTTAGATAATTTCACTGCGATGTTAAGCGTCGTGAATTAAAATTACGAAAACAATATAAGATGACATATATTTGACATTTTTCAAACCCCATGTAAAATTGTAGGTTCAAATTCTATGTAGTTTGATACTTTTTGATTAATTCTTTCGCATTATTAAAGTTGTTTTGAGTGATTGTTGGTTTCGGTAGTTTCTTAGATGATAATTGAATTGGGCCAGGTCATTTTTGTGTGGTGATAGTTGGGTTTATAGATATACATTATTAAATTATAATTGTTTAATTTTATGTAATTATTTTATATTTATAATTAATTTTTTATCGATTATAGAAAAAAGCCCACATTGGAGATTTCTAGGGCTGAGCAAGGAATCCGTGAAATCCGTAATCCGATCCAGTCCAGTCCAATCCGATAGATTTGGATTGGTTTTTTTAATCCGCGGTTCGGTTCCGGATTGAAGAATTAAAAATCTATAGTCCACGGATTGGTTCCGGATTGAACCCCACGGTTCCGGATTGGAACCAATCTGGACCGTATACAAATAGTCTATATTTTTATTATACACCCCCCCATAGTATCTTCTCTTATTCTTTATAAAATCTAAACTCAAACTTAAAACCGTGTAATATCTTCTTTTATTAGTTTTGTTTGTTAGTTTTTAGTTTTAATTTATAATTGTCTAAATACTTATGGTGAAACCAGTTTTCTTATGGTTGTTTAAATTCTAGAACAGTATGTCATTATTATAAAAAAAATATATGTTGTTATTGTGAAACTAATATAGCGCTATGTTTATATTTTTATGAAATTAAAATATTATATATATATTTTTTTTTATTTAATTATGTGAATCCGTGATCTTAAACCGATCGAATCCGTATTTAGATGAATTGGTTCGGATTGGTTTCATGATTTAAATGGATTGGATTGGTTCTAATTTTTTAAGAACCGTAGATAACGGATTAGTCCTGATTTTACCCCAATCCGATCCAATCCAGACCATGCTCACCCCTAGGAATTTCTGCATTCAAAATTAAGTAATTGAAGTCACAGAGCTGATGTTCAAAATTAATTTGGTAACTATGATGGTGTCATTGTCCTAGATGGTGACTGGAGGGAGCTCAATCCAAAAGTCATGTTTGGTTAGTTGGATGGATTGGATAAGTAAAGATTAGTGGCTTAGTTTTGGAAGTATATTAAAAAATAATTTTTTGATTTTTTTAGACTTTTTTTAAAAGAACGTGCAAAAAAAAAAAAAAAAAAAAAAAAAAGGAGGTAATGTAATAAAAAAAATCAAAAAGCTAATAAGTTTGCTTTTAACTTAGTTGTCAAAAGAGGCTAAAAAATGTGTATCCTATATTTGTTTAGTTATCAGACACCATTTGGTATCCCCTACAAAAGTGCACCTTTTTTTAAAAAAATTTTAATTTTTTTAGGTCACATCACTTATTTATTTTTTGTACAATTTTTAGTAAAATCAAAAAGTATACTTATTTAAATCATCACAAGCGCCCTCTAGATGTCAAGAAATGACTAATTTATTAAATTTTATGCTTGTTTGGTATATTATGAAGAAAGATAACTATTAAAAGACAGTTTTGCCTTTTTGTATTACTAAATAATAACAATACTAAATCTAACTTATAAATTTTATTTTATTTATTAGATAGAACTTTTAAAAAATTAAATAAATAGAACATCAATAAAAATTAAATAAATTTATTTTATTTTTTAGTTGTGACTTTTAAATTTTATTTTAATATGTATAATACATAATAAAGCTAAATAATTTGTCTATGTAATAGTGGAAAAAGAAATTCTTTATCCCACAATTTCAAGAAAAAAAAAATTGAATTTTTATCTCATCATTTAAAAAAAAATAATAATAAAAATTAAGATATATGTACTTGGAAGTAAAAGTAATTTTTTACAATTAATCTCATGAGATTGTTATGCCACTATTTATATCCCACCTCCGCATCCCCTATATGAAAGATATGAAATCTGATTAAACTCTTCATCGGACTTACAAACTTTTACCAAGCAATAGACTCTCCATAGAACGGACATACCAATCCCCCCCCAAGGGATAGAATCCTATAGATTTATTTCACACTCAGCCACCTAAGATAACCACACCCACACCCACACCCACTGCATTACGCAACACCTTCACACACCTGAATTATACACTTAAAGTGGGATGGTGACTGTTAATTTGACTAGAATTTACACACACACACACACCCACAGCCAAAGGGGTGGGTCTTTAAATTTGGGTTCACACACTGGCACTGCATATATACCTTCAAAGAGACCACAACATTCTGTATAAATATATCCTCATCTTTTCCTCTCCAACTCAAGAAAACTCAACACAGCACAACAAAACTCTCACTTCAGAGAGAGAGAGAGAGAGAGAGAGAGAGAGAGAGATGGCAGATAAGAGAGATAAAATCAAGTGCAAGCTAGAAGAGGAGAATTGTAGTGGAGGAGAGGATCGAGAACAGACCGATTCCAAACGGCGTTTCAAACCGAAGAATGGAAGCGTGATTCCAGTACCCAGGAAGTCGGTGAAGGAGATGATGGCTCAACTTGTTATCGATTCTCTTACTTCCAAAAACAACCACCACAACTCAAATTGATTTCCATTCCAATCCAATACACCCCGTGATATCCATATATCATTGTAATATTTCACTAACATCAACTATACCCATAGATATGTACTCAACCTCTTATTTACTGATGAAACTGTACTTTTCATTTCTCCATATATATCTTCTATATTATATGTATATGATGTTGTGGGAATTGAAAAATATTTATCTTAAATCAATTTTATAGAATAATATTGAAAACAAAACAGATTCTAAAAAATAGGTTTTACAATTTAATATATACTATATATACATATATATAACAGAATAAGTAAAAGATGAAAAGATTCAGTAAATAGCCCGTGTGATTGTGAGAGGCACGTCAAAGACGCTGTCCTAAAGTCGTTATGCGCTCCCTTCGTGCAGGTTCTAACGATCACAAACGACTCCAAGATACAACCCAAGAATTCACAGGAATCTGATATAATGCACAGTTATACCAGAAGAATTTGTCAAGTCTGTTTCAGTAGTCCAGAAATATGGAAGATATAAAATACTGTAAAGAGAAGAAGGAGAGAAAGAGAAAACAAAGTACGTTGTTTTTTTCCTGAGTAAGAGTCATATTTTAAATAGACTCCTTGATGTCTGTTGGGAACAGACGTACCCATTCATTTTTGAAAAACAAATACAAGTTTAAAATTCAAACAAATAATACTATTAAAATAAATAAATAAATAAATACAAACAATAATAACAAAATAAAATAAATAAAGTTTTGAAGCTTTAGGAAATCTCCAACAATCCCCCACAAGATTCAAAACTTTGTAAATCGTTAAATAAATAAAAAAAAACATAATAAAAATATGGGCAACTTTAAAACCATACAATGGGTGAAGGTGTTGTTCAAACTTGAACCTCACTTAGTGTTAACAGTTTCATTCTGAAAGAATCTTAGTGAACCAGGTCTTGAACTAAATCCTTTTTAGCAGAATTCAACATGTTACACGTATGGTATGAAACATAACTGTGGCGCGGGTTAGCACTATTAGCAGCCATGTGCTCAATCTTGATTCTCATGAGAGTTTTAGGAAATAGCCCTATTTCCACAGTCGCGGCTTCACGACGCTCTCACTTAGGTGAATCCTCCAAAGATAGAAGTGACGGATGTCTATCTTGCGAGAGTTTGCCCGCCTCGGATTCATTTAGAGTAAAAACTCTTAACCATCACATTTACATCAACACTAATATCTTAGGGATGAGCAGGAGAATATAATTTAATAAAGTCTCCTTCCTTAAAGTGCTGGAATACAAGTCACACTATAAGGATTGTTCCTACCCATTGAACTTCCTTCATGGGATCTCCAATCACAGAAGTCGGGTTACTTCCTTAATTGACTCCTTATGGGCTTAGACCCATCCCCCTCGATAAATCTAAGACTACACTCTTAGATAAACCTTTTGTTAACTGATCAGCAATATTCTTTTTAGATTTCACAAAATTCAAAGATACAACATTTTTATTCACCAAACTTTTTATAGATTTATACCTTACTTGCATATGCCTATTCATCTTTTTATTAGTATGTGTTTGTTTCACAAGTTCTATTACAGCTCTATTATCGCAATGTATGGAAATAGCAGGTATAGGATTTTTCACAAGTGAGACATCAAGGAGTAAATTTTTAATCCACTCAGCTTCAATACACGTAGTGTCTAAGGCTATAAGTTCTGATTCTGTTGTACTTCTAGAGATAACGGTTTGTTTTTTAGAACCCCATGATACTGCAGCTCCACCTAACATAAATATATACCCGGTAGTAGACTTAACATCTAAGTTATCTGTTATCCAATTAGCATCGCTATAACCTTCTACCACATTAGGAAAACCACTAAAGCAAAGTGAATAATCTAGAGTTCCTCTTAAATATTTAAAAACTCTTTCCACAGCAATCTAATGATCTTTACTAGGATTATGAGTATGTCTACTTAATCTCCCAACAGCATAGGCAATATCAGGTCTAGTCTTATTAGCAATATAGAGAAGTGATCCAATAATTTGAGAATATCTAAGTTGAGCTACAGGTACACCATTATTTTTCTTCAAATTCATGCTAGGATCAAAAGGAGTTGAAACAGGTTTGAGATTATAATAATCAAACTTTTTTAACATTTTCTCTAGGATTCTAGATTGATTCAATGTAATACCTTTGGTTGTTTTCTCTAATTTCATACCCAAAATTATATAAGCTTCTCCTAAATCTTTCATATCAAATTGTGAAGATAAATAAGATTTCACATTTTTAATTATCTCTAAATTAGTTCCAAATAATAAGATATCATCAACATATAAACACAAAATAATACATTCTCCATTATCTTCTTTATAGTATACACATTTGTCATGTTCATTAATCTTAAAACCAAATTCTAGAATTATCTTATCAAACTTTTCATGCCACTGTTTAGGAGCTTGCTTAAGTCCATACAAAGATTTAACCAACTTGCAAACTTTATGTTCTTGTCCTTTAACCACAAAACCTTCAGGTTGCTCCATATAAATTTCTTCATCTAAATCTCCATTTAAAAAAGCAGTTTTAACGTCCATTTGATGAATTTCTAAATTATAAATGGATGCTAGAGCAATTAAGATTCTAATGGTTGTAATCCTAGAAACATGTGAATAGGTATCGAAATAATCTATACATTTCTTTTGTGTAAATCCCTTGGCTACTAACCTTGCCTTATATTTTTCTATACTTCTATCAGGTTTTAATTTCTTCCTAAATACCCATTTGCAACCGATAGCTTTACTACCAGGAGGTAGGTTAGTCAACTCCCAAGTATTATTTTAAAGAATAGATTCAAACTCACTATTAATGGCTTCCTTCCAAAATGGTGCATCTAAAGATGATATAGTTTCTATAAAAGTATTTGGTTCTCCCTCAGTTAAAAAAGTATAAAAATCATCTCCAAAGGTTTTCTCTATTCTAGTTCTCTTACTTCTTCTAGGTTCTATGTTTAGATGTTCAGAATCATCTCTCAAAGGAATAACACTAGTACTAGGAGTAGAAATTCTATTTACAACCTGATTTGATATCCTAGTTTTATATGGAAAAATATCTTCAAAAAATGTAGCTTCACGAGATTCAATTATTGTATTATTGGTAATTTCACTAATTTCAGAACTTATTACTAGAAATCGTTTAGCACTACTATTTTGAGCATATCCTAAGAAAACAATATCCACAGTTTTAGGTCCTATTTTCTTACGTTTATGTTCTGGAATTGCTACTTTTGCTAAACACCCCCACACTCTTAACATTTTAAGATTAGGTACTCGTTTTTTTTCAGATTTCATAAGGTGTTTTATCATTGTCATTTACTATTACTCTATTTAATATAACACAAGCAGTGAGTATTGCTTCCCCCCACAAGCTCTCCGGTAAACCAGAACTAATTAGCATTGCATTTATCATATCCATAAGAGTTCTATTTTTCCTTTCAGCTATCCCATTAGATTGTGGAGAATAAGGTGGGGTTACTTCATGAATAATTCCATGTTCTTCACAAAAAGTACTAAGGGTACCTACATTATATTCACCTCCTCTATCAGATCTAAGTTTCTTAATCTTTCTTTCTAATTGATTTTCTACTTCAGTTTTATAAATTTTAAATTTACTAAACACTTCATCTTTGGTTTTAATTAAATATAAGTAACAAAACTTAGAACAATCATCTATAAAAGTTACAAAATACTTATTTCCTGCTCTAGTTAGTGGTCTATTAGAATCACAAACGTCACTATGTATAAGGTCTAAGAGTTGTGAATTTCTTTGTACAGATTTATAAGGTTTTTTAGGTTGTTTTGCTTGCACACATATTTCACATTTGCGTTTAACATCAATAGATGATTTAGGTACTAATTCTAAATCCATCATTTTCCTAATTTTCCTTAAATTCACATGTCCAAGTCTTTTATGCCATAAATCACAAACTTCAATATTGAAAATATTATGAGAGATATAATTAACTTCAAAAGATACATTCAATTTAAATAAACCATCACATATAAAACCTTTACCAATAAAAATATCATTTTTACTTATTACAATTTTATTCGATTCCATTACAATTTTGTAACCTAACTGTACTAAACACGATCCACTAATAAGATTTCTTCTAACTTCAGGAACATATCGCACATCTCTCAAAGTTAAGATTTTTCCAGAAGTCATCTTCAAATCTATATCTCCAATGCCAAGTATTGGTGCAATTGATCCATTTCCCAAAGTTACACTTCCTCCACTTGATTTCTGGAAAGTTTTAAAATAATCACAAGCAACACACACATGTATATTAGCCCCAGAATCTAACCACCAATCTTGATATTCAAAAGTAGAATTAATTTCAGGATTATACCTAAAAGATGGTCCAGCAATTTCTTCTTTTCCCAAAACCATATTCACTTGAGCATTATGACCTTGATTTCTTTGCTTATTGTTGAACCTTGGTTTATACTCATTAGTCTTCTTAAAAAAACAATCTTTAGCATAATGATTGGCTCTTCCACATACATAGCACAACCTCTTGCCACTCCCTTGTCCCTTAAAATTACTAGCATTGGCTTGGTAATTGTTATTATGGTGTTTGCCATTTTGACCTCTAGATTTAAACTTAAGCTTGTTCTTGAAAATTTTACCTTTAGGTCGAAAATTATTCTTATTGTTGGAACTATTCTTATTCCCATTCTCCACCACATTTACTTTAGGCGTTTTCTCTTTTCCAGTTTCTAGATTTGATCTATGTTTCTCTTCCACCCTAAGTGTATTGATTAATTGAGTTAATGACAGATCTCCTTGTTTGTGCCTAAGACGCTTAGCAAAGTCATTCCAAGATTGAGGTAATTTATCGATAAGGCAAGACACTTTAAACTCCTCACTAAAAGTTGTCCCTTTCTTTTCTACTTTTCTAAGTAGTTCTTGAAACTCATGAATTTGGTCTCCTACAAGCATGTCATCTTTCATTTTATAATCATTAAAATTAGAGACAAGGAACCTATCAATACCAGCATCTACAGTTCCATATTCAGCCTCTAAGGTTTTCCATAGTTCTTTTGCAGTCGAGGTGGTCAACTGATATACATCATATAAATGGTCAGATAACACACTAAGGATTCTATTATAACAATGAAATTCGATTTGTTCGGGTGACAACCAAGATCCAACAAAATCTTGATCTTCTATGGCAGACATAAGACCCAACACGGTCAACCAATATTTTGTTTGTGTTTTTTTTGTTTACAAAGTTAATTCGTGTGTAGTTTTATTATTATTGTTCTTTGGTAAAAACTGTTTGTGTTTTTTTTTTTTTTTTTGTTTACAAAGTTAATTCGTGTGTAGTTTTATTATTATTATCATTATTATTAATTATTCTTTGGAAAGTTGTAGAGTAAAATAAAAAATTTCACATGATAAATCATATTGTTTAGATTCATGATATTTAATTAGCATTGTACATGTTATAAATTATTGTGTTTAGATTTGATCTGTATAAAAATTTTGTCACATTTTATCAATTCCTAAATTGTTGGCAATTATTTTTGAATTTCAAATTTAAATAACTTTTGTGATTGTTTCATTGCTGTCTCTTATAGATTTTATAATTGTCTACTCTCTTGTACTTTAACTAATTTATTTTTATGGCTAATCTAGAAGAAACTGTTAGTGTGAAACTTGAAAAATTTAATGGTAACAATCTTTGGCGTGCCTCTCACAATCACACAGGCTATTTACTGAATCCTTTCATCTTTTACTTATTCTGTTATATATATGTATATATAGTATATACTGAATTGTAAAACCTATTTTTCAGAATCTGTTTTGTTTTCAATATTATTCTATAAAATTGATTTAAGATAAATATTTTTCAATTCCCACGACAATCTAAAGTCGTTATGCGCTCCCTCCGTGCAGGTTCTAACGATCACAAACGACTCCAAGATACAACCCAAGAATTCACAGGAATCTGATATAATGCACAGTTATACCAGAAGAATTTGCTAAGTCTGTTTCAGTAGCCCAGAAATATGGAAGATATAAAATACTGTAAAGAGAAGAAGGAGAGAGAAAGAGAATAGAGTACGTTGTTTTTTTCCTGAGTAAGAGTCATATTTTAAATAGACTCCTTGATGTCAGAAGAGCAGGCGTGGAAATGCATTTATCCATTCATTTTTGAAAAACAAATACAAGTTTAAAATTCAAACAAATAATACTATTAAAAGAAATAAATAAATAAATACAAACAATAATAACAAAATAAAATAAATAAAGTTTTGAACCTTTAGGAAATCTCCAACATATGAACCCTTTTGGTTGATTTGATGAATGGATAGTGTCTTTTGCTTTGATCTATGTTTTATCAGTTTCTATTTAAATGTATCACTTAATTAACATTCATGCTACAATATCCATCTCATATATATTCCATAATACATGGTTTGATCTATGTTTTATCAGTTTCTATTTGATCCTTTTTTTTTTTTTTTGTGTGTGTGTGTGTGTAAAAAATACCAATAGTTATAAAGAGTTGGTTATTTCGGAGTACTTTTTCCTTTCCTTTTCTTGGACCTTCATATTTATGAATATGACCCAAAACCATTTTCAGGCTCATTTATATATAATATATAGGATAAATTACAATTTGTTTTGATTATGTTTGGTCACTTTTTTACTTTGATCTTTAAAATTTATTTTTTCTCATTTTAGTCCATTTATTTTTGAAGTTTTTCTTAGTTTACTTTTAAATCTAACTTCTGTTAAAATTTGACAGAAAATAACACATTGATAATTGCATGATATAAAAATATTTTATATATAGTTCACACCTCTAATACAAACTCAAAATTCAATATAATAATATTTATTTATTTTTTTAAGTTATGTGATAGTTATCAAGTCATTTTTTGTTTAATTTTGAACAGAATTAATTTTAAGAATAAACTAGAAAAAAAAAATTGAAATATAAAAGGTTAAAATGAGAAAAATCCAACTTTAAAGAACAATTTGGAAACTTGGTTAAAAAGTCAACTTTTTGGCTTTTTAACTTTTTTATATAAAAAAAAAGTCGCAAAAAGTCAGCTTTTTTCATCAAAAAAGCCACCAAAAAACTAAAAAAGCCAAAAAAAAAAAAAAAAAAAAAAAAATTTACTAATTTTTCAAAACACCACTAAGCATCAAATTAAGAAAGTAACCAGACATAAAGAGAGAAAAATATATATGTGAAAAATTTCAACAAACCACCACTATCGACACTTCTCTTTCTATATCTTCATCGGATATTGCTGAATCAATTCTTTTGAAATGTTCAAAATTTGTCGAAAAAGTTATTGGTCAGTAGTAATAATACAGTCATTTTTTATTTTCAGGGATAGAATGGAAGAGATTGATAGTGAGGGGATTGATAGTAAATGGATTAATAAAATTGTATCTGTTTTGATGATAGTTATTGGTATAGAGATTGTTAAACTATTTTTATATAAAATAATCAAACAAATAAAATTATGGTTTTTACTTACAAAAAATACAAAAACATTAAACATTACTGTTTTAAAAAAATGCCAAAAAAAAAAATTTACAATTGATCGGCTGGACGATCGGGCAAATGTCCGATAACACCTTAAGCCGAACAGACTAACTTCTAATACCATTTCCTCACCCAGATTGTTAATCCGCTCGCCAAGACCTTTTACAATCCCAATGGACTACCAATCTAGAGTACCATAAACAAAACAAACATAATATATGATTACTGTTCATCATTGTTTGTTCGCTTCGGAGTGCTATAGGGGCAAACAAACAGATCCTTAATGGTATGTTATGACAAACAATTATGGAGTAGTGTTTATATTTTAATAAAAATTTTAATTGATATGACTTATGGTTGAGAGTCCAAAATTAAAATTACGTGTTAGTTTGGAAAGTGAGTTGACTTTTTAATTTTTTAACTTTTTAATTTTTTAGTTATTTTAATTTAGGGATAAAAATATTGTTTAAGGGATTTTTTGATTTTTTGTGAGAGAAAGAATGTAATGATTATGAATTGGATGTGATATTTTATCTTATTGGACTAAAAAGTCGTGTTTGGAAATAGGTTTTTTTAATAACTTTTTGATTTTTTTGGCTAAAATATGATGTAAAAAAATTAGTATGTTTGAGATGACTTTTAATTTTTTAGGAAAATATATGCAAAAAATAGAAAGAAAAGAAAATTTTTTGACTTTTTAATATAGGTATAGTCTTAGGTCTCGTTTGGCAAGTGACTTTTTTAGTTAAAAATTCAATAAAAAAATTAAAAAGCCAACAACTCATACCCAAAAATTAAAGATTCTTTTTTTTTTTTCTATTTTTTGTATATTTTTTTGTAAAAAGTTAAAAAGTCATTTTAAATATATTAATTTTTTTATATTATATTTTAAATAAAAAATCAAAAAATTATTAAAAACACCTGTCCTAGACGAGACCTTAGACATTTTGCGCGGGTGAAAACCTGAGCTCAGGGTCAGTCTTCCTTCTTACAAGGAATGTCTAGTGACTGACCAGGTGCATAAACAACGCACAAATTATGGTCGGCTGTAACTGACGTTATTTATCATTTGATTTATGACGCAATAAATCTTCTTCTTAATACATTTAAAAAAATATTTTTAATATATATTCTTGATAAATAAATTCTTATGGGTAAGTAGCGCCTCAACAAAAGAATCAGTTGCCAGTCTAAAAAAAAAAAAAAAGAATCAGTTGAATTATATTTTGCGACTATCTTTTTAAAAAATCTTATATAATATAATATTTATAAATATTTGGAGACAAATTATTAGAATTTAGTGATAGAGGATCAATGACAATAAAAAAAAATAATTACTCGAATGAGAGACATCATTAACTGTTACAATTTCAAGTTAATTGGCTAAAAATGTATATGACAAAGATTTAAAAATGATACTCTCTCCGTCTTAAGATAATAGTCTCTTTTAGAGAATTTAATTTTTTTAATAATATAATTATTACACTTCAAAAATATTAATTTTTTAAAATTATCCTTTGATAGTATTTTTTTTGAGAATATTATTTGTTATAATTGTATTTTTTATGTTGTTAATAAATTTAAAAGAATGACAAAATAAGAAATTTATATTATTTTAGTTTTTTATTTTTGAAAAGAGACTAATATTTTGAGATAATGAAAAATAAAATAAGGGACTAATATTTTGAGACGGAGGAAGTATAAAATTTAAAATTAAAAGTTAAAATTGAAATAATTAAAATTATTCGAATTAAAATGACATAAGGAATAAAATATTAATATAATTTATTTTAAAATTTATTAGTGAGATTGATTTTTTTATTTTTTTAAATTCATTTATATATATTTTTATGTATAATCGTTTGGTGCTTATAGAAGTATTTTGTGTATGATATGGCTGAGGGAGGATCACTTTTTAAGGGTTATTTGGGTATTTTAAATAAGTGTATTTTTTAATTTTTTAGATTAAAAAGTTAAGAAAAAAATATGGTTATTAGGGATAATTTTTTGACTTTTTATAAAAAAATGTGTATTAAAAAATTATATAAATTAGTGTATAGGAGAAGCTTGGGCAGAGTAGCTACTATGGTGGGCAGAGTAATGTATAGGAGAAGCTTGCCTCATTTTCGAGCATTGAATTAGATAGTGTTGTTCGGCCCGTGGGGGACACCACGGATCCCCGTTTTGCTAATCAGAACCGTTCAATGTGTTAAACTCGTTGAGTGCTATATACTTATAAAAAAATCACGTTAATCGAATATCAATAGCTATCTGATCGGATTAGTTTTTTATCAATTGTTAACTATAACACCAATCTTTTTTTTTATATATACAAAACTAATTTGATCATATAGTTAGCGATATCCGATTAACGTGATTTTTTACAAGCACATATTACCTGACGAATTCTACACATTGAACGGTTCAGATTATCAAAATGGAACTCATGATGGGCCCCACAGGCTGAACAACACTGTCTTGTTTGCTTTTTCACCTGTTTCTTTTGTACAAACTGTGGGCAGTTAAAGTACAACTCACGTGACATGTGATTTGTACCTTTTTTTTATAAAATTATTTTTTTAATATTTTTTTGATGAATAATAGTGATAACTTTTTAATATTTTTAATAATTTTTTGATTTTTTAATTTTTTTGAGATATGCAACCCAGTCCTTAATCTAATTGTATTAAATTTCAAGGCTAATGATGACTGTAACTACTTTATGACCAAATCATTTCATCTAGAACAAACGGCACCTCAGGACTCTTCAAAATACTACTAGTTGAATTCAGCTTCTGTTTGGGAAGTTGAGTTGGGTTGTATTTTGAATTATTTTAATTATAAAAAAATAAAATATATTTTTAATTTAATAAAATAAAATATTATATTTAATTCATAATTATTATATTTTTTTCTTCTTATAAAAAGTTACAAAAATCTTTTCTAAACGAGAATTTTTACTCTTAAATTAAAATAGTTAAAAAATTAATTCACTTTTCAAATGATCCTTTATAGATTTGGATAGATATTTTAAAAAATAAAATAAAAAGTAAGTTAAATATAAATAAAATAGTGCTAGAGTCAGAAATTCAAGATAGACATGTACATAATCCTCACATCATTAAAATAAAATAAAAAAATTCACAACAAATAATAATGAGATATTATTAAATTTATATAATTTTTTTTTTTTTTTGGCCTATGATATATTGAGATTCAATATTACAATTACTATAAGAATTACATCAATATAGCTTAGAAATCCGCCATCCACAGCACAATTGAATTTATGATTAACAAATTCAACATTATCAACTCAATAAAAAACCCTACGTTAGAGAAGAAGAAGAAGAAGATGATGATGAGGAAGAAAAGGAAGAAAAAGAAGGAGGAAGAAGAAAAAAAAGCAATCAACTAAACAAATCCTATAATAAAAAAGAAATGTTCAATGAATTCAAATCATACCATTAACTTTCCAATTTAAATTATAAAAAAATATTTTTTAATAAGAATTTATATTTGTTTTAGATTTTTTTAATATATAATTTATTTTTTTCAAATTTTTTATAAAAATAATTTAATAATTCCATTACTAATCATAATATATGGGAGAAGTTGAAAAGTGCACCGGTAGGTATGAGAGAAATTAAAAAGACTTGTGGGTTATGAGAAGTTAATAAATGCCGAGTTTTTTCTTTTTTTTTATAAATCAAAAAATTAGAAAATTAAGATTGAGATATTAGAGCTTCCACAAGTCTTGTGAGTTAAAAACCCTATTTTCCTTATATAATATATAGGTAGATGACAATATATATATATATATATAATAGAGTACTTTTAAAAATTTTAAAATATAAAATTTTTTTACATTATTTAAGAAGGGATAATATTATAATTTTATAAATGACAAATAAGAACAAAACTTCGCATATAAAGGAAATAGTATAAATGTGAAAAATTCAGCGGGCACATGACCCTTCTGGTCTCAATGTGGTTCACTTCTGATTACATTTTATTTACATTGCACACACTT
This sequence comes from Camellia lanceoleosa, assembly GCA_025200525.1. Taxonomy (NCBI): domain Eukaryota; kingdom Viridiplantae; phylum Streptophyta; class Magnoliopsida; order Ericales; family Theaceae; genus Camellia; species Camellia lanceoleosa. Next base: position 105,129,210 of record CM045766.1, on the reverse strand, counting down.
TTTATTTTTATTTTTTAATTTCTTTCCAAATTTTATCAAAATCGATGAACCAAATGAATTTGATAATTTTTTAAATTTGACAAGCCTATAGTGTGCAGCCTCTTTAGAGAGGCATATAATATGCATTCTATTAGAAATTGACATAATTTTATCACAAAATTTCATAATATCAATCATAAAATGTGTAATCTCGTCACAAATTGATATAACAAAATATTCAAAATTTTGTAGTTAATGTTATAAAAGTATGTGATTTGGTTATGATATTTTTTATTATATCAATTTGTAGCCAAGTTACACATTTTGTTATTAATATTATAAAATTTTGTAATAAAATTATGCTAATTTATAATATAGTGCGTATAGTATGCACCCCTATAAGTGGGTAATATAATAGCCTTTTGTTTTAATTTTTTTACTTTTAATATTGTGACCAATAACTCTAAATTAACATATTCAAGAAGTTATTTAGTTGTCTCGGGATATGATTACATGGTACTTGACATGGCCAGGCCCATAAAGGCCACAGCCCACAGCGAACAAACCCAAGCCCACCATTTGGATCCCATTGCATAACCCGGTTGGTAAAGTCCATGACAGCTGGAGGCCAACTGAACATGAAGGGCCAATGGCATTCGGACACATGGCAGGTGCAGGACAAGCCACATCAGCAGACAAAGATCTGTAAAGTTATTGCCACAACACATCACCATTAATGCAACCCATCACAGCATTTATTACGACAACACCTCCTCGTCGGAACAGCGCCCCCCTTATCTTGTACAAGGCAAGCTACAACACAGGCTTTCGGCGGGAGGGGCACGTCGGAAGGGACAGTGAAATGATTATCAAAGGATATAAGCAAACATCGAAGACAAGAAGAAGGTTAAGCTTTTCTATCTCTAATCTCTCTCTACATACTTCATCTCTTTTCCTACTTGCTAACTTGCTCGTCGGAGAGTTCGCTGTGGGACTACCCCGTTCCCCACTGAACTTACTTGCAGGTCACCTAGTGGGCTCTGCCATCCGGATGTGGACCCAAGGAACTTGGATCGGTCTTGTTCCCGGTGAATGGGCAGGACCGATCCAAGTTCTGAAATGAAACTTATAAATACTCAAGACTATTATATGATACATGGAGGAATGGGGTTCATAATTTTATGTTAGATTACAAAGAAATAATAAGAGTATTTTATTTGGTGATTAGGGAGGGGACATTACCAAATGGCATCCCTCGACCATCAAATATTTTTTTTCTGTTATTCGATGTCTATTTGACTATTTTTTAAATAAAAGTTACTTTTAATTAAACAAGTCAAAAAATAAAAGGGAAATTTCAAATTAATGTATAAGTTAAAAAATAATGAGTCAAAAAAGAAAAAGGGAATTTCAAATCAGTATAAGTTAAAAAATAATTACAAATTAGTAGTAAACTTTATTAATATTAATAATTAAAATTATAAATTTTTTCATATATATAAATAATAATTTTTTTGCAATTACCACTGGCATGTAATTTTTTCAAAAATAAATAAGTTATTTTATTTGACTAAATAAATAAGTTTTTCATAAAAAAATTATTATTTTGAGAATCTAAAATAATTATGCAAACATGATTTTACTCCCCGGATAATTAGTTATATTTACCAAGACTCTACAACAACGTTAGTGGTAATACGAAAATTTTACACAAAAATCAAATTTTGAAAAGGATCACATTTTTTTTTTTTTTTTTGTCCAAAACAACATATTATTTTTTTGACAATTATCATCAGTGATGGAGCCACATGTGGTCACGTGCCCCCTGGAATATATATATATATATATATTTTACATATGTATATAAATAAAATTTTAAACAAAAATAATATTTAGAATAAAATGTCAATGGTATTTTTAAATTTATGAAAACCATAGTGATTGTTTTATTGAAAATGAAGTGACTGTAATAAATTATATTTTTATGTATAAAAATTTTTGAAAAAATCTCAATATAAAGGTAATATCCATCATTATTGATATGCAAATATAATTAACTTCACTAATTATTTGTAAAAATTATAGAGTTTTAGTTATGTTTGCATATGGAGTTCATTCTTCATATATTGTTTTACTATTAATTGGTGATATCATATGTCAATAATGACGTGATATCACTATTATATGAAATTTTTACTCAAATTTTCTGAAAATTTAATTTATCTTACCATTATATAATTTATTTTACGACTTAAGTATATGACTTTTTTATATTGTCCATGATACACTAGTTACACGCAATACTTTTTTTTATTCGAAATTAATTATAAAATTTTATGTGTAATACTTTTGTAATAATTTATTTAAGTTTTTGTACTTAATATTAATTCAAAAATTATTATTATCTTCTTAATGTTGGTTATGGAAAAAAAAAAAAAAAATTGTAATTAATAAATGTCCTTTCTGATTTAATTTTCTGGCTCTACTACTAATTATCATATATGTAAACTTTTTTAATATTACAAACAAAAAAAGTAAACTTTTTATTAAAAAAAAAAAACTAAAAATAGTAATTATCATAATGAGACAAAGGTGGATCCCACTAATAAGGACAATAATTTGTGTTGTTTCATCTGACACAACAGACAATTTGTACTAATTATATTGTATTCTAATATAATAATACGGTAAAAAAATATTGCAATTCAAAATTATCATTTTACCACACAAATGACACAGAGATTTTGATACAAATGGCCATTTGAGGAAGTCCAGGGGCAAAGGATGTGAATATGATTCTTCTTTTCTCTTGCTAGGCTTATGTTTTTCCTTTCAATTGTCATTTGATTCCATCGTGACCATTGAGCATGACTATCATATATAACCTTTTGATGTCAGATATCCTATGATTATTATTAATTATGGTCTGTCAAAATAATTTGGATATAGTTTTCATGAGGTTGTTGATTGTAAACAGAATCAGTCCATACCACACCACAACTAATCTGCAATTTCACTTTATTCTTTTCTCTTGCTAGGCTTATGCAGTTTCACTTTATTCTTTTCAGTCCATACAAATGACCATTTGAGGAAGTCCATACCACACTCACCCCATAATTGAACGCCAATAGTTCTTCTAGAACATATATATATTTTTGTTACGAAAACATGAGTTATGAAACATAAAATATAAATGAATGCATTAGATCTTACGAAATTTATTAATGGGACCAATTTTTGTAAATTTATGTATATTTTATGTTTAATTTTGTAATTAATTTTGTGTTCTTAAACTTGGAAAATTTTATAAAGGATTGGATTCTCTCAAGTATGGACTTGTTCTTAAACTATGGACTTGTTTGGTTTGTCTCTTGAGAGACAATTTTTGAGAAAAAATTTCAAAAATTTGTTTGGTTGAAATTTACAAAAAAAAAAAAAAAAAAAAAAAAATCACTTTTGTCTCTACTACACATCAATCAATTATGTTTTTCTCTCTCATATCTTCTTTTCTCACATTCTATATATCAATTAATTACTATTTCCCTCACACCCCACTCCAAGAAATTAAGGTTTTAGAAATAAAAATTTAAAGACAAAATCATTTTTAGGGACAAAACATTTTTGTTGCCAAAAGTGTTATTTTATTTTTAGTAACAAAATTGAACATTTAGTGATGAATTACTAACCTTTTGGGATTAAACATTTTGTCTACAAAAATAAGGGTAAATTACAAACACACCCCTTGAAATTTACTTAAATTACAAATTACCCTCTGTGTTTCTAGAAATTATATTATGCCCTCTAAGGTTTCTAATTTCATAACAAATAGGCCTTTTTATTAATAAATCATCAAGTTAATTAACAGATTCTAATAATGTTAAAATTTTATTTCAGTTAATAATTCAGATAATTTTATTATTGTATAAGTAAACAGTTAGAAATTTTACTTTTTCAATTAATTCTGTTAAATAAAAAATTTTGATAGGGAAGTACTTGTAATTTTCCAAACCACAGGAGACAATTCGTATTTTAAGCAAACCTCAGGAGGTGTATTTATAATTTATCCAAAAAATAAATCTTTTCGGGACCAAGTTATTTTGTCTCTAATGGTTCATTTATTAGCGACATTTTAAAATTTGTCTCTAAAAGCTCATTTTTTTATTTTTGGGGATGATCTTTTAGCCATTGTCTTTGTTACAATTGAAATTAGTTCCTAATTTTTTTGTGAAACAAAATTTATACTTTTAGAGAAGAAAAAAAAACTTGGCCTTTATTCAACTATAAAAATAAAAATAAATAAATAAATAAATAATAAATAATTATTTTTATTTTTCAACTATAAAGTTGAAAAAAAAAAAAAAAAATCCCAAACTTCAAAATTATTTTTAAAACATACAACCAAACAAAATTTTAAATTTTATAAACTCTTTACAAAAATTATTTTTCAAAATTATTTCACAAATACAAACCAAACATGTCTATATTTTTCTTTTTTCTTTTTTTTATGGTTAATTATTGCATTACACAGTAGTGAAACACTAGTTGACTTCGTCAACAATACTATTTTATAAAATGCCAATTTTACCAGTATTAGATTGTTTATTTTTGGGAAAATTTTAATGTATTGTATGCTTTAAAAAAAATAGAGAAATGATAAATTCCATGCAGATTAATAATTAAAATTATAAGTTTTTTCACAAATTTGTAATATTTTTTTGATAATATGACTGACTGATAATTTTTCCCTTATTTTTTCTTCTCGTCAAATGAAAATTCATCAGCTAGGAAAGAACTAACAAGCATTGAAAATATTTGAGTTACATTTGTTTTAAAAAAATGAACGACAATTATAATTTCAAAAATAGCTATCTATTTTTTATAATACAAATGTGATACAAATATATAACTTTCGATATTCGATCATCTAAATTTCTTTCTTGAAAATAGACGTAAAAAAAAAGAGAATGAAAGATGAAAAAATCTGCATAAATATATGTGCTAGTGAGAACAAAAATATACTCTTATGCATTTAGATTTTAAATTTGAGAAGGCATTTGTAGGGAAAAAAAGAAAAAGAAAAAGAAAAAGAAAAAGAAAAGAATAGTTAAAGAAAAAGTGAATGAAATAAAAATAATTTTTTTCTTTTTTCTTTTTCTTTTCTTTTGTAAATCCTTACATAAATTTAGGAATTAAAAACAGAAGTAGGTATTTTAATAATAAAAAATTATTCACAAATTGAATTTGTATATAAAAAAATTCATATGATATCATGTATTTATAATATTTTTAAAGTTATGAATGATAATAGGTTGTTTTGGGAAATTGGTAAAAAGTTAGCTTTTGGCATTTTACTAAGCTTTTTGGCTTTTTTGGAAGTGATTTGAAAAGTTGGTAAAAAGCTAGCTTTTTACTTTTTAATTTAATATTTATTTATGGTGTCAAATCAAATTAAATGACCAAAATACCCTTACCCAACATAAGAGATTTATTTTTTTAATTTTTTTTCATAGGTCCTAATTTGTAATTTTAGGGCTGCGTTTTTGGCATTTCCCAAAGAGATTTTGTTGCGTAACATGACTGTTTACTATGTTCCCAAAATGGCACAATAATGAATGTTTTGATATGAAATGAAAACATTACAAAAGATATAAAAAAAAAAATTTTTAAAAAAAGAAGGTATTCACATTAGGAAAAAGTGGTTACAAGTTAAATTTTTATACAAAAATGTGTCAGTGGTATTTTTAAAATTATAAGTGAAATATTTTAATTTAAAATTAAATCACATAAGGCATAATTTTGTATTGGAAGATGGCATATATTTGATACTTTTTCATTAATTTTTTTTTTGCATTATGAGAGTGGTGTTGAGTAATTATGGAACTTAGTAGTTTTTTTTTTTTTTTGTAATGATTGTTGGGTTGGGCCGGGTAATTTTTTTGTGGTAATAGTAGGAATTATAAATATGTATTATTGTATTGTTGAACTATAAGTATCAAGTTTTATGTAATTATTTCTATATTTATAATTAATTTTGAGTAAATTACAAATATACCTTTTGAGATTTGTTTAAAATATAATTTGCCTCATGTATTTTGAAAAATTACATCATGCCTCTTGAAATTTTTAAGTTCATAACAAATGGCTAAATTTTATTAATAAATTATCAAGTCTATTAACAATTTTTGATGATGTTAGAAATTTATTTAAATTAATAATTCAAGTAAATTTATCATTGTATAGGAAAATAGTTAGAAATTTCATATGGATTGGAAATTTTTGGATTGGGCTGCCTTTTAGGTACTCATATGGATTGAAAGGTATTGTTCGGACATATGAGGTTTTGATCATTCAAATTGTTAATTTTGTAAAATTGTTTGTATATATCATTTATTAAAAAAAATTAGATCGATTTGATAATGGTAACTTATTCAATTCATTGCGTTTTATCACAAAAAAATAGATAATGTATTTGTTATCTATTCCTATGATACTTAAGATTTTTGTATTCTTGTACACCTACATTTTTTGGCCTGTATATATAGGCTTCTTAGGCTTCTTCTATCGTATTGATTGATTGATTGATTATATATAATACATATTATTTTCTTTCTCTCTACTATTCTAACAACACTTGTCATTCATTTTTTGGGAGGCAAATATTATAAATTGAATATGTCACTATTATCAGATCTATTTAATTTTTCTTTTTGTAGATGATATAATTTATAAAATAAACCGTTTGGATCATCAAAATTGAATCCATAGTAAACCTTATGGACCTAGACACCACCCTTCGGTCTGGGGGTGTAAAAATAGCCCATGGGCCGCTAGAAGCCCGTGGCTTGGGACCCTAGGCCTGGGCTCTCTGTTTGGAAGCCCAGACCAAAAATTTTTGTGCCCTGCGGTAGCTTGACCCAACCTAACCCATGGCCCACCCCTTCAAACAACTCTCTACCTCCCAATGGTTAGAAAATTTTTTTTAAAAAAAAAATGGAAAATTCAAATGGTCATTTGATCGTTTAATGCATCCAACGGTCAAATTTTTTTATTTTATTTTTTATTATATAAATTGACATCCTCATCCCAAACTCCTGTAAATACTACCATTCTCCCATTTTATTTTTTACAAACAATTCTCTCTCTCAACACTCAACTTTCTTAATTAATTTTGAAGTCTCATGCCTAAGTGGCAATTGCACTTGTGCAAGAAGAAATTTTTATCAAAAGAAACTAATTTTTGTATCGCATTCGCCAGTCAGTAACATTAATTATTTGAATTAAATTTATTATTTACTTATTTTGTTACGTTAATTATTTCTTAACATATATTAGTTGTTATTGTTTACTCATTATTTAAATTAATTGTTAGTTTTTATATATTATTTTACTTACATTACTATGAATTCTAATATTCTTAATATTTATATCACTATTGATGCATATACTGCACAATATGAATCTGTTAATTCTTCTTCTAATGTTCCTAATATCCTTCTTTTAATAACTAGATCATCATCTAGGGGCATGACTAGTAGTGTTTGGGATTATTTCGAAAAAATATATGTAAATAATTATGATAGTAAAATTATATTTAAAGCAAAATACAAATATTGTGCACATTTACTTAGCGCTGCATCTGCAGGGGGTACTAGTCATCTAAAAATGTATGTTAGCAAACATTTACAAAGTCAATAACCTAATATTAGACGTCAAATGCAATTAGAGGTTTCATCAACTGATCATTTGCAAACATTTTCATATAATCCTATACGTACACAAAATTCTGTAATTGATTATTATATTAAAAAAAGAACAACTTTTTACTATAAGTGAATTTCCCAATTTTTTACAAATGATTCACGAAAATTTTGCACCACAATATCAAAATTTTTGAAGAAATACTACCAGAAACAGAGTTTTAAAGAAATTTGAGAATATTAAAAGTAAATTATTTGACATATTAAAAAATTTGAATGGAAGAGTTTGTTTAACATCTGATCTGTGGTCAAATAATGGTTTAGAATATTAATGTATCACTTCACATTTTATTGATAATGATTGAAAATTAAATAAAAGAATTATTTCATTTAGATTAGTTGACCTTCCATACATTGGTCATTAGCTTAGTGTATAAATATGAAATGTATTATATGAGTGGGGTTTGCAAAATAAAATATTTACTATTAGTTTAGATAATGCAACTATTACAATCAGACTGTAATCCATTTGAAATCAACTTTATAATTATTTATTGCTGGTGATTTATTTTATGTTCGTTATTGTGTTTATATTTTAAATTTGATTGTTAAAGAAATTATGCATGTATATGTGACTTCTGTACTGGTAATAAAAAATGCAATTGTTGCTATTATGTCTTCTACTAATTGAATTTTGGAATATAGAAAAATTTATTAACGAGAATGTATGCCATTTAAAATATTAATTTTAGATATAGACAATAAGTGGAATTCAACCTATAATATGTTAAAGAGAGTTTGTAAATGAAGAGTACTAACTCCCCTAGAATTGAATTGGCGCCAAATAGCCTTATATAAAGATTTTCTAAATTTTTTTAATATTGCATCAAAATTATTTTCTTATAGAGAGAGAGAGAGAGAGAGAGAGAGAGACAGAGAGAGAGCTGTGCAAAATATCGCACAATCCATTAAAACTGCACCGATCTACATCAATCCGTACCGCTCTAACTACTAATCGCGGTTTAAACTTTAAAATGTATAATCTGCCAACCAAACCGCTCTGCTCTGCTCCGCTATAGTTAATAAATATATGTTTTTTAACTTCTAATGAAATATTAATGTAAAAATAAGTGAGAGAGAGATTTAAGATATGAAATTTATTACAAATTAGTTGTTACATATATGAAATATATTATGTAAAATTACTTTGTGTTATATATCTAAAAAATATTATACAAATCAGTATTATATATTATACAAATCTATGATAATTAGTTAGAATATTCTTCAACCCGCCAAAATTGCCCAAACCGCAATTTGTCAATCTGTTAATCCGCTAACCCGCCATTCGATTTGTAATTTTACTATCAAACCACCTGAACTACACTGTGCACACACACCCCTATATATATATATATATATTCCTATTTCACAAAATGTTTTACATATGTTAGCAGAAATAATGAAATTTTTTATAAAATATATAGGTAATGAATATTATGTAACTATTATTACTGCAATGAAATTTTTTTTTTTTAAATATTTTGATTTATTACCTCATCTTTTAGGTTTAACCATAATAATTGATCATAGGATGTAAAGAAATTGATTTATAAGAATTTTTAGAACATATTTTCGATGAATCAAGAACAATTTGCCCTTATTATGAAAACATGCAAAAAATTATTTGAGAATATAAGGCAACTGCAGCTGCAAATACACTTACACACACTACACCGCCCTCATCTCGAGGCAGAAGATTAGTGTTTTTTCAGCAATAAAAACTAAAAGAATATTTCAACATATAAGTGTAAGTATTTCTGAGTTTTAACATTATTTGGATAGCCCACCAGTGGATGATATTGAAAATTTTGATATTTTAGATTGGTAGAAACAAAATAAACCTATGTGGCCTGTCCTTTCATAGATGGCCCGTGATATACTAACCGTTCATATTTCTACAGTTATTTTTTAAACATCTCTTAGTGCAGTTGGATAGGTACTGAGTTATTACCGCAGCAGCTTTCACTCCAAATGGTTGAGGTACTGATTATATCTAGAGATCGTAAACATGCGTGTACGTGAAGACAAAATTATAGTGAAAACAGAAGAATTCAAACCGATTTGATTAACATATTCTCAGGCAACGGAAGTAAATTATCTATATCCTCCGATGATTGATCAACAATTTATTTTTTACTATTTCATTTCGTTATTTGTAACGAGTTGAATCAAATTGAATTTATTTATTTATTATTCTTTTCAATATCTGTGTAGTAAATTTTTTTTAAAAAAATATGTTTGTGGGTTCGAGTATTGACTGGAGTTGGATTGATATGAATTTCCAAATCGTTTGATTGTTTAGTTGTTATTATTATAGTTGTGGTGTCGTGGACTATTCTATTTAAATTGGTGAAAATAAATTATATTACTTATTGATTTCGACTTCGTAAGACCCGCTTGGAAAAATTATTTTTTTTAGTTTTAGTTATAGTGATTCTTGGGTCTTGAGTAATAAATGAGATATAAATTCAATTTTTGGGTTTTATTTGATTAGCCCATACTTAATCATTTTGGTTCATATTTAATTATGTGAATATTGGGGACCACCTTAAGTTTTCTAAAGTTAATTTAAACTTTAATCTCAATTGGGGATTTATTTTAAATTATTAAACTCTATTCATTTTGGACCCAATTGATTAAGTAGAAATAAAACCTGAGTCTGAGTTTCTGGTCACTTCTAGCTGTTCTGATCTCCTATAAGTGAGCATATAGTCCTTTGTTCCCTAAAGATATCTCATAACCTTCTTCAGTGCTTTCCAATGTTCCATTCCAGGATTACTTTGGAATATTCCCAACATTCCAACTGCAAAACTAATATCTGGCCTAGTACATGTATGGGCATACATCAAGCTCCCTACAGCTAATGCATATAGAATGTCTTTCATTTGTTTTCTTTCCAAGTCATTACTTGGACACTGTTTTTCATTTAATTTATCACTCTTCATGATAAGTGCATCACCGACTAAACAAAACTGCATATTGAATCTCTCTAAAATACGATCAATATATCCTTTTTGAGATAGTCCTAGCAATCCTCGAGATTGATCCCTAAAGATTTCTATACCAATAACATAGCTTGCCTCAGCCATATCGACCATTTGAGAGATATTCCTTGGTTTCATGCAACAAGCCAAGATCATTACTAGCTAACAAAATGTCATCCACATATAATACCAAAATAATAAACTTACTCCCACTAACCTTCAGATATATGCACTGATCAACTGCAATTTCCTTAAATCTGAAGGAGGTAATGGTGTCATTAAATCTTAAATACCATTGCTTAGAAGCTTGTTTAAGGCCATATTTGGATTTCTTTAATTTGGAAGATAAATGTTCTTTACCTTTTTGTGCAAATCGTTCTGGCTGCTCTACATAAATTTCTTCATCCAAATTCTCATTTAGAAAACAGTTTTCACATCCATTTGATGCAACTCCAAGTCATAATGAGCTACAAATGCTAGGATGCTTCTAAGTGAGTCCTTCTTAGATACTGGAGAGAAGGTCTCTTTATATTCCATGCCTTCATTTTGAGTAAACCATTGGCAACAAATCTAGCTTTAAATTGTTCGATATTGTCTTTTGCGTCGCGCTTGGTCTTGAAGACCCATTTACACCCACCTTTTTTACAATTATTAGGCAATTCAATGAGATCCCAAACACCATTATGTTCCATTGATTTTAACTCTTCATTTATAGCATTAACCCATTTAGTAGAATCATCACCATTCATGGCTTGTGAAAATGAGACTGGATCTTTGTTAATCCCAATATCAAAATTGGATTCCTGTAGATACACCATATAATCATTTGGAATGACAGGCTTTCTTTCCCTCTAAGATCTTCTCAGAACTACCGTTGTGGTGGTTCTACAATATTTTCAATGGTGGTATCTTCATGAAGTGATGAAACATGAGGTGGTGAAGGATTTTTATTATGTTGTTCGTTTCCTTCAGCCAGTGGAATAGTCTGAGGAACAATAATTTTTTGATAAGGGTCAAATGTTGGCACATCCACCCCAATTTCCTTAAAATTCACCACTCGTGTTTTCTTACTCCCACTACTTTCACCATTCTCTAGGAATCTAGCATTACTAGTCCCCACTGTCCTTATACTGTGATTACAACAATAAAATTTATACCCTTTAGACTTGTCTGGATAACAAATGAAATATCCAGATATTGTTCTCGAATCTAACTTTTTCTCTTGTGGGTTGAAGATTCTTGTCTCTGCTGGACAACTCCAAATATGTAAGTGTCTCAAACTAGGTTTCTTACAAGTCCACAACTCAAAAGAAGTTGTTGGGACTGCCTTACTAGGAACCCTATTTAAGATATACATTGTTTCACCCCACAGTGAAATGGGTACAATTGAGTAACCTAACATACTTCTAACTATATCTTTAAATATACGATTACACCTTTCAGCAACTCTATTTTGTTGTGGCATACCAGGCATTGTATATTAAGCACGAATATCTTTCTTTTCTAAGAATTTGGCAAATGGGCCAGGATTTTGGCATAACTCATCATATTTACTATAATACTCACCACGCCTTTCTGATCTCACTATTTTAACCTTTCTATCTAATTGTCTCTCGACTTCAGTTATGTACACCTCAAGGATGTCAACAGCTTAAGACTTTTCATAAATTAGATATATATATCCATAACGTGAGAAATCATTTATAAATGTGATGAAATATTTTTCACCACTAAGACATGGGATGTTGAGTGACCTGCAAATATCTGTATGAATTATCTCAAGAAGCTCATTACTTTTTGTTGCACCTTTCTTGGTGTGTTTGGTTTGCTTTCCTTTAATGCAATCCACATATATTTCAAAATCAGTGAAGTCTAGGTTTTCCAAAATCCCATTCTTTACTAATTTTTCAATTCTATTTCTAGAGATATGCCCCAACCGTCTATGCCACAAGATTAAGGATTTTTCATTAATTAGACCATGTTTTAAACCAACATTCGAATGCAAAGTTACTAATGATTGTGCAAACTCATGATTTAAGGTAATTTTATATAAACCATCACATAAATTATCAGAACCAATCATTATTGAATTAAACATTAAATTGAGTTTTTCATAACTAAATAAAACTGAATATCCAACATAATCTAATTTGGATAACAAAACTAAATCCCTAGAAATTAAAGTAACATAAAAAGTGTTTTCTAGATCCATCTGATGACCTGTCTCTAAGATCAGTAGATAGATTCCTACAGCTACGACTTCAGCTTTGAGATGGTTCCCCATATAGACAAATCTTTCACTTTCCTTCGGTTTTCTAGTTAAGAGGTATCCTTGCAAGGAATTTGTAATATGGGTCGTGGCCCCAGAGTCAACCCACCAAATGTTAGAAGGTACTTCAGTAAGATTTGATTCATAACAAACAAAATAAAATTTCTTACATTTCTTTTCGAACCAAGCCTTTCGCTTGCTGCAGTCTTTCTTCACATATCCCTTCTTTTCACAAAAGTAGCACTTGACAGTGATACCATTCAGAGCCTGATTTTCTCTCCCAGGCCAATTTTTTTTCTTTATAGCTCCATGAGTTACAGCCAATGCAGTTTGACATCCTTCCTCCCTTAACCTCACTCCCTTCTGAACACATATATTAGTCAGCCCATTCAAACTCCACTTATTTTTATTGGTATTATAGTGAATTTTGACTGTGCCGAACTGTGATAGAAGTGATGTGAGAATAAATTGCACGAGGAAAGTTTTATCAACTTGCATCCCTATAGTTTTAAGCTTTGCAGCTTTGTTAGCCATATTGAGGATGTGATCCTGAATTCCTCGGTTGCCATCATATTTCATTGTTGTCAATTCAGCCATAACAGTGCCAGTAAGTAAAAGGACGCCTGATGCAAGAGAGTGCAATGAGGTAGGAACTATCACTGAAATAAGATAGAACATGTAATGCCCTAAATTTTAGTCTAAGGGTTAGAGTAACGTCACTAAAGAGTCCTTTGGTCAATAACCAAATAAGATCCTAGGAAGGTTAGAGGAGTCAATTTAGTCTCCTTTCTAAGTCTAATCACCTTAGATAGCAAGCTATCTTTTTGACAGATCTTAAGAGGTATTAACACAAGGTCTTATAAGTAACGCAAAGATATACATAAGCAATATACATATTAAAGCTTTGAGAATTATAATGATGAACTATTGATATCACTTAAGTCTTTCCTTTAGGCAAAAATTAGGTATATCTATTGCCCACTCGTCAAGAATCACTTATTTAGGTCTAAAGTAATTTATGTTAGGGATGAGCATGATCCGGATTGGGAGAAAACCATGACCAATCCGTTATCTACGGTTCCTGAAAAATTAAAACCAATCCAATCCGTTTAAATACGGATTGGATCGGTTTAGGACCATGGATTCACATAATTAAATAACAATATATATATATATATAGCATTTAAAGCAAACAACATCCTTTGTGTGGGTCTATTTGTGTGTTACTGTTAAGTAATAACTGAACCACCATTCTGATGCTAGGAATTGATAAGATCGTGCATAATTTTTTGGTGATGTATTTGTTTTCTACCAAATTAGCTAATATTGCTGATAAATCAGTTTGCTACTGAATGAGCTAAATGGCTCATCAATGGATGATTTTAGTGTGATGAATGCTTTTGTCAATATAAAATACATATATACATAGTATATAGTTAACTTATTGCAATATATTTATATTTATTTTTCTCAGGTTACTTCAAGAATGAGCCCAGCTTTCAATCTTTGTGGATGAACCTTAATTGGTGTAATAACCCCGACCCTGATTAACGCTAATTGGAACTTAATTATGCCTAATAGTAATTAAGAGGAAATCTGGAATTAATTTGCATGTGCATTGCATGAATTATGTATTCCTATCTGTTCGGTGTTGAAATATCTGTTTGTGTTGTAACTTTAATTCGCAAATTGGAAGCCTTATCGGCACCCGATTTCGAAATTGATTAGTGCTTTAGACTAGTTAAATTTTATGTGAATTTATGGTAGGTCCAATTAAAATTCGATTTGGAATGTTTAAATTTGATTAATTAACGTTTTAATAATGAATCTAGTTTAATTACCAATATGCCATTGTTAGTGGATCATGTAGGCAACTTGTATTGAGCTAATTACACTCAAACAAAACATTCCCCTCAGCCATTCCCTTGTTCCAAACCGATTGAGGAAGAGAGAGTAGGAAAAACTTGAGTTCAACAAGAATCTTGGCTAGACACTTGGAGATTTGAAGGTTTATAGCAACTTTGTATCTCTAGACTTGGAATTGGGAACCTAAGGTAGTGAATTTCTCTCCTTAATGTTGATCTTGAGTTGTGTCTTGCATAATCCATGTTAATTTTGAAGCTTTGAACCAAGTTATGGTTTAATATGTTGAATTAGAACTTAGCTCATACATGCATGCACTTGTTCTTAGATTTTGAAGTTGTTCTCCATGAAAATTTACATGCATGTTCATTTCCTAAGTATCATCCATGTATTCATCATGTTTTTCCACCAAATTGACCATTTGATCATGGTTTGGAGCTTTGAAATTCATTTGAGTTCTTACATGTTGGTTTAAACTTTGTTCTTGAAGATTTATGGAAATTGTGCTCAAATTAACTCACTCTTGGCCCTTGAATTTACAAATTGGCTTTTAAAACTTGATATATTATGTGTTTAAAGTGTTTTTCCAGAATTTGGGCCCAAGAGGTTGAGTTTTTGGTTGAAGAATGCTTGGTTCGAACTTGGAAGACAAATCTGGAAATTCCAGAATTTGGCTTCCTCTCTCGAGCGAAGAATTCATCGCTCGAGCGACCACCCTTGTCCAGAAGCTCGCTCGAGCGAGTATCGAGCGAGCATCAAGCGGAAAAAATCAACAACCAATACTTTTTCATCTCATCAGATCGCTCGAGCGAAGGATTCCTCGATCGAGCGAGCCCTTTGATTTTGCAATCTCGCTCGAGCGAAGGAAGTCTCGCTCGAGCGAGACCCCTGTTTTCAGCAACTTTTGAAAAATATTTTCTAAGGCATTTTTGCATCCCCATTCCATCCTAAGCATCCCTAGGCCATATTTAAGGCTCCCCAATAAAGATAAGAGGTTAGGTACACACTTAGAATCATTGGTGTGAGTTTTGTACAATTAGAAATGCGTATTTCAAGTGTGTATCCGTTATGTGTTATGTAGGTCGTGTGTCGCATTCTGTTTGACCATTTGGCTCCACCTATCGGTTTCAACGCCCACTGTGAGTAATAACATTGTAAAGATATGTTCAACTGTACTTATTTTCTGTGTGATGAAAATGAGATCTGTTTTCTGAAATGATATGTTATGTACAATGAATGATTGTCCGATTTTCGACATGTATTCGTGACATCCTTAGTACCAAGTGAGATTTGCAGCCGTGACCCGGTAGCGGAAGGTTCCTTTGTGGAACAAGGTTCCTTTGTGGAACAAGTTAGTTGTAAGCTACGCTTATGCGTCCAGTTTGTGCACTATAGCCCGTACCGGAGGCCCGCTATGGGGGCTTAGCTGTCCAGTTACCCGGATCCGGAGGCTCCTTCACCGGAGTTAAGGAGGTTATTCATAACCTTACGCATTGCGCGTCTAGTTTTGCTAATGGATGTATCACGTAAATGTAACTATGACTCATGATTTCTGACTGTATATGATCTGATCAAGTATGGATTTGATAAAACTAAATTATGATTTCGATCTGATCAAGTATGATTTGATACAATACGAATTGATTTTTGAAATCTGTATGGACTCATTCATTGAAACCCCTTTACTCTATTTATTATTCACTGGGCTTTCGTTCACAGTTTATTATATATATGTAGGTGAGCCGGCACATGACCAGGGCCAGAGATGAGGGCCTCCTGTTCCCTTTTTGTCAGCCAACTATTGTGCCTCCTGAGAAGGTTTCGGTCAAAGTCTAACGCTGAGGCTGTTTTGTTTCATGCTAATCAATGTTTATGTTTGTGTCTTCAAATGTTGGATCTTGGGATATACTTTATGTAAATACTTTGTACATATGGGTGTACCTGACTAGCATGTTTATGTATATAAATAAGTTTTGTATTTTCTGTCCCATGTACGTCATCACAGCTTATTGGACCTTGTTTACTTTATATATTTGCTTCCGCAGCCCCTTATTATTCGTTAATGTCTTCAGAGGCCGTAGGTAATCCATGGATTACTGGCCGGTTACGGCGCTAAACCTATAGAGGCGGGTTTGGGTCGTGACAATTGGTAACATGCAGACTAAGTCTTCTACCTTTTGTCTTACTTCCTTAACACAATGAATAACACTATACAAGAAATTAAAGTAAAGACATAAACTGTATGTGGTATAAATATAGATTATTTCTAGACGGTCCGGATTGGTTCCAATCCGAAACTGTGGGGTTCAATCCAGAATTGATCCGTGGCCTATGGATTTTGAAATTTTCAATCTAGAACTGAACCACGGATTCAAAAAACCAATCCAAACCTATCGGATTTGACTGGATAGGATCGGATTACGGATTTTACGGATTCCTTACTTAGCCCTAATTTATGCAACTTTTCAATCAGTCATGTTACATTTGGGTATTCAATTCTAATCTGTCAAATTATATAAGTTACATTATCCTACCCAGTTCATAATTATTTGAAAGTGACTCTCCTTTGGGCTAGTCTCAATCTCCTAATTATAACTACAATTGAGAATATTATCGACCTTAATGTTACTCTTTTAACAATTCTTTTATGTAGTTCTATATTCATAAGTTTTACAAATCTAGGTCACTTTGGCAACTACTAAATTAGTAAACCTTATAAATATGGAACTAACCAACAATATTCTTATTTGTCCAGAGTTATTATTATTATTATATTGGTAATTGCAATCACATAAAGGAATCAAATTATGCAATATGACAATCATGAATATCTCATATAATGATTAATAAGAATTAAACCAAATATGAATTAACCACTTTAATATTTAATATTCAATGTCATAAAATTATATCATGATATCAAATTTAAATCATGAAAATATATAAATATCAACAATAATAGACAATAAGTGTACATAATTAGACAAGGTAAAAACATAATTATCTAACATAATACAGTCAAATAAATATATTTATTTAATAGACCAAACGATTCAACAAAATTCTAAAATTGCTTTTAATCTATGCACTTTGTTATAACAGTAGGCAATATAAATATAATACTCAATTTAGTGTCATATTATAATGATTATAAAAATTATTATTGCTAAAATTAATAATAAACCAAAGCATACATATTACACGTTTATCATGCAATTTCGGTCCCTCATTATTGGAGTTGATAGCCCTGCTCACTTCTTTAACCTTACTAGGTGAATTGGCTTCAGACAGTTATGCCTCAGAGGACACATCAGAAAAACGTAAAGGACCACAGTATCATGAATAATTATAATTATAATATAATAATAATATTCATAAATATATTATTATTCCAAGGTGTATTGATTCACAAAACTAAGGTTCTCATACCACATGTAAGAAATTAATCTACATGTAACCATAATAATAATGCGAAATTGAACTTTGTAGGATCTTGAATTCAATACAACTCAAAAATAAAACAAGCATACATTTGTCAGTCATTGAATTAGAGAAGTTGAGAAAATATCCCTAATAGTTGAATCTTGAATTTTTGGCTCACCTTCTTCTCTCTGTTTCTCTTAATTAGGATGGCTATATAACTTAGAGTGATGAAAAAAATACTCATATCATGTAAGGGAAGTCACCCATCCTTATATAGAGGAGAGAAAATGGCCAGATAAACTTTATCAGAAGAATTCCTATCCATCAAGGTTTCTTCTTATCTTAGCAGAGTAATTATCCCATATTTAAAATTCTGATTATTGAACTTTATGTCAAATATTGACTTTATCTAGTTGTGAAGTCCAAATAAAATAAAACATGTAAAAGATATGTAAGCGATTGGGCCACACCAGAAAATTAATCTAACATTGGGTTCACGCACTGCATACTTTCAAAACACAACACAATACAGCACAACACTGCCCTCTATAAATAATATCCTCATTTGTTCCTCTCCATCTCAACACAACATAACACAACACTCACTTCATTTAGAGAGAGACTGTGATGACCCGGAACCGTGTGTCGCAATTATCAGTAATTAAGTATGCATTTATATGATTTAATTGAAGATTATCTGTTTGAATTAGACAAATATCTGTTGGACTTATGACTTCAGAACTGACATTGACAATTGTAATGGCTTCAGAAAATGAAATTGAGCACGCTTATGTGATACCAGGAATTTTTAGAGCCATTTGGGAAAATAAATGGGAGACTGAATTTTGTCTGAATCGTTAAGTCCCGTTTGGCTTATGTTTTTGGCTTAATTGGGTTTATATGATATATATGGATAAAGATGAGGCTTTGACCTCATTTGACTCAACAAAAGGGGAAGAAAAACCTAGAAAAGAAAGAGAGAAGAGAGAATTCGGGAGAGAAGAGAGGAAACCAAGAGAAAAGAAGAAGAATCAAGCTTAGTCTCTTCAACTTAGCAATCAAGGTAAGAAGTTCTTCTCTAATTTCTTGAAAGAAGTTGAATCATCCATGATTGCATGGCAAGTAAATAGAATGGAAGAAACCCAGGGGGTGTGGTGGTGGTGGAGTGGAGTCCTCTCCCTCAATAACCCTGGGGGGGGATTTCCATTCCCGGGCATGGTGGGAGCGACCTTCCTCGGGGGGGTGTCACCCCACCCCTGAGGTGCCTACAACCACCAAAAAGGGATTAGTCTCCGCGGTCGGCGGGGGATACCCTGGGGAGACCTAAAAAAAAAAAAAAAAAAAAAAGTAAATAGAATGGAAGAGAAATTATGTGTAATTTGAGCATATATGACATGAAATTATGATTATTGGCCAATTTGAGGAGGAATCTCCATAGATGTAGAGATATGAAGCTTGTATGTATATGTTTGTGGTTTTTCATCTTGGTTCATGATTTTTGATCTTGTTTAAGTTCCATATGAGTTTTGATTGACGATGTAATGGTTTAATTAAGTTGTTAATCAAGTGTTTTGGAACTTGGTATTCATGTATTTGAAATGGATTTTTGCAAAGAAAGGATGAAGTGTAGAAGAACATTTCGAATTTTTTTTCAGAGAATCCGCCGAAAGGAGGCCCGCCGCCGAAAGCGAAAATCCTCTCTCGTTTTTTTTTTAAAATGTGCGGTCAGCTCGCCGGACAAAAAAAGAGAGCTCGAGCGGAAGGGCTTATTTTCAGAAAAGTTTGGGAAGTTGTTTTACGTGATTTTAACATGTTAATTGCATCATGTAGCATCTCACGAGCATGAATTAAAGTAAAGAAGCTTAAATTGAGCATGAAATGAATATGAAAGAACATAAAAGAAGAAAGGAAATGGCATGACTTATGTGATTTGACGGTGCTATGATAAGAAATGTATTATACTGTTGATGATTTGGGGTTAAGAAAAAAAAAGAAAGAGGTGCCCTTTTTTTGGAAACCTTTGTAAGTAACATTTCTGTAAATGATATGAACTTATGAAAGTATGTTCAAAAGTGATATGTTATGATATGATTATGAATGATAATGTTTTCTGTGAACGAATGTCCTATTTGCGAATCTAGTATGGCATCCATAGTTGGATCGATGGGGCGGCGAACATGCGGCCCCATGCGCTTTAGTCATGGGGGCGGCAGTCGTGGGGAAAGAGAACATGCAGGCCCATCATGCGCTTAGTCATGGGGGGCGGCATGGAAGGACAAACCCATGACCGGTTTCGAGATCTCGGTATGTGTTTAATCGGTCTGGGGGACCGGTTTTAGTCATCATTAGTCGACACATGGGGGAAGGGACCGTTTACTCTAGTCATTAATCGACACATGTTATGTTCTATGGGTATGCCATTATGTATGTTCTTATGAGATGATTATGATTATGTTTATAGATTATTCGTTTCTGATTTATGAAAGGTTGGAGTTTAGTTCACTAACACCCTTTACGTTTTTGTTACTACTTGAGCTTTAGCTCATTGTTTGTATTTATGTATTTATAGGTGAACCCAGAGCTAAGAGGCCAAGCTAGTCTCAGTCCGAGCTCCCAGCCGCTTTTGAAGCCTAAAACGAGAGGAGTGCCCCCGAAGGGGGCCAGCCGAAAGGCCGTTTTGTGAGCTCTTGTTTTGTTTTTGTTGTATAGTTATGGCTGAAAATGAACGTCTTGTGCTAGATCATGTTATGTAATGAATGTGGGTAATTAACTCATTTTTGGCATGTAATATATGTTCATATTTATGCCTGACTCTTTGGACTATAGTTATGTGTTTCCCGCCGAGAGCCCCTTTAACTCATGAACCCGTTTTAATTATGTTTTGTATTGTGTGGTGCTGGGTGGTAATCAGGGATTCTTGGCGATTCTGATCCAAACCTTTCGGGGCGGGTTTGGGTCGTGACAAAGACGGCAGCTAAGGGATGGAAAAGTAAGGGCAAGATAAAATAAGAGAACTTGTCAAGTGGAGAAGAGGAATGAGGAGAACATACCGATACTGATGCCGAATGGCGGTTCAAAAGGAAGAGTGGAAGCATGATTCCATTACCCAGAAAGTCCACCAAGAAGATGATGGCTCATCTTGTTCTCCATGCTCTTCCTTCCAAAAACAACAACCACTACAACTGAAATTTATTTCCATTCCAATATCCTCTCAATACCCATAAATCATTGTAATATTTCACCAACATCAACTATACCCATATATATATATTTGTAGTTGAAAAATCTAGAAACCCTAGATGTTGATTTGTGATTATGTACCAATTTTAAGCAGAATATAATAATCCCAATCAAACAATCAAAGACAAATCGACACAACGATTTTACGTGAAAAAACCACAATTGGACACCTCCAACTGTGATTAAAAAACCACAGGAAATAGCCACAAAACAATCCACTAAGAAGATTTAAAGGAATTACACAGGTATACTCTCAATTACTTAGCGAATCCACGCCTAATTGAACCAACCTCTATGTGCCTCTTCCAACCCCGTCTTCACCTCGGAATTGTCTTTACGATGGGCCACTCCAGAATCCACCGAAACTTCAGGCTCGAATTCTTTAGAATCTATCGAAGAACAACTCTCTCTCTCTCTCTCTCTCTCTCTCTCTCTCTCTCTCTCTCTCTTGTGTATAACAAACAAAACCTTTAATGTACTCTCTTTGAACCATGAGTTGAATACTCAATAAAACATCAAAAAAAACTAACAAAATATCCCCAGATATAAACCTTAATATCCAACAAGAAGATCTGGAGGAATTAAATAGTTTTGGGAGAAAACCAACTATTTATAGAAAATCCAAAAGTAATCCTAGTTTTGGAAAAAATCCAATTACTTATAGAAATCCAAAAGTAATCCTAGTTTTGGAAGAAAATCAATTTCTTAAAGAAATTTTTGTCGAACGGGATTGCCAATAATAAAACCTAACAATCTCCCCCTTTGGCAATGCCATGACAAAACACACCTAACAAATAAAATCCTAATCATCCCAACCCATTACAACCAACAAACACAAACTTCTTTCTTAAGATTAAGATCTGCAAAATAGCTATTAGTGCCACAATCTCCAAAACAACTATTAGTGCCACAAGAGTATATAAAAAAGTAATAGACATATGACACGATTAACTTGAAACATGAGATGGAAAACATGAATAGATGATGAACAACAACTCTCAAATAACAAAGCAAGATCATAAACCACACAAACAATGATATGATGATGTAAATATCAAGAGTAGGCAAGAAGGAAATAATTTGCAAACAGTGCATAGAAACATGCAAAACAACTATCGCCAATTTCCCTTACCAAACAAATCAAAGATGAACCAAACTCCCCCTCACTAAAAGCAACCACAAACACTAAAAACAGTGAACAAGAAGAAAAAGACAAAAAAAAAAAAAAAAATGATGGAGCAAGCAAGAAATCTCAGATTTGTACCTTAGAACACACAAGATTATCCAAGAAGCACAATTACAAGAAAACACAATGTGCACAACCTCTAGAAGATTCCTCATAAAAGAAAGTGATGCATTAAGTGAAAAGCATAAATCCCATGATAAAAGTGTGTGCGTGACTCTTGGAGTTCGACAAACATTAGATTCAAATCCTAGTAGTGATATAAAAGTTGGACCTCCAACAAGAGAATCTAAGCATAACTACGGAAAGTCAAACCACTAGGAATCAAGGGGTATTTGGTGAGTAAAAGCAGAGGCTCCCCCTCAATCAATGAATCATTTATTTTTTTTCTTTTTTTTTTCACATCTTTTTCTTTTCTTTCTTTTGCACATTTTTTTTCTTTTTCACATTTTTTTCTTTTTTTCTTTTGCACACTTATTGGCGGCTGACATGCTCAAGAGTATGGAAACCGAACCAGAGAAGCATGGATATAATAAGGATGGCCTGGTTGGTGACTCTGAGTTAGCCTTTTCCTCATGCCTGGACTACAAAGAACAGAGGGGAAAGCCATGGAGATGCAAAAAGATGGAAGGTGGTTAAGAGACTCAACATCACCCATGATGTGCTAGTATAGGTCAATTCCTCTAGAAAAACAAAAGATACCATGCCAGAAGTCCATAGAAAAAAAATAATCACTAAGGCGAAAGACTCCGATATTTGCTAATCCAAGAGTGTGTACAGAATGAGACATACTAATCAAAAACACACACTCCCAAATGAGTAATGACCACAGAAAGCACACACATATTAACATGTAATGGATATTCTTATCAATTCCAATATGCACCAAGGACCACTCAAAAATTTCAAGCTTGCAAAACTATACTAAGAAAATCTTTTTGGATTTTTTTTTTTTTTTTCATTTTCTAAACAAAGCAAGACAAAAAAAAAAAAAAAAAAAAAAGAACATGCTCACATTTTTTTAAAATTTTTTTTAATATTAAAAAAAAACACACGGAAACCCAAAATCTAAAACAAATAAACAAATTAACACAAGCCAAGTTTTCTCACCCAAACCGCTTTAGTATGAAAAAAATTGCGAGAATTGTGGTTCTTGGGTGTTGTCTTAACGTTGTAGTTCCCTACCCTTTCAATGAGAACTCATCTTGACTTGGTTTCCAACATCCTATTTTTAGGTCTAGGCAAATACACTCTCCCATGCAACTTATAACAATAAGGGCAAATATGACCATGCATACCACAATGATGACAAATAAAACAGGGTGTACTTTCTTTTCTTTTACCTTACCAACTTTAGGAAGTTTGAAAAGTCCATCCTTATATTGAATTTTTTGTTCTCCCTTTCCTTGAGTTCTTGTATCATGAGATGTAGATGCACTCTGTTTTTACTCTTTGTTATCACCAAAATCAATGCCATTCTTGTCAGAACAAATTTGTTGAGACCCAATGATATTGTCCAAAGTCTTTGATCCTCTGTTCCAAAGACCAATGGTTGCCATAGCACACTTGAGTTCTTCCTCTTTCTTGATCATTAGTTCTTCCAAAGTAACTTGAGACATCTCAAGAGATTCAATCTTTTCTTCATATGTTGCATAAATTTGTTGTAGCTCATTCCTCTCTGTCTCACAAGTCAAGAGTTTTGCACAAAGAGCTTGTCGATCATTAGTTATCTTGACGGCATCAATCCTAGCCTCAGAAATCTCTTCCTTTAGTTTGACACTCTCACTTTCACATGCTTTGAGTTTCGTTGTGAGTTTGTCATTTAATTTGAATAACTTAAGAGACTCCTTATACAACTTTTCATAAGCTTGCTCAAGCTCTTCATTCTCACGAATTGAATTCATTACCACAAATCAAACAAGATCTCGTTCTAAAAGAATTTTTTAAAAAAAAAATAGAACGACCTGCTTTGATACCAATTGAAAAATCTAAAAACCCTAGATGTTGATTTGTGATTATGTACCAATTTTAAGCAGAATATAATAATCTAAATCAAACAATCAAAGACAAATCGACACAACGATTTTACGTGAAAAAACCACAATTGGACACCTCCAACTGTGATTAAAAAACTACAGGCAACAGCCACAAAACAATCCACTAAGAAGATTTAAAGGAATTACGCAGGTATACTCTCAATTACCTAGCGAATCCACGCCTAATTGAACCAACCTCTATGTACCTCTTCCAACCACGTCTTCACCTCGGAATTGTCTTTACGATGAGCCACTCCAGAATCCACTGAAGTTTCAGGCTCAAATTCTTTAGAATCCACCGAAGAACAACTCTCTCTCTCTCTCTCTCTCTCTCTCTCTCTCTCTCTCTCTTGTATATAACAAACAAAACCTTTAATGTACTCTCTTTAAACCATGAGTTGAATACTCAATAAAACATCAAAGAAAACTAACAAAATATCCCCAGATATAAACCTTAATATCCAACAAGAAGATCTGGAGGAATTAAATAGTTTTGGGAGAAAACCAACTATTTATAGAAAATCCAAAAGTAATCCTAGTTTTGGAAGAAATCCAATTACTTATAGAAATCCAAAAGTAATCCTAGTTTTGAAAGAAAATCAATTTCTTAAAGAAATCTTTGTCAAACGGGATTGCCAATAATAAAACCTAACAGTAGTCAATCACTTCTTTACTGATATAATTGTAGTTTTCATTTCACTATATATATTCTTAGGTTTTTATTCTTAGCAACTCCGTTTGACAAAACTCTTTTCAGTTGTGACTTAGTCTAACTTTTATTCCAGTGAGGCTATGAGTTTTTAGATACGAATCCAACGTGAATTGTGCCTTACAGAGATATTTCAGAAGTTAATTCTTTCATGTTTGCCACTTCACTGACTATGTCGGGAATCGAGCTGTTTGTCCGCTTGAGCGGCTATTCCTGTGCTCGAGCGGAGATCGCGGCCTTTCAGAAGTTTCACTCACTTGCAAAAGTATTGGGAGTTGTTTTTTTTCCGCTCAAGCGGCCATTCCTGTGCTTGAGCATAGATCTGCTTGAGTGGCCATTCTTGCGCTCGAGCGGAGATCACGGATCTGTTTTCTATAAATATGTGTTTCAGTCTAATTTTAGGGTATGGCTTCTAGATCTTGTTTTTGGTATTAGGGTTTTTATCTGGCGCTTCTTTGCTTATTTTCCTTTGATATTTGTGAAAGATTAAGCATGAATTGAGTGGATCATATCAAAGGGTTTATTTGTTTTAATTATTCAATACAAAATAGAGAGTTGTTCTTCGGTGGATTCCGTAGAATTTGGGCTTGAAACTTTGGTGGATTCTGGAGTGGCTCATCGTCGTGGATTCGACATCGGCGTTGTGGATTCAATGTTGGGCAAGACAATTCCAAGGTGAAGACTGTGGTAGAAGAGGCATACAGGAGTCAGTTCAATTCGGGTGTAGATTCGCTAGGTAATTGAGAGTACACTTGTGTAATTCTTTTGTCTTCTTAGTGGATTGTTTTGTGGCTTTGGCCCGTGAGTTTTTTTTATCACAATTAGAGGCGTTTCAATTGTGATTTTTTCACGTTAAAATCGTTGTGTCGATTTGTCTTGATTGTTTGATTGTGATTGTTATTTATTGCTTAAAATTGGTACATAATCACAAATTAATATTTAGGAGATTTTTAGATTTTCCATGTATGAATCCTTTTGGTTGATTTGATGAATGGAAATGCCTTTTGCTTTTGATCTATGTTTTAGTTTCTATATAAATGTAAGAGTAGATATATAACTCTAATTTGAGAGTTCTAAATAGAGGTCTAGTGAGGTGGAACAGAGAGAGTAGAGAGATAGAAAAAGGAGTGTGGGTCCTACCTTTACATGAGTAGTCTTCACATCATTAGAGTTGTATTAGAACTCTCAAATATTATTGTAAATGTAATCAGTTAACTTAACATCTAATTTTTTTTTTATCGACAAAAAAAATTTATTGATGAAAATGAGGGATGAGGTTACATCAAGAAACAAGAACTATGGGGGGAAAATGCATCATAACTGGACTTGATCCGTGGTACAATATCCATCTGATATTTATATATACATTTATAACACATGGTTTTCTTAGGCAGCAGTACTCACTGCTACAATTATTGAAATATTCGCTCACTAAAAATTGACCCATATCTCTTAAAATTTTCTGTATTTATAAAACAACCAAAAAAATAAAAAAATAAAAAAAATTCAATATAGTGATTTGGAATTGGTGGTGGATGATTAGCTTTTGCAAAGTTAAAATCTGATCTCTATGTTCGCCGAATGTTGAAAAACTGAGACAGTCTTCCTTCCCATAAGGAATATTAGTGACCGGCCACGTGCATAGCTACCGTCATTTTTCATTTGATTTATTACGCAATAAATCGTTATATTCTTCTTAATACATTTAAAAAAAATTATTTTCAGTATATTCTTGATAAGTAAATTCTTATGTGTAAAAACAGATTCAACAAAACATTCGGTTGAGTTATATTTTTAGATTATTATTATAAAAAAATTCTTATATATAATAATACAATAATTATAGATATTAAACAAATTATTAGAATTTAGTGATAGAGAATCAATGACAATAAAGAAAGTCTACTTACTTAATGAAATATTAACTGTTTTAAAAATTCAAGTTAATTAGCCAAAGAATTATATATCACAGAGATTTCATACACATCGAAGCATAAATAGAAAAAAAAAATGTATACGGGAAATTCTATGGTATACACCGCCTTAAAGGGAATGTATCATATATATTTGTTATATATTTTTAGAGTGTAGATTATGTATTTTTGTGATAAATGTTATGTAATTTTTTGGTAGAGTTACGACGATTTGTAATTCAAAAATGAAGTTGCTCATTTTGTGGTAATATTACAAAAAAAATTTCCAAAAATTTTCTAACAAAAAATATGTAGTATTACCAAAAAAAAACTAAATGCATAATTTCATTTCTGAACCATAAATTTTTGTAACTCTATCAGAAAAAATACATAACATATACCACAAAAATACGTAATAAGAGTGCATATAGTATATATTTTTTGAAGAGTGTATACCTTAGTATTACCCGTTATATAATAATAATAATAATAATTGTTATGAAAAATAGAGAAAGAAGAGAAAAGAACAACTCTATATATTATTGAATGAATAATACAATAGGAGAAGCCTCTATATATAGGCAGAAAAGAAACCTAGATAGGTAAGGAGATAGAGATTGAGAGAGATACAAATACATAGAGATTGAGAGAGATACAAATACAAATAAATCAGATAATATACAGCTAACACCCCCTCTCAAGCTCAAGGTGGTAAGTCAGATATCAATTTGAGCTTGGAGAGGAGATCAGAAAAGCGGCTCGGAAGATGAGCTTTGGTGAAGAGGTCGTGATACGATCGTGAGAGGTAACAAAGAGAAGCGAACATGGCCACTAATAACATCTTTGTCGTATGAAGTGGCAATCGATCTCAATATGCTTGGTGCGATCATGGAAGACATCGTTATGAGCAATCTGAATAGCACTTTGATTGTCACAATAAAGATTAGTGGCAGCGGAATGAGAAACACCCATGTCAGAAAGAAGCCAACGAAGCCACACAAGCTCCTGAGTAGTATCTGCAAGAGCACGATACTCAGCCTCGGTACTAGAACGAGCAACAAGGGTTTGCTTCTTGCTACGCCAGGAAATAAGAGAAGTGCCCAAGAAGAAGCAGAACCCAGTAGTGGAACGACGATCGGTAGGATCCCCTGCCCAATCGGCATCAGAAAAGGCATGCAGCTGGAGAGAAGAGTGAGGGGAATAGTGAAGACCATGAAACAAAGTTCCTTTGAGATAGCGTAAAATACGAACCAGAGCAGCATAGTGTGGAGAGCGAGGAGCAGTCATAAATTGACTGACAATGTGAACAGCATAAGCAATATCTGGACGAAATGGCGTGAGATAGACAAGACTACCAACTAAGACGATACAAAGTTGCATCGACAATAGGGGCCGTCAAGAGGTATAAGACGAGTCGAGGATCAAGCTGGAGTAATGTGATCTTGCAATCAGAAAGGTTAGCACGAGCCAAAAGATCAGAAGTATACTTGGCTTGAGTGAGAAAATAACCAGAGGAATCTTGAGAAATTTCCAAGCCAAGGAAGTAGCTAAGTGCACCCAAATCTTTCATCTCAAACTGGCGATGGAGAAACTGTTTGAGACTAGAAATACCCACTGTGTCATCTCCAGTGATAATCATATCATCCACATAGAGGAGAAGGAGAATAGTACCCCGCTTCGTTTTACGGATAAACAAGGCAGAATCATGGGCACTGGAAGAAAAACCAAAGTCACGAATGGTAGAGCTGAACTTGGCAAACCAGGCACGTGGAGCTTGTTTCAAACCATATAAAAGCGGCGGAGTTTGCAAACCTTGTTTGAAGGAACAGAAGAACCAGGAGGAGGTTGCATAAAAACTTCCTCAGTGAGATCACCATTGAGAAATGCATTCTTGACATCCATCTGAGAAAGGTGCGATGGCGGCAAAGCAAGTAAAGTAAGTCATAATCAAGTAAGAGACGCAACAGAGCGACCTTGAGGAGCAAAATGTTTCCTCATAGTCAATCCCATATTCTTGACTAAATCCCGGGCGACAAAGGCGAGCTTTGTAACGCTCAATGGAACCATCGTAATGAGTTTTGATCTTGTAAACCCATTTGCAACTAACGATGCGCTTACGGGAGGAAGATCAACTACGTCCCAAGTATGAGTTTGTTCGAAAGCCTGCAGTTCATCAGTCATAGCTTGTTGCCAAAGAGGGTTAGAAGAAGCTTCTTGATAAGAAGTAGGCTCATGAGAGCAAAAAGCAGTGGAACCAACAATATAATCACGGAGAAAAGCAGAAGGTTGCCTTACCCGGGTAGAATGACGCTCAGGTGGAGGAGGAACCTCAATGGAAATAGGGTCTGGGGGAACCTCCACCGGAGCCGGGGAAGGCGGAGGGCCATCAGCTGACACAGGATCCTCAGGATGGACGATAGGCGTAGGCGGCTGTGGAAGCATGGGGCCAGAATCTGCATCAAAGTCATCAGAAAACAAATCGATAGAAATATCAGTGAAGACCGGTGAGTGGGTGGACTGTGGTAGGTGAAACTTGGAAAGAGTGGAGAACATTTTGTGTTCCCAAAAGACCACATGACGAGAAATACGAAGACGCTTGGAGATAGGATCCCAACAACGATACCCTTTATGTTCGATACCATACCCCAGAAAGCAACAAAGACGAGAACGAGGTTCGAGTTTAGTGTGTTCATGAGGCTGAAGGAGAACAAAACAAGCAGAACCAAAAACTTTAAGAGTGGTATAATCAGGAGGAGAACCATACAAACGCTCGTAAGGAGTTGTGTTAGCTATGACAGGGGTAGGGACTCGATTGATGGTATGGATGGCAGTGAGGGCAGCTTCCCCCCAAAAGTTTTCAGGACAAGAAGAAGAAAGGAGAAGAGCCCGAGTAGTGTCGAGAATATGACGGTGCTTTCTTTCGGCTCGTCCATTTTGTTGGGAAGTGCCTGCACAAGATCGATGAGAAAGAGTACCATGAGCCTGAAGAAAAGAAAGAAAATCAGAATCCAAGTACTCCTTAGCATTATCAGAACGAAAAAGCTTAATAGTACAAGAAAACTGAGTGTGGACCATAGTAGAGAAATCATAGTAAATCTGTTTAAGTTCAGAGCGATTTTTGAGAAGAAAAAGCCAAGTATAGCGAGAAAAATCATCAACAAAAATCACAAAATATCGAGACCCTCCCATGGTAGGTGTGGGGGAAGGTCCCCAAATATCTGAATGCACAAGATCAAAAGGAGCGAGAAATAGAATTACTTTTATTAAAAGGTAATGCAAAGTTGTTTAGCAATTTGACAAGATAAGCAATCTACATCATCAACACAGACACGACCTAACTGACCACTAGAAACTAAATTTTTTAAACGGCTAAAAGAGACATGTCCTAAGCGACAATGCCAAAGATGAAAAGGAGACATAGTAGAGGCAAAGAAAAGGAGATGATTTGTGCGGATTGCGAAGGTGGAGAAGCTCGAGCAGACGTCCATGCTTACGGCCTATCCCAAGGATCTGTCTCGTCGAGGGTCTGCACCAAACAACCATTAGCGTAAAAAAAGTAATAGTTAGACCAAGGTCACATAATTGACCAACGAGATCAGTTCATTTTAAGAGAAGGAATATGGTAAGCATCGAAAGGGACACAAGGAAGTAGAGATTTGGCCAATATGACTAACGGGCATATGAGAACCATCGTGATGTGTATAGTGGGAGGCGAAGAGGATGAGGACAAAGAAGAAAATAGAGTGGAGTCAGAAGTCATGTGATTACAGCATGCGGAATCAAAATACCATGAAGAGTTACCTGAGGTTACTGAAAGAGCAGTAGAAGGAGGAGTACCCGATTTGTTGAGAACCTGGTAGATAAGGGACTCAACATCATCCATAGAGAAAGAAGGAGCAGAAGAACCCTCAGAGGCAACAGCAGCAGAGCGAGAACCGTGGTTAAATTTGGACTGAGACCCAGAACGAGAAGCCCCTTTCTTAGATGAAGTAGTGGAGGGAGCTCGAGGACAATGGCTTTGGAGATGGCCTGGAGCAGTCTTATGACAAGTCAAGCATTCGCGAACCTGGCAGTGAACAAGAGAATGAGTGGCTGGCAGGCCTCGGTTGCGACAATAACTGCATATGAGTGGCTGTGAAGATGAGGAACTTTGAGAAGATGGAGTAGCAAGAACAGAATCCGTGTTGTGAGATCGGAGACTCCCAAAACGAGTCTCCTCTGATAGGAGCTCGGTAATGGCTTGCTCTAAAGTGGGCAAGGGCAAACGATG
Source organism: Camellia lanceoleosa (assembly GCA_025200525.1). Classification (NCBI taxonomy): domain Eukaryota; kingdom Viridiplantae; phylum Streptophyta; class Magnoliopsida; order Ericales; family Theaceae; genus Camellia; species Camellia lanceoleosa. Next base: position 105,097,581 of record CM045766.1, on the reverse strand, counting down.
AAGCAAAGAAGCACGCACGGGCTCAAAAGTGCTATGAAGAGCCATAAGAAACTGTAATAGTCGCTGATGATTCCGATAAGTGATAAATAGCTGTGCATCATCAGAATGAGCCCATGGAGGTTCAGAAAGAGCGAGCTGGTCCCAAACGGACGACATCTGGGATAAAAAGTCATTGAGAGACTGACCGGGTGCTTGACGCATGTGATGAAGAGTCTGCAATAGTTGATATTGATGAGCATGGCCAGTGGTCTGATAACGCTCCTTCAAAAAATCCCAAATTGCTTTGGCAGGAGAGGCAATGGAGTCATCGTCCTGAAAGCGTCCAAATTGAAGATTGATGGAAGGAACTGAGGTAGCCCGGAACCATGTGATAATTTGATAATTCTTACTTTCCCATTCGTCAAGACGGTCATCGAATGCAGAGTCCGTCTCATCCTCTTTTTTGTTAGGTTTGGAAAGAGTACCAGTAAGAATCCGCCAAAGACGCTTTCCTTTAATGAAGCTAGAGAGCTTGGGCCCAACTAACATAGTTAGACCCATCAAGGATAATAGGAACGGATTGGATATTGTCAAGACGATCCATAAGTGCCAAAACAGAGGTCACCAATAGATTGAAGCCAAAAATCTTGGGAACAAGAAGCGTCTGTCAGGTGATGGCGCTGACGGCCCGCGGAGTACGATCGCCGGCGGGCGTGGTGAATGAATTTGACGTCGGCTCTAAACTAAATAAGAAGGGCCGAGAGAAGCGGAAGGAAGCCAAGGGAGATCGTGGCCCGGCCGAGGTGACGCGTCTTGAGGCGTGTTGAGAGTAGAACAAGCAAGACGACGCGCCAATCTTTGGGTGGCGTGAAGGCGATGTAATGTCCTATGGAGGTGATTACGGTGGCGTTTGCTTCCTCTTGAAGAGACGAAGAGTTTGATGTAGTCAATCGTTGAAACAGATAGGAACTAGATATGAAACGGCTCTGAAACCGATGGACCGGCCGGGATGTAACCGGAAAAATGAGGCTAGGGGAAAACCTAGGCTCTGATACCATGTTATGAAAAATAGAGAAAGAAGAGAAAAGAACAACTCTATATATTATTGAATGAATAATACAATAGGAGAAGCCTCTATATATAGGCAGAAAAGAAACCTAGATAGGTAAGGAGATAGAGATTGAGAGAGATACAAATACATAGAGATTGAGAGAGATACAAATACAAATAAATCAGATAATATACAGCTAACAATAATAATAATAATAATAATAATAATATTGAGTTAAGATTTATAAAACTTATGGGTGGAACCTTTTTTTAATTTTTTTTAATCCATTTGTACATATATATATATATTTATTCTATATCTAATTTTATGTATAATTAATTGATTTGTATTTATGAACTTATTCATTATATTATTCAATAGTGGTTTTAGATTTAATAATGTTTTATTTTTTTAATATGAAAAAGTTTACTCAACTACAAGATACAAAACAAATATCATAAGCCTCTTTGAGTTTTTAATTGGTATTACTAATTTCAAGGTCAATGACCACCACTTTATGACCGAATTATTTTATCTAGAACAAACCGTGCCTCAAAGTTAAATGTGGATGATATATATAAGAGCTTTTTGTTTTAATTTTATTTATTTTTATTTTTTATTTTTTACTTTTAATATTATGACCAAAAACTCTAATCGCAAAATTCCTTTGCTCATCCTGAGGTAATCTAGGCTTGGCAGGGATAGGAGGAGTACTTCGTGACCATCGAGTCAAATTTTTTGGAGGTTTTGCTTGCCGCATTGGTTATACTTCTAATAATATGGCTGAATTATGAGCTCTACGCATTGGTCGGAAAAAAAAAAAAAAAAAAAAACTCTGCATGCAAACTATAAAAACTTAATTGTTGAATTTGATTGCATTCGAACTCGCATTGGTCTAAAAAAACACGCGTGTATCAAGCTCTTCTGTAGGACTGTCTACAGCTTCTACATTGTTAATAATAATTAATGTATATGTCTAATGTATAGATTAATAGATAGTGGCTGATAATTGTGCTCTCCTTTAGGCTGAAAGTTTGCCCTCATGATGGTCTCCCTCGTGATGATGTTTGTAATAGCATAGCATAGCATATTGTTCTCTCCTATATAAAGAAGCGTAGTGTGTTCTTGTAGATTCAGAAGATTGAATACAAGAGTTATTTCTTTCTCTTCTCAATTAGCTCTCTCAAATTATCATGGTATCAGAGCCTAGATTTTTATTCTAGCCTTCTCTTTTTTTTCTGTCTGTCTGGCAAATTGCTTCCTTCTCACGTTGGTCTCTGCGTATCTAGTCTTTTTCTGTTTCACAGTTTGGACAACACTAGATTCTTCGTCTCTTCCAGACAAAGCCAACGCCACCGGAATCATCATTAACCAACACTCCACGCACCTCCATGCGCCGCTAGAACATTGGCCATGCGTTGTCCCGTTATCCAACGTGCCTCTGCACCTGTCCCGTGCTATTGTGCACCACGACTTCATCTGCTAATGTGAGCCGTGTGTTTCTGACGTCAGCTGACATCAGCCCTAAATGCTTCCGTGCGTTTCTCCTGCTCCCCTGCTATCATACACCTTGCGTCGTGCCTGCTGACATCATCTTTTGCTATAGTGACATCAGCCCTAGCCCTAGATTGGTCAACCACTTTGACTAAACCGATTCCAAGCCTTTTTTGGTTGTATTTTTGGTCCGTTTGGTCCTATTCCCACTAATTTCGACCTTCTGAATTCACTAGTACCCTCAGTTTTTTCAGACTCTGCATCTATCGTTATTTTTCCTTCATGGATTGCCCGAACTCTTCTCATTACCCTATTTTCATTGTTCTTGACGGGACCAACTGTGTCTTATGGGCACAAGCCATGTCTGGCTTTCTCAAAGGCAAGAAACTTTGGCATATTATCACTGGGGATGTGCGCAAACCTATCTAAGAGACCACTGAATCCGTTGACAAATTTGTCGACCGCTTGGAGGATTGGGATAGTAAAAACTGCCAGATCATCACTTGGCTTCAGAATACATCTACTACCTTCATCAGCCTTTAGTTTGGTCGGTTCCAACTTGACTCTATTTCCGTTCCAGCAAAAGACATCTGGGATTTTCTAAAAGACCAATATCAGACTACTGGTCTTGCTCACCAATATCATCTTCAGAGTCATATTCACCGTATGCGCCAAGAGCCAACTCAGCCTATTAATGATTTCCTCTCCCAAATTTATTCTGTTTGGGATCAGCTCGCTCTCTCTGAACCTCTATGACCCCATACTGAAGATGCTGCCTTGTTTACTACTTATCGTGACCAACAACGATTGGTTCAGTTTCTTATGGCTCTAACTTCCCATTTTGAGCCGGTACGTGCATCTCTCCTTCATTGCACTCCTTACCCACTCTTGAGCAGGCTATTTTCGAACTCCTATAAGAGGAAACTAGACTTGGTACTCTTCATCCGCACCCTGTGGACTCTGTTCTTGCTACTCCTGCACTCGAGTTCTTCTTCACCATGCCAGTCATCGTCTCAGAATCATCGTCAAAATCGCGGTCTTCCGTCAACTCATCTTCTGGTTCATTGTCCAGTTCATCTTTGTCGATTTTGCAACAAGACTGGTCTTGGTCATCTCCAGCAAGATTGCTTCCGCAATCCAGCCCGCGCCTCTCCTGGTTCCTCCTCTCTCACTGGTCCTTCCACCGGGAATTTTTCACACAACAACTTTCAACGTTCTGGGACTCCGTATAAATCTCTGCTGTGCATCGCACTACTGCTGCTGCTGCCTCAGAGGATTTACCTTTTTCTGTCCCTATAGACCCTTCAACTCCGGTCTTCTCTCAAACCAATGTCGAAGCTATGTTCCAACAATTTCTCTCCACTTCCAGTACTCCTCCCTCTACTGCTTTGTCTGTCACCTCAGGTAACACTTCTTGGTACTTTGACTCAGCTTGTTGTAATCACATGACCTTTGACTCTATTATTTTTATTTCTCTCAAATTTCATGTTCCTTCGATTCATACTGCTGATGGGTCTCTTTTGTCTGTAAGTCATGTTGGTTTTGTTTCCACCTCTCACTTATCCTTATCCCATGTATATCTTATGCCTGCTTTTACTTTAAATCTTATCTCCATTAGTCAATTGTGTGAGCATGGTCTAACTGTTACCTTTTTCCTTACTGATTGTTTGGTTCAGGACCCTCAGACGGGACAGACTCTTGGGATCGGCCATAAGCATGGACGTCTCTATGAACTCATCCATCTTCATGTTCTGGTTTTTTCTCAGATTGCCGCTCCTACCACTGCTCATATTTTCTTTCATTTTCAACTTTGGCACTGTCGTTTAGGCCATCTTTCTATTGGTCGGTTAAAGTCTTTAATTTCTAGTGGTCAATTAGGTCCTGTCAATTATGATACTTTAGATTGTTTGTCCTGTCAACTTTCCAAGCAACCTACTTTATCATTTAATAAAAGTGACTCTGTTTCTCTTACACCTTTTGATCTCATCTATTCTGATATTTGGGGCCCCTCCCCCACTCCTACTATGGGAGGTGCAGGCTATTTTGTTGTTTTTATAGATGATTTTTCCCATTTTACGTGGTTGTTTCTTATGAAGAATCGTTCCGAACTCAAACAATTTTTTTACAATTTTGCTAAAATGGTCCAAACCCAATTTTCTAAAACTATTAAAATCTTTTGCTCCGACAATGCCATGGAATATAAAGATTTTGACTTTCTTTCTTTTCTTCAGAGTCATGGTACTCAACCCTATCGTTCTGTCCTAGCACGTCTCAACAAAATGGACGTGCTGAACAGAAACATCGGCATATTCTCGACACTACTCGAGCTCTCATTCTCTCTTCCTCTTGTCCGGAAAATTTTTAGGGCGAAGCCGCTCTCACTGCTGCTTACACTATAAATTGTATCCCTATACCTGTCATTCATAATCACACTCCCTATGAGCGTTTGCATGGCACTTGTCCCCCTTACCCCAATCTTCGGATCTTTGGGTCTGCATGTTTTGTTCTTCTCTAACCTCATGAACACAGCAAACTTGAACCTCGTTCCTGTCTTTGTTACTTCTTGGGGTATGGTATTGAACATAAAGGGTATCGTTGTTGGGATCTTATCTCCTAACGCCTCTGTATCTCTCATCATGTGGTTTTTTGGGAACACAAAATGTTTTTATCTCTCTCCTAATTCCGCTTATCCATTCTCTCACCCTCTCTCTTTTTTACTAACCCTTCCATCGATCTCTTTTCTGATGAAATTGACCTACAGCCCCTGCCTGCACCTTTAAGGACTCCCTTGCCTACTAGTCTCTTACATGCTCCTACTTGCTTTGATGGTCCTGCTCTTGCTCCCTAGGGCTCCTCACCTCTTGTTGTGTCTCTCTCATGCTCTCTGGCTCCTCCACCCTCTGCTCGACCACACCGGGTAACCCAACCTTCTACTTGTCTTTGTGATTTTATTGTTGGTTTCACTGCTTTTTCTACTCATAAACCTACTTCCTATCGCGAGGCTTGCTCTAATCCTCTTTGGCAGCATGCTATGACTGATGAATTGTAGGTTTTAGACAACACCCATACTTGGGATATTGTTGATCTTTCCCCTGGCAAGACTGCCATTCGCTGCAAATGGGTATACAAAATCAAGACTTGTTCTGATAGCTCTATTGAGCGTTACAAAGCTCGCTTTGTTGCCAAAGGCTTCAACCAAGAATATGGTATTGATTATGAGGAGACCTTTGCTTTCTTACCTTTGTTCGCAGCTTGATTGCTGTTGCTACCTCCCGTCATTGGGATCTTGACCAACTGGACGTGAAAAATGCTTTTCTTAATGGTGTTTTTCTCGAGGAGGTCTACATGCACCCTTCTTCTGGGTCTACTTATCTACCTCATCAGGTCTGCAAACTTCGGCGTGCATCATATGGTCTTAAGCAAGCCCTGCGAGCTTGGTCTGACAAGTTCAGCTCTACTATTCATGATTGTGGTTTTACCTCCAGCTCTTTTGATACTGCTCTTTTTATAAGGAAAACTGCTCAAGGGACCACCCTGCTTCTACTCTATGTGGATGACATGATTATCACAGGTGATGATGTGGCTGGGATTCTTCATCTCAAACCGTTTCTTAGCCATCATTTCGAGATGAAAGACCTTGGTCCTCTCAACTATTTCTTGGGTCTTGAAATCTCACATGATTCCACGAGTTCGTTTCTTTCTCAGGCTAAGTATACCTCTGATCTTCTCGCCTGTGCTGGCCTTACCAATTGCCAGACTGCTTCCACTCCCCTGGAGACTCAGAGTCGTCTTACTCTTCTTGATGACACTTTCCTCTCTGATGCTACCCTATATCGTCAGTTGGTTGGCAGCCTTGTCTATCTCACTGTTACTCGTCTTAATATTGCCTATGTCGTTCATATTGTCAGCCAGTATATGTCGGCTCCTCATACCCCTGATGATGCTGCTTTAGTTCGTATCCTTCGCTATCTCAAAGGTACCTTGTTTCATGGTCTTCATTATTCTACCCACTCCTCTTTTCAGCTTCGTGCTTTCTCTAATACTGATTGGACTGGGGATCCTACTGACCGCTGATCTACTACCGGTTTTTGCTTTTTCTTGGGCGATTCTCTTATTTCTTGGCGCAACAAGAAACAAACTCTTACAGCTTGTTCCAGTACCGAGGCTGAATACTGTGCTCTTACTGATACTACTCAGGAGTTTCTCTGGCTTTGTTGGCTTCTTGTTAACATGGATGTTACCCCGTCTGGTGCTACTGCCCTCTTTTGTGACAATCAGAGTACTATTCAAATTGCTCACAATGATGTTTTTCATGATCGCACCAAACACATTGAGATTGACTGCCATTTTATTCGTCAACACGTCACTCGTGGTACTGTTTATCTCCATCCGATCTCTTCTGCTGATTAACCTGTTGATATCTTCACCAAAGTTCATTCTCTTGGCCGCTTCGTTGACCTTGTTTCCAAACTCCAGTTGGTTGATGTTTACCATCCTTGAGTTTGCAGGGGGCTGTTAATAATAATTAATATATATGTTAATAATTAATGTATATGTGTAATGCATAGATTAATAGATAGTGGCTAATAATTGTGCTATCCTTTCGGCTGAAAGCTTGCCCTCATGATGGTCTCCCTCATGATGATGTTTTGTAATAGCATAGCATAGCATATTGTTCTTTCATATATAAAGGAGCGTAGTGTGTTCCTGTAGATTCAAAAGATTGAATACAAGAGTTATTTCTTTCTCTTCTCAATTAACTCTCTCAAATTATCATGCATAAATTGCACAATATCTGGTTTTGCTTTACTTATTGAGAGGGCAATCATGTGGCTGACGCTGTTGCAACTTTGCAACCATCCTTTTGCAGGAAGTTCTGTTTATACACCATTCTCCTTTGTTTTTGTACCCTTTTTTGAATAAGTGAGGGCTGGTATGGCCCTCCTTACTTTGTTTTTGTATCCAATGTATTGGACTTATCTTTAAATTTTAATGGATTAGTATTTTGTTGGCAAAAAATAAAAAAATGACAATTCCTTTATTTTAATTCGATTTTAATATAAAAAGTTTGAGAGAACCTTGATTGGATAGAATAAAATATAGTGATAAGTAAGTCGAAACTGTTAAGTTTATAGTAAAGTATGATAAGAGAAGTCAGTGTCATGTTGGTCCTGGGTTTGCTGTTAGACAGCAGCTAGGTGAGATGATGTTAGCAGAGCGGGTGTTGCATAAAGAAGGGCTGCAACCTGGTATTGCGCAATGGATCTCACTGTCACGTGATTGGGTTAAGTTGAATGTTGGAATTGGGTTCAGGCACAAAATCCAAAAAATCTGACTGTTGCCATCCCATATTATTCAGGGTCTATTTTTCTATTTTTAAATAAATTATTTTTTAATTAAAAAAGTCATAAAGTAAATAGGCTATTTGATTTGGGTAAATAAATAATTTTTTTTTCATTAAAAATCATTTTTTTGAGTATCTCAATAGAATTGTTTAAAAATGATTTTATGCACTAGATAATCTTTGTTTGGGAACAGATTATTTTAGTATTTTTTTTTTCATTTTTTATGAAAATATATACAAAAAAATATAAAAAAACAATGTGATAAGTGCACTTTTTGACTTTTTATGAAGTATGGATTGGATTTGGGTTGGGTTTGAAGTGATGTGTTAGAGAGGTGATGTGACTTAAATAAGATGATGTGACTTAAATAGGATAGTGACTTTTTGACTTTTTAGATTTTTTTGAGGATGCCAAACTTGGCCTAACTTTTTAATTTTTTTGTTGACAATTTTTTATATAAAATAATAATAATCATAAAAAAACTCAAAACTTTCTTCATAACCAAAAAAAAAATTTTTTTTTTTATCATATACTCGTAACCGAACCACAAATATTTATATGGTCGTGCTATGTCATCCGAAAAAATAGGGCTCGAATGGCCCGAATTTTTTTTTTCCCCCCCTTTTTCCTTTCTCTTCCTTGCCCTCTCTCTTAAACACACAATAGTTTCTAAAGAAGATGAAGAAAGAAGAAGAAGAGATAAGAAAGAGAGAGAATCAACACATCATCATCTTCAACAACATCAACACAGAGAGAGAGAATCAACATCTTCATCAACGTCATCATCATCATCATCATCATCATCATCAACAACATCTTCATCAACATCATCATCAACACATCACATCATCAACATTTTTTTTTTCTTTCATCTTCAAATCTAGATCTACTAGAAAAAAAAAAAAAAAAAAAAAAAAAAAAAAAAGAGCAGAGAAAACAGTCTAAAAGAGGCAATCGACGATACCCACCGTCGATCTTACGCTGCCATCACCGTCGATCTTCCTTCTCTTCCTCCTCCGCCATCAACACCATCGTCTTTTCTCTCCTCTTCCTCTCTTCTCCTCTCTTTGTCTGGCCTCCCTGTTTCTCTCTCTTTCTCTCAAACCAGTTTCGAGGAAGAAGGAAAAAGATTAAAAAAAAAATTTACCAAAACGACGTCGTTTTGGAATTCAGGGCATTCAAGCCATTGCAATTTCAAGCTCTCACACATTTCTCATATTTATAAGGGTCGTAAGAGTTTCCCTACTCATATTCAACTTCTTCAGCACACACGTGTGGATTGTACTATAGCCGTCAACAAAGGGATGAAGTGTGGCCCTACATATTTGTGGTTCATTTCTATGTAGTAATAATTAACATGCTGAAAAAGAAATCTTAACTTGTTGGTAGAGGTGTAATTTTGGCCGGACTCGGCCCATTCGGGTTCAGACCAGGTCAAACTCATGTCGGGTCATGTGGGTTCTCGCCAAAAAACGGGTTAGGCCGAGTCGGCCCACGAGCCAGAAAACTAGGCCCAGGGGTGTTAGGGCTTTGGGCAGACTAGTGGGTCAGGCTGCTGGGCCTGAGCCTGGGCTCGAGCTTTTGGGGGGCATAAATAATTTTTTTTTTTTTTCTACCAAAATTTTATTATTTTTCATTAAAAATAACACTAGGCCTCGCCACGAACTGGGAATTTGAGAGGGCCTTGAGCGGGCCAGGTTGGGTTGAACTTCAGAATGATGGCCCAGGCCCAAGGCCTCGGGCTGGGCTTGGGCCCGGCTCGCGAGCGGACTTTGGACCACCCACGGGCCACCGGTTATTTTTACACTCCTACTTGTCGGATCAATTAATATTATCTTTAGATTATACTATCCGTTACTTTTTTATATATATATATTTTTTATAATAAACCAAGTAAAAAAAAAAAAGTTTCTTTTTAAAATAAGTCTATATGTACCTTTTTATAAATTGATGTAATTATATTATAAAGTTTTATAATATCAATAACAAAAAGTATAATTTTATTACAAATTAACGTAATAAAAAATATCGGAACAAAATCATAAACTTTTGTAATAGAATAATGCTACGGGTCAAGAAATGTTTATCAGGAAATGGGTCATGAATGAGTTGGCATTGGCCAACTCATCTTGGTGGAGCCCCCATATATTATTAAAAAAAAAAGAAGAGAAGTTGGAAAGACTAGAGAGAGAAAGTTGAATACCTTCTCACCATTGTCATTCTTCTCAGAACGAACTGGGGAGAGAAGGAAGGATAAGCGTCATCAGAATACCTTCTTCTCAGAGCTCGTCTTTGTCGTCGTTGACTGGTATTCCTCTCTTTCACTTAATTTACTGTGAATTTAGATGTTTTCTTCTATTAAAATGTTTTGAGGTAGTTATACATCACTATCTTTGTTCAAACATTTCCTGCAACTATGTCTGAGTTCTTTATTGGGTGTCGGTTGAGTGGTGAATAATGGGAACTATTTGGGTTTGCTTTTCTGTATAGAGCGTTCTAAGAAAAAGGCTTTTGCTGGTATTTGGAAATGGGTTTGGAAATGTGTTAGTGGATGGAAGGAAAAGTTGTCATTGGTGGCTGGGCGTGAGTTGAATTTATACAAGTTATGAATTCAATGTGTATGATTCAGAAAATCATCATAATCTTGTTAGTTAGTTAATCCATGTTTTGAATAAATCTTGGGAACAAAACATTAGAACTATAATTAACCAAATAAGATTAGGAGATAACCATGGAAGTAACTTGGGCAGCCACTACATCAAACAAGGATGCTTCCCTAGCATTCTTGGTGTATGTCACACATCCACTGGATTGAAGACCAGAAAACTCTGCTACTTCTAGTCTCTGTGCACCAAAATGAAATTAGAAACCAGAAAAAGCAAAAAACTGCACTATAAATTATTATTGTTTATTAAGAGATAACACCAGTTATGAATTTATACAAGTTATGAATTCAATGTGTGCAAAATTGTTATGAGATAACACTAGTTGAATTTGTTGCTAAAATTTCTTCTTGAATTTTTTATTGCTAAATTTTCTGCTTGAATTTTTACAAATTTTCAGCAGAAAGTTAATAAAATAATTTAATTTTCTACTTAATTAGAATTTTTGTGGCCTTTGTTATGAATAATTTTTTTTCTAATTTGTTATTTACATTGTAGAGGTATGGATAAAGAAATATCGAGTGAATCAAATGAGGACCGTGATGAAATTGACATTGAGACTGAAATACAAGACACAAACAATGTAGAAGTTGAAATTGAGGATCCTAAAGTGGGAATGACATTTAAGTCAATTGATGAAATTTATGAATATTATTCAAGATATGGGAAGAGAAATGGTTTTGCGGTGTCGAAGAAATATTGTAAAAGGGGAGATGATGGAGAGAAAAAATATGTAACTATTGCTTGTACTCATGCTGGAAAAGCAAAAATCAAAACAAGCAATATAGTTAAACTCCGCCCACAAACTAAAACGGGATGCAAAGCTGGACTTAATGCAAATTTACAAGGCGATGGAATGTGGATAGTGCGATCCTTAAGACTTGAGCATAACCATGAAATGAGTCCAAGCAAATCTCGTTTTTTCAAGCAAAATAGGATTCTTGAATCACATGTGCAAAGGAGACTTGAATTAAATGATAGTGCAGGAATTAGGATGAACAAAAATTTTACTTCACTTGTACTTGAAGCTGGAGCGCATGAGAAGTTATCATATTTAGAGAAAGATTGTAGGAATCATATGGACAAAGTTCGTCGTTTGAAACTCGAGAAAGGAGATGCCACTGCAATGTATGATTATTTTGTGAAAATGCAAGCTGATAATTCAGAATTTTTTTATGTCCTGGATTTGGATGAATATGGAAAATTACTAAATGTGTTTTGGGTTGATGCAAGGAGTAGGGCTGCATTTAAAGAGTTTGGCGATGTGGTTACATTTGACACGACGTACTTGGTAAATAAGTATGATATGCCCTTTGCCCCATTTATTGGGGTCAACCATCATGGACAGTCGACATTGTTAGGTTGTGGACTCATTTCACATGAAAATACAGAAACATTTACCTGGTTGTTTAAGTCTTGGCTTGCTTGCATGTCTGGATGTCCTCCAAATGCTATTATTACAGATCAAGATAAAGCCATGAAAAATGCTATACAAATTTTTTCCCCCAATGTGCATCATCGATGGTGTTTGTGGCATATCTTGAAAAAATTACCTGAAAAATTGAGAGGATACAAAGAATATGAGGCAATAAAATTTGGTATACTGAATGCAGTTTATGATTCCTTGACAAAAAAGGAGTTTGAAGAAAATTGGAACAAATTGATAGAGAATTATCAACTTGAAAGCAATGAATGGTTATTTGGATTGTTTGAGGATAGACATCAATGGGTACCTGCATTTGTCAAAGATATTTTTTGGGCGGGAATGTCAACCACACAACGAAGTGAAAGCATGCACGCATTCTTTGATGGGTACATCAACTCAAAAACCACTTTGAAACAATTTGTGGAGCAATATAAGAATGCTTTGGCGAAGAAGGTGGAAAATGAAAATGGTGAAGAATTTAATTCTCTCAACTCATACATTCCATGCATAACTCAGTATCCATTTGATAAGCAATTTCAAAAAGCTTACACTATTGCAAAATTTAAAGAGTTCCAACAGGAGGTTGTAGGACAACTTCATTGCAATTCATCTTTGTATACACAAGGTCCTGATTTTTCTGTATATGAAGTGAGTGAAGATGTTCCATTTGGAGAGAACCTTCGATTAGCAACTTTCATTGTCTATTTTGATAAGGAAAACTTTGACACAAATTGTAGTTGTCGACTATTTGAGTTTAGGGGAATAGTGTGTAGGCATCAAATTGTGTTGTTAATGAAAGAAAGGGTACATGAGATATCAGACAAATACATTCTAAGAAGATGGAACAAAAATGTGAAAATGTGCCATAGTAAAGTGATCATCAATTATAACAACTCTTCAATGTTGCCTGAAACACGTCGGTATAATAAAATGTTCAATGTCTTCAATGATGTGGCTGATTTGGCAACTGATTGTGAAAATAGATGTGATATGGTGGTCGAACAGTTACTTGAACTAAAAGGGAAATTGAAAGAAGAAGTTGAAATTGATTATGGAAATAATAAATCTAGTTTTGTGAGTGATCATCATAATTCAACCACTCATGGAGATGGTGTTTTGAAGTCAAAGGAGAGTAGAACAATACTTGATCCAGTCGTTTTACGTCAAAAAGGGAGGCCACCATGTAAAAGGAAAAAAATCCATGGTTGAAAAAGTTGTTAATAAGAAGAAGAAAGGAGCAAAGACCAAGACAAAGACCATCAACATCTGAGGAAGTGTAGAGGTATGAAAATTATTTGAATGAGTTAATTTACTATTTAAAAAAAAAAAACTATTATTTTGTTAACTTTTTAATTTTATATTTTGCAGCAATCCGAGTTTGGTGCATCTTCAAATATAGGACTTGTTGATCTTTGTACACAAGAGAGTATTTAAGTGAATGTAAGAAATTTATTTTATTCATTAACGTTATAGTTATATGATTTATTTATAGTTGGATTGTCTAATTGCTTCTTATATGGCAGGAATCTGAAATATTGGGTCCAAGTTTGGAGCAACAAAACATATTTCAAGAAAACTTGTCATACCAAGTACGTAATATTCTAGTATGTATTTATTTACATGGTTTGATGAAAATTTAATATATTTTATTTTATTTTATAGGGGCATCATCATCCATCTCCATCTTCGATATTCAAACATTCAAGTTTCACAAAAATGTTGAATGACATAGTACAATCACAGGCTACCAATCCAGAAGAGGACACAAATGGTAGAAGTTGAAAATGTCTACATGACAGGGTTGCTTAGACATTAGTTGGCTTTTTTTTTTTTTAAAGTTTATTAAGAATGTTTATATTACATTTTGAGAGACTTGTTTGTTAAAACACAATGATTTTTGTGTTGGATTATATAGTTGAACTATTACGTTGAAGCATTATCAATTATTAAAGTTTATTATGGAACATTGAAGTTTTTTTTTCATCATGAAATGTGAAATTTTTTTTATTTTTTTTATTTTTTCACATTATGAGTAAATTACCATTAAGAATTTTTTTTATTTATTATGAATAAATTTTATTTGTTCTTTAATTTGTGATCTCAACCAAGCCCATTAACAGGTTATGTTTGTCATTAAAAATAAATAAAAAATCAATGAGGAGTTGCTAGTAACAATATCAATAAGAGCATGACAAAAATAAAGAATTCCATATTCTTCAATGATCATTACAATTCAAAATACAAGACATTCTATTACAATACAAACACAAATATGAAATGGTATTAGTCGTATTCTCCAATACTCATTTTATTGCCATTGCAACACAAAATACAAGAGTGTGCTAAATCAACCATTTTAGGATATTAATATTACATTTAATTCCTTTAATATTCAAACTCAACGGATTGTTCTCTACTTCATAAGTGTTGATAGCCATAAATCTCTGACTGTCTTGCTCTTCTTTGGGTTTCATGTTTAATATGTTTGACTGTTATGGGATTGCACCATGCCTAATAAGGTCTTCCTTTGTTTGGCGTCTCGGACTCTGTCATCCAAAGTATTGCAATTACACCGCAATTACATTTTTTGCTTTTAAATCTAATCTCAATAGTTTCATCCCCTATCTCCACCAGTACCAATAGATGTTGATGCTGAACATCTGGAAAAAAAAAATTCAAGCAAAAAATTCATAATCAAATTAAACCATTGTTATCTCATAATAATTATGAACATTATGAGGTTATGCTCCATGAGAATTATTCGTCTAGTATTTTTCAACTTTTATAAATTTATAAGAAACAATCTTTTTTGATTCTCAGCTTTTATAAATTCATAAATTTTAGAAATTCAAGCAAACATTGACCGTAACTAATTATAAATAATTTTTTTTCTTCTTTAGTTTGGCCTTTCTTCAATTAGACACATGTAAAATTAATTATAAGTTTTAATTAAACAACTTAAAACACAATTATAAAACAAAAACTATATAAATTTATAAGAATTAATATCATATTACATTTTTTATTATTTTTAAATGATATATTTATATATATAATATATAATAAATATATAAAATTCTTATGCTCCACTAATCAAATTGCAAATAGAAGACTTGAATAAAACAACAGCACTTTACTTGTTTTTTTAGCTTTTTCCTTTTGTCATTATTCACATGAATGATTTTGTTATTCATCAGTAAGTAATTATATGAATTAACTCCATATATTTAAAATTCAAGGGTTATATCTTCAAATAGTTTATATATTCAATCAGGAATAAAAACTCATATATTAATCAAGCAGCAAAGAAAGAACCCACTTGGAAGAGTAGTTGAATCATTCTACACCCTCCTGGAGCCATTTCCTTCCATCTGATCAACCACCCTCTGTAATTCAGTAGCCAAACTTGACGACTTCTCATCATCATCCACAGATCCTATTGTCTGGTGGGTTGATGATAAACTCAAAAACCCATTAAGACACTCCCATTTACGAACTCCCTCCTCGTCTTTCACCTGATAACACACAAACCCAGAAGGCTTAAAACTCAATTCTCCCCAACCCAGTTGAGGAACAACACTCCCCAGCTTAACAATACCGTTCAAAGCCATCATTGGGTTACCAAAACAATACAATTTTCATCAGGAAAACTGTTTAATTCAAAGCAATTTATAAGAGGAACTCATTAGATAATAAGTGTATGGAAAAAGAATAAACAAACACTTGGGGCAGGACTGGAAGATTTGGTTGAGGAATTTCGTCGAGCAGGTGAGGCACACCAGCAGAGAATTAGGTGAAGAGATGGTATTCAACAAGTTGCAGGAAATGTTTGAACAAAGATAGTGATGTGTAATTTGGCGTTTGCTCCTGAGTAATATGTAGTGGCTGCCCAAGTTACTTCCATGGTTATCTCCTAATCTTATTTGGTTAATTATAGTTCTGATGTTTTGTTCCCAAGATTTATTCAAAACATGGATTAACTAACTAACAAGATTATGATGATTTTCTGAATCATACACATTGAATTCATAACTTGTATAAATTCAACTCACGCCCAGCCACCAATGACAACTTTTCCTTCCATCCACTAACACATTTCCAAACCCATTCCCAAATACCAGCAAAAGCCTTTTTCTTAGAACGCTCTATACAGGAAAGCAAACCCAAATAGTTCCCATTATTCACCACTCGACCGACACCCAATGCAGAACTCAGACATAGTTGCAAGAAATGTTTGAACAAAGATAGTGATGTATAACTACCTCAAAACATTTTAATAGAAGAAAACATCTAAATTCACAGTAAATTAAGTGAAAGAGAAGAATACCAGTCAACGACGACAAAGACGAGCTCTGAGAAGAAGGTATTTCGATGACGCTTATCCTTCCTTTTCTCCCCAGTTCGTTCTGAGAAGAATGACAACGATGAGAAGGTATTCAACTTTCTCTCTCTAGTCTTTCCAACTTCTCTTCTGTTTTTTTTTTTTTTTTAATAATATATGGGGGCTCCACCAAGATGAGTTGGTCAATGCCAACTCATTCATGAACCATTTCCTGAAAAACATTTTCTGACCCGTAGCATTACTGTTTGTGATATTGATTACAAAATTTTAAATATTTTATTATGTTAATTTATGACGATATTACACATTTTATAATTAATATTATAAAATTTTATAATAAAATTACATAAATTTATAATAAAATAGATATAATATGCACCCCTAAAAAGGTACGCACAATAAACTTTCCCATCTTTACTTCAATCGATTCCATTTTTTGAGACATCTAATATATTCGTAGTGGAAGATATGACTACAAGTATGATAGTAGTAATCCCATGGGTTGTTTAGCCTTGGTGGAAGAAACCTGTGATTTGGAGGTCAGGTTCGACTTCCTCGATAGCAAAATTTTTGAGGCTGTGAGAATAAACTAATTTCAAAAGGTTTGTTTGGATGGTGTACGGGAAAGAAATATACCTTCTCGTATAATCTTGTTGACCAAGTTTGCGTTCCTCCGTACGACGTCGCTTTATCACCTGAAAACACAAACGTGAGCTAGCTGGCGGGTAGGTGCCGGAAACCTCTCCGATGCCTAAGTCAGAAAGATTGTCAAATAAGCAAAAGCTCTGTGTATTCAGAAAACAAAATTGCACTACTTCTCTAAAGGTGATATTGGTGAGCTTTTATAGGTTTCGCGTGGCACAATCCTAATAGGACTCCTACTCCTCCATGTAGAGTCCTCCTAGGATTCAAACTCCTGGAGGATAATGCTTATCCTCCAACACCCCCTCACTGCTTAAACCACGTGAGATGGTTATACTAAGGCCGAACTCCAATGCAACCGAAGTAACCGTTACTTCGGCACATTACTTTCCTTTCTCTTACCTCGGCCTTCCCATGCTTAGACCGAGCTAACCACAAGAGAGTTGAACCGAACTACCGTTAGAACCGAGTCCTTTAGGACTTACCACATCTCGGTCTCCATACGCTACGACCGAAGTAATCACTGAAAACCGAACTACCCCACAACACATTGCTCAACCGAAGTAGAAATAAGGCCTCATGCGACCGGGCTAATCATCACGGTTGTGAGACCGGTCTAACTCCAAAGCTACTTATCCAAACCGGAGTAACTTATATGGCCATTCTACTCGGACCTTTGTACTGCGGCTCATAACGGCCCTATACGCAGCTCGGCCCAATTTAGCATATAAATTACCCTCTCAGATGGTAGGAACTTAATTTAGTATACACAAGTTGACACAGGATACTCTATATATATATAAAATATGATAGTAGTAAAAATCATTATGCTTACGTTTATATTATAAATTTGATTATGAATTTAAAAGTGATTTTAAACATAATTTAATTGAATATTTATCTATATCTATACTATATATTAAGCAAAAGGGGGTTTTTAACCTCAAGTCTTGTGAGAGCTCCAATCTCCCAATCTAAATTTCCTGATTTTTTGATTTAAAAAAAAAAAAATCTTAGCATTTATTAACATCTCCCAACTCCCAAGTCTTACCCTCATAATAACACTTTAATGCATTAAGAACAAGCATAAAAAAAATTCTTTGAAATCCAACACATATGAATTCCTTGAAAAGTCCCAACACATATGATTATTATCCCTCATAATAACACTTTAATGCATTAAGAACAAACATAAAAAAAATTTCTTAAAAAGTCCAACACATATAATTATTATCAAAATATTAAATTTTAATATAATATAATAAAAAAAAGACATTTAATTCCTTGAAAAGTCCAACACATATGATTATTATCAAAATATTAAACTTTAATATTATATAAAAAAGGAAAAAAAGAAGACATTTAAAAAAAAATATTTAAAAATCACAATTCACATATATAGATAATTGTAAACACAATAAAATAGGAGGGCATTCATGTTTACACTTTTTTTTATAAGATCTCCTCCATTATAATAAGATAACACTTTATTTCTCTCATCTTATAATATATATATATATATTATTGCATATATTAAAGAAAATGGATTTTCTAAATCCCAAGCCTTATAGGAGCTCAAATCTTCCAACCTTAATTTTTAAAATTTTTTATTTTAAAAAAAAAAACTCAGCATTTATTGATTTGGTCAAAATTTCCTGATCAGCATTTATTAACTTTTTTCAATCTATATGTCTTTCCACATGTCTGCATTTATTGATTTGATAAAATCCCCTCATACAAATAATTATAGATATAACCCGTGCATAGTTACTACAGTAGCCTTTTTTTTTAAAAAAATTATTAAAAAAAAAACTCAACATTTATTGATTTGGTCAAAATCCTTTGATCAACATTTATTAATTTTTTTCAATCTACATGTCTGCATTTATTGATTTGATCAAAATCCCTAATCAGTATTTAAAATCCCCTCATACAAATAATAATAGATACAGCTCGTGCATAGTTACTGCAGTAGCCTTTTTAATTTCTCATATACACTATGGTTAGTGATAATTAAGATTCTTAAATTATTTTTATAAAAAATTCTTTAAAAGCATAATTTATATATTAAAAAAATTAATAACAAATATAAATAATTATCTCGTGCATAGCACGGGTGATAGGCTAGTCTATACTATATATTAAGTAAAAGGGGGTTTTTAACCCCAAGCCTTGTGGGAGCTCCAATCTTCCAATTTAAATTTCTTGATTTTTTGATTTAAAAAAAAAAATCTTAACATTTATTAACTTATCTCAACCCTTAAGTCTTACTTTCATAATAACACTTTAATGCATTAAGAAAAAACACAAAAAAAAATTTTGAAATCCAATACATATGAATTCCTTGAAAAGTCTCAATACATATGATTATTATCCCTCATAATAACACTTTAATGCATTAAGAACAAGCATAAAAAAAATTCTTAAAAAGTCCAACACATATGATTATTGTCAAAATATTAAACTTTAATATAATATAATAAAAAAAAGGCATTCCTTGAAAAGTCCAACACATATGATTATTATCAAAATATTAAATTTTAATATAATATAAAAAAGGAAAAAAATAAGACATTTAAAATAAAAAAAAAACTTTTAAAAATCACAATTTACATATATAGATAATTGTAAACACAATTCGTGCATAGCACGGGCAATATGCCCTATTTTATAAGTAAAAATGAATTTTTAGTGAGAAGAGCTAAGAAAATTCTAAGTACTCAATCTAAATTTCTTGATTTTTTAAATTTTAAAAAAATAATTAATAAATCACACACTAAAACTTTTTCGAAACAAAGAGTGCATTTTTTATTCTTAAAATCATTCCTTACCATCAAACAAGGAAGGACTTTTCCAATTAAGAAAAAATAATTAATAAATCATACACTCAAAAAAAGAGTTTTCTAATTAAAAAAATTAATAAATCACTCAAAAATATTTCATCATAAAATATTTTAAATTCTTCACCATAAAAAATAAAATAATTTATATAATTAAAATTTTATAACATGTTTTTTTTTTTTTTTTTTCTCTCACCATGGCCATTACCACTCAACGTATATATCATCAAACCTCATTATTTTCATACACAATAAACATTAATATGGTTTCTTTAAGGTTCAAACTCTCACCTCAATTTTTTTTAATTTAAAATTTTTTTAATAATGAAAATACTAAGTGTCATTATGGGTTGCATTTTAATTAGTTCATAATTAAATTCATGAAGTTTTGTATTAAACTCTTAAATTATGCCACCATAATTACCATTTCAGATAACTTCCTTAATTTATATTCACTATACACCAAATATATTTTCAAAATTGCTTCCTTAAGATTGCATTAATGCATGATTTTGATACATTCATACATACACATACGAAAAATAATTAATTCTTTAACTGCAAATTTAAACATTATTAATTTTTTAACATGACATGGGTTTCTCTCTAGTCCTCCATCGGATTGGAGAGATGCTGTTATTTTTGGACCCTATTTTGAGAACATCATCCTAGTAAAAAATTAAGTCGATCAGATACCGACAATAATGTATTAGTTTTGTATGGAAATGATTGGATGTGAGAAAGTAAACGGTTTATACAAAATTGATCTGAATACGTAATTTTTGTTATCTGATTGACTTGATTTTTTGCAGAGATGATGTACTCGACAAATCAAAATGTGAACGATTCGAATCATCAAAATGAGACCCAAAAATTGGCCCATTGGATGTTTAATCCGATATTGGAACCCCCAAACAAGCTCATACTGGTCACGAATCGATAAATTATGATATACTTTATACATAATGTTTAAATTTATTATTATCAAATATTTTTACTAATTAATTGTTAATTTTTCAGATTAAGTGTAAGAATAAAGCTAAAATATGACAAATAATTTAGGACAACTCTATTTTAGATAATTTTTTAATATATGAATATATAACACTATTGATTTAATAGCATTAACATAAATATATAATTTCTTACCTAAGTTCAAACTTTTTTAATAAATAAAATATATTCATATTTATTATTTAAAAAATAAAAAATTCTTATAGATATTTATTTACCAATTTAATAAATAAATAGATCAAATGATTCATAAGTTGGCATAGACCACGATAATTTTTAATGATTAGGTGAAGGTCACGTTAGCATAAATATACAAGTCATTTATGTGTAACATTGATAAAAATGAATAAAATTTAATTGATTATAAATTATTTTTACTACATATTTTAGATAAATTTTATGTTATTGTTCAATTTTAAAATTAATTTTTGATTATTTATTTATAGCACTATCAAGGCCACTTTATTGGCTTTTAACACAGAGTAAAAATAAAAAACAACTACGATTTTAAAAAGAAAAATATATTTTTTTTATTTAGTAGTTTTAAAATACAAAAATCGTTGAAATTTATAGGTTATTGACACAAAACAAAATTAAAATGAAGCTAACTAAGATTTAAAAAAAGAAAAAAGAAAAAGTGATGCCATATTTTTTTTTATTTAGTAGCCCCAAAATACAAAATTTGTTGAAATTTATATGGGTTACTAACGCAACAAAATTAAGAAATAAAAAGGTGATCCCTTGATTTTTTTTTTTTTAATTAAGTAGCTTTAGAATACAAAAATTGTTTAAAATTATTAATAGTACACGCAAAATAGGGTTAAAATTTATATAATGAGATATCATAAATGCTTATTTTTTAATAACACGAAATTTAAATTTTAAAAAATTATAGGTTCTATTTAACTCTTATCTAATTTTCAACTTACTACACATCAGTTCTTATTTATGATTTTTTTTTTTTTACAAATATTAAAAATTATAGA
Source organism: Camellia lanceoleosa (assembly GCA_025200525.1). NCBI lineage: Eukaryota > Viridiplantae > Streptophyta > Magnoliopsida > Ericales > Theaceae > Camellia > Camellia lanceoleosa. The sequence goes on along the minus strand of CM045766.1, from coordinate 105,075,799 downwards.
TGATATTTCACTCTTATGTAATTTTTAAATTACTACCCTAGTCTATTCTATTATTAGAGTTGCATTAGATTTTTTTTTTTCAAGTTTATCTTATTTTATTTTTGAATTTTTAAATTTCAACTTGATTTCTTTTTTTCAATCTTCATTTAATGTTTATTGAATTTATCTCTACTTCATTTTTCTAAAATTTATTTAATTTTCCCTTTCTATATTCTTATAGTTCTTCCTCAAATTTAAACTTGATTTTTTTTTAATCTTATATTTACAAAATCTACTCTCGTTTTTAATTTTCAGTTGAGTTTATTCTTTTTCAAAAATTTATCTAATTTTCTCTTTCTATATTCATCTTCAAAACTTGATTTATTATTATTATTATTATTATTATTATTATTATTATTATTATTATTATTATTATTATTATTATTATTATTATTATTAGTGTTAGTATTAGTATTAGTATTAGTATTAGTATTATTTATTTATTTATTTATTTTTATCTTATGTTTATAGAATTTCACTCTTACTTTTCTTTTTCGATTGAGTTTATTCAATTGAATGTATTTCAAAAAAATTAATTAGTCCTATATATCAATATACATATAGTGATCACTCAAATCTATTATTTAAATTCCCATTTAAATTAATGTCATAATATTTAATTAATTTCATGGGTTTTACGCTAGTTTTTCAATATGTCAGAAAACAAGTTACTCTTACAAATTATTGATTTTTTTAAGAAAAAATTTAACCACATATTTCTACACTTAGACCATCTCCAATGGTTATTCAGATTTGTCATTTGAATTTGGTGAAAAAAGACTCTTTTTCTGCTCCAACAGTTTCATCAAATAGGTAAATCTAGAATTTTACTTTTCTTTTATCAAACCGAGCACCATTGTGTGTTTCATCAAATCACTGTTCATAGTCGTTGCTGGATGTCCCTCCTTATGTCCCCCCAAATATCCTCTCGGATGACCATCTCAAAGAAAGAATTTGTGAAAAAATTGCACTATCCGGTTGACCACCTAAAGGCAAAAAAAAAAAAATTATACTGGCCAATCGATCGGCCGAACATCAGTCTGGTCGTCCACACAGTCTAAGGGTGTTCCAAAATTTTCTGTTAAATTGCTTGATATCAAAGGAGACTTTTACTTAAATTTTTACTCAATTTTAATAAAAGAAAATTTAAATGCACATCATGTTAGAAAGGGTCACATCGGGTGTATATTTGAGTGTAGAAGTTAATGTGTTATGCAACAATCAAGCTTTTAATTATTATTTTATATCACGATTTCAATTTTTTTGGTTGATTTTTATTTTGAAATAATCATTTTATAAGAAAAAAAAATAGGATAAATTATGCAAATAGTCTATGTACTTTACAAAATGTGTCAATTTGGTCTTTGTAGTTTTAATTTGCTCGATTTTGTTCCTTAATTTAACGGATTGTATTATTTTAATCCAATAAATAACAGTTGTTAAATTAATTTAACGGAATATCAAATAATGTGTCAATTTGGTCGTCGTATTTTACACGATGTGTCAATTTAGTCCCTATAGTTTCAATTTTCTCGATTTTGATAGGGACTAAATTGACACATAGTGAACAATACAGGGACCAAATTGACACATTGTTTGACTTTCTATTAAACTAACTTAACAGTCGTTATTTATTGGACTAAAATGACATAATCCGTTAAATTAAGGGGCAAAATTGAGCAAATTGAAACTACAATGACCAAATTGACATTTCGTGTAAAGTACATGGACTATTTGCATAATTTTCCTTTAAAAATAAAAAGGGGTGCAAGTGGTGCCTTATGGGTAGGAGGTGTAAATCTGGCCTAGCCCAGTTTGGCTCCGGCCATGTTGGGTCTCGTTAACTCCTGCTAAATTCGGACCGGGCCAGCCCACGAGTCAAAAAATTAGGCCTAGGCCGAAGCCTGGAGGTATTGGGGCCTTAGGCCTGGCCTCGAGCTTGGGCCGGCCTAACCATTTTTAAAAATTTTTTCTATTAAAATTTTATTATTTTCCACTAAAAGACATTGGGCCTCGGGCGGGTCGGGCCTTGAATGGGCCTTAAGCGGGCAAATGGATTGACTAACGCGTCGTACTTCAAAATGATGACCTATTCCCAGGGGCTCGGGCCCAGGCCTAAACGGACCGGGCCCACCTTCGGCTACGGGCCATTTTTTCACTCATACTTATGAGTGTTGTTTCCCTTTTGCTTTATCAAAAGATTTACCAACGAGTCGAGCTCATAAAATATTTGGTTCAAGAAAATTAGGTTTTTTTATATTTTTGTTTTAGTATTTTTTAAAAATATTTTATGTAATTTTTTTTCAATACACTTAATCTAAATATATTTAAAATGTAAAATATTTATGAACAAAAACTTTAAAAATTTCACCAAATACAAACAAAAAATTTTTTTGAATACATTTTCGTATTTTGAAATATTCAATAATTTTTTTTTTTAAGGAAAAATTGGTCTAACATCATTCTTCAACTTTTAATAATGGGAGAGGCCCACAATATTTTTTTTGTAGCCTAAGGTCCCTCCTCACCTACACTCATATATCACACCATTTCTCTCTCTCTCTCTCTATATATATATATATATGTGTGTGTGTGTGTGTGTGTGTGTTGTGAGAAATTTTGGTCCACACTACAAATGTTTGATTAGGGCTCTCTCTCTCTCTCTCTCTCTCTCTCTCTCTCTTTATATATATATATATATTTAAAAAAGATTGATGTTGGTGGCGGTGTTTCAGAAAGAATCGGCTAAAAGATTAGTCCAACAAGCGGTTTGTGCTTAGAAACATAAAAAATTAGGTGAGGCAGTGGATGATATCTCTGCTATTTGCCTCTTCTTCTACAATTCAACATCTTCAAGCTTCCATAGCTGTCGGTGTGTATATTCTTTCTTGACTCTAGTGTACTTAAAATGAATATAGAGTTGAATGACAAATATATTGGTGACCATGTCCCTATTTTCTGTACAAATAATATATATATATATATTTGTAAGACACATATTTGCATCACTTGTTGAATTACTTCCATTATAGAGGGAATAATTAAAGGATTGACAAGAAATTATTCTATTTTTCTCTCTCTTTTCTCTGTGTAATATACAGAGAAATTTTTTCAAACCAGAGAAATTTCCAAAACATAGAAAAAATCAAAGAAATTTCTCTGAGTTAAGTGAAATTTCTCTAAGTCAAAATTTCTTTGAATTTCTCTGAATTTGGGAAAAAATTTCCTGAGTCGGGCAAAATTTCTTTGAGTTGGGTCAAAATTTCTCTGATTTTGAGCCAAAATTTTGATATATTTTCTCTGACATCTGAATTTTTCCTAATCCATCAAATTATATTACTTGTTTGATTTTCACTGGTTAGTTATGTCCTTTTGTGTAATTTCCCCATTGAGACGAATTTTCTCTAACATCACAATTTTTTCTAAACACATTGGATTCACTTTACTCTATATGCCTTACTTGATTTTCTATGGCTAGTTATCTCTTTGATTTTCTCTCCAATTTTCTCCAATTTTCTCTGACATTTTAATTTTTCCTGACCACATTAAACTTTTACTAATTTGTGTTGTTTGTTTGATTTTCATTGGTTAGTTATTTTTTGAGCTGAATTTTCTTTGGCATTTGAATTTTCTCAGAAAATATTAGGCTGTGTTTGGAACTCTTTTCCAAAGTTAATTCTACCCCTTTATTTGAGTTTCATATTTGTTTACGGTTTTTCAAAGTTAATTCCACATTCAATTTTGAAAACTCTGTCTTAGGCGGAAAAATTTGGGCTAACCAGTCATCCGACCGGTTGACCAGAACAATAAATTTATTTATTTATTTTATTTATTTTGCAATTGACACATTAATTTTTATATATTCGAAAAATATATTTTTTGAATTTTTTATGAGCTTCAATAGAATTTTGAGTTGTGTGTTTGGTTATGAGTTGTAAGTTTTTGTATCAAACATTATATGTCACATAAAAGATTTCCTACTCAATTCAAAACTATTTTCAAAACTCTTTTACCAAACAAATTTTCTATACTCAAATCATAATTTCAAAACTCACAAACTCAAAATACAACTTCTACTCTCAAATTATATTTAGAAAGCTCTGCCAAACGCAACCTTAAACTCTTACTAATTTAGATTACTTGTTTGATTTCACTGATTAGTTGTTTCCTTGTATGTAATTTTTCCTTTGAGATGAATTTTCTTTGGCACTAAGATATCCCTTTTAGATTAATTTTCTCTGAACATATTGGACTCTGTTTCTCTCTGTGCCTTACTTGATTTTCTCTGGCTAGTTGTCACTTTGATTTCCTCTCAAATTTGAATTTTTCCTTCCCACATTAAACTCCCACTAATTTATGTTGCTTGTTTGATTTTCACTGAATTTCTTATTTTGAATTTTATTTTTGATCTTTTAAGATGTGTAGTGTTTGTTGTTCTTTAAACTGTAATTAGATTTTGTATTTTAAATTCTTTGATGAACTTAACATGGTGTTTTCTTGTAAAAGTTATAGAAAAATTGGTTTGTGAGCAAATTAATTTTTTTTGGTTTGTTCAAAGCACAGAGAAAATTGTAAACAAATTAGACAAAATTAGTCAAAACACAGAGAAAATTGTGAGCAAATAGAGACATTTCCGACTAGAAAAATTTCCAAACCAAAGAAATTTCAAACAAAATTCTCTGTAAAAATTTGATTTACCCCAATTACTATAAAAATATTTTATTTCCTTTATGCTATAAAAACTTAATGTGAGAGATCTTAAAAAAAAATTTCCCTTTTTTAAAAAAAAAAAAAAGATTTTCATACAATTTTTTTAAAAACTTTTTAGGTATATAAAGTGTATCTAATTTTTTTTTAACAAAAATTAATTAAAATATTACAAATATAAAATTACAAATTGAAAACTCAAAAAATTATTTTTGAAAACTCAAAACCAAACATGGTGTTTATTCTTACTTAAATAAATAATAAATAAATCAAGTGTTACAAGTTGAGTTTATTCTACCTTAAACTTGGCTAAAAATATAGTCCAAGTTTGATTATACTGATAGGGACGATATCTCCAGCTGTATCGTAAGGCTGTTGTGTAATAAGGCAAAATAGACAATCTTAAAGAGTTGGCTTAATGGGTACAACTTAGGGTCTGGAATTGTACTTCCTCCAAGTCTTAAGTTCAATACTCACTTACCGTAATACGCTTTTTGGGGCTAAACCATATAGAGCCCTTATATTCTAGCTTTAAAGCGAGCCCTTGCAAAGTGGGCGGTAGGATTGATCCTCTGTGATTAGTTGAGATGTACGTAAGTTGACTCAGACATCCGATTATATATATATATAATAAAAAAAAGGAAGGCACAATAGACACATCATACTCACTGTATTATAATCTCGTGCTAAAAAAAAAAAAAAAAAACATTCATTGCCCTTTCAAAATTATCATTTTAGGATAACCAATAGGGTCAGTTCAATTGGTCTGAACTCTTGCATCTCATTAGGATGTCAGTAGTTTGAATCTCTCTACTTATGTGTAGGTCTTACTGCCTATGTATTAATTTTATAATTGTAATTTATTGAATTTTATTGTAATATTTCATATGAATCAAATCTATAAAAATATATATATATTATTATCATTTTAGGACACAAATTTGGATGTTCCTCAATTCAAAAAATGATACAATGATACAGAGATTTTGATAATGACCATTTGAGCAAGTCAAGGTTCCAATGATGTGAATATGATTCCTCTTTTCTGTGGGCTAGGCTTATTATGTTGGGAAAATTTAGGATAGTTGTCTTTATATTTTGATAATTGTATTATTTTAGTATTTGTAATTTTAATTTACTCGATTTTAATTTTTAATTTTAAATTCTGTCAATTTAGTCCAATTGATAATATAGTTAGTATTTTTTTTAAAAAATTATCACTAAATTAGTTGATATTATTTACTGAGTTGAGTAAGTTTATAAGTCTAATTGATTACCCCTCTTTGTACTTTTTTTATTAAATGACACATGACACTTATGTGCATATTTTTCATAAAAAAATGCAAAGAACGATAATCAATTGAATGAAATTAATACAAAATCTAAAATTAAAGGTAAAAAATATGCCAATTAAAAATATATAGACTAAAATAACACAATGGGTTACATAGAGACACCATTAATGTAATTTTACCTATTATGTTTTTCTTCAATTCTCATTTGATTCTATCATGACCATGACTATGACACGTAACCTTTTGATGTCAAATATCCTATGATATTATGGGTATGTCATAAATTTATTATTAGAAAAATGCTTGAAACATTTAATTTATCACATTTAAAAAATATTCTTATATGTTTAATAAATATCAAATTTTAATTTGTTAAATATTTTATTATATGAGATTTAATTTCAATTTCATATCATAAAGTCTGATTTAGAAGAAATAAATTAAGAAATATAGCATTACTATTATTATTATTATTATTATTATTATTATTATTATTATTCATGATCTCTCAAATAATTTTGGATATAATTTTCATGAGATTGTTGATTGTAAAAAGAATCAGTCCACACCACATCACAACTTTCGGTGTAATCTGCAATTTTACTTTATTCTTTTCAGTCCACAGCATAGAAAGTTACGATCCTTTTCATTGTTTAGGCATTTTTAGTTACTTTCAAGAATTTTTAATTTTTCAATTAGGCAAGACAATTGTTTGTTGGCAAAAGGTCACCCCATATTCCTCTAAAACTTATATATAAATTAAGCATGATAAAATATAAAATATAAATAAATGAATTAAATTTTATAAAATTTATTAATGGTATCAATTTTTTAAAAAATTATATATTTTTTTATGTTTAATTTTATAACTGATTTTGTGTTCTTAAATCTATTGAAAACATAAACTGCAGACCCCAAAAATATATATATATATATATATTGAAAACATATTTATCAATCACATCCATCACACTTCACGCGGCTTGGTTTTTTTTGCATAAGAAGTTCTTTACACACTTTTTGGCCACTGACTAGGAAGTTTCTTTCACCCAAAACAATGGAAAAAAGTTTGAAAATTCGAAAAATTACCTAGAAAGTAAGTTAAAAAAAAAGAAGAAGTTAATTATCTAAAAATTATATGTACAAATATTATGGTAATTCAGATTCTATTAAAAAAATTTTGAATTAATAAGTCCTATTTAGTAAAATTCAGAATATTATTTTTTTTTTCAATTTTAATAACTAAGAATATTATCAATTTTGCATACTAATGTTTCAGATAATTATTTTACTAACTGTTAAAAAAAACAGAGCATGAGATTAAACGTTTTTATCATTCTACTTATTGGTTTGATTTAACTATCTAATGAAATCGAAAATATTAACAGTTTTTTCCAGTTTTAAAACTGAGAAAATTATCAATTTTTTCATTTTTATAGTTTTTTTTTTTTTTTTCAATGTTCCATTATCAGACTCTTTTATAGACACAATTTTTTTTTATTTTGCACAAAAAGTAATTCAAATTTTTCAAAAAAAAAAATACATTCAGTGTGTTTTGTTTCAATTTTCTGGATTCAATTTTCTACAAATTAATTTTTTTGTTTTTCGTATTTTTTTTTTGTTTTTAGTGAATATTTTTAAAAGTTTAAGCATTTTTTTTATTTTATTTTATTTTATTTATTTATTTTTACATTTTTAAATGCACATTACTTAGATATATCTAAAAAATAAAATATTTGTAAAAAAATATTTAAAAAAATCAATAAATACACAAGAATACGAAAAATGTATTGAATTCTAGTTTTTATTTATTTATTATATATTTTTGGTATATAGTGAATTTTCTATAGATTTTTTTTTTTTACAAATATTATACTTTTTAAGTATATTTATTTTAGGTGTATCTAAAAATTTTAAAAAATTGTTTAAAATATTAAAAGAATTCAGTGAAAACAAAAAAATACAAAATTTTAATTTTCTGAAAAGTGAATCTTGAAAATAGGAACCAAACAAGCTAATTTTTTTTTTAATTTTATTTTTTACACACACACACACATATATATATATATATATTAGTTTTTTCAATTTGAAAATTGATTTTTAAAGTTCTGAAAATAAAATAAATGTCAAATCATCATCATTTTTTTTTTATAGATAATCATAAATGATAAACAATCATTGTTTGAAGAGTAATTCAGACTATTAAAAATTTAATGGGATTTGAAGATCTAAAAAATTTTAGTTAAGACTTAATAGAGTATAAGTTTATAAATTAAGACTTGTGTGTAAATGCCGAAATATGGTATAAATTTAGACTTGTTTTGGATATGATTTATTTATTTATTTTTGACTATTTTGCTTATTACGAAAATATGTATATAAAAATCAAGAAGTGATGTGACCTAAATAAATCAATAAGTTAACTTTCTTAGTTCTTCCCAAATTAACCTTCAAATTCCGCATAATACAAATTTATAAACCATTAACTCTCACATGAGTTTTTCTTTCGATAACTTGGTATCAGGTTCAATAGATTGACTAATTCAAGGACCAATCCCATTGTCTATTGGTAGAGGGTTCAATTAAAGTCAAGGCAAAATTCTGTATGGATTGTTTCCAAGAAATTATTTACGCTTAGAAATTTTGAACCTGTGACCACAAGAGAGTATACTCTTAGGCCCCGTTTGTTTTCAGAGGTAGAATGGAGGGGATTGATAGTGAGGGGATTGATAGTAACGGGATTAAGTAAAATTGTTTTTATTTTGATAATAGTTTTTAGTGTAAGAATTGTTAAATTATTTTTATATAAAATAAATATAAAATAATAAAAAATTAAAAAAATACAAAAACATTAAACATTAATGTTTAAAAAAAAATGCCCAACATGTAAAAAATTTAAAAAAAAATAAAAATAAAATAAAAAATTTCCAGAAAAAAAAAAACAAATAAAATAATGATTTTTACTTAACAAAAAATACAAAAAATTAAACATTAATGTTCAAAAAACAAATGCTCGACATGTAAAAAATAAAATAAAAAATAAATAAAAATAAAAAATTTCTAGTCTGCCGGACTATTTTTCTAATACTAAGTCCTGGAGGCCCATCCGAATCCCCTTAGAGAGGTTTATCCTAATTCAGAGCTCACTATCAATCCCCTCCCCATCTCTTAAAACAAACACAATATTAGTGAGTCCCACCTCATTACCAATCACAATCCCTCCTCTAACTCTCCAAACAAACAGGGCCTTAGGTCCTAGGTCTTGACCACCATGCCACCCTTATTAGACCTATTTCATGAATAACCTTTTTTATTTTATTTTATTTATTTTTCTCTTTGTTTCCTTTCTACATTCCAATATACAAAATAAAATACAAAATATAAATAAATGGATAACATTTTGTAAATTTTTTAATGGGATTCACTTGTGAGAAATTGTTCATTCATCTGCATTCTATGTCTAATTTTACTTATTCAATTCGGTGTCTAATTTTATAATTGATGCTCCACTTATTCAATTTTTCTTAGTAATCAAATGAAGAAATAATCCTTTCCCATTTTCAAGACAAAAGGCATTATGTCAAGTTTCTCAAATTTTGTCTTAGTATTTTCCATGTTAGTTACCATGAAGGTGCATCAATAACAATAAACACTGATCGATAGGCTATTAACAAAAAAGAACATAGATTCTCTTCTGATCATAATTTAAAATTTCCGTACGAAACTTAAATATTACATAATTAAATTTATAACAAATTAAAAATTAATACATAGCATATTATTTCATTATGAATACATCATAAAACTTAAAGGGGAACTTACTGATAAGTCCCATGTACCAAGTTCAAGACCCATGTACCAAGTTCAAGATCCAGTTAATTCTCAAACAAAACACTTGCACTAATTAGTCCAATACATTTTTAATTGTTACTAAAAAATTCTTTTTTTTAAAAAAAAAAAAAATTTACAGACACTGTTCACATCTTAATACCGTCGAACTTCCGTCAAACGGTCGTCGGAGACTCGTCGGAATGTTCAACATCGCCGGGAAGTCGCCGGAATATCACCGGGAAGTCACCGGAGTTTCGGCGGAAGTTCACTGGAGTGTTAAGAACGTTAATGGAAGTTGCCGGAATGTTCAAAACGTTCACTGGACGTTAAGAACATCACTGAAAACTCACCGGAATGTCTAGAATATTGTCGGGAAAAAAAAAAGAATAAATGGATAAATTATAGCAAAAAAAAAAAAAAAAAGCAAAATGTACTAAATATTGATAAACTAAAAGGAAAAAAAATGAAACGACAAAAAACAGCAACAATAGGGAAAACATATGTTATTTTTCAAATTTTGTAAGGTTCAAGCAAATAATCTCTAAATAGTGATCAAACTGAAAAGTAAGTTTTGAAACTGTAAAATGTACAGTTTCAAAACAAAAATCTATTAAGCATTTATCCTTATTAATCAAACTGAAAAACTTGTTATGAAACTGTAAAATTTTACAGTTTTATATCATGATTCATTCTAGCACCAAAAAATTTTGAAACTGTAAAATTTTACAGTTTTAAACCATGATTCATTCCAAATTTCAAAAAATTTGAAGCGCAAAATTTTACGATTTTCACTTTTGTAACTAAAATTCGAAAACTATTTATTCAGAATTTGAAAATTTTCTCCATTAGAACAGAAAAACAGAAGTGTATAGCAAAGAAAAAAAAAAAAGAGATCGAAGGAGAAAGGCGGATGTAGAGAGAGGATTGTACTCTGGCAACTATTTTTTGTTTAGATCTAGCTAAATCTGATGTAGATCTACTCAGATCTGAAATATATCATCTTCTTCGTCGGAAATATATCATCTTCTTCGTTAGAAATATATCATCTTCGCTGTCGGTGAGAGTGAAGTCACGAGTTAATTTCGATGGTTGGTGGTTATCGGTGAACCCCGATCAATGGAGAAAGACATGATCACCGGTCATCGTCCATGACAAAGACGATGAGAGAAAAATGCAGAAAAAGAGAGAGATAGGAAAACGTAAAGAGAGAGAGAGAGAGAGGGGAAAGAAGAACTTTTGGATCCACTAAAAAAGTTTTAGAATTAAATGGTGTCCACATGTTCCACATAAAACCTGTGGGTAATTTCCCCAAACTTAAATTGGGGGGCCTCAATTTTTTTTCCTTTACACAATGACGTGGATACTTCAACTTGGCTTCACAAACCCACAGACCCACACACACACATGTAAAACACACAAACACTCGGATGGTTCTTAAAAATGTGTTGGACACGCCATTAAGCCAAAGAAATGTTAAAAACATTATAAATATCCCTACGTTTCTCCGTTGAGAAGCACAAGCAAGCACCACAACACAACACACAAATTCACAATTCAGAGAGAAAGAGAGAGAGATGGCAGAGTCATCTGGATGTGGAGCAAATAAAGGACCAGCTACCGTGATTCCGGCACCGAAGAAGAAGGTGACGGAGATGATGTTTGAATCTGGAGTTGCCTTGTTTAAGAACACCAACGATAACAAGAAGGAGATAAATGAGAAGAACAACAATAACAAGAACAAGAATAAGAAGAAGAAGATAAGTCCTGTTGTTGTTGGTGATGCTCCTGCCTCCTCTGCATGATCCAATACCCTTTAATACTTACTATCATTGTGTATGTGTGTATATATGTAGCTAGTTCAAATTATGTAGCCAATCACTCTGCTCACTAGAGATATAATTATCAATAAAAAAATACTCATATATATGCTTTTGTGTATGATTCAGTTTATATCTATAGTATTACCATTTAATGAGCAATTTCAGTTTCAGCAATGCTAGGTATCATGAAAGTTTTGTGACCCTTAGATTATACTTAGAATAAAGCACAATACACTAATCAAGGTAATTCAAGAATCATAACTCTTTCATGATGATTTTCATAAATTTTTTTTCATGATACCTAACTTTTCTCTTTCAGTTTTGAGTTAGCGAGAAATAAAATTGTGCATGAAAGACAAACTCCAGCAGAACAAACGTCTTGTTTGGTGCAGTGAAAACCTCCCCATATGATAAAAAAAATTAGTTAGGTGAGGAAATATGAAAATTCTATTTTTACTCTTCTTTATAAATTATACTCACGATGCTTCTAATTTGTTTCTTCCATTAAATATGTCCTGAGTAAATTTAATTTAATTAAATTTATTTTCTTAATTTATCTCACTGTGTCAATTTAATGCAATTAATAACATGAGTTAAGAAATTTCACAAAAATTAAGGATGAAATGATTTTTTTAAAAGGGAACAAATGCAATTGAATGTCAAATTCTCAATCACTTTAAGAAGAATGAATAAATCATTTTGCTCCTTAATTCAGTTAATTTTTAAAAGAGGATCATCAATTAGACTAGATTGATACTATATGAAAAATTCAAAAGTAAAGTTAATGCAATTAAAACTACAATAATTAAATTGACTTAAGAATAAATTACAAGAACTATGAGTGTAATTTACTCTATTCTTTAATTACTTAGAAGTCATGCAATCTAAACGCTATTAAGAATTTATGTGAATAAACTGTGTTAACTAGAGCATTTGGTTTAGTGATTATATAACACTTCGAGTTTAACTTCTATAAAAATGAGTTAATATCATTTGTGTAATATCTATTTCTTAGGCTTGGGCTTAGTGGGCATAAGTTTTGTTTAAAAACATGAATTACTCCAAACTTTTGCATTGTTATTAAGGGCTTAAAGATATAAAATTAAAATGAATCTCTAGATTGTTGGCAAGAAGTTAGAAGGACATCGTCCTTGATATTGTTTCCTTTAATTTCATTCAGTTAGTACTTTGTCTTTCCTTATTAGTGAATAGTGTCAACATTAGAATTTGACAGGGTATGCTAATTTGAAAAAACCAATTATGTGCCATTTATTTATGAGTAATGTTAGGAATCATGAAAAATATATCATGAAATACATCATGAAAATTTTTCATCCCTTGATTAGTCTTGATTAGTGTGTGGTGTTTTATTGTATGGGTAATCCAAAGGTTGAGAATCTTTCATGATAATATTCATGATATATTTTTCATGATCCCTAGCATTACTCTTTATTTATTAGGTTGTCTGTCATTGTCTTGAGAATTTTATTGTTTAGGGACACAGTCTATGATATGGGTACGCCTAAAATAAAAAGGAAAATTACATATCAGTGGATGTGTACAAAATTAATTATATATTAATGATAAATTTTATTAACATTAATTACTAAAATTATAAGTTTTTCAATGTGCATGTAATTATTTTTCTAAAAGTATCCTGAATGGTATTTTTCCCTAAAATAAATAATTTCGACCACATTAGACAATCTTTTATGAGTTTGTTTCATCCAAATTTAAAGTTGAACTGATAGTCATGTTTGGGATTATGGAACTCACCATATTTTCTCGTTTCAATAATCTGAATTATTTATTTTGTAAGACCCTCATCATAGGTCTCGTTTTGATAATTCAAATCGTTCATTTTATAAGACACTCTATATATATCGTTAATACAAAAAAATTAAATTAATCTGATAATCTTAACATATTTTAATTTATTTAGGCTGTTTTAGAAAAAAGGGAAAATTATTGATAAATCCCATTTAGAAGTGTTTTAACCCAAGAAATTCATGAAGGAACTTTTTAACCCATTTAGTCCCATGTATGTATAGTTTTATTCCATAAAGTCCTTTTTTTTGATTTACACTATTTTCTTGGACACTTATGCCCTTATAGTTAAATTTGATACCCTTATAAATATTTTTTGAACGCTTAGTAATTTTATGATGTGAACATTCATATTTTAAAATTCACATTGGTAGGAATGTAAAATTGGCCTGTGGGCGGTCCGAAACCCGCCAACGAGCCAGCGCGGGCCCGGTCCAGCCTGTTGACAATGTGAATATTTACATTGACATGTTAACATTCACATTAATAAGAGTATAAAATTGGCCCACGGCCCATGGGCGGCCAAAAGCCCGGCCCGTTGACAATGTGAATATTCACATTAACATGTTAACATTCACATTGATAGGAGTGTAAAATTAGCCCGCACCCTATGGCTGCCCGAAACCCGCCCACGGCCCGTGGGCGGCCCAAGGCTGGCCTGGCCCGGCCTGTTAACAATGTGAATATTCACATTGACATGTTAACATTCACATTGATAAGAGTATAAAATTGGCCATCGGCCCAGGGCAGGCCTAACCCAGCCTGTTGACAATGTGAATATTCACATTGACATCTTAACATTCATATTAATAAGAGTGTAAAATTGGCCCGCAGCCCGTGGGCTGCCCGAAGCCCGACTGCAGCCCGAGGCGGGCTTGGTCCGACCCATGACATTGTGACTATTCACATTGACATGTTAACATTAACATTGATAGGAGTGTAAAATTTGTCCGCTGCCTGAAACTTGTCCGCGACCCATGTCAATCCTCATGGGTGCCGAGAAAAATTTGAATCGGGCCGGGGTGGACTCGGCCGATTGACAATGTGAACTCGGCCGATTGACAATGTGAATGTTCACATTGACATATTCACATTCACATTAATAGGAGTGTAAAATTGGCCTGTGTCCCGTGGTGGCGCGAAACCCGCCTGCGGCTCATGGGCAGCCCGGGGCGAGCCCGGTCAGGCCCGTTGACAATGTGAATATTCACATTGACATGTTAACATTTACATTGATAAGAGCATAAAATTGGTCCATGCCGTGGGCGACCAAAAGCCCTTGACGGCGAACGACCGCTGACAATGTTAATATTCACATTGACATGTTAACATTCACATTGATAAGAGTGTAAAATTAGCCCGCGCCTCGTGGCTGCCCGAAACTAGCCCATGGCCCGGGGTAGGCCCGGTCCACCCCGTTTACAATGTGAATATTCACATTGACATGTTAACATGCACATTGATAGGAATGTAGAATTGGCCCGCGGCCCGTGGGCTGCCCAAAGCCTGCCCACGGCCCGGGGCAGGCTCGTTTGGGTCTGGGCCCCAGCCGGTGGGTCGAGCCTCGGGTCGGGCCGATGGGCTTGGGCCTAGCCTCAGGCTTGGGTCGGGCTTGGGCGGGCCAATGTAAATATTAACATGTCAATGTGAATATTCACATTGTCAACAGGTCGGGCCGGGCCCGTCCCGAGCCGCCCACGGGCTGTGGGCGGGTTTCGGGCAGCTACAAGGCGCGGGCTAATTTTACACTCCTATCAATATGAATATTAACATGTCAATGTGAATATCACATTGTCAACGGGCTGGGCTTTTGGCCGCCCATGGGCCGCGGACCAATTTTATACTTTTATCAATGTGAATGTTAACATGTCAATGTGAATATTCACATTGTCAACAGACCGGCTGCCCGCCTATAGGCGGGCTAATTTTACATTCCTATCAATGTAAATGTTAACATGTCAATGTGAATATTCACATTGTTAATCTGCCAGTCGCCATGCCGCCTCTGGCGGGCTTTGGCGCTCATGGGCATGGGCCAATTTATACTTTATCAATGTGAATGTTAACATGTCAATGTGAATATTCACATTGTCAACGGCCGCCGTGCGTTTGCCGCACGCCGCGGACTAATTTTACACTCCTATCAATGTGAATGTTAACATGTCAATGTGACTATTCACATTGTCAACGGGTTGGGCCGCCCCTGGCTACTGGCGGGCTTTTGGCCGCCCATGGGCCGCGGACCAATTTTATACTCTTATCAATGTGAATGTTAACATATCAATGTGAATATTCACATTGTCAACGGGCCGGACCGGGCTCGCCCATGGGCTGTGGGCGGGTTTTGCGCCGCCACTGGACGCGGGCCAATTTTACACTCTTATTAATGTGAATGTTAACATGTTAATGTGAATATTCACATTGTCAACAGGCCGGGTCGGACCCGTCCCGGGCCGTCCACGGGCCGTGGCGCGGGTTTCGGGCAGCCACGAGGCGCGAGCTAATTTTACACTCCTATCAATGTAAATGTTAACATGTCAATGTGAATATTCACATTGTCAACGGGCCGGGCCCGTCCCGGGCCACGGGCGGGCTTTTGGCCGCGGGCCAATTTTATACTCTTATTAATGTGAATGTTAACATGTCAATGTAAATATTCACATTGTCAACGGGCCGACCCTGGGCCGCCCATGGGCCGTGGGCGGGTTTCGCGCCGCCACGGGACGTGGGCCAATTTTACACCCCTATTAATGTGAATGTTAACATGTCAATGTGAATGTTAACATGTCAATGTGAATATTCACATTGTTAATGGGCGGGGCCGGACCGGGCCAGCCTAGCCCGGCTCGAATTTTTCCGGGCACCCACAAGGATCGACATGGGTCGGGCCCCTACACATTGACGATATGAACATTTACATTGATGGTGTGAACATTCACATTAGGGGTATTTTGATAATTATGTCACCCATAGGACTTATTGACACATAAGAAAATAATGTGAACTAAATGGAACATAAGTAGATGAAAAGGGTGTTTTGGTCTTCTTATCTCAAATAGGACCTAATGAAATAGTAAAAAAGAATATGGGTTGGATGGAATAAAACTCTTAGAAAGTGGATTTATAAAAAAAGCTCCCTAGAAAAAATGAATGACAAGTGTGATTTTAAAATAATTATCAATTGCTTTAGAGATAAATGCAATCTAATAAAAAGATTATGATTATCAAATCAACTTAATTTTTTAATAAATGATATAAATAAAAGGTCCTATAAAATAAAAGAACTGAATTATCAAAACAAAATTTATTACTCCATCTGGCCCAAAATATTAGTCCCTTATTCTATTTTTTATTGTCCCAAAATATTAGTCCATTTTCAAAAATCAAGTACAAAAATAATATAAATTTTCTATTTTACCATTCTTTTAAATTCATAAATAATATAAAAAGTACAATTATGAATTTGTATTTGAACTTGGGAGAAATTGTACTACCAAAAAAATATACTATCAAAGGGTAATTTTAGAAAATCAATTTTTTTTAAAGTACAATAATTGTACTATCAAAAAAAGTTGAATTCCCTAAAAAGAACCATTATTTTGGGAGGGAGAGAGTATTAATTTTATAAATTTGTATTTGAACTTGGGAGAAATTGAAGTATGATTAGTTGATGAGAGAAAATAAGGCTATTTTAAAAAGATAATTATAATTAATTTTTTGATAAAAAATTATTTATAAATAACTTATAAACAATTTTTTATGAAAAACAAGTAAATTATAATTTAAAAAATAAATTATAACTTACTTTCCAAAATAAGCCTCACCATGGTCTATGTTCAAGCGCCCATTCCAATACCGAATATAGACAACAGAACATGTAAATGAGAGAAAGAGAGAGAGAGAGAGAGAGAGAGTCTTTCTAGGACAGAATCAGAACATTCAGCTAGTACTAGTCTCAGTCAACAGAAGCACATGTGAAATCTGAATTTCACATTATTCTATTCAGTCTTCAGCACAGAATGTTACAATGCTTCTTATTCTTTAGCATTTAAAGCGTTGTTTGCTTAGAGTATCTCTACCAGATTATTCATATTTATCTTAAAATATTATTAAAAAAATTATTTTTTATTTTAAAAATTATTTTTTCATCTACTTTTTTCAAAAGATTTCTTTTTTTTTTTCTATTTTATTAACAAATTCTATATTTTTTTCTATTCTATTAAAATATAATTTTTCACAATAAATTTTAAAAAAAAATTATAAATGTGTACTACAGTTCTTAAACAAAGCAAAGCAAAATAATAATAATAATAAAATAAAATATAAGGGTGCTACAGTGACTCCATATAAACAGGAGGCACTGTAACAATTTCTATTTTAGGGGAGTATTTAAAGAAGTTACTAGAAGTGTATAGAGAGCATCAAATCCCTTAAGATAGGTAAGGAAGAGATATAACTGTGCTATTAGAGATGCTTTTAGAGCATCAGTAGCAGACATCCTAAACCTCTTTCTTATCTATTTTAAAGGGTTGATCACTTTATATATACATCCAGCAGCACTTTTTAACATTTTTTAAAAAATAAAAATTGCTACGGTGCTGAGTTATTGTAGCACCCTTATATATTTTTGGGCTCAGCTTGTCTCATGTTGAGATCAAGATTGGACCGTCTAGTCTGGCTCGCGGGCCCATTTTTTGACCTTATTTCAATAATCCGAACCGTTTCAATGTGTAGAAATCGTTGCGTATTATATTCCTACAAAAAATCACGTTGATCAGATATCGATAGCTATTTGTTCGGATCAAAATTCTGTCAACCGTTTATTTTTTCACCGTTCATTTTTTTAAGGAATACTTTCCAATCAGTCCGATTAGCTAGACTTATTTACCTACATGTCCTAACTGATAAATTTATCACTATAAAAATAAGAGACTGATAAATTTATTACTATAATTTATTCATAAAAACAAAGAAATTAATAAATTTATCACTATAAATTTATTCATAAAAACAATAGACTGATAAATTTATCAATAGGACTTAATGGGTAATAAGTCTCAAAAGTAGGACTTATTGGTAATTTCCCCTTTTTTGAAATACAAATCTGATTTGAATTCTGTCAACTATTTTTTTTTCACCATTCATTTTTTTAAATATAAATCTGATTCGATCAAATAGCTATCGATATCCGATCAATGTGATTTTTCACAGACATATAGTACTTAACAAGTTCTACATATTGATCAGTTCGGATTATCAAAATGGGGCTTCAAAATGGGCACATGGGCTGGATTGGGCGAGTCCAATTTTGATCTCAACATGAGACAAGTTGGACCTTTTTTTTTTTTTTTAGAGACTGTAGTACACATTTATGATTTTTATTTTTTTAAATGTATAATTAAAAATTATATTTTAATAGAATAGAGAAAAAATAAAGAGTTTGTTAATAAAATAGAGAAAGAATAAGGCACCTCTTGAGAGAAGTAGATGAAAAAGTGTTTCCTAAAATAAGGAATGAATTTTTTAATAATATTTTAGGATAAAATATAAGTAATCTGCTAAGGATGCTCTTTAAAAAAAAAAAAAAAAAAATTCAACGAAAGGACTCTCCAACCCGTATGTGGTATCTGGTTCACAAGGCATATCAAAGATGGGACCAACTTTCCCTAACTTTCTATTATCAGTAAACAAATTATAATTAAGGGGTAGCTTCATTCATCAATAAGGCTTGTAAGGCTTCTTGTTTTTGTTCTTGGTCGGATAGGTTCAATTTATGAAAATAATCTCTAAAAACAACATAATAAAACTATGAACATTTTGCCCTTCTCTTCCCCAACTGTAATGAAAATCTTCTGCACTAAATCGTCTTTTTAATAATAAATTGTAATTACAGTACATATTGAGAATGTAATGTAACTCATAGCAAAGGGCTTTCCTTTTTGGAGGCAGATGGCCCTCAGGTCTACAATTTGGATTGCATAGCACTATTTTGACTCGTAAGGCTTATCATAGATTCCGTCGTAATGATTCGATTCGTTCATTTTATTGGGTACTTCATCTATTTTATTTACACAAAAAATTAGGTCAATCCAATAATAATAACTTGTTCAATTACAACAATTGTGTTTTTAAAAATAAATATATATTTTTTTTGATAACAAACATAATAAATTTAATAAGTTACAATTATAATATTGATCTAATTTTTTATGTGAATGAAATATACAAAGTGTTTGACAAAATGAAGAGTTCAAATCACCAAAATAGACCTGTAGTGAACCCCACGGCGCAAATAGCAATCCAGTCAACGTTTTGGAGTAGAAGGGATATTCCCCTTTTTTTTCTTTTTTCTTTTTTGGGTTACTTGACTGGAAGACTATATTTTCCTGGTCATTTGCCCAAAAGGAGAACTGAAAATAAGATAAAAGAGATTGGAAGATTTTGTACACACTGCACACACCTAAAAAAAAGTATCAGATGCTTCTACCTTCCCTCCACCTAGATAGCAGTCATGTTTGTTTCCTTGAACTTATTCCAAACTAAAAATGGATAATTTATGTAAGCAAAATTTTAAAAAAAATACTATTCCTTCAATTTCAGTACAATAAGTTTTTTTTTTTTTTTTTTTTTTTTTAAAAGTTATTTTCACCATATAAATTATAAACAGAAGCTACTGCAAATTGTTTGACAAAGAATCCCAAAATCCCATTTAAAGCTGCAAAACTGGAATTGCCTCACTCCCCACTACATTACAAGCTGCAAAATTGATGATGGTTGCTTATAAAAATGGAGAAATTACAAATTGGAGCGCATGACTAAAAAAATTATAAACATATGAAAGGTGCAACTCTTTTTGTGTAAAAAAAGCAACTGCAAAAGTTGCACACCAAGAAGATTATAAAAAAATTATAAATAATTATCTCACTTCCCATTAAATAGTAATTTTCCCTGTAAAAATTGGGGCTAGGCCAATGGTTGTGGCTGGTGAAAATAGTTGCGCTGTGTGTGTTTGGGATGGTTTGATCGTGGTGGAGGAAAAATAATTTCCCAACAAAAGGTAAAGTTAGCATTTAGAAGTATATATATATTAAATTAGTAATTTTTGTTAAGTCAATAAATGGTGGACTCATGGAAGGACCTATATTTAATATAAGGGAGGTTTAGTGATATTTTGAAAAATAAAAGGGGTACTATAATTTGTAATATTGATTTATGGGTGGTTTGAATTCCAAAATAATACACTTAATTGGGTGGTTTTAAAAGTAATTTAAGAATTGAAACAACCATTATATAATTATTATTTTACCAACAATTAATTACCGAAATTCTAAGTCATTTTAAATTGGCTTCACTTTCTCGTCATCCACCCTTTGATGTATGAACTGGCTTCGCAAGCCCACACACCCCTTGGAGGATATGGCTCCTTCAACCTTTTGTTCATATGAAATCAAATTAGAAATGAAAAATGATAATCTTACTTAATAATTATACAAAGTTTGTTACCAGAATAATGTGATTATAATATTTAAAAAATAAAAATAATTCACAAAAAGCCTTACGGAGAAAACACATCTAAAATAACGTGTCAATGGCTTTTTTCAAAGAGTATTTTTATTCACGTCTAAAAATTAGACTTACTTTTCAAGTTCAATGATGTGACAATTAATTAGAATATCTAAGTCAACGTTTTCTTTCATATCTTTCCTAATCATCAACCAATTATATCACTTACACATTATTAGGTTTAGAAAATGAGTTTATAAAATAGATTTGCATATTATTTTCCTTTTTAAAGCCATAATGAATATTTTGATTGAAAATGAAACGATTACAATAAGTCACATAACTTTGTATAAATTTAATATATACTCAAAAGTATAAACAAACGTTATAGACTTTTTGTAATAAAATTTATTACGTGATTATATTATTTTTTATATTCATATAACACTACACATTAAAAATTCATGTTGGCGATGTGTGTAAGGTCTCATTGTCTTGCGTATTGTTATTTGTTTATAACTAGTCATAAAATTGAGTCACCTAAGACACCCACGACCCCACACACTCCCACACCGAGGTGGGCCATTCAAACAAACCGATGTAGGCCTTTCAACTGGGCTTCTACAACACACACACACACACAAAAGATAATCCTCTGAAGTTGTTCACACACATACACATTGATATGATGTGTGTCTTTCAAATTGGCTTAACCTTCAAAAAAAAAAAAAAAAAAAAAACACCGGGCTTCCACACCCACACCCACACCCACACCCACGCTCACAATCAAGCCAAAGAAAAGTAATATATATATATATATTACATATGAATTTTCTACCTGTAAATATCCCCTTGTTTCCCTCTTGAGAATTACCACAATAAACACAACACACAATTTAGAGAGTTGAGAAAGATGTCAGACAAGGGGAAGAAGAGTCAACCGGCTAGTGTAATTCTGGCACCGAAGATGACAGTAAAGAAGAAGATGGCACAATCTGTACTTTTTGCAATTAAAAAGACTAAAGATAAGAACAAATAAAATTACTAGTTCAAATTATGTAACCCAATATATAGAATAGCACTAACAACTACACATACCAGTTGCTGCTTGGTTAGTATATTTGTGTGTCTACATTATGTATTTTTTTTTAATTTTTTAAGGGTGAAAGTCAGTTGTTATATGTTAATTGTTATATTTTGTATCTATGTTTTGTTTCATATATTTGATAAATAAATGAAGTCATGAAGTCTCTCATATGCTTCTGTATGGTTCAGTTTGTATATCTAAATATATATATATACATATAATAATACTTCAACTAGCAAGCAGTTCTAACACTACCAAATTTATCTAGTGCAAAAATAACTCATAAATGAGCCTCAGTGCCCACATCTGTCTCTTTGGAGCCATGTAAATTCATAATCTTTAACTCTGAGAGTTGTTGAGGGATTGGTGGGTATGAATGTAAAAAAATCGAAAAAAAAATGATCAAATTGATTGAACTGAATTGAAATATATATATATATATATATTTGATCTGTTTTTAATAAAAATCGGTCTGTGTGATTTTTTAATTTGATTTTTTTTCGATTTTTGGTTTGGTATCGATTCAAGCACCTTGCAATGGCATAGCCAGGAATTTCCTTTAACGAGGCCATTTAACAAAGCATCATTAATGTCATATATCATATTTTTAATTCTACACACTCTGTCAACATTAACATTCACATAATACTCTGTAAATTTCATATATTCCCAAATCACATTGACAAAAATAACCCAAACTAGTGAAATTACAAGTAAAAATAAAATATTGGGATATTAACACCACTACTTCAACAAAAATAAATAAATATCTACATTACTACTGGGGTCAATTTGTAAAATTTTAAAAATTAATTTATTTTATTTAAGCCCACTAGGTTTAATTTGTAAATATTCATAATTTTTTACATATATTCTATCAAAAATTGGAACAAAGCATAGCTTCGCCCTTGGCACCTTGTGTATTGAACTAAATCGAAACCAACCGTTTCAATATATATTGTAGTTATAATCTAATAATGGGGGCTGCTGCTTTGTGCTGGGAAAATTGAACATTAGCTTACCAAACAAACCAATATATATTTTACTTAACTTTAGCTTGTTTATTTCCACTATTCTCAAAATATCCAAAAATCAAATTACGTAAAAAGTCGATTGACTTCCACAAAACTATAAGCTATAAGCATAAGCTAAACCAAACATATCAAAACAGCTTAAATTAAGCTGAAAGCTGAAATTAAGCTCTAACAAACAAGGCCAATATAATGACATTAATAAGTATAATAAATTATTAACCTTATCATCTCTATAATTTAAGTTAGCAAACTCTTATTATATATAATTTTAATTCTAACTCATTATGAAGCCTTAGTATTTATTATTATTATTATTTTTTGTTTGTATTTTTATTAATCTAGTAATTGAAAAGTATTTATTAAATGGATGGATTGAATATGTTTAAAGTGGTGGACAAATAATTAATTCAATGTTTTTACATAGATTTGTGACTATACTAAAGAGTGACTCAAGTTTGAAAGGTTTAGACTGATTAAACCGTATCGAATTGAATCATTTTTAATTAGTTCGGTTTAGTGCGATTTGATGGAAGAAACGGTTTGTATCAATATTCAAAATAATAACATCGACATTATCAATTCGGTAAAAAATTTTATCTAAGTACCGACCGTACCAAATAGATTATATCGCTATTGGTGGGTGTGCTCCCAACCCAATTGCTCAAGGTTCAATTATTAGACTAGGCGATGAAAAATTTTATTCGATAAAAGGACTATTAATATTTAATTAACTTATTTTTTAACAAATATATTTTATTCAATGTCTTTTTAAAAGTGAAAATTTTCAATTATTAAAATGAGTTTCAGAATACTCACAATAAACTACACAACAGTTACGGGTGCGCCCCAAATCCAATGAGGAAACTCACAACTTTTCATTTAAATAATAATTAATAATTATATTTAAAAGGCATGTCAATTTGTATAGAAACAGGTCTGTTGATGGTTAACACTGTTGTTGCCTTTTTAGTTAAAAACAAAAAACCTTTGGCGTGTCTCACCCATGATAAGTATTTAGTGTGTTGGGTTTCATTGGTTCAAACAGTGTTCTCCAGTTTAAATCATGGACGGGAGGGGATCTAACTCCTGCTGAAAGGATGAGTATTGGGTCTTGTGAACCTGTTATGAAATTTGTTTCGATAATTTAAATTATTTATTTTATTGAGTTTTATATGTAAATTATTCATAAAAAAATTAAATTCATCCGATAATTATAATTATAAAATTTATATTATGTTTGTTTTCAAAAATAAAAATAAAAAGTTTATTTTTAAAATCGTAGTTATCATTCATTATTTTTTGAAAATAAATATAATAAAATTATATAACTATAATTATTAGATCAATTTGAATTTTTTAAAAAAATTATCTACACATAAAATATAAAAAAATAAACAGTTCAAAATTTTAAAATAAATCCATGATAAACCCCACAAAACTCAATAATTCCCTACGGTGTGAACTGAATACAAACCTAACCCATCAAGAAAAACCAATGAAACCGCAAGATAAAAATTGGCTTCACAAACCCCCCACACACCCACACATAAACATTGATGTAGGTGTATTAACTTGGCTTGGCTTCACAAACCCACACAAGACCACACCCCACACATACACATTGATGTAGTAGTAGTAGGTCTGTTAACTTTATTTATTTTATCACTGCATGTCGAGGTAGGTCTGTCAACTTTATTTTTTTGATCACTGCATGTCGAGGTGAGATTGTGTGTATCTTGACTAAGTTTAGACTCTTAAAATTAACAATTAAACAAACTTTTAGTAACTTATTAGAATGACTCAAACTTGACCCTATAATGTTGTGTTTAATTAGGAGATTTGAGAAGGCATTTGAAAAAGAAAAGAAAAAAAAGGTATGTGAACTAAGTAATATATATATATATTATTCATATTTTATCTATCTTTTCTCTTTTCCTTTCTAAATCTATTCCTAAATCCCCCAACTAAACAAAGTGTAAATCTTATTTTCAAATCTTTATTGATCGATCAACCCGTAGGAAGTCTGTTAACTTGGCTTTACAAACCCACACCCCCACACATGCACACACAAACGCTCGGATGGTTCATCAAAATTTGTGTTCACACGCAATCAAACCAAAGAAATGTAGAAAGCATTATTAGTTTTCGGTCTATAAATATCCTCCTATATGTTGAGAAGCACACGCATCACAACACACCAAATACACAATTCAGAGAGAGAGAGAGAGATGGAAGATAAGGGCAAGGGGAAGGTTGGAGAGGGTTCTGGAACTAAGAAAGGACCAGCTATTGTGATTCCGGCACCAACGACGACGGTGAAGAAGATGATGTTCAAAACTGCAGTTTCCTTCATGAAGAACAACAATGATAAGAAGAAGGAAAAGAAGATAAGTCCTGTTGTTGGTCATGCAGCTGACTCTGCATGAACCAACAATACCCCTTTATACTGTCATTGTGTGATATGGATGAGTAAAAATTATGTAGCCAATCACTCTCTTGATAAGAGATATCTAATGTCAGTATCAGTGGTTGGTTGGTTGGTTTATTTGTCTCTACTACCTTATGTATCTTTGTTTCCTATATATGATATAGATCAATTGGTTTCCAGTTTTCCAAAACACTTTTCAGAAAATTCTACTCTCTTATTTTCCGTGTTTTTTTGTTTTTACTGAATTTTTTTAATATTTTAAGGAATTTTTTTACTTTTTAGACACACCTAACATAAATACAGCTAAAAAGTAAAAAAAATATAAAAAAAATCTTTTAAAAATTCACTAAATACCAAAAATACAAAAAAAAAAAAAAAAAAATACAAGAATTGATAAAATAAAAATTCAAGACATTTTGTATTTTTATGTATTTATTAATTTTTAAATATTTTTTCACAAATTTTTTACTTTTTAGATACATCTAAGTAAGGTGCATCTAAAAAAGTAAAAAAATGTTTAAAATTTTAAAAATATTCACTAAAAACAAAAAAACACAAAAACCAAAAAAGTTAGTTTTCAAAAAACTTAATCCAGAAAACTCAAACCAAACACAGTGAATGGTTTTCTAAATCATTCAGTTTGTATCTAAAGCAGTGGTGATGGGCAATTACAAGGTTGTGTTACCATGTGCCGAGCAAGCACCACCTTGTTCACTTATACCCATCTCCATCACCATTTCTCTCTCACCAAGCCTTGTTGGAAAACTTACTCGCGTCCTTGGTCCATGTTAGACTTGTCACACACGGTTTCACTAAGCCATCCAAATTTAATTAATATACTGCAAAAGGCCCTCCACTAATTGATAATTAGTCTTTAATTTGATATTTTAACACTTTGTTGGAGAGTCTTGGGTCGTGTTGCATATACCCCAATGTCATATGGTCTTTATAACTCACTCAAATTTGATATTTTAGAAACCCCTCCAAATTACTAGACTGCTTGAGTTTGATTAATATATTTTAAAAACCCTTTGAAACTGCCTGATTTCCCATACCTTTACCTACAAGAGGTGGGATATTATCATCCTATTTTGAATGAATCATAGTTATTAAATCGTATGAAAACAAATTTCTATGCAATATGAAAATTCTGTTTTTATTATTTAATTACTTGAAGTCATACAGTTCAATTATTGTTAAGAAATTATGTTAATAAACTATGGTGTCATTGTCTTGAAAATTCATTGTTGATTAGGGACAATTTACTGGATTTTATTCAGTCACCAATCTAACATATCTTATGATATGAGTACGTGGTGGGAGAGGCTTGAATGTGCATTTTTAAAGGGTGCATATAATATATTAATAATTTTTTTTAATATAAAATTTTATAATATAAATTACCAAATTTTATAATTTTTTTCAACACAAAAGTCTTTGAACTTTTCTTACCTCAAAATGTTATACTATAACAAAAATCAGAAAGTATCATAATTTCACCACTCAAAACTTTAGGCTACACATAATGAATTCACTATTCATAACTTTACCACAAAACATAATATTACACTTCACAAACATTTATAATTTTAATCACCAAAAATCGTAATTTTCTTACAATTTGTATCTTTTTAGGGATGCATGCTATAAATTTCTCAGTAAATTATTCATGGTATGTCAAATGATTTGGATCTAATTAAACATGATTTTTGGACAAGGTTGTTAACTGTTGAGAGAAAACAATCATTTTTTTCTCAGCAAAAAGCTTTTATTTTTTTATTTTTTGATCAGCAAAAAGAAATCATTATTGAATAAGAATCAAGGTAGATCCTTATATCGAACATCAATAAAAGGGAAATAAAAGAATCATGCTATGATCATCAAGATAGAAATCAAATATCTCAATTAAGTCAGCACCAATAATACTGAAAAATCATCTGCAACACAATTTCAATGGTTAATGAGAATTCAACCAAGACAAAGAACAACTGTGGCACAATTCCAATCAGTCAAAAAGCAACTAAACAGGACACACTGACCACATGACCGCACAAGGGATTGCTTTCCACATCTTCTCATGGACTTGCTTGAACTTGAAACCGTACAAAAAAACTATTATGGATAACCAGAACAAAAAAAACCCATTATGGATACATCAATAATAGGAGGGATTAAAGTAAAAATGGCATCATCCCTAGATAACGCATTCCAATTCACACCCCATATTTAGTCAATCATGTGTACGGGTTTGGGTACACCAAGAGAAAACAACCAATGCAAGAGCTTAATTAATCCAATACCCAATATGGATGACAGAATGTGAATGTAAAGTGAGAGAGAGGGACAGAGAGAGAGAGTCTATCTAGAGACAGAATTACAACATTCAGATAATACTCAGTCCACAAGCACTCATGTAAACTGAATTTCACTTTGTTCTGTTCAGTCCACGGCACAGAAGGTTACAATGCTTTTCATTCTTTAGCATTGATTGGTAAATCTGAAGAAAACATACGTCAAAGAAAGGACTCACACACCTATATGTGGTATCTGGTTCAAAAAGCATTTCAAAATAAAAAATAGGATAGGACCAACTTTCCCTAAACTTTTCCTTAAAGGGCTACTTTCACTGCCATTAGCATTTCTAGTCGCACAAACTCAAGTCACAGAAATTGTGTGTCTGAAAATTAGGTAAGACTATTACATTTTATCTGTCTAAAACTCAATTTTAACATAAATCTTGTGTATAGATTGAAAATATAATGTAACTCATATTGATGTGCTTTTTTTTTTTTTGGCATTTTTGTCCTTTCGTGCATAAAAAATGTGAGGGGGCGATGTAACTTAAAATGGGTGAAAAGCTAAAAGCTAGCTTTCCAAATTGCCCCTATCTTTGCCTAAATGATAGTAGCCATGTTTCTTTGTTAGAGTTTATTTTAAATTAAAAATTTATAATTTATAGTTTTTATAGTTTGACCCTTGTATTATTTTGATATCTATAATTTTAATTGATTTGATTTTGACTTTGAATTTTTTTATCTTGCTTTAATTTGATCCGATTGATTAAAATTTATGATTATTTTGTGGAAAATGCACACATGAATGCCATGTGCTATGTTTTTAGGGACAAAAATGTAAACTCGATCAGTTTAGTGAGTTAACCGTAATCAATTCATTGATAATTTTTCGTAAGAAACCGTAATGGGGTTGCCAATCGAACTAAAATTTAAAATTAAGGGTCAACATTGAGTCAATTGAAAGTATAAGGACTAAAATAATACGAGGGACAAAAAATAAAGACTATTAGTATAATTTGCCATAAATAAAATCTTAATACACTCTTTTGTCAATTTTAGGATAATTATTCATTGTGTTTGGTTTCAGTTTTCTGAATTTAGTTTTTTGAAAACTAAATTTTTTGTTTTTCGTGTTTTTTTGTTTTTAGTGAATATTTTTAAAATTTTAAGCATTTTTTTAAAAAACTTTTTTAGATGCATCTTACTTAGATATATCTAAAAAGTAAAATATTTATGAAAAAATATTTTAAAAAATTAATAAATATACAAAAATTAAAAAAAATATATTGTATTTTCGTTTTTTTTTTGTATTTTTGTATTTTTTGGTTTTTGATGAATTTTTTAAAGATTTTTTTCACGAAAATTATATTTTTTAAGTGTATTTATGTTAGGTGTGTCTAAAAATTTTAAAAAAAATATCTTAAAATATTAAAAAAATTCAGTCCAAATAAAAAAAAAATATGAAAAACAAGAAAATAGAATTTTCTAAAAAGTGTTTTGAAAAAGCTAGAAACAAACATTATTTTTTATTCAACTTATTAAAATTTTTTTTTATCACGTCAATTTAAATTAGAAGCTACTGCAAATTGTTTGGTATAGATTTTTAAATAATTGAAAAAATATACTATAAGTCTATTTTTTAAAATAGTTATCTATTTTTTTTAGACAAATATATAAAGTAAAAATATTATAATTATCAGATCAATTTAATATTTTTTTATGAATTATATACATTAAAATTTTTTTATAAAATAAACCATTTAGATAATTGAAATAGAACCACGGTCGGCCTGGGCCCTCAAGGTCTCTCAATACAAAATTATTACATAAAAGTTTATTGTAAGAAAATATGAGTTCCCATTTAAATTGGCTTCACGGTCTGAGGTGGGCTTTTCAACTCCGCTTCAAAAATCCATAAACCCAAACACCCACATGGAATATGGCTCTTTGGGCTTTGTTTTCACACACAACGCAATCAATTTGATGGAATACATATTTTTTTAAACTAAAATAATGTAATTATAACAGTTTAAAAGGAAAAATAATTTGTAAATAAAAATTTATAAAATAAACATATCCAAAATAATATGTTAGTGACATTTTTTAAATTATAATGATAATAGATGATTTTTTGATTGGAAATGAAACTACCACAAGAAGTCATAATTTTGTATAAATTTTTTGTACAATTATTTATTTATTTATTTTTGTATATTATTACTCTTTTGAAAATGTAAGCCAACATAATAGACATTGTATTTTAAAGTGGTAAAATTAAAATTTATTATATTATTTTGAATATTATTTAATTACTTGTGGAAAATTCATATTGACCAGGTAAGTGAGGAGTCATTTTCTTTATAAAATAAAAATAAAAATAAAAATAAAAATAAAAATAATAATAATTATTGTTATTTTTGATTGGTCATTATATAATATTGAGTCACCCACACCTCAAATGGATCTTTTAAATGGGGTTCTATCTCATCACACACTAGGCTTCTCAAACACACAAGATAGGCCACATTGACTAAGGTCGGTTAACTCTCGGCTTCACAAATCCACACCCCCACACACTATCACACATCATATGGACATTTACTTTTTAAAGTGAACACATTTCAAAATTTTACATGGTTTTGTATTAATTTTTCTGTTAATCTTTTTTTTTTTTTTTTTTTTTGCTCACCAAAAAAAAGTTTTATTTAAAAAAAAAAAGAAAAAAAAAAGAGAGCAAGGATACATAGGATCAATTTAGAGGGATATAACCCACTCTAATATTACAAAATCAAACTCTGCAATTTTTCTGATAAAAGTATTACTATTCATTAAAAATTCATGTTGGCAAGGCATCTTTCTTGAGTTTTGTTATTTCTTTGTTGTCAAGTAATGGAGTCACCTAAGACACCCACACCCACACCCACACCCACACCCACACCCACACCGAGGTGGGTCTTTCAAATAGCTCTCTCATAAAATTAAAAAAAAAAAATTAGAGTAATGATAAATTTTATAAATGTTAATAATTAAAATCTTAAATTTTTTCATTAGTCTGATATTATTTTATAAAAATATCACTGAATCCAAACACCCCCCCCCAAAAAAATAAAAATAAAAATAAATGTTTTCTCAAAAACACACACTGATACAATAGATAGACTAATTAACTTGGTCAAACACATGCACATTGACATAGTTCTTTCAGCTTGGTTTCACACACCCACACCCACACCCACAATCAAGCCAATGAAAAGTTTAAAAGAAAAAAAAAAAAGAATTTCACGCCTATAAATAGCCCCATCATTCCATCTTCAGAGGCACCACAGCAAAACGCAACATATAATTCAAAGAGAGAGAGAGAGAGTTGAGAAAAATGTCAGACAAGGGTAAAGCTGGTGTGATTCCGGCACCGAAAACGACAGTGAAGGAGAAGATGGCGCAATCTGTACTTTCTGCCATTCAAAAGACCAAAGATAATAAGAAATAAAGTTACAAGTTCAAATTATGTAACCTAATAGAAATAGCTCTAGGAATTACACGTACCAGTTGCTGCTTGGTTGGTATATTTGTGTCTACATCATGTATCTTTTTTTTCTTTTTTTCTTTTTTTTTAAAATTTTTTTAGGGATGAAAGTGAGTTGTTATGTTAATTATTGTTACATTATGTATTTATGTTTGTTTCATATATTTGATAAATAAATGAAGTCACGAAGTCCCCTTCAACAAGCAAGCAGCTCTAATTTTATTAAATTTATCTCATGCAAAAATATGTAACTCATAAATGAACCTTTCAGTGCCCAAATCTCTCTCTTTGGAGCCATGTAAATTCATAATCTTAGCTATTGGGAGGGCAAAACACTAGCATAAAATTATTGAAATATTATAATAACTCCATACGCCATATATACAAGCTATTTGACAGCTCAATAGATCTACTATATTTATAGATCTTTATTCGATCCTCACATAGCTTAAATGACTAAATTTTCAAAACTCGAGCCATCATTTGATTTTAAAGCAAAAAATTTCATGATAACACCATAGGTAAGAGACTAGACCACCATTATTAATGAACATAACAAATTGGGAAGTTGTTAGACACATACTTTGTCTGACACAAGATTAGTCTCCACTCAATTTGATTCATTATTTTAAAATTATTAAGTGAGATATATGTATAAAGACAATTTATACACTAATAATGAGATAATTTGAACAAAAAAATGGAAAAAAATATCATCCAAAGAGGAAACCTTGCCCAAAACAAGAGTTTATTTTATGAAAAGTGATTATTTCAGTTTTTTAAAGAGAAAAGTCCAAATTTTCTGGATAATTGAAAAGAGTTAAATTTCAAGATAATTGAAAGGAGTTTAATTTTAAGATCTTAAAACTCTTTTTTGGATCTTATTTTCATTGGCATATCTCATTGTTTACTGCAATGTATTAAAAACATAAAAAGAAAGAAGGAAGCATCCATGATAGAAAATAGGACAATGTTATTCTAATTCAAAAATTAGATTTATTTTTTAAATTTAATAATATAACAATGAATTAGAATATATAAGATAAGTTTCTCTCTCATATTTTTTTTTAATTATTAACCAATCATATTTTTTAGATATTATGCTCATCGTAAACATTTTCAATAGACCTTTTAAGAAAAACTTGTTACCTATTATAACTAGTCTCGTCATATTTTACTCCTTTCAATAGACTAGTTATACTACAAGCTATTTTAACCACAAAAAAAAAAACTAACCCTTTAAACAGTTTGTGTATAAATAAATAAAGTAAAAAAGCCAATAATGTTTTGTAGCTCGAAACAATTCGGTCCGAATGGCTCGAATCTACCCAAAACGACGTCGTTTTGAGTAGGGTTTTTATTTTTGTCTCTCTCTCTCTCTCTCTCTCTCTCTCTTTTCTTTTTCTCTTCTTCTATGTTTTGTCTCTGAACAGATAGGAGGAGGAGAAGACAGCATGAGGAGGAAGACAAAAGAAGAGAAGGAGAAGACAAAGAGAAGGGCAAGACAGAAGAGGGTGATTTGTTAGCTTTCCCATATTTTTTATTTGGGTTTGATTTGGCTCTCTCTCTCTCTCTCTCTCTCTCTCTCTCTCTCTTCTCTACTCCAAAAGCCTCATCCTTCTCCTTCTCCGACACCCACAATCCGGATCACCGTCGGAGTCTACGACGAGGTAAGGCGAGCTCCTTCTCTTCCTCCTCTATTTTGGATTTGATTGATTTTGTATGATTTGGTCTGTGGCTTATTGGTTTTGATTTTGATTTTTGGGTTTGATTGATTTGGGTTTGATTTCTTTTCCCAGATTTTTGGGTTTGGTTTGTTAGCTTTTCCAGATTTGGGTTTGAATTGGTTTTGGTTTGATTTGTTAGTGTGTGAGTGATTTTCCGACCACACTGCCCGCTTAGTAACCAATTTGGAAACCTTGGCAGAATAGATGTTGCCGAATGACCAAGAAGCGACTAACAGAATATAAGAATCCCGCGGTGGTTTCGACCACCCGGGGGCACTCCGACGATCAAGTCAGTATATCTCTCAAAGATAAATCAAGTATTCAACTCACAAGCTTGAGTATAAAAAGCATACCTTAGACCCATGGGGGTGCCTCTTATTTATAGCCAACTCAATCCCAGTCCCAATGAGAGCCTAACTCCAATGAACTCAGGATTACTGCTAATCTGGGACTCCCAGTGGGACTAAGATAAACTCTCTAAGAGTCTTATCTTTACCCAAACTGAAGTCTTCTTCCAATCTAGGACTCTTGTCCATATCCAGGTTGAGTTCCCTTTTCATTCTAGGACTCTTGTCCCTCATCCACTTATTTCGGATTCCGATATCTTCGGAGATAACCTCGGCCTAGCCGAGATCACCTCGGCATCACGACCAGGACACGTGGCACCTCGGCTGACACGTCGGCGTCACCTTGCCACGTGTTGGTACTCAAAAAATATATCCCCACAACTGCCCCTAGGTTCTATTACCTCGGCATTCTGAGGTGATGGAACCTACATTGTTCGTTCATCTGTGCCCCTCTGTCTGAGATCAAACTCGCCGACCTCAAAGTTTCTGGACTTCTTGTCCGCCCACATCAAGTATCAAGCTTCATGCTTTCCAAGCTGCTCAAGATCACACCTCCTAGCCGAGGTTTTTGTTCCATTAATTCGTAAACTCCAAGAGCTTTGCAGCTGCTCCACTCATACTTTCTGGTGGATTCTTGATTTCCAGTCATCTATTTGACTCTGGCGATTTTCATATTGGCGTTCACTTCACTTGGTAGGTTCATAAACTCTTTACTTGCTATTAAGCTCAATCTTTCATAACTCTTCTGAATCCGTTTATTTGCCCTCTGTTGCTTTCTATTTTCGCCTGTTTTCAAGTTTTGAATTGTTTAAATGCCTAGCACTGTTCTTGTCATATCCTCTTTCTGTTGCTAGCATCGTGTTTGGGTCATTACTTTCTTATTTCTTTATATACTTACTTAGTGCCTATGCACTTGGCTTTATCTTTGAACTTCGTCGTCTTCTTGACTCTGATTTTTCTCTTTTTTCATTCAATCCTCTAGCTTTTTTCTCTTTCTAGCTCTTTTGCTTAAATCCGTCATTGTTCTAAACTTTCAAGCTCTGCAATTGTCTTCGTTCCTCTCCTCCGGTGAAGCTTATGTCATTCTGTCATTTTCGCATCCGTCGTCAGACTTCGGCAATTCTCATTCCGGCTTCCCTCTTTCTAGTAAGCCACTGTTCCTCCTGGTTTTTTATTTCTTGTTGCTTTCCAAGGAGCTCTACTTCATTTGTTAATCATCATTACTGTTTTACCCGTTGTTTCCAATTCATCTTCTTGAATACACACTGTTCACACATCTGTTGATTTCTGCCACTGTTCTTGGCTTGACACACCTGTGCAATATTTTTGTCTTGATTTCCTGATAGCTTCATCACTATTCTTGATTACGGACTACATTCTTGTTTCTATTTTCTGTGTCTTTTTTCAGGTTTTTGCTTTCAATCCTGCCTTCAAAACTCCGAGGTGCCAATCGCCGAGAAGAGCGTTGATCAAACTCTTCAGGAGATTGATGCTGAGCTTGAGGTCGAGAAGGCTGTTGAGAAATATTTCCAACTGTTTTCTAGGGGTGAGACACAATTTGTTGCTGATGCCAAGTAGTTTGCTTCATTTCTTGAAATTGATGCCGAGGTAACGGTAGAGAAGCTCCTCTAACTGATTGCCGAGGCTGAACCATCGTCGTCCGCCGGAGCTGATCAGTTCGACGCTCTTTACTTTCAGTCTCTAGTTCTTTAAGATCTTCATTTTTGTACCTGCCAATCTTCTCAGCTCTTAACAAGCTAGTTGGTCATCTCGGATGATCATATCTCGGAAACGTCTTTCAGTATTATCTCGGCTATACCAAACTTGTAAATTGCTACAAAGTGGTAGACTTCATAATCTTCGGTTAACTCATCTTGTAATTTGCTCAAAAATTTTCAACAAGTGTTATCATTCCTTGCTCCTGCATCTTCTCCCTGCCCCCTAATGTGAACATAAGTTGCACTTAGGATCACATTAGGGAAGTTGGCTTTGTGCCGTAGTCACAGACCTGATGTGATTTTCTTTCGCCGATGTATTAAAACTTCTGGTATTTAATTCGTCCCCTTTAGACCCTCTTTCTCTTGGCCTTTGCAAACTATCATTGCTGTTTCTTGAAGCATTTATTCCTTTCACAATTCTGGTCACCACTTCTGGCGTGCACTTAGTGGTTCTGTTCTAATCAAAACGACGTTTGACTCCGGCGAATCTTTTGCTGAACTTGTAAATTCTCTCAGAATTTCAACAAGTGTTTAAGCCATTCTTTATTCTCGATTTTAACTCTGCTTGTAAACTTTTCTCGGGTTTTAATATCATCTCGGCTTAACTTCGGTTAAGCATCATCTCAGGTTAACTTCAGTTAAACATCATCTCGGCTTAACTTTGGTTAAGCATCACCTCAGTTTAACTTCGGTTAAACATCATCTCGGCTTAACTTCAGTTAAGCATCACCTCAGTTTAACTTCGGTTAAACATCATCTTGGCTTAATTTCGGTTAAGCATCATCTCGGCTTAACTTCGGTTAAGCATCATTCCTTCCTTGTCGTTTGTACTCTTGTACCTTTAGACAATGTAAGCTCTGCATATGGCCGATATGCCCCTTTGTTCTTGAATGTCTAATCAACTTTCCTTCTCTGAATGCTTGTGCTTTTGTCTTTTCTTGACTGCCTTCGTATGATTCTATACTTAGAATATTCTGCGTGCCTTTCATTCTTTGCCTTCTTTATGCAATCTTCTCGGGGTTACATACCTCGGGTATAATAACTACAAACTTTACTTCGGCAAGATACTGACCTGCAAACTTTTCATGAATTTCAACAAGTATATATACTTATAAACTTTTCTCAAATTTCAACAAGTGTTTAAACAAATTTCTCTTTAACTCAGAATTGCTACAAATTTTAACAGACGATTAAAATATCATATATCGGCTTAACTTCACCTTTGCTACAAATTTCAACATGTAAAAACATCACCTCGGCTTAACTTCGGTTAAGCATCATCTCGTTTTTAACCAACTTGTAAATTCCAACAAGTGATAGACAATGATCTCGGTCTATCTTCAACTTGTAAATTACTACAAATTTCAACAAGCGATAGACAATGATCTCGGTCTATCTTCAACTTGTAAATGGCTACAAATTTCAACAAGCGATAGACAATGATCTCGGTCTATCTTCAACTTGTAAATTGCTACAAATTTCAACAAGCGATAGACAATGATCTCGGTCTTGTAAATTGCTACAAATTTCAACAAGCGATAGACAATGATCTCGGTCTATCTTCAACTTGTAAATTGCTACAAATTTCAACAAGCGATAGACAATGATCTCGTTCTATCTTCAACTTGTAAATTTCTACAAATTTCAACAAGCGATAGACAATGATCTCGTTCTATCTTCAACTTGTAAATTGCTACAAATTTCAACAAGCGTTAAGGAATGGTTTCAGCTCAACAACTTGTAAATTGCTACAAATTTCAACAAGTGTTAAGGAATCTTTGCCAGCTTAACAACTTGTAAATTGCTACAAATTTCAACAAGTGTTAAGGAATGGTTTCAGCTCAACAACTTGTAAATTGCTACAAATTTCAACAAGTGTTAAGGAATCTTTGTCAGCTTAACAACTTGTAAATTGCTACAAATTTCAACAAGTGTTAAGGAATCTTTGGTCTTAACTTCGGTTAAGAATCTTCTCGGCTTAACTACGGTTAAGCATCTTCTTGGCTTAACTACGGTTAAGCATCTTCTTGGTCTTAACTTCGGGTTAAGAATCTTCTTGGCTTAACTACGGTTAAGCATCTTCTTGGTCTTAACTACGGTTAAGCATCTTCTTGGTCTTAACTACGGTTAAGCATCTTCTTGGTCTTAACTTCGGGTTAAGAATCTTCTCGGCTTAACTTTGGTTAAGCATCTTCTCGGCTTAACTACGGTTAAGCATCTTCTTGGTCTTAACTTCGGATTAAGAATCTTCTTGGCTTAACTACGATTAAGCATCTTCTTGGTCTTAACTACGGTTAAGCATCTTCTTGGTCTTAACTTCGGGTTAAGAATCTTCTCGGCTTAACTACGGTTAAGCATCTTCTTGGTCTTAACTTCGGGTTAAGAATCTTCTCGGCTTAACTACGGTTAAGCATCTTCTTGGCTTAACTACGGTTAAGCATCTTCTTGGTCTTAACTTCGGGTTAAGAATCTTCTTGGCTTAACTACGGTTAAGCATCTTCTTGGTCTTAACTACGGTTAAGCATCTTCTTGGTCTTAACTTCGGGTTAAGAATCTTCTTGGCTTAACTTCGGTTAAGCATCTTCTCGGCTTAACTACGGTTAAGCATCTTCTTGGTCTTAACTTCGGGTTAAGAATCTTCTTGGCTTAACTACGATTAAGCATCTTCTTGGATTCAAACCGGGGTTTTCAACCCAGCCAACTTTAGTCTGATCTTCTGTGTTTCCTTTTTATTCTCTAGGATCTTAGATCTGTTCGCTGTGCTCTTCTCTTCTTGGACTTAAGCGCCGAGATCTTATCTTCTTAGATCTGCTCACTCGGGTTGAGCTCTTTTTTTCCCGGGCCTACTCATCTAGGCCGAGATCATGTCTTCTAGGATCCGGGATCTGGAATCCGGAATTTGCTCACTTAGGCTGAGTTCTCGTCTTCTCGGGCTCACTCATCTAGGCCGAGATGATGTCTTCTCGGATCCGGGATCTAGAATCCAGGATCTGCTTACTTAGGCTGAGCTCTTCTATACTTGAATGTCATCTCTTTGGGAGCACTCATGCCCCCTGTCTTTGCATCCTTTCTGGAAGGGTCTTCGTTCTTCCGTAGGTATCTATCCTTCCATACCTGGAGGTCATCTTTGTTGTAGTATCCGCTTCGATCTGTTGTCTTTGATGCGTCACCTTCCTGGCCGGCGTCTTTCACTCCGTGACTCTGGTCACGAGTTTCTGTGTTGCGGTTGTCCCCTTCAGCGTCGAGGTCGGTAGATCTCCCACTCCCAGCAGGAGTGTTTGTCTTCAATCTGATCCTTCTGTCCGTCATTAGCCATCTATTCTCCTTTCTTTCCCACAGACGGCGCCAAATTGTGTGAGTGATTTTCCGACCACACTGCCCGCTTAGTAACCAGCTGGAGAGCACTGGCAGAATAGATGGCACCTGACTGACCTGCAACAGAAATATAAGAATCCCGCGGTGGTTTCGACCACCCGGGGGCACTCCGACGATCAAGTCAGTATATCTCTCAAAGATAAATCAAGTATTCAACTCACAAGCTTGAGTATAAAAAGCATACCTTAGACCCATGGGGGTGCCTCTTATTTATAGCCAACTCAATCCCAGTCCCAATGAGAGCCTAACTCTAATGAACTCAGGATTACTGCTAATCTGGGACTCCCAGTGGGACTAAGATAAACTCTCTAAGAGTCTTATCTTTACCCAAACTGAAGTCTTCTTCCAATCTAGGACTCTTGTCCATATCCAGGTTGAGTTCCCTCTTCATTCTAGGACTCTTGTCCCTCATCCACTTATCTCGGATTCCGATATCTTCGGAGATAACCTCGGCCTAGCCGAGATCACCTCGGCATCACGACCAGGACACGTGGCACCTCGGCTGACACGTCGGCGTCACCTTGCCACGTGTTGGTACTCAAAAAATATATCCCCACAGTTAGTTTCCCAAATTTTTAATTTGGTTTTGATTTGTTAGCTCTCCAATTGATTAATCGTAAACTAATCTTCAATGTTTTTTGCCAATCTGGGAGATGAACAACAATTTTGATTTGTTCAGAGAGTTTGGAGAGAGATGAAAATATATTGACTAGACCAGCTCTCTTTCAATTGAGAGAGATGAACAAATTTGTTGATCAACAGTTCTTTCAATAGAGACATGAACAAATCAATGGAGAGATGAACAACTAAAATATAGTGCCAATCTGGGAAAGCTCTCCAATTATCATCGTAAATTGTTGAAGGAGAGAAAGAGATGAACAGTAGAAGAAGAAGAGAAGAAACAGAGCAAGGAGACAGAGGGAGAAAGGTTGAAAGTGAAAAGTCAGGCCACTCGAGCCACGCAAAAATCGAGCTACGAAACATTATTGTAAAAAAGCATTGTTGGAGCATGTAAATAAAATGAGGGGTTTGGTCAAACTTCCCTCATAATAAAACTTTAATGTATTAAGGACAAGTACAAAAAAAAATTCTTGAAAAATCCAACACACACCACTGTTGCAAAAAGATCCTTGGTAACTAATTTAATATTTTAAATTTTAAAATAATATAATTTTTGATCTAGATATCGATTTTTAATAAAATAATTAGTATTTTTAGAATCCTCTCATCAAGATCTATCAAATAAGATCATGGTTGACTATGAATTTTTTTTTTTTAAAAAAAAAAAATACCGTCAAAATTGATGTAAATAGTAACATGTTACTTTTTTTCACAATAAAGTATTACTTTGATTGACAGTAACATTTTACTGTCTGTTCTAAATAGGGCATCAACTATAAAAATAGAGTATGACTCTTCTTATATATGAACTCACACTACTACTAGAAATTAAAACCCATACACGTAGGATACTCAATCACAGAGAAAATGGATCGACTTGTTTCTCGTTAAAAGAGTTCGGATTGTTGTGGCTATTTATGGTTGATTCTTCTTCACTCTCCCAACAATTTTGCAGCTATCTCTGCTTTTCTACAACTCACATATGTCATACTCTCAATTTTTTGAACTTTCTATTTGCAATTGCGTAAACCCTCTCTCCACAGTGCTACACTTTGCTATCTCTGCTTGTCTACAACTCACATATGTTATACTCTCAATGTTTTGAACTTTCTATTTGCAATTGCGTAAACCTCCCTCCCTCTCTCTCTCTCTCTCTCTCTCTCTCTCTCTCTCTCTCTCATACTTTTCTCTTTGTGAAACAAAGTCGCAAAAAAAAAAAAAAAAAAACAAAACAAAACAAAAAAAAACAAAATGTTCAGAGTGATGCTCCAAATCAGAGCTTCTCAATGAAAATCTAAAGCTTTGTCTAAATCGACAGAACTCATTGGTTGCTTGACACACAAACACCTTCGCCGTCAGTAACTTCCTCTCTCTCTCTCTCTCTCATACACACACACACATGGAAATGCAAGATTGTCCAAAAGGAAATAGAAAAATATTTTTGTGTCCTTCATCACGTATGAGACTTCAAGTGAAGGAGCTTATGGAGGAAAAATTTATGGATTGTCATTTTCACCAAAGAAGGGTCTAATGAAGGAGTTTTTGCCAAATTTTCCAAATAAAAAATAGTTAAGTAAAATAAAAAGTACTATTTTTTGTAATTCTAATAAAAAAATAAGGAGTAGCATTGTAGTTCCTCTAAATAACTAAAGCAATTTATCAATCCAAAACCTCAAAATTTCATATTTTAGAGATGAGTTATGCTAGGAACTCCAAATATTCTATCAAACATTTTCACATGGGTGTGGGACCCATACACATATGAATTTGTGTGAGTCCCACTCTATGTGAGAGGTTTGATAGAATATTTGAGATACATAACATTTCTCTTTAGAGATTTTGTTCATTGAAAATGAGCAACCTAACTAATGCTACCCTATAACTGGTATTTGGAAATGAAGAAAAACACAAAAGAAAAGGAAAAATTAATTTCATTGGTATATTAATTATCTCCAATTTAAATGAACAATTATTTATTATTATCATTTTTAAGATGGTAAAAAATGAAGAATAAGATGAAGGATAATCATATCCAAAGGTTAAAATCTTTCTTCTCTTTTTTTTTTAATTTTTTTTATTTATAAATTATACTTTATTCTTGCGTTTATTTTTCATGCTAATCAAATGAAGAAATAATGTCCTTCACATTTTCCAAACAAAAGGCCTTAGAGGTAGGTTTCATGATGTTTCATCCTATTTTTCATGTTAGTTACGATAAACGCGCAATAACCTAAAATAAGAAAGAAACAAAATAATGAAAAAATCATTAACCAATGTGTCACGGTTTCAACTTACAAAATATTAATTATAATTAAAAAAAACTTTTGATGGGATCAATTATAAATTTATGTTGGCTTTTTATTGAGTTTGATTATTTGTTTGTGGTGAGTCAAACTCAAGTACAATATAAACAGAAAAATTGTATTAAAAAAATTAAGAGAAATTATAAAAAAAGAAAAAGAAAAAAAACTATAGGATTTGACCAGTGTAACAAAATAAACTCTAATTTTTTAATTTTATCAATTTAAAATTTTTAATCTTTTGATTTATTTTCAATACAAATTATTTGTTTATTTTTATCAAGTAAAACTAATAAAAAAATAGTATTTAAACCATTAAACTCAATGAGAATTATATATCTAAAATACTATCTTTCATTGAATTTACTGACC
Organism: Camellia lanceoleosa; assembly: GCA_025200525.1. Lineage (NCBI taxonomy): Eukaryota > Viridiplantae > Streptophyta > Magnoliopsida > Ericales > Theaceae > Camellia > Camellia lanceoleosa. The sequence goes on along the minus strand of CM045766.1, from coordinate 105,033,951 downwards.
AAATTATATATTTTTTTCCATCAGTTTTACTTAACGAAAATAAACAAATGATTTAAATTGAAAACGAATAAAAAAAATTAGAATTTAAGTTGACAAAATTAAAAACTTAAAATTTATTTTGTTATAATAATCAAATCTTGAAAGTTTTTTTTTTTAATAATTTCACCAAAAACTTAATACTGAGTGACTAAAAAAATTAAAAACAAAATACTCATTAAAATGACTTATATTTCAAAAAATGACACAACCATATTATTCTAATTAAAATTCAGTATAAAATATTTATAAGAATAATATTTTTAATATATAAAATAATGTACTTCAGGACACCCACACCCACACCCACACCCACACCCAATTGCGTCTTTTAAATTGACTAATCACCCTGGTCAAACAAAAACACAAACACAAACACAAACACAAACACAATTAGATAGGCCTTTCAACTGAGTTTTTTAATCTCACACACAAAATCACAGACTACCTTTTAACTTGGGTGCACATACATACATTGATCTATTTTTTATTTGACTTCACAAACCCACACAAATGCACACACACAACCCCTAGAGATATGGCTCTTTCAACTGTGTTTTCACACAATCGACCGAAAAAAAAAAAAATGATATTTTTATATAATTTTTAGTTGAACGGTGATATTTTTAAAAACAGTAATATTACAAATTTAGACTTTACTATCTAGAAATTATCTAAAACTGTTATCTTGTGGGTTAGATTTATTATACACATAAATCTCAGACTGCACAAATTTAATTTCAAACACACAACTCTCGTTCGGAGTAAATTCGAGGTACTTAAGTGGGGTTCATAACATTTTTCTTTTAAAAATATAAGTCGAAGTGACAGCCGTTTTGATTTGAAGTGATAAAATTAAAACTTATTGCATCATTTTGCATTAAATTTTTTATATGATTTTTCTATTTTTATAGTACTACTTAATAAAAATTCATATAAGCAATATACTATAGTTCCCATTTTCTTGAGTTTAGCTATTTTGGTGAGTCATTACACAAAATTGACCTAACACACCCACACCCACACCCACACCCACACCCACACCCAAGGTCTGCCTTTCAATTGGGCTTCTCAAACAAACACAAAAGATAATTCTCTGAACTTGGTCAGAGACATACACATTGATATGTCTTTCAACTATTGGCTTCACAATCACACAACACACACACACATTTGTAAATTGTATGGCTTTTTCAGCATTGTGTTAACACGCAAAAAATCCAAAGAAAAAAAAAAAAAAAAAGTGAGGAGAAGAAGAAACCTTCCATGTTTATAAATACATGTCCATGTTTCCCTCTAGAGAAGTATCAAAACAACACAAAACACACAACACAACACAGAGAGATAGAGGGAGAGAGAGAGATATGGGAGATAGGGTTAAAAGCCAACCAGCTAGCGTGAAACCTCCACCGAAGACGTCAGTGAAGGATCAGATGGTGAAAACAGTAGTTTCAGCTATTAAAAAGAGCAATGATAAGAAGAAGGTAAATCCGAATTAGAAATTGACGTTATGAAAAAGATAAAGTTCATCATCATGTAATGAATTAAATAGTTGTTTCACATTTATGTAACCCAAGTTATAGCTCTAGCAAATTATAGATAAATATATCTGTGATTGGTTGTTATATTTCTGTGTCTACATTATTATGTATCAAATATCAATGTTTGTTTCATTTAGTTGATAAATAAATGAAGTCTCGTTCTATGGTTTTTTATGTGGATGGGTTTGAATTTACATAAATATCCATTTTATTATATAAGATGCACATTTCATTTGGTGTGAATACTTTTTATCCAAATAATGTCCTCCTATCATTTAATAACTGTTACATTCAATAAGCACTAAATACCAATAATGTATGTAAAATGGCAAACACATTTCATTTCCATCCATAATGCATATATATAGTTCCTTTATATACGTTTGTCTTACATCAACAAATTTATTTGGTCGGTAATTTTAGAAAGTTTCAGCTACAAAATTTTAATCTGGTCGGCAAATGTAATTTTTTTGCGACAAAAATTTTTTTGATCGGCAAAAATGGTCGCAAAAGGTGTAAATTCTTGTAGTGATATATATATAGTTCCTTTATATACGTTTGTCTTACATCAACAAACTTATTTTTTGTTAAAAAAAATTATTATAATAACCTAACGAGCATGCGACTTTAACTCATATGGATTTAAGGATTTGATGAAAAAAGATAATAAAATGGAAAGAAAAAGATTTTCAGCTACTTGTTTGTAAAGTTTAAAAGATGATCAGTAGTGAAAAATGAACGAAAATTGTAAAGAAGAGAAATGCTTTATAACTCAAATTTTATTTCTCATAAAAAATAGTGAAATCAAGAAATCAAAAATTATTCTTTATAAATAATTTATAAAATCTAAATTATCTCCCTGAATATGAAATAAATAAAATAAAATGACACACGTCCTTTTTATTTATTATTTATTGTTGAAAAAGTATAATAACTTTTTTCTTCTCTCAACTGAGGTCTCGTTTGGCATATACTTGTTTTAACTTAAAAGTCAAAAATTTATTAAAAAATTAAAAAGTTTATAATTTATACTAAAAAGTCAAAGGTTCTCTTTTCTCTATACTTTTTGCACATCTTTTCACAAAAAATTAAAAAATCATTCCAAATATACTAATATTTTTTTATCACATATTTTAATTAAAAAATTAAAAAATTATTAAAATAATCTATTTCAAAAGAGCCCATAATCACAATCCAAACACAACAAAGTTGGGGTCCCTCCTTAATTGGGCGGGTCACACCAATGACTCATTTGCCAATGTTTTAAAAACCGGACCGGTGGTCGAACCGGAAAAGGGACCGGGTGGACGGGTCACCGGTTCAACCGTCGGGTTGAACCGGAATCGAACCGTGACGTAATAAATATATTTAAATTATATTTAAATAAAAATATAAGTAAGAAAATTATAAATTAAAATATTAAAAATATTAAATTATCTTAAATATTTATCCTAATATTTTTTTTACTGAAAAATATAATAATATATTTTAAAATATTATTAATTTCAATTTTGAAAGATGAAATCAAATATTTAATATTCCCTCCATATGATTTTAATTCAAATAATTTGATTGAAAGGTGAGCAAAATTTTTGGAGGGATATCAAAATTTCAATATTCCCTCCAATACATTTAATTGAATCCCACATGGATTTCTTGAGTTTTTTTGAAAGAGTTTTTTTCTTATAAATAGATGAAGACTTTCACAATAATTTCATCAAACTCTTAATGGGATTCCTCACAAGAGGAGACCCTTGAAAAAGAGTTTCAAATTAAAATTTTCTTATATTCTTATATTTTATATATATATATATATATAAAATAAGAAAGAAAGAAAAGAAAGAAAACCGCGGGTCGACCGGTTCGCCGGTTCAACCGCGGTTTTTTCCGGTTTTCATTAAAGAGCCCGGTTTTCACCTTTGGCCGGTTTACAGGGTATATCCGGACCGGAGCCTCGACCGGTCGACGGTTCAACCGGTCGAACCGGCCGGTCCGGTCCGGTTTTCAAAACCATGTCATTTGCAACAAAAGTTTATTTCTCTTATTTTATTATTATATAAATTAGAAAGCTTCTCTTGGAAGCTTTTTGGTGTGCCTGAAAGACAAAAGAACAAATTAAAAAGAAATGACAAAATAATTTTAATAGAAAAATAAATAAATAAAATGGGGAGAAAAAAGTGTTGGCATTTTTTTTATAATAATACAAGAAAAATATATAAAATAAATTAACTAGAAATGACCAAATAATTTTTTTTTATTAAAGGATGAAATACAAAATAAACGACACAACTAAATATATAAATAAATTAGATTACATGATTAAAAGAACAAATTAATGATATGGATAACTAAAGATTAGAACTCGTTGAGATAAACTAAATTCTGAAAAATTAAAGAATAAATAATAAGAAAAGAAATAAACTGAAACTTGTGTGATACTACAGTTTCCTTAAAATAGATTCACTGTCTCTCGATGGGTGCTGGAGGTATGCCGAAGTCTACCTCCCAGGATATGACGGTCAAAACCAGTTAATGCAAAAGCACATTCTGAATATCTTCGACGAACTTGACAATGACTGCACTCTCTTTAACAAGAACCAAAGAAAATGATAACAAAAAAAAGATAGAAAATTTTTTCTTTGATATAAAAAATCATCTCAAACTTTTTAGTTCAAAACATTATCTCATTTTCCATCACAAAACCTCTCTAAAAACAACCTACTAAATTGGAGGAGAAATGCCTCTATTTATACTAATAGGGGAGAGCCTTAGCCATGAAGGCTAACATCAATAGGGTCATCAAATACCATAAACTCCAGCCATTATGGCTAAAGTTAAAATGTTCAAAACTCCAAAACTATTATATAAATAATAATGTGTACATAATGTATAAGTTTTAAGAATTAAACTAGATGGATTACAAAATGAATACAGGTGTTGGGTCACAACCCGATCCAGGCCCAATCTTAAATGCATGCACAAACTAAGCCCAACTCAACTTAGCCCAAAGCTCAAGACTAGGTCCAAGTCTAAGTCTAAGACCAAATCCAGCACATGTATAAGTACAAGTCTAGGCCCAGTCCAAACCAAGATTAAGTCCAAATCTAAACCCAACTTTATTGATGTCCACTTTGTGAGACAATTCTCATTCATAACTTAATGGTTTCAACTCATTATTTTTGTATTGCAATTTTCTCACTTAAGATAACAAAAAACCACTCAGATTTACCTCAACCGATAGTTAGGTCCCACTTTAATTATAAATTAAAGTTGTTGAAAAATTATTATTTTCCAACAATCCCCCACATGAATAAAATTGGCCAAATAAAGAAAAACGGACAACACTTAACAATAAAGACTCGAAGAAAGAGCATACAGAATAACCTTGCATTAGAAAAGATACTTGTTGGCCTTGAACCTTTCGTAGTGAAAGCCTATCGAATTTACTAATTGACTAGTGAACGTGATGTCTCGAACTGTTTTGCCGTTTGTGTAAATCGGTACAATAGACCTCACATAAGAGTTACTTCAACCATTATTCTTGTTCTTACTAGTGTGTCCGGTTTGGCCTTGGAACACTAGTCTGGTTCAGTGAGTGTTTTAAAAGAATTCAGTCTCGTCAATTTTTTAAAAAGCGGCCCCACTTCGCACTCACATAGGTGACCTACATAAGGTATCTCATTATATCACGATTGACTATTCACAGCACTTAAGCCCTATTTGTTTTCAAAGGTAGAATGGATGAGATTAATAGTAAGAGGATTGTTAGTGAGGGGATTGATAGTGAGAGGATTAAGTAAAATTGTGTTTGTTTTATTGATAGTTGTTAGTATATGGATTGTTAAATTATTTTTATATAAAATAATAAAACAAATAAAAAATACAAAAACATTAAACATTAATGTTCAAAAAAAAAAAAAATGCCCAACATGTAAAATAAATAAATAAATAAAATAAAGAATTTCTAGTCCTTGGGACTATTTTCCAATACCATCTTCACCTCCTCCATCTCAATTCCCCTTCCAAGGCCTATCATAATACCAAGGGATTAAGAGTCCCCTTCTCATTTCTCAACACAAACACCCCATATAGTGGGTCCCACCTCACTATCAATCCCAATCCCCTCCCAATAACCTCAAACAAACCAGGCCTTAGGTCATTAAAAGTATCAGCTTAACCTTCCACCCCACAGGGTACACTGTATAAAGGAATGGGCAGGAGGATTTACCTCTACAATGACTCATCTGTTACACACAATTAGGTTTTTCCTTTGAACCTAGATCTTGGGATCTCCAGTCAACTAGGTTAGGTTTTCCATTCCGATAACATTCGTTAAAGGCCTTAGCCCCATTCATCTTGACGACTTCTTACTAACTCTCGATTTAATCCTTAGGTTAACAAATTTGTAATATCGCCCTTAGACTATATATAGCCTATAGTGACAACACACAAGGGTAGTCGTTATATGGAATTATGTTTTCGACGAAAATGTCTAGATCTTCAATCTGTGCCCTACCAATACTTGATTAGTTGTCGCAAAGTATACAAAATTGCTAGCAGAAGTTTTGATCAACATGGAATATCCTCAAGGAAACAGCAAAGCCATTTAGTTACTTTAGAAGCTTTATCTAAAGCACTGAATTTTGATTCCATCATTGATCTCGTGATACACTTTTGCTTGGAAGATCTCCAAGACATGGTTGCAGCTCCAATTTAGAGAAAACATATCCACTAATGGATTCGTAGTCTTTGTATCAGATATCCAAAAGGCTCCTTTGTACCCTTCTAGTACAACTAGATATCAAGTGTTATGCAATCCATAGTCCAGGTGTAATGTAAATACCTTAGTACCCATAGAAACGCCCTCTAAAGATAGGCGTTGGGATTACTAGTGTATCTACTTAGCTTGCCACCTGAGTAGGCTAGACCTGGCCTTGTACCACTCATCAGATACTTTAAACTTCTAATGACCCGAGAATATACTAGTTGAAATACACTTTTACAATTATTTTTGGCCAAATGTAGACATAAGTCTAACAGTGTCCTCGACACACTTGTATATGATTTACTAAATTTCTCAAGTATTTTATCAACATAATGAGACTAAGAAATAACAATACTACCAGATGTTCTAGTAATCTTAATAACCAAAATCACATCTGTAAGGCCCATATCTTTCGTATCAAACTTAGAATATAACATCCACTTGGTAGTATTGAATATCTTCTCAAGTATTCAAACCTTAAAGATTTATTCAAGTAAATCTTCATATAGGAAAGCTATCTAAACATCCATTTTGATATATTTCCAGATGTCACACAATTGCGATCACACTCACTATAACTAGTGATCACGTATTAAAGTAACCCAGACCTTCTCTTTGCCTGTATCCTTTGATAACAAGCTTATCTTGTCAGTTTTCATTCACTTGCATCCCAAGGCTTACTACCTATTGTAGACACCTCATTTTTGACCGTTCTCAATACTTGGATGTTCTTGCAGGTATATCCAGTGATAAGTTTGATTGCTCATCAAGCGCTCGAAATCCATGGCAGAACGCCACATGTTTGAGCTTTCCAAACCCTACATCAATTCTGTGTATCAATAGATATTTTCTGATATTTTGTGCCAGTTGTTTGCACAGATTGAGCCATCTTCTTACACGTGTATGGCTGGATCTCTTTGAGGGGATTTTGCATCTTCTATATATAGAGGCCCCCTCTTGCATGTGTGGGGGTTGAAAATTTTTAAAGACAAAAAATTTCTCTCTCTTTCTCTAGAATCCTCTCTCTAAATATTTTGTGCCTTATAGCTTAAATTCTCTACGCTCTTGCATATAAGCCTTTGATCAAACTTGATCACCATTGAGTTGAGGTTGCTTGAGGTCCTATTTGAGCTCTAGAAGAGGATTTTGGCTTGGTTTGGCTTGATTTTGGTGCCTAAATTGTATCTTGTCTTCAAAAGGTAGAAAACTTGTGTTTTAAGCTTATTTTAAATACTAGTTTTGCCATCTTTGCATGCTGTTTTGAGGCTGGTTTTGACCTCTAAAAATCTCTATTTTTATGGTCTAAAATGGTGGTTTGAGGTTTGTTTGGAGTTAGGGGTAGTCTACAATTCTTGTTGCTTGATTATTAAGTTGTTGTACCAACTTTCAAAGCTTTCTAAAACAATTTTTTTGGCTCTTTTAACCATTGAATTATAGGGGATTTTTAGTGATAAAAACTATGTTTTAAGGTCTAAAATGGGAGGGGGTAGCCTCCCCTCCTTGTGTCTTGTTTGTAAGCCTAGATAGCTTGACATGTGAGCATGATTTTCTAGCATTTTATACCTTAATCTTAGCATGTTTTTGCTACTTTTTTTTGGGCTAGTTTTAGCTCTATTTTGAGCTGGTTTGGTCACTTGAGGCTTGCTTTGTATGCTTGTAGTGCAATTGTGCTTAATAGTTTAGTTTGTGCTATGTGTTGGCCTCCTATTCTAGCTATTTTTAGCTTACTTCAAGCATGTTTTAGGACTCCTCTTAGGATATTTTAGGACTGTTTTGGAGTGTTTGTACCTTTGGAGCTTTGTATTGCATGCTTATAGTGTAGTGATCTTCACTAGTTTGGTATTTTTTTGGCTTTTAAACATGCTTTGCATGAGTTGCTTGCATGTTGTAATGTCATTTTGCATGTAATTTCAGCACATACAATCTCTGCAACCTCCCTCATTTCATCACTTTTTTTCACTTGCTTTGAGGGTTGGTTAGCCTTAGGGTTGTCTTTAAGTTTGAGATTGAGACTTGTGTTTAATGATTTTAATCCTCTTTTGAGGGTTTACTAACCAATGGCATAATCTCTCTCATGTCTTAAATCATCCCTTGGTTGACACCTCTCTCATTAGAGGACACTCACCTTGGACTAAATCAACTAAAGAATGAGTTGGTAATTAAAACGAGTAAACAAAGGTGATAAGTAAAACTTGAGCAAGTTAAGCATGTTGTATTGCATTGCATGTGTTCAATCGGACGTTATATTGAACACAAGGAAGATTGGAGCATTTCACACTCAAAGTGATGAAATGAGCCAATCTCCTTAGTCTCCATTGCCTTTGATCACATATGATAAGGTGATGGCCTCGAGTCATCTTTGTGTATTTATTGAAATTGTACTCCTTGGATCTTTGGCCATCATGCATTGGAAATGCTTGATTGGTGGTTTTGGATCCAAGAGCGCCACTCGTTTGATGTTTTGAGATGATAAGGAGGGGTATAGTACAAATGTACCCCTGGAAAACCCTTTCTTTTCCTCTATTTGTGCTCTGTTGCAGTGTGGTAATTCAGAGCACCAGTGGCCGACAGTGTCTCATTAGTGGCCAACAGTGACTCACTCTTGGCTAGCAAGGCACATTTTTGGCCGGCAACAACCAATCATGGCCGGCAGGCCACTAGTGCAATCCTCAACATTGATTTGGTAAGGTGGAGTAGAAAGATTTTGGAGTGTGCTTGACCCTGCAAACAGAGCCTCTCAAGAGCAAAACCGAAGGACTTTTCGCGGTGAGAACCAAGTGCATGCATCTTCTACTTCCCGAAGCAAAGTAGCAGCAGCATAGTTTAATATGTTAATTACCTAGTTAATTTGCATTGATTGTTGTAATAATTAAGTAGCTTAGCTTAGCTATTTCTTTATCTTGTTTTGTAATAATCAGTCTAATTAGTTTAATTAGATTAGTTTGCCTAGCTTAGCTTTCGGACCCTCCTTCGTGAGGGCATAATGTTGTAATAAGTGTGCGTACGTGTGTACATGTCTTTCAACCCCACGTCTCTCTCCCTTTTATTTAACTACTTTCGATGGTTAGATTAGGGACATGTTTTGATTAGCATACCATATTCTTGCATGTTTGCATTCATTCATTTGTCTTGCATGCACCGAGGCTCAGTGCATCATTCAAACTGCATTGCAATTTCAATACACTTATTTGAATACGTGTTTCAAAGCATGTTATCAAATTGTATCATATGCCATAATAGTAGCCGAGCCTATTAATTTCATATTGCATGTGTTGCATTAGGCATCTTGTATAGTTAAGATCATGCATTGTTTCTAACTAGTTTTTATTTTGGCTTGGAGTACTCAGTAAGTTTTATGCTTTAGCATACTTGCATGAGTGTGATTGCCATATTGCTATGATTCGCATGCTTGCCATGAGGCTATGTGCTTAAATGATTAACTGCATGAATGCCTGCAGATGAAGGCTTGATTGTTTGAATTGGAACAATTTAACGAATATGAGTTTTAAGCCCACTTTGCGAAGTGGCAAATCATGTTTTAAGCCTATCATGTTTGATGGAAAATCCGCATTTTAGCCCACTTGAGGGTGGCAATTTCAAATCATTTTCAAAAACAAACATGAGTTGAATTCGTTCCAATTCTTGCGATTTTAGTTTATACTTGCTTGTGTGCATCACATAGTAAAGTTAGCTAATAACCGAAATAAAAACACATAAGGTTTATAAAACAACATATCATGATAGTAGAGGCCGATCTTTGATTGGGCGAGCGAGGGTGGTCATTTCAGGACCTTCCCCTCTCGTACCCAAGTTCCCGAGCCGAGACAACTTTGGTGATGACGGACATGTGGCCTTTGGCACGAGTCAGGGTTTCCTAAATTTCCCAAAAGTAAAATATTTAGGTGGCTACTCTATAATCTGGCAAAGTAGTCCAGTTTTGGCATTATTTGATTCAAAATCAATTTTCCAAAATGATTTGTTGGATTGGACTCTTTGGTGTTTATCAGTTTCACATTGCACTTTGTGAGATTAGATTTAGAACCGTGACTGGAGTTTGAATTGTAGGACCAATTCGAGCTCTCCGAAAGGGGGTGCAAAAAGTCGAGCTACAGTTTCTGGCGACTCCGCTGGGGATTTAGAGAATTTAACTCAAACTCATGACATGTTGTTTTATCTACACTTATGTGTTTCTTTGGATTGCATTTGCATCGGTGCGCCTAAGTCACAGTGTTTGCCATCTGCTATTCCTGAGCGACTTGCTGGAGGCTCGCTTGGAAAAGCGTGCCATAAGGCTGACCGGTTGCGGGCTCTGCCACGATGGGAACACAAGCCTTGGATTTGGACTACCACTGTACCGTTTGATCTTCCTTTCAGTTCTCGGTGTTAGGAGTGAGAGGTATATTAGGTGGTCTTGCTGAGGTATCCTTTTTGACCAATCGACCTAGTTGCATATTGGAAACCATAGAGACTGGTCCAAACTAAGACAGGTTGCTCACCCGAATGTAGGATTTTATGAAATCGCTTGTTTGCGTGGTGAATTTCTAGCTCCTAACGAGATTAGGATAGGGTAACCCTACCCCATCATAGGGGTGTTTTGGGTCTTACTTGCTTGATATGTGCTTTTAGAGTGTAACTCTACAGGAATGTATGTATCAGTTGCAAGTCTGAGTATCAGTTTGAGGGTATTAGTTTTGAAGCAGAAAATTTGGGGCAGAAATCAGTGTTTGAGTATAGTCGTCCATCTTATGATTTCAACTGTATGTTGTCTCTGTCTAAGCCGAGGTGTTGTGCTTTTTTTTATTTTTATTTCTTTTGCTTTATTTTCTTTTTGCAAAGTAGTATTTCACAATTGCTTTAGACGAGGCAGTTACCCCCCGAGCACTCTAGACTAGAGTAAGGAGGATTTATTGATCTGAGGATCTAATTGGAGGACAACCAGTGTTTGCTTCACTACTCCCGATTACCAGACATATGAGAGTTAGGCTTAGCTCACCGATTCAGCAGTCACCAATTCAGCAGTTACTGGCTACTTTACTTGTGATCAGTTGAACCCATTTGTCTGATTCTACATTAGAAAGAGATTACACATTGGTTCTGATAGATCAACACCCTGTAGACAACAGACCATTGAGGCAATAGATGAAGTACAAGATCAGAACCTCTAGTACCATGATATCTAGAACTTCTTGGAAAATGAGGTTTATCCACCAGGGGCAAATGCCAAAGATAAGAGGGCAATACGGCAAATGGCTACTCAGTTTATCATCTGCGGGGGTAAATTGTATAAAAGAGGCCATCTGGAATGCACAAGCTGTGTGTTGATGAAGAAGAGTCGAAGCGCCTAATGGAGGTCATCCATGGAGGAGAGTGGGGATTGCACATGAATGAAGTGATGCTAGCTCAGAAAATTCTCAAGAAGGGTTACTACTGGTCAACCATGGAGGAGGATTGTATTGGTTTTGTTTGGCGACGCCACAAATGTCAAATTCATGCAAATCGCATGAACACCCCGCCGTCGAAGCTGTACAACATGACTTTGCCATGGCCATTTTTAATTTGGGAAATTAATGTTATTGGGGTAGTTACTCCGAAGGGGTCAAATGAACATGAGTATATTCTGGTGGCAATAGACTATTTTACAAAGTGGGTTGAGGCCCAATCCTACGCAGTGCTGAAAGCGTCACATGTAGCCAAGTTCATCAGGAATAACATCATCTGTCGTTATGGGGTCCCAAATGAAATTGTCTCGGACAATGGTTCCCACTTCAAGAACGAAGTGATTGACTTGTTAGAGAAATACGTGGCTTTTCACAAGTCATTCACATATTGGCCACAAACCAATGGAGCTATTGAGGTCGCCAACAAGAACATCAAACACATTCTATAAAAGATGGCGGAAACCTACAAGTGTTGGCCAGACAAACTGTCATTTGCTCTTTGGGGCTACCGGACATCAATCCGAACTTCTACTGAGGCAACTCCGTATTGTCTGGTTTATGGGATGGAAGCTGTTCTGCTGATTGAAGTTGAAGTTTCGTTGCTGCGAGTTATGGCTAAGTGCCAGATAACAGAAACAGATTGGCAGCAGAGCAGGTTTGAGGAACTAGTGCTATTCGACGAGAGGAGGCTGAAAGCACTGTACCACGTCCAAAGTTATCAACGCGGAATTGCTAGGGCTTTCAACAAGAAAGTTAAGTCCAGGAATCTGAAAGAAAGGGGATTTGGAGCTCAAAGACAACCGAGCTCCCATTCATGACCCTAGGGGCAAGTTCAGACCTAATTAGACTGGTCCTTACATCATCAAGTCTATTTGGTCGGGTGGGGCTGTCATTCTTGTGGACCTAGATGGCCTTGAATTCTCCCAACCAATCAACATGGACAAGTTGAAGAAATACTACCCTTGAGTAGCTCGTTAGGCCAAAAACCCGAAAGAGCGACCTAGGCAAAAGTTAGAGCACAAAAAATTAGAAAAAAAAGAAAAACTGAGCTCGCAAGGTTGAAAACCCAGAAAGGGCGGCCTTGGCAAAAGTTAGATCACAAAAGGAGAGTGTTAATACCCGAGTGAACCGGAATCGAACTACGTAAGGCTTGATTCCCATTTTCGAGATACGTAGGCAACTTCATCCTGAAGTCCAGCCATAAACATTTCCAAATCAACTGCATCCATGTGATTATTTTAGTCATCTTTGTCTTTTCTACGTCCAAGAGTTCGGTTGTGATCTTCACTATGAGAGCTGGTTACAGTGTAATGCTCTTCAGACAAGGGGCAACTTTCCATTTGCTGGATTTGGGGTTGTACATCTCAAGGATAGATTCCGAGTGTGTCAAGTTGTGATCCTTATCAAAAATGGTTTTGAAAAGTTTTAATAAAAGTTGATTTTGTTCAAATTAATCTTTTCACAACTTAGACCATTTTTGGCCCAAACGAAAAATTTCAGTGCCCACAACCTTCAATTTCATTGATTTCAATACAGAGTTCTCTACCTCTTAATACAAATCAAAGTTGCTTTTATTACATTCAAAAGGAAAACTTGAAAGTATAGATTAAAGTAATAAACTTGGGACATTGATGAGTCAGGTGTTCCTGCGTCCCCTCCCAGAGCTTATGGAAGCTTCAGATGCTAAAGTAGGCCCAGTTTGCGCCTCATCCTCAAACCAAGCTATGCATTCGCCAGAAAGGGCGCAACTGAAATTGAGAGCGGGAGCCAGAAGTTCTCTTGTCCTCCATCCAGTGGGATATCGAGCTAGTTGTGAACCTAGGATTGGAAATGGAGCCGGGTACTCTATCCCCTCTTCTGGGCAGGTCTGGTCGTGTCTACACTGACGCCTAAACCGGAATCGAAAGTAGAAGACACAATGTGTCGAGTTAATCAACTGAATGCCAGGTTGTCGAGACATGCTGTAGCTCATCTCAGACAGGTCAAACCAGGGGCAACTCCAATAAATGTCGACAACAAATTTGTGGCACATCCAATGGCACCACCACTCCTCGTTTGGGAAATCAACTAGCCATGGGCGAAAGAAATAACCTCGTGCTGAATATGTAGGGCAAGAGTCCACTACTTTCAACCTGTCCACGAGCCATATCTAGGAAGGGATGAAAAATAAGAGAGATTAAAGAATATAGAGATATATGTGGAGAGAAAAAGTAAGAAAGGGTTTTAGAAAGAAGAACAGAGCTTGAGGGCCGAGTGATGTGAGAAACACATGTGAGCAGGATGGGAAACATACCTGCAAAGTAGTGGACTTCATGCGAACTTGGTTGTCTCTCAGCGATAGAAGGCATCCAAGCCCATCAAAGTCTCGGCTAGTGTCAAGCCAATGCAGCTCTTGCCCTCTTTCAAGCCTTCAGCTACTTCGATCAAGCAAATGCTAGACCTTCCGAAGCCAAGGGCAAGTAGGAAATGAGCCAACATATACAAGCACAGGGCATGCTGCCGAAAACTTTGCCAAAGACGGTTGCCGCGGTCGCCGACATCAGAAAATCGATGAATCAAACTGGGAATATCCAACTCCCTGTTGTGAACCAAAGATCGAACATTGTGTAAAGTGAGCCAGCACATTCTTCCTAGAGCGGGATGTGACCAAAATGGGACTGGGGCAAGATTTCCTCATAATGCCGGGATTCCATCAAAACTTGGAATTCTTCAATTGTCGGACATATCTCTTGTCCCCCAAAGCTGAAAACATGTGTAACTGGGTTCCAACATCTAACTACGGCGTGGAGGCATGAAAAACACAGCGGGGTACGACTCAGCGGGAATAGTGCATTTATCCCGAAACCTCAGAAGTTCACCTTCTCCAAGCCATCTAAAGCTGCAATCCAATTCGAGAGTTTTTGGCAAAGAATGGCTTCATTCGTAGCAAAAATAAAGCTGGAATGAAGAAACCACAAAGCTGGAGCTTTTGTAGAAGATAAGGTAGTGAATGGAGGACAGGTGTCAACGTTTCGGAGATTCTGCACATTGATGGCCAGTAGGGCTTATTGATGGCCAGTAGAGGCTCATCAATGGCCGGCAGGGGTACATTGATGGCCGACAGGCCATCCTTTATAGTCGCCAGCCTCCATTTTCTGCCCACTGTCCTCCTTTGTGAAGATCCAGTTACATGTAGGAGTTGTATTCTGCTATTCGCGTCTTTTGAGGTCTTGTTTAGAGTTTCTTTGGACTTGAGCATGTTCATTTGAGTTGTATCTGTTTGGTTTTACTTATTAAGTTGTATTTGTGTTGTTTATAAAGTCCTTGTTTTGCTTATCAAGTTGTATTTGCATTGATTGTCGAGTTGTTGTTTTGTTTATCGAGTTGTTTTACTCTGTTTGTCTTTTCAGTTGTTGGTCGGTTCATTACCTGATTAAGAGAATGCTAATCGAATGTTCAGTTTTCAATCAAGGCCAATCTCATTTCTTTTTATGTCGTGCGATGTTGTGCGATGTTCAAAATGTAAAATACAACACTTTTTAATCAAAAGTTGTTTTCATTCCAATCATGGTCACTTTTTGTAAAAGAGTACAAGTTTTTAAAGAAATAAAACTCGTCTGAATTGTACAAAGTGCCAATACTACTAGCAAAAAGAAACTAAATCAAAACATAGATAGGTTAGCGCCAGCTATCTTAGGCTCGAGAGGCCCTCTTCGTCCTCTTCCTCGGTAGAGCGGACTCTGAAGCACTGTCTCCATTGGCGCCACTGTTCGAATCTGAATCAGAGTCTGAATCGGAGCCCTCTGCAGCCTCACTACTAGCAGAATCTGAGCCAGCGTCGTCGTCTCCATCCTCAGATGACTCTGAGTGTAGACTCGCTGCCTCCTCATCCTCGCTCGTCTCATCATTATCGTCGCTTAAGATGGGCTCTGAAGGGCCACTCCCGTCGCCGCCGCCGCCTCCCCTAGCTTTGCCTCGGCTGCGTACCTGAGCCTGTCTCCCTCTTCTCCCTGTTGTTGGAGGAGGTGCTGAAGGTCTTGCTACGGCTGTTGCTGCTGTTGTTGGTAAAGGTAGGACTTGAAAAGGCAGTCGGTATATGTCAGCCACAGTATGTGTATCAGAGAGTGGTGTGCAGAATAGGTACATGCAGAGTATGAAAGCAATGTGAGAATGCAGCGTGTCAGATGTGATCTATACATGCAGTGTATCAGTGCAGGGTGAAGAAGTGTTCAGTTGAAATGCCAGTTTCAGTATATCAGCATAGATTTGAAGACCGAAATGCAAGAAAACTGAAAATTTTTACCTTCATGCCATGGAAGTCGAGTATTGACTCCCTTCTCAAGATCATGCCCTCAAATGAGGCCAATATCTCGAGTAACCCCTCAACGTACTCGGTGGAGGGCTGCAAATGCAATTTCAAATGATCAGTATCTGGAATGAATGAATGTCTGAGTATCTAAGTAAGAATGTAAAATAAAATGAAAACTGAAGTGCACACCAGAGGCGCATTAGTCGCCATGACGTATTTGTGGCTAAGCAACGGAGGCTTGATTGGAATCTAGTAAGCCACTCCAAAGTACCGCTAACCTGTCAGCTCGGTCGGAAGCTCCGGCCAACCAGCCCTCCGCTTTGCCTGGGGAATCCCTTTGTTACGGGCTATGCTCGCCTGACTCGCTCTGCGTGTCACCCTCACGGTAGGAGCTCTCACTTCCTCGCCCCCGTGAACGCCGGTCAGAGGTGGTATTTGGTGTGTCTGGATGAAGGTCACACAATCGCCCTCTACATGGAAGTAATCCGCCTCCAGCCCTACCATGAACTGGATCACCTCTTAGGCAGATAGTCTGTGTGTCGCTCTCATGGACATTGGAGACGCCATCAGGATGAATGGAGCAGGCAAGCCCAAAGTCTGGCGCCTAAAGCACTTGCTCAAGAACTAGGCGCCACAAATCGAGCCCTCGAGAAGAATGTGATGGTGGGTGACGACCCGAGCTGTATCACATTGGGCTCGAAGCCCTGACGGTATCTCGGCCCAGGGCTGCCATGTGATCTGAAATAGAAATGAACAGATGATTAGTTGCTGTTAATCGTTAATGTGTGGATTCAAATGGTTGAAAAGTAAGATGGCTTTGTTATTGGGTTACCTCATGCGCCGCGACCACATCAAAATACTGGCGAAAAAACATGAAGTTTTCTCGGGTCCTACGGCGGAGCAGGCCGTCGTATACCTGGGAAAATGGGACTGTCATTGGGACCTCCTCTATAGGCTCTAGAGCAAGAGCCGGGAAGTATGCGTACACCCATAGCTGCAGGGGAAGTGCGATGATATGCAATCAATATAGCATGAACAAATGTAGAAAATGCAAAGCAGAAAGCATATAGTGCATGAGTAGGTACAGAAAATGCAGAGCAGAAAGTACATGTGTTGAACAAATGTAAAGCAAGAAATGTAAAGCAAGAAATGTTAAGCAAAAAATGTAAAGCAAAAAGGGGGGACTAAGCTGTGTACCTCCTAAGCGCGCCAGTAGCCTCCAATCAAGCTCCAATTCATGCAGGAAGTCGAGCTCATGTATTCGTACAAAGTGGTGAGGCCGGCTCCGCCTCAATCATAGAACTGAACTTGATAGAGCACTACTAAGGTGCTTAGCAAATACAGGCCCACGGTATTCCACCTGTTCGAAAATAAGGTGGTACCGAAAAGGAACATGAGGAAACCTCTGGCGTACTACTCTGTCACCTCGACCGTCTCGGGCTCAATCCCTCTGAAATGCTCCTCAAACCATTGCATCTGGGACCATGCCCGCGTAGTGTCGATGGATGTGCCCTAGCAGCGATCCATACCGCCTCCCACCTCTATATCAAGGTCAAGAGGGATTGATCACCCTCACGCCAAGCCAGTGATCATGGCAAAGTCGTAAGGGGTCATCGTCATCTCCCCTGTGGTGGAAAAGTGGAAAGAGTTAGTGGTGTCCCACCACCTCTCCATTAGAGCCCCTAAGAAAGGACGGCTCACTACAACTCGAGTCAGGTTGGAGCCGAAGATACCGAAGCCTGTCTCATCAATAATGTTGCGAACCCCAGTTGGGAGCTCACTGTACCAATCTCGAGTGGTCGTCATGCCATAGCCTCTGAAGGAGCGGGATCCGTCATGTGATAATGCATAAGATGCAATCAGATCAGGTAATGAAAGTACAATTGAATACAAATCAGTGATGACAGTGCAGTTGGATCAAGGCATTTTATGAAATCAGATCAAAATAGTGCAAGAAATGCAACTAGTCAAGGGTAGTACTGCAGAAAAACAGTTTTCGTACCTCTACAGCGATGGCCGACAAATGAGACGTTGGCTCTTTCAGTAGGAGGTCATCTGGCACGTCCTCAGCAAAGTCAGTAAAGGATTTGATGCCTCCCGTGGTGGGTACTATGTACATCTGAGGATGGTACCTCGCTGGATCGAAAGGGGATATGCTTAGCGGTAATAGCTCCGGCTCGGCCTCAAAGTCTACCTCAAAATCTACTGGAGGAAGCTTGGGGAGAGCCTTGTCATGAGGAACATCTCTGCCATTTGAAATAGGTGCAAAATGAGCAACAATGAGAAAAAAATAAAGGAAAAGCGTGAAACTTAGAAAAAGTCAACCCTAGGAGAGAGAAAAAGTCAATGAAAGTCAAAGCCGGGAAAAGTGCACAAACCTTGAGAGAAACTTGAGGGGAATGAGCCTAGAATGGTGGAAATGAGGAAAGAAGTGTCGAAATCAAATTCTGATCGGTTCAAAGTGAAGAGAACTAAGAGGATTTAGCGAATAAAGTTTGTATAGGATGTTGGAAAACTTATAGAAAGCGTGGATGTAGAGAGAAGGAGCACCTAGAGAGAGAGGGAAGTGATTTTCGTGCAAAGGTTTGTGGGGAAATGAAGTTTGGAGTTATGTACTTAAAGACCCAAGAGTGAAAAGTCCAAATTGCCCAAATCTGCCATTGATGGCCGGTAGTGGTACACTGGTGGCCGGCAGGTGGCCAGCGGCTCCTTCTAGTGGCCGGCAGGTTTCCACAGGCCTCCCCCGCATCCCTAGCTCTGTTTTGTGTCCTTGGATTCCAAGAAATGCAAGGGGGTGTGCAGAGTTTGATTCAGAATTGCGTTTCCAGTGCGCGATGGTCATCGTTCATCAACATAAATAAGGTTTATCCTTTTTAACATATTACAACTCTTCCGAGAGGTAAATTGGAAGTTGCCTTTGAGTTGTCTTTATCAAACACGCTTTTGTTGTTGCATAGAATGTGCATTTTTTTTATTTTTTTTTTCCCCGTTGCATAGAACATGCATTTTGAATTGTTGCATAGAACATGCATCTTCTTGTTTGCATAGAGTACGCAGGTGTTGCATTGAATATGCCTTGTTGATTATTTTGCATAGAACATGTTCTCGCTTGTGCTGCATAGAATATGCTTCTGTTTTGTTTCTTGCATGTTGTGCATAAAACATACCTCTAATATTGTGTCACGGTTATTCGTCTCGCATGAAACATGCATTTGTATTGTATTGTACCTATCGAGTTTCTTTCTCAGGCAGGCACGATATTGTATGTATGGTTCATTCAGAGAATTCCGGGTAAGATCATTCTTGTCCCTTGGACTCCTTGTTGGTTAGAAACATTCAGGTACGCCCGGTGTTTACACCGACTCCTTGTTGGTTAGAAACATTTGGGTACGCCTGATGTTTACATTGACACCTTGTTTTGGTTAGAAACATTGGGACGTGTGCCTGATGTTTATACCACCCCTCGGTTAGAAGCGTTTGGAATGTGTTCCAACGCTTATACCACCTTTTTGGTTAGAAAAATTGGGACGTGTGCCTGATGTTTATACCACCCCCCGGTTAAAAGCATTTGGAACATGTTCCGACACTTATACCACCTCTTTAGTTAGAAACATTGGGACGTGTGCCCGATGTTTATACCACTCCCCAGTTAGAAGCGTTTAGAATGTGTTCCGATGCTTATACCACCTTGTTTTGGTTAGAAACATTGGGACGTGCTTCGATGTTTATACCACCCTCTTGTGTTTGCACCTATCCTTTTCTCCTCTCGTCTGCGACGCGTTAAGACGCTACACTTTAGAAACACGTGGGCAAGTCCCGGTGTTTACCTCATCCCTTCTTTCCTTATGTGTGCAGTGCGTCGGAATCTTGTTTGAGACTTCGAGTGTGCCCGACAGTTGCTCTTAGCCTTTTTTTGCATAAGGCGCAATTAAGATTGCATAATTTTCTTACATCCTTTATGCATGAAATGCGGTTCGGCTTGTGATTCTCATGCGTGACGCGTTTATTTGCTTACTTCTTCTCATGTATGAGATTACTGTACCTCACCGGTTTGCTTAAAATGTGGCATTTTCCTTGCATAACACTTGCATGTAAATGCTTCCTTACAGTCTCATTGCATGATCATAAGTTATGCGCTTGCATTGTGCATATCATTTGCATTTTGCCCTAGCCTGCGGGCGCCACTATGTATTGTTATCTTGAATGTTTGTCTAAGTCTTGCAGCCTTATCAAAATGGATCATCTCAGGGCTTTGACATTCACTCACGTCATTTTATGACTTTGAGTTCGGTAAAAGAGGAGCAACTGTAGACACCCCATTTTTTACCGTCCTCAAGACTTGGATGTTCTTGCAGGTATATCCTATGATGAGTGTTATTGCTCGTCGAGCGCTCGAAATCCACGGCGGAACGCCACAAGTTTGAGCTTTCAAAACCCTGCATCAATTCTGTCTCATTTTTTGACCATGTTTAGGTCCTTTCAACATGATGTTTTTAATGCACTGCCGGCCATGTTTGGGCATTGCCGGCCATGGATTTTGTCCTGCCGGCCATTTATGTGCCCTAGCGGCCATCAATGAGCCCTTGCGGGCCATCACTGATGGCCGGTCGGCCACCAGTGTATCAGTAGATATTTTCTAATATTTTGTGCCAGTTGTTTGCACAAATTGAGCCATCTTCTTGCACGTGTATGGCTAGATCTCTTTGAGGGGATTTTGCATCTTCTATTTATAGTGGCCCCCTCTTGCATGTGTGGGGATTGAAAATTTTTGAAGACAAAAAATTTCTCTCTGCCTCTCTCTAGAATCCTCTCTCTAAATATTTTGTGCCTTATAGCTTAAATTCTATACGCTCTTGCATATAAGCCCTTGATCAAACTTGATCACCATTGAGTTGAGGTTGCTTGAGGTCCTATTGGAGCTCTAGAAGAGGATTTTGGCTTGGTTTGGCTTGATTTTGGTGCCTAAATTGTATCTTGTCTTCAAGAGGTAGAACACTTGTGTTTTAAGCTTATTTCAAATACTTGTTTTGCCATATTTGCATACTATTTTGAGGCTGGTTTTGACCTCTAAAAATCTCTGTTTTTATGGTCTAAAATGGTGGTTTGAGGTTTGTTTGGAGTTAGGGGTAGTCTACTCTTCTTGTTGCTTGATTATTAAGTTGTTGTACCAACTTTCATAGCTTTCTAAAACAACTTTTTTGGCACTTTTAACCACTGAATTCCAGGAGATTTTCAGTGGTAAAAACTATGTTTTGAGGTCCAAAATGGGAGGGGGTGGCCTTCCCTCCTTGTGTCCTGTTTGTAAGCCTAGATAGCATAACATAAGAGCATGATTTTCTAGCATTTTGTACCTTAATCTCAGCATGTTTTTGCTACTTTTTTGGCTAGTTTTAGCTCTGTTTTGAGCTAGTTTGGTCACTTGAGGCTTGCTTTGTATGCTTGTAGTGCAATTGTGCTTAATAGTTTAGTTTGTGCTATGTGTTGGCCTCCTATTCTAGCTATTTTTAGCTTACTTCCAGCATGTTTTAGGACTCCTCTTAGGTTGTTTTAGGATTGTTTTGGAGTGTTTGTACCTTTGGAGGTTTGTATTGCATCCTTATAGTGTAGTGATCTTCACTAGTTTGGTGTTTTTTTGGCTTTTAAACATGCTTTGCATGAGTTGCTTGCATGTTGTAATGTCATTTTGCATGTAATTTCAACACATACAATCTCTGCAACCTCCCTCATTTCATCACTTTTTTTTTTTCATTTGCTTTGAAGGTTGGCTAGCCTTAGGATTGTGTTTAAGCTTGAGATTGAGACTTGTGCTTAATGGTTTAATACTCTTTTGAGGGTTTCTACTAACCAATGGCATGATCTCTCTCATGTCTTAAATCATCCCTTGGTTGACACCTCTCTCATTAGAGGACACTTACCTTGGACTGAATCAACTAAAGAATGAGTTGGTAATTAAAATGAGTAAACAAAAGTGATAAGTAAAACTTGAGCAAGTTAAGCATGTTGTATTGCATTGCATGTGTTCAATCGGATGTTATATTGAACACAAGGAAGATTGGAGCATTTCATACTCAAAGTGATGAAATAAGCCAATCTCCTTAGTCTCTATTGCCTTTGATCACACATGATAAAGTAATGGCCTCGAGTCATCTTTGTGCATTTATTGAAATTGTACTCCTTGGATCTTTGGCCATCATGCATTGAAAATGCTTAATTGGTGGTGGTTTTGGATCCAAGAGCGGTACTCGTTTGATGTTTTGAGATGATAAAGAGGGGTACAGTACAAACATACCCCTGGAAAACCCTGCATTTTCCTCTGTGCTCTATTGCAGCGTGGTAATTCAGAGCACCAGTGGCCGGTAGTGGCTCACTCTTGGCCCGCAAGGCACATTTTTGGCCGGCAGAGGGCCGGCAGCAACCAATCATGGCCGGCAGGCCACTGGTGCAATCCTTAGCATTGATTTGGTAAGGTGGAGCAGAAAGATTCTGGAGTGTGCTCGACCTTGCAAATAGAGCCTATCAAGAGCAAAACCGGAGAACTTTTCGGGGCGAGAACCGAGTGCATGCATCTTCTACTTCCCGAAGCAGAGTAGCAGCAGCAGCATAGTTTAATATGTTAATTACCTATTTAATTTGCACTGATTGTTGTAATAATTAAGTAGCTTAGCTTAGCTATTTCTTTATCTTGTTTTGTAATAATTAGTCTAATTAGTTTAATTAAATTAGTTTTCCTAGCTTAACTTAGATTTGCTTAGCTCTTATTCATTCGAACCCTCCTTCGCGAGGGCATAATGTTGTAATAAGTGTGCGTGCATGTGTGCATGTCTTCCAACCCCACGTCTCTCTTCCTTTTATTTAACCGCTTTCGATGGTTAGATTAGGGACATGTTGTGATTAGCATACCCTATGCTTGCATGTTTATATTCATTCATTTGTCTTGCATGCACCGAGGTTCGGCGCATCATTCAAACTACATTACAATTTCAATACACTTATTTGAATACGTGTTTCAAAGCATGCTATCAAATTTGTATCATATGCCATATTAGTAGCCAAGCCTATTAATTTCATATTGCATGTGTTGCATTAGGCATCTTGTATAGTTAGGATCATGCATTGTTTTTAACTAGTTTTTATTTTGGCTTGGAGTACTCGGCAAGTTTTATACTTCAGCATACTTGCATGAGTGTGATTGCCATATTGCCATGATTTGCATGTTTGCCATGAGGCTATGTGCTTAAATGATTAACTGAATGAATGCTTGCAGATGAAGGCTTGATTGTTTGAATTGGAACAATTCAACGAATGTGAGTTTTAAGCCCACTTTGCGAAGTGGCAAATCATGTTTTAAGCCCATCATGTTTGATGGAAAATCTACGTTTTAGCCCACTTGAGGGTGGCAATTTCAAACCATTTTCAAAAACAAACATGAGTTGAATTTGTTCCAATTCTTGTGATTTTAGTCTATACTTGCTTGTGTGCGTCACATAGTAAAGTTAGCTAATAACTGGAATAAAAACACATAAGGATTATAAAACAACATATCATGATAGTAAAGGCTGATCTTTGATCGGGTGAGCGAGGGTGCTCATTTCAGGACCTTCCCCTCTCGTACCCAAGTTCCCGAGCCAAGGCAACTTTGGTGATGACGGACACGTGGCCTTTGGCACGAGTCAGGGTTTCCTAAATTTTTCAAAAATAAAATATTTAGGTGGTGACTCTGTAATCTAACAAAGCATTCCAGTTTTGGCATTATTTGATTCAAAATCGATTTTCCAAAATGATTTGCCGGATTGGACTCTTTGGTGTTTATCAGTTTCATATTGCACTTTGTGAGATTAAATTTAGAACCATGACAGGAGTCCGAACTGTAGGACCTCGAGCTCTTCGAAAGAGGGCGCGAAAAAGTTGAGCTACACCTATGCAAGATAAAGCTAAATTTTCTAGAGAAATCATAGCTTCAAAGAAGCTTTTAGCCTCACTAGCTACCATATAGGTTTAAAAAGATTTAGAGAAAAGAACTTTAAAGTCCTAGCATATTAACATTTTCTAGGCTCATCTTGTCATGAACGGTACATAGTTGCCTTGTTCTCTTGAGTTATGTTGGATTTACTTTCGTTAAAATGTCAGGTTTTAAAGTGTGGTTCTGTCAACGGTTGGGCTCGTTACTTTTGAAAACTCCTCAAAATTTTTGTTATTGTTTGTTTCAATTCCGAGTTTTCTTGTGTTTCGGAAGGTGCGAGGTTGAGTCTGAAGTGTTCGGAGTGGAGCTGAAGATTTTTCGGGCTAGAGGACCAAGGCTGCACGTGTGAGGCCTGGGGCCACACGTGTGAGGAGAGGGCAACATGTGCGGGAGATTAGGCCACATGTGGGGAAATAGGGGAGAGCTATGTGGTAGACTGAATAAAAGGCAGGTGCGGAAATGAAGGTATGGGAGAGACCGCACATGGGGGGTGAGTCATGCGTCACGAGAGGCCACTCACTTGCGTGCGAGGCCACCGCGACGTCTTGCCGCACACGTGATTTGTCTCGTTTTTCGTGCATTTCAGCTATGTTTTGATCTTCTGCTCCTTTTCATTTCATTTTCTGAATGTGTCTCTCTCTCTATACAATCTTTCTCTCTTTTTCTCGCATCTCTCTCTACCTAAACCCTCAAAACTTTACATTTTCTCTTGATCCCAAGAATCCATTGAGATTTTAGTACTAGTTCCTTATACCAAAATGATGAGCACATCGAGGGCTTTGTCTTGACCAGTGGAGATCGAATTCCGGCGAAGTTGATTTTTGGGCTTTCCTCTTCTTCTCTCTTGAGGTAGGGATTTCTTTGATCCTTTTCAATACTTCATCTATAGATAGACATGTGGTAAGTTTTACTGCATAAAAACCATGTTCGTTATGGATTTTTCGAAAGGCATAAAAAGGGATCTTAGATTGGATGTTTGGGATTGAGATTTGGGAAATTGTTTGTTGTTGGGTTAAATTAGGGAGTGACATAACATGTTCATTTTTAGAGAGAGAAAAAGCCCTAATTTTTTGTAAAAAAAAAATGCATAATGGGTAAAGAGGGGTTGAAGTTATGAAATCATCATGTTGTGAACTAAGGGATTTAAATGATAAATTGTTGATAAGTTTGAGAAAGAGAGAGAGAGAGAGAGACAAAAAAAGAGATAAACAAAAGATGAGCAAGAGAGAAATAGAGAGAGAAAGAGATAAACGGAAGAGAGACAGACAAAGAGAGATAAGTGAGAGAGCGAGAGAGATAAAGAGAAGAGAGATAAGTGAGACAGAGAAAGAGAGAAGAGAGATGAGAGAGATGTGCAAGAGACACAGAGAGAAAGAGAGAGACAGACAAACAGACAGATAGAGAAGAGTGATGAGTGAGAGAAAGAAAGAGAAGAGAGACAGAGACAGAGACACAAAGAGAAAGAGAGAGACAGATAGACAGACAGACAAAGAAGAGTGATAAGTGAGAGAGAGAAAGAAAAGAGAGACACAGACACAGACAGAGAGACAGGAAGATAAAAAAATGGGTGAAAAGAGAAATATTATATCAAAAGAGTAAGACGACGTCGTTTTTTAATTTTTTTTTTTTTTTTTGTGATAGAAAAATACCGTTGCATTTATTTAAACCATTTTGTGTCTATATATATGTATGAAGCCGTCTCAAAGCCACAATATATATATATATATATATTTTTTTTTTTTTGCAACGGTACCTATTATAGTCGCAAAAAACTCTTCTCTTTTTTTTCTTTTTTTGTTTGTGACTATAGCTAGTGCCGTCGCAAAAACTTTATTTTTTTTTGCGACAGCAATCTTTACCGTCGCAAATACTCTAATTTTTTTTTTGCGATAGCAATTTTTGCTGTCGCAAATACTCTCATTTTTCGCGACAGCATTTTCTGTTGTCGCAAATACTCTATTTTTCGCGACGGCAAGTTATGCCATCGCAAAAACTTACATTTTTCGCGACGGCACGTTGTGCCGTCTCAAAAAGCCACATTTTTTGCGACGACAAGTTGTGTCGTCGCAAAAAATTCCATCTTTTAAGCCCACTTTTCTTGTAGTAAATGCAAGATTCACTACAACAAAAGTAATCTATGATGACGAAAAGTAGTGAAGAAAATAAATTTCGTCACTAAATAAGAATAATCCGTGACGAATTATTAAATTTTGTCATGTATAATAAAAAATAAAAATAATAGGTGACGAAATTTGTTTTCGTCAACAAATACTTCTTTTTAGATGAGGAAAAATTAAGTTTTGTCACTGAAGGTTTTTCCGCTAATTTTTTTTTGGTTGGCGCCAAAATTTGGGACTTTTGGTGAGAAATTTTTTTTGTCACAAATTAAAAAATTATTAGTGAAGAATATATTTTCGTCACCAATGATTTTGTATATATATTTTTTGAGAAACTTGATTTTAAATATTTTAAGGCCATTTGGTGAGAAATATATTTTTGTCACTAATAATTTTTAATATTTGGAGACTTTTTAGTAAAGAAATTATTTTGTCACCAATTTTGGAGAAATTTTTTTGACATATTGGGCGGTAATGGAAAAAATAGACAACTAACTTTTTTCCCCTTTTTATTTTTGTTTATCAATTTCTCTCTCTCTCTCTCTCTCTCTCTCAAAACAAAACACAAGTTAATTAACTCTCTAAACCTATGGTGACGAAAAGTAATGAAGAAAATATTTTGTCACTAAATAAGAATAATCTGTGACGAATTATAAAATTTTATCACATATAATAAAAAGTAAAAATAATAATTGACGAAATTTATTTTCGTCAATAAATACTTATTTTTAGGTGAGGAAAAATTAAATTTCGTCACCAAAGATTTTTCCTCTAATTTTTTTTGGGTGGTGCCAAAATTTTGAGACTTTTAGTGAGAAATTTTTTTATCACAAATTATAAAATTATTAGTGAAGAATATATTTTTGTCACAAATAATTTTAAATATTTTTTTAAAAAATTATATTTAAATATTTTAAAACTATTTAATGAGAAATATATTTTTATCGTCAATAATTTTAATATTTTAAAATTTTTAATGACAAAATTATTTTATCACCAACCAATCTTAAAGGGGAACTTTGAGATTTGACGGTAATGAAAAAAAGAAACCCTACTAATTCTCCCCCACCTTTGTTTTTCCTTTTTTTTGGTGTTCCAGTTTTCCTCTCATCCCTCTCTTGCAAAACACACAAAGGTATGGCCTCTCTCTCTCTCTCTCTCTCCATTACAACAAAGCTGAGTTTTTACGGCTCCACATTAACGACATACAGTAAATGCAATGCGTGATTTCTCATTTTTACGACTTATTTTTTTTGCATGTCGTAAATAATTTCCCAACCACGGCGTGTCTATTGCGTAGGCTGTAAATGCTAATACTGAAGATTTTTTACGGCTTGCAATGTTAGCCATAAATAATAAAACTTTCTAAGACGTGCATATGACATGCCATTAATACATCAATTATACACGACACGCGTACACCAACCGTTAAAAATATTAAACATTTCACAGCGCACAAAAAATCAACCGTTAAAAATATTATACTTTTTACGACGCACAAAAAATCAACCATTAAAAAGTAAATTTTTCATGACACACATATGTTAGTCATTAAAAATATTTTATTTTTCACGACATACAATTTCTATCATAAATAATATAACCAAAATAAAAGTAAGCGCCAAAACAAAATACTCACACCAAATACTAAAATGAAATACTCTTCAAATTGGGCATAATTCTCCCCGTTTCTCTCTCTCTCTCTCTCTCTCTCTCTCTCTGTGTGCAAATGCTAAAAACTCAACTAGTGATCTGCAGAAGCTCCTCTTCCACACCCTTCCATTTCAAACCCTAAATCATATTCTCACCAATTTTTTTTTTCTCTTTCTCTCTCTCTCTCTCTCTCTCCCCCCTCCAATTTCTCTCTTTACAACCCACAACGGCCATGGCTCTTCTCTCACCAAATTCATCGATCTAGAGCTGCCATGGAGACTAGCAAAAGGCGAGAGCGGGTTTTTAGAGACTTGCATTACCTTTTACCCATTCCGAACTCGCTCAACACTCACCATGGTTAACCCTCTTTCTATTCCCTTCTTCAGATCTAATTTCTATGCACTCTTTTGTTGTTTTCTTGTTGGGTTTTTGATTTTTTGGAGAAAAAATTGTGTTTTTGACTTTGGGTTTTTTGTGTTTAGATGGGTCGGTATCAGAGGGTAGAGAAACCGAGGCCAGAGACGCCGATTAACGAGAATGAGATTGGTATAACCACTCTAGAGGATGAGGAACTAAATTATTTATGCTATCACTCTGTTTCAAGTCTCTGTCTCTCTGTCTCTCTGTCTCTCTCTCTGTCTCTCTCTCTCTCATTGAAAAATTAGGGTTTTGATTGAGCAAATCAAAAATTACAATTGTGTTTTAGGTTGTGAATTTTTATTTATTTATTTATTTATTTTTTCTTGAATGTGAGTTGGGGAAAATGTTTGAATCTGAATTGAAAAAATTAAAACCTGAATATGAAATTAGGTTCTTGGTGAAGGAAAATAATTTTTTTGAATTTTTCCATCTTGTTATTGCTTTTCTCTGCATCCAAATTGAAGGGTTATGGTTGTTTTGATGTTTGATAATTGTTTTGGGTCCATCTTCTTCTTCTTCTTCTTCTTTTTAATGAAACAATGGAAAGCTTGAAATTGGTAAGTTTTTGAGGTAGATTTGTTGATTGTTTTGTTTTTTCCCATCTTCTGCTTATCCATCCAATTTCTTGACATAAACAATAGTTTGTCCTACATGAAGTCTGAATTATGAAAATTAAAGGCCTGATGCCTTGGACATTTTAAAAAAAATTATTACTGTCTTGAATTAAGATCAGCATTTCTGGTGTGAATGCCCTCTCACTTAATGTAGAAACTCAAGTAGGTTTGATTATGTTAATTTCCAATTGGCTTTGTTCTTCTCAATATGGAAGGAAGATATTAAAGTTCATCACATTTTTGTGCCCTGTTGACCATTCTCCATATTCAATTTCTTCCTTATCATTTTCTTATGTTAAAGTATGTGAATTACTACATGGTTAACCTTTACCTGTTCTATGCTTAATGACCTGGCATGGCTTACATTCTGGATGAAATCCTATTTATATGAATCAATGATATATCAACATTTATCTTTATTTTCTTCCAAATAATGATTGGTCTAATTTCTTTTCAATAGAATCTCATTCACTTTGATCTTTTTGTTTTTCAATCTCACTATTTTCAATTTTTTCAATCTATGTTTGTATATTGGTAGAACATAATTTTATGTATTTCTAATGAATATAGATGATTAGACTGCGTTATTCCTTTTTGTCTTGAAGGAAGAACATTAGAATCCTTAATTTTTTTCTTAAAAAAATGCGATGTTGGTTGTAGGCATTGGGCTCAGGATAAGTGGGTTTGTGTTTGCTTCCTTGGAGCTTCGGTTTTGGGCATTGTATTGAGGCCAGACTTTAGCTAGGACAAGTTAGATTCAATTGATGCTTATTCATATTACTTCCTAAATCTTATGGGAAAACTTTGTTTATTTTCAATTTCAGCATCCTTTGGATAGTTTACACGACATAGATATTTACTTCATATTCTAATAGTGTCCATTATCATGGTTGGAATTACAGTGTTTGGCATGATTTACTATAGAAGGGCATTAATGTTGCAGAGTTTCCTGGAAAAAAGATCTCTAGGAGGTATTTTGTTTTGTGAATTCTTATCAGTCCTATGTACTATTTGAAGCGAAGGCATAGATATTCTTTCTCATCTATTTCTTGTATCAACATAGGATGATTATTCTCAAGAAAAGGTCCTAACAACATAAGGTTTTCAGTCTTCCTTTGAAGCACGGGCACAAGCTGACTTAAAGTTCACTTATGTTATTTCTTACCAAATTAACTTTTAATCTTATATGAACTTACTTGTTTCTTTCTTACCTCAGTGCCTTTGTGTTCACAAACTATAACAGAATTCTTGGTGTGAATTAAAATAGTCTTATATTTGATCTTGTAGCTCAAAGGTTTTCAACACTGAAATTTTGAGGCTTACTGGGCTAGTGGCTCCGTAGTGTTAGGGGGAATGTGATGTCAATGCCATGCCCTCAGGCTTCTCATCTGAAGTGCCTCTGTCTTGAATATTCTAGTACAGGTAAAATGATTTTTTTTTTTGTATATAATTCTAGAAACAATATATATACACAATTCAACAAGCCTTTGTGTCAGTTATTTTGGGTCTGCTACTTGCATTTATTTTCTTCAGCTAACTATTAGAAATGAATAAATCAAATTTAATTAAAAAAATATAGCATTATAAGAAATGAATTACAATCTGGCATGAATTCACAATTGATGCACACAAAAAAATTAAGAATTAAGGAAACTCTACTGAAACTGGGAAATCAGATGGCAAAGGAGCATGTAAGGGAACTGCAAAGAAATTGGTTATCATGGATCCTGGAGGTGAAGGAAAACTTTCTGTTCACTAAGGGAGGCCGAGTCAAATAATTAACAATCATGAAGGTGGTTTCAGTTGTCGCCATCCCAAAGGGAGCCCTCTCCTTATTGCGTCTTTTTTTAAATGTCATCAAGATTTCAGTTTAGCAAATTCATCTAAATCTTGTTTTTCTTTTTTGAAATCTCAAGTTCTGTTTTTTTTTTTTTTTTCCACTCTAAAATTTAAAACAGCTATAGCAGATTATTTAGTTGCCTATTAGACAATTATTCCATGTCACTCATAGGGCCTTCTTTGTCATAGAACCTTTTAATTGGTCTGAAAGTCATTGCTCAAGGTTTATAAAAAAGACACAAAAGTGTGTCTTTACATTGTAGATGCACTTAAAATGTCTCAAAAATCTTGAAGGCTAGTTTGTGGATAGGACCTCCACTTATTAACATGTGCAATTCATCTCTTATTAACATATGTGTTAGGTCTCTAAGTCTTGTCAAACCCGCAAACAAACTTGTGTAATCGA
Source organism: Camellia lanceoleosa (assembly GCA_025200525.1). Classification (NCBI taxonomy): domain Eukaryota; kingdom Viridiplantae; phylum Streptophyta; class Magnoliopsida; order Ericales; family Theaceae; genus Camellia; species Camellia lanceoleosa. The sequence goes on along the minus strand of CM045766.1, from coordinate 105,002,874 downwards.
GTTGTAAATTACTGTGCTGTTTTGTCTTGCTCGCTCGAGCGACGAAGTCCTCGCTCGAGCGAAGGATTGCGTCTAGCTTAAAACCTGAAAGAGGTCATTGTGCGCTCGAGCATAGCATTGGTGGCTCGAGCGAAGATCTGCGTCTACATTAAAACCTGAAGGATTTTCAATATGGATATATATATATACAAGTCTCTAGATCTAGTTGCTTTTGTATGTACAACATGTCAATCTCTTTGTGCAGCATTGGCAGGATAACTGATTTGAGATGTCTCTTTTGTTATATGCTTTGTTCTTAGCCAATTCTTGTCGATGTTGAGTTGAGTCCAAGCAATCTGGAAATCATCTTCTCAAGTTAGCTTTTTCTTAGCTATTTCCTTTTTTTTTTCCCTTGTTGATTTCAAGCTATCAATCAGCTTTGTGCTCTTTGTTTTGTATGCTCTTATTTTTTGTTTTCAGAAAAAAATAGTTTTCTTATATCTAATGTTTATGATATTGGTAACTGGATTGGATTCTCATTCATGCTTTTGTCTTCTCATTTATAATGTTTCTCATCTCTAATGCTTTCGTTTTTATCTTCTCTCTGTGCTTGTTCTACTTTGTTTGGTTTTTATTTTTTTGATAGGATATATTTGTGGGAGAGGAAAATGGGGAGGATGATGATAGGGTATTTGGCCATGAACACTGATTCGGCCATGGCCGAATTGATCAATTCCAACATCAATGAGCTCAAGATCGCTGCTAAGCGCCTCCTTAACCATGCCACCAATCTCGGTGGCCTTGGCTTCAGCACTAGCTTACTTAAATGATTTGTGTAACAACCCCATACTATTTACCGAAAATCTACCGAATTACGTACTGATTACTACTAAACTGGACTGTTTATGACCGATAATTGAACTAATCGGAAATCTTGATGCATCGATTGAAAATTTAAACCGAATCGATCGATTGTATTGCATTCTTATCTGTTTGATTATTTGATTATCTGTTCGTGTTTTATGTTTAAATTGCAAATTGAAGGCCTTATCGGCGGCCGAACTGAAAATCGTTTAGTGTTTCGTGATCAGTAGAATTTATATGATTTTATGGCGTAATTATCTGAAAAGAGATTTGGTATGTTTAAATTAGATTAAATATTGATCAATTGAAGAGTTGAGCTTAATTACCATCATGCCATTATGAGTGGGCCTTTGTCTAGTCAATGTTTGAGCCTTATACACTTAATCAAAACCATTTCCTCAGCTCTTTCCTTGTGCTAGCCGACCAAGAGAGGAGAATTAGAGGGAGTAGGAGAGAATTAAGAGGGAATTGGGTTCAACTTGTAGAATTGCTTGAGAATTGAAGTGTAGATTGCTCATTTAGCTCCCACACCTTGATTACAAGACTTAGGTATGTATTTGAGCTTGATTCTTGCATGATTCTTGGCAAATTATAGAGTTAAGACATAAATTGGTTCTATAGAGTTGAGCTAGAGCTCATCTCATGCATGCATGCTTATATAGTCAAGCTTGGAGGTTTAATTTCATGGATTGGTACATCCATGCCCATATTGTTGTTATAGTCCATACTTTCATCTTGTTTTCAAAATATTGAGCTCATTAGAGCAAGCTTTGAAGTTGGAATTTGGTTCTAAATTCATGCATGGCATGTTTGAAGTTTATTCTTGAAAATGGGTTTGAAATTGGTTTTAATTGACTCACTCTTGGGCTTTGAATTCACAAATTGAGCTTTGAAACTTGTTATACATTGAATTTAGATGTGTTTTCCAGAATTTGGGCCCAAGAGGTCGAGTTTTGAGTGATAGAATGCTTGGTTTGAGCTTAGGAGACAAATCTGGAAATTCAAGAATTTGGCTTCTTCGCTCGAGCGACCAACCTTTGTTCGAAGCTACGCTCGAGCGAAGGATTGGTGGCTTGAGCGTAAAATTCGAGCATCCAGTACTTTTACTGTTTCATCAGACCGCTCGAGCGAAGGATTTCTCGCTCGAGCGAAGCCTTTGATTTTGGAAGCTCGCTCGAGCGAAGGAAGGTTTGCTCGAGCGAGGGTCCTATTTTCAGCAAATTTTGCAAAATGTTTTCTAAGTGTATTTTTGCATCCTCATCCCATTCTAGGCATTCTTAGGCCTAGTTTAAGGCATCTTAATGAGGATATAGATGTAGAACACACCAAGGCAAATTAGAGATTTAATTATGATATTTCCCAACTGTGTAGCTTAGTGTGTGTTCAACCTGTGAACTGTGTAGGGTTGGCGACTGGGGAGACACGCTCTAGCATATTGTAGCCCAAACTCTGTGAGTAACAATTGTGTAAAGATATGTTCAAATGATTATCTTCAATCTCGAATCAACTATTTCTTGAACTATTTTACCGGTATTACTTCTTGAATGAATGTATGTCCTTTATTTCAACTGCATCTTGTGGCATCCTTAGCACCTCATCGTTATTCTTTATCAAGCATAGAGATCTCTGTCGGTTCCCTCGTGGAATCATTATCACATCGATCGATGGCCATCATTCTCGTTCGGTCTTTAAGACTCATCTTATCGCTATGCTAATGGATGTACCACATATGACTAAATAATCGCTTCGACTAAAAGAGAAAATACTGTTTAATGAACTGTTTTCATTACTGTAAGTACATTTCATTCTTAACCTCTTTACGCATTATGTTATTCATTGGGCTTTAGCTCACTGTTTATATATATATATGTAGGTGCTCAGCCACCAGACCGGAGCTAGGAGCGAGGGTTAGACTCCAGTTTTGTCAAGCCAGCCTACGTGCCTCACTGCGAGGTTCTAAGCCCATCATGCCAGGGCTTAGGGGTGTCTTAGCATTCCTTCGCATCGCTCATTGCTTTTGTATAAACCGAATGCTTATCATCTTGTTGTCAAGGACTAAGTCCTGACCGCTTGAATTTGTAAATGTTGTATAGATCAGATCGCTTGAATATGTGAATGCATGAAAAATCTTTTGGCATACAGACTGTCACAGCTCAATGGACATTATTCATTTACTGTATTGGCTTCCGCCGGGCCCTGAACTCTGTTTTTACTGTCCTACTGTTAAGTAGGCCTTCGGTAATCTCGGATTACTGGCCGGTTACGGTGCTAAACCCATAGGGCTGGGTTTGGGTCGTGACAGAGTGGTATCAGAACAATACTTAACCACGAGTTATACCCCACGCACGTGTCCAAATGAGCTATATGGTGTCCTAGAAAAGTGATTAGGGCATTCATGAGCATGAAAAATGTGTGGTTATGACATGACTGACTATATGCCAATGTGTTAACCTGTTTAAAGAAATGACTGTTTATATTGATGACTGTTATAACTGTTATAACTGCTTATAGTGAAATGGATAATGCAAATGCTGCTACTAAACCTGAATCATCTGAGGCCAGAATGGCCAGACTAGAAAGAATGTTGGAACGAATAACTGAAAGACTAGATCAACAACAGAACCAACAGCCCCCACCTCCTCCTCCTCGTGCAGGACGAATGTGAATGTTAACGATGGGGACATAATTGCTCTTACCCAGAAGTTCAGCAAACTAAAACCGCCATCCTTTCAGGGAGGCCTTGAACCATTAAAGGCTGAAGCATGGGTTCTGGAGACTGAGAAACTGTTTGAGGTGTTCCGGTGCTCGGAGGCACATAAGGTACTGTTGGCTACCTTTACTCTGCAAGAGGAAGCAAGAAGGTGGTGGATGCTTACTCGGGATGATAACACTGTTATGACTTGGGCTCAATTTAAAGTAGCCTTCTTTGAAAAATACTTTCCTCAGTGTGTCAGGGACAGGAAGGTCACTGAATTTGAACAGTTGAAACAGGGCACAATGTCTGTTGCGGAGTATGAAACAAAGTTTACGGGACTTGCCAGATACGCACCACATATGGTGGATACCGATTACAAAAAGGCCAGAAGGTTTGAAGGCGGCCTGAATGTTGCAATATTAGACAGGATAAATGTTTTAAAGCTACCGACTTATGTGGGTGTTCTTGACCGAGCATTGATGGCCGAGTCGAACATCGAAGCTGTGAAACAATCTGAAACACCATTGTCTGACTAGCGTGGTAAAAGACAGAATTTCAAATTCAAGAAAGGCAAGCATAATCAATTGAACAAGAAACAGAATACGGGATCAACAAATAGCCCCAGCCAAGGGAGTGCTCCTGTACCGCCATGTCCCGAATGTGGTAAGAACCATAAGGGAGTTTGTTATAAAATTTCTGGTGCTTGTTACAGGTGTGGCAAGGTGGGCCACATGGTGAAAGATTGCCCCTCCACTGCTCCAAGTAATAGTAAAGCTGCAGGCAGCGCTGCAGCATCAACCGTGACACCAAAACCAAACCCCAAAGCTACCGGGAAGGAGCCTATGAGGTAGGGCCGAGTCTTCGCCCTAGTACCGGGAGACGTGCAAAATACCGAGACCGTAGTGTCAGGTATTCTTTCTATTTGTGCTCAAAATGCATATGTACTGATTGATTCAGGGTCTACACATTCTTATGTGTCGCATGCTTTTTCATGGAAATTGAATAGACCCTTAGAACCCATGAATTACTTGCTAGCTGTATCATCACCCGTAGGGGGATCCATGACATGTGCCTATATGTATCCTGCTTGTGAAATTCTTGTTAGGGATATGCATCTGTTTATTGATTTACTGCCATTGAACATTGATCATTTTGATGTAATATTGGGGATGGACTGGTTACAAAAATACCATGCCACTATAGACTGTGTAACAAAACAAGTAGTTTTCCATCCACCTGGTTTGCCTGAATTTGTGTTTAATGGGAGTGGAGTAGTACCTCCTCCGTATTTGATTTCTTCTGTGAAAGCTGTTAAACTAATTAGAAAGGGGTGTAAAGGATATTTGTGTTCTGTGCTGACTGTGTTTACTGATGACAGTGTAAAAACTGATGTGAATTGTATTCCTATAGTCAGAGAATTCCCAGATGTATTTCCAGATGATCTGCCAGGGGATTTAATTGACAGGGAGATTGAATTTACTGTGGATGTGGTTCCGGGTTACAGAATGGCCCCAACTGAACTGAAGGAGTTGAAAGTGCAATTGCAAGAACTGCTAGACAAGAAGTTTATCAGGCCCAGTACTTCACCATAGGGTGCACCTGTTTTGTTTGTAAAGAAGAAAGATGGCTCACTGAGATTGTGCATTGATTACCGTGAATTGAACAAGGTAACTGTGAAAAATAAATATCCATTGCCACGTATTGATGATTTATTTGATCAGTTACAGGGTGCACAAGTGTTTTCCAAGATCGATCTTAGATCGGGGTATCATCAACTGAAGGTTAAACCAGAAGACATTGATAAAACTGCTTTTAGAACAAGGTATGGCCATTACGAATTTTTAGTTATGCCATTCAGAGTCACGAATGCCCCTGCTGCATTTATGGACCTTATGAACAGAATTTTTAAACCATACCTTGATGATTTTATTGTAGTATTTATTGATGACATACTGATTTATTCAAAAAGTAGAGAAGAACATGAACACCATCTGAGACTTACCCTGCAGACCCTAAGGGAACATAAACTGTATGCTAAACTGTCTAAGTGTGAATTTTGGCTTGATCATGTTATGTTTTTGGGGCAAGCAAAGATGGAATTTCTGTTGATCCGCAGAAAATTGAAGCTGTAGTGAACTGGCCTAGACCAACAAATGTGACTGAAGTCCGAAGCTTTTTGGGATTGGCTGGATATTACAGAAAGTTTGTCAAAGACTTCTCCAAAATTGCCTTACCATTGACTTAGTTGACTCAGAAGGGGACATCATTTGACTGGACTGACCAAAGGGAATCAGCATTTCAAGAATTGAAAACCCGACTTGTGACTGCACCAGTTCTGTCTTTACCTTCAGGTACGGATGGTTATACTGTATTTAGTGATGCTTCTCATAAGGGTTTGGGGTGTGTTTTAATGTAGAATGGGAGAGTTATTGCTTATGCTTCCCGACAGTTGAGACCACATGAAAAGAACTACCCGACCCATGATTTGGAACTTGCTGCGGTGGTGTTTGCACTGAAAATTTGGCGTCACTATTTGTATGGGGCGACATGTGAAGTATACACCGACCACAAGAGTTTGAAATATTTCTTCACCCAGAAAGAACTAAATATGAGACAGCGCAGATGGCTAGAATTGATCAAAGATTATGACCTACAGATTTTGTACCATCCGGGAAAAGCCAATACTGTTGCCGATGCATTGAGCCGAAAGTCAATTGCCAACCTAGCTTATTTGCTCACCGGACAGAAAGAATTGCTCTATGATCTTGAAAAATCTGAAATTGAAATTGTCTTGAGAGAACAAGGTGGAACAATAGCTGCCATTACTGCTCAACCAGCATTGATTGAAGAAGTTAAAGAGAAACAGCAACTGGATGACTTTTTGAAAAAGATCATCGAAGAAAGAGAGTCTAAGCCGAGACCGGGTTTCAAATTTGAGAACAATGTATTGAAATTCCAGGAAAGACTGTGTGTACCGAATGACACTGAACTGAAAAGGAGAGTTCTACAAGAGGGCCACAATTCAAGATTGTCTATCCATTCGGGGAATACGAAAATGTACCAAGATCTGAAACAGAATTTCTGGTGGCCAGGAATGAAGAAAGAAATAGCCGACTTTGTGTCCAAATGTCCTCATTGCCAACAAGTCAAAGCCAAACATCAACGACCTACCGGATTATTGCAACCCTTACCCATACCAGAGTGGAAATGGGAGCATATCACGATGGATTTTATCGTTGGGTTACCTCGCTCCAGAAAAGGTATGGATTCAATTTGGGTTATTGTCGATAGATTAACCGAATCTGCTCACTTCTTACCTGTCAAAACAATCTATAATGCGGCCAAATTGGCTGTTATTTATATTGATGAAATTGTGAGACTGCATGGAGTGCCTGTGTCCATTGTTTCTGATAGGGATTCGAAGTTTACCTCGAGGTTTTGGCAAAGCCTACAGACTGCATTGGGTACTGAATTGAGGCTGAGTAGTGCCTATCATCCTCAGACAGATGGACAGTCAGAAAGAACCATCCAGACTTTGGAGGATCTATTGAGAATGTGTGTCCTTGATTTTCAGGGAAACTGGGAAAATCATTTGCCATTGGCTGAATTCGCCTACAACAACAGGTACCATTCGAGTATTGGTATGGCGCCTTTCGAGGCATTGTATGGCAGGAAATGTCGATCTCCGATTTGTTAGGCAGAAGTTGGAGATGGGCCTTTGCTTGGGCCCGAGATTGTGTATGAAACGACTGAAAAGATAAAACTGATACAGCAAAGACTGAAAACTGCACAGAGTAGGCAGAAAAGTTATGCAGATGTCAGAAGACGGGACAGAGAGCATGAAGTGGATGATCTCATTTTTGTGAAAGTGACACCAATGAAAGGCCAGACTCATTTTGGAGTCAAAGGCAAGTTAGCGTCGTGGTATATCGGACCGTACGAGATTATCGAGAAAATCAATTCGGTGGCGTATCAAGTTGCGCTCCCTCCTGAAATGGAGCATATGTATAATGTTTTCCATATTTCGATATTGAGAGACTATCTCCGGGACCCTTTCCACGTGAGCGAGCCTACTCGTATCGTGTTGAGTGATGACTACACTTACGAGGAACGGCCTATACAGATTGTAAACAGACGGATCAAGAAACTGAGAAACAAAGAGATCCCGTTGGTGAAAGTTGACTGGCAGAACCACGGTGGTGTGTATGCCACTTGGGAAAGGAAAGATGACATGGCTAGGCGATATCCTGATTTGTTCCCGCTGAATCCTGTTTTCTTCCAGAATGAAGGTAACTCGAGTTTAGAGGACTAAACTCCTTATAAGGAGGAGATCAGAATAACCCCATCTTGCTTATCAAAAATCTCAATTACGTCTTGACATCGCTAAACTGGACTGTTTATGACCGATAATTGAACTAACTGAAGTACTGAACAGACCGATTGAAAATTTAAACTGAACTGACTGAGCACGTTGATTGTATTGCATTCTTATCTGTTTGATTATTTGATTATCTGTTCGTGTTTTATGTTTAAATTGCAAATTGAAGGCCTTATCGGCGGCCGAACTGAAAATCGTTTAGTGTTTCGTGATCAGTAGAATTTATATGATTTTATGGCGTAATTATCTGAAAAGAGATTTGGTATGTTTAAATTAGATTAAATATTGATCAATTGAAGAGTTGAGCTTAATTACCATCATGCCATTATGAGTGGGCCTTTGTCTAGTCAATGTTTGAGCCTTATACACTTAATCAAAACCATTTCCTCAGCTCTTTCCTTGTGCTAGCCGACCAAGAGAGGAGAATTAGAGGGAGTAGGAGAGAATTAAGAGGGAATTGGGTTCAACTTGTCATTAACAAAATTTACCCATGTATGACTTTTGGAGATGACTTTTCCATACTTGTCATTAACAAAATTTACCCATGTATGACTTTTGGAGATGAAAAATTTCGTCACCTTTACATCTTACTGTGACGAAATTATTTCCTCATCAATGATTAACATTTGTGACAAATTTATTCGTCATCTAAAATTATAAATATGGTATCGAATAATTATTTTGTGACGAAAATGAGAATTTTTGACGATAAAATCTTGTTTTATTGGTGACAAAAAATTTCGTCACTGAACTAATTTCATTGGTGACAAAATTATTTTTCATCATGTTAGTTTTTAGTGACAAACATTCAATGACGAAGCTGGTGACGAAAATATTTCATCACAAATATCTATAGTAACGAAATTAGCTCTTTCGAGACAAAAAAATTTCATCATTCAAGACCTAACTTGTTGTAGTGATTGTCCAAAAGGAAATAGAAAAATATTTTTGTATCCTGCATCACATATGAGACACACACACACACACGTATACATGGAAATGCAAGATTGTCCAAAAGGAAGTAGAAATTTTTTTTGTATCCTCCGTCACGTATGAGACACACACACACACACGTACACATGGAAATGCAAGATTGTCCAAAAGGAAATAGAAAAATATTTTTGTATCCTTCATCACATATGAGACTCCAAGTGAGGGAGCTTATGAAAAATTTATGGATTGTCATTTTCACCAAAGAAGGGTTCAATGAAGGAGTTTTTGCCAAATTTCCCAAATAAAAAAATAGTTAAGTAAAATAAAAAGTATTTATTTTTTGTAATTCTAATAAAAAAATAAGGAGTAGCATTGTAGTTCTTCTAAATAACTAAAGCAACTTATCAATCCAAAACCTCAAAATTACATATTTTAGAGATTTTGTTCATTGAAAATAGGCATCCTAACTAATGCTACCCTATAACTGGTATTTGGAAAATGAAGAAGAACACAAGAGAAAAGGAAAAATTAATTTCATTGGTATATTAATTATCTCCAATTTAAATGAACAATTATTTATTATTATTATTATTTTTAAGGAGGTAAAAAAAATGAATAATAAGTCTCGTTTAGGAACAGACTATTTTAGTAACTATTTGGCTTTTTGGCTAAAGTACGAGGTTAAAAAAAAAATTTGTACGTTTTGAATGACTTTTTGATTTTTTACGAAAAGATGTGTCAAAGTAGAAAGAAAATGAAATTTTTTATTTTTTGGTATAAGTTATAGGCTTTTTGATTTTTTTTAGTAACCTTTTAGCTTTTAAGCTAAAACTATAACATGCCAAACAAGGCCTAAGATGAAAGATAATTACATCCAAAGGTTAAAATCTTTCTTATTATTATTTTTTTTAATTATGCTTTATTCTTGCGTTTATTTTTAATGCTAATCAAATGAAGAAATAATGTCCTTCACATTTTCCAAACAAAAGGCCTTAGAGGTAAGTTTCATGATGTTTCATCCTATTTTTCATGTTAGTTACGATGAATGTGCAATAACCTAAAATAAGAAAGAAACAAAATAATGAAAAAATCATTAACCAATGTGTCACGGTTTCAACTTTCAAAATATTAATTATAATTAAGAAAAACTTTGATGGTGATGGGCATAGCCCCAAATAAGTGGCCCAATGGGCTGTCCAAACAATTTCTAACCCAACTTAGGCCCAAGGGCCAGACAAGAAGAAGACGCCAGAAAGGTATGAAAGAAATCAATATATATAAGTAATCACTCTCTCTCTAGCCAACTACTTCTTCCTCCTGAAGCTAAAAGCTTCCATTTTTATACTAGAGACTCCTCTAACTTAAACATCGGAGGGTCCTCCAGAAGGAACCCCACCTCCGGGTTCCTTCTTGACGGACTTGGTACAGGTACAACTAGGAAGACGAAGTTCAATCATCCTGTGGAGCTCCGAGCCCTGTCCGACCCATTCCTCCTCCGACAAAACTGGTATCATCAGTTGGCGCCGTCTGTGGGAAACCCTTTCGATTGGCAGTTGTGCACATTGTCACCGGAAATAGCTTCCTTTTCACCCACCTTTCAGTGTCGGAATGAATGGTTATCACATGATTCATGGCATCCTATCGGCGGCGGTGACGTTTTCCCCGCCTACACCTCTCTCGCCAGCGCCATGATTCTCTCACCTCACCATTGTCGTCGGTGAGCACTGCGGAAGTCTACCTACGTACCAAAATCAACCCCCGTACCAAGCAATACAAAGTCATCAAGACTTCAAAAAAAAAAAAACAACAACACAAACACACAAGCAAAAAGTTCAAGAACAAAGCTCTGGACAGGTATTTCCCATTTGATCTATATCAAAGGCCCAGATTGCCCCACGTGAAGACATGGGCTTCACTTCCCAAGCCACTAACTCTCTCTCTTTTCCCTACATCTGTGTCATGTCACATCATCACGTGCATCCCTGCACCTTGAGCCCCGTGCACCGCCAACCAACCCAGTCACATAGGTCGGTCGGCAAACAGTGGTCGGTCGGCAAACTAGATCGGTCGGCAACAGTGATCGGTCGGCAAACAGTGGTCGGTCGGCAAACTAGATCGGTCGGCAACAGTGGTCGGTCGGCAAACAGTGGTCGGTTGGCAACATAGCTCGGTCGGCAAACAGTGGTCGGTTGGCAAACTAGCTCGGTCGGCAACATAGCTCGGTCAGCAATATAGCTCGGTCGGCAAACTAGCTCGGTCGGCAAACAGTGGTCGGTCGGCAACAGTGGTCAGCACCAATCAGACGGAGCCCCAGCGCCTCCGCCATATTCGAATGGTCTACTTCTTCCTCCTCAAGGACATCATGAGTAAGATATTCAAACTTCTTTTGTCTATGTTGCACATTTCATAACATTTCAGATCAAAAAGCCTCAGCCAGACTGAGCACGCAGACTGAGCACGCAGACGGAGCCCCAGTGCCTCCGCCATATCCGAATGGTCTACTTCTTCCTCCTCAAAGACATCATGAGTAAGATATTCAAACATCTTTTGTCTATGTTACACATTTCATAACATTTCAGATCAAAAAGCCTCAGCCAGACTGAGCACGCAGACGGAGCCCCAGCGCCTCCGCCATATCCGAATGGTCTACTTCTTCCTCCTCAAGGACATCATGAGTGAGATATTCAAACTTCTTTTATCCATGTTGCACATTTCATAACATTTCAGACCAAAAAGCCTCAGCCAGACTGAGCACTACTTAAAGTCTCAGCCAGACTGAGCACGAAGACCTCGGCCAGACCGAGTTACATAAAGCCTTAGCTAGATTGAGCATGTGAGCATGAAGACCTCGGCCAGACCGAGTTACACAAAGCCTCAGCCAGACTGAGCATGTGAGCATGAAGACCTCGGCCAGACCGAGTTACATAAAGCCTCAGCCAGCCTGAGCACAAAGACCTCAGCCAGACCGAGTAATTAAAGCCGTGAAGGGCATGGTATCAGATCGTACCCACGAAGACCTCAACCAGACCGAGTTACTTAAAGCCTCAGCCAGCCTGAGCACGAAGACCTCGGACCGAAAGACTACTACTAAAGCCTCACCAGGCTGAGCACGAGACCTCACCGGCTGACTGAAGACGAAGACCTCAGCCAGACTGAGCATTACTTAAAGCCTCAGCCAGACTGAGCATGTGAGCATGAAGACCTCGGCCAGACCGAGTTACACAAAGCCTCAGCCAGACTGAGCATGTGAGCATGAAGACCTCGGCCAGACTGAGTTACAAAAAGCCTCAGCCAGCCTGAGCACGAAGACCTCAGCCAGACTGAGTAATTAAAGCCGTGAGGGGCATGGTATCAGATCCTACCCACGAAGACCTCAGCCAGACCGAGTTACTTAAAGCCTCAGCCAGCCTGAGCTCGAAGACCTCAGCCAGACTAAGCACTACTCAAAGCCTCACCACTGAAAGACGTAAGACCTCGGCCAGACCGAGTAATTAAAGCCGTGAGGGGCATGGTATCAGATCCTACCCACGAAGACCTCAGCCAGACCGAGTTACTTAAAGCCTCAGCCAGCCTGAGCACGAAGACCTCAGCCAGACTGAGCACTACTCAAAGCCTCAGCCAGCCTGAGCACGAAGACCTCAGCTAGCCTGAGCATTACTCAAAGCCTGCATTACTCAAAGCCTCAGCCACTGAAGACGAAGACCTCACCAGACCGAAGCAGCATGTGAGCATGAAGACCTCGGCCAGACCGAGTTACACAAAGCCTCAGCCAGACTGAGCATGTGAGCATGAAGACCTCGGCCAGACCGAGTTACATAAAGCCTCAGCCAGCCTGAGCACGAAGACCTCAGCCAGCCTGAGCACGAAGACCTCGGCCAGACCGAGTAATTAAAGCCGTGAGGGGCATGGTATCAGATCCTACCCACGAAGACCTCAGCCAGACCGAGTTACTTAAAGCCTCAGCCAGCCTGAGCACGAAGACCTCAGCCAGACTGAGCACTACTCAAAGCCTCAGCCAGCCTGAGCACGAAGACCTCAGCTAGCCTGAGCATTACTCAAAGCCTCAGCCAGACCGAAAGCATGTGAGCATGAAGACCTCGGCGGACCGAAGTTACATAAAGCCTCGGCCGGCTGAGCACGAAGACCTCGGCACTTTGAGCATGAAGACCTCGGCCAGACCGGGTAATTAAAGCCGTGAGGGGCATGGTATCAGATCCTACCCACGAAGACCTCAGCCAGCCTGAGCATTACTCAAAGCCTCAGCCAGCCTGAGCACGAAGACCTCAGCCAGCCTGAGCATTACTCAAAGCCTCAGCCAGCCTGAGCACGAAGACCTCAGCTAGCCTGAGCATTACTCAAAGCCTCAGCCAGCCTGAGCATGAAGACCTCAGCCAGACTGAGCATATGAGCATGAAGACCTCGGCCAGACCGAGTTACATAAAGACTCAGCCAGCTTGAGCACGAAGACCTCAGCCAGCCTGAGCACGAAACCCTCGGCCAGACCGAGTAATTAAAGCCGTGAGGGGCATGGTATCAGATCCTACCCAAGAAGACCTCAGCCAGACCAAGTTACTTAAAGCCTCACCCGGCTGAGACGAAGACCTCACCAGATCGAGGCCACTCAAAGCCTCACCAGGCTGAAAGAGAAGACCTCAGCTAGCCTGAGCATTACTCAAAGCCTCAGCCAGCCTGAGCACGAAGACCTCAGCCAGACTGAGCATTACTTAAAGCCTCAGCCAGACTGAGCATGTGAGCATGAAGACCTCGGCCAGACCGAGTTACATAAAGCCTCAGCCAGCCTGAGCACGAAGACCTCGGCCAGACCGAGTAATTAAAGCCGTGAGGGGCATGGTATCAGATCTTACCCACGAAAACCTCAGCCAGACCGAGTTACTTAAAGCCTCAGCCAGCTTGAGCACGAAGACCTTAGCCAGACTGAGCACTACTCAAAGCCTCAGCCAGCCTGAGCACGAAGACCTCAAAGCCTCGGCCACTGAAAGATGAAGACCTCACCAGACCGAAAGACATTACTTAAAGCCTCAGCCAGACTGAGCATGTGAGCATGAAGACCTCAGCCAGACCGAGTTACATAAAGCCTTAGCCAGACTGAGTAGGAAGACCTTGGCCAGACCGAGTTTACAAAGCCTCAGCCAGACTGATCATGAAGACCTTGGCCAGACCGAGTGTGTCCAAGCACGCTCACGCAACAACCAAGCCCTCCAAGGCACTACAAGAAGGGCCCCAGCCGAGCCTCCTAACCCAAACAATCCATCTCCATACTTCACGAAGAAACGCCGACAGCGTTAACCACTTGATTGAGCAAAACCAAGCCATGTTCCAACAAGAACTACCAGTTTCTACCCCTCCGCCTCTACAAATCGTCCATCAAAATTAGGATCAAGTCCAAACAGCCGTCCTCAGCAACAATAGGGACCGCTTCACCACTTCGCTCATGAGCAATAGACCATCTCAAATCCATCGGCCCATTGCCAAAGAGCACTGGCCGACCACCAAAGTACTCCGCCAACCTCCAAAATTGCTCGGCCGACCTCCAAGGCTTCCAATAGTCATCGGCCGACCTCCAAAAATTAGCCGACCTCCAAGACTTCCAACAGTCATAGTCCGACCCCCCGGTCATCAGTCGACCTCCAAAACCATTAGCTGACCGTCCAACGCGCTCTGCAAACCGAGTGAGACCCTACGGGCTAAACAAACTCAACAAGACTGGGTCTAATTCTACAAGTAAGGTATTTAACTTCTTCTACATCGGCTGACCGTCCGAAGCCTCAGTTAAACTGAGCCCACAGAGCCTCAGCCAGCCTGAGCACATCAAGATCTCGGCCAGATCGAACACCAAAAAGCCTCAGTCAAACTGAGTACAAACTTACGGTACGAGCTAATCCATCAGTCGACTGCCCAGGTCCTTAACCGACCTTTCAAAGGCCTCAGCCTCGGTTGCATTGCTCTACACAAGGGCTAGCACTTTACATTCCTCACAATTTTGCACATGCCGACTCCTCTCGGCGCACGCAATCTGCACCGCTTTGCGCCGGCCCAAAATCTCCAACTTTACTCCCTTTAACTCTCACTGTGCCTTGCCCAGTTGGTTTTTGAGCAGTCCTACCTCTATCGCAGCACCCACGTATTTGCACAATAAATTTGGCCACCGTCGCCCTGCCTCCTTCCGTGACTTGGGGGACTACTTTACTCTTTCTTATTCCCTTCGTTGGACTAAAGCTGCACTCGGGAATAGGGGACTACTGATGGGCATAGCTCTAAATAAGTGGCCCAATGGGCTGTCCAAACAATTTCTAACCCAACTTAGGCCCAAGGGCCAGACAAAAAGAAGACGCCAGAAAGGTATGAAAGAAATCAATATATATAAGTAATCACTCTCTCTCTAACCAACTACTTCTTCCTCCTGAAGCTAAAAGCTTCCATTTTTATACTAGAGACTCCTCTAACTTAAACATCGGAGGGTCCTCCAGAAGGAACCCCACCTCCGGGTTCCTTCTTGACGGACTTGGTGCAGGTACAACTGGGAAGACGAAGTTCAATCATCCTGTGGAGCTCCGAGCCCTGTCCGACCCATTCCTCCTCCGACAAAACTGGTATCATCAGATGGAATCAATTATAAATTTATGTTGGTTTTTTATTGAGTTTGATTATTTGTTTGTGGTGAGTCAAACTCAAGTACAATATAAACAGAAAAATTGTATTAAGAGAAATTATAAATCAATAAAAAATATATATAGGGTTGGACCAGTGTAACAAAATAAATTCTAATTTTTTAATTTTATCAATTTAAAAATTTTAATCTTTTGATTTATTTTCAATACAAATTATTTGTTTATTTTCATCAAGTAAAACTGATGAAAAAATAGTATTTAAACCATTAAACTCAATGAGAATTATATATCTAAAATACTATTTTTCATTGAATTTAATGACTAAATTATATTTTTTTTCTGTCAGTTTTACTTAACGAAAATAGACAAATGATTTAGATTGAAAACGAATAAAAAAAATTAGAATTTAAATTGACAAAATTAAAAACTTAAAATATATTTTGTTATAAGAATCAAATCTTGAAAGTTTTTTTTTATAATTTCACCAAAAAATTAATACTGAGTGACTAAAAAAATTAAAAACAAAATACTCATTAAAATGACTTATATTTTAAAAAATGACACAACCATATTATTCTAATTAAAATTCAGTATAAAATATTTATAAGAATAATATTTTTAATATATAAAATAATTTACTTCAGGACACACACACCCACACCCACACTCAATTGCGTCTTTTAAATTGACTAATCACCCTGGTCAAACACAAACATAAACACAAACACAAACACAATTAGATGGGCCTTTCAACTGGGTTTTTCAATCTCACACACACAATCACACACTACCTTTTAACTTGGGTACACATATAATTAGATGGGCCTTTCAACTGGGTTTTTCAATCTCACACACACAATCACACACTACCTTTTAACTTGGGTACACATATATACATTGATCTATTTTTTATTTCACTTCACAAACCCACACAAATGCGCACACACAACCCCTCGAGATATGGCTCTTTCAACTGTGTTTTCACACAACGACTAAAAATGGGGAAAAAAAAAAATGATATTTTTATATAATTTTTAGTTGAACAGTGATATTTTTAAAAACAGTAATATTATAAATTTAAACTTAACTATCTAAAAATTATCTAAAACTATTATCTTATAGTTTAGATTTACTCTACACATAAATCTCATACTATACAAATTTAATCTTAAAGACAACTCTCATTCGGAGTAAATTCAAGGTACTTAAGTGGGATTCATAACATTTTTCTTTTAAAAATATAAGCCGAAGTGACAGCTGTTTTCACCAAAGAAGGGTTCAATGAAGGAGTTTTTGTCAAATTTTTCAAGTAAAAAAATAGTTAAGTAAAATAAAAAGTATTTATTTTTTGTAATTCTAATAAAAAAATAAGGAGTAGCATTGTAGTTCCTCTAAATAACTAAAGCAACTTATCAATCCAAAACCTCAAAATTACATATTTTAGAGATTTTGTTCATTGAAAATAGGCATCCTAACTAATGCTACCCTATAACTGGTATTTGGAAAAGAAAAATGTTTTGTGGCCCTAAAAACTGTGGCCCTAATGGCCCTAATTTCCTGTTTGGGTAAGTTTGTTTTTTTTTTCTTTTTTTTTTACCTGATATGGAAATTAGGGCCATTAGGGCCACTAATTTTTGAGCTACCAACCAAAGCCCTTTGGAAAATGAAGAAGAACACAAGAGAAAAGGAAAAATTAATTTCATTGATATATTACTTATCTCCAATTTAAATGAACAATTATTTATTATTATTATTTTTTTTAAGGAGGTAAAAAAATGAATAATAAGTCTCGTTTAGGAACAGACTATTTTAGTAACTATTTAGCTTTTTGGCTAAAATACGAGGTAAAAAAAAAATTAGTACGTTTTGAATGACTTTTTAATTTTTTACGAAAAGATGTGTCAAAGTAGAAATAAAATGAAATTTTTGATTTTTTGGTATAAGCTATAGGCTTTTTGATTTTTTTTTAGTAACCTTTTAGCTTTTAAGCTAAAACTATAACATGCCAAACAAGGCCTAAGATGAAAGATAATTACATCCAAAGGTTAAAATCTTTCTTATTATTATTATTTTTAATTATGCTTTATTCTTGCGTTTATTTTTAATTCTAATCAAATGAAGAAATAATGTCCTTCACATTTTCCAAACAAAAGGCCTTAGAGGTAAGTTTCATGATGTTTCATCCTATTTTTCATGTTAGTTACGATGAATGTGCAATAACCTAAAATAAGAAAGAAACAAAATAATGAAAAAATCATTAACCAATGTGTCACGGTTTCAACTTACAAACTATTAATTATAATTAAAAAAAACTTTGATGGGATCAATTATAAATTTATGTTTGCTTTTTATTGAGTTTGATTATTTTTTGGAAAATGATTTGGAGCCCTAAAAACACCCCCCATAATCCCCCTAATTTTCAATTTGGGCAACTGTTTCCTTGTTTTTTTTTTTTTTTACTTGATATGGAAATTAGGGGGATTAGGGGGGTGTTTTTAGGGAGATGTAGCAAGGTCCTTATTTTTTTGTGGTGAGTCAAACTCAAGTACAATATAAACAGAAAAATTGTACTAAAAAAAATTAAGAGAAATTATCAAAAAAAAAACTATAGGGTTTGACCAGAGTAACAAAATAAACTCTAATTTTTTTTTTTATTTTATCAATTTAAAAATTTTATTCTTTTGATTTATTTTTAATACAAACTATTTGTTTATTTTGATCAAGTAAAACTGATGAAAAAATAGTATTTAAACTATTAAACTCAATATGGGTGTGTATAAAATATCTAAAATACTATTTTTCATTGAATCTAATGACCAAATTATATAATTTTTTTCCTTCAATTTTACTTAATGAAAATAGACAAATGATTTAGATTGAAAACGAATAAAAAAAATTAGAATTTAAATTGATAAAATTAAAAACTTAAAATTTATTTTGTTATAAGAATCAAATCTTGAATTTTTTTTTTATTTCACCAAAAAATTAATACTGAGTGACTAAAAAAATTAAAAACAAAATACTCACTAAAATGACTTATATTTAAAAAAATGACAACCATATTATTCTAATTAACAATCAGTATAAAATATTTATAAGAATAATATTTTTAATATTTAAAATAATTTACTTCAGAACACCCACACCCACCCACACTCAATTGCGTCTTTTAAATTGATTAATCACCCTGGTCAAACACAAACACAAGCACAATTAGATGGGCCTTTCAACTGAGTTTTTCAATCCCACACACACAATCACACACTACCTTTTAACTTGGGTACACATATATACATTGATCTATTTTTAATTTGACTTCACAAACCCACACAAATGCACACACAACCCCTCGAGATATGGCTCTTTCAACTGTGTTTTCACACAATCGACTGAAAATGAAAAAAAAAAATTTTTTTTTTGATATTTTTATATAATTTTTGGTTGAACAGTGATATTTTTAAAAACAGTAATATTAAAAATTTAGACTTAATTATCTAGAAATTATCTAAAATTGTTATCTTGTGGTTTAGATTTATTTTATATATAAATCTCACATTATACAAATTTAATCTCAAACACACAACTCTCTTTCGGAGTAAATTTGAGATACTTAAGTGGGTTCATAATATTTTTCTTTTAAAAATATAAGCCGAAGTGACAACCGTTTTGATTTGAAGTGATAAAATTAAAATTCATTTTATCATTCTGCATTAAATTTTTATATGATTTTTCTATTTTTATAGCACTACTTAATAAAAATTCATATAAGCAATATACTATAGTTCCCATTTTCTTGAGTTTAGCTATTTTGGTGAGTCATTACACAAAATTGACCTAACACACCCACACCCACACCCACACCCACACCCACACCCACACCAACACCAACACCAAAGGTCTGTCTTTCAACTGGGCTTCTCAAACAAACTCACACAAGAGATAATTCTGTAAACCTGGTCAGAGACATACACATTGATATGTCTTTCAACTTGGCTTCACAATCCCACAACACACACACATTTGTAAATTATATGGCTTTTTCAGCATTGTGTTAACACGCAAACAATCCCAAAAAAAAAAAAAAAAAAAAAAGAAAAGAAAAAAAGAAAAAAGAAAAGAGGAGAATAAGAAACCTCCCATGTTTATAAATACATGCCCACATTTCCCTCTAGAGAAGCACCAAAACAACATACACAACAGAGAGAGAGAGAGAGAGAGAGAGAGAGAGGGTTGAAAGCCAACCAGCTAGCGCGAAACCTCCAGCTAGTGTGAAACCTCCACCGAAGAAGTCGGTGCAGAAACAGATGGTGAAAACAATAGTTTTAGCCATTAAAAAGAGCAATGATAAGAAACAGGTAAATCCAAATTAGAGATTGACGTTATGAAAAAGATAAAATTCATCATCATGTAATGAATTGAATAGTTGTTTCAAATTATGTAACCCAAATTATAGCTCTAGCAAATTATAGATAAATATATCTGAGATTGGTTGGTATATTTCTGTGTCTACATTATTATGTATCAAATATCAATGTTTGTTTCATTTAGTTAATAAATAAATAAAGTCTCGTTCTATGGTTTTTTATGTGGATGGTTTTGAATTTATATAAATATCCACAACTAATGCATATATATATATGTACTTCCATTATATAAGTTTGTCTTACATCAATAAATTTATCTTTTGTTGAAAAAATATATTATAATAACCTAACCAGCATTCAACTTTAACCCATATGGATTTAATTAAGGATTTGATGAAAAAAGAAAATAAAATGGAGAGAAAAAGACCTTCGTTACTTGTTTGTAAAGTTTAAAGGATGACCAGCAGTGAAAAATGAAGGGTGTAAAGAAGAGAAATGCTTTAGAGCTCAAGTTTTATTTCTCATAAAAAATAGTGAAATCAAGAAGTGAAATTTATTCTTTGTAAATAATTTATAAAATCTAAATTATCCCCCTAAATATGAAATAAATAAATAAATGACACACGTCCTTTTTTATTATTATTTATTATTGAAAAATTACAGTAACTTTTTTTTCTCTCAACTTAGGCCTCGTTTAGCATGTGTTTGTTTTAATCTTAAAGTTAAAAAGTTATTAAAAAATTAAAAGCCTATAACCTATACAAAAAAGTTAAAGATTCCCCTTTCTCTCTACTTTTTGCACATCTTTTCGTAAAAAATTAAAAAATTATTCTAAACATATTAATATTTTTTTAGACTAATACTTTGTAGCTCGAAATTCCTTTAGCTTGAGTGGCTCGACTGCCCAAAATGACATTATTTTGAGTATTTTTCCCCCTCTTATATCTGTAAAACAGAAAGAGGAAGAGAGAGAAGAGAGAAAATGAGAGAGAAAAAAAAAGAGACAGAGAGAGAGAGAGAGAGAGAGAGAGAGGCTTCACCCATCACTGGCGCCATCACCAGCGCCGCCATCCTCTGTGTATATACACAGATCTGTATAGATCTAAAGAAGATTTGAGATCTTATTTCTTGATACTGTATTACAGATGAAGTAACATATTTATACAACATTAACCAAGATGAGTTAACTCTAATCGATATACTAACTCTAACTCTAACTAACTAACTGCTCAACTAATTCTGTTACTGAACTAATTCTGTTATAGATATTACAATGGATATGGAATAATATGACTAGACTCTGCTTGTAGCTTCTCACACGTGGACTGGAACTGTATGGACTGCTGCTGCTGCTTCTGATTGTGTATGGACTGCTGCTGAGTATAAGCTATAATTTCATCACCCCCCGGCAAGCACATAGGGGATGAAAGCACTATGAGCTTGTCATGAAGGAAATGAAAACGAGAAACGGGTAAAGCTTTGGTAAACAGATCAGCAAGCTAATCAGAGGAGGCAACATGCTTGACAAAGATTTGTTTGGAGGCAACGCGTTCACGGATATAATGATAATCAACAGCAATGTGTTTAGACCGAGAATGAAAAACTGGATTGGAACTCAAGGAAATAGCAGACAAGTTATCACACCAGAGAATGGGACATGGATGAGTAATGTGTAAATCAGTGAGAACCATTTGAAGCCAACTCAACTCAGCTGCTATCTGAGCAAGGGCTCGATACTCAGCCTCGGTGGATGAACGAGACACGGTAGATTGCTTTTTGGCAGACCAAGAGATAAGGTTAGGACCTAAAAAGATACAGTAGCCAGTAGTAGATCGACGATCACTGATATTGCCTGCCCAATCGGAGTCAGAGAAGGCATGAAGCTCAAGAGGACCAGGAGTAAAGGACAGACCCTGATGAAGAGTACCCTTAAGATACCGCAGCAAGTGTTTGACAGATGCAAAATCAGCCTCAGTGGGAGAATGCATAGTTTGGCAAGCATGATTAACAACAAAGGAGATATCTGGGCGAGTGATTGTCAAATACTGAAGAGCGCCAACAATACTACGATAGAGAGAAGGATTGGAATATGCCACAATTGCAGAGGCCAGTGAAGAGGACTTGACAGACATGGGAGAAGGGGCTGATTTACAGTCAGCCATGCCAGCCTTAGTGAGAATTTCCGAGGCATATTTAGATTGAGAAAGAAAATATCCAAAGGCATAGGAGGTCACAGAGACACCCAAAAAATAGTTAATAAGTCCCAATTCTTTCATTGAAACGGCAGAGTGCATATGAGCAATGAGAGAGGCAATATGAGCGGAATTATTGCCAGTGATAAGGACATCATCAACATAGACTAGTAACACAGTCAAGGTAGTGGCAGTTTGTTGAATAAACAGAGATGAATCAGAGGAACTAACAACAAATCCATTGGTAAGAAGATAGCTTGAAAAAGTAGAATACCAAGCACGGGGTGCTTGTTTAAGTCCATACAATGCTTTAGTCAATTTACAGACAAATTGCGGTTTAGACTTGTCAACAAAACCTGGAGGTTGAGTCATAAAAACTTCTTCATCCAAGACACCATGCAAAAATGCATTTGAGATGTTGAGTTGTTTAATTGACCAATTGTAATGAAGAGCCAGGCAAAGTAAAATACGGATTATAGGCTGTTTAGCAACGGGACTGAATGTCTCATGATAGTCTAAACCAGCTTCTTGAAGATATCCTTTAGCTACAAGACGAGCTTTATGATGAGCAATGGTACCATCAGAATTACGTTTGAGACGAAAGACCCACTTACAGCCAATAGCCTGTTTAGTAGGAGGCAGAGGAACCAAAGTCCAAGTGGATTGTGATTGAAGAGCTGCAAATTCTTCATTCATGGCCTTGGTCCAGGCAGAAGACAGAGCAGCTTCTTTATAGGAACAAGGTTCAGAATCAGTAGAAGCAGGGGCAGTAATGGTAGACAAGATAGGATGAGCTGCCTTAGACCGAGTAACCATTGGATGAATATTAAGAGAAGGAGTAGTAGAAGAAGAAGGAAGGGAATAGGACTGAAAATCAACAACAAGAGAATCAATAGGAAGAGCAGGTGGAGAGGAATGAGAGAATGGAGAAGAACCAGGCAATCGAGATATGAGAGAAATAGCTGCTGCTAGGACAGCAGATAGAGAAACAGGAGAAAAAAACGTCGATGGCAGTCTTGGGGCTGACTGGCCAAATCGACGGTTGTAGAGTCTTTGGGACGGTGATGGAGGAGTAGGAATTATGGCTGGTGTGACATGAGAACAAGAAGGCCAAAAGAAAGTTTGATACGGAGACAAGGAAGAGGAAGGAACATCATGTACAGAAGCTTCAAGAAAAGGGAAGGTGTTCTCATGAAAAACAACATGCCGAGAAACATAAATGCGACCAGTGCTGGAGTCAAGACATCGATATCCTTTAACTGAAGGTATATAGCCAAGAAAGACACAAGCAAGAGAACGGGGCTGAAGCTTGTGATGAGCATATGGTTTGAGCCAAGGGAAACACAGACAACCGAAAGGTTTAAGAAAATGATAGTCAGGTAAATAATGAAACAACATTTCAAAAGGAGACTGATTTTGAAGCTTAGAGCTGGGCATACGATTAATAAGATACATAGAAGTGGCAACAGTGTCAAACCAATAAGCAAGAGGAACACCAGACTGCTGAAGCAAGGCAATAGTGGTTTCTATGATGTGTCGGTGTTTCCTTTCGGCAACCCCATTCTGTGGTGGTGTATAGGGACAAGACAATTGATGATCTATTCCATGAGTGCGAAGAAATTCTTGAAACTTAAGTCCCAGATATTCAGTGCCATTATCGGTGCGAAGAATTTGCAATTTAACATTAAATTGATTTTCAACAAAAGCTTTGAATTCAATGAATTTTGTAAACACTTCGCTTTTAAAATGCAAAGGATAAAGCCAGGTAAATTTGCTGAAATCATCAACAAACAAAACATAGTATTTAATAGGAGAAGAAGACTAAAATGGTCCCCATACATCACTATGGATTAGAGCCAATGGCTTATTAACAGAAGTAGTAGACAAACTAAATGGTAAGCGATGACTTTTAGCCATACTACAATGCTTACAAGGAAATGAAGAACTAGAAACAGTCTGAGGTAGTTTCAGTTTATTACAAATCAATTGCATCTTATGTAAAGAAGGATGGCCTACGCTAGCATGCCAAGTGGAAGGAGCAGTAGTGGTGGTGAGGCACACTGGAGGAGAAGATCTAGGAAGAACAGCTGGAAGATGATAGAGGCCATGAGAGCTAGGACCTCTATAAAGAATAGCTTTGTTACTCTTGTCCTGAATCACAAAACCAGAAGAATCAAAAGTAATTGAACAATGATTATCAGAGACAAATTGATGAACTGAGATGAGATTTGCAGAAATTTTAGGAACATGAAGAAGCTGTGTACGAGCAAAATTTTGAGAAAGAGTTGGTAAAATACCAATATCTTTATGCTGAATAGGCAAGGCATTCCCATCTCCAACCATGATCTGATCTGAACCTTGATATGGCTGATAGGATTGTAAATTTTGCAGATCATGAGTGACATGACTAGTGGCTGCAGAGTCTAAAAACCAATTGTCTGATGGAGAAGAACCAGAGGCAAGGTAGGCCTTATTCTGATAAGTGTTCTGAAAGTCAGATGAAATAGGAGAGGTCTTAGTGTTGGTAACCTGATAGGAAGGATCCATTCGGTACCAACAATTGAGAGCAACATGATTATGTTTGCCACAGATTTGACAAACCACAAGAGATTTATCATTGAAATGAGGATAACCAGATGAATTGGAGGAATTTGTGTTATAACCTCGACCTCTTCTTCCTCGGGAGAAATATCGACCACCAGATCTATTTCCTGAATTGGATTGACCAGAAAAAGTATTACGGAAGCCTGAAGACTGAACAGAATTTTTCCGAGAAGAACCTTGAGTTGAATAAGCCACATGCAGATCAGCAGAATTCTGTTTAGAAACAGATTCTATATGAATTGCCTCTGAACAGAGCAGTGACGACAGATTTTCCATGGAGATGAATTCAGATCTGGCACGAATTGTAGTTTTAAAAGCATTGTATTCTGCAGGAAGGCCATTCAATGTGAGAAGGACCAGATCTTCATCGTCAACAGGTGAAGCAGCCATAGCCAATTGATCGGCCAAAGCTTTAATCTGAGAGAGATATTCTTCCATTGAACAGGATAGTTTGGCAACATTATTAAGTCTGTTCTTGAGCTGATGAATATGCGACCTTGAGAGAGAAGTAAAACGTTTCTCAAGTGTACTCCAGACTTCAAAACTAGTCTTGCAATGAAGAACTAAGGTGAACACTCGAGGATAACGCGTGGTATGTCTGACTCGAAGATGTGAATCAACAAGCATCCATTGAGTGTATGCATCATTAGGTACCTCTCTGATGTATTGAGGAGGAGGTGCAGTAGATCCATCAACATAACAGAGTAAACCTGTAGCTCTGAGAATGTTGTGAAATTGATTTTTCCAGATAATGAAGTTGGAAGAATCAAGCTTGACAGTAACAAACGAATTTAGATTGGAGATAAGAAGTGAAAGATTTGAAGGAAGTTGAGAAGAAGATAAGGTTGCCATTGATGGACCTTCAAACTCGTGAGAGCAGTGGCTCTGATACCATAAAGAAGATTTGAGATCTTATTTCTTGATACTGTATTACAGATGAAGTAACATATTTATACAACATTAACCAAGATGAGTTAACTCTAATCAATATACTAACTCTAACTCTAACTAACTAACTGTTCAACTAATTCTGTTACTGAACTAATTCTGTTACAGATATTACAATGGATATGGAATAATATGACTAGACTCTGCTTGTAGCTTCACACGGACCGAATCAGATGGATCGCCGCTGCTTCGATTGTGTATGGATCACTTTGAGTATAAGCTATACTTTCATCAAGATCTGTATACCTCTCTCTCTCTATATAGATCTGTTTGTGTATAGATCTCTCTCTCTCTCTCTCTCTCTCTCTCTCTCTCTGTGTTCTGAGTTATGGAAGAAGAAAAGAAAAAAAAAAAGTGTGTCAAAACGTGTTGATGATGATGTGGTGTTGTTTGTTGCTATTGTTCAGGTTCTACAATTATTTTATGTTATTTTATTATTATAATTTATTTTTTTTTGTGATTGTTGGTTGTTGTTGGTGATGATGTGTTGTTGTTAATGTTGATGTTGATGTTCTCTCTCTCTCTCTCTCTCTTCTTCTTCTTCTTCTTCTTCTTCTTCTTCAGAGAGAAAATATAAGGAAAAAAAAACTGTCCAAAACGTCGTCGATTTGGGCAGTTGAGCCACTCGGGCCAAAAGAATTTCGAGCTGCCTAGCAGCACTATTTTTTTTTTATCTCATATTTTAATCAAAAATTAAAACTTACTAAATTAATCTGTTCCCAAACAATACCTCACTCACAATCCATACACAACAAAGTTGGTGTCACTTCTTAATTGAGTGGGTCACACCAAAGACTCTCATTTGAGGCAAAAGTTTATTTCCCTTATTTTATTATTATATAAATTAGAATGCTTCTCTTGAAAGTTTTTTGGCGTGCCTGGAAGACAAAAGATAAAATGAAGACTTTGCCTCTAATTTTGAACAAGTAGCAGCAACAGGACAAAGAGAGTGCCGAGAGAGCAGAGGAAAAAAGGATAAAAGGTTTAGAGTTTCGAGCTCAGTTTTGATAAAATTTTAGCATGTTGTTCATGAAAGTAAGTCGTGCATTTTAATTAGAGTTGATCTTGTCAAAATTCTCTTGGATTGGTAGTTTGAGATATTTATTTTGGCGAGACTTAAATTTTATCTTTGGTTGATTTTATTAAAACCTAATGTATTGGTGATGATATAATTGTTAATTAGTGATTCAAGAATATTATCTTGATGATTGTATATCTCTAATTATGACTAGAGATAAACCATTGTAATCTGATTATTTTATAGTAGAAATTGATTTGGAGTTAGATCCGTGGACGTAAGAATTTTTGTTGAACTATTGAAATTTGATATTTTGTGTCTTTAATTTTTCAACCATATTATTACTTATTATTTGTGGTTTGTTACCCATTTTCAAATTATATGAGAAAATATATATATATATATAGAAATTTTCACAACATGCTTATCTCATGCAAAAATATATCTCATGTGAGAAAGATGAAACTCTAGCAGTTAAGAAAAAACTTTCGGCTAGTTGGAGCCAATTGGCGAATTTGGTGGTGGCGAGTGGTGCAGATGGGCAACAAGTATATAAAAAATTAATATAAAATTATATGATTTTTTTTTTTTATTTTAGATAGATTATAAATATATCTTTTGAAATTTACTTAAATATGTATTGTCCCTTATAATTTTAGAAATTATATCTTGCCCCTTCAAATTTATAATTGCATAACAAATTATCTATTTTATTAATAAATTATCAAATATATTAACAGTTTTTAATGATATCAGAAATATATTTTAATTAATAATTTAAATAATTTTATTATTGAATAGGAGAATAGTTAGAAATTTTTATTTTTATTTATTTATTTATTTTGTGTGTGTGTGTGTGTTAATTCTATTAAATGAAAAATTCTAACAAAAGAGTATTTATAATTTCTCAAACCACAAGGAGTAATCCATATTTTAAACAAATCTAAAAAAAAAATGTATTTCTAATTTATCCTATTATTTTAAAATAAAAGATCCATTAAGATAGCTAATATTTTTTAAAATATCAGAGTTACATTATTATGATACAAGTATATCAATTCTGTAAGAATTTCATTTTTTTTTTTTCTAATTATAAAAGAGTAGTGATATATAAAAATATAAATCAAACACAGAACTTGTACATAATATATTAGTTGGGTTTTGAGAATATCACTTTAAAATAAAGGGGAAATATCAAATCGGTGGAATTTTGAAAATGTAATTTAAAATTTGTGAGAAATTTTATAAATATTAATAATTAAAATTGTGAATTTTTTCATAAATTTGTATTTTTTTCTGACATTCACTAGGATGTAATTACCCCTAAAATAAATTGTCCATTGAGATGTCTTAATTACACAAATGTTATTGTCACATTATCATTCTAAAATAAAGGAAATCTTATTGTACACACCCCTCCAAATATATGTATCACATGTACAGTATCATAAATAGTGTAACTTTATCATAAAATTTTAGTAATATTAACTCCAAAATGCGTAATTTCGTCACAAATTAATTTAACAAAAAATATCATAACTACGCCACAAAATTTTGTTACATGAACCATAAAAAATGTCATAACCAAGCCACAAATTTTTGTTGCATGAGCCATAAATTTTGAGCATTTTATTACGTTAATTTGGGGCGAGGTTGCTCATTTTATTGTTGATGTTACAAAATTTTGTAATAAAATTACACTAATTTATAATAAGGTGCATATAGTATTCCATAAGATTTCCCCAAAATAAAAATTATGAGTGAATAACATTGTTCCAAATAAAATTCAGTCACCTAACCCTGTCAGGTTCTGTTGAGAGTTTTTTTTTCAAGTCTATTTAGATAATATGAACCGTTTATATTATAGAATTTATTGAGTATATTATTTATAAAAAAAAATTGATTAATCAGACATCCGTAATCCCATAATAGGGTTCTAATTATTTTTACAAAAATTATGAAAATCATGATAAATATTTATTTTTTTAAAAGCAAATGTGGTCCTGTGATGAGTTTACAAATATTTAATTAACTTAATTTTTTTTATAAAAAATTTACTTAATAATTTTTATAACATAAATAATTCAAATTATCGAGAAATCCACAGAGCTCACAACAACAACAACACGCATAGAAGTGGGTCATTGAAATTGAGTTCTCTCTCATCAAAATAGACCCTGAGGGGGGCTTTTAACTGGGCTTTTCAAACAAGCATACAGAAACATTAGGTGGGGCTCGTTAACTTAGGAAAATTCCAAGTCAGTGTAAAAGTTAAAGGAAAATGATACATTTTTTAATTTGGGAGTTTTAAAAGAGTATTAATGATGTGAAAATTAAAAAAAAAAATTAAAATCAAAATATCACATCACATGAGACCCACACATTAATTAGAATTATTAGAACTCTTAATTTAAAGTTCTCAATCCTTTTTCAAAATTAAAAAATAATTATAAATATTTCATATACGTGTAATAATATCCTCAACTTACCACTTGTAGGCACTTTTCCTCTATGACTCGCACATTGTTGTATTGTATGTCCTTTAACTTGTTTCACAATTAACACACACACACACCCTCCGAATATGCTATCAATTATCTTAGGGTATTTAATGTCATGAATGATATAAAAAATAGTTTGAAAATATGTTCAAAGATTAAAAAATTGTAGGTATTATTATCACATGATAATTTGAATTTTTTTAAAAATAATCATTTTAAATCATAATAATAAATAAGTTAATTAAGATAAATGATGCCACTTAACTAATAAAATATGTGATTGCAACCTGTATAAGTTTGACAAAGTAATGAAAAAGAGAGAAATGCTAAAAAGGAAACTATGTCATGGCATCATCTTATAAAGAAA
The DNA here is from genome assembly GCA_025200525.1 of Camellia lanceoleosa. Classification (NCBI taxonomy): domain Eukaryota; kingdom Viridiplantae; phylum Streptophyta; class Magnoliopsida; order Ericales; family Theaceae; genus Camellia; species Camellia lanceoleosa. The sequence continues at coordinate 104,973,402 of CM045766.1, read as the reverse complement.
CTTTTAGGGTGTGTGTTGGATCTTGGATATGGAGACAGGTTTATGGAGAGAGAAGAAAAAAAAATTAATAAAAAGCTTTTAAAATAATAATAATAGTTTTCTTATGATCACCTATATAAATGAACAATAAATTAAAAAAATAAAAATAAAGAGATGATAGAAAATGAAAAAGATGAAAAGTAAAGCATATCTAAAATCTCTTTTATTTTTTATTTATATTTTCTTTTATTTTCATTTTTATAATTCTGTTATGAACATAGAAACTAAATATAAAATAGAATTCAAAATATAAATAAATGAATAAGATTTTACAAAATTTTTGACGAGGCTCACTTCTAAAAACTTTTGTCCATCTATTAATATTTTGTATTAGTTTTGTGACTAGCTTTTCTATGTTTAGACTTATTCAAATTTTTATGATAATAAAAGTCTTTAATAATTTCCAAACAAAAGAGCATTAAACTACGTAACATGACGATGCATTAACCTAAAATAAAAGAGAAACATTAGTCAATTAATTGGGGTAAGTCATTACATAAAATTGAGTCACCCAAGACACCCACACCCACAATGAAGTCTACCTTTGAAATTGGCTTCTCTTTCTCATCATACACACACTGAGTTGGGCCTTTCAATTGGGCTTTTTCAACACACACACGCACACACACACTAGGTGGATCTCCTAACTGGGTTACGCACGTGCACATTGATACATCTCTTTTAATCTTGATAACTTGGTTTCACAAACCCACACACCCACGCAATTATGCTCTTTGAACTTTCCAATTAATTAATAATTGAAAATTAAAAATGACATTTTTTCAAAAAAAAATTTGATCCGTATGATGTAACAATGATGCAATAGTGATATTTATTGTTGCGGTAACACTTTTTAAAATATAAGTTGACATCATGCCTTTTTAGTTTAAAGTGACATAATTAAAATGTCACATTTTTTGTATGAATCATTTATGTAATTTTAAATTTTTTGGTTTAAGATTTCTAGTAATTTTTATAAGATAAGAACATCATAGTTTTTTTTTATATTAGTACATGTCCTCCAAAATACACGGTGATAACAATACACTCACTACATTGTTTTAGATAACACCTATTATTTTTTCAACTCATTTGAAAATTTCAAAATTCTATAACTTTTGATTTAGATCTTAGTTTTCTTATAAAATTTGTATTTTTGAAATCGTTTCATCAAGATCTGTGAAATAAGATCCATGATAAATATTAAAAAAAAAAAAAAAAAAGAAGCGTGAGGAAATTTTACTAACCTAAGACAAGTTAGTGAAATTTTGACCAAGTCAATCTAAGTCGGTGAAATTTCGGTTAGTCAATGAAAATTCGATTGATTAGTGAAATTTCGATGACCAAGTCAATAAAATTTTATTGATTATTAATTTTTTTTCTTCAAAATTTCATATTACTCATGAATCTTATTTGAAAGATCTTGTCAATAAGATTAAAAAAAATATAAATTTTACAAAAAATTGAGATATAAATCAAAAGTTATTATTAAATTTTATAGTTTGAAATCACTTAAATAATGTGAGAGGTCATAGAAAAAAAAAATATTGTTATAAGAGAAACCGTGAAAAAGATTATGATTTTTAAGGGATTTTGGACCATACATGTTAAAATTTGTCCCTTGTCACTTAAGATTTGAAATACCAAGACTTTAACTAGTAAGCAAATTATTATGTGTTAGGTTTGTCTCTAGTTCATTTTGTGGACTGGATGGTATTGTTGGGCTAATTATTATGTGTTAGGTTTGTCTCTAGTTCATTTTGTGGACCGGATGGTATTGTTGGGCTAGTGAGACCCACCACGGGTCCTGTTTCAATAATCCGAACTGTTTAATATATAGAGCTCGTCGAGTACTTTATCCATGTAAAAAAATCACATTGATCAAATATCGATAACTACTGATCGCATCAGATTTTTGTCAACAATTTATTTTGAAAATTATATTTATCGTTGACAGAATTTTGATCAAGTAGCTATCGATATCCGATCAATGTGATTTTTTATAAAGGATAAAGTATTTAACGAGTTCTACACATTGAACGGTTCGAATTATCGAAACATGACTTATGATGGACCCCCACGGGCCTAACAACACGCTCCAGTTTGATCTCGGGCTGAAGAGAAGCCTGGCCCAATTATTATTATCCTTAAACTCTTAAACAAACTTGTAGAGGGGTGTCTCATAATTATTTATATATTTATTTATTTGTAGCACTACTGTCTAAAAATTCATATAGTCTATAATAGTCATATCCTTGAGTAGAGTTATTTATTTTGGTGAGTCATTACATGAATATTACCTAAGACACCCACACTTCCACAACCACACCCACACCCACACCTAGGTTGGCCATTCAACCCCACACTGAAGTGGGCCTTTCAATTGGGTTTCTCCATCGCACGCATAATGCTCCGACCCGCTTTCATCATCCCAAGTCACTATGTAGACTTTCTTTCAATTCTTTTTCGAAGGACATTCAAGGGCAATATGGCCAAACCCTTGACATTCATAGCACTTGACCCCTTGCCCCTTTACAATCTTCATTTTAGTTTTTGGAGCAAGTTTTGGTGGAAAAGTTTTGGGTTTTTAATTACTCTTGTCATTTGAAATAGGGTCTCTGAAATTAGGCTTCTTTTTCTTCAAATTTTTTTTAAACTGTTTAGTAAACATAGTCGTCATCTCAGACTTTAAATCAAACTCAGTCTCCGGAGTTTTTGCAGTCTCACAAGCACTAGTGAAAGCCACACAATCTTTTTGTTTTTTCTTAGAAATCTGATAGGCTTCATAAGTCTGCAAGTTTCCAACCAACTGATCAAGCTTGAGGGTATCAACATTCTGAGCCTCCTCAATGGTTGTCACTTTTGATTGGAATCTCTCGGGTAAGGACCTCAAAATTTTTCCAATAACTTTAGCTTCAGGGATTTTTTCACCGAGTATGAAACAGGAATTCATGATGTCACTAAGTTTTGCATAGAAATCATCAAACGTCTCATCATCACGCATAAAAAGGGATTCAAAGGCAGAGGTGAGACGTTGAAGTTTTGACCTTTTGACAGAAGACATGCTTGGAATTGATCCTGAGATTGTACGACACCGGATCCCTCTTGATCCAGAGTCCTGACCCGTTAAACAGAAACTTAGGAGGATCCACCCGAATTGGGCCCTCAAGATTAAAGAAGAGGTCACTAAGCAAATTGACGTAGGGTTCTTGCTGGTATCCGAATACCCAACTTGGTTGGCCAACATTGTTCCGGTGCCGAAGAAAGATGGCAGGATCTGGGTATGCGTGGATTTCAGGGATTTGAACAGAGCCAATCCGAAGGACGACTTTCCCTTGCCGTATATTGATGAGTTAGTGGACTTCACAGCGGGGCATGCTTTGCTTTTGTTCATGGATAGATTCTCGGGCTATAATCAGATAGTGATGGCACCTGAAGACCGGCAGAAGACTGCTTTCACCACCTCGTAGGGGACTTACTATTACAGGGTGATGCCATTTGGGTTGAAGAACGCTGAAGCTACATATCAACGGGCTGCAACCACGATATTGCATGACATGATCCATAAAGAGGTGGAGGTGTATGTGGACGACATGATTGTCAAGTCTAAAGAAAGAGAGGACTATTACACCGTCTTGCAAAAGTTCTTTCAAAGGATCAGAGAATTCCGGTTGCGGTTGAATCCTCAGAAGTGTACGTTTGGTGTTACAACGGGGAAAATGCTGGGGTTTTTTATTACACAGAGAGGTATCGAGGTCGACCCTTCCAAAATCAAGGCCATCTTAGAAATGTCATCACCAAGGACTGAAAATGAGGTGAGAGGCTTTCTGGGTAAAGTGCAATTCATAAGACGGTTTATCTCAAAATTAATCTTGACTTGTAAACCACTTTTTGGTCTCCTGAAGAAAGGAAAGAAGTTCCAATGGGACGACCGATGCCAAGCTGGCTTTGAACAGATCAAGGAATATTTATAGAACCGACTCGTGTTGTCACCACCTAAGCTGGGAAAACTGTTGATTTTGTATCTTTCAGTGACTGAAACTACGATGGGATGCATACTTGCACAGGAATCAGAGGATAAAGTGGAGAAAGCTATCTACTATCTGAGCAAGAAGATGCTGGATTACGAGACCCGCTACACTCCACTCGAGAAAGCTTGTTTGGCTTTGGTATGGGTTACCAGGAAGCTGCGGCACTACCTGTTAGCTCACTCCGTAATGTTGGTTTCAAGATTAGATCCCATCAAATATCTCTTCGAGAAACCGGTACTTACGGGTAGGCTAGCTCGTTGGTTGCTTCTGCTTTCCGAATTCGATCTGAAGTATGTGACTCGCAAGTTAGTAAAGGGGAGAGCGATAGCGGAGTTCCTAGCCGATCACCCAGTTGAAAGGGATGAAGCAGTCGAGTACTTATTCCCAGATAAGGCTATTTTGCATATCAACGATGAGTTTTGGACGATGTATTTTGACGGAGCGTCAAACCAATATGGGTATGGGATAGGGGTGTTGCTGATAGCACCCGACAAGTCCCGTATTCCTCTAGCATTTAAACTCTGGTTCAAAGTCTCGAACAACGAAGCAGAGTATGAAGCATGCATTGCTGGTTTAGAAGCCGCCCTAGAACTAGGGGCAAAGCGATTGGACGTCATCGAGGACTCGAACCTAGTTGTATCTCAAGCTAAAGGAGACTGAAAAGTCAAAGAAGAAAAGATGAGAATCTATCGTCAGACCTTGGACTTGTTAATTCATCGGTTTGAGAAGCTAAACTTTGCTCATCTGTTAAGAGAGAACAATAGGTTTGCAGATGCACTAGCAACTCTATCTTCCATGATAGACATCTCTTTCGGAGTCCGGATGCATCCGATCATCATTGACCAGAAGTTTGCGCTAGCCTACGAGTCAATTGCTACCATAGAAGAGGTTCAAGATGAGAACCCCTGGTATTACGATGTCTGGAACTTCTTAGAGAAAGAAGTGTATCCACCAGGGGCAAATGCCAAGGATAAAAGGGCAATCAGAAGAATGGATGCTCAGTTCATCATCTGCGGAGGAAAACTGTATAAGAAAGGTCATCTGGGAATGCATAAGCTGTGTGTTGACGCTAAAAAGTCGAAGCGCCTAATGGAGGCCATCCATGGAGGAGAGTGCGGAGCACACATGATCGGGGTTATGCTAGCCCATAAGATCCTCAGACAGGGTTACTACTGGTCCACCATGGAGGAGGATTGTATCAGCCTTGTTCGGAGATGCCACAAATGTCAGATCCATGCAAACAGCATGAACATCCCGCCGTCGAAGCTATACAATATGACTTCGCCATGGCCATTTTTAGTTTGGGGAATTGATGTGATAGGGGCCGTCACTCCGAAGGAGTCTAATGGGCATGAGTTCATTCTGGTCGCGATAGATTATTTCACAAAATGGGTTGAGGCCCAATCTTACGCGGTGTTGAAGGCGTCGCACGTTGCAAAGTTTATCAGAAACAACATCATCTGTCACTATGGAGTCCCGAACGAGATTATCTCAGATAATGGTTTCCACTTCAAGAAGGAAGTGATTGACTTGTTGGAGAAATACAACGTGGCTTTTCACAAGTCGTCTACGTATTGGCCGCAGACCAATGGAGTAGTCGAGGCCGCCAACAAGAACATCAAACACATTTTGCAGAAGATGGTGGAAACCTACCAGGACTGGCCAAATAAGTTGCCATTTGCTCTGTGGGGCTACCGGACTTCAATTAGAACTTCTACTGGGGCGACTCCGTATTCATTAGTTTATGGGATGGAGGCCGTTCTACCTATTGAAATTGAGGTTCCGTCATTGAGAGTGCTGGCTGAGTGTCAGATAGCCGAAGCAGATTGGCAGCAGAGCAGATTTGAAGAACTCATGCTCTTTGATAAGAGAAGACTGAAAACACTGTACCATGTTCAAGGTTATCAACGCAGAATTGCCAGGGCTTTCAACAAGAAGGTTAAGTCCAGAAATTTGAAAGAAGGAGATTTGGTGCTCAAAGACAACCGAGCTCCCATCCATGACCCTAGAGGCAAGTTCAGACCCAATTGGACTAGTCCTTACATCATCAAGCCTATTTGGTCGGGTGGAGCTGTCGTTCTGATGGACCTCGATGGCCTAGATTTCTCACAGCCGATCAATATAGACAAGTTGAAGAAATATTACCCCTGAGAGGCTCGCTAAGCCGAAAACCCGAAAGGGCGACCTAGGCAAAAGTTAGAGCACAAAAAATTTGAAATGATAAAAACTGAGCTCACAAGGCTGAAAACCCGCAAAGGGCGGCCTTGGCAAAAGTTAGAGCGTAAAAGGAGAGTGAAAATACTCGAGTGAACCCGAGCCTGAGCTACGTAAGGCTTGATTCCCATCTTTAGGATACGTAGGCAACTTCATCCTGAAGTTCAGCCATAAACTTTTCCCCAATCAACTTTGTTCATTTGATCATCTCTGTCATCTTTGGCTATTCAGCATTCAAGAGCTCGGTTGTGATCTCCGGTGCAGTGCTACTCAGACTAGGGGTAACTTTCTAGTTGCTGGAATCCGGGGTTGTGCATCTCAGTGACAGATCTCAGGTGTGTCCAGTTCTGATCCATATCGAAAATGGTTTTGAAAAGTTTGAATAAAAGTTAATTTTGTTCAAATTAATCTTTTTACAACTTAGACCATTTTTGGACCAAAGTGGAAAATTTTCAGTACCCACAACCTTCAATTTTATTGATTTCAATACAGAGTCCTCTTGCTCTTATATACAAATTGAAGTTGCTTTTGGTTACATTCATAAAGAAAACTTGAAAGTACTAATAAAGCAATAAATCCAGGGCATAGCTAAGTCAGGTGTTCCTGCGCCTCCTCCCAGAGCTGGTCGAAGCCTCTGATGCCAAGCTGGGCCCAATTTGTGCCTCTTCATTGAGCCAATCTATGCACTCGTCAAATAAAGTGCAACTGAAAGTGGGAGCGGGGGCCAAGAGTTCTCACGTCCTCCATGCTGTGGCATACCGAGCAAGCTGTGCGCTTCGGACCGAGAATGCAGCAAGGTACTCTATCCCCTATGGCGGGCAAGTCTGATCATAGCCGAACTGGCGCTGGAATCTGAAAGGAAAGTAAAACACGCAGGCGCCGCATCAATCAATCAATCCTACCGTCGGACATGTCAGAGCTCATTGTTAGATTGAGCCAAGGACAATGCCAAACAATGCGGTCTGCGGACAAATTGCATATCCAGTCAAACCACCATCCCTCATCAAGGGCATTGACTAGACGACGTCGGAAGAAGTAGCTGTGAGCTGAGTATGCCGGGCAAGAGTCCACAACCTGCAACTTATCCATCAACCACACCTGGAGAGAGATGAAAAATGAGAGATTAAATAATAGAGAGATGTACGATAAGAGAAAAGTGAGAAAAGGGCTTTGTAAGAAAAACTGAGCTCGAGGGCCGAGTGATGTGAGCAATATATATGTGAGATAGGGTGGGAAACATTACCTCCAGCAGTAGTGGGCTCCCCGCGAATCTGGTCGTCTCCCGGCATTGAAAAGCATCCAGGCCCATCAACATCTCGGCCAATGTCATGGCAATGTAGCTCTTTCCATCTTTCAAGCCTTGAGCAACTTTAATCAGACGAACGCCAAACCCGCTGAAGCCCGAGGTAAGCAAAAAGTGAAATAACATGCACAAGCAAAGGGCATGTCCCCGAAAGCCCTGCCAATAATGGTCACCGCGGTCACCGGGATCAGAAAAACGTTGAATCAAGCTGAGGATGTCCAATTCTCCGTTGCAGATCAGAGACCGAGCGCCGTGCATAGTGAGCCCACACATTTGTCCCAAGGCTTGAGCATGGCCGAAGCGGAGTTGGGGCAAGATCTCCTTGTTGCGCTCAGACTCCATCAAAGCTTGGAAATCTTTGAAGGTAGGACACATCTCTTGCCTGCCGAAGCTAAAGACATGTGTTACCCGATTCCAAAACCTCGCCGCGGCATGAAGAAAGGGAAGATGCAGCGGAGTGCGGCTTAACGTGAATAGTGCATTCAAGCCGAAGCCCCGGAAGTTCAACTCTTCCGAGCCGTCTAAAGTAGCAATCCAAGCTGCGAGATTTTTGATAAGGAATGCCTCCATTTTGATGCAAAACTGAGACGAAATGAAAGAACCACGAAGCTAGAACTTTTATAGAGGATAAGGCACTGTTTGGGGACACGTGTCAAAAATCTGGTGGTCGCCAAACTAGGTGGTCGGCTGACCACTTTTTCTGGTAGGCTGACCACCCCTTTGGTCTCCAAGGAAAATAGCTGGTCAGCCAGCCCCTCCTGTTGGTTGGCCATGGAGAAAAGTTGGTCTTTGGTCTGTTCCTAGTTTCTAGAAGAGAGATCCTAGCTTTTCCATGCGTTGGAAGTGTCGAAGGTCCGAGTTTACCTCTGTTTCAGATGCGTTCCGTCACTCCAATTGTCCGAGATGCATTTGCTTATCGAGTTGTTGTTCTTTATTTATCGAGTTGTTGTTTAATTTTGCTTATTGAGTTGTTAAAGTTTTGTTTATCGAGTCGTTGAGTTCCGTATATCGAGTTGTTACTCTTTGTTTAATCAACATTGTCGGGATTTGCTTATCGAGTTGTAAAGTTGCTAAGGTTTTGTTGTTTCTTAGTAAGTTAAGTTGTTTAGTTTGTTGCGTTGGTTCATTACCTGACTTGGTGATATACAACGCTCAATTTTCATTCAATCTCATTTTTGTGCAAAATGATGCGATGCGATGCTAAGAACATAAAATAAAACACTTTTTCAAAAAGCTATTTCATTCCATCATGCTTCATTTGTTACAACATTTTACAACAAGGGTACAAGTTTTTAAAACTGCCTAATAATATACAAAGTGCTACAACTACTAATAAAAAAGGCAAATAAAGCAGGGAACATCTGCATTAGTGCTATCAAGCGCAAGAATAGGAGGCCCTCTTCGTCCTCTTTGGCTGAGAAGTCCCTGCACCATCTCCACTAGCACCACCATCTGAATCGGAGCTGTTGTCCTTGGAACCCTCCCCGGCATCACCTCCACTCTCAGAACCAAAACCAGAGTCCTTCTCTTTGCCTGCGGATGTCTCTGACTGAGGATGCGCAGACTCCTCCTCGCTAGACTCCTCCTCATCTCTGATAGGCGCTCTGTGCCTGCCTCGGCTGCGAGTTGAGTCCCCTCTCCCAGCTCCTCGAGAAGGCTTGGATGGTCCGACCTGTAGTGGCGGCATCTGAAAAGGACAATTTGAGTACATTAGCCAACATGTATATCAGATGCAGAGACAAGAATGCTACATAGAGTGGGTGTATGCAGATACAATGTATGAGTATGGTGTGTGTCAGATGTGCTCTGCGCATACAGACAAGCAATACAGTGAAATGGTTAAATACAGCAGGCCATCAGAAGTATGATAAGTGCAAGAAAATTGAAAAATACCGTAACACCGGCGATGAACAGCTGTGTCTCCCTCCGCAAGACCATGCCCTCAAGTGAGGCCACCAATCCGAGCAGATCATCAGAATACTCCCTAAGAGGCTGCAGATACAAGCTCAAGTCATCAATAAATAAATGAATGCCTAAGTCTCTGAGTGATAAATGAAAAGTAGTGGAACATACCGGTGGTGAGTCAGGATCACTGACATATCGGTGATCGGGCATAGGAGGCTTTATTATAATCGGGTAAGGTGACCCGTATCACCATCCAGTCAACTCAGTCGGAAGATCTGGCCACCCGGCGTGCTGATAAGTCGGGGGAATTGGGGGAATCTATCTAGCCCCACTCTTCAATGTACCGGCCCTACTAGATGAAGGAACGTCTGCTGCCCGGGCTCGAGCTGACGATGATGCACCAGCAGCCCTCCTAGTAGGAGTACAGACACCCATCAGTGGGGGCATCAAGTACGTGTGGCGGTAAGTCATATACTCCCCCTCCTCCGTGAACAGAGCTGCATCGGTACCCAATATAGCGACATCGACCTCCTCGGGAGTGAGTCTCTCAGTGGACCTCATGTCATCTAGAGGTGCTGAAGGGACACTCTGCTCAGGGACGCCTATCGTCTGGCGCATGAAGCGGTCTCCCAGAAACCAGGTTGTGCCAACTGGCCCCTCAAACAAAGTCTTATACTGAGAAGAAGCCCATGCCCCTAGGATTGGAAACGGATATCTCCTCCCAAGGGTGCCCAAGGCCGCCAAGCGATCTGAGGATAACAAGTGCATGAGCCAATCAGATGTCATAAATAGGCGAGATGAATCAAAGCTGAAAATATGAAGAACTGAGAGTTCTGAAGTACCTCGGTCGCCCGCATCGTGTCAAAAAACTGTCGCAAGAAGGGTAGAGTCTCTCGAGCTGTCGCTCGGTATCGACCCTCAAATATATGAGAGTAAGAGATCGTAAGAGGCACCTCCACCTCGAACTCTGTGGCTAGCGTCAGAAAGTACGCGTAAACCCATAGCTGTGGAAAACAGGGCAGTGGCCATCAGAATACAGAATATATAGAAAATATAGAGTGCTGAGTGCAGAATGTAGAATACAGAATGTAAAGTGTGCCGTGTGCAGTGTACAGATAATGAAAAGTAGAAATGTAAATCAAGAGGGCAGAAGGTACCTCCCAGGCTCTCCAGTAGCCGCCAATTGTGTTCCCCCATCCGTAGGAGGTCGCACTATATAGCAGTAGAGGGTAGCGAGGCCGGCGCCACCCCAGTCATACTGACTGACTTGTGATAGCTCCACCAAAGCACTGAATAGATACAATCCAACTGTGTTCCCCCTGTTGGAGAACAAAGTGGTCCCAAGGAGGAACATCAAAAAACCTCGAGCGTACTGCTCTATCTCCTCAAGAGTCCTGGGCGTACTCTCCCTATACTGCACGGGGAACCAAGTGTACCTGACTCTGCCCGAAGATCGGTCAATCGGTGGGCGAGCTTCCAACAGATAGATCTAGGCAGCCTCCCACTCGCCCATATCCTCATCGTAAGGGACCGGTCGGCCGGCCACATCAAGGCCAGTCAGCATCGCAAAGTTGAACGAGGTCATCGTCATATCCCCGGTAGTTGAGAAGTGGAACGAGTTGGTGGTATCCCACCATCTCTCCACGAGTGCCCTCATCAAGGTCCTGCTCACAGGATAGTGAGATAGCCCCGCGCAGAAGGGCCCAAATCCTACCCCGTCCACCATGTGACGAACGGTCTTTGGGAGCTCTGCATACCACTCCCTAGCGATAATCAAGCCATAACCTCGTGTAGGACGAAAGGGTACCTACATTGAAAATGAACAGATGTATTCAGGTTCAGAATGAAATGTATAAGCTGCGTACAAATGAAATGAATGAGCTGTGAGTTCAAAAGTGAAATGTAAGAACTGTGTGTTCAATATGCGCTGCGTGCAAATGAAATAAGTGGGCTGCGTGTTCACCATCAAGAGTTTGGGCTGCGTGTTCAACTTTCAAAAACTGTGGGTTGTGTGTTCACCTCAAGAGTTTGGGCTGCGTGTTTAACTTTCAAAAACTGTGGGCTGTGTGTTCACCTCAAGAGTTTGGGCTGCTTGTTCAACTTTCAAAAACTGTGGGCTACGTGTTCACCATCAAGAGTTTGGGCTGCGTGTTCAACTTTCAAAAACTGTGGGCTGTGTATTCACCTCAAAAGTTTGGGCTACGTGTTCAACTTTCAAAAACAGGCTGTGTGTTCACCTCAAGAGTTTGGGTTACGTGTTCAACTTTCAAAAACTGTGGGCTGTGTTTTCACCTCAAGAGTTTGGGTTGCGTGTTCAACTTTCAAAAACTGTGGGCTGTGTTTTCACCTCAAGAGTTTGGGCTGCGTGTTCAACTTTCTAAAACTGTGGGCTGCGTGTTCACGATAAAAAGTATGGGCTGCGTGTTCAGAAATTCGAGTGATTGAGCTATGTGTTCAAAATGCAAACAGAATGCTATATTATAGACTAAGTGTTCAGAACAAGCTGTGTGCCCACTCAACAGAATTCTGTGCTATGAGATATGTGCTAAAATAAGCAGAAATATGGTGTGCAAACATGTTCAGAATGAGCGAATAAGCATACATAGCGAAAGTATGAAATGTGCATGAAATGCAGAATACATTGCAGAGAATGTAAAAGTGAAGTATGTACCTCTCGTGCTTGATGAGAGAGATGAGTCTCTGGCTCCCGCAGCAACAGATCCACAGGCGCTTGGTCATCAAAGTCAATGAAATGGTAGAAAGTGGCCCGAGGAATGATGTGCTCCTCAGGATGATACCTCTCGGGATCAAACGACCGAACTCTCGGGGGCAAGGACATGATGTCTGGCTCACCCTCGGCACCTGGAGGACCTTTACCATGAGGAAAATGACCCGTCATTTGAAGAAATCTGTAAAAAGGAGCAAAATGAGCCAAAATTGAAAAAAGTCAACAAAAGTCAACTCTCGGGAAATGAAAAAGTCAACAAAAGTCAACTCTCGAGAAAATGTACCAAATGTCGAGACAAACTTACCTCAAGTGGTGAAAATGACGAAAGAAGCTCTGAAATCAAATTTTAATCGGTCCAAAGTGAAGAAAACTGAAAGATTTCGCGAAACAACTTTGCGTGGGTCGTTGGAAAACGTGTATAAAGCACAGATCTGAGAGTGAAAATGGTCTAGGAAGGAATGAGAACTGATTTCGGCCTTGACGGTGTGAGGAATAGTGATTGGGACATGTGGATTTAAAGAAACAAGGGTAAAAAGACAAAACTGTCCTGGATTTGAACAGGTGGTCGGCTGACCACCTTTCCTGGTAGGCCGACCACCCCCTTACACAAAACCTAGTCGGTGGCCTCCCTAGGTGGTCGGTGGCCCTCCTGGGTGGTCTCTAATGAATCTTTGTTCTCCCTGCAAATTTTGGTGGTGATTGGAGTCCCTGGCTCTCAAGAAAGTACAAGGAAAGTGCACTTTTCGGCGCGAAATCCCACCGTGGGAACTTCAAATCCAATCCTCAACGCATGGGTCATCGTTACTCGCCGAGAGCCAGGTGTATCCTTTTTGAGTACGTTACGACCCCTCCGAGAGGTAAATCGGAGGTCACGTTTGAGTTGCCCTCGTCGAGGCTTGCATTTCTTTGCTCAATGTTTTGTTTCAAACATGCTTTTGAAGTCGCACTTATCCTGCATTGTTATGCACATCACTTGTATTATTATGTACATCACCTGTATTGTTGTGCACGTTTCACTGGCATTGTCATTGTAATGACCCGGACCCATATGACGTCATTACCGTTCCTTAATTACGGGAATAATTGAGTTAATTGAGAATTATCTGTTTGTAATGAGAAGAAATCTGGTGACATGACATCTTCGGGACTGAAAATAATGACCAGAATGAGTTCAGAAAATGAAATTGAAAATACCTATGCGATGCTGGAAATATTTAGAACTATTCGAAACGATAAATTGAAGGCTGAAATCTGTCTGAATCGTTAAGGCCCGTTTGGCTTGAATTTATGTCATAAGTCTACTTTTTATGATATATGTATGGTTATAGATAAACATGTTGACCCATTTGACTCAACAAAAGGAAATTAATCTAGAAAAGAGAGAGAGAAAGAGAGAAATCGGGAAAGAGAAAAGAAAGGGAAAGAAGAAAGGGGATTCAAGCTTTGTCTCTCCAAATTGGCAACTAAGGTAAGAATCCCTCTCTAAGTTCTTCAATTAAGGTTGATCAGCCATAGTTCATGACAAGAAAAGGGAATAGAATGGGTAATTTGCGCATGTATGAGATGAATCCATGAATTTATGAAGATTTGGCTTATGGGAAGTAAAACCTCCATGAATAGAGATATGAAGTTTGTATCTATATGTTTATAATTCTTCACCTCAATATATGGGTTTGATCTTGTTATGGTTTATGTGGGTTTTGATTGAAGCCTTGATGTTGAATTTTTGTATGAGTAATTGTTGTTGTAAAGAAGAAAAGTGAAGTAGAGGATGAGATGAGGGAGAAGAACCAGAAAATCTGGTTTTCGCAGGGTCCGCTCGAGCGTGGAGAAGTCCGCTCGAGCGGGAAAATCAGCCTTCCAGAAGTTTTGTAAAAATGTACTGTCCGCTCGAGCGGACACATGGGCGCTCGAGCGTAAGGGCTTATTTTCAGGAAAGTTTGGGAAGATGTTCTACATGATTTACAGCATATTAATGGCATTATTTAGCATCTTATGAGCATGAAATGTATATGAAAGAATGTAAAAGAAGAAAGGAAATGACATGAGTTAGGTATTGATGATGATATGTTAAGAATGTGCTACTGTTGATGTTTACAGGACAACGTGAAGACCGTGCTATCGGTGCCAAGAATCCCTGTAAGTAACATTTTCGTAAAGATATGTTATTATGAATTATGTTCAATGACAAATGTTATGATATGTTTAAATGATAATGTTTTACGTGAATGAATGTCTTGATTGCGAATCTAGTATGGCGTCCATAGATAGTTTTAGTTGTGGGGAACGACATAGACGTGTAGGCCCATGCGGTTGAGTCATGGGGGACGGCACGGATATGTAGGCCCATGACCAGTTTACGAGATCTCGGTATGTGTTTAATCGGTGTCCGGGACCGGTTACTCTAGTCGTTCGTCGACACATGTTATGTTATGTTATTATATGAACTATGGAGTACGCCATTATGTATGTTCTATATGATGACTGTTGACTGATTGATTATGATGTTTTATTACGGTTTTACTTAAAATGTTAGACTTCATTCCCTAACCCCTTTACGTTACTGTTACTTGCTGGGCTTTAGCTCACCCCCGTATATATGTATTTATAGGTGATCTTTCGGGGAGTCAAACCTAGGCGGAGTCTCGAGCCGAGCCGCCGTTTTGAAGCCTACCAGTTTTGAGAACCTCCGAGTTGAGGCTAGGCACAGGAAGGGTGTGAGTTTTGTGTTGTTTTGTCTTGCATCTGTGGCTTAGGCTTATGTGTTGTACATGATATTGGAATATGTTTTGTTGATCACATGTTATGTAATGTCTGGTGTGGGTAAATAACTTATTTTCGCATGTATATAAATGTTCATGTTACGCTCGGACTCTTTATTTTTATCTGCATGTGCTTCCGCGAGCCCCTTTATTTATGTTTTGTATGGAGAGGCCTGTGGTAATCCCCGGATTACTGGCCGGTCTCGTCACCGAACTTCTAGGGGCGGGTTCGGGGCGTGACAGAGTGGTATCAGAGCACGAGTTATTTCCCACACACGTGCCCATAAGAGCTGTTAGGTGCATTAGAAAAGATATAGGGCATGGCATGAGCATATGTGCATGTGTGTGTGTGTTTCTGAATATGGGAAACAAGAATTGAATGAGGATAAGACAGTAAAGGAGACAATATATGGCAAATGAAATGTTTTATCTGCTATGGACTCTATAGATGAATGGAGGAGACTAGTACAAGGAATGTAAATGAAACTGAAGCATCTGATGCTAGAATAGAACGGTTGGAAAGAATGATGGAAACTTTAACAGGATTGGTTAGACAACAACTAGAGCAAGGTCAACCACCACAGAGACAGCCATTTCCGCCTCCTCCACCACCACCGGTGCAAGTAGAACATATGAATAATGATGATGTGATTGCATTGACCCAGAAGTATAAGAAACTGAAACCGCCAGAGTTCGCAGGAGGCCTTGAGCCGTTAAAAGCAGAAGCATGGGTGTTAGAAACAGAGAAAATTTTTGAAGTGTTCCCATGTAATGATGTATATAAAGTTCTGTTGGCGACATTCACTTTGACTGAAGAAGCAAGAAGATGGTGGATGCTGGTACGTGATCAAAATAGAGAATTGACATGGGACAGATTTAAGGAGATGTTTTATGAAAAGTATTTTCCACAGTGCATGCGGGATAGAAAGATATCTGAGTTTGAGCAGCTCAAGCAGGGTATGATGTCAGTAGCTGAGTATGAGAGCAAGTTTACAGAGTTGGCTCGTTATGCCCCACATATGGTTGACACGGAATATAAGAAGGCAAGAAAATTCGAGGGTGGTCTACATGTCGAGGTACTGGATAGAGTGAATGTGTTGAAATTGGAAAAGTATGTTGACGTGCTTGACAGAGCCTTGATGGCGGAAACTAATATTGCAGCTTTGAAGACATCTCAAGCAACTACTATGATTGAGGGAGAAAATAAGAAGTTCAAGAAACAGAGAATAGAAATGGTTAGTGAATCAGTGGGCTCCGCAAATGATAAATCAAACTTAACTGTTACTGATAACACAAAGGGAAGTGTACCTACCTGTAAAGATTGTGGAAAACAGCATTGGGGCGTATGTCGCCGTGGAACGGGAGTGTGTTATCGATGTGGACAAAGAGGACATATAGCTAAAGCCTGCCCACAAATTTCTTCCAGGAATGAGAAATCCTTTGCTAGTGGAGTTAACTCAACAGCAACACCGATGACGATTGCAACATCCGAAGGGAGTGGTTTAAAGCAAGCAAGAGTTTATAGCTTAATACCAGAAAAGACACAAAATACTGGAAAAGCACCGGCAGGTATGACTTTATTATTCCTTATGATGATGGCACTATTACCTATGCCATGGCAATATTGAACATATGAACATATGACTCAGATGAAATGATTTAAATTCCCTATGCTATGAATTCTTATGAACTGTCATATCTACGTTACTATCTATGCATTGATCCTGATGGAACTTGACAGTCGACTTCAGTACGTGAAAAGTATGTTTGTTCTATGTCTGGCTTCTATGAGGTTACTACATGAACTTTAGTTGAACTTTTACTAGGATAAGAAAAGTTTGGAGGACCAAACTCCTTAAGTTGGGGAGAATGTAATGACCCGGACCCATATGACGTCATTACCGTTCCTTAATTACGGGAATAATTGAGTTAATTGAGAATTATCTGTTTGTAATGAGAAGAAATCTGGTGACATGACATCTTCGGGACTGAAAATAATGACCAGAATGAGTTCAGAAAATGAAATTGAAAATACCTATGCGATCTTTGGAAATATTTAGAACTATTCAAACGATAAATTGAAGGTGAAATCATGCTGAATCGTTAAGTCTGCTTTGGCTTGAATTTATGTCATAAGTCTACTTTTTATGATATATGTATGGTTATAGATAAACATGTTGACCCATTTGACTCAACAAAAGGAAATTAATCTAGAAAAGAGAGAGAGAAAGAGAGAAATCGGGAAAGAGAAAAGAAAGGGAAAGAAGAAAGGATTCAAGCTTTGTCTCCAAATTGGCAACTAAGGTAAGAATCCCTCTCTAAGTTCTTCAATTAAGGTTGATCAGCCATAGTTCATGACAAGAAAAGGGAATAGAATGGGTAATTTGCGCATGTATGAGATGAATCCATGAATTTATGAAGATTTGGCTTATGGGAAGTAAAACCTCCATGAATAGAGATATGAAGTTTGTATCTATATGTTTATAATTCTTCACCTCAATATATGGGTTTGATCTTGTTATGGTTTATGTGGGTTTTGATTGAAGCCTTGATGTTGAATTTTTGTATGAGTAATTGTTGTTGTAAAGAAGAAAAGTGAAGTAGAGGATGAGATGAGGGAGAAGAACCGTAAAAATCTGGTTTCAGAGGGTCCGCCGGCGTGGATAAGTCCGCCGGCGGGAAAATCAGCCTTCCAGAAGTTTTGTAAAAATGTACTGTCCGCTCGAGCGGACACATGGGCGCTCGAGCGTAAGGGCTTATTTTCAGGAAAGTTTGGGAAGATGTTCTACATGATTTACAGCATATTAATGGCATTATTTAGCATCTTATGAGCATGAAATGTATATGAAAGAATGTAAAAAGAAAGGAAATGACATGAGTTAGGTATTGATGATGATATGTTAAGAATGTGCTCTTGTTGATGTTTACAGGACAACGTGAAGACCGTGCTATCGGTGCCAAGAATCCTGTAAGTAACATTTTCAGAAAGATATGTTATTATGAATTATGTTCAATGACAATGTTATGATATGTTTAAATGATAATGTTTTACGTGAATGAATGTCTTGATTGCGAATCTAGTATGGCGTCCATAGATAGTTTTAGTTGTGGGGAACGACATAGACGTGTAGGCCCATGCGGTTGAGTCATGGGGACGCACGGATATGTAGGCCCATGACCGATTCTGAGATCTCGGTATGTGTTTAATCGGTGTCCGGGACCGGTTACTCTAGTCGTTCGTCGACACATGTTATGTTATGTTATTATATGAACTATGGAGTACGCCATTATGTATGTTCTATATGATGACTGTTGACTGATTGATTATGATGTTTTATTACGGTTTTACTTAAAATGTTAGACTTCATTCCCTAACCCCTTTACGTTACTGTTACTTGCTGGGCTTTAGCTCACCCCCGTATATATGTATTTATAGGTGATCTTTCGGGGAGTCAAACCTAGGCGGAGTCTCGAGCCGAGCCGCCGTTTTGAAGCCTACCAGTTTTGAGAACCTCCGAGTTGAGGCTAGGCCTGGAAGGCCGGTGTGAGTTTTGTGTTGTTTTGTCTTGCATCTGTGGCTTAGGCTTATGTGTTGTACATGATATTGGAATATGTTTTGTTGATCACATGTTATGTAATGTACAGGTGTGGGTAAATAACTTATTTTCGGCATGTATATAAATGTTCATGTTACGCACAGCTCTCGGACTCTTTATTTTTATCTGCATGTGCTTCCGCGAGCCCCTTTATTTATGTTTTGTATGGAGAGGCCTGTGGTAATCCCCGGATTACTGGCCGGTCTCGTCACCGAACTTCTAGGGGCGGGTTCGGGGCGTGACAGTCATGCCCCCATACTTAACTTGCGTTGTCACGCGCGTTTCTCTTTCATTGCGATGCACTTTTCCATCGACACCATGTCTATCCACATTCGGCATAGTGTTGAACATATGTTGCTAACTATGTTGTGCTTGTTAAGTTTCTCTCTTTTGCAGGCACAATATTGTATGTACAGTTCATTCGAGGCTGGTGCGACCAGATGATATTGTAGGTACGGTTCATTTGAAGCTGGTGCGACTAGACGAACCGGGCAGCTATTGTATCTTCTCCATGTGAGACGTAGCGAGAATTGAATAATTCCCCGCATTCTTAAACTGCATGAAATGCAGTTTTGCTTTGCATTCTTGCTTAAAACTATTGCATTTATTGTGAATATTTACTTCATTACAGCTTGCTACTTTGCATGATCATGAGTTACGTTCGACTTTGTGCATGTCGTTTTGCATTTTGCCCTTGCCTGCGGGCCCATCTCTTGTTTATCTCGCCTGTTTGTCTAAGTCTTCGGCTTTGTCAAAAATGGGTCGTCTCTGGGCTTCGACATTCACTCCCGTCACTTATGACTTTCGAGTTCTGTCAAAGAGGGGCAACTGTAGACACCCAATTTTTGACCGACCTTAAGACTCAGACGTCATCGATTGAGCGCTCAGTGATTGTGCATGTTGTGCTCGTTCTGAGGTTACAGAGTCTCGGTTGAAAGCCTTACCTCCGGACTTCGGGACTCTTTTGTGCTTTGCCTCAGTTTGTGAACTAGGTTCTGTTTTCTCTTCCCGAAGGGAGGGAGAGGTCTCATAGACCATCTCTCAGTGGCCGTAGGCTACTTTTCGTGGCCGTAGACCACTGTTCCCGTTTGGAGACCAGTTTTTGATTTTCGGAGCCGTCGGTCGTGCGCCTCGGTTCGGGACCGCTTAACTTTCTCCGTTTGCTCCAGTTTTTGGCACACACCTTGTTTCCTCTCTCTAGAGGGACACTGTGGCCCGGGAGACCACCTTCGTGGTCGCACGCCACTTTCAATCTTAACAGTCAGTTTTCGGGACACCCGGCTGCGCGTTTTGGCCCCCGAACCCTCGTTTTACATCCGTCTTGGTTCATTTTTGGCATGGACCCTATTTTCAATGTTCGGAAGGTGGTACAAGGGTGGGAGACCACCTTTTCTCCTTGGAGACCACTTTTCCCCTGTCGGCTGATTTTATTGTTAGATAACTGGTCTCCCTCACTTTTGAGCCACAATTGCTGGTTTCCCACCACACCACTGGCTTGCTTTTAGGTGAGAGACCACCAAATGAGGCTGCCGGCCACCATTCATCAACTTGGACCTTTTGAATTGGTCACGACCACTGAAATGAAATGGTCGGCCGACCACCTCCAGCCTGCCTCTGTGAGTTGTTGCCAGTTGTGCCAGTTGGAAGCCACAGACTGCATCCTCCATACACATGTATGTGTATGGAGGATCTTTGGCCTTGATTTTTAGCTTTTTTGAGAAGCTAAAGCCTTGAATCTCTATAAAGGAGGGCCTCTCCTTCCTTTGTGAAGGTTCAGAACTTCCCTAAAGCATACACATATACCTCCCTCTCTATATCTTTATTTTGGTCTCAAAAGTGCTAAGTTCTTGCCCCTTTGCACACTACCTCTTAGCCTAACACCTCCAACACCAACCTAAGCTTCTTGGAGGGTCTTGAGAGGTCCTAAGGAGTTGCATTTTTGGTCCATATGCTGCTGTTTTGCTGAAGCTACAAGAGTAACACACTATTTTGCTTCATCTTTCAACCATACTTGCAAGCATCTTTGAGCTTCGGTGTAAACTGAAAAAAGCCTTATTTTGAGGTCCTTAACATGTTTGTTTAATATCATTTTTCTGTTGGGGGTCATCTACTTCCTTGCATGCTTCATTTTACCTTGTTTTGAGCCATTCCTTGGAGCATTTGTGTTGGCCTTTTTTTGGCCTTTTAGCCACTGAAATCCAATGAATTTTCAGTGGCTAGCATGCTGTTTTGAGTGCCAAAATCAGAGAGGGGTGACCCTCTGTCTCCTTGTTTTGTTTTCTAGCATTTTTGGCCTTACAATGGAGCTCTTATTTGCATGTTTCCAAGCCATGTTTTAGGTCATTTTTGATGAGTTTTAGGACCTGCACAGGCTCTTTCTAGAGCTTGTTTTGCCATATTGGGTGTCCATCTTGCATGTGTAGAATAACCCTCTTCATAGCCTATCAAAGGAGCATGTCATTCCTGTATGGATTGACCATGTTTCAATGAGTTTTAGGGCTTTATTTGGCATGTAACACCTTTGAATTTTGCTGGTTTAGTGACCTTTTAAATGCTTCATATACTTGTAGTGTAAACCCCCTTCACTAGCTTGTATTGTATACTATTTTGGTCTTTGATTCTAGCACTTTTTGGCCACACCTTAAATTGATTTTGTGTATGTTATGGACTACCTTAGCTCTATTTTTAGGCCTCATGGTCGAATGATGTTTGCTATGCATGGTTGTAGTGCAACACCCTTGCCTAGCTTTGAGTTTTGAAGTCTATTGCGTGCTTATATTGAGGTGTTTGCATGTTTTGGGATCATTGTGGATGGTATTTCAGAGCATGTAAGGTTTCCATGTTCCCATGTTTTCCACCCCTTAAATGCATTTGAGAGTTGTGCTTGTATGCCTCATTTATGGACCATTGCATGAGCTTCATTTCCGTATCTTTTGAGCCATCATTTTAGACCATCTTCCCATAGTCTTGGACCTACATAGGGACTGTTTGGGGCTGGTTGGGTCATTTGAGCATTGCTTTGTGTACCTCTAGTGTAATGCATTTCACTAGTTTCGGTATCCGGGCCATCTAGCATGCATTGTGTGAGATGTTTATATGATTCGGGACCATCTTGCATGTCATTTCAAAGCTGAAAAATGTGTGATTGTATGCCATATTTCATCCCTTGCCATGCTTTGGTAGAGTTGCATTTGGTGTCTTAGGTTTGGTCCCTTGCATTTGTGCATGTTTGCATGTGTTTTTGTTGCCTAATTTCATCATATTTGGCCACTGATTTGGGTGTGGCTAAGGCTCACCTATCTTGGTTTAAGTCCATGTTGCATTGTATATGCCATTTAGTCCATGTTGTTGCATGATTGACCATTGCATTGTGTATGCCTTGATCATTTCATTGTTAGTTTCCATGTGTGCATTGCGTATGCCATACAGTTTTCATGTGCATTGAGTATGCCATTGATTATTTCATAGCACTGTGTATGCTAGTAGCATGTTTGCATATCATCATTTGCATGTTTGCATCATTTAGTGGCATTATGTTTAGGTTGCATGTTAGAGTTGCATTCATGCATGCCATGTATATTGCATTGTGTTTGGAATAGGGTTTAGTCTAAACACGGGAAACGAGGGGCGTTTCGTACTCCAAGTGATGAAACGTGCCTCGATTCTCGGTCGCCGACACTCCGGATTACCCATGATGGAGTTTAGGCCTTGTTTTGTTTATGTGTGCATTCGTTCTACATTGAGTCGTGCAATCCGACTCCTCGGCCATTGTGCATCGAGATGCGTGATTGGTGGCACGAGGATCGAGGACTACACTCCCTGGAGCTTGTGCAATGATGGAGAGAGTGGTCATGCACACATATGTTGAAAATACTTTGTCATGCCCCTTTCTCGCTCTCTGTTGCAGCAAACCAGAAACCAGCCGCAAAAACTAGTCAACAGCCTTCTGGAGCTTTGTACAGTGTTTTGGGACCAGTTGCAAACAGAGGCAAATTGAGGCATCGCGATGGATTTCCTGACAAGGCGACTTGAGCATGCATGCATTCCTTATCATTCAAGACCGAGCTGAGGCAGTCCATTTCATATGTTTTGCACGCTAGCTTATTTATTTTAGTTAATTTGTTAATTAATTAGGGTTGTGTAATAATTAGCTGTAATTCGTTATTCATTCGGTTGTGTATTATTTATTTGGACCCTCCGAGGAGGGCAATGTTGTAATAAGTGTGTGTGTGTGTGCGATGTATGTCTTCCAACCCCACTTCTTTCTCCCTTTTATTTACTAGCTTATGATGGATAGTTCTAGGGCATGTTTCAATTAGCATATATATGTTCGCATGCTTGCATTCATTCATCTGTATTGCATGCACCGGGCTCGGCGCATCATATTAACTGCATCGTATTTCAATTCCAAGTTGAATATATGTTACCTGTAGCATCTCATATGCCATCTTAGAATAGCCGAGCCTATCTTAGTTGCATTCTTGCATATGTTGCATTAGGTATCTCAGCATAGTTAGGATGCATGCATGTTTTATAATTAGCTTCTTTCTTTGGCTCAGAGTACTCGGTAAGTGTTTATGCTTTAGCATCCTTGCATGTGTGTGAGTGACTGCCATGATAGCATGCTTACCATGAGGCTATGTGCTTACGTGATATAACTGCCTGAATGCCTGTGGGTGAAGGTTAGGTTGCTTGAATTGGAATAATTCGTCGAAACCCGTGTTTTAGCTTACTTGTAAGTAGCAAACTTCAATCCATTTTCAAAACAAACGGATATGCGATGCGTTGTTCCAACTTAGGCAATCTAGTCTATACTTGTATGCTGCGCGCATCACATAGTAATTCTACCCTAATAAACCGGAATAAGAACACATGTGTTTTCAAAAACTCGATATCATGCTTAGTAGTGGCCGATCTTCGATCGAGCGAGCAGGGGTGCTCATGAAATGACCTTCCCCAATCGTACCCAAGTTCCCGAGCCGAGGCAACTTTGGTGATGACGGACACGTGGCCTTAGGCACGAGTCAGGGTTTCCTAAATTCCCCCAAAACAAAATATTTAGGTGGCGACTCTGTATTTGGCAAAGCAGTCCATGTTTGGCACTTCTTTCTAAAAATCTGTTTTTCAAAACGATTTGCCGGATTTGGACTCTTTGGTGATTTATCGGTCTCGCATTGCACTTTGTGGGATTAGATTCAGAACTGTGACATTTGAGTCCGAACTGTAGTAAGCCCCAATGAACAAAACAGGATTCCCTTCCGGGACGTTTGGGGACGTCTACAATACACAAATAAACTCTCCTAAAGTTTCAAAGTGGGACAACCCTTTCCAAAGAAACCCACATTTACTTCCTTAAATTTTCTATTCCACGAACCCGAAAATGACGTCATGTTCCCATTCACTCATAAATGGTTTTCACGAACCGTCTTCACCGTGTGACTTGCCACGCGGCAAGGAACACTTCACCTCTTCGGACCCGCCCCAAAAGACGTTCGGGGCCCACTCAATTTTGGGCTCAAAGTTAGCCCAAAATAAGCTTTATAAAAACACCATTTTTCTAACAGAAGTTACACCACCACCATCTCCTCTGCCTCTCTCTCTACCGTCGCTACCACTACCACTACTGCCGCTGCCACTTCACTACCAAATCTAGCAGCATAGTCGTTGTCAAAGTAAACAACGGCCACTACTTCGCCATCAAAGTCAACACCTCCACCTTGTAAACCAACACCAAAGGCTACACTCTCTCCAACCGTGACTTCATTTGCAAAATCACCAAAATCCTTTCCTTCGCCTTCGCCACCATAACCACCACCTCTGAGCCCCTCTTCGAACTCTTCGACTAACTCCAAACCTTAACCGTAACCCTCTTCGAAGTCTTTGAAATCCTCAAATCCCCCACCCTCGCCCTCAATTTTTTTCTTATTTGCCGTGTTTCTATCTCCAAATTCGGTCATAACTCCTTTCAATTGGGGCTAGACAATAGTGATTATTCAATTGGAGCCAGGTTGGCTGGGTTCAACTTGGGTTGGGTTGGGCTAGGCTGCGATGGTGGTGGCATAGTTGTTGCAGCGATGGTAAGGCCAGCGGCTACAGCAATCGTGATTAGAACGGTGGATGAGAGGAGATTAATAGAAGATAGAACAAGGAAAAAAAAAAGGGGGAAAAGGAAAAGGAAAAAAATAGAAGGGTATTAAGCTCATTTTAAATTTTTCGTTAACAATGTTAAGAGTTGGACTTTAGTTGAGAACTACAAAAGGGTAAGTGGCTATTTTCAAATGATATGGGGTAAAGTGTAAATGGCCTAAACTACAGGGGATAAAGTAAATTTTGCCCCCCCTCCCCCCCTTTTTTTTTGTGTTGGAGTTTCATCTTTCTCACATACAAGTGAGGTATATTTTTTGTACGAAATAAACTCGGTTGTGTTTGGATCGTGAGTGCGGTAAGAAAATAAAAATAAAAATATGATTGTAATTTCTCAAAATCTTATTTGGATAAATAATAAATTAAAGAGAATGTGTGTTATTTTATTTTATTTATCTGGATAATTTAGATATTATAAATTATTTGTAAAGAACAATTTTGATTTCTCACCAATTTCACCATTTTTTATGAGAAATAAAATTTGAGTTCTAAACCATTTTTCTTTCTTGCTCACCATTGATTATTTCCTTAATCTTGGCAAACAAGTAATGGGTGATATTTTTCTCTTTATTTTATTTTCTTTTCTCATCAAACCCTAATTACAACTGCATGCTCATTGCAGTATTATAAATTATTATTTTTGGTTAGTAAAAGATAAATCTATTGAATGTGACAATTATTAAATGAGGTGGACATTCTCAAAAGAAAAAAATGACACCATTCATACCAAATAACTATACTCTGTAACGCCCCAAAAAATATTCCAACATAATTTAGGTACATCAACCAACCCCTATTAAAGAACAATAGCAATCCTCCAACCTTTACATCATTAATCAATAAGGTTTGTACACAATAGTCCCACATGCGAATTATACATTCAATAATATCAAATACATGAATCTATAGCATGTAGAACATCAGATCCAATAAATAAATAAACTACCCTTAAGGGCTTACATATTCCAAGGTTTAAGCCCGGTTACACAAAAATGGTCTCACGAACCCATATATTTATAGCCCTTGGCTAGCAAAATGAACCACAACAAAATAAGAGTCATTTACTCTTCACAAAATATGTCCACGCCCTTAGCTTGGCTTGATCACCACATCTTTTCCTGCACCAGAATCCCATAGGGGTGAGCTTAAAACCCAGTAGAGAATTCTTAACAAAGTATATACATTTATGAAAGATTCTCAATATGAAATGCACATGCCATGCTATGCCTTTAAAAAAAAGATTACATTTACATCTTTTAAAAACCACCATGCTCAATAATAACTTGAAAGCTCAAAAATTCAGAAATTTACAATTTAATTCAATGGGGTAGTAAATACGACTCTGGTAATCCCTAGGTTGGTGTCTGCAAGTAGGCTTAGCTAGCACTACCAAACCCCACTTTACTAGTTGCTAACCGGAAGGGAAGTGGTACCTCCTCCGCGCATGTTTTCGGCCTTTCACCCCGGACACTCAGGCCAACTTAATCAATTCCATCTACACCCCTTATTCGGACTTACCAACATATTTACCCCAAAACATTTCAATAATTCTCATTTCAAAATATTCTTTTTTCAATGTAAACGTGTTCAAACTCAATTCAAACTGTATACTAATTGATTGAATGAGCATGTAATGCAATAATCATCAATGCCTCATAACATTTCTCTATTTTTAAGTATCTCAACAATAATACCATAATAACCACATTTTCCATTTTCCTCCCTTCAATGTTATTTCACAAAATTAACCACATGTTCAATTAAATATATCAACACATAGCAACATTTTCTCATCTTGTACAATTCTCAACGATTTAGTCATTTCAAGACTATATGCAATGTCTTGAACATCAACTTCCAAAATCACAATTCTCATACTTCATGGAACTCAACATTTATGTAAACATAGAGAAGACTTTTCTAAAAACAAAAAAAAAGGCTTTCATTTATTTTGACACCTAAGGAAAATGTGGCCATTTCATTCATGAATTTCCAATATCATTTAAAAACCCCCAAATTTTTTAGGTTTTCTCACCACAACCTCACATCTCCGAAACATTTGAATAAAATCACACCCAAAGCATCTTTCTTCTATCAATAGCAATTTAAACACCTTCATGTGATTATTTAAAAGAAAAGAGATAATCCACTTTCCAAAAATCACTCATCTTCTTGAATCAATAACAAGATTTTAAGCTATTAAAGGGGATTTCGAAAATCAACAAGATCTTGCAAATATATATATATATATATGACTCAAAGAAAAATCTCTACCTCAAGTTTTGCTGAAGAGATGAGATGAAGCCCTAAAATCAAAGGTGTAGAAATTCGATCTCCACCGCACAAAGTGAAGTCCTTGCTTTGTTCTCCAAAACTTGTGAAAGAGGATGGATCAAAGCCCAATGGATTGCAAGAAATCAGGGGTTTTTGGTATTTGGTGGAGGTTTTTAGAGAGAAGGAGGAGCAAAATGATTTTTAGAGTGAGAAGGAAATGTTTTAAAAGTGATATACACAACCCAAAAGAAGGAAGAAAAACAAAGTTTTTGGACTCAGCCCATCTCGCACGTGCGGCACTTGCCCTCGCACGTGTGGAGTGTGCTTTTGGCACGTGCGAACCTCACCCGCGTACGTGCGGCTCTCCCACTCCGCACCACTTCCCGCACTTGCATATTATGTAGTGTGCAGCCCAGAATTCCCTTGGTTTCCACACATGTGGCCTCACTTCCCGCACGTGTGGCCCTAGTCATCCATTCCAGAATTTCCTCGGCTTAATTCCAGACACTCTGGGCTCAACCATGCACTCTCCGAAACAAGTGAAACTCAATGCCAAAATAAACAAGGACATGAATTTTGAGAAAAACCTCCGAACACAACAAACCCAAAGAAAACAATGAGTGAAGAGACGCATAACGTAACCGGTTATCACAACCTCCCCACCATAGGAAATTTCATCCCCAAAATTTAAATAAACTACCCAAACAAGGGTTTCAAACGATCACAACCACGTTATTATATTTTCAAATCACAACATTAATTCTCAACTCAAATTCATCATTAACATCATGGTTACCACACTAGCAACGACCATCCAAGATAAACATATGCATGGATTTTTCCAACAATAATAGTAACAACCCATAACAACTTCACGTTTTAAAACAACAATGCACACGACAACATGCGATTAACAATTTTGATACGTTTTTTCCTCTAATAGGGAAATAATACTGAGGAAACAACTTAAACATTTTCAAACAAATCCGGATACTTGGAGCGGACTTCCGCCTCTCACTCCCACGTCGCTTTCTCAATCCCATGGTGTCTCCACAACACTTTCACCAATGGTATAGTTCTGCGCCGTAGCACTTGCTTCCGGGTATCTAATATCTGAATTGGTCGCTCTTTGTAAGAGGCATCCTCATCTACCTCTAGATCAGCCCAATCAAGCACATGAGAAGGGTCGGGTTTATACTTTCTAAGCATGGATACATGAAACACATTGTGAACCCCCGAAAGTTGTGGCGGTAAAGCCAACCAATACGCCACTTCCCTAATTCTCTCCAATATCTCAAAAGGTCCAATCAATCTCGGAGACAATTTACCATTCTTACCAAATCTCATCAAACCCCTCCTAGGTGAGACCTTAAGGAATACATGATCACCCACTTCAAAAGACAAAGGTTGTCTCCTCTTATCGACAAAACTTTTAAATCGGCTTTGGGCCGTAGCTAACATCTTCCGAATGAGAGCAATTTTTTTCAGTTGTCTCCCTAACAACTTTTGGGCCCAACAACGATGCATCACCCACCTCGGCCCAACAAACCGGTGATCTACAAGGTCGGCCATACAAGGCCTCAAACGGTGCCATCTCGATGTTAGCTTGGTAACTATTGTTATAGGCGAACTCAATCAACGGTAAGTGCCTCCCCCAAGACCCCTTGAAGTCAAGGACGCAAGCTCTAAGCATGTTCTCCAAAATCTTAATGGTACGCTCCGACTGCCCATCGGTTTGAGGATGATAAACGATACTAAAGGTCAACCTAGTTCCCAACCCCTCTTGAAGGCTTTGCCATAACCGGGCAGTAAAACGAGAATCTCTATCCGAGACGATGGTCGCAGGAATCCCATGAAGTCGAACTATCTCTCTAATGTACAACTCTGCCAAGTGTTCAATTGAGTCACAGGTGCGCATAGGAATGAAATGCTTAGACTTAGTCAACCTATCCATAATCACCCAAACGGCATCATTGCTTTGCGGTGTTCTAGGAAGCCCGACTACAAAATCCATGGTAACGTGCTCCCATTTCCACTCGGCTATCGGTAAGGGTTGTAAAAAACCCGCTGGTCTCTGATGTTCGGCCTTCACTTGTTAACAAGTAAGGCACTTCGATACAAATAAAGCGACATCTTACTTCATGCCCCTCCACCAAAACTGACGACTAAGATCATGATACATCTTGGTGCCTCCCGGATGTACCGCAAGGTGTGAGTGATGGAACTCCCAAAGTACTTCCTCTCTACAAGATTCTGGTACAAACAAACGGTCTAGATAACGTACACTTTAATCCAAGTTAATGTTCAAACCTTTCTCTTCCTTCTCATTGAAGATTCTATTCCGAATCAAATCCACTTTACGGTCCCCTTGTTCTACCTCAATGACTATACTAATCAAGATAGATTGAGCACTCAAGGTAAACAAGGTTGCACTCTTACAAGACTCACCCAAGTGCAAATCAAACTCGCCAATATCACCCAGCATAACCCATTCTCGAATGGCCACACTTGCCAAACTACCCACAGATTTTCGACTCAAGGTATTGGCCACCACATTGGCCTTTCCCAGATGATAGTGTAACTCGAAGTCATAATCCTGCATAAATTCCATCCATCTCCGTTGGCGTAAATTTAAGTCTTTTTGGAATCGCCGTACAAATAATGTCTCTAAATTTTCAAAGAAAAAATTACCACCATTAATTCCAAGTTATGGGTAGGGTAGTTTTTCTCATGAGTTTTCAATTGCCGTGAACTATAGGCCACAACCTTTCTCTCTTGCATCAAGACACAACCAAGCCCATCCCGAGATGCATCACCATAAACGGTGTAACCCAAACCTCTTTCCGGAATTATCAAGACCGGTGTAGTAGTCAATCTAGTCTTAAGTTGTTGAAATGACCTTTCACAAGCCTTACTCCACACAAACTTGACACCCTTTCTAGTCAACCTAGTCAAAGGTGCGGCTAGTCTAGAGAAGTCCCTCACAAAACGTCGATAATACCCCGCTAATCCCAAGAAACTCCGGATCTCAAAAACATTTTTGGGTTGTCCCCAATCCTGTATCGCATCTATCTTCGAGGAATCTAGAGTTACCCTTTCCCTCGACACCACATGACCTAAAAATTTCACCTTAGTGAGCCAAAACTCGCATTTCTCAAAATTGGCATACAACTGGTGCTCCCTAAGCAAATCAAGCACTACCCGCAAGTGAGCCTTGTGTTCCTCCTTGGAGGTTGAGTAAATTAAGATGTCGTCCGCAAAGACGACCACAAAACGATCCAAGTATTCTTGAAAAATTCGGTTCATCAAATCTATAAAGGAAGGTGGTGCATTTGTCAACCCAAAAGACATTACAATGAATTCATAGTGGCCATGACATGTACGAAAGGCCGTTTTCTGGATGTCCTCCTCTCGGACTCTCAACTGATGGTACCCCAACCTCAAGTCTATCTTCGAAAAGAAACAAGGCCCTCTAAGTTGGTCAAACAAGTCATCTATTCTGGGTAATGGATACTTGTTTTTGACAGTAACCCGATTCAACTTACAGTAATCAATACACAACCACAACGACCCATCTTTTTTCTTCGCAAAGAGAGCTGGCGCCCCCCAAGGTGATGTACTAGGGAGAATGAAACCTTTATCTAAAAGCTCTTGAAGTTGAATCTTCAACTCATGTAATTCGGCGGGTGCAAATCTATACAGCGCCATGGAAATCGGTACCGTGCCTGGCACTAAGTCAATGGTGAACTCGATCTCCCAGTAAGGTGGCAAACTAGTAAGATCCTCGAGAAATATGTCCGGGTATTCACAAACTACCCTTGGCAACCCAACATGGGTCCCGTCACTCTCACTATCCAAGAAAGTAGTAAGGAGGCCACTAAGCTCGTTTCTACTATGAAGGTAAAAAACTGGAGACAAGACCCTATCAACACGGTCTCCCAGAAAATAAAAGCAATCCCCACCCGAAGTGCACACCATAAGTCTCTAACGATAACAATCAATCACAGCTCGGTATGAAGATAACCAATCCATGCCTAGAATAACATCGAAACTCGACATGCCTAGTAACACAAAAGCAAATGGGAGTTGACGCCCGGCAACCTCTATCTCACAACCACGACGCCCTCGGTCTAAATCAACTGTACCCCCAACTGGTGACTCAACTTTGAGCGGATACACTAACTGTGCCACCTCTAACCCCAATGCAGACGCGAATGCAGTAGATATGAATAAATGAGACGCACCTATATCTATCAATACATTAGCCAAAGAATTGCACATAACAAAAATACCTCTCACAACTGAGGACCCTGGCAATTGTTCTGGCGTGGTAACAACATACACGCATCTCTGTGGCCTCTAATCAACCTACTCATCTCTCGGAGCATAAGCTTGCTGAACTGACTAAGCCGAAACAGCTCCTTGATTAGCTTGCAAAGTTTGGATTGAGTGAGCTTGCTGGTGGCTCTGAGTCTGTCTCGACCTTGATGTGCTAGATGCACCTCCCAACTGGGGGTAAGCTCTCTTCATGTGCCCCGGCTGACCACACTGATAGCAAGTAAGTCCCTGCCCCCTACTCTGAGACTAACTCTAGGATTAGTTAGGTGGTGGTGGTGGTGGCAACATTTGTTGTCCTCCTCCCTTCTGAGGACATGCAAAGGCCTTGTGACCTGGTTGGCCACACTTAAAACATGAAAAACCACTTGGTGAACTCTTCCCCGATCCCGCACTAGGCAAGAGAAAGGTGGATCTAGATTGCTGTGGTTGGGACTGGGATAAAAAAGTGTTTTTGATTTTCTTATTGGGTCTATAGTCCCCCTGTGACCCTTGATCCCTCGACCTCGAACCGCAAATTCTCTCATCTTCGGCCTCCACGGTGATCTCTACATGTGCCGCCACCTCCACTAGACGGTTGTGGTGGATGTGGTTTGGAAATACTCTTCGAATCCTGGAAGACGCCAATGATCCTCTGCTAGTCACCTGCAAAAATACAAACTCCGGTCGGGGGTGCCGGAATTAGCACTCCGACGGACAAGTCAGTTCCCCTCCAGAAAGCTTGCTTACTAAGTTTTTAGAAGTGTTTTCTTACATACCTTTATTAGTCTGAAGCTCTTATATTTATAGTCATTTTTCAGCCTCGGGACCTGGGTCTACTTTTCCTTCTGTTTGTGTACTCTTCCATTTATCCTAACACGCTTCTTCCGGTATATTCGGCCCAAATATCCTACTCGGCATCTCGGCAGAGCAGAAGGGAGCCGTTCAACACCCGGCTCCCTGTGCGCATTAGGCTTCGGCCACTTAGTTACTCGGCCCCCACAATTGCCCCCCAAGCATCTTGTTAACGGCAGTTGAACGAGGTGCTTGGCTCTGATTTTCAAATTCTACATACTGAAGTTCTTGGGGCTTCGACTTATTACGCGGTTGTTTAATTACTCCCCCTTGAATCGTCGCCTCGGTATAAATCTTGGCGTCCTTGCCATTCGGCCTTTATTACGCTCGGCGATCTTACGTAAGACGACAAGCATTTCCTCGGGGCAAAGGACACAGATCATCGATTGATCACTATGCTTTCGGCTCTGGAAAACGAGTCGATGACGTTATGGTCGTTGTCCGTGTGGTAACCGAATTGGCGAGGAGGATCGCGTCGATCCTATTCCTAGACGTGAGGCGAACCAGTCGCGAATGTCCTTTTCGATATTGAACATTTGTATCGCTTTACCCTATTTTCTTGACCCTCACGGCTTATCTTATGCAGGAACGAGTTGAAAAAGTCCTAGCTTCAACCGACGACGTCGTTCTTTTCGGACATCGAATTGCTCTTAATTATTTCGCCGTCGCGGCTTTTATAAGGGTAGGGGCTCACGCTCGCTTTGCTACGAGCCTACGATATCGACCTTTTAAATTGCGGAAAATATTCCGATTCCGAAGGGAAGATTTTCGCCGTCGATTTTTGTCCGACTTCAAAAATTTGAGGCGGATAGGATTTGAAGGGTACGATTTGGAGAATACGGAGGTAGCCGAAATCGCCAGATCGATCACTCGAGGTCGAATCGAGGAGGTATTGATTCGACGATTCTCCGCTTTGCGCGAGGACCATCCATCGACGACGCTCTTCAACGAACAGATAACCCTTCCGCCTCAGATTCTGTTGACATGGCTGGGTTAAGCCTGGCAAAGCTTGCTAAGAAGGCGAATGCGGAGAGGTTGGCCGCAAGGAGAGTAGCGGAGGGCGTTTCAACCGAACCGCCCACTGCTGAATCTCAGCGTTCGCTCCTAGTTACTGAATCGAAATCCTTGCAAATTGCTGGGGAAGTGGCAGCGAGTAAGGGTGCTGAATCCACGCTGGTCGGGGAAGCCGTTCAGGAAGTTGAGGGAACGTCGGAGAAACGCTCTAGGGATCATGAGGTCGGTTCAGAAGATCAGCACGGCAAACGTCCTCGAATGGTGGGATCAGGTGAGGTCGTGCCCTTTGTGATCCGACCGATGGTGAGAAATGTGCCGGTTCCATCGGATGCCTCGGCACTTAATGACCTAGAGGTCGCGTTCGGCGTGGCAACGTCTTTGTCCTTACCGTCTGATACGGAGGCTTTCCGGCTCGAACCAGATCCGAATGCGACAATGTTGGCCGCGCAGTCGGCCCTTTTGGTGTGTTCTGATTTTCCTTCATTCAAACGTTGTTCGCGTTATGCTTGTTTTGATTCGTTCTTTTGCAGGCCGTTGGTAGGATAGCCGATGTGGGCCGCCGCCATCTCGACGTCAAGGAGATTAGTCGCTATAGAGCAAAGCGAGGGCCGAGGAAAAGGGCCGAGGACGAGTTTTAAGAGCGAATCGAAGCTTTCGCAGAGGTCATGTGGAGAAAGCTCGTGATGCGGATAGGTTGAGAGCGAGGCGATAAGAAGGCCGACGACTTGGAAGCTGCACTTTGCTTATCCAAAAAAGCCGTTGCTGGTCTAGAGGCCGAGTTGGCTGAGGTGAAAGCGGCGAAAGAGAGCGCCGAGTCAAAATTTTTCGAAGCCGAAAGAGATTTGGGCTCGCCGAGTCTGTTGAACAGGTAACCCGGTTTGAGAATCGGGGATTCAAACATGGTTGGCGTAAGGCCCTTTCTGCAGCTGGCGTTTCGCTGAATGTGCCAATACCGTATGAGCAAGTGGACATCGATCCATTGGAGACTGATTCGGAGGATTGATGTTTATGATACAGTATTCTCTGTCGTGTGGTTTTCGGTATTTTGTGTTTATGATACAGCAATGGACGATACCTTTTGTAATTATAAGATGTTAGCAATTTACGCGCAATGTGATGATGTTTCCGTAGTTTTATGGTATTTATTTTTGTAATTTATACAATGTTAAACGAATAGTTCACGCCGAGGGTGGCCGAGGCATCATTAGGTATTAGGCGAATAGATTAATAATCCGCTTGCGTTGGGCGTGCTCGGCGTTAAAAGCGAATAGTTCACGCCGAGGGTCGGCCGAGGCATCATTAGGTATTAGCCGAATAGATTAATAAATCCGCTTGCGTTGGCTAGGCGCGTTAAAAGCCGAATAGTTCACGCCGAGGGTGCCGAGGCATCATTAGGTATTAGGCGAATAGATTAATAACCGCTTGCGTTGGGCTGCTCGGCGTTAAAAGCCGAATAGTTCACGCCGAGGGGCCGAGGCATCATTAGGTATTAGGCGAATAGATTAATAACCGCCCTTGCGTTGTTGCTCGAGCGTTAAAAGCCGAATAGTTCACGCTCGAGGGCTGGCCGAGGCATCATTAGGTATTAGGCCGAATAGATTAATAAATCTGCCCTTGCGTTGGACTGTGCTCGAGCGTTAAAAGCCGAATAGTTCACGCTCGAGGGCTGGCCGAGGCATCATTAGGTATTAGGCCGAATAGATTAATAAATCTGCCCTTGCGTTGGACTGTGCTCGAGCGTTAAAAGCCGAATAGTTCACGCTCGAGGGCTGGCCGAGGCATCATTAGGTATTAGGCCGAATAGATTAATAAATCTGCCCTTGCGTTGGACTGCTCGAGCGTGTCGATACATTTTATTCTAATGTTTAGGCACTTATCACAATATTTTGCATCACGTGGCGTAATCGTTCAGAAATGCCCCAAAGCGCGATGCCGTCACAAAGTGTCATGCACCTAAGGGGGCTCGGAGTCCGGACTCATTCTGGCCGAGGTTTCATGCACCAGAGGGGCTCCGAATCCGGAGACTTATTCTGGCCAATCGTGACATCCACGAAGGGCGCTCCGAATCCGGAGACTTGTTCGGCCCTGAGGTTTCATGCACCAAAGGGGCTCCGAATTCGGAGACTTATTCTGGCCAATCGTGACATCCACGAAGGGCGCTCCGAATCCGGAGACTTGTTCGGCCCTGAGGTTTCATGCACCAAAGGGGCTCCGAATCCGGAGACTTATTCTGGCCAATCGTGACATCCACGAAGGGCGCTCCGAATCCGGAGACTTGTTCGGCCCTGAGGTTTCATGCACCAAAGGGGCTCCGAATCCGGAGACTTATTCTGGCCAATCGTGACATCCACGGAGGGCGCTCCGAATCCGGAGACTTGTTCGCCCCGAGGTTTCATGCACCAAAGGGGCTCGAATCCGAGACTTATTCTCGCCAATCGTGACATCCACGGCGGGCGCTCGAATCCGGAGACTTGTTCGCCCGAGGTTTCATGCACCAAAGGGGCCCGATTCGGAGACTTATTACGCCAATCGTGACATCCACGGCGGGCTCCCAATCCGGAGGCTTGTTCGACCTCGAGGTTTCATGCACCAAAGGGGCTCGAATCCGGAGACTTGTTCGCCCCGAGGTTTCATGCACCAAAGGGGCTCGAATCCGAGACTTATTACGCCAATCGTGACATCCACGGCGGGCGCCCGAATCCAGAGACTTGTTCGCCCCGAGGTTTCATGCACCAAAGGGCTCAACCGAGACTTATTACGCCAATCGTGACATCCACGAAGGGCGCCCAATCCGGAGACTTGTTCGCCCCGAGGTTTCATGCACCAAAGGGCTCGAATCCGGAGACTTATTCTCGCCAATCGTGACATCCACGCGGGCGCTCGAATCCGGAGACTTGTTCGCCCGAGGTTTCATGCACCAAAGGGGCTCAATCCGGAGACTTATTGCCAATCGTGACATCCACGGCGGGCGCTCGAATCCGGAGACTTGTTCGCCTTGAGGTTTCATGCACCAAAGGGCTCAGTCGGAGACTTATTCTCGCCAATCGTGACATCCACGAAGGCGCTCGAATCCGGAGGCTTGTTCGACCTGAGGTTTCATGCACCAAAGGGCTCGAATCCGGAGACTTATTCTCGCCAATCGTGACATCCACGGCGGCGCCCGAATCCGGAGACTTGTTCGCCCCGAGGTTTCATGCACCAAAGGGCTCGAATCCGAGACTTATTCTCGCCAATCGTGACATCCACGAAGGCGCTCGAATCCGGAGACTTGTTCGCCCGAGGTTTCATGCACCAAAGGGGCTCGAATCCGAGACTTATTCGCCAATCGTGACATCCACGGCGGGCGCTCGAATCCGGAGACTTGTTCGCCCCGAGGTTTCATGCACCAAAGGGCTCGACCGGAGACTTATTCTGGCCAATCGTGACATCCACGAAGGGCGCTCCGAATCCGGAGGCTTGTTCGACCCTGAGGTTTCATGCACCAAAGGGGCTCCGAATCCGGAGACTTGTTCGGCCCTGAGGTTTCATGCACCAAAGGGGCTCCGAATCCGGAGACTTATTCTGGCCAATCGTGACATCCACGAAGGGCGCTCCGAATCCGGAGACTTGTTCGGCCCTGAGGTTTCATGCACCAAAGGGGCTCCGAATTCGGAGACTTATTCTGGCCAATCGTGACATCCACGAAGGGCGCTCCGAATCCGGAGACTTGTTCGGCCCTGAGGTTTCATGCACCAAAGGGGCTCCGAATCCGGAGACTTGTTCGGCCCTGAGGTTTCATGCACCAAAGGGGCTCCGAATCCGGAGACTTGTTCGGCCCTAAGGTTTTATGCACCAAAGGGGCTCCGAATCCGGAGACTTGTTCGGCCCTGAGGTTTCATGCACCAAAGGGGCTCCGAATTCGGAGACTTGTTGGACTTTGAAATGTTGAGCTTAAACATGTGAAAACGCGAGATCTTGGATTTACGAGGATATTGTGTACAAATATCAAGCCCACAGGTCGGGTCATTGATAAAATTTTCGTAGATGTGTTGAATTCCACGGCCGTGGCAGGTTTCTCCCTGACATGTCTGACAACCGATATGCCCCTGTTCCTGCAACGGAATCTATTTGATAGGGGCCGTCCCAGTTCGGACCAAGCTTTCCATCGGTCGGCCTCCGATCGGCGGTGCACCTTCTTGAGACCGTTCTCACGGATTGTAGCGTCGCGGTGGACTCGCCGATTGTATGACTTGGCGAAGCTGGCGATAGCGAGCCATGGATGCCAAGGCACGATCTCTTCGTTCTTCAATCGATCCAGTCCAAAGCAAGCATCATGTCATTTCGACCCGTGTCGAAGGCTTGCGATCCGAGGGTTGGTAGGCCGATCTCGGGGTAAGATTGCACGGGTTCCGGCACAAGGCAAGCGGTGTTTCACAGGTGGATCGTCTTGGTGTTGTTAGATGGACACATAGTACACTTGGCAACTCTTCGACCCACTTGCCCTTGGCACTTTCCAAATTTTTTGATGCCGTCCAAG
This sequence comes from Camellia lanceoleosa, assembly GCA_025200525.1. Lineage (NCBI taxonomy): Eukaryota > Viridiplantae > Streptophyta > Magnoliopsida > Ericales > Theaceae > Camellia > Camellia lanceoleosa. The sequence goes on along the minus strand of CM045766.1, from coordinate 104,935,707 downwards.
ATGGACTTGTTCAAGCTTCACCGACCGCTACTTTGGGGAGTAAGCCAGAGAAAAGTAAGGTAATATCAGATTTGCCGATAGCTCTCGGACACGCCATACCAAACCGAGTGCCATTATCCGAGATCAATGCTCTTGGAATGCCGAATCGTAATGATGTTCCTCCACACAAAACGCTTAATGTCATCTCAGTATATGGGTTAGAGCCTCTGCTCGACCCACTTTGTGAAATAATCTGCTACGATTAGAAATCGCTTGTTCCTCGGGCCCCGGCAAGGGCCCTACAATATCAAGTCCCCATCGAGCAAGCGCCAGGCTAGTGATTGAATTCAAAGCTTCTGCCGGCTGATGGGTTAGTGGGGAAAACCTTTGGCATTGTTCGCATTTCTTGACATAATTTTGTGCGTCGGCTCTCATAGTCGGCCAGTAATATCCCTGTGTTATGGCCCGATGGGCAAGGGAGCGCCCCCCTGAGTGTGCGCCACAGCTGCCTTCATGTATCTCAGTGAGCAGCTCCTCTACTCTGTCCGGTGCACGACCTCGGTATGGGCGAGAGAGGATTTTTGTAAAGTCCCCTTGTGGATCAAGGTAGTATCGCAGAGCCTTGTTTCGCAGACTTGTGTGCTTTTTTATCCTCTGGGAGTTGCTCAAAGAAAGGAATGCAAAGAATGGGGTCCTTCCAACTTGGAGCGGACTCTATGATATTGATGTGGGTCTCCCGAGGGCCGACATTTGGTTCGGGGACGGCCCACCGATGGTACGCTTGAGTTCGGAGTTGATGGCGGAGGCCAAGCAAGCCAGCATCCGCGTGTATTTTGATCGCGTGTTATTTGGTTTAGTTCGTGATGGTCGAATTTCGCCAAAGAACGAAGTTAGCCGTTTATATAGGCCGCCATACGCTCATCTCTTGCGATATTCCCTTTTCACCGGTTGATTACCAACTTTGAGTCACAAAACACCAATCGCCGCCGCCGAGAACATGTCGTTCCGCAATCCGCTTAAAAGGGCTTCATATTCGCCTCGTTATTTGATGCTTCGGCCGAGCTTGACGGCTCGTTCAATGATCGCCGTCGGGGACATAATTACGACGCTCGCGCCGCTTCGTTGGTTAGACGATCCATCGCATATAATTGCGGATGTCCCCAACGTAGACTCTCAATCTGGTTTTGACCGAACTTGCCTTTGGTCGGAGGTCCCAGTGCTTGAGGTCGGCAAGTCCTCCTGTGAATTCGCCACAAAGTCGGCAAGCACCGCCTTGATTGCGATTTTGGGCAAAACCGAATGTCATATTGGCCGAAGTTCGAGAGCCCATTTTACACGCCCGATGCTACGCATTCCGAGTAATCTTGATCGAAGAAATCATAGCACCTTGATCTTGTGTGCTTGGAAGTAGTGCATCGGTTTTCTTCTTTGCCATGACCGTGGCTAGGACGAGTTTTTCTAGCGGTAGGTAGCGTGTTCGGCCCACCATCGCCTTGCTCACATAGTATCTTGTCGCTTGCCCTTCCTCCTCTTTTTAACAATACGGCTGTCAATACGGCCGAGTATAAAATAAGGATCACCGGTGCGGGTGTTGTTAGAAGCGGTCTTGTCGGAGGTATGTCTTGAGGTTAAAAGGCGCCTCGCATTCGACGGACCATTAAAGCTACGCTCGGCGCAATGTCCGAAAGAATTATGCGCAACGATCCGTGGATCGATGATGAACTGTTGAGTCACGGCCATTCCCATCACTTTTGGACTTCTTTGATCGAGCGGGGAACCGAGTTCCAAAATTGCTGTGACTTGCCTCGGGTTGGCCGATTCCTCGATGGTTGTGATGTAGCCCAGAATTTGCGAGCCGATTCGAATGCACATTTGGAAGCATTGACTTCATTCTGCACTTCATGTAGGGTGTTGAATGTCCTTTCCATATCGGCTATATGGTTTTGTTCTTCTTTAGATTTGACCACCATGTCGCCGATGTATACTTCCATAGTGCGTCCGAGTTGTTCTTTGAACATCGTGGTGACGATCTTTGGTAAGTCGCCCTGCATTCTTTAGTCCAAAAGGCATAACCTCAGTAGCGAGGGTTCCTCTTGGAGTGAGGAATGCGCTTTGTCTGATCATCTGGATGCATGGCGATCGATGGTAGCCTCTATAGGCGTCGAGGAAACTCATGCGGCGGTGACGTCGCGTCGCATCGACGAGTTGGTCAATTCTAGGCAAGGAAAGCAATCTTTGGGGCAAGCTTTGTTCAGATCCGTGAAATCGACACACACTCGCCAGTGCCATTCTTCTTTTCACCACCAGCGTGTTGGAGAGCCACGTGGGATAGGTGACTTCTCCGATTGCCGGCGTCAAGCAATTTGTCAACTTCTCGACAACGGCGGCAGGTTCTGCCGAGGATCGCCGCCTTCTGAATGACCGCTTGCACCGAGGGTCGACATTGAGGTGATCCGCGAGACCTGGGTCTATTCGGCATTTCATACGGGTCCACGCAAAGACGTCGAGGTTGCCGAGTAAGAAAGTGATCGATTCGCTTGTCGGCTGGCTTAGGAGGCGCCGGTCATAAAAAACTTTCCGCTCCCATCGATGTCGACTCGGTCTAAACCTTCGTGGCCTTTTCGTTTGGTTGGCGCCAACGTCCAGACTTCGACCGGGTACCTCGACGGAGTTTACTTGCGCCTTCTGCCGCCCTGGCGGCGAGAAGGTAACATGCTTAGGCAGTATCACCGGAGCCACGGATCGCTCAACGCCATGCTCGCTGGGGAAACGAGTACCGGTGGTAGGTACTTGGGACGGCTGCAGGTATGTAACCACGATCGCCCCATGATGAGATTGTATGGCGATGGTAGCGACAACCAAGAATTCGCGACCACCGTTCTCGAGCGGTATGAAGCCGATTTTTCCCAACGGTACTCGGGTTGGCGTTGAAGCCGAATAGTGGTGGAGCCGAGTTAGATCTGAATCGTTGAACCCGAGTTTGACGAAGGTTCGATAGTACATAATCTCTGAAGTACTTCCCTGATCGATAAGGACGCGTTCTACGATAAACCTATGTACGCGTAGCGTAACAACCAGAGGATCTACGTGAGGGAGTGTGACACCGCTCAAATCAGAGTCGTCGAAGGTGATGCTTGCCGCTTCTTGGAGCCCGGGACGCTTTGCTGGTGTGGGGCGCTTTTGAGGGCTTGGAACTGATTGGACCGTGTACCGGGGCCAGCGGCAGGCTGTATATCATATGGACGGTATCAAGCGGCATCCCTTTTGGTCAACATGCGCCTCCTGTCACTCCCTCAACGTAGTCCTTGGAGGCGCGGCGGCCGCCGGTATTGCGCTGTTGGTCGCGAGGTCGTCGAGGACCCGCTTTTGGGGATCGCATGAACCTTGAGTCTTACTGGTGGGACTTTGTTTTCTAAGGCGGTCGCGGAAAGGCGTTCGTTCTCGCCGATGATCCTGTCCAAACTCGTTTGGTGCGTCGCTTGTTCTATGGTCGCTTGCATCGTCTCGTGTTAGAATCGTTGGTGAGCTAGAGTGGGGCATGTCCGCTACGACGGTTGCTTCGAGTGTAAATACCGGGCGACATCGTCTCTTCGTCGGTCTCGCTTGGCTATCGGGATCTTTAGTCACGTCTTTCATGGATATATTTGAGTATTCCCACGACGGCGCCAATTGTGGTGGATGTGGTTTGGAAATACTCTTGAATCTGGAAGACGCCAATGATCCTCTCGCTAGTCACCGCAAAAATACAAACTCCTCGGGGTGCGGAATTAGCACTCCGACGACAAGTCGATTCCTCCGTAAAGCTTGCTTACTAAGTTTTTAGAAGTGTTTTCTTACATACCTTTATTAGTCCGAAGCTCTTATATTTATAGTCATTTTTCACCTCGGGACACAGGTCTACTTTTCCTTCGTTTGTGTACTCTTCCATTTATCCTAACACGCTTCTTCAGGTATATTCGCCCAAATATCCTACTCGCATCTCGGCAGAAGCGAAGAGCCGTTCAACACGGCTCCCTGTCGCATTAAACCCGGCCCACTTAGTTACTCGGCCCCCACAACGGTCATAATTCCGAATCATGTTCCCAGCAACCTTGAACAGAATCTTGGTTCTCAATTTCTTCTCAAACTCAATGCAACCGTACTCTTCCATTGCCACTAACTCCGATGCAAACCGGGACAAACTAGAGGAGGCCGCCTCAAACTCATCCATAAACATATTGAGTTTCTTGAGGTCTTGAAATTCTTCTCAACCTCTCCGTAGCAGTGGGAGGTAGGTACTTGTCTTGGAAAGCCACCACAAATGCTTCCCATGTTGGTTCTATTCGACCCTTGGCGTATTTCCACCATTGGCCTGTATCTCCTTTGAGATACTAACTCGCTATCCTCAATGTGAAGCATCTCAAATGTCTTCACTATCTGTTTGAGCCACTCATCCGCTTTCTTAGGCTTGGGGCCACCAAGGAACTTATCCGACTTGACTCGCAAAAACTTTCTAGTGAGAAAGCTTGCCCTCGTCTCTACGGCGTTCTCTCTAGCTTGGTTCTCTGCCTTTAGTATGTTCATCGACTCCCTCAAGGCCCCTACCATTTCTCAGGCTACGGCCCTTATTGCGGCTTGACCCGCTTGCCTTAGAATTTCCACTTGTCCCACTTGCTTGGCCATATTAGCTTGGCATGCTTGTCCGGCCATATTGGCTATCGAACCCCTCCTCTTGCACCGGAATCTCATGGACCGGTACTTCACACACACCCCGGCGAGCCCAACCACGTCTCCCACCTCTACCATCACGGGCTTGACCCCTTCTCGACATCCTAATTAACGGACAAGGTAAACAATTTAGCACATAATCTTAATGTGCTCGCGACTTCTCTCCCACGCTTGCCCACAACAATTCTATATATTTTCTACCATACAAACAATTCAATTCCACTCCACATAAGCACTTAGTTACATAAGCACATATGGATTATCCTTTTGGGTTGAAATTCGTCCCATGAAAAATCAAGAATTCTTAATAGAATAAGTATTGATCAAGTACCCTTCTAATAAGATCTCAAGGAATTTAATTGGCGCAAATGACATCCCAAAAGTCCAATTCCATACCCATTTAGTCATGTAAGCATGTTATCACATAGCCACAAAATACAAAACATCTCCTACTCATGCGAAATGAACCCATTGTGGTATAATGACTACTCCTCGCGAGCCCCAAGTATTCAAACCCGGTAGCTCTGATACCAAGTTGTAATGCCCCAAAAATATTCCAACATAATTTAGGTACATCAACCAACCCTCATTAAAGAACAATAGCAATCCTCCAACCTTTACATCATTAATCAATAGGGTTTGTACAAAATAGTCCCACATGCGAATTATACATTCAATGATATTAAATACATGAATCTATAGCATGTAAAACATCAGATCCAATAAATAAATAAACTACCCTTAAGGGCTTACATATTCCAAGGCTTAAGCCCGGTTACACAAAAATGGTCTTACGAGCCCATACATTTATAGCCCTTGGCTAGCAAAATAAACCACAACAAAATAAGAGTTATTTACTCTTCATATAATATGTCCACGCCCTTAGCTCGACGGATCACCACATTTTTTCCTGCACCAGAATCCCATATGAGTGAGCTTAAAGCCCAGTAGAGAATTCTAAACAAAGTATATACATTTATGCAAGATTCTCAATATGAAATGCACATGCCATGCTATGCCTTTAGAGAGAAACATGGGCATGTATTTATAATAATAGATATACATGTAACTACAAATCAATCCACATAAAAAACCATAGGAGTAGGCTTCATTTATTTATCAGCTAAATGAAACAAACATCAATAGTTGATACGTAATTATGTAGAGACATAAATATACCATATTACCAACTACTGATATAACTAAATCAATCTATAATTGCTAAAGCTATAGGGTAACATAATTTGAAACTATTCCATTCATGCAAATGGTAGTGAACTTTTTATCAAGCTTCAATTCAATGTGGATGAACACTTTGTGTGCAGAGAGTATTAAAATAGTTGTGCTAGTTAGTTTATTACAATTTCTAAAACAATTGTTTGGTAACAGATTAATGTGCGTGTGTTTGTGTATTAGGTTTGGGGGAATTAAGAAAAGTTGCAAAACCTAGGGCATCAGCATAGATAATAGGGGTATTTCAAAAATTTGATAAACTAAATTGGAAGTCAAACATGAACTAATGCATATATATATATGTATGTATGTATGTATAAACATGTGTGTGTGTGTGTGTGTGTGTGTGTGAGAGAGAGAGAGAGATGAGTAAAGAGTAAAGAGTAAAGAAAGAAAGACATACGAGATGTTGAGGTGGCGAAAGAGGAGGCCGAGAATGGCGAGGGAGGAGAGGAGGACAAGAAAGACGTCAGAGAGGAGGGTGAGTATGCTTGAATTCTTGTATGCGCAGTGGTAGTACACCAGACTCTCGCATATCATCTCTATCACCGCCTTCCCTCCTTCTTCTCCTCCTTTGACACTGTTGTTGCTCTTGCACTCCGAAGCCCTTTCCATTCACACAGTAGCCTCGTTCTTTGCTTGCCGCCGCCTCGCTCGCCGCCGCTTTCCGCCTGCCGCCACCGCCGTCGAGAGAGAGAGAGAGAGAGAGAGAGAGAGAGAGAGATGGGTAAGAAGAGATTAGGGATTTTTGGTTTTGGATCCCGGGGGGGCTTGTGATTGGGGATTTTTTGTTTGGGGTTGGAGGGGCGGAACAGAGCGAGAATGGGAAAAAAAAGAGGGGGGAAACAGAGCGGGAATGAAAAAAAAAAAAAAAAAACAAAACAAAAAAAATCTTTTTTTTTTGGGGTCACAAATGAAATTTAAATAACAAAACAACGCCGTTTAACTTTTTTTTTTTTTTTTTTTTTTTTGCGACCAGGGTTGCCGTCGCCAAAAAACTTTATTTTTTGTTAAAATAAATTTTTTTTTGTAGTTAATGATTTTTTTTTAAAAAAAATTCATTTTTTTAGTTACTAAGATTGAAAATTTATTTGTTTCATTTTTATTTTAATGAAAAAAAATATTATTATTTTTTATTTGGTAGAAGTAGGGGTAATATTTTAATGAAAAATATTTTCCACTAAAATAAAAGTTAATTTTCTGTAGTCAATGAAAAATATTTTTCTACGGCTCATTTTTTTTGCTTACTAAAAGTCATGAACTAATTTTTTGTAGTAAAGGAGAGAGAGCGGTAGTAGTGGTGAAGGTGGTGGATAAGAGATAATGGTGGTGGTGGTGGTGATGGCGAAGGAGATTAGTAGTGAAGTTGTGGTAGTGGTAGAGTAGATAGAGTGGCAGGGGTGAAGGAGAGGTAATTGTAATAGTAACGGCAGTAGTGGTAGTGGAGTGGTGACGATGGTAGTAGTAATGGTAGTCGTAGAGGTGAAGCGGCGACAATGGTAGTAGTGGTGGTGGTAGAGGAGATGGGTGGTGAGAGAGAGAGAGATGGGTGGTGAGAGAGAGAGAGAGAGAGAGAGAGAGAGAGAGAGAAACATAGACAGAGTGATGAGCGAGAGAGAGAGAGAGAGAGAGACAAAGTGGTCGCTAAAAAGTGTCTTTTCTTGTAGTGGATCGATAAATCGAGAGGGAGCTCAATAAATAGAGAAGACGGGAGAGAGAGAGAGAGAGAGAGGAGAGAGAGAGAGAGAGAGAGACAAAAAGAGAAAGAGATAGAGAGTGAAAGACAGAAAAAGAGACAGAGAGAGAAGAGAAATGAACGAGAGAGACACAAAGAGAGAGAGAGATAGAGAGAGAGAAAGAGATGATGAGAGAGACATAGAGAGAAGATATATGAATGAGAGAGAAATAGAGAGAAGAGATAAGGAGAGAGATAAGTGAGAGAGATAGAGAAAGATGAGAAATATAGAGAAAAGAGAGATGAACGAGAGAGATAAAGAGAAGAGAGATGGGCGAAAAAGATAGAGACAGAGAGACAAAAGAAATGAGAGAATAGAAAGATGAGTAAAAGACACACAGAGAGAGACATACAGACAGAGAAGAGTGATGAGTGAGAGAGAGAAAGAGAAGAGAGAGAGAAAGATAAAAAAAATTGGTGAAAAGATATAGACAAAGAGAGAGAGAGAGAGAGAGAGATAGATGCATGTAAAAGAGTGATGAGTGAAAGAGAGAAAGAGAGAGACAGAGACATAAAGAGAGAGAGAGATGCATGAATGCAGCAGAGAAGAGTGATAAGTGAGAGAGAGAGAGAGAGAGAGACAAAGAGAAGAGAGACAGAGACACATATAGAAAGAGAGAGACAGACAGACAGAGAAGAGTGATGAGTGAGAGAGAGACATAGACAGAGACAAAGAGATAGAAAGATGAAAAAATTGGTGAAAAGAGAAATGTTCAAAAGAGTAAGACGACGTCGTTTTTTTTTTTTTTTTTTTGTGACAGAAAAATACTGTTGCATTTATTTAAACCATTTTGTGACTACATATATATGAAGCCGTCTCAAAGCCACAATATATATATATATATATATTTTTTTTTTACTCTTTTTTTGGGTATAACGGTACCTATTACAATCGCAAAAAACTCTTTTTTTTTGCAACTGCAATTGGTACCGTCGCAAAAACTCTATTTTTTTGTGACAGCAATCTCTGCATCGCAAATACTCTTTTTTTTTTTTTTTTTGCGACAGCAATTTCTGCCATCACAAATACTCTCCTTTTTCGTGACAGCATTTTATGCCGTCGCAAATACTATATTTTTTGCGACGGCAAGTTGTGCTATCTCAAAAAGGCACATTTTTTGCGATGGCAAGTTATGTTGTCTCAAAAAGTTCTGCCTTTTAAGCCCACTTTTCTTCACTATACATGGTTTTCCTAGGTAGCACTCCTAAAATTTTTGCAATATTCGATTACTGAGATCGACCCCTTTATGATTTTTTTTTTTTTTTTTTTTTTTTTTAAATACCAGTAGTTATAAAGAGTTGGTGATTTCGGAGTACTTTTTTCTTTCCTTTTCTTGGGCCTTCATATTTATGAATATGACCCAAATCCATTTTCAGGCTCATTTATATAGGCCTGTTTGGTGTAGCTTAAAAGCTGCTTATTTCGGCTTTCAGCTTAATTTAAGTTATTTTGATGTGTTTGGTTTAACTTATAGCTTATAACTTTTTGAAAGTCAGAAATCATTTTATTCTTTGAGTGGGGCAGGAGATGCTTAATTTATAAGTCAGAAATCAGCTTATGTTCATAGTTATAAGGTATAAGCTGTTTAGGCATAAACTATAAATACTTTCCCACAGCTCTACCAAACAGGGCCTATATAATATATAGGGTAAATTATAATTTGCCCTCATTATATTTGGTCAATTTTTTACTTTGACTCTTAAAATTTATTTTTTTTCTCATTTTGGTCCCTTCATGTTTGAAGTTTTTCGTAGTTTACTTTTAAAGCTATCTTCTGTTAAAAATTAGATAGAAAATAATACATTAACAATCACATGATATAAAAATATTTTATATATAATTCACACATCTGACATAAACTCAAACATTAATATAATAATATATATTATTTATGTTATGGGACAATTATCATGTATTTTTTGTTTAACTTTGAACATAAGTTAACTTTAAAAATAAACTGAAAAAACTTGAAATATAAAAGGTCAAAATGAAAAAAATCAAACTTTAAGGATCAAGTTAAGAAAGTAATTAGATATAACAAAGAAAAAATATAATTTAACCTAATATATATGAAAATTTTCAACAAACCACCACTATGGGCACTTCTCTCTCTATATCTTCACCGGATGTTGCTGAGTCCACTCTTTTAAAATGTCTAAAAATTTATCGAAAAAGTTATTGGTGAGTAGTAAGCATACATTACTATTTAATCGTACATTGTTATTTAAGACCTTCAATACCCTTAACGATGACAAATATTTATTGAATAATTTTTATATTTTAACAAAATTTTTAGTTGATATGACTTATGATTGAGAGTCCAAATTAAGAAAAATATTTTAGAACTCTAAAAGAAATATTCTAAAGTAATATTAAATTATCTCCTTTTTTTTTTTTTTGTGTTTCTTTGGTTTTTATTTTTATTTTTATTATTTTTTTTATTTTTTTAGATACATTGGCAACTTACTAGGACTGCTTTTAGAGCAGTTCTATTAGAGTTAACTATCAGTTCTGTCAAATTAAAGACTATTTTAAAAAGATGGTTAAAACTTATTTTTTAAACTTTTTTTAACTTATTTGTAAAAAAAGAAAATAAATTAAAAAATAAGAAATGACTTTTAATTCATTTCTCAAAATAATTCTAAATTTACAAAACATTTTCCGCGGATGAAAACCTGAGTTCAGGGTCAGTCTTCCTTCCTACAAGGAATGTCTAGTGACTGACCACGTGCATAAACAACAGACAAATTATGGTCGGCTGTAAAACTGACGTCATTTATCAATTGATTTATGACGCAATAGATCTTCTTCTTAATACATTTAAAAAATATATTTTTAATATAAATTCTTGATAGATAAATTCTTATGGGTAAGTAGAGAAACAAAAGAATCAGTTGCCCATCTTAAAATCAAAAGAAAAAGAATCAGTTGAATTCTTGTTGGCACCATGAATAAATAAATTATTATTATTATTGATAAATTATAGAACATATGATATTCTTCCACTCATTTAGAAATTATGAAAAGTTATAAATCATTAAACACATGTAAAAAGATAATGGAAAATGTGAAGGTTAAAGGAAGATATGGAAACATAAAGATAAAGTGAAAGATCATGGAATGTGAAGTATGAGAAATAGAAGAATGTGGTAGTTATTAGGTAATTTTTTCCTACAAATGTTTGTCTATAAATAGTTATTCATGGCTACATTAGGGAGGATCCATAATTCAAATAAAAGACAATTGATTTATATTTTTCTTGTCATTTATATTTTATGTACTTAATTTTTTACACTTTATTTTATGCACTCATTTTCGCAGCATAGGAGTAGAGGCAAATTTTCTACACTTTATTTCATACACTTCATTTTCAAAAACATAAGAGTAGAAGATAAATTAATAGTTAGTTTGATTGTTCACTCAATCACCCATATTATTCACTCAATCATCTTTTTCCGTCTCTCTCATTCTTCTTTTAATTTTTCTTTTCTCTACATTTGGCAATTTTGAATCCCTTTCCATTAAGGTAAAAGAACCGTCAACATAATAGCTTGATAATTGACTTGAATATAATCTGTAAAGATTTTTCAATCATTGTTGGTATGCTCGCATTTATGGTATTTTCTTTCGTAGGAAAAATAGGCCAACAATTATTATTTTGCGACTATCATTTTAAAAAATCTTATATAATAAAATATTTATAAATATTTTGAGACAAATTATTAGAATTTAGTGATGTAGGATCAACGACAATAAAAAAAGAATAATTACTGGAAGGAGACATCATCAACTGTTATAATTTCAAGTTAATTAGTTAAAGAAGTATATCACAAAAGATTTTAAAATGATGCTCTTTCTGTCTCAAAATAATAGTCACTTTTAGATAATTTAATCTTTTTTTAGTAATACAATTATTATACTTTAAAAATATTAATTTGTTAAAATTATCTTTTGATAGTACTTTTTTTAAGAATATCAATTGTTATAATTATACTTTTTGTGTTATTAATGAATTTAATAGAAAGACAAAATAAGAAATTCATATTATTTTAGTTTTTAATTTTTGAAAAGAAACTAATATTTTGGGATAATGAAAAATAAAACAAGTGATTAATATTTTGAGAAGAAATGAGTATAAAATTTAAAATTAAAAGTTAAAACTGAAATAATTAAAATTATTTGAATTAAAATGACATAAGAAATAAAATGTAATGATTATTAATATACTTTATTTTAAAATTTATTAGCGAGATTTATTTTTTTATTTTTTAAATTCATTTATATATAATTTTATGTATAATCGTTTAGTGTTTCTAGAAGCATTTTGTGTAGGGTAAGGCTGAGGGAGTATCACGTTTGTATTAAATTTCAAGGCTAATGATGACTAACTAATTTATGACCAAATCATTTCATCTAGAAGAAACGGGCCTCAGGACTTTTCAAAATACTTTGACACTGTGGTTGAATTTATAGATTTGAATAAATATTTGAAAAAAATAAAATAAAGAAAAATAGATTAAATATAAAAAATATAATTATATTTAGTGGTAGAGTCAAAAATTCAAGATAGAGGGTGTACTTATTCCTGACATCATTAAAAAGAAAAAAAAAATTCACACTAAATAACAAGGAGATATTATTAAATTTATACGTTTTTTTTTTTTTTTGTCCATTATATATTGAGATTCAATATCACAATTCTATGAGAATTACATCAATATAGCTTAAAAATCCACCATTCGCAGCACAACTAAATTTATGATTAACAAATTCAACATTATCAACTCAATAAAAAAAACCCTACAATAAAATAAAAACAATCAACTAAACAAATTCTATAATAAGAAAGAAATGTTCAATGAATTCAAACTTAACATTAACTTTCCAATTTAAAGTATAAAAGAATGACAATATATATATAATAGAGTACTTTTAAAAGTTATAAAATATAAAAGAATTTTACATAATTTAAGAAGGGATACTATTATAATTTTATAAAGGACAAATAAGATAAAAACTTCATATATAAAGGAAATAGTATAGATTTAAAAAATTCAGGGGGGGGGGCACGTGACCCTCCTAGTCTCAATGTGGCTTCACTTCTGATTACATTTATTTACATTTCACACATTTTTTTTTTCTTTCCAAATTCTTGTCAAAATCGATGAACCAAATATATTTGATAATTTTTTGAATTTGACTTAGCTAAGTTAAGGGGAAGCCTATAGTGTGCAACCCCCTTAGGATGCATATCATATATACTCTATTAGAAATTGACGTAATTTTCTCACAAAATTTCCTAATATTAATTACAAAATTTGTAATCTCGTGATAAATTGGCGTAACAAAATATTCAAAAATTTGTGCTTAATGTTATAAAAGTATGTGATTTGGTTATAATATTTTTTATCACACCAATTTGTGGCCTAGTTATACATTTTATTGTTGATATTATAAAATTTTGTAATAAAATTATACTAATTTATAATAAGGTGCATATAGTATGCACCCCTAAAAGGTGCACACCATAGAGTTTTCCATAAGTTAAATGTGGATAGATTAATGCTTGGGAGCACTAATGAGGTGACTCCCCCTTGATGTGATGGTTGTCTCTTTTGTTTTGTTTTGTTTTGTTTTTTTTTTTTAAACATTTTCCAGCTCATTAGAGCTTTTAGTGATTTGTGTTTTAGTGGTCTCAATCACTTCTGATGTGGATAATATAATAGCCTTTTGTTCTAATTTTTTTTTTACTTTTAATATTATGACCAAGAACTCTAAACTAGCGTATTCAAGAAGTTATTTAATGGTCTTGGGATATGATTACATGGTATTCAAGAGTGTAATATGATTGACGGAGGAATGAGTTCATAATTTTGTGTTGGATTATGAGGAAATAATAAGAGTATTTTGTTTGGTGATTAGTGAGGGGACATTACCAGATGGCATCCCTCGACCATCAAATATATATATATATTATTATTCGATGTTTATTTGACTATTTTTTAAATAAAAGTTACTTTTTAATTAAATAAATAAAAAAAATAAAAGGAGAATTTCAAATTAATTTATAAGTTAAAAAATAAAAAGGGAATTTCAAATCGGTATAAGTTAAAAAATAATTACAAATTAGTGGTAAACTTTATCAATATTAATAATTAAAATTATAAATTTTTTCATATATATATATATATAAATAATAATTTTCTGCAATTACCATTGACATGTAATGTTCTAAAAATAAATAAGTTATTTTATTTTACTAAATAAATAAGTTTTTCATAAAAAATTATTATTTTGAGAATCTAAAAAAATTATGCAAACATGATTTTACTCTCTGGATAATTAGTTATATTAAACAAGGCTCTACACCGTCGTGGTAATACGAAAATTTTACACAAAAATCAAATGTCGAAAAGGCTCACATTTTCTTTTGGGTCCAAAACAACATATTATTTTCTTAACAATTACCAGATACGTAAACTTTTTTATATTACAAACAAGCTAAAAAATAAAAAAATAAAATAAAACTACAAAAGTAATCATCAAACCCCAACTTATAAAAACATGCAATTACTTGGAAAGCAAGTGTATTGTTTAGAGAAAATTGGTGAAAATCTATAACAAAAGAGGCGTAAGATATTATATTCAAGATAAAATCTTATTTGTTGATAAGGAAATGTCAAAAAACATGCAATTACTTGCAAAGTAGTTGTATTGTTTAGAGAAAATTGGTGAAAGTCCATCCCAAAAGAGATATAAGGCATGGCATTGAAGACAAAATCTTATTTGGTAATAAGAAAGAGCTGAAAAAAGTTGTCGACACTAGAAAAATAGTCGGAATAGTCTTTGATGGCGATGACAGGAGGCTGACGGTAGTAGGTGGTAATAGTAAGATAGATAAATATGTAATATTCAACATATAGATTATTGAATAAGTGATATGTATCACATTTTAATAGATAATTAATTAAATAATTTCAACAGATAAATTGATTTTAATATAAAATTATTTTTTTGAATAAATTGTATCGTTTTAATAAAATTAAAAAAAAACTAAAATTTAACCTCTTTTTTTTTTGTTACAGGGAAATCCTCTCACTCTCCCGCAGGTCCAAGGCAGCGCCCCGAGGAGATCACCAGGGTGTCCTGTTGTTCGTTCCGAGTCCCGTAGGTCCAAGGCAGCGCCCCGAGGAAATCACCAGGGTGTCCTGTTGTTCGTTCCGAGCCAGAGACTATAACCTGGAAGCTTGTCCCGACCTCACAAGGCAAGTTTCGGTAAGTCAGGACTCGCACAGCGAGGGATGTCAACCTCCTAACCAACTGTGCTACGCCCAGGAGATTGGCCCAGAAGGGATTCGAACTCAGGACCTAGAGGCTTAAGCCCCAGGCCCTTACCAAATTGCCACCCACCTCTGGGTTAAAATTTAACCTTTAATAACCTAAAAAATTTAGAAATAAATTTATGACTTGAATGCGCTCTACCCCAAATATTTTTATGCGTCATAAAAGTCAAATACGTGAACCTTTACCCCAAAAAAAAAAAAAAAAAAAGAAGTAACCATAATGACACTGATAATAATTCTGAACACACCCGTGCGGGTTACCCCAAATATTTTTATGCGTCATAAAAGTCAAATACGTGAACCTTTACCAAAAAAAAAAAAGTAACCATAATGACACTGATAATAATTCTGAACACACCCGTGCGGGTTGTCCTAAATCAGTCAACAAAGGGATAAAGAGCGGCCCGACATGTCTCTGGTTCGTTCCAACTAGTAATAATTAATAGTTTGAAAAAACAAATCTTAACTCAATTAGTTAAACTAATCATGTTTGTGTACGGTTTGAAAATTGGTAACAAAAAGCAAAAAATTTGGGTCAATAATCAAAGTCGATTAGCTCATTAAATATTATTTTATATTAAATATGTATGTATAAGACATTTTATACTATTTAATAATCTAAATAAAACATTTATCATATTACTTAAAGAAAAATGTTTGGGAGCACTAATTAGTGCTCCCACTAATTAGGTGGCAGTGGGTCCCGTCAGTAATGATGTGATGTTTTGATCTTAGAGTTGTATTTTTTTTTTTTTTTTTACTTTTTTAATACATTAGTGCTATTAGTGGTGGTATTTTTAGTGGAATGAATCATTGTTGTTACTTAAATAAATAATAAATAAGTTGAGTTCTACAAGTTGAATTTATCTTAACTTGAACTTAACTCATTTGAATGAGCTTAAAAGTCTAGTCCAGGCTCGATATGTAATGAAATGAGCTGAGCCATCCCAAACTCGCAAATATATTTATTTGCAACTCTGTCATTGATAATTGTATCTTCTAGTGTTTCAAGAGTATACTTTCCACGGAAATAAAAAAAAAAAAGTTCGTGTTTTCTTCGAAATTTCCAAACCATTCATTAAGGTCCATTGAGTAGATCATTCATAAATAAATAAATAAATAAAATAATAATAATAATAATAATAATAAAATTGATCAAACATTGTTATCCACATGATTGGATTATATTTTTCTTTAAAAAAAAATTAACACCAAGTTTGATTTATGGAATAAATTGTCCATTATTTTTTAGACAAAACTAATTCGATCATATTATTACAAATATCCAATTAATTTGATTTTTCAAACTGTTTAAATGAAAGGGTTTGAATCATTATAATGAAACGAGGGTGAATTTCACCGATAAGGATATTAACTTGTGTTGTCTCATTTGACACAACAAACAATTCATATTTATTATATTATATTCAGTACAATAATACGATATACGATATTACACTTCAAAATTATCATTTTACCACAAATGATACAGAGATTTTGATCCAAATGACCATTTGAGGAAGCCCAGGGGCATAAGATGTGAATATGATTCTTCTTTTGTCTTGCTATAAGCATATGTTTTTCCTTTCAATTGTCATTTGATTCCATCATGACCATTGACCATGACCACATACAACCTTTTGATGTCAGATATCCTATGATTATTATTATTCATGGTCTGTCAAAATAATTTGGATATAATTTTCATGAGATTGTTGATTGTAAACAGAATCAGTCCATACCACACCACAACTAATCTGCAATTTCACTTTATTCTTTTCCGTCCACAGCTCAGAAGGTGACATCCTTTTGAATTAGGAAAAGGGGTCACACTCACCCCACTACTAAAAAGCTCTTTTTTAAGCGGCAGAAAGTCATTAAGAATAAGAACATTCTTAAGACAAAACGCGTTTTGACGCAGCGTTTACGGCAACTCAAGGGTCGAAATTGGTGGGTCATAAATGTTTTTGAGTCGCAATCTGCCCGGCATAAAGTTTTTATTTTTTGTGACTGACATCGTGCCGACTCAAAAAGTGGTTCAATGTTTTAAGAAATTTAACCCATAATTTTCTTATAGGCGCCTCCCCTCTCAAGTTTCGAACCAACAACCATTTGGAAGCTTTGACCGGACCCAAACTCGTCACTCTAAATCCACTTCGCCACTCTACCTCTTTCCGTTATTAATTGACATATTTATTATTTATAGTATATACACTCAATTTTAATATAAAAGTATATCTATAAATATATATACATATAATTATAATTTTATTATTATGATATTCGAAAAAATTATCTTGATATACAAATAAATAAAGCAGAATGTGCTTAATTACATGTATCGTACAAATTAAATTTATTTTTTTATTTTTATTTTTATTTTTTATCGATCTGATTGATGTCTTAATATTAATTTATATTTAATTTTTTATTTAACATTAAATTATTTATTATCATTAAATTATTTATTTAACATTAAATTATTTAATTTAAATTTTTTATGCCTATATTAAATTATTTATTTAACATTAAATTATTTTTTATTTAATCTTTTATTTATTTAACATTAAATTATTTTTTATTTAATCTTTTATTTATTTAACATTAAATTTTTTATGCCTATATTAAATTATTTATTTAACATTAAATTATTTTTTATGTCTTAATATTAAATTATTTATTTAACATTAAATTATTTTTTATTTAACATTAAATTATTTAATTTAAATTTTTTATGCCTATATACACTATTTTCTTCTTAATCCAATCACAACATATTTATATCTTTTAAATAAATTTTGTATAATTCTATTTCTACATATTTTTATTATCCAAATAAAAATAAAAATAAAAATAAAATAAAATAAAATAATTAGAATCACTTTTAGTTTTATATTACTAATTCTCTTTTAATTTAACTATTATTTTTAATATCGAAATGAGTATTAAATATAATCAAGTAAATATATATATCTTGGTTATAAAATATATTTTTTGCTACTGATCTGCATTTATTAATAAAGATGTAATTTTTATCGGCACAAATTTGCCGACTCAAAAAGTATATACCGACGCAAAAAGTCTATCTTTTGAGTCGGTAAATACTACCGACTCAAATAATGCTATCAAATATTAGTTTTTTGTGTCGGCCAACGGTGCCGACTCAAAAGGTATGGTATTTGCGTCGGTAACTCTGTGCCGTCTCAAAAAGACTACCTTTTGCGACGGTAAAATTTGCCGACTCAAAAAAACCGACTCAAAAGGCCTTGTTTTTAGTAGTGCCCCATAATTGAACGCCAATAGTTCTTCTAAAACATATATATATATATATATATATTCGTTACGAAAACATGAGTTATGAAACATAAAATATAAATGAATGCATTAGATCTTACGAAATTTATTAGTGGGACCAATTTTTGAAAATTTATGTATATTTTATGTTTAATTTTGTAATTAACTTGTGTTCTTAAACTTGGGAAATTTTATAAAGGATTGGATTATCTCAAATTGATCATCTAATTTGAGAAAGCGTTTGGACTCAGTGAGTTCATTTGAGGCTCACTTTGGTAATTCAAACCATTTACTTTTTAATACTTGTTGAATATAATAATCATGTAAAAAATTAAGATGATCAGATATCGATAATTATGGATTTATTTGGTTTGTCTCTTGAGAGACAATTTTTGAGAAAAAATTTCAAAAATTTATTTGGCTGAAATTTACACCCCCCCCCCCCCAAAAAAATAAAAATAAAAATAAAAAATCCAAAATCACTTTTGTCTCTACTATATATCAATCAATTATTTTTTCTCTCTCATCTCTTTTTCTCTCATATTCTATACATCAATTAATTACTTTTTCTCTCACACCCCACTCCAAAAAATTAAGGTTTTGGAAATAAAAATTTAAGGACAAAATATTTTTGTTGCCAAAAGCGTTATTATTTTATTTTTAGTAACAAAATTAGATATTTTGTGATGAATTACTAACCTTTTGGGATTAGAAGTTGTCTAAAAAAATAAATCTTTTCAGGATCAAGATATTTTGTCTCTAAAAATGAATTTATTAGCGACATTTTCAAAATTTTATCTTTAAAAGCTCATTTCTTTACTTTTTGGAATGATTTTTTAACGACTGTCCTTGTGATAACTGAAATTAGTTCCTAAATTTTTTGTGCAACAAAATTTATATTTTTAGAGACAAAAAAATCTTGGCCTTTAAATCTCTTATATCTTGTAGTGCCCATCTATTCAACTATAAGGAAAAAAAAAAAAAATTTCAAAACTACAAAATTATTTTCAAAACATACCACTAAACAAAATTTTAAATTTTATAAACTCTTTCCAAAAAATTATTTTTTAAAATTATTTCACAAATACAAACCCAACATGCCTACATTTTTCTCTTGGTTAATTATTATATTAGACATTGCCCCTTCCACTAGTCAACCATTAGTTGACTTCGTCAACAATACTATTTTATAAAAGAAAAATGCTTTAGAGCTCGAAATTTTGAGGCTCGATTAATACAAAATCAACAAGACGTTGTTTTGATTTTTTTTTCCCCTCTCTTTTATCTGTGAAACAGAGGAATGAAAAGAGAAGAGAAAGAAAGAGAGAAGAAGAAAGAGGAACAGAGAAGCGCCATCACCGGCCATCCTTTTGTGTATATACACATATCTGTATTGATCACTCTCTCTCTCTCTCTCTCATTTGTGGGTTTAATTTTTGGTTTGATTTTTAGGGTTGATTTGTATTAGTTTTGATTTGTGAGTTTGATTTTTAGGGTTGATTTGTATTGGTTTTGATTTTTAATGTTTTTTTTTTTTTTTTTTTTTTTTTTTTTTCCCTCTCCTCTCTCTTTTTTAGAGTGGTGTTGAATAATTATGGGACCTAGTAGTTTTTTTGTGATGATTGTTGGGTTGGGCCAGGTAATTTTTTTTGTGGTAATAGTAGGGATTATAAATATGTATTGGTGTATTGTTCAACTATAAGTATCAAGTTTCACGTAATCATTTTTATATTTATAATTAATTTTGAGTAAATTATAAATATATTTTTTGAGATTTGTTTAAAATATAATTTATCTCCTGTAATTTGAAAAATTATATCACGCTTCTTGAAGTTTCTAATTTTATAACAAATGGCCCACTTTATTAATAAATTATCAAGTCAATTAACAGTTTTTAATGATGTTAGAAATTTATTTAGATTAATAATTCAAGTAAATTTATCATCGTATAAGAGAACAACTATAAATTTTATATTTTTAGTTAATTTAGTTAAATAAAAAATTTTGACAAAAAGGTATTTATAATTTTTCAAATTATGAAAAGTAATTTATATTTTAAGCAAATATTAAGGTGTCGTTTGGTAACACTTACGTTTTCAATTTTCTACTTATATTTACAAAATTTAAAAAACTTAAATAAAAACTTGTTTGGTAAATTTTTGATTTATAAATCAGTGGTCTCAGTTTATAAATTTGTCCAAAAAATGTAAACTAAAAAAATGTGTTTTCATTTTGAGCGTTCAGTTTTTTTTTTTTTTTTAACCACCCAACACTAGACACCACCTGCCACCATTTTCCACCACCGTCTTCTGCCACCACCACCCACCCCCCCACCACCTGCCACTACCACTCACCACTACCACTCACCACTCACCACCACCATCCACCACCACTACCATCCACAGACCACCTCTACCACTGCTCACCACCCACCTCCCACCACCATCCACCACCCGCCACCAGCAGTCACCCACCACCACTAGCCACCTGCCACCACCACCCACCCACCACCACCCACCACCCCCTCGCCACCCACTTACCACCACCATCCACCACCACCGCCACCACCACCATCCATCCACTCGCTACCACCCGCCACCGTCACCTTCACCCACCAACCCACCACCACCACCCACTCGCTACCACCCACCACCCAGCACCGTCACCCACCCACCTGCCACCACCACCCGTCATCCGCCACTCACCTGCCACCACCACCCGCTATCCGCCACCCACCTACCACCACCACCCACCTCTACCACCCCCACCACTACCACTAACCCCCCCCCACCCACCACCGCCACCCGCCACCACCCATCACCACCCGCCCGCCACCACCACTACCACGTAAATTATGTTGCTTAAACATCTTTTGTTAATTAATTGAAGTCACACACTGTAGTTTCCGTGAAAAAATTATTTTCGTAATTATTGTTTAAAAATTTTTGGATTGGGCTGCCTTTTGGTTACTCATATGGATTGGAATGTATTGTTTGGACCTACAAGGTTTTGATCATTTAAATTGTTAATTTTGTCAAATTGTTTGCGTATATTATTTATTAAAAAAAAAATTAGATCGATTTAATAATGGTAACTTATTCAATTTATTGCATTTTATCACAAAAAAATAAATAGTGCATTTACACTTATCATTCATTTTTTAGGAAGCGAATATTATAAATTGAATATGTTGCTATTATCAGATCTATTTGATTTTTCTTTTTGTAAATGATATACAAAAAAAAAAAAAAAAAACCATTCAAATTATCAAAACTGAACCTACAATAAATCTTATGGACCCGGACACCACCCTCCGGTCTGGGGTGTAAAAATGACCCATGAACCGTCCAAAGCCCAACCCAAAAAATTTTGAACCGTGCGGAATGCCCAACCCGACACGTGGCGTAGCCCTCCAAACGACTCTCTATCTCCCAATGGTTAGAAAATTCCACAAACAGAAAATTCAAATGGTCGTTTGATCGCTTAACACATCCAGCTGTGTGTACCCCACAAAACTCAATAATTCCCTCCGGTGTGACCTGGATACAAAATCAAGACCACACCCCCACACATACACATTGATGTAGTAGTAGGTCTGTTAACTTTATTTATTTTATTACTGTGTCGATGTCAGATTGTGTATCTTGATTAATTTTAAAATTTTAAAATTAATAATTAAACAAATTTCTAAATAATTTTTTTGACTGATTTAAACTTAAGATCTTAATAATGTGTTTGGTTAGGAGATTTGAAAAATAATTTAAAAAAAAAAGTATAAAAAATTAAATAAAATATAAATATATTTTATTTATATTTCACACTTTTTTTTTTTTTTTTTCTTCTCAAATATTCCAAACAAATATAATGTAAATCTTATTCTCAAATCTTTATGGATCGACCAACCCGTAGTAAGTTTGTTAACTTAACTTTACAAACCCAGACACCCACACATGCACACACAAACGCTCGGATGGTTCATTAAAATTTGTGTTCGCAGGCAATCAAACCAAAGAAATGTAGAAAACATTATTCACTTGTTTGGTATAAATTCTGAATTAAGTTTTTTAAAAATTAAGGCTAAGTATGGAAAGATTAAATAAGTGTACTTTTTATCTTTTTTGACTAAAAAATTGAGGTTGAAAATATGGATGTTTGGGTTAACTTTTTGATTTTTTATGAAAAAATGTGTAATAAAAAATTGTGAAAATTGATTTTTAGAGAAAAATTTGAATTGGGAGTTGTGCAGCCGTAATTGTTGACTTTTGGTGAATAGTGTTAACTTTTTAACTTTTTGAGTAACTTTTTGGCTTTTTGGATTATTTGGGAGTACCCAAACAAAAATTTTTTGTTTTTCATATTTTTTTTATTTTTAATAAATATTTTTTAAATTTTAAGCAATTTTTTTTTACTTTTTAAAATGTATCTTACTTAGATGTATCTAAAAAATAAAATATTTGTGAAAAAATATTTTAAAAAGTTAATAAACACACAAAAATATAGAAAATATACTGAATTTTCGTATTTTTATTTTTATTTTTGGTATTTAGTAAATTTTTTTTTAAAAAATTCACAAAAATGATACTTTATAAGTGTATTTATGTTAGGAGTATTTAAAAATTAAAAAAAAATTAGTAAAAACAAAAAAATACAAAAAAATAAAAAAGTAAAATTTTTCAAAAAGTATTTTTAGAAAATCCACACCAAACAAAGTATAGTTTTCCGTCTATAACTATCCTCCTATATGTTGAGAAGCACAAGCACCACAACACAACAAATACACAATTCAGAGAGAGAGAGAGAGAGAGAGAGAGATGGAAGACAAGGGCAAGGGGAAGATTGGAGAAGGTTCTGGAGCTAAGAAAGGACCAACTACCGTGATTCTGGCACCAAAGACGACGGTGAAGGAGATGATGTTCACAACTGCAGTTTCCTTCATTAAGAACAACAATGATAAGAAGAAGGAAAAGAAGATAAGTCCTGTTGTTGGTCATGCTGCTGACTCTGCATGATCCAACAATTCCCCTTTATACTGTCATTGTGTGATATGTAAGAGATATCTAATGTCAGTATCAGTGTTTGGTTGGTTGGTTTATTTGTCTCTACTACCTTATGTATCTTTTTTTCTTATACATGATATAGATCAATGAAAATTCTAATGGTTTTCTAAATCATTCAGTTTGTATCTAAAGCAGTGGTGGTGATGGGTAATTAAGGTGGTGGTTAATGAGTTCATCAGTGGTACAATTACAAGGTGGTGTTACTCACCATGTGCCGAGCAAGCACCACCTTGTTCACTTATACCCGTCTCCATCACCATTTCTCTCTCACCAAGCCTAGTCGGAAAACTTACTCACGTCTTTGGTCCATTTTAGACTTGTCACACACGGTTTCACTAAGCCATCAAAATTTAATTAATATACTGCAAAAGTCCCTCCGCTCATTGGTAATTAGTCTTGAATTTGATATTTTAACAGTGTGTTGGAGAGTCTTCGGTCGTGTTGCATATGGCCCAATGTTAGACTTATCTCATATGGTCTTTATAACTCACTCAAATTTGATATTTTAGAGACTCTTTCAAATTATTAGACTGCTTGAGCTTGATTAATATATTTTAAAAACCCCTCAAAACTACCTGATTTCCCATAACTCTACTTACAAGAGGTGCGATAATTTCGTCCTATTTTGAATGAATCATAGTTATTAAATCACATGAAAACAAATTTCTATGCAATATGAGAATTTTGATTTTATTATTTAATTACTTGAAGTCGTACAGTCCAGTTACTGTTACGAAATTATGTTAATAAACTATGATGTCATTGTGAAAATTCATTGCTGATTAGGGACAGTCTACTGGATTTAATTCAGTCACCAATCTGACATATCTTATGATATGGGTATGTTGTAGGAGAGACTTGAATGTGCATTTTTAAAGGGTGCATATAATATATTCATAATAAAAATTACCAAATTTCATAATTTTTTTCACCACAAAAGTCTTTTAACTTTTCTAACAAAAATAAGAAAGTACCATAATTTTACCACTCGTAACTTTAGACTGCACATAATAAATTTACTATTCGTAACTTTACCACAACATGATATAATACTCCACAAACATTTATAATTTTAATCACCAAAAATCGTAACTTTCTCAACTGAAATTTATTTCCATTCCAATACCCTCTCAATGCCCATAAATCATTGTAATATTTCACCAACATCAACTATACCCATATATATATATATATATTTGTAGTCAATCACTTCTTTACTGATGCAACTGTACCTTTCATTTCACTATATATGTATGAATCCTTTTGGTTGATTTGATGAATGGAAGTGCCCTTTGCTTTTGATCTATGTTTTAGTTTCTGTATATATATTTTTTTTCATCAGCAAAGAAAAATTTCATTAAAAAACATGAAATTAAAGGTACAGAAAGATGATAGAAATCGAGAGAGATTCGAGATAGTACAAACTATCCCTACTACTGCTACTCGAAACTATCTAACCAACCCCTCGGCCTCACAATAATTAAGATAAAACAAAAAATAAAAAAGGGGTTAAGAAGAACTTAACACCAAACACCAAACCCAAACCCCAAACACACCAATCCAACCCCTGCAAACCCAAACAGGACAAACACCCAAACAGGACCTCCACCCATGCAAGACAAAACACCAAACAACAACCACTTCTAACAATAAAGAAACCCAACAACCCTCTAGAATAAATAAAACCCTTTCAAGCCAAACACACCACTACGACACCCAAAGACAAAAACCACCACTAACCAAACAACTCGAGACCCTTCTAGAGATTAAATACAATGCACCCCACTATCTCTCACTCTCTCTCCCTTACACCAGCTAAGATTTCTTTCTGATTTTGGCTCTGTTACTCATCTCCATCTCGATAAAATCCTTCAGGAAAATGTCTTCTCTACCACCAAAATCGATCTGCAATTTCTGGCCCATTTGTAAGGTTTCTTTTGCTTCAGCCAAAAAGAGTCTAAACTCCTCTTTCTCGCCTTCATCTTGCTGTTCCATTTCCTCATCATATTCCACCAGCTTGTTCAAGAAGCGCTTGTTGCAAACCCGAATTGTACTAGAAGAGATTGATGATTGCGATGGCTGCGAAGATCGGACAAGTTTGGCGTCCTTTGATTTTTTGTTGGAACCTTTGGCATATCTCCCTTTATTCAAGAATTTGTGGGGAAGCCCCAACTCAAGAAGTGATAGTTTCTTTCTTCTATTGGTGGATTTGTGAATCCTAACAGGACTGATTTTCTGCGGAAAAATAAGTGCTTGAGATGGGTTGAGGTGATTTGGGTATGAGGCATGATTAGGGCTAAGAGATTTTCTCACTTGGTTTTGGGACAACATAGGGTGGCTGGAAGAAGAGCACAGAGCATTGGATTCTGTGCGTTGATGTACATCTGGAAGCTCTGCCTCAAGCGTGTGAAGGTCGGTGCCGATTATGCTACGTGTGACATCAAAAGAATCCTTAACTTGGCTGAGAAGAGCTACGTCATCATCACCGTAATTCTCTCCGGGAGCTAAGCCTTTGATATCACCAGCCAAAACCGCACCCTGTAATTCATGGCCAAAATGGACTGAGACATCTTCACCAACGTTGATATGATCACCATCATCTTTTGGACCCTGTACATCATCGGTCTCTGCACTAAGGAAGCCTTCAACAGAAGTAGAATCATCCATACCTTCATCTACCTTAACAGCCGCTTTGGGGTAGTAAGATGAGCCTAAGATGTAAATCTTTTGAAATTCCATCTCTGAAACTCTGACATCATAAAGAAATTGACCGACTTTTAATTTGCAGAATCCATCAATTGAGTTTTTAAAATTTGTTTCCACAACAACTTTCCCTCTTTCTAGTTCCATGCGTGAACTAGTTTTGCTATCAACAGAAAAAACTCGGCCCCAGTTGCTGGAGATTTTGGTGAAAGTTGCGGAGTTCCAAGCATTCAGAGGAACCCCTTCAATGGCCAGCCAAACTCTCCTTGAAAGTGTAAACTCTCTACAATGCCACTCATATACTTCATCAAACCAAGTTTCTAACCACCACCTACTCCCTTGAAGCATCTCTTTCATATCTTCCATAGTATTAAATTGTAACAGAACCTTAACACCACCTAGTGGTTTGATTGTTACAAAATTGACCCCTTCAGTTCTCATTGCCTCATCGATCATAGGAATAATTTTGTAATCTCTGACTATACCAACCGCACAAGTCTTTACCCAAGAGTCATCAATCTCTTCTACATTAACGGTGAAAGAAGAACCCTCTGGGTTAACTTTGACTGACTGGTCTTCGGGGACTTGATTATGCCTCTAGATCTGGTCGCCTTCTGGGGAGAGAGGATTAGGCAAATGAGACTTTTTCTTTCTCCAAATCAATCTTTTCCCAGAAGGAATAGTTGCTCTTTTCACCACTAGTAAATGACCCCGCCACCATACCCTATTGAATAAGCGAACGGCTTCGTCGGCCTCCTCTTTCTTAAGGTATCTTACAAACCCAAACTTACTATTACTAAATCTGCGTCTCTTGAAAGGGATAAAAGCATCCACAATCGTTCCACATCTATTAAACACTCTTCTAAGCCACCAACTGTAAGTTTGCTCAGGAAGATTATCAATGAAGATGGAGAAACACTTGTGATTTGGCAGACTTTCCATTTGAGACACACCTTAAACTGTTTACAGCTTGTGCTTCAAATCCCAATCCAACTTCTTCACCCCATTACAAGAATTTACACATTTGGCGACCACTTTTGCCGACCAAAAAAATTTTGGTCACAAAAAAATGATATTTGGCGACCAAATATTAATTAGTCGCGAATGATCATTATTTTTGGCGACCAAATATTATTGGTCGCAGAAGGTTATATTTTGGCGACCAAAAAAAGAGTTAGTCACAGAAAGTGGTATGCTTTTGGCTACCAACTACAAATTTGGTTGCGGAAGGTGACATTTTTTTTGGCGACCAAAAATTTGGTCGCCAAAAACTTATTTTCAGCAACCAAAAAAATTTAGTCGCCAAATTAGCACTTTTAGCGACTAATATTTTAGTCGCTGTTGATTGAGATTTGGCAACTAAAAAATTTTGTCGGCGAAATGTAACGTTTCTGCGACTACTCTGGCATTTTGGTCGCCAAAAATTTGGGAGGAAAATTTGAAACGTGGGGCGGGAATTGAAATTTTTTATCTTTAGCAATCTGTTAGCTCACACATTTTCATTTTCTCCTCTCCCATCTCTCTTTGAAATAGGTGCGAGACAAGCGAACAAACAACACCGAACCACTCTCTCTCTCTCGTCTTTGCGTTCGATTCGAACCCTAGGCACATTGAATCAATCATTTGGAGTCTCTCTTGGATCTTCAATCAATGGCGTCTTGATCTGGTAATCAATATCTTGCTCTTTATTTCGTTCTTGATTTTTCACATGTTTGGTTGCTGAGAAATAATCATTCGGAGTCTCTCTCGGATCTTCAATCAATGGCGTCTTTATTTCTTTCTATATCATGTTTGATTTGTCACGATTTGAGATAATCTGAGTGTGCACTTATGAGTTTTTATCATCGCTTTGAATCGGAGGGATGCTAGGGAAATTTGAAATCGATCTCTCATTCCCCAAATTCGCTCATGACTTTAAAGGAGAGAACTTGTGGGTTTTGTGTTTGAGTTTATCATATATATGATAATGGTTTTTAGGATATAGAACTTGATTGGATTTTATAGTTTGTGCATTCAATTTACAGAGATATCTCACTCACTTAGATCTCGATCTCTCTTTCTCTTTCTCTCTCTGAAGCCATGTGATTAGGTGATTTGTGTATTCGATGTAGAAGCTGTCTATTGACTTCGCTTTCTCATCGATTCTCTTTTGGAAGACCACCAATTTTATCAATTTAATTAGCTTTGGAAAATAATCTGTAAGAATTTTGTCAATTCTCTCTCTCTCCATCATGCCTCAACTTACCTGAATTTTCTATTCTCCTCATTCATCTCTCTTTGATTTTGATTTTGATTTCTTGGGTTTTCATTCCCTTATTGAATGTGATTTTACTTCTATGATTGTTCGTTTTGTTTCAAGTTCATACACCTCTCGGATCTTTCTTGGATCTTTCTTTTCTAGGGTTTTGGGGATCTACCATGCATTGTGTGTGTGTAATTTTAAGGTTTTCTTTTTCAGAACCTATTGATTTCGGATGCCCCTATTTTCGGAGTTTCAAGAACCCATCTTTGCTTTCTAGGGTTTATGTGCGCTCTCTGTTTAGAGGGTTTTCTGAGCTTGTCTGAGCTTTTTATTGTGTACCCATTTGTTAAATTTAGAAGAAACATCAATCAATTTTGTTTGTGTTTTTTTGAAACCTCAGACTTGTAAAGCTACCTTTTTTCTTAGGGTTTTGCTTTGATTGAAAAAGAATAATCAATTCTGTGTTTTGTGGTCATTGTAGTTTGTGTCTGGGCTGCTAGGATTTGGAGATTTTCGTAGATGAAAAAGGATAAGTCCCCCAACCATGGTGGGGGTTTTCTGCCTCCGTTAGGACGGTATTCGGGTTTTTCTCCTCCGCAATAGCAGGTTAATCTGAAATCGAGCCTATGGCATCATCAACATTGCCTCCACTAGGACACAGGAGTAGTTCAAAGAACGGGTCATTTTGGTCATGGGATTCCTATGGATTCTAGCCATTTTAGTCATGATATTAGCGAATGCCCGATAACCCGCCAAAGAATTAGGGCCATCGGCGTGCCCATTCGGAAATTCTTACTCTTCTCGATGACATTAGCTTTGATAGTGATCTTGGTGTTGTGGGTGGTTTGGATGGACCTTCATTGTCGATGATGAAGAAAATTTGCTTTCTATGTACCTTGACATGGATAAATTTAATTCATCCTCAAAACATCTGCCTTCCAAGTTGGTGAGCCATCTTCTGCGGCGGTACGAACTCCAAAGAACTTCTCCTCGAGAATGTGGCCCCTTCTTTTAGTGAGAGGCCCAGAGTTAGACATCGGCATAGCTACCAATGGATGGGTCGACTACAATTAAGCCTGAGATGCTCATGTCAGGTTCAGAAGAGGCATCTGCAGCTGATTCTAAGAAATCCATGTCTGCTGCTAAGCTTGCTGAGCTTGCTCTTATTGACCCAAAGCGTGCCAAGAGATAGGGTTTGTAATGAAACTGTGTTGTTTGGTTGGTTCGTGCCTATAGCATCATTGGAATGTGCACAAAGGATTACACTAACTTTTCTTAATTGACCTAAAGCATCCTGCAATGACACTGTTCTTTGGAATGAATGAACACTCTACTTTTTATCCTATTGGACAGTCTGCATAAATATTAGCTAAATCCCCCAATTTTAAGGTTAAGAGCAAAGTTCCAATTTGTTCGGGGAAATGGTTCTCAAACTTCAATAGCAAAATTTAACTAGTCAAGAATACAGTTTTAAAACTACAAAATTAGTGTGATAAAGTGTTTTATCGATGCAATTGAAAGAAAAAAGTGTGTTATTGATGGAAGAGAAATATCCTATTTTGCTTAGAATAAAATTTGTGCTGTTAATATTAACTTTCTGAAATGTGAAAATGTGGGTTAGAATGCTAGGTATTTGCTTGTCCAGCTTGATAACTTGTTCTGTGGCTCTTTTCTCTTTTGGTAGGTTTTATAAACAGAGTGAGGCCTAGTTTTATAGGCTTATTCCTCACCCAGTTGTGCTATTTACATTAGAAAATTTCTCATTTTGCATATGTGATATTAATTTTCCATTAGATCAACTAATTGTCATCAATTTACATTTTATCTTTTCCTTCTCAAGGAGTTGTCTATTTAGTTCTTGACTTCCTAACCTGTCTGTTATGTGGTTGGCGGCTCTGTTGGGTGATGCCTTGATTACAATGCAAGATGCTAAGCTTCCTTGGTGGAAGAAACTCATGTTTCTCCCAGACTTAAAATATTCATAATAAATGGGCATCTGAATGTGCTATATAAGTATTTTACCAGCCTTTGCTAAAGTTCTTTTGTCAAACCCAATTGGTACACATTTCAGCATAGCTTATAATGTTTGCCTTGATGTGGATGTTTCTGATACAACCATGGCAGTACTTGGTCAAATTAATATACATTTCTTTTTTACATCCAATAAAAAAAGGTCCGGCAATCTGTCATGTGTATGGTTCTATATCCCACATCAATTGGTCAAATTAATTTTAACCATGGGCTATGGAATAACACCAAGTATGGGTGGGCTTTTGAATGGTCAACCCTTTGAGTTAAGTGGTCTAAAGCATTAAATCTTTTTATAAATAAAGATCGCTATGTTGTTGAATTGGCCAAGTTTGCTAAGGAATTGATAATTTATCCAGTTCAAGTCAATGTGTTGTAAAATGGTTGGTTCACATGTGATTTTTTTATCCCAATGGTGTACCGGGGTGAAGGACCAAAAAACAATTCAAACCAGCTGGCGTGCTACATACCAGCTGGTATTCTAAGCCTTGGTCCGTTGCTTGATGAGTGGATAGGTTTCAGTTACATAACTGCCATGGATGCTTTGTAATGCTTCTTTCGTTGACTAAAATATTATTTTTAAATTTTTTGTTTTTGTTTGAATCAATTGAGGCAGAGCAGAGCAGTAGCAATTGGAAGTGTTTGACTAGATTTTGGATCTATGTGGTTGGCTTGATGTCATTTTCAAAAAATGAAAATTTTGAAACCCTTTCAATTGATTAATCAAAATCATGCCAAAATTTTATTCAAAAAAAGAAAAAGAAAAAGAAAATATGTTTTCTAATAATTGTCAATTTCCAATGGAAGTAGATTTTTGAAACTTCAGAAAATTACTAGAATTATGTTTCAAGTTTCAAAAAAAATGCTTATTTCAAGGGAATTTAACAACCCCCCCTCCCCCCCCTCCCCCAAAAAAAAAAAAAAAAAAAAAGAAGCTATAGCATCTATACACACCCTTAATTTTTTCAATGGTTGAGTGGCCTTCCCTATTGAATCTGTAATAATAATTGGTAAAAACTCTGCAGCAGGCACTTTTTAAGTGTATTGCAGTTCTATTTGCGCTACACTCTATATTGATTTAGGTGCAACCAGTGAACTAGTACTGGTGAATATCACATAGCAATTGGCATACTACAAATATGAGATCATGATACTTTATCTTCCTACGTTGAGACATCTACTGAAGCAAGTACTTCTTCTGCTAAGTCCCTGTAACTTGTCAAGTCAAATATTTATTAATACCTGATTGAGGATGTGTTCATTTCTGTTGGAGCTAGCAATATTCATAGAAACTGCCATGTTTTTGAGTTTTCAAACCATGCCAATGTTGTTCTGTTAATTAGATGTATATTTAGAGCTAATTTCACATTTTCTATTTTCAACAGCTCAGAGCTTTCATTAAAGCTCATAATCTTCATGAAACTCAGATATTTGCCAAAATTGAGACAGTGGAGGTAAGCTAGGCATTGACATTATAATTGAATTCCTGAAGGAAATGATATGTTCTATTTTGTTGTTTTACAATTGCAACTGTAGTGCTTTAATGTTGGATGGATAAACCGATTGCATGTACATTGCTCTATATTTTGCCAGGGATTAAGACATTTTGATGAGATCCTTCAGGAAGCAGATGGTGTTATCCTCTCTCGCGGGAATTTAGGAATTGACTTAGCCCCAGAAAAGGTGTGTATAGATGGAACTATCAGCATTAACCTTAGACAGATCTTACCTTTCTCCAAAAAAAAAAGCTTTAACAACCCCCTGTTTCGCCTGGTATGTATCTTTTTATTTTGTTTAAAATTAATTGATTCTATGGCGATTTAAAATCCTTGATTGATTTTCAACTTTTATATAATTTGGAATTGCACATTAAATTTTCTTAGTATTTATAAATTCTGTGTAATTAGCACTTCATCCAACTCATGATTGTTTTCATTGTGTTGATGTAGCTACTCCTCCACCAATCAACCCTCCACCAAAAACAGCCCCACCTCCACCAAGCAACCCTCCACCAAAAACATCCCCACATCCTCCAACAACAGAGCCAAAGGCTCCGGCACCCAGCGTGGATTGTACCACTCTGATATACGGCATGTCTGATTGTCTGACATATTTGACAGTTGGAAATAATGAAACAAACCCGAAAGACACGTGTTGCACTGGACTTAAGACGGTGTTAGACACCGATGCAGATTGCTTATGTGAAGGCCTAAAGAGCAGTGCCAGTTTGGGTTTTAACATTGATTTCAAAAAGGCTAAGGCCATACCTTCCGTTTGTAAGATCCCCACTCCACCATCACGTGAGTGATCGAACCTATCTCTCTCTACACAAAAAAAATATTTTTCATAATGATGTGTTATTGGATTTTCTGTTTTGTATGCAGTCACCTCTTCTCCCTCTCCTCCTGGTGCTCCTTCTCCGCCTGGTATGTGTTTTTGTTTTGAATAGTTTTCTAGATCCTTAAAATAGAAAGCGCAAAAATAAATAAATAAAATAAATAATCAATGTGTTGTTACTCAGCTTAATTTTAGTGGTGGGTAAATTGCAGATTGGGATTCACTGGTGTTTTGTGTACTATGGTTTTAATATTGGATTGTATAATATTATAAGGATGACATTATTCTATCATATTTTGTTCACTTATGTTGCATATTCAAAAAAAATACCTAGAATTAAAATATACGTATAAGATTTATTCTTTGTATAACCCTCAATCACTAACTTTAAATTTACATTCTACACTTTATTTTCCTTATAAAATTATGCCTATAATTTATTATTTTGTGATAAATGTCACTATTGTACTGATCTAATAGCCTCATATCAGTTATCTCATACCAATGCAACAAGGTCATACCAATGAAATTGACACCCAAGGTCAAGATACTGATGAACCAGTTAAAAAGAGTCGAGGGGGTTGTGGTGCTCAACAACCTACGCTCACTATTGAAGGTATGAAAATGATTGCTGAATACAAGCTTCAGAAGAAGAAAAATGATGACCCAGAACAACTTCCTGAACCTGTTGAAAGGAAACAGCAGCTCTCCGCTGAAAGGGTAGCTTCAATGAAGAAATGTTTCTAGTTATGTATTTTCTATGTTTTGTTCTCGTCAATTTCTAGCTGAGCAAGACTTACAAAGCGAGCATTATATGACAATTTCTAGCTATGTATTACAGGTTTTAATGAAATCCATATTGTGTCGAATGTTAATGATTCAGTTAATTTGAATGATGATTTAAAATTATAAGTTTATTATGGATTGAATGAATTATTAGGAATTACAGGTGTATCGTTTTTCTGCTTTGGCGACCAATTTATTAGTCGCGACAAATAAATAAATTTTTTTCGCAAAAAATGACAATTGCCGACCAAGAGTTTTGGTCGCAAAAAATACATCTATTGCCGACCAAAATTGCTCTTGGTCGTGGAAACTCACTTTTGTCGACCAAAAGTTTTGGTCGCGAAAAGTAACAAATGGCGACCAAATTTTTTTGGTCGTGGAATGTGATAATTGGCGACCAAACTTTTTGGTCGCGAAATGTGTCAATTGGCGACTAAGATATTTGGTCGAGAAAAGATCACTTTTTGCGACCAAAGTGTTTTAGCGACAAAATGAATTAGTCGCTGTAATTAAATATTTAGCGACCAAAAATTTAGTCGGCAAATCCAACTTTTGCCGACCAACCAAAATTTTGATCGTGAATTACTTTTGCCGACCCTCAATTGGCGACCAAAGTAGCGACCAAAAAAATTGGTCGCGGATAACTTTTGCCGACCAAAATAGACTTTTAGCGACCAATTTTTTTGTTGCCAAAAGTGTTAATTCTTGTAGTGCCCTACTTCATTGATCACTTAATCTATGAAAATATTTTTTAGTTTCTATATAAATGTAATCAGTTGACTGAGGGGTTATTTGGGGTGTCATAAATAAGTGCACTTTTTATCTTTTTGGACTAAAAAATTGAGAAAAAAAATATGAATGTTTGTGTTAACTTTTTGACTTTTTATGAAAAAATGTGTATTAAAAAATTGTACAAAGAAGTGTGTAGGAGAATATTAGAAATGAAAGTCAACAGCCGTACAATCTGAGGGTTGAATTTATAGTAAGAAATTATTGGCTAATTTTCGGGCATTACACGGAACGGTTTTGTTCGGCTCATGGGGGCCATCACGGGTCTCATTTTGATAATCTGAACCGTTCAATGCGTAGAACTCGTCGAGTACTATATGTTCATGAAAAACCACGTTGATCGGATATCGATAACTATTTGATCAGATGTGTTTTTTTTTCAATCGTTAATTATAACACCATCCATTTTTTTATACCAAACTGATTTGATCATATAGTTATCAATATCCGATCAATGTGATTTTTTTACAGATATATAGGACTCGACGATTTCTACACATTGAACGGTTCAGATTATCAAAACGGGACCCGTGATGCCCCCCATGGGCCGAACAGCAGTGTGTGAAAATTACACAAAACTGTGCAATTTTTCCTTTCAAACGCAGCATAGAGCTTCACGGGTCAATTGATGAGTTGTACAGCTGTGTGAATTGATGTGTGAAAAATTAATTTTTTAATATTTTTTTTTTTTGGCGAATGGTTTAACTTTTTAACTTTTTGAATAATTTTTTAACTTTTAAAGGAGATGCCAAACTTGACCTTAATATATATATATATATATATTTTTAATTGGCAAAAAGAAATTTATTGATGAAAATGAGAGAAGAGATTACATCAAGAAACAGGAACCACGGGGGGAGATGCATCATAACTGGACTTGATCCGTGGTGCAGCATCCATCTCACATTTATATATACATTCATAATACATGGTTTTCTTAGGCAGCAGTGCTCACTGCTACAATCATTGAAATATTCGATCACTAAAAATTGACCCATTTCTCTTATAATTTTCTCTATTTATAAAATAAATAAATAAAAAATCAATATGGTGATTTTGAATTGGTGGTGTCTGATCTCCGAGCCGAGACCGTCTTCCTTCCCATAAGGAATATTTAGTGACCGGCCATGTGCATAGCTGACGTCATTTTTCACTTGATTTATTACGCAATAACTCGTTATATTTTTCTTAATACATTTAAAAAAAATTATTTTCGGTATATTCTTGATAAGTAAATTCTTATGTGTAAAAACAGACTCAACAAAACATTCGGCTGAGTTATATTTTTAGATTATTATTTTTAAAAAATTCTTATATATAATAATACAATAATTATAGATATTAAGCAAATTATTAGAATTTAGTGATAGAGAATCAATGACAATAAAGAAAGTCTACTTAATGAAATATCAACTGTTTTATAAATTCAAGTTAATTAGACAAATAATTATATATCACAGAGATTTCATACACATAGAAACATAAATAGAAAAAAAATGTATATGGGAAATTTTGTATACACTGTCTTAAAGGGTATGTATCATATGTATTTGTTATATATTTTTAGAGTGTAGGTTATGTATTTTTGTGATAAATGTTATGTAATTTTTTGATAGAGTTACGAGGATTTGTAATTCAAAAATGAAGTTGCTCATTTTGTGGTAATATTACAAAAACAATTTACAAACATTTTCTAACAAAAATTTATGTAATATTACCAAAAAAATAAAACTAATGTGTAATTTCATTTCTGAACCATAAATTTTTGTAACTCTATTAGAAAAAATACATAACATATATCACAAAAATACGTAATAAGAGTGCATATAATATATATTTTTTGAAGAGTGTATACCATAGTATTACCCGTAATAATAATAATAATAATAATAATAATAATAATAATAATAATAATAATAATAATAATATTGAGTTAAGATTTATAAAACTTATGGGTGGAACCTTTTGTTTAATCCATTTATACATATATATATATATATGCTATATCTAATTTTATGTATAATTAATTGATTTGTATTTATGAACTTATTCATTATATTATTCAATAGTGGTTTTAGATTTAATAATGACTTTTTTAATATGAAAAAGTTTACTCAACTACAAGATACAAAACAAATATTATAAGTGAAGGGGCTAAATGTGAGATGGGTCGGGTTCAAGTTTTGGGCCGGCCCAATCCACTGAAGTCCGAACCCAAGTAGGCTGGATGAGTATATGGGCAAATCAATTAAGCCTAACTTCATGACCAATAGCGCACCCAAGTCCTCAAGCACTTGGGTCCAACCTGATGGAAAGGCTACCCGTGATCTTTGATGTCGGGCCGAGTCATGAGATCGAATCTACGGGCCGAACAGAAAATAAGACGAGCCCATGAAAAGTTACCTGAATGGACAAGCCCATCTCCATGAGTGATCCTGTAAAAGGCCGAGATAGGGCATATTGATGCCGAGCTAAGGAATATCAGTATCAAACTGAGGAAACCTCGCAAGAAAACGTGCAAACTGTAAACGTGTGCATGTGCAGGTTGCCACCTCAGCTGGTCCCCAACACCTAAAATCACAGAAGTTGTTGAATCAAAGGAATGTGGTTTGTTATCAACATGACTACAATGAGCATATGCATTCAATGATAACTACTGGGTGGTCCCCCATCTTGAGCAATGCTAAAGGGACACCTAGTAGCATCTAAGCTCCATGAATCCACCTTGAGAAGTAAGCAATGAACACTATATATACAACATGAACTTCACATTGAAGGTAACTGAATAGAACTGAACTATTCCAAGCTAAACCACACTTACATACAAATTCAACCCTCTATACACTCCTTCTCCGATCGCTAATTCCTACACTGGAGGGGTTATCCGGCCAACCCCGGCCGGGCAGCTCTAACGATGTTTCTTGTGGCAGGAATCTCAGTCCCTGGATAGTTCAACCGAATGCGGAGCGCCGATCCGCTTTCATCTAGTGTGGAATCCGGTACGTACAATAAGCCTATTTGTGTTTTTAATTGGTATTACTAATTTCAAGGTCAATGACCACTGTAACTACTTTATGATCGAATTATTTTGTGCCTGTTTGGCAGAGCTTAATTACAGCTTATTCCACCTTTCAGCTTAATTTAAGCTATTTTGATGTGTTTGGTTTAGCTTATAGCTTATAGCTTATAACTTTTTGGAAGTCAGAAATCAGCTTATTCTTTGAGTGGGACAGAAGATGCTTTAAGAATAAGCTAGAAATCAGCTTAAGCTGAAAGTTATAAGTTATAAGCACTTTCCCACAACTCTACCGAATAGGGTCTTTATCTAGAACAAACCGCGCCTCAAAGTTCAATGTGGATGATATAAGAGCTTTTCGTTTTAATTTTTAATTTTTTTTTTAATTTTTTACTTTTAATATTATGACTAAAAACTCTGATGACAAAATTTCATTGCTCATCCTGAGGTAATATAGGCTTGGCAGGGATAGGAGTACTTCGTGACCATCAAGCCAAATTTTTGGAAGGTTTTGCTTGTCTTATTGGTTATACTTCTAATTATATGACTGAATTATGGACTCTTCACATTGGTCTAAAAAAAACTCTGCATGCAAACTATGAAAACTTAATTGTTGAATTTGACTCCATTCGAACTCCACGTGCTTTATATAGGCGTCGGATAAAAACGCGCGTGTATCAAGCTCTTCTGTGGCCCTCCTTACTTTGTTTTTGTATCTAATGTATTTGACTTATCTTTTAAATTTAATGGATTAGTATTATGTTGCCAAAAAAAAAAAAATGACACAATTCCTTTATTTTAATCCAATTTTAATATAAAAAGTTTGAGAGAATATTGATTGGATAGGATAAAATAGAGTGGTAAGTAAGTCGAAACCGTGAAGTTTATAGTAAAGTATGATAAGGGGAGTCAGTGTCCTGTTGATCCTGGGTTTGCTATTAGACCGAAGGTAGGTGAGCTGATGTTAACTGTGAGCTTTAACGCTGGGGCTCCAGCTTGCATAGTCGGAAGGATATCGGTTTGTTTTGGTTGAGTCGGATTCTTTGGAAGGGGTTCGCCTTGTCCTCAATTTAGATGTGGCGCATCTGCAAGCTGAGCTGGGACAACAAGTTCAAGAGCTATTGCACAGGGTTTGGTGTAGTGATATAGTGCATATTCCGAAGGAGGCTAACGAGTTGCTTCAGCAGGATATTCAGGGATTGGGTCCTGCGAGTTCGAGTTTTGTTTTTGCGTAGTTGTTTGGGTTCGACCTCCTTATGCCAAAAAAAAAAAAGAAAAAAAAAAAGAAGTTAAATCACTAAAATAATTGAGTTTAAAAGCAAAAATTCAGGCACAAAATCTAAAAAATCTGACCTGTTGCCATCCTATATTATTCAGGGTCTATTTTGCTATTTCTAAATAAATTATTTTTTGATTAAAAAAGCCATAAAGTAAATAAGCTATTTGATTTGGTTAAATAAATAATTTTTTTTATTAGAAATCATATTTTTTCGAGTATCTCAATAGAATTGTTTAAAGATGATTTTATGCTCTAGATAATTCTTATTTGAGAATAGATTATTTTATTAATTTTTTTTATTTTTTATGAAAAGATATACAAAAAATTAGAAAAAATAATGTAACAACTTATAGTGACTTTTAAATTTTTTTAAGCTAAAACTTCAACAACACCATAATTATAATATGACAAATTTTTATAAAATAATAATAATAATAATAACAAAAAGACTCAAAACTTTCTTCTAAACAAAAAAAAAAAATATATATATATATTTTATCATTTACTCGCAAAACTATTTTATTGTTTAACCCCAAATATTTATAAGAGCATCTCCAATGCACTAGGCATATAATGCTTGTTAGTTAAAATGCCTAGTGTGGTTCACTTTTTTCAATTCCAATGCACTAGGCATATGATTAGACATTTTGCCTCAACTCATATTCACTAGCTACATGTAGCTAGCCTTCAATGATAGGCAAAACGTATT
This sequence comes from Camellia lanceoleosa, assembly GCA_025200525.1. Classification (NCBI taxonomy): domain Eukaryota; kingdom Viridiplantae; phylum Streptophyta; class Magnoliopsida; order Ericales; family Theaceae; genus Camellia; species Camellia lanceoleosa. The sequence goes on along the minus strand of CM045766.1, from coordinate 104,896,469 downwards.
CAATCATTAGGATCATTTCCCTCCATCTTTGTTGTTGACGTAGCATTCTATAAAATTAATAGTATTTGGATAAATAGCTAAAATAAAGAGTATGATTGGAGTAAAAACATTAAACAGTTGATAGGCAAAATAAAATATATACTTTATAGTAATATTTAGATAGGTAAAATATCTACTACCGTTGGAGATGCTCTAAGGGTCGTAAGAGTTTCCCTACTGATATTCAACTTCTTCAGCACACACGTGCGGGTTGTACTATAGCCGTCAACAAAGGGATGAAGAGTGGCCCTTCATATTTGTGGTTCATTTCTATGTATTAATAATTAATATGTTGAAAAAGAAATCTTAACTTGTTGGATCAATTAATGTTATCTTTAGATTATACTACCTCGTTACTTTTTTTATATATATATATTTTTATAATAAACCAACTAAGAAAAAGTTATTTTTTAAAATAGATCTATATGTACCTTTTTTAAAATTAATTATATTATAAAATTTTATAATATCAATAACAAAAAATATAATTTTATTACAAATTAACGTAATAAAAAATATCGTAACAAAATCATAAACTTTTGTTACATTGATTATAAAATTTTGAATATTTTGTTACCTTAATTTGTGACAATATTTTATAATTAATATTATAAAATTTTATAATAAAATTACATAAATTTATAATAAAATTGATATAATATACAACCCTAAAGAGGTGCACCTCATAGACTTTCCTTATCCTTACTTCAATCGATTCTATTTTTTGAGACATCTAATATATTGGTAGTGGAAGATATGACTTCAAGGATATGATATTGTAGTGGAACTTATATCGGAATGATTGCTTGTTCAATTGTGTTCAACCGGATATGGAGGAGCATAAGGAGTCTATTATTATCAGGCTAGCTATTTGGCTGAAGGCCTCTTCTAAGGATTGCCCATTCTCCATTAATGATTTTCTTTATAATATTAGCCAGATTCGAGTTTGTTTAGGTGGTCGGGGTTGAGTGTATTTGCAGCAGCAGCAGTGCTTTGGCTTATATTCTACTATCTTTTGGTGTGTAGCAGCAGCATATGTGGGTTGGTCTCTGTGTTGGGGAATCTGTGCAGGGGTTCTGAGTTGTTGAATTGCTGCAGATTGATCTGAGTTGTTGAGTTGTTGGGAAATCTGGCTGTGTGGTGTTTCAACTTTGTTTCAGACCTGGAGGTGCCTCTGCTTCATTGCTGCTGTTTGGTCGCTCTGTTACATTGCTGCAGTTGGATCTTCTTTCCTACTGTCTGCTGGTTTTGTTGGTCGTTTTGATTGGTAGCTCACCAATCTAGTAAGTCCTTGTTGATGTTTCTTGTAAGTCCTTGTTGTTTCTTTTTTTTTTATCATCAATATGATAGTAGTAATCCCAAGGGTTTAGCCTTGGTGGAAGAAGCCTGGGATTTGGAGGGCAGGTTCGACTTCTCTTGGTAGCAAAACTTTTGAGGCCACAAATTATAGAGAATAAACTTATTTCAAAAGGTTTGTTTGGATGGTAGAGACTTAATTTGGTGCACACAAGTTGACACATGATGCCTTATATATATAAAAATATGATAGTACTAAAAACCATTATGCATTTGTTTATATTATGAATATAAATTTGATTAAGAATTTAAAAGTGATTTTAAACATAATCTAATTGAATATCTATTTATCTATATATATATATATATATTATATAAGTAAAAAGGGATTTTAGTGAGAAGAGCTAAGAGAATTCTAAGTACTCAATCAAAATTTCTTTATTTTTTTTAATTTTAAAAAAAATTAATAAATCACACACAAAAACTTTCTTTTTTAAACAAAGAGTGCATTTTGTATTCTTAAAATCATTCATTCCTTACCATCAAACAATAAAGGAGTTTTCCAATTAAGAAAAAAAATAAATAAATTACACACTCAAAAAAAGAGTTTTCCAATTAAAAAAGATTAATAAATCACACACTCAAGAATATTCCATCATAAAATATTTTAAATTCTTACCATAAAATGTAAAATAATTTATATAATTAAAATTTCATAACATGTTTTTTTTCCCCTTTCACCATGACCATTACTACTCAACGTATATATATCATCAAACCTCATTATTTTCATACACAGTAAACGTTAATAGAATTTCTTTAACGTTCAAACTCTTAACTCATTTTTTTTTTAAAATGTTTTTAATAATGAAAATACTAAGTGTTATTATGGGTTGCATTTTAATTAGTTCATAATTAAATTTATGAAGTTTAATATTAAGCCCTTAAATTATGCCACCAAAATTACCATTTCAAATTACTTCCTTAATTTATATAAAGAAGATTTGGGAACTCATTCAGCTTATCATTTCACAGATCAATGTGTATTTTATATACAACAACCTAACCAAATCTAATCTAACCTAACCACACTAGTTAACACTAACTCTAACCAACTCTAACTAATTCTGTTACAAATCTAACTGCATAGAACTATTACAATCATATCAGGCAGATATTATAATGGATATGGAATGACTGCACTGGACTCAGCTTGTAGCTTCTCACACGTGGATGTGGATGGTGTAGTTTGAGCTAAAGCATCTATGAATGTAACCATATCAAAAGTTGTATGAGTTGCAGCTACAGTCTTGGTCTTCTTAAGCTGCTAGGTTTGGTTTTGGTCTATACTCTCATCAGCCCCTTGCAAGCTCATAGGGAAAGAAAGCACTATGAGCTTTTCATGAAGAAATTGAAACCGAGAAATAGGTAAAGCCTTTGTAAAAAGATCAGTAAGCTGATTAGAGGAGGCAATATGTTTGATAAAGACCTGTTTGGAAACAACCCTCTCTCTGATATAACGATAATCAACAGCAATGTGTTTAGATCAAGAATGGAACACAGGATTGGAGCTTAAAGAAATAGCAGACAAGTTATCACACCAAAGAATAGGACAATGATGAGCTATGTCTAAGTCAGTAAGAACCATTTGAAGCCAACTCAACTCAGCTGCAGCTTGGGAGCCCGGTACTCAGCTTCTGTGGAAGAGCGTAAGACCGTAAGTTGCTTCTTGGCAGACCAAGAAATAAGATTAGGGCCTAAAAAGACATAGTAGCTAGTGGTAGAGCGACAATCACGTACACTCTTAGCCCAATCTGAATCAGAAAAGGCGTGAAGCTCAAGAGGACCAGTAGTAAAAGACGGTCCTTGATGAATGGTACCTTTCAGATATCTTAACAAGTGTTTGACAGAAGAAAAATTAACCTTAAATGGAGAATATATAGCTTGGCAATCATGATTAACAGCAAAGGAGATATCTGGTCGAGTAATGGTCAAATACTGGAGAGCACCAACAATACTGCGATGGAGAGAAGGATTAGAATAAGCCACAGTGGGAGAAGACAGAGAAGAAGGTGTGACGCCCCCAAAATAAATACAACGAACACATCTCATAAGCGGAAATATAATTGAATTAACATACTTTCATCCATTACAGTTTAATATACATAAGGGACATATATAAGAAAGAATGAAAGCCACATAGATCAACATTTGCTCTAATGGCTTACATCTTTCCAAGTCGTTGCTTGGTGACAACAAAAGTGAGCCTAGCTCAACACAATTTAAAGCCCTTGGCTATACAAAATAGATACAACAAAATAGAAGCTCTTGCTCCCAATCTCTCTAAGCTACTGTCTTGGCGGAGGCATCTCATTGGCACCTGAAAATGGTTTTTCCAAAATAGGGTGAGCCAAAACCCAATAGAAACAATCTAACACAATATATGAACTTTAACAAAGTTATAAATATGATGCACATAACCAATGTTCAAAGATAAAATCATTTACAACTCTTGTTCCAAAACCATATTATGCCAAGTATTACATCCTAATCCATTTTATATCAATTCGTTCATAGTAGTAGAGTCATTTCCTATGACTAAGATGTCATCAACATACACCAGTAACATTGTCATAGTAGTAGCTGTGTGTTGAATAAAAAGAAGAATATGATGAACTAACAACGAAACCATTGGTAAGAAGATAATTGGAAGAGGTAGAATACCAAGCACAAGGTGCTTGCTTGAGACCATACAAGGCTTTAGATAACTTGCATACAAACTGAGGCTTAGAAATATTAACAAAACCTTAAGGTTGTGTCATGTAAAATTCTTTGTCCAAAATACCATGCAAGAAGGCATTGGAGATGTCAAGTTGTTTAATAGGCCAACCAAAATGAAGAGCCATACAAAGCAAAATTCAAATAGTTGGCTGCTTAGAAACTGGATTGAATGTCTCATGATAGTCCAAACCTTCTTCTTGAAGATACCCTTTGGCCACAAGACGAGCCTTATGATGAGTAATTGTTTCATCAGAATTTCATTTGAGACGAAAAACCCACTTACAGCCAATGGCTTGTTTGGTGAGAGGTAAAGGAACAAAAGTCCAGGTGGACTATTGTTGAAGAGCGGCAAACTCTTCATGCATAGCCTTAGTCCAGTCAGAAAAAAAACAGCCTCTTTATAAGAACAAGGCTCAAAAGTAGTAGGAATAATAGCAGACAAAAAGAGATGAACTGCCTTATATCGAGTAACCATAGGATGTTGATTAAGAGATGGAACAATAGAAGGAGGAGGAATAGAAGAAGAAGAATGAGTAGAAATAGGAAGTGAATATTGATGAAAATCAACAACCAAAGAGCCAATGGGAATAGCAAAAAGAGAGACAGAAGGTGAAGAAGTATAAGGAGAAAGTGTTGAAGAAGATTCTGGAGAAGATTGAGAACTAGGAGTCACAACTAATGTGGAATGGGAACAAGATAGCCAAAAGAAAGACTAATAGTGAGACAGTGAAGAAGGAAGATGAACCACAAATAAAGAAACAAAAGGGAAAGTTTGTTTATGAAAAACAACATGCCTAGAGACATAAATGTGACCAGTGTGGGAGTCAAGACACCTATAACCTTTGACAGAAGGAATATAGCCAAGAAACACACAAGCAATAGAACGGGGCTGAAGCTTGTGATGAACATATGGCTTGAGCCAAGGACAACACAAACAACCAAATGGTTTAAGAAAGTGACAGTCAGGTAATTGATGAAACAAAAGTTCAAAAGGAGACTAGTTTTGAAGCTTAGAGCTGGGCATTCGATTAATAAGGTAAACATAAGTGGCTACAGTATCAAACCAATAAGCAAGAGGCACACAAGACTGCTGAAGCAAGGTAATAGTAGTGTCTATGATGTATTTGTGTTTTCTTTCAACAACACCATTTTGTGGTGGTGTATAGGGGCAAGACAACTGATGATCAATACCATGAGTGCGAAGAAAATCCTGAAACTTAAAACCTAGATATTCAGTACCATTATCAATGTGAAAAATTTTCAATTTAACTGCTAGTTGATTTTCAACAAAGGCTTTGAATTCCATGAATTTGGCAAAAACTTCACTTTTAAAACGTAAAGGATAGAGCCATGTAAACTTACTGAAATCATCAACAAACAAAAGATAGTATTTAATGGAAGAAGAAGAGTGAAATGGTCCCTATACATCACTATGAATAAGGGCCAATGGTTTATTAACAGAAGTAATTGACAGAGTAGTGATTATCTGACACAAATTGATGAACTGAAATAAGATTTGAAGAGATTTTAGGAACATGAAGAAGTTTTGTAAGAGTGAAATTACGAGAAGGAGTTGGTAAAATACCATTGCCTTTATGTTTAATAGGCAAGGAATTGCCATCTCCAACCATGACTTGATGTGATCCTTGATATGGCTGATAAGACTGTAAATTCTGCAAATCATGAGTGACATGACTAGTAGCTGTTGAATCTAAGAACCAATTTTCAGATGAAGAAGAGGTGGAAGCAATGTAGGCCTTATTCTGAAAATCAAACGAATTAGAAGAGGTCTTAGTGTTGGAAGATTGATAGGAAGTATCCATTCGATACCAGCAGTTCAGAGCCATATGATTGGTTTTTCCACAAATTTGACAAATCATAGAATTGTTATTGTTGTGCCCAGAGTTGTGATAACTAGATCGACCTCTTCTTCCTCTTTGAAAGTATCTACCACTAGATTCGCCACCTCAACTAAAATGAGATTGGGTAGAAGAAAATTGTGAAATCCAAAAGATTGAGAAGCCTGTTTCTGAGGATTACCTTGATGTGCAACAGAATAAGCCATATACAGATCAGAAGAATTTTTAGAAACTAATTCTACATGAATTTCCTCTGAACAGAGTAGTGATTATAGATTCTCCGTGGATATGGATTCATGTCTTACTCGAATTGTAGTTTTAAAGGCATCATATTCGGCATGATGACCATTCAATGTGAGAAGAACAAGATCTTCTTCATCAATTGGTGAAGCAACCATAGCTAACTGATCAAATAGAGTTTTAATCTGAGACAGATATTCTTCCATTGAACAGGATGATTTCACAACATTATGAAGCTTGTTCTTGAGTTGATGAATATGAGATCTTGAAAGAGAAGTAAATCGTTACTCAAGTGTGCTCCAGACTTCATGACTGGTCTTGCAATGAAAAACTATGGTGAAAACCATTGATGATAATATGGTTGCAATACAACTTAGGAGATACGAATCAATGAGAATCCATTGAGCATATTCAGAATTTGGTAAATCTCTGATGTATTGAGAAAGAGGATCAATAGAACCATCAATATAGCAGAGCAAACTAGTAGCCCGAAGAATGTTTTGAAATTGATTTTTCGAAACAATAAAATTTGAAGAATCAAGTTTGACAGTAACAAAAGAATTTAGGTTTGAGATAAGAAGAGAGAGATTTGAAGGAAGCAGAAGAGCAGAAGGCAAGGTTGCCATTGATGGATCTTTAAGCTCATGAGAGCATAATCAGGGCTCTGATACCATAAAGAAGATTTGGGAACTCATTCAGCTTATCATTTCACAGATCAATGTGTATTACATATACAACAACCTAACCAAATCTAATCTAACCTAACCACACTAGTTAACACTAACTCTAACCAACTCTAACTAATTTTGTTATAAATCTAACTGCATAGAATTGTTACAAATCATATCAGATGGATATTATAATGGATATGGAATGACTACACTGGGCTCATCATGTAGCTTTTCACATGTGGATGTGGATGGTGCAGTCTGAGCTAAAGCATTTCTGAATGTAACCATATCAAAAGTTGTATGAGTTGAAGCTGCAGCCGTGGTCTTCTTGAGCTACTGGGTTTAGTTTTGGTCTATACTCTCATCATTAACTATACCAAATTTAGTTTCAAAATTGCTTCCCTAAGATTGCATTAATGCATAATTTTGATACATTCATACATACACATGTGGAAAATAATTAACTCTTTAACACGACATGGGCTTCTCTCCAGTTCTCCATTTGACTGAAGAGGTGTTGTTCAGCCTTGTGGCCCCATTTTTGGACCCCATTTTGATAATCTGAACCATGTATATTTTAGGATTCATCGAGTACATCATCCTTGTAAAAAATTAAGTTGATCAGATAACGACAATCATGTATTGTGTTAGTTTTGTATGAAAAAAAAATGAACGGTGAGAAAGTAAATGGTTTATACAAAATTGATCCAAATACATAATTTTCGTTATCTGATTGACACTACAAAAAATTAAGGTTTTAAAGACAAAAATTTCGGGATAAAATTATTTTTTAGAGACTAAATAAATTTGTTGTGAAAAGTGTCATTATTATATTTTTAGTAACAAAAATTAGACATTAGTGATGAATTATTATCCTTTTGGGACCAAAATTTTTTTTTCCTAAAAAATAAACCATTTTGAGACTAAATTATTTTGTTCCTAAAAGTCTATTTATTAGTAACATTTTTAAAATTTCGCCGCTAAAAGCCTTGTTTTTGACTTTTCGAGACGACCTTTTAGCAACTATTCTCATAACGATGAAAATTGGTCTCTAAATGTATTTTGTAACAAAATTTTCATTTTTAAAGACCAAAACATTTTGCAAAGATGATATACTCGACGAACCCTAAAATGTGAACAGTTTGGATCATCAAAATGAGGACAAAAAATTGGCCCATTGAATGTTTTCTCCAATATTAGAACCCCCAAACAAACTCATACCGGTCACGGAACAATAAATTATGATATAATTTATACATAATGTTTAAATTTATTATTATCACATATTTTTACTAATTAATTGTTAATTTTTTAGATTAAGTGTAAGATTAAAGCTAAAATATGACAAATAATTTAGGGCAGCTCTATTTTAGATAATTTTTTAATATAAGAATATATATAACAATTTATTTCATAGTGTACAATAAATATATAACTTTTTTTACCTAAGTTCAAATTTTTTTAATAAATATGCATAAAATATGTTCGTATTTCTTATTTAAAAAATAAAAAATACTTATGGATATTTATTTACCAATTTAATAAATAAATTGGTTGAATGATACATGAGTCGGCATAGACCACGACAATTTTTAATGATTAGGTGAAGGTCACGTAGACATAAATATATAAGTCATTTATGTGTAACTTTGTAAAAATAAATAAAATTTAATTGACTATAAATCATTTTTACTACATATTTTAGATAAATTTTATATTATTGTTTAATTTTAAAATTAAGTTTTGATGATTTATTTATACTCGTACATAGCACTATCAAGACCACTTTATTGGCTCTTAACAAAGAGTAAAAATAAAACTAACTAAGATTTTAAAAAGAAAAGTGATTTTATTTTTATTTAGAAGTTTCAGAATACAAAAATTGTTAAAATTTATAGGTTATTGACACAAAACAAAATTAAAATGAAACTAACTATGATTTAAATAAATAAATATTATTTATTTATTTAGTAGCACTAGAATACAAAAATTGTTGAAATTTATAGATTATTGACACAAAACAAAATTAAGAAATAAAAAGGTGATCCCGAATTTTTTTTTTTTTTTTAATTATGTAGCTTTAGAATACAAAAATTGTGAAAAATTATTAGTAGTAGACACAAAATAGAGTTAAAATTTGTATAATAAGCTATCATGAATGCTTATTTTTTAACTACACGAAATATAAATTTTAAAAAATTATAGATGTCATTTAACTCTTACCTTTTTTTTTTTTTTTATTATTCTTATTATTTTTATTTTTTTCAAGTTTATCTTATTTTATTTTTGAATTTTTAAATTTCAACTTGATTTCTTGTTTTCAATCTTCATTTAATGCTTATTGAATTTATCTCTACTTCATTTTTCTAGAATTTATTTAATTTTCTCTTTCTATATTCTTGTTGTTCATCCTTAAATTTAAACTTGATTTTTTTTTTTTATCTTATATTTACGCAATCCACTCTTGCTCTTAATTTTCAGTTGAGTTTATTCGTTTTCAAAAATTTATCACATTTTCTCTTTCTATATTCATCTTCAAAACTTAATTTATCTTATATTTATAGAATTTCACTATTACTCTTCTTTTTCAATTGAGTTTATTCGATTGAATGTATTTCAAAAAAAAAAAAAATAAAATAATTAGTCCTGCATATCTATATAAACATAGTGATCACTCAAATCTATTATTTAAATACCCATTTAAATTAATATCATAGTATTTAATTAATTTTTAACATATTTAGTATTGTTTATCATATTTTATTACTTACTCATGCATAATACAGGTTTTATGCTAGTTTTTCAATAAGTTAGAAAACATGTTACCCTTACAAATTATTGATTTTAAAAATAAAAAAAATAAATAAATAAACAACATACTTCTGCACTTAGACCATCTCCAATGGTTACTTAGATTTGTCATCAAATTTGAATTTGGTGAAAAACAAAACTCTTTTTTCTGCTCCAATAGTTTTATCAAATAGGTATCAAATCCAGAATTTTACTTTTCTTTCATCAAACTGAGGACCATTGTGCTTTCGTCAAATCACTGTTCATAGTCGTTGTTGGATGTCTCCCCTTATGTCCACCAACACTACAACAAAAATACACTTTAGTGGCACTGTACTAGTGGCATGTTTTTAGAAAATGCCACAAAAATAATATTTCGTGACACGTTTTAGAAAAATGCCATAGAACCACAAACATATAAAGCTCTAGTGGCATTTCAATAAAGAAATATCACATCAATTTTATGGCATTTTATAAAAGAATAGCACAAGAAATTGTTTTAGTGGCATTTATCAATAGATGTCACTAAACTAGGTAGGTGCAAGTTACTTTTTATGGCATTAGGTGAAAAGTGTTATAAACAAATATTTTATTGCATTTTGAGAAATTCCACTAAGCCAAAAACTTTCCAATCTATCTAACGGTGTGGGGGCCGAATATTAGAAGATGTAAAGAGGCCGAATAATTGGACCTGGAGAGTCGAAATGTACACACCGCATTCGGCTCGTCTTATACATACAAATCCTACCCTATTCGGCCAAATAACTAGTCGAGTAAGGGGCTGAGTGAAGAGCCGTTTGCAACAAAAGGAGCCGAGTAAATAGTTATATGGTGAATTGAAGGTGGGCCCAGCCCTGAGGCCCAAGAAAGAAAAGATATAAATAGAAGAATATCAGCCAGAGAGAGGTATGTGAGAACTAGTATGCTTAACTTAATATATAAGCAATCAAGAGAGTAGATATTAACTTATCCATCGGAGTGCTAATTCCGGCACCCCCGACTGGAGTGTTCATTCTTTTCCAAGTTACCAGCTGAGGATCTCGAGTGCCCCATTGGATCCAAAGAGTATTTCCAGAACCACTCTCCCACAATTGGTGCCGTCTGTGGGAATACTCAAGCACAACTATGGCGGGCGTGACGGAAGATCCTCCTGCAGTCGTTGGCGACCCTATGCCGCAAGATGAAACCACTCCAAGCAATATGCTTGGGCTAGAGAATATTACCGCAAGAAAGGCCTTGAACTTCGATTCACTCTTGACATCAGCACATGAGGCAATGCAAGCGATTATGAAGCAAGCAAAGAAAAATAAACAGAGGTTGGAAAACATGTTGGCTTAGAACAAGCGCCTTCGACAGGATTTGGCCTTGGAGGTGGCAAAATCCCAACAAACTGCGTGCCAAGACCCGAGACGACCTCTAAGAAAGGATGGTCAACGATCCCGAATTTGGAAACATGACAGTAGCAGCGATTCTAACTCGTCATCCCTCGACTCCAAAAAGAAGGAACGAGTAGCAGTCTCCAGTTCTTCCGAAGGGAGTCCTCGTGCAAGAACTAAACAAAGACGAGATGACTCAGACGAAGAGGATCAACATGACCCCTTTGTGCGACAGATCGCAAGGGCGGTACTGCCCAAAGAGTTTAAAGCTCTGTCGTTCACTCTCTACGATGGAAAATCAGACCTCACCGATCACATCCGTCACTACAAGTAAGCCATGACATTGCATGCGGATGACGAGGCCCTCATGTGCCGAATATTTCCCAACAGTTTGGGACCACTGGCTATCAGGTGGTATTATAAACTGGAGCCGGCTTCGATCAAGAGCTTCCACCAACTCTAAAAATCCTTCAAAGCAAGGTTCATCACTAATGAGGTCCAACTGAAGCAAGCCGATTCTTTATGGGCAATGCAGATTCAACTGGGGGAAACCCTTCGTGCGTATTCAGTGCGGTATTAGGAATGTTTTAATCTGGTAGATGATGCCTGCAATGACTCCATGGCCATTACCGCCTTCAAGATGGGGTTACATCCAAATAGTGCCCTCCGTAGCTCTTTGACTAGACGGCCCCCAAAAACGGTCTAGGCGTTGATGAAAAAAATTGAGGAATACTGCAAAGTAGAAGACGATGCCCTCAGGGTCAAAGACGGGTATAAAGCCATTAAGTCGATCTTGCCTGAAGTCATGTAGCCAATAAACGCTGTACCACCACGGAGCCTTGAATCACGGAATCAGGCTAAGCGAGATAGAAGACGTGATTCCCGCCGATCAAACGACTAGTGTCCATACCGAGCTAATGAGCAACTTCAAGTGGATAGCAGGTGCACAAGGCGCACCGACAAGAAATACACAGAGTTATCGGAGCCGATCAGTGTGGTTATGGCTAAGGTTCAACACCTTCCGTTCTTTAAATGGCCATCCAAAATGGTGTGACCTCCCGACACGAGGAGACGGGATAGGCGGTGCAAATATCACAATGATCACAATCATGATACCGACAGTTGCTATGCTTTGAAAGACCACCTTGAGGAGTTGGTAGAAGACGGTCGGCTCCAGCAACATGTCTTCAAGAGCAAACCAAAACAGTTGCCTTACGGCAGGATTCACCTCCACTCGACATCATCCATATGATATATAGCCTGCCAGCAGCCCCAACCGTGCATGCAATTTAGTCAAATCTAGGCCCCCAAAAGCAAATCACACCAGCAAAACGGCCCCATTAAGCTTTGAATATTACCTTCGACGATTCTGATTTGATCGGCGTAACACTCCCCCATATTGATTCATTGGTCATCGAACTACGTGTAAACCGATTCACCATTGAACGTGTTCTCATAGACCAGGGGAGTTCTTTGGAGGTTATGTATTACGAGACCTTCATCAAACTCCGGTTCGCTGAGTTAGACTTGTCTCCGGCTTCTTATCCATAATTTGGCTTCAACGCTAATTCAGAGTACCCGTTGGGCAAAATCACACTACCAGTTCGAGCAGGCTCCCGAACAGTGGATGTGAAATTCTTGGTCGTCAAGTTGCCTTCGCTGTATAATCTCATCATGGGGCGAACTTGGTTGCATACCATGCAGGCCGTGCCAAGCACCTAACATTAACTGCTCTGCTTCCCGACAGAACGTGGCATTGAGCAAATCCATGGTTCCTAGAAATCGGCACAAGCATGTTATCTCCTTGCTGCAAAGACACCAAAAGAGTTTGAAGTGAATTCTATTAAGGTGTCGGATCAAGAGAGCCTTGACGATGTTGGATGGGTCCCAAGTGAAAAGGCCATGGAAGCCCTGGATCGAGTTGAAATTGATGGGAATCCAGATTGGTTCTTCATGGTCGGCGCCTCCTTGAATGAAGCCGACAGGCAGCAGCTAATTTCCTTCTTGCTGGGCAACCTGATGTATTTGAGTGGATACCATATGAGATGCCGGGTGTAGATCCGTCTGTTTCACAGCACCAATTAAATGTTGACCATAAATGCAAGCCGGTTATTCAGAAAAGTCGGCGGTCAACCACAAAACACATTGCTGCCGTTGTTGAGGAAGTTGACCGGTTGCTTGATGCCGGGGCAATCCGAGAAGTCACCTACCCTACATGGTTGTTGAACACTGTGGTTGTCAAAAAGAAAAATGGGACTTTGCGTGTTTGTATGGATTTCATAGACTTAAATAAAGCTTGCCCAAGGATTGTTTTCCTCTCCCTACAATAGACTAACTTGTAGATGCTATGGCACGTCATCAGCGTGTGAGCTTCCTCGATGCCTATAGAGGCTATCATCAAATTGCCATGCATCCGGAGGACCAAGACAAAACTGCATTCCTCACCCCAGGAGGAACCTATTGCTATAAGGTTATGCCTTTTGGGCTGAAGAATGCAGGGGCAACTTACCAAAGACTAGTCACTGCCATGTTCAAGGAGCAACTCGGCCACACTATGGAAGTGTACATTGACGATATGGTGGTCAAGTCCAAAGAAGAGAAAACTCATCTAGCCGATTTCGAAGAGACATTCCGCATTTTACGCAAATACAGAATGAAACTAAACGCTTCCAAATGTGCATTTGGGATCGGCTCTGGCAAATTCTTGGGTTACATTGTCAACCATCGAGGAATCGAAGCCAACCCGAGGCAAGTCATAGCAATCCTAGAACTCGGCTCCCCTCGATCGCTCAAGGAAGTTCAGAAGTTGATGGGGAAGGCCGCCGCACTCAACAGGTTCATCAGTCATTCCATGGACTGCTACTGACAATTCTTTCATACCCTATGGCAGGGTAAAGCTTTTGGATGGACCTCTGAGTACAAAGCCGCTTTTAACGGTTTGAAGACTTATCTCTGATCAGTTCCACTATTGACAATACCATCGGCAGGCAACCCACTTATTTTATATCTGGTCGTCTCCGACCGGGCCGTCAGCGCCATACTGTTAAAGGAAGAGCTTGGGGAGCAGCGACCAGTGTATTATGTGAGCAAGGCAATGGTTGACGCCGAAACACGTTACCTTCCGTTGGAAAAAGTGATCCTAGCCCTCGTCATGGCAGCAAGAAAACTGATGCATTACTTCCAGGGGCATAGTATCGGGGTAATAACAGATTACCCCCTTCGGTCAGTACTACGTAGTGTAGAAACATCAGGGCACGTTTCAAAGTGGGCTCTCGAACTCGGCCAGTACAATATTCAATTTCTGCCTAGAACCTCAATCAAGGGGCAAGTATTTGCTGATTTTGTGGCCGAATTCACGGGGGGTCTTGCCGACTTCAAGTCCGAACAAATTCAACCCAAGCCGAATTGGAGAATTTACATTGGGGACATTTGGCAGTTGTACTGTGATGGATCATCCAACCAACGGGGCAGTGGAGCCGGAGTAGTAATCATGGCTCCCGACGGCCCAATAATTGAGCAGGCCATCAAACTTGGCTTCGAAGCATCGAATAATGAGGCCGAATATGAAGCCCTACTAGTCGGTTTGCAGAATGCACACTTTCTTGGTGCCTGGAGTTTGCTTGTATTTTGTGATTCAAAACTAGTGATCAATCAGCTGAAGGGAGAGTACGCGGCCAAAAACGACCGTATGGCAGCTTACATGAAAATGGCAAATTCCTTGCTGGCAAAATTTGATCATCACGAATTGAACCAAATAACCCATGACCAGAACACACATGCAGATGCCCTGGCTTGCCTAGCCTCCGCCATTAACTCAGAGATTAAACGAACCATTGAAGTAGGTTTCATCCCAGAGCCGAGCATTGGCCCTTCTGAGGAAGTCCAGATCAATGTCATAGAGTCAGGACCAAGTTGGATGGACTCCATTGCTGCATTCCTGTCTTCCGAATAGCTCCCAGCGGACAAGAAAGAAGCGCACAAGCTGCGAAACAAAGCCTTGCGATACTACTTGGATCTGCAAGGAAAGCTTTATAAAAAATCCCTTTCTGGTCCATACTTGGAATGCGTTCATCCGGACAAAGTCGAAGAACTTCTGACCGAAATACATGAAGACAGTTGTGGCGCTCATTCTGGCGGACGCTCTTTGGCCCATCGAGCTGTGACACAGGGGTATTACTGGCCGACAATGAGAGCTGATGCCGAATGTTACGTGAAAAAGTGTGAATAGTGCCAAAAGTTTTCTCCTTTGACCCACCTGCCTACCGAAGAGTTAAGCTCTATAACCAGTCCTTGGCCGTTCACCCAATGGGGACATGACATCGTCGGACCATTGCCTCGTGTCCCGGGTAACAAGCGATTTTTGATTGTCGTGACAGATTATTTCACAAAATGGGTAAAAGCGGAGGCACTAATGCACATCCAAGATACCGACGTGAAGCGTTTTGTATGGAGAAATATCATAACACAATTCGGCATTCCAAGAGCACTTATTTCAGACAACGGCACCCAGTTTGATTGCAGTGTGTACAGGGAACTGTGCAGCAAGTATGGCATTCGGCCCTATTATTCTTCCCTAGCTTATCCACAGAGTAATGGCCAAGCTGAAGCCTCCAACAAATCTATCAAGAAGAGGCTGGAGAAAGCTAAAGGAAGATGGGTCGAAGAGTTGCCAAGTGTATTATGGGCTCATCGCATTACTCCGAGGCGGTCCACTGGGAAGATGCCGTTCGCTTTGGGGTTCGGAACGTAGGCAATCATCCCCTTATGGATTGGCCTCCCAACCTTGAAATCAAGGGTTTTTGATTTGGGCTGAAACGACATGATGTTGGCCTTAGATTTGATTCTGATTGAAGAATGGAGAGACCGTGCCCTTGCATCCATGGCACGGTACCAGCAGCAGCTGGCTAAGTCATACAATCAGCATGTTCAACTATGCAGCTACACACCAGGAGAGTTGGTCCTGAAGAAAGTGCTTCTGGCTGCCAAGAATCTGGCCGACGGAAAATTGAGTCCTAGCTGGGATGGCCCTTATCAGATTGACTCAGTCGTAGGAGTAGGGGCATATCGGCTCAAAGACATGGCTAGGAGAAGTTTGCCACGACCTTGGAATTCCACGCATTTGCATAAATTCTATCATTGACCTGACTTGTGGGACATGATACTTGTTTTGAATAGTTCACCATGTACATGTTTCACTTTTGCAATGCAAAGTCTCCCGTTTTCTCATTGTGCAATTCAGTTCAAAAATCGCCAGATTCGGAGCCCCATTAGTGCATGACACTTTTGGGCCGATTAAGCCTCCGAATTTGGAGCGCTCTTCGTGTGTCACGATTGGCCAAGAAAAGTCTCCAGATTCGGAGCCCCATTAGTGCATGCACTTTTGGGCCGATTAAGCCTCCGAATTCAGAGCGCCCATCGTGTATCACGATTGGCCAAGAAAAGTCTCCGGATTCGGAGCCTCACTAGTGCATGACACTTTTGGGCCGATTAAGCCTCCAGATTCGGAGCGCCTTTCGTGTATCACGATTGGCCAAGAAAAGTCACTGGATTCGGAGCCCCATTGGTGCATGACACTTTTGGGCCAATTAAGCCTCTGGATTCGGAGCGCCCTTCGTGTATCATGATTGGCCAAGAAAAGTCTCAAGATTCGGAGCCCTATTAGTGCATGACACTTTTAGGCCGATTAAGCCTTTGGATTCAAAGTGCCCTTCGTGTATCACGATTGGCCAAGAAAAGTCTCCGGATTCGGAGCCCCATTGGTGCATGACACTTTTGGGCCGATTAAACCTCCAAATTCGGAGCGCCCTTCGTGTATCATGATTGGCCAAGAAAAGTCTCCGGATTCGGAGCCCCATTAGTACATGACACTTTTGGGTCGATTAAGCCTCCGGATTCGGAGTGCCCTTCGTGTATCACGATTGGCCAAGAAAAGTCTCCAGATTTGGAGCTCCATTGGTGCATGACACTTTTAGGCCGATTATGCCTCCGAATTTGGAGCGACTTTCGTATATCATGATTGGCCAAGAAAAGTCTTCGAATTTGGAGCCCTGTCCGTGCAGGTCACGTTTGGGCCGAATAATACTCCGGATTCGGAGCGCCCTTCGTGGATATCACAATTGGCCAAGACAAAAAGCCTTTGAATTCGGAGCCCCGTCCGTGCAGGTCACGTTTGGGCCGAATAATACTCTGAATTCGGAGCACCCTTCACGGCAAAAATTAAAGCATGCAAACATTCAAAATGAAATGCTTAATTAAGTTGAGCCGGCACAAATCGTATAAACAAATTAAAGCATGCAAACATTCAAAATGAAATGCTTAATTAAGTTGAGCCTGCACAAACCGTATAAACAAGTTGAAGCACGCAAACATTTAAAACAGAGTGTTTTATTAAATTAACCAATAAATACATAGCTGACGCCCAATCTGCGTTGGAGGGTTTACAATATGTTCAATTCTATTCGGCGTCACCCTCGTCATCGCTTTTCTCAATTTCGAAAGCACCAAAAGAAAAGTGATGACGTTGGTATAATGGCGACACCGATTCAACTCCTGCTTCTTGGAGAGCCTTTGCGGCTTGGAAAGCCTTAAGCCACCCGTGCCTAAAGCCCCGATTCTCGCATCGGCATACCTCCTCTGCGAGTTTCTCCTTGGTCTTGTCTATCCTGACTTTTCGGCCGTCGTCAAAGCCTTTTTCATAACCCATGGACCTTGCAGTCTCTACTGCAAACATGCTTGCCATATCTCGATTGGCAATCGCATGACTTATTAGCCGTTGGGTCACTCTTTCCTCTACGACCGGGTTAGATTGTCCGGCCGCACGTGGCTTGGCAGTTTAGGCCTTCCTTAGCTCACACTAGGCCTTCTTCGCACGAGCCTCCAATTTTCGAATTCGTTCGTCCTTTTTCTCTATCTCCCGCCGCGTAGCGTGTAGACGGATGCCGACTTCATAGGCGGTATACAGCCCTCTCACTGCTCCATGGATGCCCTCTCGAAACACTTCAAAATCCTGTCGACCAAGCATTGACTGCTGGACTTTTGGTGGAAAAATTTGTTGAGCGAACTCGACTGCTACACCCGGGTTGTTAACAATAGAATCCGCCTCCGTTATCGATTTATTCCCCACAAAAATCGCAAAACTCAACGGTCGTGGCGTCGCCTTAGACTCATTTCTCGATTGCGGTCGAGGGGAGCTGCCCTGTTGCTGTTTTTCCCTTCGGGGTGATCTACTTCGATGACTTAGGGGCTAACGTTTTTCTCGTTCCCTGGATGTCCAACTTCCCGTGCATGTGGGCTCGCTGCTGTGATTCATTTCAGTGTCAAGCTCAGCTAATGTCCGCCCTTTTCCTCTACTATTGAAGAACAGTCTATTTGACATTCGTACTTATCTAACCTTCCGCAACAAATTGGTTTAAATTGAATCCGAACACAATAAGTGGAATTACGGGGGTGAAGAACCCACCCCATTTATTCCTAACGCATGCAGCGCCCCCGAGGCGATTTCATTAATGCTAAACTCCAAAAGCCCGATGCCGATCGACGTGCACCGCAGCCACGCCACGAACTAATGATATTCGGCTTTTAGAGTTCATACATTAGCTGGGGCAAGGGTAGATTTATTAATCTGATTGGCTAAATATCTAAGCCCGATGCCGATCGATCTGTGCCGCAACCACTCCATGAACTAATGATATTCGGCTTTTGGAGTTCATACATTGGCTGGGGCAAGGGCAGATTTATTTATCTAATCGGCCAAATATCTAAGCTCGATGCCAATCGATCTATGCCGCAGCCACTCCATGAACTAATGATATTCGGCTTTTGGAGTTCATACATTGGCTGGGGCAAGAGCAGATTTATTAATCTGATCGACCAAATATCTAAGCCCGACGTCGATCGATCAGTGCCGCAGCCACTCCATGAACCAAAGATATTCAGCTTTCGGAGTTCATACATTGGCTGGGGCAAGGGCAGATTTATTAATCTGATCGGCCAAATATCTAAGCCCGACGCCGATCGATCAATGCCGCAGCCACTCCATGAACTAATGATATTCGGCTTTCGGAGTTCATACATTGGTTGGGACAAGGGCAGATTTATTAATCCGATTGGCTATTCGACGAGGATAAATTACTAAATTGATTTATTAATCTGATCGGCTATTCGACGATAATAAATTACTAAATTGCCTAGTTATTTAATCGGCAAGTGTACACGAATGTTTTATCCAAAGTAGCAAAAAGCAATACCATTCATCAATAGCAAAATTAAGCACAAATAATAGCAAAGTACAAATGAAATTTTCATTAGTAAATTAGGCACAGACTGTAGTCATTTTACATATGAAAACTACTGAGCAAAAAGCTACAAGTTTGCATGGAAATGCCTAGCAAAAACTTAAAAACTGTAGTCATTTTACACATAAAAACTATTAAACAAAAAACTGCAACAATACATTCAAAATCCTTAAACAAAAACAACTAAAGTGTCGCCCTAATCAATCCTCGGAGTTAGACTCCAGCGGCTCAATGTCCACTTGCTCGTATGGAATCGGCATAGCCAATGTCACATTAGCAGCTGCAAGGGCTTTCAGCCAGCCGTGTTTAAATCCCCGATTTTCAAATTTGGGGACTTCTTCCACATAATTTGCAAGGGCGGCGCCTTGCCTAGCCTCGTACACCTTGGAAGCCTCGGAGTCGGCTATTTCTTGCGCCTTTTTCGATTCTCCCATGTCGGCCTCCAGTTTGGCAATTGCCTCTTGGGCTAACTTCAGCGCACTTTCGCTTGCATTTGCCCTTTCCTCGGCGGCCAATCTGAGCTGTTCAGAATTTCTCGCCCTTTCCATCTCGGCCTCGGCCCTTGCATTTTCCATCTTCGCCCTCGTTGCTTCAAACTCCGCCCTACTCCTCTCGCCCTCAACTTCTAATTTTAAACGGCCAATTCGTTCGATGGCATTATGCTAGCGCCGGCCTATCTCGGTTATCCTTCTGGTCGTCTGCAAAACAGGAAATTAAAACCAAAACAATATACGCATAAAAGTGAAAAATAGGATCAAGTTATATACCAGAAGAGCAGATTGAGATGCTAATGCTATTGCCAACAGATCCGGCTCCGCCCGGAAAGCTGCCTTGTCAACCGGCAATGAGACCGACGAAGCCATGCTCAACGCCCTGACTGGGTCTTTCATAGCTGACGTGTTAGAGGAGATCGGCGTGTTTTTTATTTTTGGTTGAACGACAAAAGGCATAACCACATCCGACTCCTCTAAGCGTGGCCGTTTGTTAGCGGGGTTTTCTTTAGAGCCGGCCTCGACCTCGGCAGGACGTTTTTCCCCCTTTAGTTCAGCCTCCTAATTCACCTGTTCTACCGGCTCCGATTTGGTATTTTGGGTTTGAGCCATCACCACCTCGATAACAGGCAGGTAGGGCTCAGCATCGGCGGTAGTTGGCACTTCCGATCGAGTGGCCTCTGCTCTCCGCCGCGCGGCCATTATTTTGGCGTTTCTCTTTTTGGCAAGTTGTGTAAGTGACAATCCAGCCATGTCCTCAGGGTATGTGCCGGGAAGGTCTTCCAAACCAGTGAAGGCGTCGTCGAAGGAAATGTCCCCTCGGCCCGAAGTGGACGGAGCGTCGGCTGAATTGAGGCCGGCTTCCTCAAAGGCCAACTTCAAAGCCTCATCTACTTCGGCTTCGGACTAGTTTGAATCTTCAGTGACCTTCTCAGCTACTTTCGCCTGCTCCGAATCGGATCCACCCAAACCAATTTGCCGCAATTTTTTGAAGTTGGTTAAAAGAAGAGCCGCAAGAAACTCGTCACCTCTCAGAATTGGGATGTTTTTTGCCGCCGAAAACGTCGTATATGTCAGCTCGTATCGAAGAAGAATGTGGGCCGCCGTCCCCTGTTGCTGAAGGCTTGGATAGTCGAAGTATTTGAGCACAACTTCAATTTTCGCAAGAACGGCGTCGTCGGTTGAAATCAAAACTTTCTTCAAATCATTTCCTGCACAAGCAAAACCATGAGACCGCAAAAATGAAGCTTTGTAAATATAAGAAAAATAAATGCAATGAGCTATACGGCCACCTGGTTCGCCCTTCCATCTAGGAATAGGATCTAGGTGGTCCTTGCCTTTGCCGAATTTCCAGTTACCTTGGACAACGACCATGACATCATTGACTTGCTTGCCAGAACTGGAAAGCATAGTCACTAATTGATGGTCGGTGTCCTTGGCCCTAAGGAAATAGCGCCCATGTTGGCCAAAAGACTTGGCCAAGGCATAATAATGCCGAATTGCAGGTATGCTGAGATTAATCTTAAGGTGACGATTTAACTCTATAATCCCCATTACGATTCGAAAAAAGTTTACATTAGGTTGGGAAGGGATTAGACCCCAATTGCGAAGGATAGCCCTAAGAAATGGATGAAGAGGGAAATGGACTCCACCCTCTATAATTGATAAGAGAGGGAAGATGATTGTGCTTTCATCAGCCCTCTCCATATCAAGGGTGCTGTTTGTCATAAGTGACAGACAGACGTCATCTGAGATAGAAAAATGGCGTCGAAAGCCAGAGACTCGATCCGTGGAGAGGAGGTCTTTCAAATGCTTTGCCATTTTCGTTAGCCTATAGGAGTACGCTAAACTAAAAACAAACACGGAAAAAAGATTCAAAGCAGAGAGGAAGAGAACAAACAAGAGACGAAGAGGACAATGAGGGATAAAAGGAAGTTGCAGAGGTGAGTCGGAAGGCACTCCAAGAGCTTCAAGCGTCCAAAAATGTGTATGTATTCAAAAAGACGACAAAATTTTAAATCACAATAAATGGAAGAAGCATACAAAGGAGCGGGAAGTTGTAATGATGACCGAAAGGCGTGAGCTTTGACATCCACGTTGGAATGAGGTTAGTCGACGAATTTCGGCTCTGACTTTTCGAATTCGAAACCAAACACACAAGCTAACTGTTGTTAGTGGAGTGTTTGGGGGGAATTGTAGGGGCCGAATATTAGAAGACGTAAAGAGGCCGAATAATTGGACCAGGAGAGTTGAAATATACACATTGCATTCGGCCCCCGTCTTATACATACAAATCCTACCCTATTCGGCCAAATAACCAGTCGAGTAAGGGGCTGAGTGAAGAGCAGTTTGCAACAAAAGGAGCCGAGTAAATAGTTATACGGCGAATTGAAGGTGGGCCTAGCCCTGAGGCCCAAGAAAGAAAAGATATAAATAGAAGAACATCAGCTAGAGAGAGGTATGTGAGAACTAGTACGCTTAACTTAAAATATAAGCAATCAAGAGAGTAGATACTAATTAATCCATCGAGTGCTAATTCCGGCACTCCTGACCGGAGTGTTCATTCTTTTCCAAGTTACCAACTGAGGATCTCGAGTGCCCCCATTGGATCCAAAGAGTATTACTAGAACCACTCTCCCACAAACGGCATTTTTTGAAAAAACAAAAAATGCCAATATATTTTCAAAATTTTTAAAATGCACTAAATAAATAAAAATAAATAAATTAAACTCAATATAATATGTTTTTTTTAAACTAGTCACATGTACAAAATTAATCAACGGCTTTATATGACTTAACAAGAAAAATAAAATTTCAAAATGCTCTTCTGTACAATGATAAAGTTTCTTGAATTTTAGTCTATGTAGTTTCAATTATTTCGATTTTGACTCTGAATTTACATATTTATCTCAATTTATTTCAATTACTTATAACTGTTGAGTAAATTACATCAATAATCTTTACATTTTGTTGTTCCATATAGTTTTAATTGACTCAATTTTGACACTTAGTTTTAGATTTTAGATCAATTT
The DNA here is from genome assembly GCA_025200525.1 of Camellia lanceoleosa. NCBI lineage: Eukaryota > Viridiplantae > Streptophyta > Magnoliopsida > Ericales > Theaceae > Camellia > Camellia lanceoleosa. The sequence goes on along the minus strand of CM045766.1, from coordinate 104,873,600 downwards.
AGTCGAATTGATATTTGATAGAAGATTTTCATTGGATTGGTTAAGGTTAAGTCACAGAATTGACCAAGTATTTTGTTTTATTCCTAAAATGATGATAGGTGTAGACACCCTATTTTTGACCGCTTATAAGACTTGGGCGCTTTGTCCTATACACTCAATGATGAAAGTTACATTGTGTGTAATTCGAATGCTCAATGAAGGAATCAAGTTTCTAGTTCTAAACAAATCATAACCTTTCATACCAAGTTGATTCTATGCCTCTAGACCACAAAAATTCATCTTATAACACTGTGCCACCCTACACCAAGCTCGGAACAGAGAAATAGGGCAATACATTGGGGCCCAGCAGTGTCTTATTGGGAGCCAGACGTGGCCATTTGGGGCCCGTCGTGCCTTGGTAGCGATAAATATTGTTCTGGGCAAGAGCGCACCAACTGTCTATTTTTGAAGATATTTTCAACCTATTTTGCTCAAATTCTATAAATACGAGGTTATATCTCTTTTTTGAGGGTTGAACAATTTCCAAAGAGCTTATATACACACTTGAGAGCCCTTTCTTCTTGTGCAAGCCACCTTTAAGCAAACCTATCACCCTTGAAACATCTCTATACACCACATACAACCTTAGAGCAAAGCCTTAGAGCCTTGGTTGAGCCTTGAGTATCACAATTCAGGCTTGAGAGTGTGCTTGGACCAAGCTTGATTCACAACAAGAGCCTGTCCTCTTTAAGAGGTATAAGCTTGCCACCTTTTCTCTTGCTGTCATTTTTGTCTCTTACCCTCGATTTCTTGTGTCTTTGCATTGTTTTGGATTTATTTCAAGTGTTGGAACTTGGGTTTGAATAGCTACCAAAGGTAGAAAGGTTTAATACCCTTTCTTGCACCTTACTTCATAGCTCACACCCTTGTTTTTACACTCTTTTTTTTAGTCTTCAAACTAATTTTCAGGGTTCAAAATAGGCTAAACAACATGGTTTGAGGTTTCAAAAATAGAGGGGTTATTTATCTCTCCTTGCTCTTGTTCACTAGCCTTGTGATTCCTTGCTATTTTTTTTTAAAATCTTTTTCGTACTATTTTAGTCACTGGTTTTTACATATTAGGGGCTGTTTAGACTTGTTTTAATTCGTTTAATTGGTTCATGCTTTGAATACTTTGCCTATCATGTTGTAAGTCCTCATGGCTTTGCTTGTTTAGGCCTCAGACATCAAGCCATTTGAGTTGATAGCTTTTCTTTGCTTGGCGTTCATATTAGAAGTCTCCTTCTTCAAATCAATCTTTCAATCATGTTTGCAACCTCCCTTCTTTATTATTTTCTTTTGTTCGAGAGTTATCTCAAAGGAGTGATGGTTATTCAAGGCATGGGAAAGAGACATATGCTTAATGGTGTTACCTCTACGGGGGTTCATCGTCAAGGCATTGTCCCTCTTTCATGCTTTGGATCACTTCTCGTTTGATGCTCTTTCTCATTTAGTGGACTTAACCATCGTTTTGGGACAAATTGATTAAAGAATGGACATGACTAATAAAATGAGCTTAAAACCAATGAAACCAACGTAAAGAAAATAAGTAAGATTGCTTGGATTCGGCTAGACGTTATGTCGGGTCCATAGTGTCAAGAGTCGTCGCGCACCAATTCATGATGTGTTGATGAAATTTGAAGCGTCTCTACCTCCCTCTTTGAGCTTACTTCATGATAGGAGGGATGAGTGGTTGTTCATTGCATTTATTAATTTTTTGTCCAATTTTCTTCGAAATCATCAAGCGATCAACTTGCTTATTGATGATTTTGGAACCAACTTCATTCTTCTCTTGAGCCTCTCTATGACAGAGAAAAGAAGAGGGGACAAACAGAGCTCAGAAAAGCTCTGTCTGCACTGTTTTCACCTCAGAGCACAGAAGTAGACTTTTGCATAAAATTAGGGCACAGCCGGCCTTGTTTGGGCCCGGCCGGGCCTCATTGGAGGCCGGTCGGGCTCCAACGTTTGGTCAGCAGTGTGTTTTGTAGAAACAAATGACAGTGGCTGAAGGTGAAACATGATAGATTTCCAGAGAGGCAGACAAAGCTGCTTTTGAAAACAGTCACAAGCATGCAAACCTTGTGCATCTTTGCTTATATCAATGTTGTAAATTAATGTTCCCATTATTGTTGTAATTAATTAATTATCATTATAGTTAGCATTGTTGTAATTATTATGAATGTTCATTGTTGATGAACTTAGATAGTTTTATTGTTCATCTTTGTTTTTATAAATTAGATAACTATTTAGTTATTTAGTATTCATTAACTTAAATCCTTCATTTGGTTTTGTAATAGTTAGTTAATTTTGGACACTAGGACATTCATTTGGACCCTCTTGCATGAGGGCAAAGCCATATAATAAGTGTGTATGTCTTCCAACCCCACGTCTTTCTCTTATTTATTTACTTGCTTATGATGGATAGTTTAGAGCATCACGTTTTGTTTAGCATTTCTCATGATTTGCATCCATTGTCTTGCATGCATTAGGCTCGGCGCATCATTCTAACTCACATTGTTATTTATTACTTCTTTGAAAATGTGCTCAAACCGCATGCTATCAAATCAATTCACATGCCATGTTAGTAGCAGAGTCTATTTAAATTGCATATTGCATGTGTTGCATTAGTTAGGAACACGCATGTTTTCTAATTCTTTTGCTCTGTTTGGCTTGCCTTGGAGTACTAGATGAGCACTTATTGCTTTAGCATACCACATGCATGTGATTGTAGCCATGTCATCAAAGCATGATTCCATGAGGCTAAGTGCTTAAGTGCTACAACTGTTTGAATGTCGGTGATTAAAAGCTAATTGCTTGAATTAGAATAAATTGATTAATGTACATACGAGCCCACTTTTTTTAAGTGATGCATATTCAAAACATTTTCAAAACAAACATAAAATCAAAGAGTTCCAATTTTTGCAAATTAGTCTATACTTGTGTGCAACACATAGTAAAGATAGCCTAATAATTGGAACAAGAACATATAATGACCATAAGAATCACATCATGATTAGTAGAGGTCGATATTTGATTAGGCGAGTGGGATATTCAATTCATGACCTTTCCCTCTTGTACCTAAGTTCCCGAGCCAAGACAATCTTGGTGATGATGGAGACGTGGCCTTTGGCACAAGTCACGGATTTTCTAAATTTTTCCAAAATATTTAGGTGGTGACTTTGTAATCTAGTAAAGCAGTCTATTTTTGGCATTTTTGATTCAAAGTGAATTTTTTCAAAAGATTTGCCGGATTTGGACTCTTTTGTGTTTATTTATTTCACATTACACTTGTGAAATCAGATTCAGAACCACTAGAGTTCGAACTGTAGGGCTATCGTATCTTAAAGAAGCACGAAAAGCAAGCTATAGTTTCTGGCGACTTTGCTGGGGAAATTAGAGAACTTGACTTGAACTTCATGTTGTGAAATTTTATCTACACTTATATATTCTTTGCATTGCATTTGGATTGGTGCAATTAAGTCATTGTGTTTGCCATCTGCTACTCCTGGATGGTTTGTTGGAGGCTCGCCCAAAAGGCTTGCCAAAAGGTTGACCGGCCATGGGCTCTGCCATGTTTGGGAACACAACCCTTGGATCTGGATTACCGTTGTACCGCTTGATCCTCCTTTCACTTCTCGGTGTAAGGTGTGAGGTATATTAGGTAGTCTTGCTGACGTACCCTTTTTACCATTTGGCCTTGCTACATATAGTAACCCATAGTGACTGTTCCAAACTAGGGTAGGGCACTCACCCGGATGCAAGATTGCATGAAACCGCTTGATTGAAATAGCGAACCCTAGTTCATGACAAAACTAGGACAAGGTACCCTACCCCCTCATAAGGGTGTTTTGGCTCTCTCTTAACTAGTATGTGCTTTACAGTAAAACTATACAGGAATGTGCATATCAGTTACACGGTTGTATCTGTTTTGGGGCAGGATTCGGTGTGGAGTACAGTTTTACAGCTTTGAGCATGTTTGTTGATAACATCTTAGCTGAGGTGCTATATGGTTTTTGATTACTATACTTTTCTTTATTTTCTTTTGCTAGGTAGTTAACAACCATAGCTTTAGAAAGTTCAGATATCCCCCAAGTACTCTGGACCCGAGTCAAAAGACTTTGCAAAGCCAGGGATCTTGTTCGAGAACAACCCATGTTTACCTCACTCTCATCGGTTACAAGATGGAGGAGAATTAGATAGAGTTCGACAGTTCAATTCTTACAACAATCACCTCTTAGTTCACCTGTGATTAGTCCGATTTAAGAGTAGTCACCTACTTCCAGTTCGATTCAAAACCAGTCACCTATTCCAATGGCACAGTATCCCCCGGCCAATATGGAGGAACTGTTACTCTATCTGCAACAAATAGTTGAGACCCTACAGCATGATACGGCCCGTCAGGCCGAGGTCATAACTAGGTTACAACAACAGTAACCACAGCCGGCTGCGGCCTCTGTATCCCATGCACCCACCACAGCTATTCATGTGCCCAATGCCACTACTAATATTGCCAATGCTCAAGATCTACAAGACCAGGGTAATCCAATTTTTCCAGTCCAAATAGAGCCAATCCCAGCACAAGCTTCCAAAGCCCCTGTTTATTAGACTGAGGCTCCATTCGAGTTTGAGGTTGACCCAACTGCACTCAAGGGTCAACAAACTGGAGAAACTATTCAAAAAAGTGCAAGGGGTTAATTCCATTCCAAACATAGAGGATGGATATACTGATTTTGTGGTTACATTGTCGAATCAGTTTAAGATGCTTGTAGACTGCCTAAGAACTCTGCTCTCTGCGTGCGAGGGCGCGAATTGCTTTGTTCTTAGCTACTACAGTTTGGACTCGTGTCATGGTTCTAAATCTAATCTCGCAAAGTGCAATGCAAGACTGATAAATCACCAAAGAGTCCAAATCCGGCAAATCGTTTTGGAAAACTGATTTTTAATAAAGAAGTGCCAAACATGGATTGCTTTTCCAGATACAGAGTCGCGACCTAAATATTTTGTTTTGGGAAATTTAGGAAATCTTGACTTGTGCCTAAGGCCACGTGTCCGTCATCACCAAAGTTGCCTCTGCTCGGGAACTTGGGTACGAGAGGGGAAGGTCATGTAATGAGTACCCCCGCTCGCCCGATCAAAGATCGGCCTTTACTGACATGATATGTTGTTTTGAAAACACATGTGCTCTTATTCCGGTTATTAATCTAACTTACTACGTGATGCGCACAACATACAAGTATAGACTAGATCGCCTAAGTTGGAACAAAACATCTCATGTTTGTTTGTTTGAAAATGGTTTGAAGATGCTACTCGCAAGTAGGGGAAGTCGTGGATTTTTCCACCCTGAAGTGGGCTTAGAAAACATGATTTTGCCACTTCAAGTGGGCTTAAAACTCGTATTTGATGAATTGTCCCAACTCGAGCAATCCAACCTTCATCCACATGCATTCATGCAGTTATGTCATTTAAGCAAGTAGCCTCATGGCAAGCATGCTAAACATGACAACATACATATCTCATGCAGTATGCTAAAGCGTAAACACTCACAGTGTACTCCGAGCCAAAACAAAGAACTAGTTAGAAATCATGCATGATCTTAGTTCATGTTAAGATGTCTAATGCAACACATGCAAAAATACAACTAAGATAGGCTCGGCTATTCTAAGATGACATGTGAAATGCAACAATTGATACATGTATTCAAATTGGTATTGAAATACAATACAGTTTGTATGATGCGCCGAGCCCGGTGCATGCAAGACAGATGAATGATGCACGCATGCAAAGCATAAGGATGCTAATCAAAATATGACCTAGAACTAACCATCAAAAGCTGATAAGTAAAAGGGAGAAAGACGTGGGGTTAGAAGACATTCACACACTCATGCACACTTATTACAAAATTTGCCCTCTCGATGGAGGGTCCAAATAAGAAGCTAACTAGCTAATCTAAGCTAATTAAACTAATTATTACATAATCAAATTGAATAACTAGCTAACACTAAGCTAATTATTACAACACATTAGCTAATTAACAAATTAGCTAGTTTAATTACAAATTCAAAAGCTAACTAACAAGTAAAGCTAATTACATATTACAAAGCCTTAGCTCAGTTCTGAGAGTTCGAAGATGCATGCTCAATCACCTCGCTCGGAAATCCGTTACCATGTCTTATGTTGCCTCTGTTTGCACACTTCTGCACCTCTGAAAATTGTGCCAACTTCCATAGTGCTTTTGACCTACCTTAGGACCGTCTGAGAGGTAGTTGGCCAAAAGGTGTGGCCATCGGCCAAAGGAAATGGCTATCGGCCAATTTTAAGGCTATCGGCCAATTATTGATAGCCGATCGGCACACTAGATAGTCGATTGACCACTTCTTCCTACAAGCTCTTCTTTTTGCTGCAACAGAGCACAAACAGAGGCATGGCAATGTATTTGCAAGAAAATGTGTGTGCAACTACGCCCCTTATCATGTCTAAGGCTCAAAGGTGTGTAGTGCTCGGCTCTCGAGCCATCAATCATGCATTTCGATGCATGATGGCCAAAGAGTCAAGCTTGCATAAGTCAATGAATGCACAAATAGACTCGATGAGCCTCCACCCTATCATGCATGATCAAGGGTGTCGGCGACTAAGAAACAAGGCACGTTTCATCACTTTGAGTATGAAACGTCCCTCGTTTCTCGTGTTTGGATTAACGTCTGATCCAAACACATGCAATGCAACACAAACATGTTATCTTGGCATGTTTTACTTCAATTCAATTTGTTTACTCATTTTATATTACCAATTAATCCTTTAACTAGTTAAGTCCAAAAGTGAGAAGTCCTCTAAATGGAAAGACGGACTAAGCCACAAGCATCTTGAGCATGAAAAAAGCATCATGCCGTTGGTTAGTAGAAACCCTCAAGAGAAGGCTAAAATCATTAGGCATGAACGCCTCGATCTCGTGCTCAAACCAAGAAAGGGCTTAAAACCTCTTTCAAAGTGATATAGCAAATGAAGAATGGGATGCAATGACATATATTCCAGCACTGAAATAGTATGCTAAATGATATCAAAACATGAAAATGATGCATGTAAGGCATAGTCGGAGTCGAAAGCATTGAAACTAGCAAAGAGCATAGCACCATAGGCATACAATACTAAGCCTAAATGACCAAACCAACCCCGGACAGAGATTAAACATGCCAAAATAGTGGCCTAAACATGCTGAAATGGAAGCTCAAAAAGCAAGAGAAGCATGCACACATGTTGGCCTATAAGCAAGGCATAATACACAACCATCAAAAGCAATGAAGGAGTGACGTATGTGAGAGTGTAACTACACTACATGCACTAAAATTACATGTCAAATGGTGCCATACCATGCAATCATCATATGCACAACATGTTAAAGGCCCCGCAACTCAAAACTAGTCAAGCCCCTTTATATTACAACCATGTTAAGCAATGCTCAACTAACCCTAACCATTCAAAACAGGTCTAAGGCAGGTCAAAATAGTGGCAAAAACATGCTAGACTCGTAGCATAGATGGCAAGAAAAATAAGCTCATGTATTGGCTCACACACAAGGCATAATGCTCAACTCTTAAACACAATCAAAGAGTGATAAACATGAGAGTTTAGCAAAGAAAAAAGCTCTGAAATTACATTCCAAATGATGCCGAATCATGCAAACATCACAAGTATAACATGGTAGGGGCCTCAAAACTCAAGACTAGTCAAGGCATTTGCACTATAGCTATACAAAACATGAGTCATATCACCAAGGCAGCCCAAAATAGTCCTAAAACAGCCCAAAATAATGCTAAAACATGGATGGAGTATAGCCAAAATAAGCTAGCATGATTGGCCACAACATTAAACATGTTAGACTAGTAAGCATGGATTACACTACAAGTGTATAAAGCATGCAAGAGGTGAGTCCACCAATCAAAATCAGAGTTATAACATGCCAAAATAATACCAAAAACATGCTTGAACTAAGCTAATTCAAACCACAAGAGCATGCTACTTTGTAAGGCTAACAAGACTAGCAAAGAGGATTTACACTACAAGTGCAATAAGCATGGAAGAGGTGACCAAGACAGCCAAAAATAGACTTATGGAAGGTCTGATAAGTCACAAAAATGAGCCTAAACAAAGCCACAAAGAAGTAAAAACACATGCACATTTGGTTGGCCATCAATACTAGCAAGCAAGACAAGAGGAGAGGGGACCACCCCATCCTATTTGGGCCCTCAAAATAGGGTTTTTACCACTAAAGATCCTCTAGATTTCAGTGGTTAAAAGGCCACGAAAATTTGTTTTGAAAGGCCTTAGAAGATGGCTCAAAAGCTATACAAGCTAAAGAACAAAAGGGAGAGACAACCCCCCAACACAAAATAGGCCTAAACCATCATTTTTAGGACTGAAAAATAGAGTTTCCTTTAGTTCAAAATCAAGCCAAAAACAGTTTGCAAAGGTGGTAAAACAAGCATGCAAAACAAAGCTTTAGAGGGGCAAGTGCTTACCCTTGAAGCCAAACAGCAAAACAACAAGATTTTTGAGTTAAAACAAAGCTTTAGCAGCCCAAAACAAGTTCCAAGGGACCTCAACCCAATGGTGATCAAGTCTTCTTAAGGGTTGATAGGTTGAAGATGGATGTATGCAAGCCTTCAAGCACAAAATCCTTAGAGAGAGTGAAATCTAGAGAGAGTTTCTAGAGAGAGTGGCTCCCAAATCTTTTGCCAAAATTTTTCTAATCTATTCTCCCATGTTCTAACCCTTGAATATGAGATATAAGGCCTCATTATATAGCAAAATATCAAGTTTGGTCAAAATATCTGATTTGGGACGGTCCCTGACTTGAAGAAAGCCTAACTCCTTCATTTGGACTCATTTTCAGGTCATTCTTGAGCCTAAACTGTAGCCCCGGAAGTTTTATTTCCAATTATGCAAGCCTCACATCAAAATTCCATGTGTGCTAAGAGATATCGCTTTTGTAGTGAAGGCTGCTCAGTTTCGGTCCAACCGGAATGATGCCCAACTTCAGCCAATCATATCTCCCCCATCCGGACTTGGCTTTAGGAGATTCTTAAGTGAAAAATGAAGCCCTGGAAGTAAGCTTTCCAAAGGTGGTGGCCTCATAGCTGAAATCCAAGTGTTCAAAAGGATAGGCCTGATTTAGCGAGGGCTGCTCGACTCTCTCTCTTAACTGTTCATGCCCAACTTCTTCCTCAACTAGGTTTCTTCCCTCTTCTCCTTTTTTCTTCAACTCCAAACCCCTAAGCAAGGTGTTTTGAAAGATTTTTCAGAGATTTCACCTCTCTTTCATTCATTTCCACTTTGTCCTTGCTTGGTTTATTGAAAAGCGCAACATTTGACAAAATGTGAGCCTCGGAACATCGTAGGAACTTCTTTTCAAAAATATTTTGAAAGAGAGGGTTTTAAGGTCTAAAAACCATTCAAAATAGCTTTGGTCCAAAATGGGTTGTGAGGTTAGGATTTGACTCTCCTCTTGCTGAAGAAATCGAACCTTTGCCCTGCACATCTTTCATCACCAAGTAAGCCATCAGTAACACCCAAGTCTTAAGGGTGGTCAAAAATGGGGTGTCTACAATGTTGCATATTGATCATTTTGACGGTTCTAGGGATCCGATGGTTCACTTGCGACTGTTTTCAGATATCTTGCGGCTGATGGGCCTAACTAGACTACAAAAGTTGTCTCTCTTTGGTCGCACCATGTCGAGTATAGCGGCCATTTGGTATGCTAAGTTGAAAGATTTGGTCACACAAAATTAGGAGGAGATGGCCGAAGCCTTCGTTGCTTAATACTCTTATAATACGCAAATTGAGGTTGCAATTCGTGATCTCGAGGCAATAGGTCAAGAGCCGAAGGAGGGTTTCTTTGAGTTTGTGACAAACTGAAGAGCTAAAGCCTCGATGATGACCACGAGGCGTTCCGAGAAGGACCAAATTAGAATGGTCATCTGGAATCTACATGGCAAGTTGTTGTAGAAAATGATTATGCTTCTGTTGTTTATGTTTACGGAATTCATGAAATGGGAGTGCAAATAGAAAATCCCATAAGGTAGGGGCTTATTACAGATGAGAAGGAGCCAACAAAAAGGCCGTTTGTTCGCAGTTCCAATGCTGCCAGTAGTAGCATAGCTACAAGGCTATCAGATATAAGTGTTGTCACCATAACCAAAACTGCTGACCCCCTTGCCAATATAGGACCACAAACATCATCCAGACCCTTTCCGAAGCCATGCAAGTGCTGATCAAAAAAGGGCACCTCAAACCCTTAGAACCATGCCCACTTCCCGACCCTCTTCCACCCAAGCATAATCCTGCAAAATACTATGCTTTACACAAGCAGCATGGTCATGACACTAACCAGTGCTACTGTTTTCGTCATGAGATTCAGGAACTCATTGACAACAAGGTTATCGGTCCACCTCAAAAACCAAATGTAACTGCAAATCCACTCCCAGCCCATAATCAAGTCCCCCCACCCCGAAACATTAACCTCATCCATACACTAGCCACCTCTTATGACCCCAGCATATATATTACCCCATCCCACCTACCGAAACCAATACTGTTCATTCCTGAGGGCACAAATTTGTACATGATGGGCGCATTTAAGCCATAACATGAGCCTCACAATGTGGTGGCAATACCCATGGTAAAGGATAGTTTGGCCTTAGAGGGAGCTATTGGCCTATCGTCGGAATGTCCCGAGGACTTGGTTGAAAAGACATATGATTTGAGTTGCTATATTGCGCCAACCAGTCAAACCAAGCCTGAATTGGTACTACCAATCTCGGCAGACATCAATGTGGTCAGGGAAGACGGCCCGAGCCAAAGGTTGGATGATTTGGCAGATCTCAAAGAAGATTTGGATAATCTACAGTTCTTTGATGAGCATGATCAATGAGATGTACAAATTGGGTGGTTCAACCTAAATGGATCGACTGACCACATCGGATAGCTGAGTGATGAACCAGACAAGGAAGAAAAAACTAGGATGAAACTAGAGGGAATGGAAACAGAAGTAACTGCAGTGGTCGGGAAGGTTGATGAGAAAGGAAAATGACCGGAGGGAACATGTGTGGGAAACCCAAGTCAAGAGGTGAGAGTTGTGAACACTGTAGATACTGAACATGAAACTACATTGAGGCAGTTTAAGAGAGAAAGAGTGAAGGATAGCCAGAAAACTGCAACCATGTGTCGCCTTGAGGGGAGCACTTATACAATGAAGATGATCTAGGTAGAGCCGGACAACTGTTTGTCAGCATCTGATGGTGAGTGGTGGGATGACAATGATTTGCATTTGGCCCATACCAACGAAGATTGGGGAGGCTGTCTCTTGGATAATACATGGTATGCGGAGGAAATAGACCATTTTACCCACAGTGGATGATATTTTAAGCTGCCGCACTTGGATCAAACAGAGACATCTAGAAAAGACAAAGAGGCGTAGAAACAAAAGGAGAAGTAACTAGAAGAGGAGTCAATGCTGAAGCAGCTCAAGAAAATCCACGCTGATATCTCTATCTGAGGGCTCCTTATGGCATCATAGGTGCACTAACAGGCAGTATTATCGGCAATGGATAAGGCTAAATTGTCCATTGATACTACGTCCGAGGAACTTGTGGGCCTGGTTTTTCCAGGTGGTGCTAAGCTAACGCTCATTTTCTCAAACAAAGAGTTGTCGTCGGAAGGTTCGGCCCAAAATAAGCCATTATACATTTCTATGGAATGTAGGGAGAAGTCGGTGCTGGTGGTGTTGGTAGATACTGATTTTTCCATTAATGTCTGTCTGTCCCGTACTGCTTGTTCAATTGGCCTTAAACCGGCAGACTTTATCCCCACAGCCCAGGTGATATGGGCATATGATAACACAAGTCGAAAAGCCATAGGTACGGTGAAAGTGCGAGTCCAGGTAGGCCCAGCTGAGCAAGAGATCCAGTTTCATGTCCTGGATGTACTGGCTACCTTTAACCTGCTGCTAGGGAGGGCTTGGTTACATCACGTAAAGGATGTGTCCTCCACCCTCCACCAAATGTTGAAGTATCCTTATGGGAGAGGAGTAGCAATTGTTTTTAGGAACTCATCCATTCATCCACCTCCGAAGGTGACTACACCAGTGCTAGAGATCAATCATGGTGACGAGGATATATTCCTCTTGGGATTCACTCTGGTTGAAGCTCGGGTAGTGCAGACAATTCTGGCTGCGGATGAAGGCATGTACGTCAGTGCCCAGTTCATATACTTCATGAACAAACTGCGGCATGTTCCGGGAATAGAGCTTGGAAAGAGTAGACGGAAAGGTGTTGTAACATCGGTTAAGGTGCCACACAACCCATATACCTTTGGACTGGTCTATGTGCCTCCCAAAGAGGACTGGATAAGAAAGGGAGAAGAGATGAGGGGTACAACCAAGGCCAAGAGAGCTGGGATGCATTATGAGCTCACCCACAGGCAAATCCAAGGGACGCTAAATGACTGTTTTGTTCGAGAATGAGAGGACTTCCCTTTTTGTGGCTTTCTTGAGCCCTGGGTAAATTCCTTGAACGAACGTGTCCCTAGGTTTGAGATCTTCTTTGACCATCAGTTGTAGGACAGTGATGAGGAAAGGGGTGAACTAAACATCAAAGCCAACCAGAGCACGGAAGATGACTCAGACGACAGTGAGCCTGGAGTAGGGGCAGCATTGGCCAGTCTCTTGACAGATCTTGTGGCCGACCTAGAGAACTTGGGGGATAACTTTACTGTCTCTATGATCAGGGAAGAACCAGGTGTGGACCTAACCAGTGGCATTCTATATATATTGAGGGCACCGCGTCTTACTTGGCAGCTAGATAAAGGCTACATTTGCAGTTCTGAGTTGGGTGATGAGCCAGAATCTGATTCAACTGAGTCTGTGGGGTCAAGATCAAGTTCAAGTCAGTCCGGGGGGTCTGAGTCTGGTATTTCCGGAGGTGGTAACCCGGATACCAAAGTCCTGTCTAGGTCTTCATTCAGCTTTTCTTTTGAGTCTGTAACCGAAGCTTTGGACCTTTTCAGTAAGAACTTTGCATATTCTGTGTACTTTTTCTATGTCGCTGGTTTATTGCATTGACCAAGACTTTTAGAATTTTAACGAAAACGAAGAGGAAGAAATTGCTCTGGCTTTGAAAATTTTGAGTAATCGAGAGGAGGAGAGACGTGCTAAGCCGTGTATTGATGAAATCATTGTCATTAATGTGGGTACTGAGAAGGATCCACACTTGGTCCAAATCGAGTCCACGTTGTCTTCGGAGGAACGCGAGTGTTTAATCGCTTTGTTAAAAGATTTCAAAGATGTTTTCACGTGGTCCTACAAAGACATGTTTGCAATCAATCCTGAGATCGTACAGCAATGGATCCCTCTCGACCCTGAGGCCCGACCAGTCAAGCAGAAGCTGCTCAGAATTCGTTCGAATTGGGAATTGAAAATCAAGGAAGAGGTCACCAAGCAGATTGAAGCAGGGTTCTTGATTGTATTTGAGTACCTGACATGGTTGGCCAACAATGTTCCGATCCTGAAAAAGGATGACAGAATTAGGGTTTGCGTCGACTTCAGAGACTTGAACAAAGTGAGTCTGAAGGACGACTTTCCACTGCCATATATTGATGCGTTAGTGGACTTTACTGCTGGCCATGCCTTGCTTTCGTTTATGGATGGTTTTTTTTTTGGTACAATTAAATTCTGATGGCACTAGAGGACAGGGAAAAGACTTCTTTCACTACACCGTGGGGTACGTACTGCTACCGGGTTATGCCTTTTGGGCTGAAAAATGCTGGGGCTACCTATTAGAGGGTTACAACCACGATCTTGCACGACATGATTCACAAAGAAGTTGAGGTGTATGTGGACGACATGTGTAGCGCTCGACTTTCTTCGCACACCCCCCCTTTCGAAGAAGGAGCGAATTGGTCTCCTACAGTTCAGACTCCTGTCACGGTTCTGAATCTAATCTCACAAAGTGCAATGCGAGACTGATAAACACCAAAGAGTCTAATCCGGCAAGGCATTTTGGAAAATCAGATTTTAAATCAAATATTGCCAAAAATGGACTGCTTTGCTAGATTACAGAGTCGCCACCTAAATATTTTGTTTTTGAAAAATTTAGGAAACCCTGACTCGTGCCAAAGGCCACGTGCCCGTCATCACCAAAGTTTCCTTGGCTCGGGAACTTGGGTACAAGAGGGGAAGGTCGTGAAATAAGCACCCCCGCTCGTCTGATCAAAGGATCGGCCTCTACTATCATGATATGTTGTTTGGTAAACATATGTGTTCTTATTCCGATTATTAGCTAACTTTACTATGTGATGCGCACAGCATAAAAGTATAGACTAAGTCGCAAGACTTGGAACAAATCGACTCATGTTTGTTTTTGAAAATGGTTTGAAAGTGCCACTCGCAAGTGGGCTAAATTGCGGATTTGCCACCCTGGGGTGGGCTTAAAACATGATTTGCCACTTTGCAAAGTGGGCTTAAAACTCACATTTATTGAATTGTTCCAATTCAGGCAATCAAGCCTTCATCCACAGGCATTCATGCAGTTAAGCACATAAACAAATAGCCTCATGGCAAGCATGCTATCATGGCAACACTCACACTCATGCAAGTATGCTAAAGCGTAACACTTACAGTGTACTCCGAGCTAAAACAAAAGCTAGTTAGAAATATGTATGATCCTAACTATACAAGATGCCTAATGCAACACATGCAATAATGTAACTAAATAGGCTCGGCTATCTAAGATGGCATATGAATGCAACGATTTGATACACGTATTCAACTAAGTGTATTGAAATTGCAATACAGTTTGAATGATGCGTCGAGCCCGGTTATAGACCGCCCGAACTTCCTCCGCGCGTCCTCTTTTCGGAGAGGGCGCGAATTGGGTTCTTAGCTTCTACAGTTTGGAGTCCTGTTATGGTTTTGAATCTAATCTCACAAAGTGCAATGTAAGACTGATAAATCACCAAAAAGTCCAATCCGACAAATCATTTTGGAAAATCAGATTTTGAATCTAAAATGCCAAACTGGACTGCTTTGCCTGATTACAGGAAACCCTGACTTGTGCCTAAGGCCACATGTCCGTTATCACCAAATTTGCCTCAGCTCGGGAACTTGGGTACGAGGGGGGAAGGTCATGAAATGAGCACCCCCGCTCGCTCGATCAAAGGATCGGCCTCTACTAAGCATGATATGTTGTTTTATAGACACATGTGTTCTTATTTCGGTTATTAGCTAACCTTACTATGTGACGTGCATAGCATACAAGTATAGACTCAATCACGAGAATTGGAACAAAACAACTCATATTTGTTTTTTGAAAATGGTTTGAAAGTGCTACTCGCAAGTAGGCTAAAGCGCGGTTTTGCCACCCTCAAGTGGGCTTAGAAAAACATGATTTTGCCATTTCGCAAAGTGGGCTTAAAACTCACAATCATCGAGTTGTTCCAATTCAGGCAATCAAGCCTCCACCCACATGCATTCAAGCAGTTAATCAAGTAAGCACATAGCCTCATGGCAAGCATGCTATCATGGCAACACTTACACTCATGCAAGGATGCTAAAGCATAAACACTTATAGTGTACTCCAAGCCAAAACAAAAGCAAGTTAGAAATCATACATGATCCTAGCTATACAAGATGCCTAATGCAACACATGCAATAATGCAACTAAATAGGCTCGGCTATTCTAAGATGGCATATGAATGTGACAATTCGATAACATGCTTTGAAACATGTATTCAAGTAAGTGTATTGAAATACGATGCAGTTTGAATGATGCGCCGAGCCCAGTTCATGCAAGAGAAATGAATGATGCACGCATGCCAGCATAAAGGATGCTAATTGAAATATGCCCTAAAACTTACCATCGAAATCGGTTAAGTAAAAGGGAGAAAGAAGTGGGGTTGGAAGACATGTACACACACACGCACCCTTATTACAACATTACACCCTCTTGAAGGAGGGTCCGAATAAAAGCTAAGCTAATCAACTAATCTAATTAAGCTAATTAGACTAATTATTACAATACTTTAATTAATTAACAAATTAACTAATCATGGCATCTTACTAAGCATGTAAGATATGTAAACTAGGCTGCCTCAGCTTCTGCCTTGAACAATGAAGGATGCATGCTCTCGGTTGCCGCCTCGAAACGCCTTTCGGTTTGCTCTTGAGAGGCTCTGTTTGCAGGGTGTCTTTAGGAACTTTTACTCCACATACTAAACCAACTCTGAGGAATCCACCAATGGCTTGCTGGCCATGAGAAGCTTCTGCCGGCCACTTGCCAGCCAGTGATGTGCACTGCCAGCCAATGATGAAGCAGTGCTGGCCATCTGCAAGGCACTGCCGACCACTGGTGTGCTGCCCTACCATTCTGCAATAGAGCACAAACTAGAGGAAAATGGAGGGTCTCCCAAGGGTATGTACGTACTATGCCACTCCATATCACCTCAAAACATCAAAGGAGAGGCACCATTGGATCCAAGACCATCAATCAAGCATCTCAATGCATGATGGACAAAGATCCAACTTGCACAAATTCGATGAATGCACAACAAACAAGACACTAAGACCACGACCTTATCATAAGTGATCAAAGGCAATGGAGACAAAAGGGATTGGCTCACTTTCATCACTTTGAGTATGAAGTAGGCCAATCCACCTTGTGTTCAACATAACGTCCGGTTGAAAACGAGGCAATGCAAACAACACGCTCATCTTGGCATGAAATGCAAGACTCTAACATGCAAACAACGCATGCACAACATGTTAAGAGACTTAAGCATTAAAACTAGTGAAGGATACAACACTGGGACCATGCAATATAATGTTCAATGGACTAAACCAACCCCAAACAGACCTCATGCATGCCAAAATAGTGGCCAAAATGATCTGAAATGATAGCATGAAAGGCAAGAGAATGATGTTCATGCATTGGCTCACAAACAAGGCATAATGCTCAACTCTCAAAAGCATTAAAAGAGTGATAAACATGAGAGTATAACAAGGCTATATGCTGTGAAATTATGTGTTAAATGATGCCATATCACATAAACATCGCAAATAAGGCATCCTAGAAGACCTAAAGCATAAGGCAAGTAAAGAGCACTACACAAGAAGTATGCAATACATAGCCCAAACAACCAAACCAGCTCTAGATAGAGCTTAACCATGCCAAATCAAAGGCTAAAACATGTTGAAATGATAGCCCAAAAGCTCAAACAAGCATGCATACGTGTTGACTCACAAACAAGGCATAAGTCACATCTCTCAAAAACATTGAAAGAGTGGAACATGTGAGAGTGTGACAATGCTATATACACTGAAATCATGTAAGAAATGAGGTTAAGGCATGCAACCATCACATTCAAAGCATGTTAGGGACCTCAAACACAAAGCTAGGGAAGCCCAACTACACTATAGCTATACAAAGCTAAGCATATATGACCAAGACCACTTAAAACATACCTCAAGCATGTTAAATCAGTGGCAAAAATGTGCTGGAGCAAAGCTAACACATGCTAGAATGATGAATTAATGCACGAAGCATGTTAGGCCAACAAACATGATTGCACTACAAGTACCAAAAGCAAGCAAGAGGTGACCCAAACACCCAAAAATAGAGTTAAATCATGTCAAGACAAAGCCAAAAACATTCTCGAACTAAGTCGCAAAAGAGTAGAAACACATGCTTGTTTGATAGGCTAACAACACAAGCAAGCAAGACAAGAGGAGAGGGGACCACCCTCTCTCATTTTGGACCTCAAAACCACCTTTTCACCATTGAAATTCCTTTGAGTTTTAGTGGTAGAAAGGCCATGCAAAGGCTATTACAAAAGCTTCAAAGGATGGCTTAAAAGCTTAACAAATAAGCAAAGAAAGAGGGTAGACCACCCCTAACTCCGACAAGGACTAAACCAACATTTTTAACCCTTAAAATCAGAGCTTTTTGTAGTTAACAACCAAGCCTAAAACAGCATGCAAAGGTGGCTAACATGGTATACAAAAATAAGCTTAAAAGGGAAACATGCTCACCCTTGAAGCACATCAACAAGATAGGTCTTCCTTTGAGCCAAAACCAACGTTTTGAGTTTCAAACAAACCTTCAAAAACCTCAGCTCCAAGGTAGTGGTGTTTGACTAGGTGTTCCTTTGGAAAATTGTGAATAAAACACACTTTAAGGCACTATTGAGCACAATATAGAGAGAGAGAGTGAGATTTTGTCTCTAAATTTTTTGAACCTCAGGATAGGGAGAGGGGCCTCCCTTTATATAAACAATTCAAGCAAAAGCTTTCTTGACAAGCTTAAACTTGCCTCCATCCCTCTATACACGTGTATGGAGGATGGCTCAGTGAGCCACAGCTAGCTCAAAAGATCTAAAATAATATCTGTTGAAACATGGTGGCCGGCCGGCCATTAGTGGTGGCCAGCAGTGCCTCATTGATGGCTGGAAGGCCTCATCAATTGCCAGCATGGCTAAATTAATGGCCGGCAATGCCAAAAAAAGGCCGGCAGTGCACCACAAGAATCATGCCGAAAGGACCAACACATGGTCCTAAAATGGAGCAGAAAGGACACAGGGTTTGGAAAGCTCAAACCTGTGACGTTCCACCGTGAAATTCGAGTACTCGACGAGCAATCAAACTTGTCATTGGATGTATCTGCAAGCATATCCAAGTCTTGAGGATAGTCAAAAATGGGGTGTCTACACCGGTGCATGCAAGACAAATGAATAGAGGCAAACATGCAAGCATAAGGTATGCTAATTGAAACGTGCCCTAAAACTAACTTTCGAAAGTGGTCAAGTAAAAGGAAGAAAGAAGTGGGGTTGGAAGACATGCACACATACACGCACACTTATTGCAACATTGCGCCCTCTCGAAGGAGGGTTCGAATAAATAAGCTACGCTACTCTAAGCTAAGCTAATCAAACTAATCTAATTAAACTAATTAGACTAATTATTACATACTAAATGAATAACTAGTAAACTACTTACTAATTATTACAAACCGATAAAGAAATAGCTAAGTTAGGCTACTTAATTGTTACAACACTTAATCAATTAGCAAACTAATTAATTAAATTACAAAACCAACAAGTAAAGCAAACTAGAAACTACACTGCCTCAGCTCTGTGAAAGTGGAACCATGCATGCAGTTGGTTTCTCGCCCCGAAAAGCCTTTCGGTTTGCTCTTGAGAGGCTCTGTTTGCAGGGTGTCTCCAAGAAGTTTCTACTCCACCTTACCAATTCATTGCTGAGGAATGAACCAGGTGGCTTTGCCACCACATCGGGCGATGGATGTGCACGCCGCCAAGGATGAAGCGATCTTGCCACCCTGTGTCGCGATCACCATTCTGCAACAGAGCTCAAACCAGAGGAAATGAAGGGTCTCCCAAGGGTATGTCTGTACTATGCCCCTCCTTATCATTTCAAAACATCAAAGGAGTTGCACCATTGGATCCTGTGGGGGCCGAATATATGGAAAAATCAGAAGGTGCGTATCATTGGACTGATATTAATCGGCTTTATCCCACAAGAGCGGGAAGCCGAATATAATATATGTGCCAAATAAGTGTAAATCCTTAGGGCCGAATAATAGAAAGGACAATGATTAAAAGGTAGGCCCTGGCCCCGAGGATCAAAAGGAACATGTATAAATACAGGAACAATGGGTTGGGAAAGGTATGTAAGAATCACTTCACTTAACTTAGTAAACAAGCTATCTTGAGTGTCGAAACTGACTTGTCCGTCGGAGTGCTAATTCCGGCATCCTCGACCAGAGCGTTTGTATCTTTTCAGGTGACTAGCTGAGGATCATTATCGTCTCCCAGGATTTGAAGAGTATTTCCAAACCACTTCTCCACAATTGGCGCCGTCTGTGGGAATACTCAAATACATCCATGGCAAGCGTGACTGAAGATCCTCCGTTAGCCCCTGATGGGACCGCATAGAGAGATGACCTCACTCCAGCAAATATGCTCGGAAAGGAAACCATCGCTACAAGACGCGCCTCGAACTTTGACTCACCAACGACTTCAGCGTAAGAGACAATGCAAGCGATCATGGAACAAGCAAAAGCAGAATGAACAAAGGCTGGAGAACATGATCGCGAAAAATGAACGTCTTTGTCAAGAGTTGGCCCTGGAAGTAGCAAAATCCAGAGAAGCCATGCACCAAGATCCCGAACGACCTCCGAGGACAGGTGGACAACGACCTCGAGCCCGACCAAAGGATACCGATAGCGACTCCAACTCATTACCCACGGAACTCGACAAGAAGGAACGATCCGAAACTTCCAGCTCCTCCGAAAAGAGTCCACATACAAGGAACAAGCGTAGAAGAAGCAGTTCAGACGAAGAGGACCAGCACGATCCTTTTGTCCGACGGATTGCAAGGGCGGCCCTGCCCAAGAAGTTCAAAGCTTCGTCATTCACTTTTTACGATGGAAAATCAGACCCCACTGATCATATCCGTCACTACAAGCAGGCCATGACATTGTATGCAGACAACGAAGCCCTCATGTGCCGAATATTCCCCAGCAGCTTGGGGCCATTAGCTGTTAGATGGTATTACAAGCTGGAGCTGGCTTCGATCAAAAGATTCCATCAATTACAGAAATCCTTCAGGGCCAGGTTCATCACCAACGAGGTACAGTCGAAACAGGCCGACTCTCTCTGGGCTATGCAGATCTAGTCAGGAGAAACGTTCAGAGCGTATTCAGCGCGGTATTGGGAGTGCTTCAACCTCGTCGACGACGCTTGCAACGACTCCATGGCCATCACTACCTTTAAAATGGGACTACATCGTGACAGTGCTCTTCGTAGTTCCCTGACCAGAAGACCTCCCGAAATAGTCTGGGCGTTGATGAAGAAAGTTGAAGAGTATTGCAAACTAGAAGATGATGCCTTGAGAATAAAAGCCGGACAAATGTCCAATAAAACGGCCCTCCCTGAAATCGCTCAACCAATAAGTTCCGTGCCACCTCCGAGCCCCGAGACACGATAATGCGCTAAACGAGACAAAAGGCGGGATTCTCGCCGATCAAGCGATCAGTGCTTCCACGTGGCAAATGAACAACTACAAGTCGACAATAGGCGCTCGAGGCGTGCCGACAAGAAGTATACAGACTTGTCAGAACCAATCGCCGCAATAATGACCAAAGTCCAACACCTTCCATTTTTCAAATGGCCGTCAAAGATGGTGGGGCCACCCGACATGTCACGCCCCAAACCTGCCCCTAAAAGTTTGGGCACGACCTAAGCAGAAAAAGACACTTAACCTGATTTCATATAGGGGCCTGACCGGAAGCTGTAAATATAAGTGATATAAAACCAGAAAATATGCCATCCATTGAGCTACTGAGTTACGCCAGGATCAAAAAACATCTCATAGGACAAGTACATCAAAAGCCAAAATACATTTGAGAGTTAGTTATTTACATGCATATACAAAACCAACCCCAAGGTGGGGTATATAACAATCATATTAAGTATATACGAACTTAAGCCAATAGCAAAAGTGTAAGTCATCATCTAACAAACTCTACAAAAGTAGGGTTCCGACCCCAAGCTTGGCTGTGCCTAGGCTGACAAAAGTATGACGATGCCGAGTTAAGATCGATCTCCTGGTTGGTTACCTACAGAAACAGACATAACATGGAGTGAGTCAAGCTCAGTGAATAATAGTACTTGCATGCATGTAGAACACAGTTAATGCCGTAATCATGTAATCAGTCCGTTTCTGTATAGCTTTGTTGGACAACTTAGTCAAATCACAATTTGGTAATTTGGCCCTTCGGTCTAAAGAGTTCACATATTCGTAAAGAATCATCGGCTTCATAGACTGACAAGTTATCACATTGGCTTTGGCCCTTCTTGTTTCACAAGTTCACAACTCATAAATTCATATGTCACACATCGGCCCTTGGCCTCATAATATCGTCGTTCACAAATGGCCCTTGGCTACATAGTTCACAAATTACCCTTGGTCTCATAGTTTCACAAAAGGTTCATGGCCACATTGATTCACAAATGGCTCTAGGCCATATTGGTTCACAAGTTCACAATTTCCTTGAGACCGTCCAAAAGTCACAAGATTTCACATATGATGTGCATCACTTCACAACCTTTTTGATATTTCCACAATTTCATAATGGTTCACTTATCCATGATTTCATATTGGTTCACTTACATCCCCAATTTCATAATCATTCATTTATAGCGTATATATGTATTCCGTACCATCAAAAGTTTGACAACGAAGTTCGTAATGTCAAGATATAACGTCAATACATAGTCATAACGTCAATAATAATAATTTGAGTAAAGGTACATTGAGGTACTATTACTCACTGTGTTGTGTCGGTGCACTTCCTCTTGAGGTGTTCCCTACACACATGAAAAAAAATCACATTAGTTCCTTATTCCTTATTAACTCGACATTCGGTTCACTTACTTTGATTGAATTAACGAACATTAAAACAACATAAATTGCAGGTTTTGACAACATTAGAGGACCCAACACGCAAAACGGAGCATCCCGTCTTTTCTGGCTTGGGCCGCAGGTGCGGCTAGGATCTCCCGCACGTGTGGCATTGAGGCCCCGCACGTGTTTTTTTTGCAGTGTCCATCGCCCAAAATTCACCATTTCTCTGCACGTGCGGCCATGACTCCTTGACGCCATGGTCAGTTCTCGACGTGCTCCTTGGGCCCCGCACGTGCGGTGATTCTGCCCAAAAATGTCCGAAAATTCTGCTTCTTTCCATCCTCTTGGAGATGTGTTTAGGACCTCAAAACTTAACCATAAATTAGCCATATAAAGGTTCAAATACATGTGCATAAGCATCAAAATATATACTTCATTAAATTACAAGTTAGATCATGACTTCACAACTCATACACATACTCTATTCTACACAATTCCTACCTTTACACACATATAAACACACATACACAAGCTATACTACATACTTGAATTCAAATAAATCAATTGAAGGAATAGAGTTCATAGATACTTCAAACTGAGTCAAGCTATACAAAATTAAAATAATCTCTCTTACATACACATATTGTATCTCAATTCCAACCCTTGGGTACTATGATTATGAGGTTATCTTTTCTTAAAGAAGAAAACCTTAAAGAAGAAAAAGGAGAGTTGTAGGAGTGAATTACAATAATATCTACATACCTTATGCTAAGGTTTCTCAATTTCCCAACCTTCTTGATCTACTCCCTCTACTCATCAATTTGTCTCTTCATCACTCCTTTCTCAAGAGCTAGTTTGAGTTGGAAACATTTTGACCAAATGAACTATGAGCATACATATATATCATGAGGGAATAGGACGAAAATCCATCGTTTACACACCCGAAAATTGAAATTTCACAAACATGCTTAATATTACCTAAAAATTATGTTGAGTCCAAATATATAATCAATTTTAACTTATTAAGTCTCGAAGGCCCTCAATTTCTGCTTTGTCGTTCTCTTAGTAACAGATTCATTTCTTTCCTAACAGATACAATTCATTCCATAAGGCATTAAAACATAGTTACGTGAACTAATTTCTTGTACAGTTTCACATTAGGCATTTGATAGCACAGAATAAAGGACTAACATATATCACAAGCACATATGAGGGTCGGGTTGTTACACTCTCCCCCCCCTTAAAAAGTTTGGTCCCCCAAACTTGCTTTTACCTCAAAACGGAAACAGATACGGATACTGTTGTTGCATATCCTCTTCTTTTTCCCAAGTAGCTTCAGTTCCATAATGTTCTTGCCACTCTACCTTTACCATTGGAATTTCGACATGGCAATTGCTTTACTTGTCGCTCCAAAATTCGAAGTGGTCTTTCTTCATAGCTTAATTTATCATCTAGCACAATTTGATGATAGTCTATGATATGAGATGGATCTGATAGGTATCCTCGAAGCATGGAAACATGGAACACATTATGTACTTGACTCATACTCGGCGGAAGAGCCACTCGGTATGCTACCGGACCCACTCTTTCTAGAATTTGGAAAGGGCCAACATACCGGGGTGTTAATTTACCCTTTTTCCCAAATCTCGGATGTCCCTTCAACGGGGTGACTTTCACGAACACATAACTACTCACTTCAAATTCCAAATCCCTTCGTCTGTTATCTACATAGCTCTTCTGCCTGCTCTATGCTGTTTTTAACCTCTCCCGGATAATTTTAACCTTTTCAGTTGTTAATTGCACAATTTCAGGACCTAACAATGCCCTATCCCCAACTTCAGCCCAACATACAAGGGAACGACACGGTCTTCCATATAAAGTTTCATAAGGTGCCATCTCGATGCTCGAATGGTAACTATTATTGTAGGCGAACTCTATCAATGGTAGATGGGTTTCCCAGCTTTCTTGAAAATCCAATACACACAATCGGAGCATATTTTCTAAAGTTTGTATTGTTCTCTCGGATTGACCATCAGTTTGAGGGTGAAAAGCGGTGCTGAACTTAAGTTCGGTACCCATAGCCTTCTGTAGACTTTGCCAAAATCTTGAAACAAATTTGGGATCTCTATCTGACACAATTGATACTGGAACACCGTGAAGCCTTACAATTTCATTCATATACAGTACTGCAAGCTTATCTGCATTATATTGAGTCTTTACAGGCAAGAAGTGAGCAGACTTGGTTAATTGGTCCACAACGACCCAAATTGAATTCATACCTCGAGGAGTTCTCGGTAACCCCACAACAAAATCCATGGTTAAATGCTCCCATTTCCATTCCGGAATCGGAAGGGGTTGTAATAACCCTGCTGGTCTTTGATGTTCCGCTTTTACTTGTTGACATCGTAGACACTTAGAAACAAATTCCACGATCTCCTTTTTCATATTTGGCCACCAAAAATTTTGTTTTAAGTTTCGGTACATTTTAGTACTTCCCGGGTGTATTGATAATCTTGAGGCATGTGCTTCTGCTAGCAACTTCCGTTTAAGCTCCAACACATTGGGAACACATATTCGACCTTGAAACTTTAGTACCGAATCTATGTAACTGAACCCCGATTTTGGTTTTGCCTCCAACTCATCATAGATTTTCCTTAGAGTCTCATCCTTCAGTTGTTGTAACTTGATCTCTTCCAGCAAGGTGGGTTGAGCTCTTACTGCTGCTAGCATGGCCTTCTGTTCACGTACCACTAAGTCCATATTCATTTTAGCCAATTCAATTCTCAACTCCTTTCTTTCCACCAATAGATTTGCGAAGTCCCCAATATTCTTCCGACTAAGTGCATCTGCCACCGTGTTAGCTTTACCAGGATGATATTGGATCTGCAAGTCATAATCCTTAATCAACTCAAGCCATCGCCACTGTCGCATGTTCAACTCTTTCTGGGTAAACAGGTACTTAAGACTTTTGTGATCAGTGTAAACTTCGCAGGTTGTACCGTAAAGATAGTGCCGCCATATCATCAAAGCAAAAACTACTGCCGCTAATTGAAGATCGTGTGTGGGATAATTCTTCTCGTGGGGTTTTAGTTGTCGAGAAGCATAGGCAATAACCCTTCTATTTTGCATTAGTACACAACCAAGCCCCTTGTGCGAAGCATCACTGTAAATTATGAATCCTTCGGTACCGGATGGCAAGGCCAGAACTGGTGCTGTAGTCAATCTTATTTTTAATTCTTGGAAAGCAGATTCCCGCTCCTCTGACCATTCAAATGCAACTCCTTTTCGTGTCAGTTGGGTAAGTGGCACAGCGATTTTGGAGAAATTTTGAACAAACCTCCTGTAATAACCAGCTAACCCCATGAAACTTCGCACCTCAGTTACATTAGTAGGAGTTGGCCAATTCACAATTGCTTCAATTTTGTGTGGATCAACAGAGACTCCTTCCTTGGTCACCACATGCCCCAGAAATGCCATCTCTTGTAGCCAGAATTCACATTTCTTTAGCTTTGCGTACAGTTTCTTCTCCCGGAGTGTTTGAAGGATTAGGCAGAGATGATCTTCATGAGCCTCTGCACTCTTTGAGTATATAAGAATGTCATCGATAAAGACCACCACAAACTCGTCCAAGTAGGGCTTGAAAACACGATTCATTAGATCCATAAATGCTGCTGGCGTGTTTGTAACTCTGAAGGGCATGCCCAAAAATTCATAATGACCGTACCGGGTTCGAAAAGCTATCTTCTCCACATCATCGGCTTTAACTTTCAATTGATGGTAGCCAGACCGTAAATCAATTTTTGAGAACACTTGTGCCCCTTGTAACTGGTCAAATAGGTCGTCAATCCGTGGTAAGGGGTACTTATTTTTAATTGTCACCTTATTCAGTTCCCTATAGTCGATACATAACCGAAGTGTTCCGTCCTTCTTTTTCACAAACAATACCGGCGCACCCCAAGGAGATACACTCGGGTGGATAAATCCCTTGTCAAGCAAATCCTGTAATTGAATCTTTAACTCTTTCATTTCAGCTGGTGACATCCTATAGGGTGTCTTAGAGATGGGTTGGGTTCCAGGTGCCACGTCAATTATAAACTCGATTTCTCGGTCTATTAGCTGGCCTGGCAATTCTTCGAGAAAAACATCCAAAAATTCACGGACCACTGGAATCACAGCAATACCCCCATTCAGCCCTTGCCCTTCCAAAACACTACATAAATACCCCTGACAGCCTTTTCGAATTAGGTTACAAGCCTTCACGGCATATATCAGATAAGGTGGCGAAATCGCTTCCTGCCCTTGAACCGTAGACTCTGAGTGCCCCGGAGGATAAAAATTAATTTGCTTAGCCACACAGTTTATAGTTGCACCATAATCACTTAGCCAATCCATCCCCAGAATAACATCAAAATAGGTCATGTCGAGAGGCACCAAATTAGCATACACCTGAATATCCGCAAGTTGAAGTTCACAAGCTAGGTATATAGTAGCACATATCATAGACTCTCCCAAGGGGGAGGACACACACAACATGTAAGACAGGTTTTCTTCAGTTTTATCTAAATTAGGAGCGAAGAATTTCCACACAAAAGAGTGAGTGGAGCCAGAATCAAACAATACATGTGCAGAATGACCATAAATAGTAAATGTACCTGACACCACTGTTGCTGTATTTTGCACATCACCTGGAACCAAAGCGAACACTCTACCTTGTTTTGTAGTTTCTTTGTTATTACTAGGTTTGGGAGCCGCCTTCGCATTGGGGGTTGGTGTAGACCCCGCAGAACTTGTAGCAGACCTATTGCCCTTTCGTTGCGCCCATTGTGGGCAATCCCTTACCAAATGTCCCGTTTTCCCACATTTAAAACATGCTCCAGTCTTCCAGTGACAAGTCCCTCGATGTTGCCTTCCACAGTCTGGACACACCGGAGTGGGATTTTGAGTAGAAGTGGTGGTGTTGAAGTTCCCTGAGTTGTGCCTCTTAGTGGGTGGAGTAACTGATCCCTTTGACCATTGATTATTTTGTCTCTTCCCTTTCCATTCAGAAGTTCGGTTCTGAGCCAGAAGATTTCCTTCCGCTATAACAGCCCTTTCTAATACCTCAACATAGGTAGGTAGTTTTAACATATTGACCCGGTCTAAAATAGCACAACGCAATCCCCCTTCAAATTTTTGTGCCTTCTTATAGTCTGTATCGACCATATGAGGCGCGAACCGAGCCAGTTCTGCAAATTGAGCTTCGTATTCTGCAACGGACTTACTTCCTTGTCTAAGGGTTTCAAATTCTGTCACTTTCTTATCTCTCATGCTTTGGGGAAAATATTTCTCATAAAACAATTCGAGAAATCTATCCCAGGTTAATTCTGGATGTACGGTCCTTGTGAGCATCCACCATCTTCGCGCCTCATCCTCGAGAGTGAAAGCAGCTAATTGCACTTTCTGAGCTTCTATACAAGGAAAGACTTCAAATAACTTCTCGATTCCCAATACCCATGCCTCCGCTTTCATCGGTTCTATTCCGCCCTTGAAGACTGGCGGTTTCATCTTTTTAAACTCTTTAATAAGGGTGATGGTCCGGTCTTCAGCATGGTAATCTGGTACTACCGGTAGAGGTATTGGTGGTGGTGGAGGTTGTTCTTGCAGCTGTTGCTGCTGTTGTGGCTGTTGTTGTTGCGGTTGTTGTTGTTGTTGTTGCCGTAGGATCTCAGCCATCTCCATAATCATTCTCTCCATCCTATCCAACCATGTAGATGTAGCGTCTTCCGGCTCATCTGTCCTTGTTCTCACCATTTCTGCATAACAATCAATTATAGGCAAAAGGCATAATTCAAAATTGTTAGCATTATCAGAGGACACTTAACGTTGCCATCGCTCTTAGTCATGCAAAATGCCTAAAGCTCTAGACACCCTAAAGCTCAATGGATCCGTGCGTGACATAGCAACTCGTGCTCTGATACCACTTGTCACGCCCCAAACCTGCCCCTAAAAGTTTGGGCATGACCTAAGCAGAAAAAGACACTTAACCTGATTTCATATAGGGGCCTGACCGGAAGCTGTAAATATAAGTGATATAAAACCAGAAAATATGCCATCCATTGAGCTACTGAGTTACGCCAGGATCAAAAAACATCTCATAGGACAAGTACATCAAAAGCCAAAATACATTTGAGATTTAGTTATTTACATGCATATACAAAACCAACCCCGAGGTGGGGTATATAACAATCATATTAAGTACATACGAACTTAAGCCAATAGCAAAAGTGTAAGTCATCATCTAACAAACTCTACAAAAGCAGGGTTCCGACCCCAAGCTTGGCTGTGCCTAGGCTGACAAAAGTATGACGATGTCGAGTTAAGATGGACCTCCTGGTTGGTTACCTACAGAAACAGACATAACATGAAGTGAGTCAAGCTTAGTGAATAATAGTACTTGCATGCATGTAGAACACAGTTAATGCTGTAATCATGTAATCAGTCCGTTTTTGTATAGCTTTGTTGGACAACTTAGTCGAATCACAATTTCGTAATTTGGCCCTTCGGTCTAAAGAGTTCACATATTCGTAAAGAATCATCGGTTTCATAGACTGACAAGTTATCACATTGGCTTTGGCCCTTCTTGTTTCACAAGTTCACAACTCATAAATTCATATGTCACACATCGGCCCTTGGCCTCATAATATCGTCGTTCACAAATGGCCCTTGGCTACATAGTTCACAAATTACCCTTGGTCTCATAGTTTCACAAAAGGTTCATGGCCACATTGATTCACAAATGGCTCTAGGCCATATTGGTTCACAAGTTCACAATTTCCTTGAGACCGTCCAAAAGTCACAAGATTTCACATATGACGTGCATCACTTCACAACCTTTTTGATATTTCCACAATTTCATAATGGTTCACTTATCCATGATTTCATATTGGTTCACTTACATCCCCAATTTCATAATCATTCATTTATAGCCTATATATATATTCCGTACCATCACAAGTTTGACAATGAAGTTCGTAATGTCAAGATATAACGTCAATACATAGTCATAACGTCAATAATAATAATTTGAGTAAAGGCACATTGAGGTACTATTACTCACTATGTTGTGTCGATGCACTTCCTCTTGAGGTGTTCCCTACACACATGAAAAAAAATCACATTAGTTCCTTATTCCTTGTTAACTCGACATTCGGTTCACTTACTTTGATTGAATTAACGAACATTAAAACAACATAAATTGCAGGTTTTGACAACATTAGAGGACCCAACACGCAAAACGGAGCATCCCGTCTTTTCTGGCTTGGGCCGCACGTGCGGCTAGGATCTCCCGCACGTGCGGCACACCTCCCGCACGTGCGGCATTGAGGCCCCGCACGTGCTTTTTTTGCAGTGTCCATCGCCCAAAATTCACCATTTCTCCGCACGTGCGGCCATGACTCCCGCACGTGCGGCTGGGGGTTCCCGCACGTGCGGCCTTGGGCCCCGCACGTGCGGCGATTCTGCCCAAAAATGTCCGAAAATTCTGCTTCTTTCCATCCTCTTGGAGATGTGTTTAGGACCTCAAAACTTAACCATAAATTAGCCATATAAAGGTTCAAATACATGTGCATAAGCATCAAAATATATACTTCATTAAATTACAAGTTAGATCATGACTTCACAACTCATACACATACTCTATTCTACACAATTCCTACCTTTACACACATATAAACACACATACACAAGCTATACTACATACTTGAATTCAAATAAATCAATTGAAGGAATAGAGTTCATAGATACTTCAAACTGAGTCAAGATATACAAAATTAAAATAATCTCTCTTACACACACATATTGTATCTCAATTCCAACCCTTGGGTACTATGATTATGAGGTTACCTTTCCTTAAAGAAGAAAACCTTAAAGAAGAAAAATGATAGTTGTAGGAGTGGATTACAATAATATCTACATACCTTATGCTAAGGTTTCTCAATTTCCCAACCTTCTTGATCTACTCCCTCTACTCATCAATTTGTCTCTTCATCACTCCTTTCTCAAGAGCTAGTTTGAGTTAGAAACATTTTGACCAAATGAACTATGAACACACATATATATCATAAGGAGGGAATATGACGAAAATCAATCGTTTACACACCCGAAAATTGAAATTTCACAAACATGCTTAATATTACCTAAAAATTATGTTGAGTCCAAATATATAATCAATTTTAACTTATTAAGTCTCGAAGGCCCTCAATTTCTGCTTTGTCGTTCTCTTAGTAACAGATTCATTTCTTTCCTAACAGATACAATTCATTCCAAAAGGCATTAAAACATAGTTACGTGAACTTATTTCTTGTACAGTTTCACAGTAGGCATTTGACAGCAGAGAATAAAGGACTAACATATATCACAAGCACATATGAGGGTCGGGTTGTTACACGACACGCGAAGAAGGGATAGGCGATGTGAGTATCACAAAGATTATGGCCACGAAACTGAGAGTTGTTATGCATTAAAGGATCACCTGGAAGAACTGGTGCAAGATGGCTGACTGTAATAGTACGTGAGAAAGGGAAAGCCAACCAAGGCACTAGCCCTGAGGCATGACTCACCTCCACTTGGTGTGATCCATGTAATCTACAGCCTACCTGCATCCCTAACCGTGCACACAATTCAATCGCATCTAATCCCCCAAAAGCAACGTATTCCGACCGAATGGCCCAGAGAAGCTCTGACAATAACTTTTAATGACTCTGATCTTAGCGGCACAACAGCTTACCACATCGATCCGTTGGTCATCAAATTACGCGTAAATTGGTTCACCATTGAACGCATTCTCATAGACCTACGGAGTACTTCAGAGGTTATGTATTACCAAACTTTCATCAAACTCGGCTTCAACGAGTCAGATTCTCGGCGCCTACCACCCATTGTTCGCTTTTTAATCTGAATCTCGAGTACCGTTAGGAAGATCATACTACCTGTTCGAGCGGGCTCCAGAACGGTCGCAATAGAATTCCTAGTCGTAAAGCTCCCTTCGCCGTATAATGTCATCATGGGACGAACCTGGTTACATATTATGAAGGCCGTTCTAAGCACTTATCATCAGCTTATGCGCTTCCCGACAGCCCATGGCATTGAAGAAATCCATGGCTTCCTGCAATCGGCACAAGAACAGATTTTATGAAAACCTTATCACTGACTCGACCTGTGGGCTTTGATACTTGTATATATATCACTTCTGCAATGCAAACCATTTTTCTTCGTCGCTGAACTCATTTCTCAAACCCCATTGTAGCACTCGTCATGTCAATGATTCAAATCACCCCTCTTTGGTGCACGACACCTTAGGGCCAATTAAGTCTCCGAATTCGGAGCCCCCTTCGGTGCATGACACCTTAGGGCCGATTAAGACTCTGGATTCGGAGCACCCTTTGTGGATATCACGATTGGCCACATTAAGTCTCCGGATTCGGAGCCCCCTTTGGTGCATGACACCTTAGGGCTGATTAAGTCTCCAGATTCGGAGCCCCCTTTGGTGCATGACACCTTAGGACCGATTAAGTCTCCGGATTCGGAGCCCGCTTTGGTGCATGACACCTTAGGACCAATTAAGACTCCGGATTCGGAGCGCCCTTCGTAGATATCACGATTGGCCACATTAAGTCTCCGGATTCGGAGCCCCTTTGGTGCATGACACCTTAGGGCCGATTAAGATTTTGGATTCGGAGCCTCTTTGGTGCATGACACCTTAGGGCCGATTAAGACTCCGGATTCGGAGCACCCTTCGTGGATATCACAATTGGCCACATTAATTCTCTGGATTCGGAGCTCCCTTTGGTGCATGACACCTTAGGGCCGATTAAGTCTTCGGATTCGGAGCCCCCTTTAGTGCATGACACCTTAGCGCCGATTAAGACTCCGGATTCGGAGCGCCCTTCCTGGATATCACGATTGGCCACATGAAGTCTCTGGATTCGGAGCCCCTTTGGGGCATGACACCTTAGGGCCGATTAAGTCTCCAGATTCGGAGCCCCTTTCGTGCATGACACCTTAGGGCCGATTAAGACTCCGGATTCGGAGCGCCGTTCGTAGATATCACGATTGGCCACATGAAGTCTCTGGATTCGGAGTCCCCTTTGGTACATGACACCTTAGGGCCGACTAAGACTCCGGATTCGGAGCCCCCTTTGGTACATGACACCTTATGGCTGATTAACGCCTCGGATTCGGAGTGCCCCTTAGTGGATATCACGATTGGCCACATTGAGTCTCCGGTTTCGGACCCCCCTTTGGTGCATGACACCTTAAGGCAGATTAAGTCTCCAGATTTAGAGCCCCCTTCGGTGCATGACACCTTAGGGCCGATTAAGACTCCAGATTCAGAGCGCCCTTCGTGGATATCATGATTGGCCACATTGAGTCTCCAGATTCGGAGCCCCCTTTGGTGCATGACACGTTAGGGCCGATTAACACTCTAGATTCGGAGCGCCCTTCGTGGATATCACGATTGGCCACATTAAGTCTCTGGATTCGGAGCCCCCTTTGGTGCATGACAACTTAGGGCCGATTGAGTCTTTGGATTCGAAGCCCCCTTTGGTGCATGACACCTTAGGGCCGATTAAGACTCTGGATTCCAAGCGCACTTCGTGGATATCACAATTGGCCACACTAAGTCTCCGGATTCGGAGTCCCCTTTGGTGCATGACACCTTAGGGCCGATTAAGTCTCCGGATTCGGAGTACCCTTCGGCACGAACAAAAACAAAAAAAAACACGCCAATATCCGAAATAAGGTGATTAACTAAGCATATAAAAAATTCAGAATAAGACGCAAATGTTTGAAACAAAACTTTTTATTTGATCAAACAGTTGTTACATAAACGCAACCTGCACTTGAGCATTACAATACCCATTTTCAACCTCAAAATCTAAAAAGGGGAAAAAAAACACATTGGTAAAGCGGCAGCGCCGAATCAACTCCCGTCACCCAGAAGTCATCCACGGTTTGCAAAGCCATGAGCCAAGTTTGCCCAAGCCTATGACTTGCGCATTGCCAAACTTCCCCTGATACCATTGACAATGTCAAGGCAAAGATCCAGGACAAGGAAAGATAAACCCAACGGTCGTTGCCTTTCCTTTCGGGGTGATCTTCTTCGACGGCTGGAAGATTCATGCCAACTTTTGGACGTCCTACCTCCCATACGGATGGGTCCTCTGCCGCGCTCCATTACAACACCAGGTTTGGCTGAACTCCCAGCCTCTCTAACTAACATCCCCACTTATCCCACCTCACATAATAAGTGATCGTTTATCCGCGCGAAGCGCCCACTCCTTTTATTTTCAATATTGGCAGCGATCTCGAGACCCCAATCCCAAGGCGATTTCATTAATGCTAAACTCCATGAGATAAACGTCGGTTGACATTCGCCACGACATAGTTATCAAAACGACTTTTTGAAGCACATGCACTGGCAAAAAATCTAGGCCCCGAGCCGAGTTGAATTTGCCGCAGCCACTCTACCCACTGGCTTTCGGCTTCCCCAGGTTACAACGGCCTCATTCAGGAATAAACAGCTATCACGTATGGGCCGACCCTGCCAATAAACCGGCGTACCACGTATGGGTTGACCTTGCCGATCAACGTTTATACATTCATTCAAACATACAATAAAACGAAACACATACATGCCGAATACGAACTACAACAAAATATTTAAAATAGAACGTTTTTATTCAATAAAACAAACAATACATTACATTGTTTGGAACGTGGTCTGCATTTCAACTTACAATAAGTATACTTATACAGCGTCACCCTCATCCTCACTCTTCTCGACTTCAAAAGTAGAAAACGAAAAATGTTTACTGTGGTAGAGTGGCAATGCCGAATCAATGCCCGACGCTCGAAGAGCTTCCACGGCTTGAGATGCCTTGATCCAACCGTGCCTAAATCCACAATTTTCACATCGGCAAACTTCTTCGGCATGTTTTTCCTTGGTCTTTTCGATTCCAACTTTTCGGCCTTCATGAAAACCTTTCTCATAGGCCCTTCCCTTCGCAGTCTCTATTGCGAACATACTCATTGTCTCACGATCGGCAAGCGCGGTACTGATGAGCCGACTGGTAACCCTTTCTTCCACGATTGGGTTTCCCTACCTGGTGGGTTGTGCTTGAGCAGCCTTGGTCTTCCTTAACTCAAGGCCACCATTCCGTGGGCCTCCAAACTTCGAATACGCTTCCTCCATTTCTTCTGGGCAGCCACAGAATCAAGCATGCCGATTTCATAGGTAGTGTAAAGCCCCTTCATCGCCCCGTGAATGCCTTCGTGAAATACTTCGTAGTCCTGACGACCTACTATCGATTGCTGAACCTCAGGAGGAAAAATTTGTCGAGGAAACTCGATTGCTACATTTGGGTCTCGAACGATCGAGTCCGCCTCTGTCATGGGTCTATTCCCCACAAATACCGCAAAGCTTAATGGGCACGGATTTGCCTCAGATCCCCTCTCGACTCGAGGTTGAGAAGATCTGCCTTGCGACTGCTTGTCCCGTCAGGGCAACCTACTTCGACGTCGAGGAGACTGACGCCTCTCTCGATCCCTGGAACTCCTACTCCTTGTGTGCGAAGGGTCACCACCTCGATTCATGTCTCCACCCAGCTCAACTAGCGTCCTCGCTTCCCCTCTACTGTTAAAAAAGAGCCTGTTCGACATTCCTACGTTACCTTCAAAAGCTCGAGTCAGTTGTTTACTGTGCTCATAAAAGTTGTACCTTTAATCATTTATCCTTTACAAAGGCAGCACCCTCGAGGCAATCTCATTAATTCTGAAAAACTCAATCGCCTTGTTGGACCGATCGATCGCTTTGGACAAGCGATTAATCAATCTATTCGGATTAAGTGCCAAAGATATGCAAAACTCCTAAGTTCTTCCGGTGCCCGAATGATCATGCACCGCCTTGGGCAAGGGCAGATTAATCAATCTATTTGGATTAAGTGCCCCAGTAGGCCCATGAATCGTTTCAGCATAATACCCACGAGCTATTCGGCATACGAATAATAAGATTGCCAAGATATGCAACTCATAAGTTCGTCTCATCCGGCGCCCGAATGATCATGCACCGCCTGGGGTAAGGGCAGATTAATCAATATATTCGGATTAAGTGCCCCAGCCGGCCCATGAATCGTTTCAGCATAATACCCACGAGCTATTCGGCATACGAATAATAAGATTGCCAAGATATGCAAAACTCCTAAGTTCTTCCGATGCTCGAATGATCATGCACCACCTGGGGCATGGGCAGATTAATCAATCTATTCGAATGAAGTGTCCCAGACGGCCCATGAATCGTTTCAGCATAATACCCATGAGCTATTCGGCATACGAACAATAAGATTGCCAAGATATGCAACTCCTAAGTTCGTCTCATCCGGCGCCCAAATGATCATGCACTGCCTGGGGTAAGGGCAGATTAATCAATCTATTCGAATTAAGTGGCCCAGCCGGCCCATGAATCGTTTCAGCATAATACCCACGAGCTATTCGGCATACGAATAATAAGATTGCCAAGATATGCAAAACTCCTAAGTTCTTCCGGTGCTCGAATGATCATGCACTGCCTGGGGCAAGGGCAGATTAATCAATTTATTCAGATTAAGTGCCCCAGCCGGCCCATGGATTGTTTCAGCATAATACCCACGAGCTATTCGGCATACGAACGATAAGATTGCCAATATATTCAATCGTAGAAAGCTCAACAGAGTAATTATTCTATCTAAAGTAGTGAAAGGCAAAAATTCTTCACCAACATAACATCACAAAATGCGCATAAGTAGTAGTGAAACAACAAGATATTTCTTCACCAACATAACATCACAAAATGCGCATAATTAGTAGTAAAACAACAAGATAATTTTCACCAACATAACATCACAAACTGTGCATAAGTAGTAGTGAAACAAGATAATTTTCATTAATAAATTGAGCAGAGACAGTAACCAATTTATACATGAAACCTACTTGGAACCAACAAAAGTCCTCAAAACAAAAAAACAAAAACATACATTAAAAGGGAAAACATTTCACAAAATTCGAATGACTCCCAGATCAATCCTCGGGGTTAGACTCAAGTGGCTCAACGTCCACTTGCTCATAAGGAATTGGCAACGCCGATGTAACCCCAGCGGCATCAAGGGCCTTGAGCCACCCATGTTTGAACCCTCGATTCTCAAACTTGGGGACTTCATTTACGTATTCTTCGAAGGCGGCGCCTTTTCCTGCGGCAGAAGCCTCACATTCTGCCTTTTTCTTGGCCGCCTTCAACTCTGCTAACTCAGTCTCCATCTTGTTAAGCACTTCCTCGGCTAGCCTAAGTGATTCTTTGCTCACGTTCGCCCTATCTTCGGCATCAAAACGAAGATGATCGGCAGTCCGAGCCCTTTCTACTTCGGCTTCGGCTCGTGCAGTCTCCATCGCGGCTCTCATCATCTCAAACTCGGCCTTGCTCTTTTGATCGACCACTTCTGACTGCAAAAGGTCAATCCTCTCAAGGGCATCGTGTAGGCGGCGTCCTAAGTCGGCGATCCTGCCGACCGTCTGCAAAATGAGTTGGGATCGTTAGATGCCATAGGTAACCAAAATCAAAACAAGTCAAAGTTCACCTACCAAAAGGGCCGACTGCGCAGATAGTGCTACGGCCACCAAATCTGGCACGACATGAAAGGATGCCTTATCAGTTGGTAGGGAGACTGAAGCCGCTAGGCTCAAGGCTACCGCTGGGTCAGTAATGATGGATGCGTCAGAGGGACTTGGTGTGTCTCTGATCTTTGGCTGAACAATGAAAGGAACAACGACGTCCGATTCTTCTAAGCGAGGCCTTTTGTCGGCAAGACTATCTTCTGAACCGGCCTCTCCCTCGGTGCTACGCTTTTTGCCCCGCTCTTCTGGAATCAACCATTCTTCAATGACCGGCTATTCAACCTCTTTCGCCGTTTCGGCTGCAATAATCTAAGCCGGCTCTTCAATAAATGGGTTCGAAAGACTCAATTAAGGCAGGTCCAGAATGGGCGGCCTCGACCTTTTTTCGGGTGGCCATGCGCTCGGCATTTTTCTTTTGAGCCATCTGCGTGAGGCTTTCCCCAACCATACCTTCAAAAAAATCGTCAGGTAGGTCTCCCAAACTTCCAAAAATATCTCCAGAAGAAAACTCCGCCGATCCGAAGTGGACGGCGAGGTAGGCTGACTACGTCTGGCTGCCTCAAACGCCAAGTTTAGGGCCGCGTCAGCCTCTTCGGCCTCCTCAGAAACTCTCCGGCTGGTTCGGCGACTACCTCTACCACTGGCTCGACGTCTTGCCCCGAATCAGAAGCTTCGAGACCGACTTGCCTAAGGCTCTTGAAGTTAGGGAAGATTAGAGTCGCAAGTTGTTGATCGTCGGATGGAATCGGAATGTTGTCAGCGGCTGAAAAAGTAGTATAAGTAGGCTCGTATCGAAGAAGTATGCGGGCTGCTCTCCCTTTCTTCTGTAAGTTTGGACGGCCGAAGTATCCCAGTGTAGTTGCAATCTGTGCATGGACTGCATCGTTGGTAGAAACCAGAATCTTCTTCCATTTACTGTCTACCAAGACAAAGGGTTAAACACGGAGAGAAGACCAAGTAAAGAAAAGTTCAGTAAACGCAAGGAGACACACAGCAACCTGGTTCACCCCTCCATTTTTGTCACGCCTTTTCTCCTCATTCTTGAGCATTTGGCATTCCCACTTCATGTGCCATTTGTCATGGAAATAATAGCACTCAATGTCTTTTTTTGAAAAAGAACCATCTCTTAATTTGTTACGGCTTTGATCACGACCATGAGGAGTCTTACTCCTCCCCTTTGTTTTGTTTCGGCCTCTTACAACAAATGCTTCTTAATGAGAGGAACCCACTGATGTTCTTCTAGCTTCATAATTTAATAAGCTATTGGTGACTTGGCTCATTGTGACAACTCCATCAGGCGCTGAATTATTAACCATCACAACCACAGTCTCCCAACTTTCATGTAAGGAACTAAGTAGCATCAAAGCCTATAACTCATTATTAAAAATAATTTTTATAGAAGCAAGTTGGTTCCGGAATATGGATGCTATCTTTGTATTTTAAATTAACCAACTTTCGAAACAGAAAGGCTTTATTTGTGACTGATTTTCTATCATAAAGACCTTCTAATTTTTTTCATAAATCATGTGTCGAAATTTCAGTAGCAACATGATGAAACACACTGTCATCAATCCATTTACGGATAACACCAATGGTTGTTCGATTAAGCCTATTTCAATCATCATCTTTCATACTCTCAGGTTTGCCACTATCACCCTCAATAGGCCCATACAAATCTTTATAAAATAATAAGTCCTCCATTTTAGTTTCTCAAATTACCCAATTGCTTCAATTGAAGGTAGACATACGACCCACATTCCCTTTCATTAATTTACACAAATAAATAAACCCAAAAAAATAATAAGCTTTGATACCAGTTGTTAGGGAAAATATATGATTTCCCACAAGTAAATCAATCAATAGAAATAAAAACTAATGCGAAAAAATGAAATTAATAGTAACACAAGAATTTTTACATGGTTCCCTCAATGTGAGGTAAGTCCACGAGATCAAAATTCAATTTCACTATCAACCAAAGAGTTTCCAAACGATTACAAACGAGACATGAATGGTCTCACAAAACGATCTTTAGGTGAATTCCAAATAATCACAAATAATCAAGAGGAAAGATCTCATCAAATAGACAAACAAAAGTTTTCGAAACAGAATTGTAGAATACCCAAAATAATGCGCTCAAATCAACCAAATAAGCACATTGATAGTGCACATTGATAGTGCTTCAGAGAACCAAACAAAGGAAGCAAAGGAAATCTTCAAACAACAGTCGAATTAATTCCACCGAATTGATTTTCCAATCAAGCACTATATCATCGTAAAAATATGAACCAATGTTGGTTGCCGCAACCCAGGTAAAAACAAAGACAATTTTTATATATACTATTGAATCTTAAGCTTTTTATCAAAATCCTAACTGTTATCAAATTGATTATAGAATACCCATTGAGTCTCCAAAAATTGGATTTAATATATTAACAATATATTCTAACCAATACCAAACCAAATTAAATATTTTTAATAAACCAATTTGGTCCCATACTCCAATCAGGAGGTATACCCAACAAAAATTAGGCCAATCTAATAATAAAAACTCGTTCAATTTGCTGCATTTTTACTAAAAAAATAGACATTGTGTTTTTAAAGATAAACTATATATATATATTATGATAAACGCAATAAATTAAACAAGTTATAATTATCTAATTGATCGAATTTTTTGTGAATGAAATATACGAAGTGTCTAACGAAATGAAGAGTTCGAATCATCGAAATAGACCCGTAGTGGGCCCACGAGCTCAAACAATAGACAACAACAATAAAAACTTGATCAATTTACTGCAGTTTTATTAAAAAAAATAGACAACAATTGTGTTTTTGAAGATAAATTATATATTTTTTTATAATAAACATAAGAAATTAAACAAGTTATAATTATCGAATTAATCGAATTTTTTGTATGAATAAATATATAAAATATCTAACAAAATGAAGAGTTAGAATTACCCAAATGGACCGAAATGGGACACCGGCTCAAACAGCAATACAGTCAACGTTTTGATGTTGTAGAGATATTCCTCTTTTTTCTTTTTCTTTTTCTTTTTTTGGGTGCTTGACTAGAAGACTATATTTTCCTGGTCATTTGCCTAAAAGGGGAATTGAAAATAAGATAAAAGAGATTGGAAGATTTTGTACACACGACACACCTAAAAAGTCATTTGCCTAAAAGGGGAATTGAAAATAAGATAAAAGAGATTGGAAGATTTTGTACACACCACACACCTAAAAAAAAGTATCAGGTGCTTCTACCTTCCCCCCCCCCCCCCCCCCAGATAGCAGCCATGTTTGTTTCCTTGAACTTATTCCAAACTAAAAATTAATAATTTATGTAAGTAAAATTAAAAAAATACTATTCCTTCAATTTCAGTACAATAATTTTTTTAAATTTTTTTTTTATCGTTATTTTCACCATATAAATTATAAATAGAAGCTACAGCAAATTGTTTGACAAAGAATCCAAAAATTCCATTTAAAGCTGCAAAACTGGAGAAATTACAAATTGCCTCACTTCCCACTACGTTACAAGCTGCAAAATTGATGATGGTTGCTTATAAAAAAAAAATTATAAATAATTTTCTCACCTCCCATTAAATAGTAATTTTCGCTATAAAAATTGGGGCTGGGCAAATGGTTGTGGCCGGTGAAAATGGTTGCGCTGTGTGGTTTGGGACTGTTTGATCGTGGTGAAGAGAGAAGAGAGAGGGAGGAGGAAAAATAATTTTCCAACAAATGGTCAAGTTAGCATTTAGAAGTATATATATATATATATTAAATTAGTAATTTTTGTTAAGTCAATAAATGGTGGATTCATGGGAGGACCTATATGTAACATATTTATTTTTAATATAAGGGAGGTTTAGTGATATTTTGAAAAATAAAAGGGGTACTATAATTTGTAATATTGATTGATGGGTGGTTTGAATTCCAAAATAATACACTTAATTGGGTGGTTTAAAAGTAATTTAAGAATTGAAACAACCATTATATAATTATTATTGTACCAACAATTAATTACCGAAATTCTAAGTCATTTTAAATTGGCTTCACTTTCTCGTCAACAACCCATTGATGTATGAACTGGCTTTGCAAGCTCACACAGCCCCTTGGAGGATATGGCTCCTTCAACCTTTTGTTCATATGAAATCAAATTAGGAATGAAAAATGATAATCTTACTAAATAATTATACAAAATTTGTCACCAGAAACAAAAAGCCTTATAGAGAAAACACATCTAAAATAATGTGTAGACTCACTTTTTAAGTTTAATGATGTGACAATCAATTATAATATCTAAATTAACATTTTCTCTCATATCTTTCCTAATCATCAACCAATTATATTACTTACACATCATTAAATTTAGAAAATGGGTTTAAAAAATAGACTTGCATAACATTTTTCTTTTTAATTATAAAGACAATAATCAATATTTTGATTGAAAATGAAATGATTACAATAAATCACATAATTTTGTATAAATTTAATATAACGCACAAAAGTATTAACCAACGTTTACATACAAGTCGTAATTTATGAATTTATACTCCATTAAATCCTAACTAAGATTTTTTGGACCTTCAAGTCTCATTAAATTTTTAATAATCGGAATTGCCCTCAAACAATGATTGTTCATCATTTATGATTATCTATGAACATGATGATTTAACACTTATTTTGATTTTCAAAACTTTAAAATACCAACTTTTAAATTGAAAAAACTAAAAAAAAAAAAAAAAATTATGTGCAAAAAAAATGAACTAATTTTTTTTTTTGCTTGAAAAAATTGAAAAAATTGAGTTATTTTTTGTGCAAAAATGAAAATTTTGTGTCTATAAAGGAGTATGATGATGAAATATTGATGTACAAAAAAAAAAAAAAAAAACCTTCAAAAATAAAAAAAATTGATAATATTCTCAGTTTTAAAACTAAAAAAAACTGATAATATTCTCAATTTTATCGGATAGTTGAATCAAACCAATAATTAGAAGAATAAAAATCTTTAATCTCATGTTCTATTTTTTTGTTTTAATCAATTAGTGAAATTATTATCTGAAACATTACTATACAAAATTGATAATATTCTTAGTTTTAAAAATTGAGAAAAATTGATAATATTTTCAATTTTATTAAATAAGACTTATTAGTTCAAAAAATTTTAGATACGACTAGAGCTACCATAATATTTGTAAAAAGATTTTTTAAGTAATTAACTCTTAAAAATTCATGTTGGCGATGTATGTAAGGTCTCATTTTCTTGAGTATTGTTATTTGTATATAACTAGTCATAAAATTGAGTCACCTAAGACACACATAACCCTGGTTCAAAAACAATAAGACACACATAACCCCA
Source organism: Camellia lanceoleosa (assembly GCA_025200525.1). Taxonomy (NCBI): domain Eukaryota; kingdom Viridiplantae; phylum Streptophyta; class Magnoliopsida; order Ericales; family Theaceae; genus Camellia; species Camellia lanceoleosa. The sequence goes on along the minus strand of CM045766.1, from coordinate 104,831,070 downwards.
CACACTGTTGAGTCACCTAAGACACACATAACCCCACACACTGCCACACCGAGGTGGGCAATTCAAACAAACTGAGGTGGGCCTTTCAACTGGGCTTCTACAAAACACACACACACACACACACACACACAAGATAAGGGGCATTTTATTTGAACCCAAAAAATATCTTAATACGCTCAATTTAAATTTATAAATTTTAATTCTTATTATATATTAATGTGAATTTACTAATAAGGACAATCCTTATTAAACCCTAAAATAGTTTCTTTTTTTTCTCATGGTACATTCTAATCTATTATTTTTATTCAAATCTCTACATTTTCTTTCCCAATAGATCAAAGTTAGTTTGTCTTCTTTTTCTTCTTCTTTCTCACTCCAAAACTCCAATCCACCTTACTGAAACTTACCATTATCATTAATATCATTGTTTTTTTTTATTATTTTAAAACCCTAAACCCTAGACGAAAGTTTGAACAATCAAACAATGAAAGAAAGTGATAATCAAGAAAATATTTTTATTTTTATATAAATGCTTACCTCTTCTTTGATGGATTGCTTCAAAATATTATCTTGATTATCAATTTCCTCCATTGTTTGATTGTTCAACCTTTCTTTTAGGATTTATGATTTCAAAATAATAAAAAATAATGACGTTAATAATAATGGTGAGTTTTGGTAAGGTGGATTGGAGTTTTGAAATGCGAAAGAAGAAGAAGAAGAAGACAAACTAATTTTGATCTCTTGGAGAAGAAGATGTAGAGATTTGAATTGGAATAATGGATTGGGATGTACCATGAGAAAAAAAAAATTTATTTTAAGATTTAATATAGATTGTCCTTATTAATAAATTCACATTAAAATATAATAAGAATTAAAATTTATAAATCTAAATTGAGCGTACTAAGATATTTTTTAGGTTAAAATAGAATGCCCCAAAAGATAATCCTCTAAACTTGTTCACACACATACATATTGATATGATATGTGTCTTTCAAATTGGCTTTACCTAAAAAAAACCTGGCTTCCCACACTCACACTAACACCCACAGTCAAGCCAAAGAAAAGTAAATATATATATATATATATGAATTTTCTGCCTATAAAAATCCCCTTATTTTCCTCTTGAGAATCAACACAACAAACACAACACACAATTTAAAGTGTTGAGAAAGATGTCAGGCAAAGGTTAGAAGAGCCAACCGGCAAGTGTAATTTCGACACCAAAAATGACAGTGAAAGAAAAGATGATGTAGTCTGTACATTCTACAATTAAAAAGACTAAAGACAAGAAGAATTAAAATTATTAGTTCAAATTTTGTAACCTAATATATAGAATAGCACCAGCAACTACACATACCAGTTGCTGGTTGGTTGGTATATTTGTGTGTCTACATTATGTATTTTTTTTTTAATTTTTCATGGGTGAAAGTTGTTATGTTAATTGTTACATTATGTATATATGTTTTGTTTCATATATTTGATAAATAAATGAAGTCACGAAGTCTCTCCTATATTTCTGTATGGTTCAGTTTGTACATCTAAATGTATATATACATATAATAATACTTCAACGAGCAAGCAGCTCTAACACTACCAAATTTATCTAGTGCAAAAATAACTCATAAATGAGCCTCAGTGCCCACATTTGTCACTTTGGAGCCATGTAAATTCATAATCTTTAACTCTTGAGAGTTGTTGAGTGATTGGTGGGTATAGATATAAGAACAATCGAAAAAATTGATAGAACTGATTGAATCGAATCGAAATATATATTTGGTCTGTTTTTAACAAAAATCGGTTTATGCAATTTTTTAATTTGATTTTTTTCGGTCTTTGGTTTGGTATCGATTCAATCACCTTGTATACCGAACTAAACCGAAACCAACCGTTTCAACAAATATTGTAATTATAATCTAATAATATAATGACATTAATAAGTATGATAAATTATTAACTTTATCATCTCTATAATTTAAGTTAATAAACTTACTATATATAATTTTAATTCTAACTCATTATAAAGCCTTGGTATTTATTATTATTTTTTTGTTTGTATTTTTATTAATCTAGTAATTGAAAAATATTTATTAAATGGATGGATTGGATATGTTTGAAGTGGTGGACAAATAATTAATTAATGTTTTTAGATAGATTTGTGACTATACTAAAAAATGGCACAAGTTTGAAAGGTTTTAGACTGATTAAACTATATCAAACCGAATCGTTTTAATTGGTTCAGTTTAGTGCGTTTTGATGGAAGAAACGATTTGTATTGGTGTTAAAAATAACAAAATCGACATTATCAGTTCGGTGAAAATTTTTACCTAAATACCAACCGTACCAAATCGATTACATCCCTATTGGTAGGTGTGCTCCCAACCCTATTGCTCAAGGTTCGATTATAAGACTAGGCCACAAAAAATTTTATTTGATAAAAAGGCTACCGATAACTAATTAACTTATTTTTAACAAATATATTTTATTCAATGTCTTTTTAAAAGTGAAAATTTTCAATTACTAAAATGAGTTTCAGCACAATAAACTACACAATAGTTACGAGTGGGCCCCAAATCCATGAAGAAACTACTTTTTATTTAAATAATAATTAATAACTATATTTAAAAGGCATGTCAATTTGTATAGAACAGATCTGTTGATGGTTAACTAACTGTTGTCGCCTTTTTTAGTTAAAAACAAAAGTACTTTGGTGTGTTTCAGCCATGATAAGTTTCGGTGTGATTGGTTGGACGGATTGGATAAAAGAAGATTAAAATTCATCAGACTTGAGTCTTGGGACTGTGAATTTCCCAGATTATTTGATTGGATTGGATATGTATGTTGTGTTTATTTTTTTATAGGATTAGATGTCTGGAAATGAATATTTTTACTGAATCCAACATTTAGTTGAACGGACTGGATAGGATAAATGAACAAAAGACTATTTTACCATTTTCAATTGTTTACTAATTAATAGCAATATTAAATACATCTTTAATATTTTAATTATTTTTAACTAGATTAAATAAAAATTTATTTTATTTTATTTTTTACATAATTAAATAAATTTATTTTTTAAAAATTAAATAAATAAAATAAATAAAATATAAATAATATATGTTATTTTTTTAATTAAAATTTTAAATACATTTGTTTTTAAAAATAATAATAATTAAACAATGAAATTAAATAAAACATCGATTAAATTGAAATAATGAAATTAAATAAAATATAAACAAAATTTTAAAATAAAACATCAATAAAATATCTATAAAAAATTATTTTAAAAAAATTAAATAAATAAAACATCAATAAAAAGTTAAATAAAATTATTTTATTTTTAAATTGAGATATTTAAATTTTATTGAATTTTATTAAATATAATACATAATTAAATAGTAGAGGGTCAAAATGGTCATTTTATCACTTAATCCCAACAGTGGATAGTCCCCCAAAAATTGTCCCATACCCCCCTCCAGGATACAATAGTCCCCCATATGGAGAATAAGGAGTCTGGCCGGACTCCATGTCCGGCGAACTAAAAAAAAAACAAACGGCGGATTGGATGCTTCTCCCGTATTACAATCCGTACAGTAAATAGTCTCTCCCCCTTATCCCCCAATCAAACACACCGTTAGTGTGTTGGGTTTTACGAGTTCAAACAATGTTCTCTAATTTAGATCATGGACGGGAGGGGATTCAACTCCTAAGTATTGGGTCTTGTGGAACCTATTATGAAATTTGTTTCGATAATTTGAACTGTTTATTTTATCAAGTTTTATATGTAAATCATTCATAAAAAAATTTAAATTCATCCGATAATTATAATTATAATTATAAAATTTATATTATGTTTGTTTTCAAAAATAAAAATAAAAATTTATTTTTAAAATCATAATTATCGTTCATTATTTTTTGAAAATAAATCTAATAAAATTATATAACTATAATTATTTAATTAATTTAATTTTTTTTAAAAATAATCTATACATGAAATATAAAAAAATGAACCATTCAAATTTTTAAAATAAATCCAGGATAAACCCCACAAAACTCAATGATTCCCTTCCGTGTGAACTGAATACAAGCCTAACCCATCAAGAAAAACCAATGAAACCGCAAACAAAAAATCCCCCGCCACCCCCCCAACTTGGCTTGGCTTGGCTTCACAAACCCACACAAGACCACACCCCCCAACTTGGCTTGGCTTGGCTTCACAAACCCACACAAGACCACACCCCCACACACATAAACATTCATGTATGTGTATTAACTTGGCTTGGCTTGGCTTCACAAACCCACACAAGACCACACCCCCACACATACACATTGATGTAGTAGTAGGTCTGTTAACTTTATTTATTTTATCACTGTATGGGAGTGTTTTAGTTAAAAAGTTATTAAAAAAATTAAATAATTTATAATTTATATTAAAAAGTTAAATTTTTTTTTTAAAATTTTTTACATATCTTTCTGTAAAAAATTAAAAAGTCATTTCAAACTTACTAATTTTTTTTATCTTATATTTTAGTAAAAAAGTTACTAAAATAGCATGTGTCTCAAACGAGGCCTCAATGCTATGTTTAATTGAGAGATTTAAGAAGAGATTTAAAAAAGAAAAGAAAAGAAAACATGAAACTAGATAAAATGTAGGTATATTTTATTCATATTTCACTTATCTTTTCTCTTTTTCTTTTCAAATTTCTTTCTAAATCCCCCAACTAAACACAGTGTAAATCTTGTTCACAAATCTTTGTTGGTCGATCAACCTGTAGGAAGTCTGTTAACTTGGCTTTACAAACCCACACCCCCACACATGCACACACTAACGCTCGGATGGTTCATTAAAATTTGTGTTCACACGCAATCAAACCAAAGAAATGTAGAAAACATTATTAGTTTTCAGTCTATAAATATCCTCCTATATGTTGAGAAGCACAAGCAGCACAACACACCAAATACACAATTCAGAAAGAGACGAAGAGATGGAAGACAATGGCAAGGGGAAGATTGGAGAGGGTTCCGGAGCTAAGAAAGGACCAGCTACCGTGATTCCGGCACCAAAGATGACGGTGAAGGAGATGATGTTCAAAACTGCAGTTTCCTTCATTAAGAACAACAATGATAAGAAGAAGGAAAAGAAGATAAGTCCTGTTGTTGATCATGCTGCTGACTCTGCATGATCCAACAATACCCCTTTATACTGTCATTGTGTGATATGTATGAGTAAAAATTATGTAGCCAATCACTCCTTGATAAGAGATATCTAATGTCAGTATCAGTGGTTGGTAGGTTGGTTTATTTGTCTCTACTACCTTATGTATCTTTGTTTCCTATATATGATATAGATCAATGAAAATTCTAATGGTTTTCTAAATCATTCAGTTTGTATCTAAAACGGTGGTGGTAAATGAGTTCATCAGTGGTACAATTACAAGGGGGTGTTACTCACCATGTGCCGAGCAAGCACCACCTTGTTCACTTATACCCATCTCCATCACCATTTCTCTCTCACCAAGCCTTGTTGGAAAACTTACTCGCATCCTTGGTCTATGTTAGACTTGTCACACATGTTTCGCTAAGCCATTCAAATTTAATTAATATATTGCAAAAGTCCCTCCGCTCATTGGTAATTAGTCTTGAATTTGATATTTTAAGACTTACCTCATATGGTCTTTAAATTTGATATTTCAGAGGCCTCTCCAAATTACTAAACTGCTTGAGCTTGATTAATATATTTTAAAAACCCCTTGAAACTGTCTGATTTCCCATACCTCTACCTACAAGAGGTGGGATAATATCATCCTATTTTAAATGAATCATAGTTATTAAATCATATGAAAACAAATTTCTATGCAATATGAAAATTCTGGTTTTATTATTTAATTACTTGAAGTCATACAGTCAGTTACTGTTAAGAAATTATGTTAATAAACTATGGTGTCATTGTCTTGAAAATTCATTGTTGATCAGGGACAGTCTATTCGATTTGATTCAATCACCAATCTAACATATCTTGTGATGTGGGTATGTTGTGGGAGAGGCTTGAATGTGCATTTTTAAGAATAATGTTTGGAACCCCTTTTGGGAGATCCCCACCATCCCCACAGTGATGTGGACCAATGATTTGTTTGTATTTTTTTTCCCCCCTTCTTTTTTACTTGAACCAATCACAAGTGAGTGGAGATTGTGGGGGTGATGTTTTGTGGGGATTTGAATCATTACTACATTTTTAAAGGGTGCATATAATATATTCATAATTTTTTTAATATAGAATTTCATAATATAAATTTCCAAATTTTATAATTTTTTTCACCACAAAAGTCTTTTTTTTTTTTTTTGATCAACAAAGAAAAATTTCATTTAACAGCATGAAATTAAAGGTACAGGAAAATGACAAGCATCGAGAGAGATTCGGAAAGTATAAAAATACTCCTACTACTGCTACTCGCATTCATATAACCAACCCTTTGGCCTCTATTTTTTTTATAAAAAAAAAAAGTTAAGAAGGACTTAACTACAAATAAAATACATGACACCCCACAAAATCAACCCACCAAATCACAATTTTTCCAACACCCAAGCAGCCCATACCATCCAAACTAAAATTCATTCAATCAACCCACATGGCCAAGACCACGCCTCTGCTGCTACAACTCCCAAAGCCCTCACCACCTACGCCTAGTTTGCTGCCCACGCCTCCCCTAAGCTTCTGCAATACACCAACCACGCCAGAGTCACGCCCACACCAACCACCTGCACCTATGTTGCTAATCCGCCGAGGAGAATCCACAACCAACAGGAAAACTCCCTTGTCAAGAAGACTCCACGCCAACACCAAAACTCCCTCAGAACTCCCCTTTGAAGACACCCACTGCAACTCCAAATCCCCTACATTTCCACCCACTGCAGATCATCACGCCTATGCTGCTGCCCACTCCACACCTCTGTCGAAGACACCCACTGTAGCTCCAACTCCCATGCATTTCCACCCATTGCAAATCATCACCTACTGCCACCGCTAAATCACCCCTATATCATCTCCCAACAGTTCTTCTTCTTACTCATTGCCACCGCTATCTTACTCTCATATCCTCTCCCAAAATTATTACCCACTGCAACTCTTCTTCACCCCTCAAACTCTCACTTGGAGAGGAGTGCATGAATGAAAACCAAACAGATCTGAAAACGCCTACGACACCCATGTTTCTGACCAACCAAAGTATCGATACTTCTCCACCAAATCTGAACCAGAGTTCATCCCTCAAGCTTCTACTCACAGAAGAGTGCTCGAATGAAGATCCTGGACGTCCCCTGATAAAGCAGCTAAACTGGACCCCGAATCACCAAGAAAGAAACTTCTACCGCAGCAACACAAACACACCCAGGGGGCGAAAATGGGGGAATCAAGTTTATTGAAGGAAATAAGTAACAAACAAACATCGGAAAGAGCTAGGCCAACCGAGCCCAAAAGAGGCCTGGGGCGGAGGTTTTTAAAGAGAGAGAGAGAGAGAGAGAGAATTATTTCCACAAAAGTCTTTTAACTTGTTTTACCACAAAATGTTATATTATAACAAAAATTAGAAAGTATCATAATTTCACCTCTCGTAACTTTAGGCTACACATAATGAATTCATTATTCATAACTTTACCACTATTCATAACTTTACCAAAACATAACATAACACTCCACAAACATTTATAATTTTAATCATCAAAAATCGTAATTTTCACCTTTTTAGGGATGGATCCTATAAATTTCTCAATAAATTATTCATGGTATGTCAAATAATTTGGATCTAATTAAACATGATTTTTGGATAAGATTGTTAATTGTTGAGAGAAAACAATCATTTTTTCTCAGCAAAAAAACTTTTATCTTTTATTTTTTGATCAGTAAAAAGAAACTTTCATTGAATAAGAATCAAAGTAGAACCTTACATCGCACATCAATAAAAGGGAAATAAAAGGAATCATGTTATGAGCATCACGATAGAAATCAAAGATCCCAATTAAGTTGACTCAAATGATACTAGAAAATCATCAGCAGCACAATTTCAATGGTTAAAGAGAATTCAACCAAGACAAAGAAAAACTGTAGCACAATTCCAATCAGTCAAAAAGCACCTAAATAGGACACACTGACCTCATGACAGCACAAGGGATTGCTTTCCACATTTTCTCATGGACTTGCTTGAACTTAAAACCGTAAAAATAATAATAATAATAATAATAATAATAATAATAATAATAAAATAAATAAAATAAAATGAAATTATGGATACATCAATAAATGGCGTGATTAAAGTAAAAATTACATCATCCCTAGATAACGCATTCCAGTTCACACCCGATATTTAGTTAATCATGTGTTGTGACACCCTGAACCTACACTATTGGTTGTAGTCAAGGGAGAGTCACTAATGAGTCATATGGTCAATAACCAAGTAAGATCCCAGATCACCGGAGGAGTCAAATTAGCCTCCCTTCTAAGTTCGGCTTTCTTAGGTAGCGCACTACCCTTTTGATAGATCTTAAAAGGTATTTGACACAAGGTCTCATAAGCAACGATAAGGTGTATATGTATAAATATTAAAATATAAGTACATAACAACCACAAATATCATTAATTTCAAAAGCTTGATCCATTACAATTCCAAGAGAAAACTTAAATCTTCATATGAGTCTTACAAAATATCAAAAGGAATTTTTAACTTTTCTAAGATAGCCAAAAGTCTTCGAAGGTTTCAGGTTTTTCGTCTCCAGCTATAAGCTCCTCTTCAGCACCTGGCATGACACGCCGTGAGCTTTGAATGCCCAGTAAACACACACACACACCCCGTCTCTCTTTCCCAGTCCAATACACAATCACAAATATAACATCAAATAGTAAAGCATGATACTCAACTAAGGGGTTACAAGTTAGATGTTAGTAAACTAAAAATCCCCTAAAGAGATTTCGTCCTCCCAACCACAAGAATTGGACACCAGACTATTCGGAACTCCCCCTTTTGCTGCTTTGTTGTAGAACTAACCTCGGATGCTTACCAACGGTTATATACCGCGTAGCACCAACCACAGAGCCTCAAAAGGGATAGCGAAAAGAAAAAGTTTTATCTCCTGAATCCAACCTCATCCTTCCAGAAAAAGTTTTATCATCCTGAATGTCCCATCCGGACCCAACCTTATCTCACCATTCAAACCATCGCAAGGAGTCCGAATACGTCCGTTCCATTCCAGGGTTTACGCGACAACTGCTTGCGCAAGACTTTAACTTTCAAATAGGGAACGCATCCCAAAAATCCATATATCACATATTCTCATCTTTTCATTACTCAAGTGCTCGAAAACTCAATACCCTCCCAATTACGTTTCCCGTTGAAGTTAAATGCGTTACATCAAGGTTAGTCTAATTGATAAGACAATAATATCCACATAAGCATGCATCCTTAAGACGAGGAAGATAAATAACATAACCATAATACATATAATATCATGCCAAGATATGCTCATAAGTAAGTGGGCAATTTCATGAATTCAAGGGCATAAAACATCCATGCATAACACAGTTTCCAGATTTAACATCACATAAAGATTAAAATGAAAGGACTATTTTAGATCTTCCACCGGACTCGGTCTTCCTATAGTTTGTAGAGAATTTGATCTGGTTTCTAGAACATTTTTCGGAAATGGGATTGCTTTTCCAGATTTTAAGTTATTTAGAAAACATTCCAGCGCTGTCCAGATTCTGTCCAGATCCGTCGAATGTTACGAAAATTTGATTTTCTTGCAAATCGCTTAATGTTTTTCAATGAAACCAATTTTAGTTGAAAGGTAACTCCTTAAGGAAGGTTTTGACATAAAATAGAGGTCCAGAATAATTTTATACATTTTTCTAGAATTTCTGGAAGTGGGCTGCAAAAACAGATTTTAAGGTAAAATGTCCAAAACAAGAAGATTTATGAGAAAAGGGTTCCACCAAGGGAAAGTTTTCGTTTATTTTGTGAAGAAAACATGATAACTAACATATATTTAACTCAGAAAGTTTTCTTGAAGGTGTGCCTTTGGAAAGTTTGAGAGATTGGTATAAAAAGATGGTTTTGTGCCAAAATGGGAAAAATACAAGAGAGATGGAATCAATGCTCAACTTTTAGCATTTTTAACACAAGTAACTCATCAATAACAGATCTGAAAACATTATTTAGAGCCCTTAGAAATATGTATTTGAAAAAGGAAAATGAAAGAGAAGGTTGTGTTGTGGCTTACCTACTAAGCTTTGCACAAGAAGGCTCTCTTCTTCCTCCCTCTTCTTCTCTTAGACTTTTCTCTCCTGCTCTCCTTCCTCTCTCTAGCCGAAATGTGTGTGTGGGTGTGGTGTTTGTGCTTGCCAAGCTAGGGGAGGTTGGCATTTATAGACAAGTTTTGATGCAAAAAGTCCTAAATGCTCATTAGTTGGAAATGGATGGAAAGGTTAGAATTTGTTTGAAGTTTAAAGGAAAAGGGATGGTTTGGGAGGCTTACTCATAGGTTTAGGCAACAATTGGTTGATTCTTAGTTGGAAGAAAACTAGTTTTGAAAACATCACCCTAGGTCTAGGGTACTAGGTCTTGAGTTTCCTAGAATATCATGATCATAAACCTTGAAAATTGGCTCTTCACTTCTCCCTATGGTGGCTGGCCCTTGGGAAGGGTGATGGGGTTATTATTTTAATGATTTTAGGTATTAGGGGCACAGTTCTCAATGTATGCATATATATAGATTTCAATTGATTGATGGTACTAATAGTAGTAGGGTACATGTACTATTTTTGGGGTAATTCTTAATAAAAGAAATGAGGGCTTGGAATTAAACTCATGTATTGGAACCTTATTTATGTATTTACTTATGATCTAATTAGGTTTCGGGCTAATTTAAATACTCATAGCAAATATTTATTGATACCAAAGTCATTATTGCTTCAAGATTCAAGGGATTTGTTTGTACTAAAGTATAATGATGACAGCTAGTCATGTCCTCGAGATTTGGGGAGATTTCCCTATTTATTTTGTGTACAAATCTTGAAAACTGTAAAACATAATGTTAAAAAAAGATTTTAGGGTACAAGTGTATATATAAATATATAATGGTACTTGTTTGAGGTCAATTTGTGATTTAATAAAAATGTGGGGACTTGGGCTCAATTAAAATATCTATTTCAAGTGAAGAGTTAATAAATTAGTGTTTCGGAAAAATAATTCGGTTTATATTACCTTGCTTTGAATTTAAAGGTAAATAACTGAATGAAGACTGTAAAAACCGGAAGTTAGGGTTTAGAGCAATTAATCTAAAATTTGAGAGTTAAATAATTAATATTAGAGAGTTATGATTCTAAGCTTCCAGGGTCGATTTGGGTTTGTATGGGTTCATCCGTGATATGTTTTCAGCTCTAGGGTTTAATTTGCGAGCAATCAACGAATTAAAGGCTTTGTTATAGTAACTCAAAATTTTGGGACCTAATAACGTTTACAAAAGTTAAGGGTGTCACATGTGTACACCAAGAGAAAACAAGCATTGCCAAGAGCTTAATTAATCCAATACCCAATATAGATGAAAGAATGTGAATGTGAAGTGTGTGTGAGAGAGAGAGAGAGAGCCTATCTAGAGAGAACATCCAGCTAATAGTTAGTCCACAAGCACTCATGTAGCTGAATTTCACTTTGGTCTCTTCAGTCCATGGCACAGAAAGTTTGGGGTGGTTTGAGATGATCTAAATAAGTGTCCTTTTTGACTTTTTATGAAATATGAGTTGAGTATGGGTTGGGTTTGAAGTGATGTGGTAGAGAAGTGATGTAATTTAAATAAGATGATGTAACTTAAATAGGATAATGACTTTTTGACTTTTTTGACTTTTTCAAGTTATGACAAACAAGGCCTTACAATGCTTTTCATTCTTTAGCATCGTTTGCTAAATCTAAAGAAAACATATATAAAGAAGAGTGATGTTAGGTGTCCCAAATAATCTGTAAGATATGGATAACGCAGTGGATAAAAGAATTCAAACCATACCTTGTGTAAAAGAATCCGAAACGAAGAATTTTGTAGGTCAATCACGTGCTTGACAACCACAAACTATGAACTCTTAGCAATGGAGTGATACTACAGTAAGAGTATCACCTACACTAGTCATAGTGCAAAGGCTTGATCTTTTTACAGATGAGAGGGAGTTAGAGAGAGAGTATGGGAAAAAAAATCATTCGTTATTCGATACATCTCATATCCCATATATTGTATCAAATATATAGGCTGAGTACCTAATCATCTATCCATATCTTTTGATAGGATATGATAGATATGTAAATAATTTTATGGTGTTACGCATATAACAACCTTCAGAATCCAAAATCGTGAACTATCATGATTTTTACAAATAATAATATAATGCGAAAAATAAACAACATACCCGAATCAGTTATGCGAAACCTTTAAGTAACTCAAATTTAATTGAACATAAACCTAATAATAATATTAGTGAAAAAAATGTTTCTCTCTCTTAACCCTCTTTAGAATACATTGAATTTAGAATTAATATGATGGGTAGTCTGCATGTCCTTTTATAGGTAGAGAGAGGACCAGTTTTCTTATTCAACAATGATTCTACTTTCCCATCAAAGTAGGATACTTGGAAAACACTCTTCTTTATTTACTAATTAATGTAGCAAAAAATATGGAATCATAATCCTGCCAAATCTCTAATTCATATTACCATATCATGTGAGTCAACATAATGACTAAATAATTAATTTAGTCTTACATTCTCCCACTTGACCCATATGATAACTTACATCAAGATTTAATAAGGTTAACATTAGGCGCGCAATAAACCATATTCAATATTACCTTTAATTTGGTCATCATCATAATGCTCTAATTATATAGTTCACTAATATGAGTCATGGCGGTTCTACACCAATAGTACGATATAGTCTCTTCCATGTACTACAACACTAGTAACTACTTTAACATAGCCCTTTAAGTGAAGAGTATAAAGAGGTCCAACGATAATGTCTTTTATGAAAGACTATTCTTGTTGTCATTCATTCATTCTCATATATGTAGGTACTCATTTCATAACACGAAATATATCAGAAACACAATTAATGAGATCTCAATCTATCAAATAACACAATCAATCATAAACAATTGTTATGGATTACATTCAAGACCCAATTGGCAAGTTTCTTCATTGTCTTTAAAGTAATTTCTTCATCAATAGATCTCCGCTTAAAAGTTATATACTTATGTGTTTTATTGACACTTTCTGTTTCTGAAATTCTTCTTTAATGACAAAGTATTTCAATTCTATGTATTTAGCATCATCAGAATCCTTGTCATTTTAAGAAAATATGTGATGACCAGTTCGAAAGCCGTCTTGTTTCTTTGGAGTTATGCTGGGCAAGTTGTTGAAAATCCTTTCTTTATGTATTTTCGGTCGCATCTTTTCTTTTCCAAGTTTTCACTTGTTCCAGAGGGTGTGAGGTCGATTCCGGAGTGTCGGGGGAAGAGCCGGTGTTTTTCTGGGCTGGAAGGCTGGAGCCGCACGTGCGGGGCCTTGGGCCTCACGTGGAAGAAGCAAGGCAGGTGGCTGGATGTACACTGTCTAAAAGGCAAGTGCGTGAGTGGAGGTGAGGGGGTAAGAGCCGCACGTGCGGGAGAGGCGCTCTGCACGTGCGGCCAAGCGCGTGTTTGCCTTGTTTTTCGTGCATTTTAGCTATGTATTGAGTTTTTACTCCTTTTTCATTTCATATCTAATATATCACTCTCTCTCTACAATGTTTATCTCTTTTTCTCTCATCTCTCTCTACCCAAACTCTCCAAAACCTTGCATTTTGTTTTGATCCCAAGAATCCATTGGGATTTTGGCATTAGTTCCTTATATCAAAATGATGAGCGTGTCGAGAGCTTCGTCTTGACTGGTGGAGATCGTATTCCGGCGAAGTTAATTTTTGAGCTTCTTCTCCTCTTCTCTCTTGAGGTAGGGATTTCTTTGATCTTTTTCAATACCTCCATTATAGATAGACATGTGGTAGGTTTGTATTGCATAAAACCATGTTGTTATGGATTATTTTTGAAAATCATGAATGGGGATCTAAGAGGGGTTATGTGAGGTTGAGATTTTGAAAAATTTATTGTTGTAGGACTAATTTTGAGAAGTGGTTTAATTTGTTATGTAGAAAGAGAAGTGAAGCCCTAATTTTTAATTATGATGCTCATTTGACAAAAAGGGTTTTAATAGTGGACTAAGCATGTTATGAATTCAGGGATTTAAATGATGAATTGTTGAATTATTAGAGATTAATTGATCCTAATAAATTCTTAACATTGACTTAGTGTTGTGTTGTTCATAGTTGTTTGTAGTGAATTGATAATGTGCACATTGAAGAGGATGGAACTAACCATGAGTTTTGAAATTTATTGTGTTACACTACCATTAAATAGAAATTGTGTAAATCATAACTTCATTAGCCATGATTGGAAAACCCTTATTTATAATAAAGAAAATTGAGTTGGTTATATTTCCTTTTGGGAAATGAAATAAAGGGATTGAGGTGAAGGGTGGAGAATGTTAATGTGGAAGGATAAGAGAATTAAATTTTGCAATGGAAGAGTAAAACCCCAACATTGTGTGAATTTCAGAAATTAAATTGAGATTGAATTATAAATATATTTTATTTTTACTATTGTTGTAATTGGATTTAGAGTTTCATGAGAATTGGTTAACGGTATTATGTGTTTAATACCTTCTGTTAGAGGTTTTGTCCTTGGTCATTGGTGGAGGATGACATTGTGAATGTTGAAATGATTATGTGTCTGTTGTACACTTGTGCTATCTATGAATGTCGTATAATGTGATGGTTGGAAAATGTGTAATGCGTTAAGAATCAGAGGTACCATTACCTTCCAGCTAGCGCCTAGAGAATTAGCAGAGGTACCATTCCCTACCAGCTTATGTCTGGTAATTTGGCAGTTCATTGTGGAGAGATGTATCATTGGCTTACCATGCTTTGGGCATGTAGAGTAGGGATTATTTATCATTGTTGTCTCAATTTGACTGTGTGTGCGCCATGTCTTATGATGATTATGAATTAGATGTGTTCTTGTATATTTGGACGTGCTAAAAAGAGTGGTTGAGTGAGTTTTCCCACCATAAATTATTTTATTGAAAGTTTTCTGTTGAAATTTGAGTTTATGAGTGAGAATGTGATGAATGTGTAGAGACAGATCTTGGTTATATATTGGGTATGAATAATGTGAAGAAATCGGATTTGGTGAACGTGTTTTCAAAAGAAAAAAGGAAATAAAACGGATATTATGTGGTATTTTGTCACAAACGGAAAATACAGTTATCGAGGAATAATTGTTCAAATGGGAAATGGGTAGTAAAAGTGAACCTTGGTGTTGTTGACTAAACTGAATGTTTTTGAGAAAAGTATTATGTAAGTATACTTTGGTTATAAAATATTACATAATTTATATGGTACGAGACTAGCATTCATGATCATAGCTATCTGTAAGTTGTTATTATTGAGGATCATGTTGAGATCCCTACTGGACTTTATGTTCATCCCACATTGCTAATCCTTTTTCAGGTAAACATCGAGGTGTGCTACAAGGTCATGGATTTTCCTTAACTGTTGGCCACAGGGCCTTTTATTGTGGGCGGAATGCCTTTGATGTAAAAAGGGTTAAACCCTTTCTTGTACTTTGAAGATGTAAGCCTGCGGGCAACTTATTTAGTTGTGTTCATGTTGCATTCGTTTTATATTCGCTTGAGAAAACTCTTCCTTATGTATTCTTTATAAATATAATGAGCTTCTGTATGCTATCTCTGAAATGGAACTTATGATAATGGCTTTGGTAATAAATTCCGAGTAATAAAAAGTGGGGTGTGACAAAATAAAACAATTGCGAAATTATCACAATAAATTCTCAATGACTTGGCGACAAAAGTCGACAATCCCAAGTCCTAAGATAAAGTTTCGCAATAACAATTCATGAATTATGGTCTCAAAGCACACCGCAAATTCAACTTTCATAAAGAATACTTATGATATTTTGTTTTACACTTTTCTTAATATTGCTCCTCCACATAAAAGAACCAAAGAACCAAAAGTGAATTTTCTACTATCAATATATCATCTAAAGTCTGAATCTAAGTAGCCAATCAATTCATGATTATCAGGCTTCATAAATGTGAGTAAGTAATCTTTTATTTCGTATGATTATCTTATCACTTCTTTATTTGAGCATTAAATTTCATACAATAAATGTATAATAAAAATGTTTCTATTCTAATATAAAAATTTGCATAAGACTGGATTTATTTCCTTTCGGAATATGGATTACTTTATGTGAATATTCTCTCATTCTAAATCTCTATAGAACTTTTAATATATACCTTCTAAGACAATCTCAACAATTCATGTGATTTATTTAGAAATATTTCAGTTTCTATCACATAGGTTGTCTTACTAATATATTTCATTTCAAAGTTCTTAAAGAGAAATTTCTTAACTCATGTAATAAATCACGTATATTATTGACAAGTAAAATATCATCAACATACAAAATCGTAAATATAAACTTACTCTATAGCGACCCCGGTTTTACCCCGACCTTTGATGTGTTCTGGACTCAGGTTCCGTGGTTGTATATTGTTGTCTTTGTCTTGTTTACTCCCTTTAGTTCTTTGAATTTGAGTTTTGGGACTTGTTGGGTGAGCTTGGGGTAGGTTTCTTGTCTTTTGGTACAAATAGTAGTTGCCCAGATTTTGGCTTCTTCGCTCGAGTGAGGCTTCTTGCGCTCGAGCAAGCCTTGTGTAATATGTTCTTCGCTCTAACGAGGCTTCTTACGCTCGAGCGAGCCCTGTGAAAATGTTTCTTCGCTCGAGCGAGGCTTCCTACGCTCGAGCGTGTGTCTGCGTTGGTTAACAGACCTGAAGCCTTGCATTCTACGCTCGAGCTACACTTCTTTTGCTCGAGTGAGATGACCTTTTTGTGTCTGGTCACTCGAGCGAGAACACCTTTGCTTGAGCTAGCTTGTGTATATCAGTTCACAACAGTGATGTTTTACATCACTTTTTGATTTCCTTTCTTCCCCAAAACCCTAATTCGGCTGTCTCTCTCTCTAAAAATCACATTCTCTCTAAGGTTTCATCTAAATCCATTGAGTTCTTGACCCTAGTGTCTTTAAGGTAGAGGACTTCAAGAGCTTCGTTTTGATCCAAGAAGTGATCGATTTCGTCATTTTTGAAGTTCCACCTTGTTGCTTGGGTTTTCTACACTTGAGGTAGGGAATTTCTACACTCTAATATGGTTTTTAGCTTAGTTATTTGCTGTTGTGTATAGATGATGAGATATGATTGTGGTTTGGACAAATCTAGGATTTGAGTGTGAATGAAAAGAGGGATATTTGATATATATGAGGTAAATGAGTATGAGACTTGAATATAAGATCATGTTGTGTCAAAATAGTTGGTTTTGGTGTTTGGGTTGATATTTGGAAAGAGGGAGATTTTGCCCTAATTTCGATTAAATTATTATTTTGTATAAATAATTGGGATTAACATTGAAAATGTGAAATTCGAAGGCTGTGGTTATAAATGGTGATATTGGGTATGATTATCTCACCTATGGAAGTTTTGAATAAACCGTTTATTTTGAGATTGAACATCTCTTTAGAAATAATTGTATTGGGCTATCAGTGGAGGATAATTATGATTGTTGTAGATATTGCATGAGGATTAGGCAATTTAATGCTAATCCATTATTGGTGTCATTGAATATGACTATGTTATAAATACATTTTATATGTATATTTATTGGGAGGAGAAAGGGGATGTACTCCATATATGACTATGTTTATAAATATATTGTATATGTATGTTCATTGGGAGAAGAAAGGGAATGTACTCCA
Organism: Camellia lanceoleosa; assembly: GCA_025200525.1. Lineage (NCBI taxonomy): Eukaryota > Viridiplantae > Streptophyta > Magnoliopsida > Ericales > Theaceae > Camellia > Camellia lanceoleosa. The sequence continues at coordinate 104,813,121 of CM045766.1, read as the reverse complement.
TATGTGATTATGTTTATAAATACATTGCATATGTATATTTGTTTGGGAGAAGAAATGTGATGGACTCCATAAAAGCAAGTTGGTCGGAGTGTCTTGGATGAAAGACCCGAAATTTCATATATAAATGGGTGCCGGTTCCTTCGGACGAAATATCCGTAAAATGGCAGGTTTGAAGTGTTTGTGTATTTTTGCATTATTGAAAAACCATTGAGTTGTAGTCTCATTTTGGTTGTTGAAAGACAATGAATTTAACTCATGAATTGAGTAGCATATATGAACTTGAAATGAATTGAAAGAAAATGGAAATGAGGTTTGGTCTTAGTGGCATATGAATAAGCAGGCCTTGTAAATACTTCAGTATCGGTATTGTTTATGTATGTGGTATTTATACCTTTGCTAAACCTCATATATATTATGTTAGATTATCTCTACTGGGCTATTAGCTCACCCTATACGGAAATATCATTTTCAGGTGCAGATGAGGTGTTACCTCCAAGGTAATAGTATGGATGGACTCATGGGAAGCAAGAGCTTCTATTTATACTTTACGAGTGTATGTTTGTTATTTGTAAAGCCAATGGCTTAAGTTGTAATGAGTGAGTCTCAATTTGTGTAACCAATAAATGACTTGGAAAGATGTAAGCCTACATGGCATATAACTGGTTGTTAAACAGTGAACTCTAATAAATGAAAGTGTGTTGTTTCTCATATTAATTCCGCATATGAGTTATGTTTGTTGTATTATTTTGGGGCATTACATGCTCCCGCTGATCTTTGGATATGTACACTAACCAAAAATGTTTTCTTTAAATCCAAAGGAAAAATAGTATCATAAAACTTAATATATAATTTTTAGAAAGCTTGTTTAAGTCTACAAATTAATTTTTTCAAGTTTGCGAGTCACATTTTCATTTGTCTCAATAGAGAAACCTTTGAGTTGATCTATACAAAATTTTTCATCTAAACTCTCTTTCAAAACATTAATTTACACATACATTTAATACAACTCAATATCATAATGAGTTACTAATGCCATAATGATTCTAAATTAGTCCTTTAGGATACAAGTGAAAAAAGAATATTTCATTGTAATCAATGTCTACTTTCTAAATAAAATCTTTGGCCACATATCTAACAATATATCATTTTATATTGCTCTTAAAATAATAAATATTTTTTTATCCTTAGGCAATTCAATGAAATCTCAAATTTCATTCTAATCCATTGATTTCAACTTATCATTCATGACATCAATTCACTTAGTAGAATTAATACTTTCTATGACTTGTGACAATAACACCGTGTCTTTACTTATCCCAATATTATAATAAGATTGTTATAGATATACCACATAATCTTTCGAAATGACAAATCTCTTTACCTTATGAGATATTCATAATATTATTTCCTATGGTTTTTATACAACTTTTCATTGGTGATAATTACATTATAGAGTAATTGATTATTCATTTGTTGTTCCAAGACACTAAATTGTTTAACAACTATAGAAACAAGAATTTCCTTCAAATTATGGATAATGATACTCGTACCTAAACTTATTGAATAATTACATTTCATGATTTATCACTCCCACTGATTTCACCATTCTTATTAAATTTGATATTATCGGTTTCTGTAATTTTTGTACAATGGCCAAGATAGTAAAACTAATACCCTTTGAATTTTCAAGATAATCAACAAAATAACCATTGATTATTCTGAAATCTAATTTCTTTTCATGTGAATCAATAATTTTAATTTTTGTAGACAACGTCAAACACGCAGGTGTCTTAAGTTCAGTTTCTTTCATGTTCATAGTTCGGAATGAATGTTTGGAACTACCTTACTAGGAACTCGATTTTATATGAAAACAATAGATCAACGACATACATCCACAATGTTATGGGTATTTAGAAATTATTTAACATACTCTTAGTCATATTCATTAGAGCACAATAATATATCTCAGCTACATCATTCTGCTGAGGCATTCATAAATATTATGTCTTTCATAGAGTTTAGCAAATAGACTCGTGCTTTACACTATCTTTATGTTTTTGACATTTTTGTTTAATTGCATTTCTTCCTTGATAATATATACCTCAATGGTATCAATTTACTAGAGATCTTTTATGCAATGAATAAACAAAATCATGAAGTGAAAATTCATCTATAAAAAATGATAAAATAATTTTATTTACCAAACATGAAGTGTCAAAAAGGTACATTAATATCTATTTGGATAATATGAAGAAGCCTTGTATATCTTGTGACACTTTACTTAATGTGATCGAGTTGCTTTTCCTTAATGCAACCCACACTCCTACTAAAAGCAATAAAATTTGTTATGCTACAAGTTTGAAGAGTTTTTATTTATCAAGCTATATTTAGGACCAACATAATAATGTAAGATAAATTAAATTTTTGAGAAATTATTAAACTTTAATTTATACAAACCATCATAAATAATACCAAAATTAACAAAAAAAGGTATTAACAATAAATTAAACCTCTATTCTAAATTTTTGAAAATAACCATCAAGGTTAATTAAGTTTGGATAAATCAATAAATAATTTTCAAAATTAGAATGAACATAAATTTATTTATTTATTTATTTTTTGAACAAAGTCTAAGTAATGATCAAGGCCAAAAAATAAAATAAACGATAAGACCCAATAATTTCAATTGGAGTTTTAATATAATTGGTTTGAAAATAATCTTGCACCATATTAAAAACATGAGTAGCCATTTTCTTTCTTATGAGATTGAAAATCTTGAGCAGACTCATTTTCTTTATGTGGCTATTTTTTTTTTTATGTCCTTTTATAAGCATTTTTTTTCCCCCAGCTCCTTAAATTACAAGATCAATAAATGATATCTCAATTACTTAAGTTTTATCTCTTCTTAAATAAGCATACTAGTCAATTTATTAACTTTCTAACTATTCATAGAATTATAGTTAATATAAATGATACATGCTGAAGAGATAAATAATTCAAAATAAATTACACGAAAAACAAACTTATTCACAAATATTCTTCAATTTTTTAATTGAGCAGTCAAGTTAGACAATTCAATGACATGCTCATACATCTCATGCATACCATCAAACTTTATGTTGGTAAGTTTAACTATAACTGTCCCAGCAAAAAATTTATTAACAGTTCAAAAACATTCTTTCACATTATTTACCATTATCAATTTAAGGAAGTTAAAACTTAATGTTTGCTATACTCATTCGCATAAAAACATAAATTTTATTTGTTCGATCCTTTTATACTTTAGGAAAAATCTTTTCTTTCTTTTATACTGCTTGGATAATAGTAGTAAATTTCTCAAATAATAACACTAAGTCAAAATTTAGAACATCGAGATAAAACTGAACTTGTTCTATTCATTTTGAGAAATCTTTTTCATTTAGAATCGAAACAAACAAAGTATACAAATATAGCGAAATAAAACTTTAATTAATAATTCATGTTTATTACATTAATGCTAAGAGTAATCAATAATTAACAATTAGTCAAGATAAACACATGTTTAAACAATCACAAATAGTATCACCGTGATCTACTTTTGGGATAATCTAATGGCATACTATTTAACAATTATGGTGATTTCCTTTCACCAATATGACTAGTTGATAAAATATTCATAATTAAGTAGGTCTGTTACCTTTGGGTATTCATTCCAATATCAATTATGAATACTCATCAACTGTCCTATTTCAATTCAACAATTACTTAGAAGTGATACAGCTTTGGGCCAACCTAATATCTTTGTAATTAAAGAATTATGATTTGCAAAGTCATTATTTTTTTTTAATACTTGGAAAAGGTATTAAATTTCAATTATTTGATTTGATATCTCTGTGTCATTCCGATTGGGTCACTTTGGCAACTACCAATCGTATCATAATTTAAATTTCAAATCACAAAAAAAAACTTTGCATGGACATTATTGAATAAATAATAATTTATTCACAATTATTCGTCATCATAATCATAATGCATATTACTAAATCATAATAATAAAATAAATATTAACACAATTCATATTCTATGTCACATAAGAAGATAAACTTTTGTACCTCATCAAACCACCTATAAAAATCAAGTTTATACATAATGGTGGTAATAACATCATATTGAAATAATTTTTTTTTTTAAGAGGTTGCATTTAGATCTATAAATAGCAATATGCTTAGTACCATAAAGATCACAATAACATTTTAATGTGTCTCACAGAAAATTTGATAATATATAAAATTCAACAAAACATGAATAATAATGATTCATTATGTAATACGAATATCTTTAGGCATTACTAAGTCAAACAATACAATGGTCATTATCCACTAAACCTTTCCTCATAATAAAAAAATAATTAAATCATTCATAATATTCAATTATCAAAATATTAAAACATTTGATTTATCATTAAAGAGTTAACACTCATTAAATAAATATTATTTATACAATATGCAATCCAATCTAAAGTAGTACATAAGAGTTGCATATTAAATTTCATATCATGTTTAGCAAATTGAAATTTTTTGATCGAGGCAATCATAATTATAATGAAAATTAATTGATATTTACTTAATCGGAAAATCATAATGTTTTGAAATATGAGCTATGATACCACATGTAAATAATTTTATGGTGTTATGCATATAACAACCTTCATAATCCAAAATCGTGGACTATCATGATTTTCAAAAATAACAACATAATGCGAAAAATAAATAACATATCTGAATCAATTATGCGAAACCTTCAAGTAACACAAATTTAATTGAACATAAACCTAATAATAATATTAGTGAAAAAAAGGTTTCTTTCTCTTAACCCTCTTTAACATACATTGAATTCAGAATTAATTTGACGGGTACTCTGAATGTCCTTTTATAGGTAGAGAGAGGACCAATTTCCTTATTCAACAATGATTCCACTTTCCCATCAAAGTAGGATACTTGGAAAACACTCTTCTTTATTTACCAATTAATGTAGCAAAAAATATGGAATCATAATCCTGCCAAATCTCTAATTCATATTACCATGTCATGTGAGTCCACATAATGACTAAATAATTAATTTAGTCTTACAAGATATAGATAATAGATAGTGGGTTATTGAAATAGGATATAAAATAATTCAAATTCAAATTCAAATTATTTAAATGATCTGATATGGGTCATGGGTCATGCCACATAGGCACCCAAATCCGGGTCCAATACTCGGCCCAATTTCCAACATTTCCCACTTGCACATGAGTTGGCATGAAACTGCCATATCTCTATCTGAATCTCCCCAAATATTAAACAATCTCATACTAGCCAATGAACCGTGCCACCGCTGAGAACACCTGTATGTAGGAGCTCTATACTAGAAATTCAATATGAGCCAGTATAGAGACATCAACCTAAAAAGAATAGAAATAGTGTCTCATGTACCCAGACCCATCTAGCTACATCAGTCCAAAACATCTCTAACCCCTCAAAGAGCATGTTTGACCCTTCTAGGTCCTGTATTATATTCACACCCAATCAGTATCCCATAGAGAATGATGTGAGTTGTCGACAATGAATATAGAACAAATATGTAGAACTAGATGATCTTTCCTTCACCTTTATATCATTTAATTTGAAATTGACTGTTTTCCTAGTAATGTCCCTTAAAGTTGAATCATACATGACCGTAGGCAACATACCAACGTAGCTAAACATCAAATACTCATCTTATGACATAGTCAAAGGTCACAAAAGGCACAAAGTGAAGTCATTGGAAAAATGACTTTTAGGACTCATACAGTGAGGAAGCAGGGACCTATTCTCTCACCTTGCTAATGGGTTGATAAGCACATGCAGTACGAATGCATGCTATAATGGAGTAACTCTTCCAAAGAGTGATGTTAAACTCACACACCATAAAGATCTTAGTCTAGTCGTTCTTAAGCGCACAAGTCACTTCCTAACGTTTAACTTGAATGCTCTATTTGCTCGCCTTTCAGGCATCAAATGAGATCTTACATCTGGCTATCCATAACAGGCACATCATGGAAAAGTGGGTACTCTCATATCTATGGTCGGTCTTTAACAAAACCTCATCTTGGCTCCAACCAAGGCGACATAGCTAGTGGATAATTTTAGCCTCTGTCTTGGCTCCAAATACAATAAGCCACTAATCTCATCCTTACTTGCTACCTAGCGCTAAGTGCGATTGCTCGTGTGAGTGAGCCAATCTTTCTTGCTTAACATCAAATTTATTCATTTTGTGTGTGCTAATTCACAAACCATTGCAAAAAGTAGTAAACATAAATGTGTAAGAGATACAAATATGAATACTAATGGCATAAATATCCCCAAAAAATAAGAGTTCAACTGAATACACATATATCACCACCTACGTAGTCCTAAAGCCCTAACATGAGTATGAAAAACATCTCTAGCAATGGGTCTAGTTAAAGGGTCCGCAACTATGTGATTCATAGGGATGTGCTCCAGGATCACTTCTTTCTACACCACAATGTCTCTGATAAAGTTGAACCTCACATCAATGTGTTTGGTTCTCCCGTGGTACTTAGGATCCTTAGCGTAAGCGAGTTATCCATGCTGTCACAATGGATAATCATAGGATCTAAAGTGTGTGTGTGACAATATACAAATGCTGAAGGAATCTCCTCAACCAAACAGCTTCCTGAACGGCAAATGAGCAAGCCACAAACTCAGCCTCCATAGCCGATAAGGCGATATAAGTTTGCTTCTTATTGCTCCAAGAAATAGCACCATCGCTAAGCATGAAAGCATATCTTGAAGTGGACTTTCGCTCATCTAAGTCTCCTCCTCAGTCAACATCACAATAGCTAACTAGACGTAGATCTGAACTTTGGTAACAAAGTGTGTAGTCTGTAGTCCCTCTAAGATATCATAATATCCTCTTAACTGCTTTCCAATGAGCTGGTCTTGGGTTGGATTAGTAACGACTCACCAATCCGACTGCATAACAAATGTCAGGGTATGTACACATCATAGCAACATCAAGCTCCCATCAGCATTTTCGTAGGGTACATGGGCCATCTTTTCTTTCTCTTCTAGAGTCTTAGGACCCATATCAAGGCTTAGGCTCTCGCCTCTCGCAATAGGAGTGTCAATGGGTTTGTAGCTCTACATTTGGAATCGCTCTAGGATAGTCTTAATATAAGTCTCTTGAGACAAACCGAAAAGTGTTCTAGAGCGATCCCTAAGGATCTTAACACCGAGCACATAGCTTGCTTCACCCATGTCTTTTATCTCAAATGTAGAGAACAACCACTTTTTAGTGGTGACAATCATCTCCTTGTCATTTCCAGCCAATAATATGTCATCTACATATAATGACAATATCAGAAAAATATCCTTGGACCGCTTAACGTACACACAGTGATCTTCATCAATCATCGTAAACCCATTAGAAACAATGGCTCGATGAAATCTCAAATTCCACTATCTGGATGATTGCTTTAAGCCATAAATAGATCGTTGAAGCTTGCAAACTTTGCGATCCTAACCTACTACCATAAAGCCTTTTGGTTGATCCATATAGATCACTTCATCCAATTCTTCACTGAGAAATGCAGTCTTAACGTCCATCTACTATAGTTCTAAGTCCAACTGAGCTACTATGGCTAGAATTAGGCGAATAGAGGCAATCCTCATAACTGGTGAAAAGGTTTCCTCATAGTCCACACCCTTTAATTGGGTGTAGCCTTTCGCCACTAGGCGAGCCTTATACCTTTCTATAGAACCATCCACCTTATGCTTGATTTTGAGAACCTATTTGTTCCCAATAGTCTTGTGCCTTGGCGGCAAATGAACCAAGTCCCAAACATGATTTTTCTTCATAAACTCTATTTCTTCATCCATTGTGGCACTCTATTCTTTACTAACAGGGGATGATAGAGCCTCTTTGAGGTTCTTAGGCTCCATCTCATCACTCGGAGCAATCATGAATGCTTCATCCTCAATCTCAAAATGATGACAGGGTATAGCTCCACGTTTGCTTCTACATAGTTGAGAGTCCTGAGAATCCTTATCCATTGGATCTAATCCATGGGCAAGTAAATTGCTTCCACTGTCCCTAGCAGCTTAAGGGATTATTTCCTCATGCTCTACTAGGCTACTAGGTGCACCTTCATGTAGATCCTCCATCTCGCAAAGCTCTACATCTCTAGTTACCTCACCTCTGCCAGGGAAATCCTACTCTATGAAATCCACGTCACGTGACTCAATTTCAATCACACTTCCATCCAGACGCTCCCCAATAAACACATAGCCCTTAGAATGCTCACTATAGTGAATGAAGATACATTTTTTTTTTCTCTAGGGCCCAACTTTCCAAACTTATGAGAAGCATTGTGTATGTAAGCTGCCGAAACCCAAGGCTACAAATTGCCCATATTAGGCTTTTTGCCAGTCCACATCTCATATGGGGTGGAAGGAACTGATTTGGAGGGCACACGGTCAAGGATGTAGGCGGTAGTCAACAAAACATCTCCCCAATAAGAAATGGGAAGATTAGCTTGCGTTATCATAGACCTAACCATGTCAAGCAATGTGCGATTCCTTCTCTCCGCTACACCATTTTGCTGCGGAGTCCCAGGAATTGATAATTGCCTAATAATTCCTTTTTCCTCACAGAGCACATTAAATTGCTCAGATAGATACTTGCATCCCCGATCATCCTTAGAGCCTTAATGCTCTTGTCTAATTGATTCTTAACCTTATTAACATACCGTCTAAAGAAATCTAATGCTTCTGACTTGTGAGAAATCAAATAGACATGGCCAAAACGCGTGCAGTCATCTATAAATGTGATAAAATAAGGGGCTCCATGCCTTGCCCTCACATTCATTGGTCCACATATATCAGAATGAATAAGCTATAATAGGGTAGATGCCCTTTTGGCTTTCCCAAACGGTTTCCTTGTTGCCTTTCTAGCAAGACAGTGCTCACAAGTAGGTAAAGTAACTGAAGCGAGTGGGCCTAAAAGGCCTTCTCTAGCTAATCTAGTCATCATGTCTTGCCTTATGTGGCCTAATCTAGCATGCCATCTCATAGAATCATTATCACAAGTAGATGCAATATTAGAAACAGAGTCATTAGCATTTTTTATTAAAACTAGAATCATTCACATCCAAAACTAAAAAACCATCTAAAAGATAACCAAAACCATAAAAAATTGTTCCCAACTAAATGCTAACACCATTATTCTCAAAACAAAAGCTAAATCCAAGGCTCATCATGCTAATAACTAGAACTGAGTTTTGCTGAATATTTAGAGCGTAAAGAACATCATGAAGATACAAGGTGTGCCCTTGTCGCATTTCTAACTTGTATGTGCCAATGCCAAGCCCCTCCATACTGGGCTTGTTCCCCATGTAAACTTTTCTGCTCCGAGCAGGTACTCGGCGATACTCAATGAACCCTACTCTGTTCCTTGCGATGTGGTCTGTTACTCCTAAGTCTACAACCTAAAAATGAGAAGAATGAGCAATTAATGCTTGACTAGAAACAAAGCATTGAATGCGAGAAATTAAGTAAGGGAGTACCTTTTTCTGCTCAGGGCAATCCCAAATAAACCATCATTCTTTGTTACAGTTAAAGCATGTCAGTTTAGCTTTTACCTTCTTGCCACCTCTCTTGCCCCTACGCTTGAAATTTCTAGCGCCATTGGGCTTTAGCGCAGCTGCTACTTGCTTCTTAGGAGCACCTTTTGCTTTTCCATGCTTGAACTGAGAAGTCCTATGTGAGCTTGACGCAACCACCATAGTAGAACCATCAAACTTAGTTGCCTCTAGGCGCTCAGCCTCTAGCTCCAAATGACGCGATATGTCCTTAAATGTTTTCACACTCTTATTATGCATCATGTTCTGCTTCATTTGCTTCCATGAATTTGGCAAAGAGTGAATCACAGCTTGTACTTGTTGCTCTTGAGTCAAATTGTGCCCAACAGCCGCAAGCTCATGTATCGTGGCTGACATGACCCTCAAATGCTGCTTTATCGAGTGATGCGCCTTTTTTTGATAAGAGTCAAGCTTCGTAGTCAGCCTATGTAACTTTTTCAAAGAGGTGACACCAAACTTTTGCTTGAGAACTTCCCACATCTCAAATGCAGTCGGGCAATGCTCAAACCCACTAATCAAGTCGTTGTGCATGCTGCTTAACATGGTAAAGCACGCACATCGATCTTTGTTACTACAATTCTGATAGACTTCAAGATCACGACGAATGTTAAGCTGTATTGCCCTGCTCAGGCTCAACCATCACTTGTTCAAGTGTGTTCAAAACTTCTTGCTCATTGAGGAGGTATTGTATCTTAAGGCGCCATATGTCATAATTAGCGCTATCCAATTTCTCTTTCTTAGTTAAGTCTGCCACCACTATCTTAGTTGTTATTTCTACATACAGAGTAAAAGAAGAACAAATGCGCAAGGGATATTAATGATAGCAACACAAAATTATTTTGCAGCAAAAGAGTCTAAATTAAATAATGATAATATTACACACGTCTCAAGATTGAAAATTTTCTATGCTCGTAATCATCTCTTGCGCCTACAGTGACAATTATCAAAATTTAATTTAATTCCTGTAGCTTGACTTTTTCGCACCCTCTTTCAGAAGTTCGAAATAAGCCCTACAGTTCAGACTCTCGCAGTTTTGAATCTGATCTCACAAGTGCAATGTGAAATAGATAAACACCAAATAGTCCAAATCCGGCAAATCTTTTAGAAAATTGATTTTGAATATAAAATGCCAAAAATGGACTGTTTTGCCAGATATAGAGTCGCCACCTAAATATTTTATTTTGGAGAAATTTAGGAAATCTATGACTCGTGCCAAAGGCCACATGTCCATCATCACCAAGATTATCTCGGCTCGGGAACTTAGGTACGAGAGGGGAAAGCCATGAATTGAGCACCCCCACTTGTCCGATCAAAGATCGGCCTTTACTAATCATGATATGATTTTTATCAACATTATATGCTCTTGTTTCGGTTTATTAGGCTAGCATTTACTATTTGATGTATGCGCATAAGGTATAGACTAGTTTGCCCGAATTGGAACAATTCAATTTCATGTTTGTTTTTCAAAAAGGGTTTGGTTTTGCCACTTAACAAAGTGGGCTTAAAGTTTGTGAATTTGCCACTTGACAAAGTCATCTTAAACGTACATTCATTGAATCATTCCAATTCAAGCAACAAGCCTTCATCCACAGGCACTCAAACAGTTTAACAAGTAAGCACTTAGCCTCATGGCAAGCATACTTGTCATGGCAGTCACTCACATGCATGCAAATATGCTAAAGCACTAAAAATTCACCTAGTACTCCAAGCTAAGATAAAACAAAAGAGTTAGGAAAAAGAATATGCATGACACCTAACTATACAAGATGACTAATGCAACACATGCAATAATGCAACTAAAATAGGCTCAACTACTTAACATGTTATTTGCAACAATTTCATAGCATGCATTTAAACACATATTTAACGACGTAATAAACGACAATGAAAGTTTGAATGATGAACTGAGCCTCGGTGTATGCATGACAAATGAATGGATACAAATATGTGATATACTAATTGAAATGTGATGCCTCTAATCTAACCATCAAAAGTGGATAAATAAAAAGGAGAAAGACGTGGGGTTAGAAGATATACACATTATTACAACATTGATGCCCTCGCGCAGGAGGGTCCGAATGAATAAACTAGCTAAGCTAACTTCTTAACTAATTATTACAAAACTTGAATAAATAATTAACTACCTCTAAGCTAATTAAATATTATAACAATGAGGAACTAATTTAATTAAGTACTTTAAGCTAATCAAATAAATACAATACAAAGCTAATTAGCTAACTATATTAACTAATTAATTACAAAGCGACTAATTAAACTAGCCAACATGAATTAATCAACTAGTAAGTTATTAAAACACATAAGTGCAACAACTAAATGACAAATGACTAACTTAAGCTAATTAACTAGTCTAGGAAGTGAAGGAGGCTCATGCATGCTCGGTTTCCACCCAAAGAACGTCTACTATTTGCTCCCGAAAGCATCCTTGCACTGGTTTTCCTCTTTCAGATCAACTCTGCTCTACTTCATAAGCATTCTACTCAAAATTCACTGGTGGCCGGCAGGCCAGAAATGGTGGCTAGCGGGCCACCAATAGGGGGTTGCTGTCCAACACTGATGGCCTGCAGGCCAGAAACAAGGGCCGGCTGGCAACTGATGATGCACCATTTCTTGCTACAATAGAGAGCAAACAGAGCAAAGAGAGAGTATTCTCACAGGTTATTTGTACTGTGCATCCCTCCTTATCATGAAAACAAACTCAAAGGAGTGATACACTTGGTTCAAAGACCATCAATCAAGCAATTTCATTGCATGATAGCTAAAGAACCAAGGTGTACAAGTTTAATCAATGCACAAACAAGACTAAAAACCTTCACCTTATCATGCATGATAGGGCAATGGTGATCTTAGAAAAATTGGCACATTTAATCACTTTGAGTGTCAAATGCTCCAATTTTCCTTGTGTTCAAATTAAAGTCCGATTTGAACACACCAAAAAAAAAAATAATAATAATAATTTTTTCTTAACTTGCAAAATTTTAGTTTTCATTTTTGTTTATTCATTTTACTTACCCTTGCATTTTTTAACCAATTAAGTCCATTGGTGAGTTAAGTCCTCTAAAAGAAAATAAAGTGTCAAACAAGGGGTAGTTTTTAAGCAAGAGAGAGGTGTTATGCCATTGATAATAAATCTCCAAAAGAGGATTAAACCATTAAACATGGATCTCAATCTCGAGCTTAAACAATCCTAAGGTTGACATAACTCTTAAAGCAAATAAAAAAAACCAAGAAATGAGGGAGGTTGCAGAGATTATGCTTGCTAAAATTAAGTGAGAAAAACACTAAAACAATGCAATCAACTCAAACAAGTGGTGTCTAAAGGCCTAAAACACCAAGCTTGTGAGGACGCTTACACTAGAAGCATGCAAAACAAGACTCAAATACAACAACCAGCCAAAAACAGAGGCAAGGCAGTCCAAAACAGTGGTTAAAACATGCTGGGATTAAGCTATAAAATGCTAGAAAATTAAGCTAACACATAACGCTAGCAAATAAGGCATAAGGAGGGAAGGCTAACCCCTCCAAATTTGGGCTTCAAAACATGATTTTCACCACTGAAATTACTCTGAAATTCAGTGTTCAAGAGCCCAAAAAAAGATGGTTTGAAAGTGGGAAACAAAGGTGGAAAGGCCTTACAAACAAGGAAAAAAGAAGGGTAAACCACCCCCTACCTTTAAATGGCCTACAACCACCAATTTCAGCCCATGAAAATAGAGTTTTTGTAATGCCCTAAAAAATTGGGTAGGGTATATCTATTTATACAACAAACCTACCTGATAGACAAACACATATATCTAGCTAACTATTCCATACATCCATTTCCATTTAATTCCAAATGCTAAATACATGTTGTTCACATCTCAATGCCCCAGTTCCAATCCCAAGCATGCATTTTACAACAAGTATGAAATAGAAGCCAAGCAGATAATAAGTGCCCCACAGGCTTACAAATTTATCCAAGAACATTCTTGGTTACACAAAATGGAGTTTCAACTCAACGCAATACAGCCCTAGGCTTACATTCAATAAATAACCATAAAACAAAAATGAAGCCTCAGCTTTGAGTCCTCCCAAGTCAGTGCCTTGGCGGTGGTATAGCACCTATTCCTGAAATGGTTTCCCTTATAAGGTGAGCCACAGCCCAATAGAGATATACTACACAACATATGGACCATGACAAGACTAAAGAGGAGTATGCTTATGCTATGCTCATGATAAAACAGTTTATCTCTCTTTTATAAAGCATGCAATGCTGAGATGCAACAACAGATAAAAAATCATTTCCATTTTAAACCATATATGTTACATGAATACAGGCTCTGTAAATTTCTAGGTGAGTGTCTGCAAGTAGGCCCTAATGCACTACCACTGTCATTTTTACTAGTAAACTGGAAGGCTCGACACCTAATTGCACGGTTCTATACCCCCTACCCAAATTCACCAAGTATTTATCTTTTCGCAAACAGTCTACAGATATATTTCCAAACATTTCTCAAAAACAGATACATTTCTAATGAAATGAATGAAATACAATGTCCAATGCAACAAATGAGGAATGTGGTTCAATTTACCTAAGTCTCATGCATTTCTACAACCATCTTGGCTATCTTTCACCGATAGCCCAAAACATATATTTCTAAACAGATATTTAAACAATTAAATTCTAAAAATTTGGATAAATACAATCTATTTCACATCTCATCAAATATGAACAACTACACTAGTTTTCATATCACAATCACGTCTGGTAACCTCTCAAGGTCCATTTCTATCTGTGTCAGTTTAATTCCAACAGATACATTAAGCAAAGTAATACCATTAATGCCCAAGAAAACATCATTTTCCTTCCAAACTCATTCTCTAAGCATTATTCAATTATGACATCCTATCTTGATTGAAAGTCCCAAAAGTTAAACATAATTCCTTTGTTTTCTTTAAAAATGGTCTTTTGGTCACAAACTGGTAAAAATTTCAAAACCAATCGAATCGAAGTCTATTTTTGTTCAAATTTAAAACATAACTCTTTCATAACCTTACAAACATATCCCAAGTTTACACTTTCGCAATTTGGATATCAACTTTTTATTTTTCTCAAAATTTCTCTTTTAAGCAAATAAATCACAAATTTTTCAAAAATTCTAATTAAATTATATACAACTCTAAGCTCCCTATAATCAAGTCAAAGTACATAAAGAAGTGTAGGAAAAATCCGTACCTCAAGCTAGAAGAGGAAACAAGCAAAAAAACTCCAATTTTCGACTTTGTTGGATTTTGATCTCCACCGGTTAAAATGCTCCTCTTGAGATGCTCATCAATTTAACCTTAAGAAATATAGGCAAAAAGTTTATAGATTTTGCTAGATCACAAAAAGAAATGAGGGTTTGTGGTGGTGTTTAGAAAGAGATGAGAGAAATGAGGGAGTAGAGGGAGAGAATTGCATTATGTGTTCTGGGATTCAAAGGAAAGAAATGAATCAAGCTTAATGGAATAAAGGCAGGCCCCACGTGGGCTTGCTTCCTTTATTATTATTTTATTTTATATATATATATCCATCTCTCTCTATGTATATAATTAAAAGTACAATTAGCAACTTTATGAGATTTTGTAACCTAATTTATAAAATGATATCATTATTTCTTCACCACAAAATATATTTCGTTTTCTTGTATACGTCACAAAATATAATATTTTGCTCACCATGAAATATATGCCCATTTTATTTACTACAAAAATATATAATTTTTCACCATATGGTACACACCATAAAATCAACTATCAAATATTTATTATAATCCTATATAATAAATAATAATAACTCCAAAGGTGGTTATTACTAATCACATTTTAAAAGGACCAAACAGTTAAACGTGAGTCATTAAACAAACTCAATTTAAATTAAATCTAAGTCATGGATCTTACCCAGAAGTCAAATATGGTCCAATTATATACCAAAATAGACCCAACAAATTTATCTCAAATCATGGTCCGAACACCCAAAACTCAATTTTAAATTCTGCTATATATTAAACTGAACACCAATCAGTCCGTGAATTTTCATAAAATACATACGCATCATTCAATTCTGAAATTTTTATCCAACGTGCTAGACTCATATGGGAACAGCATATAAAATTTTCATAATTTTCTAAGATCGGGAACTATTTTTAAAAAATACAAAACCGAACTATTTTCGCACAGAATTTACACGGCAATCAAATTTGAAAATTTAAATTTTGCGTCATTACAGTTTTTATAGCCCAAAGCAGCCCAAATCAGTGGGAAAAAGATAAGAAAAACAAGTATGCAAAGTAAGTTTAAAAGGCAAGTATTACACCTCTTGAAGGGAAGACCAACTTTAGGCAACAATTCAAGCCAAAACCACATTCTATAGCTCCAAGAAAGCCTTAAGGAACCTCAGCTCAAAGATGAACCACTTTGGTTAAAGATGTGTAGGCAAAAGTGTGGTGTATCTAAGCTATTATGCACAAACTTGCAAGAGAGAGAGAAATGTAGAGAGAGAGATAATTTTTGCTCCAAAAATTCTTCTAACCTTTAAAACAAGAAGATAGGTGTAGACACCCCATTTTTGACCATCCTCAAGACTTAGATGTTCTTGCAGGATACATCTAGCAACAAGTTTTATCGCTCGTCGAGTACTCGACTTTCGCGACAGAATGCTCCAGGTTTGATCCTTCCAGACCCTATTTCCATTCTATCTCATATTTGGACCATGGCCTGGTCCTTCCATGTTGTTTTTGGTGCACTGCCGGCCATCAACAGGCATTGCCAGCCACCAATGAGGCACTACCGGCCACCACTGATGGCCGGCCGGTCACTATTGCTTTAATAGATATTTTTGCAGATATTTTAACAGCTGTTTGCACAGGTGAGCCCATCTTCTTACACGTGGAGGGCTGGATTTGTTTGAATGCTTCTTGTATCTCCTATATATTGAAGCCATCTATATGCATGCAAAGGGTTACAAAGTTTTGGCCGAGATATTTCCCTCTCGCTCTCTAGAATCCTCTCTCTCTATAATTTGTGCTTGAAAGTGAGTTTTCTTCACATATTTGTACTAAAACACTTAGTCAAACACCTTCATCTTAGTGTTGAGGATCTTGGGGGCCTTGTTTGAGCTCCTTGGAGTGGTTTTGGCTTGGTTTTGGCCCAGAAGCTTGTTGTTTTGCTGCTGTCTTCAAGGGTAAGAAGTTACCCCCTTTTAAGCTTTGTTTTGCTTCATTGGTAGGTCACCCTTGCATGTTTTTTTTGGCCTAGTTGTCAACTACAAAAACCTTTATTTTCAAGAGTTTGAAATGGTAGTTTGAGGATCTTTTGAGGTTAGAGGTGTCCTCCTCTCTTTTGTGGCTTATTTGCTAAGCTTTGTGCCATGTTTAGAAGCATTTAAAACAATCTCTTTTTAGCCTTTTAACCACTGAAATCCAGGGGATTTTTAGTGGCAAAAACTTGGTTTTGAGGACCAAAATAGGAGCGGGTGATCCCCTCTCCATGTTTCCCCTTTGCATGTGTTGATGGCTTAGTAGGTGAGCATGTTTTTCTACCATCTCTTGACTTGATCTAAGCATGTTTTTGTGACTTTTTTTAACATGTTTTAGCTCTATTTTTGGCTGGCTCGGTCACTTATTATTTGCATCTTACACTTGTAGTGCAATCTTGTTCACTAGCCTAATGTACTTGATGTTTTAGCCTGTCATTCTAGCATGTGTTGGCTCCATTCTAGCATGTATTTGGCCTTGTTTTGACATGCTTAAGCTCTGTTTTGAGTGGTCTTGGTCCTTTGAGGCTTGCTTTGTATAGCTATAGTGTAGTTGACCTTGACTAGCTTTGTGTTTCAAGGTCCTTAACATGCTTTGTTTGACTTGTTTATATGATATGGCATCATTTTTACAAGTGATTTCAAAGCATACATCATTGTCACATTCTCACATATTCCATTCTTTCATTATGTTTGAGAGTTGTGCTTTATGCCTTGTTTGTGAGCCTATGGGTAAGCATGATTTTCTTGCTTTTCATGCCACCATCTCAGCACATTTTGGCCACTGTTTTGGCATGTTTGAGGTCTGTCTATAGTTGGTTTGGCCATTTGGGATTGATGTTGCATAGCTCAAGTGTAATGCTCCACACTAGTCTTGATGGTTATGGCTTTTGAACATGTCTTGCATGCTTTGCTTGCATGGTTTAGTGTCTTTAGCATGTCATTTTAGCACTAATAATCTGCTCCCCCCCCCCCCTTTATTTCTCCACTATTGATTTGTTTTGAGGGTTGGTTAGTCTTGAGTTGTGCTTAAGCTATGGGATTGAGGCATATGCTTAAATGGCTTTAACCCTGTTTGGGGGTTCCTCTTAGTCAAAGGCATGGTCTCTCCCATATCTTAAATCATCTTTTGATTGATCTTCCTCTCATTAGAGAACTTTCACAATTGGACAAATTGGTTAATGATTGGCTTGGTAACTTAAAATGAGTAATTTAAAATGAACCAAGTAAAATATGCCAAGATAAGCATGTTGTTTGCATTGCATGGTGTTCAACCGGACGTTATGTTGAACACAAGGAAAATTGGTTCATTTCATACTTAAAGTGATGAAAATGAGCCAATTCCCTTTGTCTCCATTGCCTTTGATCATCCATGATATGGTAGTGGTCCTAGAGTCTTGTTTGTAGTGCATTTATTGAATTTGTGCAAGATTGGATCTTTGGCCATCATGCATTGCATGCTTGATTGATGGTTTTGGATCCAATGGTGCCATTCCTTTGATGTTTTGAGATGATAAAGAGTGGCACAACACATACATGCCCTAGGGAGACCTTCCATTTTCTCTGTTTTGTGCTCTGTTACATTTTGGTGTCACAGCACACCAGTGGCCGGCAATGCCACACTGATGGCTGGCACCCTTGCATTGTTGGCCGGAAGAGGCCCACTCTTGGCCGGCAGATGGCCGGAAGCAACTCCTCATGGCCGACAGGCCATTGGTGCTCTCCTCAGCATTGGTTTGGTAAATTTCAGCAGCAAGTTCTTGCAGACACCCTGCAAACAGAGCCTCTAAAGAGCAAACCGGAAGGCTTTTTGGGACAAGAAACCAAATGCAAGCATGCATGTTCAACATCTTCAAATAGAGCTGGGGCAACTTAGTTTAGAGCTTCATTTATTAACTAGCTTGAATTTGTGATTTAATTAATTAATTTGTTAATTATTTAATTGTTGTAATAATCAGTAAGTAGGTTGCTAGTTATTCGTTTGGTTGTGTAATAATTAGTCTAATTAGAATAATTAGATTAGTTAGATTAGCTTAGCTTATTCATTCGGACCCTCCTTTGCGAGGGCAATTTTGTAATAAATGTGCGTGTATGTGTATGTCTTCCAACCCCACTTCTTTCTCCCTTTTACTTAACCGCTTTCGATGGTTAGATTAGGGATCGTTTTCAATTAGCATACCTTATGTTTTGTATGTTTGCATTCATTCATTTGTATTGCATGCACCGAGCTCGGCGCATCATTCAAACGGCATTGTATTTCAATATACTTACTTGAATACGTGTTTCAAAGCATGTTATCAAGTGTTGCATTTATATACCATCTTAGATAGCCAAGCCTATTTAGTTGCATTATTGCATGTGTTGCATTAGGCATCTTGTATAGTTAGGATCATGCATTGATTTCTAACTAAGTTCTCTGTTTTGGCTCGGAGTACACTGTGAGTGTGTATGCTTTACCATACTTGCATGAGTGTAAGTATTGCCATGACAGCATACTTGCCATGAGGCTATGTGCTTACTTGATTAACTGCTTGAGTGCCTGTAGGTGAAGGCTTGATTGCCTGAATTGGAACAACTCGATGATTGTGAGTTTTAAGCCCACTTTGCGAAGTGGCAAAATCATGTTTTAAAGCCCACTTGAGGGTGGCAAATCCGCGCTTTACCCTACTTGCGAGTAGCACTTTCAAAGCATTTTCGAAAAACAAACATGAGTTGTTTGGTTCCAATTCTTGCGATTTTAATCTATACTTGTATGCTATGCGCAGCACATAGTAAAGCTAGATTAATAATTAGAACAAGAACGCATGTGTTTACAAAACAACATATCATGCTTAGTAGAGGCCGATCCTTTGATCGGGCGAGCGGGGGTGCTCATTTCAGGACCTTCCCCTCTCGTACCCAAGTTCCCGAGCTAAGGCAACTTTGGTGATGACGGACACGTGGCCTTTGGCACGAGTCAGGGTTTCCCTAATTTCCCAAAAGTAAAATATTTAGGTGGCAACTCTGTAATCTGGCAAAGCAGTCCAGTTTGGCATTTTTTATTCAAAATCTGATTTTCCAAAATGATTTACCGGATTAGACTCTTTGGTGATTTATTAGTCTTATATTGCACTTTGTGAGATTAGATTCAGAACCGTGACAAGAGTCTGAACTGCAGTAGCAGGAACCAATTCGCGCCCTCTCCAAAGGGAGACGCAGAGAGTTCAGGCGGTCTCTGATTTGGCGACTCTTTGGGGATTTAGAGAACTTGACTCGAACTCATGATATGTTGTTTTATTCACACTTATGTGTTTCTTTGCATTGCATTTGCATTGGTGCGCCTAAGTCACAGTGTTTGCCATCTGCTATTCCTGAATGGTTTGCTGGAGGGTTGCTTGGAAAAGCTTTCCATACGGCTGACCGATTACGGGTTGTGCCACGATGGAAACACAAACCTTGGTTTAGCCAAGGCACCCTTTTTGACCAATGGACCTAGTTGCATATCGGAAGCCATAGAGACCATTCCAAACTAGAACAGGTTGCTTACCCGAATGTAGGTTGCTTAAAACCATTTACTTGCATAGCGAACCCCTAGTTCCTGACGAAATTAGGACAGGGAAACCCTACCTCACTATAGGGGTGTTTTGGCTCTTACTTGCTTACTATGTGCTGTTAGGGTGTGTCTCTACAAGAATGCATGTATCAGTTGCAAGTCTGGGTATCAATCTGAGGACATCAGTATTTGAGGGTATCAGTTTTTGAGGCAGAATGCTTGGGTGCAGAAATCAGTGTTTGAGTACAGTTTGTTCAGCTTTTGATATCAACTGTGTGTTGTTTCTATCTAAGCCGAGATGCTGTCTGTTTTCTGATTGTTGTTCCTTTTCTTTTTGCTTTATTTTCTTTTTACAAGGTAGTATTTGATCATTGCTTCCGACGAGGCAGTTATTCCCCAAGCACTTTGGACTAGAGGTAGAAGGCTTTCCCGATCTGAGGATCTTATTGACGGACAACCAGTGTTTGCTTCGTTACCCCCGGTTACAAGACGAAGGGCAGTCAGGCATAGAGCATCAGTACAACAGTCGCTAGTTCAGCGGTCATTGTCTACCTCACCTGTGCGCAGTTGCGATCAGTTTTCTGTTTTTACCTCAGAGAAATGGTATACACCTATTCAGACAAATCAATACCTTTCAGTCAGTATGGAAAAGATGATGCCTCAACTCCAGCAGACTATCGAGACCATGCAGCGTGACACTGCTCGCCAGGTGGAGGCTACCACTCGTCAAATAGAGGTTGTAGCCCAGCAGGCTTAACTCATTGCCAGGCTTTAACAGCAGCAGCATCAACAACCGCAAGCAACAGCTTCTGCTTCGCACCCACCCCCACCTATGGTTCCAATACTCGGGGAGACAACCAATGTCCAGGAGAGTACGGACGTTCCAATAGGGCTAGTCCCACTACCAGTCTTACCACAGATTTCGAAAGCACCGACCAATCCAACAGATACGCCGTTCAAATTTGAGTCTGATCCTACTGCTTTAAAAGTAAGCAAGCTTGAAAAGCTGTTCAAGCGGGCCCAGGGCGCTAACTCCATTCTAGACATAGAGGATGGATACATGGACTCGGCAGTGACATTGCCGGACAGATTCAAAATTCCCCACATAGACCGTTTCGATGGCTCGGGCGATCCTATGGTCCATCTGAGGTTGTTTTCGGATATTCTGCGCCCGATGGGCTTGACGAGACTCCAAAAACTATCACTCTTCGGTCAGATCCTGTCGGGTATTGCGGCCATCTGGTATGCCAAACTGGAGGATTCAGTAAAGAGGAATTGGGAGAAGATGGACAAGGCCTTCGTTGCTCAATATTCGTAGAATACTCAAATCGAGGTCACGATTTGTGATCTCGAAGCAACCAGGTAGTAGCCGAATGAGGGCTTTTATGACTTTGTCACTCGATGGAGGGCCAAGGCCTCCATGATGACAACTCGGGCACTCGAAAAAGATCAGATAAGGATGGTTGTGCGCAACTTGCAACCCAAGCTGATGTAGAGAATGATCGTCTTACCCCTCCCCACCTTTGCCGACTTGCACGAGATAGGGGTACAAATTGAAGATGCTATGAAGCAAGATTTGATTGATCATGAGAGAGAACAGCCCAAAAGGGCATTTACACGTGATTCGAATGCAGCTACAAGTAGTAGTGCAGCCATAAGAACTTCTGATGTTGGCATGGTCACCACCACCACCCCAAAAATAGCCACACCCTTTACCGGCTCATCCGGAACCACTTCTCAACCAGCAAAATATCCGCCTAGGGATTAGAGGACCTTCACCTTACTTTACATGCCCCTATCCAAAGCCTTGGGGGTTCTAATCAGAAAAGGGCATCTGAAGCCCTTGAAGCCACGCCCATCACCAAATAACCTCCTTCCAACACACAACCCAGCCAAGTATTGTGCCTTCCATCAGCAACATGGGCATGATACAGACCAATGCTTCAGATTACGTCATGAGATTCAAGATCTCATTGATAACAAGGTGATCGCACCTTTCAAGAAGCCAAATGTCACCACTAACCCTCGACCATCACATAATAACCCCCCTCTTCCACCCTGGCAGATAAACCTGATTCAAACCATGGTTGTTCTATACGACTTTAGTATATACATGACTCCCTGCCACCTACCTAAGCCGATGGTGTTCATCCCAAAATGCATAGACTTATGCATGATGAGTACATCATTAACCCTGCCCAAGCCAGTGGTGGTGGCTGTCAAAGACAGAGGTGGGGTGACTTTCGAGGAGAATGGGAACGTTGGTTCGGAACTTGAGGGATCTGCGAGCTTAACTGAGGAAGCATGCAACCCGTGCGGTTATATTGTGTCGACAGACTAGGCTAAGCCGAGGGTGGAGTTGCCAATTGGGGCAGAGGTATGTGTTGTCTGAAAGGATGGGCCGAGTCAGCAGTTGGATAACCTAGCCGACCTTGAGGAGGATATGAGCAACCTATAGTTCTTTGATGAGCGGGACCTGGGGGATGTGCAGGTTGGTTGGTGTGATGCGAACAGAGCAATAGATGCTATAGGGTGGCTCAGTGATGAGCCAGATATTGTTGAGGAGTCTCAGCCGAAACAGAGGCCGTTAGAAACTACAACATCTACAGTGGCCAGAATGGTCGGGAACAAGGAAGAATCACAGGAGAGCACTGGTGCGAAGAATTTTGCTCAGGACTTAGGCAGTTTGTGTACAGCAGACACAAAACAGGAGGACGCACTGCGGCGGTTCGAACAAGAGAAAATCTAGAATGATGACACGGCTAGAAAAGCCAAGCCCCCTGCGGGAACAGAATGTGCTGTGAGCACGGAAACAACTACAGCAGTACCGGATAGTTGTTTATCGGTTACTGAGGGCATGTGATAGGAAGATGACGATTTACGTCTGGCCCATACTGATGAAGACTGGGGACAAAATCTCCTAGACGACACGTGGTATATTGAGGAGGTCGACCATATGACTCAGAGTGGGTGGTACTTCAAGCCCCCACATTTGGACCAGCCGGAGGCATCGGGGAAAGACAGGGAAGCTGAGAAGCAGAAGGACAAGCTGTTAGAGGAGGAAGCTGTACTGAAGCAGCTAAAGAAAATTCAAGCAGACATCTCCATCCGAGGACTGCTCATGGCCTCGAGGGTGGATAGACAAGCAGTCCTTTCAGCCATGGACAACGCTAAGCTTTCGATTGATACAACGCCCGAACAGTTGGTGGGATTGGTATTCCCTGGTGGTGCTTCACTGACCCTAACCTTCACAGACAAAGAATTACCGCCCGAGAGCTCCAATCACAACAAACCGTTATACATCTCTGTGAAGTGTAGGGATAAGTGGATACCGGTTGTCCTAGTTGATATAGGATCTGCAATCAATGTATGTTCGTCGTGAATGGCGTATGCTATCGGGTTGAAGCCTGTAGATTTCGTTCCTACAACCCAGGTAATACGGGCCTATGATAACACCAGTCGGGAGGTGATGGGAATGGTATAGATTAAAACTCAAGTTGGCCTGGGGTAGCAGGACATCGAGTTTCATGTCTTAGATGTTTCGGCCACCTTTAATCTACTCCTTGGGCGGCCGTGGCTGCACCAGGTGAGGGCTGTCTCTTCCACCTTACACCAGATGCTGAAGTACCCCCACAGGAAGGGGGTAACAATAATTTTTGAAAACTCTTCAATACATTCACCGCCAGAGGTTTCTACACCAGTTCTGGAAATTGAGCATGGCGTGGAGGATGTTTTCCTATCTGGTTTCACCTTGGGTGAGGCTCGGGTAGTACAAGATCTGCTAGCTGTTAATGAGGGACTGTATGTCAGTGCTCAATCTGTTTACCTCATGAACAAGCTTCAACATGTGCCTGAGAGGGGATTATGAAGGAGTGGCCGGAAAGGCTTCTCTACATTGGCCGAAGTGCCACATAACCCGTATACCTTCGGTTTAGGTTATCTGCCTACCAAAGAGGATTGGGCCAGGAAGGGAAAAGAGATGGCTGGAAGAGCCAGGGCTAAACAAGCCGAGAAGCACTATGAGTTAGTGCACAGACCTATCCAAGGGACCCTAGACGGACGCTTTGTCTGGGAGGGGGAAGATTTCCTGTTTTGCGGCTTTTCAGAGCCATGGCTGAATTTAGAGAGGCGGCGCTTGCCGAGTTTTGAGATCTTTTTTGACTTACAGTTACCGGGGAATGAAGTTGCCGAAGAGCAGGCTGACCCAACAGCTGTGGCTGAGCAGTGCAACATGGATGAGTCCGAGGGCACAGATTTTGATTGGAGGTAGCACTGGCTTGTCTCCTCTCAGATCCTTAGATCACACCGGAGTGCTTGGGGGATGACTTCTCAATTTCCATGATTGGAGATAACTCAGTTGTGGACCCTTCTTCTGGCATTCTAGATGCATCCATCGCACCCTCCCTCATCTGGCAACACAAGGAGGGCTTTTTATCTAGCAGTTCTGGGTCAGGTAGTGAACCGGAATCTGATTCCACAGAGTCTGTGGAGTTGGAATCAGATTCCAGTTCTTCTGAGTCTGAGTCAGGTATTCCTGGGGGTGATAACCCAGATGCCACTGTGTTGTCCAGATCGTCATTTTCATTTTCTTTTGAGTCGGTTGTAACCAAAGAATCAGACAATCTGGAAGTTATCAATGAGAATGGTACTGCTGTGGCTTTTGAGTACTTTTCTGTGCCTTTAGTTTATTGTATTAATCAGGACTTTCAAAACTTTGTTGAAAACGACGAGGAAGAAATTCCTCCGATTTTGAAACATTTGATTGAACGAGAGGGGAGAGGTTTGTAAAGCCTTTGGTTGATGAAATCACCTCAATCAATGTTAGTACAGAGAACGCGAGCGCTTAGTCGTTTTATTAAAAGATTTCAAAGATGTTTTCGCGTGGTCCTATGAAGACATGCCTGAAATCAATCCTGAGATTGTACAGCACTGGATCCCTCTTATCCCAGAGGCCCGACCTGTTAAGCAGAAACTCCGAAGGATCCGCCCGGACTTTGCTCTAAAAATCAAAGAAGAGGTCACCAAACAGATTGATGCAGGGTTCCTGTTGATATCTAAATATCCGACTTGGTTGGCCAATATAGTTTCGGTGCCGAAAAAAGATGGCAGAATTTGTGTGTGCGTGGACTTCAGAGATCTGAACAAAGCTATTCCGAAGGACGACTTTCCTCTGCCGTATATCGACGAATTTGTGGACTTCACTGCGGGGCAGGCGCTACTCTCGTTTATGGATGGGTTTTCCAGGTACAACCAGATCCTGATGGCACCCGAAGACATGGAAAAGGCTGCTTTCACCACCCCGTGGAGAACCTACTGTTATAGGGTGATGTCGTTCGGTTTGAAGAATGCTGGGGCTACGTATCAACGGGCTACGACCACGATCTTGCACGATATGATCCACAAAGAGGTTGAGGTGTATGTGGATGACATGATTGTCAAGTCCAAAGAAAGAGAGGGCCACTACACCGCCTTGAAGAAATTTTTCCAACGAATCAGAGAATATTGGTTGCAGCTGAATCCTCAGAAATGTACTTTTGGTGTTACAATAGGGAAAATGCTGCGGTTCTTGATCACACAAAGGGGTATCGAGGTCGATTCTTCCAAAATCAAGGCCATCTTAGAAATGCCACCACTAAGGACTAAAAAGGAGATGTGAGGCTTTCTAGGTAAAGTGCAATTCATAAGACGGTTTATTGCAAAATTAACCTTAACTTATAAAACACTGTTTGGTCTCCTAAAGAAAGGAAAGAAGTTCTAATGGGATGACCGATGCCAAGTTGCTTTCGAGCAGATCAAGCAGTATCTACAAAACCCACCCGTGTTGTCACTGCTAGAGCTAGGGAAACCATTGATTTTGTATCTGTCGGTAACCGACATGATAATGGGTTGCATGCTTGCGTAGGAATCTGAGGATAAAGTGGATAAGGCTATCTACTACCTGAGCAAGAAAATGCTGGAATATGAGACCCGCTACACTCCACTGGAGAGGGCTTGTCTGGCCTTGGTATGGGCTACCAGGAAATTGAGGCACCACCTGTTAGCTCACTCTGTAATATTGGTTTCAAGATTAGATCCCATCAAATATCTCTTTGAGAAACCAGCACTTACAGGTAGGCTAGCTCGTTGGTTACTTCTTCTCTTCGAATTTGATTTGAAGTACATGACTCGCAAGTCTGTGAAAGGGAGAGCGGTAGCGGAGTTCCTAGCCGATCACCCAGTGGAGGGAGATGAAGCAGTAGAGTATCTATTCCCAGATGAGGCCATTCTACATGTTGAAGAAGAAACTTGGACTATGTACTTTGACGGAGCCTCAAACCAGTACAGGTATGGGATAGGGGTGTTGCTGATAGCACCCGACAATTCCCTCATACCTTTAGCCTTTAAGCTCCGGTTCAAAGTATCAAACAACGAAGCAGAGTACGAAGCATGTATCGCTGGACTAGAAGCCACCTTGGAACTAAGGGCAAAGCGGTTGGACGTCATTGGAGACTCGAACCTGGTTGTGTCTCAAGTAAAAGGAGATTGGAAAGTTAAAGAAGAAAGAATGAAAATCTATCACTAGACCTTGGACGTTCTAATTCCTCGGTTTGAAAAACTAAACTTTGCCCATCTGATAAGAGAGAACAATAGGTTCGCCGATTCTTTAGCAACTCTATCTTCTATGATAGACATCCCTTTCAGAGTCTGGATGCGTTCGATAATTGAACAGAAGTTTGTGCCGGCCTACAAGTTGATTGCTACGATTGATGAAGTACAAGATCAAAACCCCTGGTATCATGACATCTGGAACTTCTTGGAAAATGAGGCTTATTCACTAGGGGCAAATGCCAAAGATAAGAGGTCAATTTGAAGAATGGTTGCTCAGTTCATCATATGCGGAGGTAAATTGTACAAGTGGGGTCATCTAGGAATGCACAAGTTATGTATGGATGAAGAAGAGTCGAAGCGCTTAATGGGGGCCATCCATGGAAGAGAGTGCGAAGCGCACATGAATGGAGTGATGCTAGCGCAGAAGATTCTCAGACAGGGTTACTACTGGTCAACCATGGAGGAGGATTGTATTAGTTTTGTTCGGCGATTCCACAAGTGTCAGATCCATGCAAACCGCATGAATATTTTGCCGTCGATGCTATACAACATGACTTCTCCGTGGCCTTTTTCAGTCTAGGGAATTGATTTTGTTAGGGCAGTTACTCCAAAGGGGTCGAACGGGCATAAGTACATTTTGGTGGCGATAGACTACTTTACAACGTGGGTCGAGGCCCAGTCTTATACAGTGCTGAAGGCATCACACGTTGCTAAGTTTATCAAGAATAACATTATCTGTTGTTATGGGGTCCTGAATGAGATTATTTCAGATAATGGTTCCCACTTCAAGAAGGACGTGATCGACTTGTTGGAGAAGTACAACGTGGCTTTTTATAAGTCATCTACATATCAGCCACAAACCAACAGAGCTGTTGAGGCCGCCAACAAGAACATCAAACACATTCTGCAGAAGATGGTGGAAACCTACAGGGACTGGCCAGATAAGCTGCCATTTGCTTTTTTGGGCTACCGGACATCAATTTGAATTTCTACTAGGGCAACTCCGTATTTCTTGGTTTATGGGATGGAGGTTGTTCTGCCAATTGAAGTTGAGGTTCCGTTGTTGCGAGTAATGGTTGAGTGCCAGATAGCTGAGGTAGATTGGCTGCAGAGCAGGTTCGAAGAACTCATGTTGTTCGATGAAAGAAGACTGAAAGCATTGTACCACATTCAAGGTTATCAACGAAGAATTGCTAGGGCTTTCAACAAGAAAGTTAAGCCCAGGAATTTGAAAGAAGGGGATTTGGTGCTCAAAGACAACCGAGCTCCTATCCACGACCCTAGGGGCAAGTTCAGACCCAATTGGACTGGTCCTTACATCATTAAGTCAATTTGATAGGGTAAAGCTGTCATTCTGATGGATGTAGATGGCCTTGAATTCTCTCAATTGATCAGCGTGGACAAGTTGAAGAAATACTATCCCTGAGTGGCTTGCTTGGCTGAAAACCCGAAAGGGTGACCTAGGCAAAAGTTAGAACACAAAAAATTTGAAATAAAAAAACTGAGCTCGTAAGGTCGAAAACCCAAAAAGGGCAGCCTTGGCAAAAGTTAGAGCACAAAAGAAGAGCGTTAAAACCCGAGTGAACCCTAACCGAACTACGTAAGGCTTGATTCCCATCTTTGGGATACGTAGGCAACTTTATTCTGAAGTCCAGCCATAAACACCTCCAAATCAACTTTGTCCATGTGATTGTTTGTGGCTGTCTTTGTCTTTTCTAAATCCAAGAGTTCGGTTGTGATCTCCAGTGCAGTGCTATGCAGACAAGAGGCAACTTTGCAGTTATCGGATTTCACACATCGCAGTTCTATTTAGACAAGGGGCAACTTTTCAGTTGCTGGATCCGGGGTTGTACATCTCAGTGATAGATCTTGAGTGTATCTAGTTGTGATCCATATCGAACATGGTTTTGAAATTTTTTTTATAAAAGTTGATTTTGTTCAAATTAATCTTTTTACAACTTAGACCATTTTTAGACCAAATGGAAAATTTTCAGTACCCACAACCTTCAATTTCATTAATTTCATTACAGAGTTCTCCGACTCTTGGTACAAATTGAAGTTGCTTTTTATTACATTCAAAAAGAAAACTTGAAAGTATAGATTAAAGCAATAAACTAGGGGCATGGTCAAGTCAGGTGTTCCTGTGCCCCCTCCCAGAGCTTGTGGAAGCTTCAGATGCCAAAGTAGGCCCAGTCTGTGCCTCATCTCCAAGCCAAGCTACGCATTCGCCAGAAAGGGCACAACTGAAAGTGGGAGCGGGGGCCAGAAACTCTCTCGTCCTCCATGCTGTCGTATACTGGGCTAGGTGTGAGCCTTTGATCGGAAATGCAATAGGGTATTTTATCCGCTCTTCTGGGCAAGTCTAGTCGTGACCGAACTGACATCGGAATCGAAATGGAAAGTAAAAGATGTAGTGTATCAGCCCAATCAGTTGAATGCCAGGTTGTCAGGACATACTGTAACTCATCTCCGGCAGATCAAGCCAGGGACAATGCCAAGTGATGTCAACAGCAGATCGAGTGCACATCCATTCGCACCACAATCCCTCATCTGGGGCATCAACTAGCCGTTGGCGAAAGAAATAACCATGTGCTGAATATGCAGGGCATGAGTCCACTACTTTCAATTTATCCATGAGCCATATCTGAGAAGGGATGAAAAATAAGAGAGATTAAAGAATAGAGAGATGTACGTAGACACAAAAATTGATAAAAGGGTTTTCGAGAGAAAAACAAAGCTTGAGGGCCAAGTGATGTGAGAAATACACATGTGAGAAAGGCGGGAAACATTACCTATAAGAGTAGTGGACTTCCTGCGAACCTGGTTGTCTCCCAGCGATGGAAAACATCCAAGCCCATCAAGGTTTTGGCTAATGTCATGCTAATACAGCTCTTGTCCTCTTTCAAGCCTTGGGCAACCTCAATCAAGAGAATACTAGACCCTCCAAGGCCAGGGGCAAGTAGAAAATGAGATAGCATGCACAAACAGAGGGCATGTCGTCGAAAACTTTGCCAAAGATAATCGTAGCGGTTGCTAGCGTTAGAAAAATGATGAATTAGGCTCGGGATGTCCAGCTCCCCGTCGCGAATCAAAGAACGAGCATCATGCAAAGTAAGCCCGTACATCCTTCCTAAAGCTTGGATGTGACCAAAACGAAACTGTGGAAGGATTTCTTCATCACGCCAGGATTCCATCAAAGCTTGGAATTCTTCAAAAGTGGGGCACATCTCTTGACCCCCAAAGCTAAAAACATGAGTTACCGGATTCCAACACTTAGCTGCAACATAGAGGAACGGAAAATGCAGCGGGGTGCAACTCAGCATGAATAGTGTATTTAGCCCAAAACCTCAGAAATTTAACTTTTTCGAGCCATCCAAAGTCACGATCCAATTGGAGAGTTTTTCGGCAAAGAATGGTTCCATTTGCGGCAAAAATGGAGTTGAAATGAAGAAACCACGAAGCTGAAACCTTTGTAGAAGATAAGGTAGTGAGTGGAGGACAGATGTCGAGGTTTTGGAGGTTCTGCCATCGATGGCTGGCAGTGGCTCATTGATGGCCGGCAGTGGCTCATCAATGGCCGGCAGTCTTTCGCCAGGCTCACTGACCTCCCCTGTGAAGATCCAGTTTGTTTTCTGCAGTGGAGTTTTGTTATTTGTCCCTTTTGAGGTCTTGTTTTCGTCTTGTTGGACTGGAGTGTGTTTTGTTTAGGACGTACTAGTCTTTGTTTTGTTTATTGAGTTGTAATCGTCTCTGTTTGATTATCGAGTTGTAATTATCTTCCTTTTGTTTATTGAGTTGTTGTAATTTTCTTATTGAGTTGTAAGACTGTCAAGGTTTTCTGTAGTTTATTGAGTCGTTTGTTCTTTTTAGTTGTTAGTCCGTTCACTACCTGATTAAGACAATGCAATTTGACTTTGTGGTTTTCAAAAAGATTGATCTCATTTTCATGCTGTGTGATACGATGCGATGCTTAGAATGTAAAATGTAACACCTTTTGAACCAAAAAACTGTTTTCATTCCATCATGGTTTCTTTTTGTAAAAGAGTACAAGTTTTAAGAAATAAAACTGCCTAAGGCTGCACAATGTGCTAACATTACCAGCAAAAAAGAAAACAAAGCAAAAAAGCATCTAAATCAATGCCAGCAATCTCAAGATCGAGAGGCCATCTTCGTGATCTTCCTCGGCAGAGCGGACTCTAGAGCACTATCAGCATCAGCACTACTGTCCGAAGCTAGATCAGAGCCTAAACTGGAACCCTCCCCAGCCTCTCTATCGGCAGAATCTGAGTCGGCATCGCCATCTCCATCCTTAGAGGACTCTGAATGTGCACTCGTTACCTCACCCTCCTCCTCACTCGTCATGTCATCGTCATCGCCCAGAATGGGCTTTGAAGGGCCACTCTCGTTACGGGTGCCCCTAGCTCTGCCTCGGCTATGTGTCTGAGCCTGTTTCCCTGTCCTCTCTACTACTGGGGGAGGAACCGAAGGTCCTGCCACTGCTCCTGCTAGGGCGTCCGATGGGGCTGGCATCCTCAAAAGGAATCTGAAAAGGGCAATTTATGAGAACGCATTAGTCTGTGTATATGGCATGCAAAAGATGATATGTTGTGAGCAGTGAATGATTGCAGTGTATATGCCGTGAGCAGTAACCGGTTGCAGTGAGTGTATGCTATGCGCAGTTCATGGGAGCAGTATATCTATGAAGTGTTTTAGTGCAATGTATTAGATCAGTGTAGTGTGGAACATTTCAAATGCTAATGTGTTAGCAGAGAGTTTCATGGCATGAAATGCAAATTGAAGAAAGATTACAGGGATCCTATAGAGGCTGAGCAGATCCAAGCTCGTCTGTACTATCTCTGTCAAGGAAGCCACTAGCTCAAGGGCCTGCCCTGTGTACTCTATGGGTGCCTGCAAGTGCATTGAAGGGATTAGTGCTCTATGCAACATAATTGAAATAAAGTGAATATGCAGAATTCAAATGTAAAGTTTGATAAATATTAGAGTCAAGCCTCCAACCCCAACAAGTGCAAGCCCAGCTGATGCAAGCTCGATGGGGATCTGGCAAGTCTCCCCAGAACATCTCCGGTAAGTCAGCGTAGTAGGCAGCTTTGGCCATCCAGTCTCCTGCCTCGCCTCAGGATCTCTATTGCCATGGGCTCTGGTCGCTCTGGTCGCTTTGCCTCTCCCTCTGGCAGCTGGAGCTCTAACTCCCTCACCTTTGTGAATGCTAGTAAGAGGCGGCATCAGATGCGTCTGAATGAAGGTCGTGTAGTCACCCTTCATGCGGAAAAACTCTGCATCCAATCCTACCATGAACTGAATCACCTCCTCCTCAGAAAGCTTGTATATCTCTCTCATAGATACGGGAGGTGCCATCGGTATAAACTGGGTAGGCAAGCTCAAGGACTGGCACATGAAGCGCTCGCTCAAGAACCAAGCGCGGCAAATTGGTCCTTCAAGAAGGATGTGGTAGCGAGCCACGACCCTAGCAGTCTCATATGTGAATTTGGCCCTTGACGGTATCACGTCCCACGCTGCCATGTGATCTGAAAATAAGAGAATGAGCAAATGATCAGTCATGGCCAATTGACCGATATGTGTATCAAGTTCATTGAAGAGCAAATTGTTTTATTCTAGATTACCTCATGCGCCGTGGCCGTGTCGAAGTACTGACGGAAAAACATAAAGTTCTCTCGGGTCCTACGGTGGAACTGGTCGTCGTATACCTGAGAGAATGGAACTGTCACTGGGGTCTCCTCTATGGGCTCTGGGGCAAGAGTTGGAAAGTATGCATACACCCACAACTGCAAGGGAAATGTGATCAATACAGTGTATGAACAAAGTACAGAAAATATAGAAAACAGAGTGCAGTACAATGCACAAAAAATGTGAGTCTAGAGCAGAGATTAGACTTTGTGTGTGCAGTGTGTGGTATGCAGTACAGTGCATGAGCAGATTCAGAAAATGCGAAGCAGAAATCATACATTGTATGAGCAGATACAGAGAATGCAGAAAGTACATGTGTTGCACAAATGTAAAGCAGGAAATGCTAAGCAGAAAATGTAAAAGTGAAGAGGAGGAACTAAGTCACATTCTCCTGTGCTCGCCAAGAGTCACGATCAAGGTCCCAAGACATCCGAGAGGTCAAGCTTATGTATCCGTATAGAGTGGTGAGATAGGCTCCGCCCCAGTCATAGAACGGGAGTCACTGTAGCACCACCAATGCGCTCAGCAGATACAAACCTACGGCATTCCACCTGTTCGAGAACAAGGTGGTACCGAAGAGAAACATAAGAAAGCCCCTGGCATACTACTTAGTCTGCTCAACGGTCTTGGGCTCAACTCCTCTAAACTGCTCCTCAAACCAGCTGTATCGAACCATACCTGACCGAAGTGTCGATGGCTGTGCCCCGAGCAATCCAGCCCATGTGGCCTCCCACTCTCCCATGTCAGGATCGAAAGGGATCGGATCACCTCCTACGCCTAAGTCGGTGATCATGGTGAAGTCGTAGGGAGTCATCGTCATCTCTCCCGTGGAGAAGAAGTGGAAGGAGTTGGTGGTATCCCACCACCTCTCCACAAGAGCCCCTAAGAGAGGGCAGCTCACTGTGACCTGTGTCAAATTGGAGCAAAATAGACTGAAGCCGGTCCCGTCAATGATCTCACAGAGCCCGGCTAGAAGCTCATCGTATCAATCCCGAGCTGTCGTGGTACTGTAGCCTCGAAAGGAGCGGGATCCATCATGTGTTAATGCATGTGATGCAATTAGATCAAGTGAGGTGTAAAGTACAATTAAATTCAGAGCAGTGATATATGAAGTACAGTTGAATGTGAAGCAACAGTGTATGGAATGCAGTCAGATCAAGGCATGTGATGCAATCAGATCAAAACAGTGCAAGAAATGCAACAGTTAAAGGTGGTATTACAGAAAAGCGAAGTTTGTACCTCTACGACTATGGCTGACAAGTGAGACATGGGCTCTCTCAGTAAGAGGTCGTCTGGTTTGTCTTCGGCAAAAGCAGTGAAGCTCTTGATGCCTCCCGCAACTGGTACTATGTGTGTCTCGGGGTGATACCTCGTTGGATTGAATGGGCGAATGTTCGATGGTAGTGGCTCAGGCTCAGCCTCAAAGTCTGCTGCAAACTCTATCGGAGGGAGCACGGGGAAGCCCTGTCATGTGGGATATCATCTGCTATCTGAAATAGATGCAAGAGAATAAAAAATGTGGGAAAATGTGAAAAATGGTGAAACTCTGAACAAGTTAAGCCCCAGGAGAAAGAAAAAGTCAAAGAAAGTTGAAACCCGGGAAAAGTGTACTAACCTTGGGAGAAACTCGAGGGGAATTAACCTTGAATGGTGGAAATGATGAAAGGAGCATCGAAATCAACTTCTGATTAGTTCAAATCGAAGAGAACTAAAGGGTCTTTGTAAAGAAAATGTTTTTAGGGTGTTGGAAAACACGTGGAATGCACGGATCTAGAGAGAAGGAACACCTAGGGAACAAGGGAAATGATTTTTGTGCAAAGGGTTTTGAGGAAATTAAGTGATTTTGCCTCTACTTAAAGACCCACGGCTGGAAAGACCAAAATGACCAAAGCTGCCATCGGTGGCCGACACCCCCTCATTGGTGGCTGACAGTGTTGCATTGGTGTCAAGCCATCGATGGCGGCAGGGGCCCGACAGCCTCCCCCCATGGCCGGCATGCTTCCATCAGCCTTCTATGCCTCTTTTCCTTTGATTGGTGTCTTTGGATCCCGAGAAATGAAGGGTATTCTCCAAATGCCTCTATGGAAGCTCAGAATCGCATTTCCAATGTGCGACAGTCATTGCTCATCAAACACGAACAAGGTGTATCCTTTTTAACATGTTGCAACTCTTTCCGGGAGATAAATCAGAAGTTGCCTTCGAGTTGTCTTTCTCAAGCATGCTTTATTCGTCACGTAGAATTTTCACGTTGCATTGAACATGCATTCCGAATTGTCGCATAGAGCATGCGTTATTATCTTGAATTGAATGTGCATTGTTGATCATTTTGCATTGAATATGCATCATCAATTATTTTACATTGAACATGCCTCTCTTTCGTTTCTTGCATGATGTGCATAGGAGCATGCCTCTCGCATTTGTGTTGTGGTTATTCATCCTGCATGAAACAGGCACTGTATCGCATTATACCTATCAAGTTTCTTTCTCATTCAGACACGATATTGTATGTACGGTTCATTCAGAGGAATTCCAGGTAGAACCATTCCTGTCCCTCATTCTGTTGGTTAGAAACACCCGGGTACACCCGGTGTTTACACTGACACCCTATTGAAAGCGTTTGGGTCGTGTGCTCGATGTTTCCTTTCCTCTCTCGCGTGTGATGCGCTAAGAGGTGTTGCCTTTCCCTCTCGCGTGTGATACACTAAGAGGTGCGTCTGTTTTCCCTCTCTTGCATGTGATACACTGAGAGGTGTTGCCTTTCTCTCTCTTGCATGTGATACGCTGAGAGATGTTGCCTTTCTCTCTCTTGCGTGTGATACGCTAAGAGGTGTTGCCTTTCTCTTTCTCGCGTGTGGTACACTAAGAGGTGTTTCCTTTCCCTCTCTCGCGTGTGATACGCTGAGAGGTGTTGCCTTTCCCTCTCTCGCGTATGATACGCTGAGAGGTGTTTCCTTTCCCTCTCTTGCATGTGATACGCTGAGAGGTGTTGCCTTTCCCTCTCTCGCGTGTGATACGCTGAGAGGTGTTTTCTTTCCCTCTCTCATATGTGATACGCTGAGAGGTGTTGCCTTTCCCTCTCTCGCGTGTGATACGCTGAGAGGTGTTTTCTTTCCCTCTCTCATGTGTGATACGCTGAGAGGTGTTGCCTTTCCCTCTCTTGCGTATGATACACTGAGAGGTGTTTCCTTTCCCTCTCTCGCGTGTGATACACCAAGAGGTGCTTCCTTTTCCCCTCCCGCATGTGACACGCTAAGAGGTGTTTCGTTTGAGACTTCGGGTATTCCCGGTAGTCACTTTTAGCCTTTCCTGCGTGAGGTGCAGTGAAGATTGCATAATTTTCTTACATCCTTTCTATTGAAATGTGTGAGATTGTTGTAACTTGTCGGTTTGCTTAAAATGTTGTATTTATTTTGCATAAATCCTCCATTACAGCCCTCTTTGCATAATCATAAGTTACGCTCTTGCATCATGCATGTCATTCGCATTTCGCCCCAGCCTGCGGGCACATCTATATTGTTACATTGAATGTTTGTCTAAGTCTGCAGCCTTGTCAAAAAACGGGTTGTCTCTGGGCTTTGACATTCACTCCCATCATTTCGTGACTTTCGAGTTCTGTCAAACAGGGGCAACTATAGACACCCTATTTTTGACCGTCCTCAAAACTTAGTTGTTCTTGCAGCGTACATCTAGCAACAAGTTTGATCGCTCGTCGAGTGCTCAACTTTCGCGACGGAATACTCCAGGTTTGATCTTTCCAGACCCTATTTCCATTATGTCTGATATTTGGACCATGGCTTGGTCCTTCAATGTTGTTGTTTTTGGTGCACTTGGGCCACTTGGTAATCGCCGGGCCATCAACAGCACCTTCCGCCACCAATGAGGCACTGCTGGCCACCACTAATGGCCAGCTGGTCACTATTGCTTTAATAGATATTTTTGCAGATATTTTGACAGCTGTTTGCACAGGTGAGCCCATCTTCTTGCCCTCGGAGGGCTGGATTTGTTTGAAGGCTTCTTGTATCTCCTATATATTGAAGCCATCTATATGCACGCAAAGGGTTACAAAGTTTTAGCTGAGATATTTCTCTCTCTCTCTCTCTCTCTCTCTCTCTCTCTCTAGAATCCTCTCTCTCTATAATTTGTGCTTGAAAGTGAGTTTTCTTTACATATTTGCATTAAAACACCTAGTCAAACACCTTCATCTTAGTGTTGAGGATCTTGGAGGCTTTGTTTGAGCTCCTTGGAGTGGTTTTGGCTTGGTTTTGGCCTAGAAGCTTGTTGTTTTGCTGCTATCTTCAAGGGTAAGAAGTTACCCCCTTTTAAGCTTTGTTTTGCTTCATTGGTAGGCCACCCTTACATGTTGTTTTTGGCCTAGTTGTCAATTGCAAAAACCTTTATTTTCAAGAGTTTGAAATGGTAGTTTGAGGATCTTTTGAGGTTAGAGGTGTCCTCTTCTCTTTTGTGGCTTATTTGCTAAGCTTTGTTCCATGTTTAAAAGCATTTAAAACAATCTCTTTTTGGCCTTTTAACCACTGAAATCCAGGAGATTTTCAGTGGCAAAAACTTGGTTTTGAGGACCAAAATAGGAGGGGGTGATCCCCTCTCCATGTTTCCCCTTTGCATGTGTTGATAGCTTAATAGGTGAGCATGTTTTTCTACCATCTCTTGACTTGATCTAAGCATGTTTTTGTGACTTTTTAAACATGTTTTAGCTCTATTTTTGGCTAGCTCGGTCACTTATTATTTGCATCTTACACTTGTAATGCAATCTTGTTCACTAGCCTAGTGTACTTGATGTTTTAGCCTGTAATTCTAGCATGTGTTGGCTCATTCCAACATGTATTTGGCCTTGTTTTGACATGCTTAAGCTCTGTTTTGAGTGGTCTTGGTCCTTTGATGCTTGCTTTGTATAGCTATAGTGTAGTTGACCTTGACTAGCTTTGTGTTTCAAGGTCCTTAACATGCTTTGTTTGACTTGTTTATATGATATGGCATCATTTTACAAGTGATTTCAGAGCATACATCATTGTCACATTCTCACATATTCCATTCTTTCATTATGTTTGAGAGTTGTGCCTTATGCCTTGTTTGTGAGCCTATGGATAAGCATGATTTTCTTGCTTTTCATGCCACCATCTCAACACATTTTGGCCACTGTTTTGGCATGTTTGAGGTCTGTCCATAGTTGGTTTGGCCATTTGGGATTGATGTTGCATAGCTCTAGTGTAATGCTTCTCACTAGTCTTGATGGTTATGGCTTTTGAACATGTCTTGCATGCTTTGCTTGCATGGTTTGGTGTCTTCTTCATGTCATTTCAGCACTAATAATCTGCTCGCCCCCTTTATTTCTCCACTTTTGATTTGTTTTGAGGGTTGGTTAGTCTTGAGTTGTGCTTAAGCTATGGGATTGAGGCATATGCTTAAATGGCTTTAACTCTCTTTAGGGGTTCCTCCTAGTCAAAGGCATAGTCTCTCTCATATCTTAAGTCATCTTTTGATTGATCTTCCTCTCATTAGAGGACTTTCACAATTGGACAAATTGGTTAATGAATGGCTTGGTAACTTAAAATGAGTAATTTAAAATGAACCAAGTAAAATATGCCAAGATAAGCATGTTGTTTGCATTGCATGGTGTTCAACCGGACGTTATGCTGAACACAAGGAAAATTGGTTCATTTCATACTTAAAGTGATGAAAATGAGCCAATTCCCTTTGTCTCCATTGCCTTTGATCATCCATGATAAGGTAGTGGTCCTAGAGTCTTGTTTGTTGTTCATTTATTGAATTTGTGCAAGATTGCATCTTTGGCCATCATGCATTGCATGCTTGATTGATGGTTTTGGATCCAATGGTGCCACTCCTTTGATGTTTTGAGATGATAAAGAGTGGCACAGTACATACATGCCCTAGGGAGACCCTCCATTTCCTCTATTTTGTGCTTTGTTGCAGTTTGGTGTCACAGTACACCAGTGGCCGACACCCTTGCATTGTTGGCCGGCAGAGGCCCACTCTTGGCCGGCAGATGGCTGGCAGCAACTCCTCATGGCCGGCAGGCCACTGGTGCTCTCCCAGCATTGGTTTGGTAAATTTCAGCAGGAAGTTCTTAAAAACACCCTGCAAACAGAGCCTCTAAAGAGCAAACTGGAAGGCTTTTCAGGGTGAGAAACTGAATGCGAGCATGCATGTTCAACATCTTCAAACAGAGCTGGGGCAGCTTAGTTTAGAGCTTTATTTATTAATTAGCTTGAATTTGTGATTTAATTAGTTAATTGTTGTAATAATTAGTAAGTAGTTTACTAGTTATTCGTTTGGTTGTGTAATAATTAGTCTAATTAGAATAATTAGATTAGCTTAGCTTATTCATTCGGACCCTCCTTCACAAGGGCAATGTTGTAATAAGTGTGCGTGTGTGTGTATGTCTTCCAACCCCACTTCTTTCTCCCTTTTACTTAACCGCTTTCGATGGTTAGATTAGGGTTCGTTTTCAATTAGCATACCTTATGCTTTGCATGTTTGTATTCATTCATTTGTATTGCATGCACAAGGCTCGGCGCATCATTCAAACGGCATCGTATTTCAATATACTTACTTGAATACGTGTTTCAAAGCATGTTATCAAGTGTTGCATTCATATGCCATCTTAGATAGCCGAGCCTATTTAGTTGCATTATTGCATGTGATGCATTAAGCATCTTGTATAGTTAAGATCATGCATTGATTTCTAACTAAGTTCTCTGTTTTGGTTTGGAGTACACTGTGAGTGTTTATACTTTAGTATACTTGTATGAGTGTAAGTGTTGCCATGACAGCATGCTTGCCATGAGGCTATGTGCTTACTTGATTAACTGCTTGAGTGCCTGTGGGTGAAGGCTTGATTGCCTGAATTGGAACAACTCGATGATTGTGAGTTTTAAGCCCACTTAAGGGTGACAAATCCACGCTTTAGCCTACTTACGAGTAGCACGTTCAAACCATTTTCGAAAAACAAACATGATTTGTTTTGTTCCAATTCTCGCAATTTTAGTCTATACTTGTATGCTATGCGCATCACATAGTAAAGCTAGATTAATAATCACGCTTAGTAAAGGTCGATTAATAAAGCTAGATTAATAAAACAACATATCACGCTTAGTAAAGGTCGATTCTTTGATCGGGTGAGCGGGGGTGCTCATTTCAGGACCTTCTCCTCTCGTACCTAAGTTCCTGAGCCGAGGCAACTTTGGTGATGACGGACACGTGGCCTTTGGCACGAGTCAGGGTTTCCTAAATTTTCCAAAAATAAAATATTTAGTTGGCAATTCTATAATCTGGCAAAACAGTCCAGTTTGGCATTTTTGATTCAAAATCTGATTTTCCAAAATAATTTTCCAGATTGGATTCTTTGGTGATTTATCAGTCTTACATTGTACTTTGTGAGATTAGATTCAAAATCGTGACAAGAGTCCGAATATGCACTAGGTCGAATGGTCAAAAGGGGTGCCCCGGTAAAACCGGGGTTTGTGTTCCCATGCTGTCAGAGCCCAGAGCCGATCAGCCTTACGGACATGACTTGACAAGACAAGCCTCTGGCAAATCGTTCGGGAATGGCATATGGCAAACACGGTGTCCTAGGCGCACCAATGCAAATGCAATGCAAAGAAACACACAAGCGTAGTCAAAACCAGATATCACGAGTTCGAGTCAAGTTCTCTAACTCCCAGGAAGTCGCCAGAATCAGAATAACGCCGCGAGGACCTCGCCATGCTCGACTCGATTTTGTTATGTTCTCAATGTTGAACCAAAGAGACCAAATCCGGCAAATCGTTTTGAAGAAAAACAGATTTTTTGAAAGAAGTGCCAAACATGGACTGCTTTACCAGATAACAGAGTCGCCACCTAAATATTTTAAAATGGGAAATTTAGGAAACCCTGACTCGGTGCCAAAGGCCACATGTCCGTCATCACCAAAGTTGGCTCGGGAACTTGGGTACTATTAGGGAAGGTCACATCGTGAGCACCCCCTCTCGCCCGGTCAAAGACCGGCCTCTACTAACCATGATATCTGTTTTTGAAAACTTTGTGCGTTCTTATTCCGGTTATTAGCCTAGGTTACTATGTGATGCGCACAGCATACAAGTATAGACTGAATCGCCTGAATTGGAACAAAACATTTCATGTTTGTTTGTTTGAAAATGGTGTGAAGGTGCTACCCGCAGGTAGGCTAAAATGCGGATTTGCCACCCTCAGGTGGGCTTAGAAAACATGATTTTGCCACTATCTAGTGGGCTTAAAACAAATAGTCAATGCATTGTCCCAATTCAGATAACTCAACCTCCACCCACAGGCATTCAAGGCAGCTATATCACATAAGCAGTTAGCCTCATGGCAAGCATGCTATCATGGCAACACTCACACGCATGCAAGGATGGTAAAGCATAAAAACTCACCGAGTACTCCAAGCCAAAACAGAAAACTGATTAGAAATCATGTATGATCCTAAATATACTGAAATGCCTAATGCAACACATGCAAAGATGCAAACTATAGCAAGCTCGGCTATTCTAAACATGATATATGAAATGCAACAGCTATCAAGTACTCAACTTGGAATTGAAATACAAATGCAGTTAGTATGATGCGCCGAGCCCGGTGCGTGCAAAACAGATGAATGATGCAAACATGTCATTACATCAGATGCTAATTGAAATATGCCCTATATCTAACCATAAAGCGGTAAATAAAAGGAGAAAGAAGTGGGGTTGGAAGACATACATCACACTCACCCACACTTATTACAACATTGCCCTCACGCGAGGGTCCAATAAATAATAATACAATCAAATTAAAAGAATAATCTGAGTTCTAATTAATGTACTGATTAAACTAAGAAAGTTAGAAATCGCGACAGCCGAGGACCGCCTTTGCTTCGATGGATGACGACGTTGAATTTTGCGCTGAAATCCACTGGAATGCCCTGATTAGCCTCTGTTTGCAATATTTCTTGAAATGCGCGCCGGACTCTGAAAAGTTGTTGATCCTCGATTTTGTCAGAACAGAGCAGAAAAGGGCATAGCAATGTATTTTCACAAATATATGCATGCCTCGATCCTCGTGCCACCAATCACGATACCGATGCAAGATGGCCGAGGAACCAGATTGCACAACTCAGTATAGGGATGAATGCTTCAACAAAACTTAACTCCATCATGGGTAATCCGGAGTGTCGGTGACTTGGGAATTGAGACTCGTCTGCTACATTTGAGTACAAAACGCTACTCGCTTCGTGTAATATGCATGATATGCATGAAATGCATCGAATATGCAACCTAGCATGCGCAATGTTATGAAAATGAGATGTTCGAAATATGGCCCACCGCACGATATGTCGAGAAAATGTATGAATGTAATCTAAGATACAACCTAGTATGTACTATCTTTGTCAGAAAATGAGATGAAAATGATATGCCTTAAAAAGCGCACGCGGGCACGCAAAACCAAGGCGATGGCATGAAATGCAAATCGGACAAAATAGAGTGCCTCGAAATGCATGCACACCGCACGCAAACCGAGGCGATGATATGAAGCGTAAATCGAGAAGCAGTAAATCGGTACACGCGCACGCAAACCGAGGCGATGATGAAATGAGAAATCGGATAAACCGAAGTGAAATAAACCGAAGCGCCTACGTGCACGCAAACCGAGGCGATGATAAACGAGAAAATCGGATAAACCGGCAGCCAAACGCGCCTACGTGCACGCAAGCCGCGGCGATGATAAAATGAGAAAATCGGATCAGACAATCAGCGCCTACGTGCACGCAAACCGAGACGATGATAAAATGAGAAAATCGGATACACCGGCAGCCAAACGCGCGCTACGTGCACGCAAATCGAGGCGATGATGAAATGAGAAATCGGATAAATGCAGCTAAATCGCGCCTGCACGCAAACCGAGGCGATGATGAAATGAGAAATCGGATAAAACCGAGGTGCCTCGAAACGCGCGTCGACAGGCACGCAAACCGAGGTGATGATAAAATGGCATACGGAATGACACGATGGGCTTACACCAACATGGGAGAGCCTCAGCTCACTCACATAGGAGGCCGTCGGATAAAACGGAGGTGCCTCGAAGTGCGTGCCAAACCGAGGCAATGCAATAAGGCATAAAATGGCATGGGAAATGACATGCAAGCATGCAAACCAAATTTCAGTCACTAAATGAAGGGGAAAACAGCCCCGAAATGATGTGAAACGACAATCAACGCACGAAATCATCCCGAAATGCAATTCTAAGTGCCCGAAATGGCCTACGGCTATGCTATATATGCAAAATTGACACACGAAAGAAAAAACAGTAGTAAGGCAGTCCCAAATATGGAATTTTTTCAGTACAAAACAAGGCCGAATTGTAAGCATAGATAGGTCAACATTAGCATGCAAGAATGAGGGCCAAAAGAGGGGTATTGAAGCAAGTAGTATATAGAAAATTCAAATGAAAAAACTTTATTCTACAATACTGAAGAGGGACCAAAAATAAGCATATATTAAGTTTATGGATGCCCCAAAATCAATATACAAACATGCTAATAATTCCATTCAAAATGGAGCTCAAAAGAGGTTATAACAAGAGACATGCAAAGCATACACCAAACAACAAAACTTTCTTCATGAAACATGTAGAGGGGGTCAAAATGAGACCCCTTTAAGTTCTGACCAAGAGTTAAAACCAAAAGAACAAAAGGCTACAAATCATGCAAGAATTAGGGCCTAGAGTGGATTTCAAAGGGAGGTGGTATATAGAATGGCCAAACAAGGTTGAGCCCTTCTACAATGTTGTAGAGAGGCTCAAAATAAGCACAAAACCAGTAGGGGTCGGAGCCCCAAAAACAAATGCAAATAGACTAAAAATGGCATGCAAGATTATGACATACAAGCTAGGTATTGAAACAAGTGTATCATGGAAGCACCAAATGAAGTTGAGCCCTTCTACAAAGTTGTAGAGGGGCTCAAAATAAGCCTAAAACCAGTAGGGGTCAAGGCCCAAAAACTGAAAGGAAATAGGGTAGAAATAGGACGCAAAATTATGCTACAAAAAGAGATTTGGAGACTTACCCTTGAAGATCCGATTGTTGCTACCTCTTGGCCTGAATTTGGTGCTTCTTAGCCACTGGAGAACACTTCCTTGCTGCTGGAATGGTAGTGGGGATGGTGGAGCTAAGGGTTGATGAAGGAATTGGCTTTGACACTTGAAGCTTTTTCTTGAGTTTTGGCTATGGAGATGGAGGATTTGGGAGAGGTGTTCTTGAGAGCAAATTTTCTAACCTAGGTAAAGGAGCTGTTGGTCCCTTTAAATAGGCACAAAAAGAGTGTAAAAGGGGAGGGAAAAGCACCCAAGCTTTCCCT
This sequence comes from Camellia lanceoleosa, assembly GCA_025200525.1. Taxonomy (NCBI): domain Eukaryota; kingdom Viridiplantae; phylum Streptophyta; class Magnoliopsida; order Ericales; family Theaceae; genus Camellia; species Camellia lanceoleosa. Next base: position 104,768,956 of record CM045766.1, on the reverse strand, counting down.
CCCAAAATATCGATGGGGTGATATTTCAAAGAAAATATCCTGACAACAGACCGAAATGGAAGAAGTCGTCATTGGGCCGCAAGGTGGCCGGCCGGCCACCCCACCTGGTCGGCCACCCACCCACAATGGCCGGCCGGCCATGGTCAAAAAATGGACAACAAATTTTCTGACCGACCACTATGGATTTGTGTCCTCCCAAGTGTGTAGAACAAGGTTCCAAGGTCGGAAATTGGCAACATTGAAGCAGGAGCCACAACATAGAGCTTGAATGAGAGGCTCCAAAATGAAACTTTGAATTTCTGGCCGACCATACATTTTTGGGGTCCTCCCATGTCCCCTGATCACAGATATGTGGCTTTGGTTGGAAGAAAGTACCCCCAGGGTGTTCAACATTGGCCCGGAAGTGAGAAAAACGGGCTCCGGAGGGGCGAAACTGATTATCCGATAATTGCTGGCCTCCCACCCCCAAAGGATCTTCCTAGTGTTGAAACAGAGGTACCGCCAAATTTGAACAAAAAGTAATGAGAAATGAACGCCAACCAAAACCGAGCAATTCAGATCCCGAAAATGGGCCGCAGTGCTTAAGTGGCATACGGCAATAAGTGGGTATTCTGAACTCCAAGGTCCTCGGAATAACAAAACAGAGAATCCTGCCATAAAACAGAGAAAACTGATGCCAAAATGAATGCTCGGGGCCCAAACCGCGCGATTCGAGGTCCCGAAAACTGGCTACAGGCACCGAAAGTGGCATACGGCCACGAAGTGGGCATCAGAGGCCCCAGTGTTCCTTGGAATGATAAAACAGAGGTGCAAGCCAAAAACTGGAGAACTCGGAGATGGTTGGGCGGTCCCGAGCCGAGGTACACGGCCTGACGGTCCCGAAAACCGGGAACCGGGCTCCGAAATGGGCAGAATGGCCTACGGCCACGAAAAAGTAGCTCACGGCCACCGGGAGATAATCTACGGGACCACTCCCTTCCCTCAGGAAAGAAAACAGAGAAAACCGAGCCTGGTTCGCAAACCGAGACAAGGTAGAGAAGAAAGTTCGGAAGTCCGGAGGCAGGGCGCACGGCCGCAACTCTGAGACTTCTGAACGAGCACAGTATGCAACATCACCGAGCGCTCAATCGGTGACGTCTGAGTCTCACGGTCGGTCAAAAATGGGGTGTCTACAGTTGCCCCTCTTTGACAGAACTCGGAAGTCAAGAAGTGACGAGAGTGAATGTCAAAGCCCAGAGACGACCCATTTTTGACAAGGCCGAAGACTTAGACAATCATACAAGACAAACAGAAATGTGTGCCCGCAGGCAGGGGGGGCAGGAATGCAAATGATAGGCGCGGAGCCAGGTGATTGTGCGAGTGCAACAAGCTGTAATGAAGCACGTATTGACAAATAAATGCAGCAGTTTTAAGCAAGAATGCAAAGCAAGAACTACATTTCATGCAGTTAGGAATGCGGAGAATTATCCAATTCTCGCCGCCCCCCACACGGAGAAGATACGATACCTGCGCGATTCGTCTGGTCGCACCAGCCTCAAATGAACCGTACATACAATATCGTGCCTGCAAAAGAGAGAAATGCAACGAGAACAATATGCTAACAACATATATTCAATGCGATTCCTGGGGTTCGAAAAGTTTGACACACACAGTATCGGTGAAAGGATGCACCACAATGCGAGAAAAGATAATACGCGACAATGCATGCTTGAGCACAGAAGTATGGTACATCAAGAAAACACGCATGACAATGCAAAACATTGATGAGAATGCAGATTACGAGCCAAATAATGACAAACGAGCACAAATCAGGATGCCCATTTGACATGAAATGACGAGCCGGAAAACGCGCATTTCAGCGACGGCGACTCAATCGTGGCCTCTGATTCACCTCCCGGAGAGGTCACAACATGTTTAAAAAGGATACACTCTGATTTTGATGAATAATGACAAGACACATGTCAGAAATTGCAGTTAAAGTTCCCATGAGCGATTCGGCCAGAAGTGCACTTTTTCTTCAACTTTTTCAGTCCGGAACTTCGATTTTGCACAAAACTTGCAGAGAGGTAGGGGAGGGGGTAGGGGACATGGGCGGCCAGCTCTCCTCCCTAGGAGAGGCCATCGCCAGGGAAAGGAGGTGGCCAGCCAGCCAAAGTTAGGTGGCCTACCACCACTTGCTAAAAGCAGGGCAAATGGTCATTTTTCGATTTCTATATATATGCTTGCCCATTGCCTCCGAAATCACACCCCCAAGTGTGGAATTCTCTCCTCTTGCTCTCTAAGCCATTTTCTTTCAGATCAAGATTTTATACGCCTCTACTCCCACGCAAGTTGTTTTTGTGAAATCTTTCAGATTTAAGCACTTTGAAGTTTACTAAATTTTGACTTCGGGCTTCTCTTCTCATTTTCACCACTTGAGGTAATTTTGTTCCATTATTTGGAAAATTTTCCCAAGAGTTGACTTTTGTTGACTTTTTCATTTCGAGGGTTGACTTTTGTTGACTTTTTTCCAATTTTGGCTCATTTTGCTCATTTTTGCTCCTCTTGCGCATTTCTTGCAATGGCGGTCATTTTCCATTCGTGGAGGTCCTCCAGTGCCGGGATGATTTTGATCTCATGACACCGCCTCGAGGGTCCGCCTTTCATTCCCGATTGTTATGCTCCAATGCATAGGCTTCATGAGCCACTTTTCATTATTTCACCGAATTCAACAATCGAGCACCCGGGGATCTTCTTCTACGAGAGCCGAGCAAAGACCTCTCCTACGATGCAGAGGTATTTCACTTTATTCTCTCAGATTTCGTGCATTTCATACTCCCGCCATGCTTAGACACGCAGCTTTAACTTATTTACACATGATACTTGCATCGTGAGCATGTGACTTAAACACTTGAATTTCATGAACACCGCATATTTGAATAATTGTGAACGACAAAGGCACTTTAGTTAGAAATTGAACGCACAACTCAAACATCGATTCACCGAAGACACAACCCGAAGTTGAAAATGAGCACACAGCACATACCGACTAAGAGTAGAACACACAGTCCCAAACTCAGATTTTCAACATTTTGAAGTGAACACACAAATTTAATCGATTGAGAGTAGAACACACAGCCCCAAACTTGAAGCTTAACACACACCATCGCTTGAAAGTAGAACACACATACCCCAAACTTGAAGCTACATGTTTAATCGATTAGAAGTAGAACACACACCCCAAACTTGAAGCGAACACACAAATTAATCGATTAGAAGTAGAACACACAGCCCCAAACTTGAAGCTTAACACACGGCCCATCGATTAGAAGTAGAACACACAGCCCCAAACTTGAAGCTTAACACACAAATTTAATCGATTGAAGTAGAACACACAGCCCCAAACTTGAAGCGAACACACTTCTAATCGATTAGAAGTAGAACACACAATTCCCCAAACTTGAAGCTTAACACACGTTTAATCGATTAGAAGTAGAACACATACCCCAAACTTGAAGCGAACACACGTACCCCATCGCTTGAAAGTAGAACACACAAATTCCCAAACTTGAAGCTTAACACACCCACGGATTAGAAGTAGAACACATACTCCCAAATACCAAATTCAATCAACACGCAAATTTCATTTTCAACTCCATTTGCACGCAGCTCATTTTCACTTCATTTGCACACAACTCATTTTCACTTCTTTTGCACACAACTCATCTTCACTTCTTTTGCTGATCTATGCATTTATTTGAAATGCAGGTTCACTCTCGCACAGTGCGAGGATATGGCTCCGTCGCCACGAGGGAGTGGTATTTTGAGCTCCTAAGCCGTCCGGGATTGGTTGACTTTGCAGATTCGGGCCATTCTGCAGAGGGTTATCTCATTGCCTCATCAAGAGGACTTTATTGGTCGCTTATGGAGAGATGGTGGGACACCACCAATTCTTTTCCATTTTTCTCGCCATCGGGATATGACCATGACCTCACTGGACTTTGCTATGATCACCGCCTAGACCTAGGCGGTGCTCCCATTCCCACGACGAGGAGATGGGTCAAGGGAGGCGGCTTGATGCATCTATTGGGGGCACGCCTACCAGAGACAGAGGTTCGGGAGGGTCCGATACTCTGGGTTTGCTTCCCATTTCGGGCCACAGATGGAGCCCGAGACTCCGAGGAGGCGGAGCAAGATGCCCGCGTTTCCTTTATGTATCTCTTCGACCACCTTGTTTGCCGATAGAGGGAACATGGTAGGATTACATCTCCCGAGCGCCTGTAGACCTCTCACAGTCGGCCAAGATGATGGCGGCTGCCTGCTACCTCAGATCGTTACATGAGCGCAGCCTCGCACACGAGGGGACTTACTCGGCGGATACTGGGGGGCCTGGGAGGTACATTCTGTCCTCTTGAATTACATTTCTGCTCCTCATTACTTGTTCATCGCACACATGGCGACTTTGCATTCTCAGATTCGCTTTTTAGCACTTTGTACTCACATTCCAAGATCGCTTTCTCAGCTATGGGTATATGCATATTTCCCCACATTAGCTCCAGAGATGGAGGTGGCAGGGCCTCCTATGACCCCATTTTCATTGATGTTTGAGGGTGAGCACTTATCGAGGCCCCGAGAGACTCTCTTCTCTCATGACAAGATTTCTTTGACACTGCTCGGGCGACAGAGGTATTTCGTAACTCTCCTTTTTTCATTTTCATCTTTGGTCTATATACTTCTTGATTTCTATTTGATTTGCATACCGGTTATCCACAGATCACTTGGCAGCCTTGGGCAGTGTTTGGCGATGACCTCGAGAACCAAGATCGTGAGGATCGACTAGTTCCTCAAGATAGGTTCCTCGCCGAGGGACCACCGGTGGCTTGGTTCTCGGGAACGCTTTCGATGTGGGGGTGTGATTCCCAGACCTCCTCACAGGCTCCGCACACCATGCGATCACCGATAGATTATCCCCGAGGAGGTCAAGAGTGCTATGCAGGCGTTGATGCTTTATTACATCTTCTTGATGGGAACTACGCTACCTATCGCCAAGATATACCGATGCCCCCTCGACGGAGTACGGCTCCACCACGGAGGTCCACCGCACACCATCTTCGAAGTCGCTACCTGCTACAGATATCCCTTCTTCTAGCAGGCCGATATCTAGAGGTAGAGGCGCTCGATTCCTCCGATCCTCCGACTCTTGATCACCCCGATGGCCAGAGATGCCGATCGAGTTGACGAGTTGGCAATATGGGACCACTTCCCGATTCCGATCCCTATGGAGCCTCCGATGTTCCGGCCACAGATATGTCGCTGATCCCGACTCACCACCCAGATGTTCTACCACTTTTCATTTGTCACACGTATATTTTGGCGCTTGCTTATTTATTGATGAGTTGAGCTTGTGTCCGCAGCCACCCTGGATTACATAGACCAGATGCTCGGGTAGTGGCATCACTTGAGGATGGTCCTCAGAGAGGCACAGATGTCCATCATGGGCTTCTGTGTACCCTTCACCTTTCTTGCATTTATCATATTTTTGTTAATGCTCGCTTTGAACATTCCATTGCACCGATAGGGTCAGGTAGAACACATCCGCACACACCCCACTCACATATCAGATTTGCACTCGCTTTTCATGTTCGAACTGACGCATTGCACTTTGCATTTTCAGATGCCTCCAGTATATGCTCCACCGCGAGGTGGGCCTCCTGGGCTTTTTCAGAGAGGTCGAGGCGCTAGACCTGCTCGAGGTACAGGGACTCAAGGAGCTGGGCCATCCAGGCCTTACCAAGGAGCTCGAGGAGGAGGGTCGTCTCGCAGACGCAGGGCACCCATTGTCGAGGATGACGAGGAGGAGGTCGCAGATCATGTGTCAGAGGCATCTCCGGAGAGGAGGCCCCGGGTCTTGGTTCCGGGAGCGGAGACGAGCCTGAGGAGGATCCGGAGGATGACAGCTCCGATCCAGATGGTGATGAAGATGCAGAGATTATCCCGCAGAAGAGGATGAGAGGGCCTCCCCATTCCCGTTCCCGAGGACACTGATGTTATTTCCTGCTTTATTCTACTTTTTTAGCTAGTAGTTTGTAGCACTTTGCACATTATTAGGCAGTTTTATTTTCTGTAAAACTTGTACCTTTATTTGTGTTGTAAAACATGATGAATGAAACAGCTTTTGAAAGGATGTTTGTATTTGAAATTCTTAGCATCGCATCGCATCATTTTGCACAAAATGGAATTGAATGAAAATGCGCCTCATGTATTTATCGGGTCAGGTAGTGAACCGACGCAACAAATAATAAAAAAAACAAATCGACTTACTAAGAGATAACAGAATCTTAGCAAGTTTACAACTCGATAAACAAAGTACAACAATGTTAACGACTCAACAGACAAGACTTAACAAAATTGTGCAACCAAAGGGCAACAACTCAAAACACAAAATGTGACAGCTCGACAAACTTACAACTCGATAATCAAAACAACAACTCGATAAGCAAAAACACGACAAAATGTATTTCAGACGGACGATCTGGATGATAGAATGCATCGGAAATTGATAGAAACGGAGGCCTTCGACATTCCCGATGCATGAAAGTACCTCAAACTTCCTTCCGGCGGGCAAAACAGGACCAACGCACGGCCGAAATCATTTTGTATTCGGAAAACGAAAAGTGGCCGGCCTACTAGGATAGGTGGCCGGCCGGCCACTCCTCCCGTGACCATCGAAATTTTGACAAGTGTCCCGTGAATAGTGTTTTGGCCTCCTATAAAAGCCCCAATCTTGGAACTCATTCATTTCATCACATTTCCTCTCAAAATGGAAGCATTTCTCACTGAAAATCTTACATCTTGGATTTCTTCTTTAGATGGCTCGGAGAAGTTGAACTTCCGGGGTTTTGGCTTGAATGCACTATTCACGCTAAGCCGGACTCCACTGCATCTTCCTTTCCTCCATGCCGCGGCAAGGTTTTGGAACCCGTGACGACGCCTTTAGCTTTGACGGCAAGAGGTATGTCCTACATTTGAAGATTTTCAAATCTTGATGGAGTCCGAGCGAGGCGAGGAAATTCTGCCCCAGCTCAATTTTAGCTATGCCCAAACCTTAGGGCGGATGTGCGGTCTTAATGCGCATGACGCTAGATCTCTGATTGGTGGTGGAATGTTGGACATTCCGAGCCCGATGCATCGATTCTCGATGCCGGTGACCGCAAAGAACCACTATTGGCAAGGCTTCCGCAAAGACGCCTCGCTTGTGCCTACTATCTCATTTTCGCTCGTCTCGGTTCCGGAGGAGCTAGCATCCGCTTGATTGAAGTCGCCAAGGTTTGAGAGAAGGAAAGAGTTGTATTGCCATGACTCGCCGAGACATTGATGGGCTTGATGCTTTCTACCGGAGACAACCAGTTTGCAGGAGTCCACTATCACAGGTGTAATGTTTCCCACCCAAGCTCACATGTATATTCACTCACATCACTGCCCTGCTCGATTTTTTCTCACAAAACCCTTATCTTACTTTTTCTCATCGCACATCTCTCTATTCTTTATTCTCTCATTTTTCATCCCTCCCCGTGATATGGTTGATGGATAAATTGCAAGTTGTGGACTCTTGTCCCGCTTATTCACCAAGGGTTACTTTTTCGCAACGCCTAGTGAATGCCCTTGATGAGAGCCGGTGGTTTGAATGGATGTGCAACCTATCGGCAGATCGCATTGCTTGGCGTTCTTGGCTCAATCTCCCAAGAATGAGTTATAGCATGTCCCGGCTGTGCCGGATTCGACTGATCGGCTTGACTCACTGTGTGTTCTATTTCCCATTCCGGATTCTGCGCCAGTTGGGCCACGATCAGACTTGCCCACCGGAGGAGATAGAGTATCCGGCCACATTTCTAGTTCGAGGCGCACAGTTGGCTCGACAGGCCGCAGCATGGAGAGTTAGAGAACTTCTGACCCCTGCTCCTGTTTTCAGTTGCACTTTATCTGATGAGTGCTGGGATTGGCTCAACGAGGAGGCACAGGTTGGGCCTAGGTTGGCATCTGAGGCTTCAACAAGCTCTAGCAGGGGGCGCAGGGACACCTGACTGGACTATGCCCCAGATTTATTGCTTTATTAGTACTTTCAAGTTTTCTTTATGAATGTAATAAAAAGCAACTTCAATTGTATGCAAGAGCAAAAGAACTCTGTTTTGAAATCAATGAAATTGAAGGTTGTGGTATCAAAATTCTCCACTTTTGGTCCAAAATGGTCTTAGTTGTGAAAAGATTAATTTGAACAAAGTCAACTTTTATTAAAACTTTTCAAAACTATTTTCGATATGGATCGAATCGACACGCCCGAGATCCGCCACCGAGATGCACAACTCAATCCTAGCAACCGGAAAGTTGCCCTAGTCTCAAAAAGGTGCTCGGCAAAGTGTGGCAACGGAAAGTTGCCCTAGTCCGAAGATGCCGAACACTTCAATGCAACGGAAAGTTGCCCCTTGTTTGAATAGCACTGTACCGGTGATTACGATTAATGCTGATGAATAGAGATGACTGAGATGATCAGAATGGACAAAGTTGATCGAGGAAAAGATTATGACTGAACTTCAGGATGAAGTCGCCACGATCCCAAAGATGGGAATCAAGTCTTACGAGTTCAGATCAGTTCGCCGAGTATTTTTGCTCTCCTTTTGCGCCTAACTTTTGCCAAGGCCGCCTTTATGCGGTTTTCAACCTTGCGAGCTCGCTTTTATAATTTTCAAATTTTCTATGCTCGAAGTTTTGCCTAGGTCGCCTTTTCGGTTTTCGCCCAGCGAGCCTCTCAGTGATAATATTTCTTCAACTTGTCCATGTTGATCGGTTGAGAAAACTCCAAGCCATCTAGATCCATCGTAACCACAACCACCGACTGCATTGACTTGATAATGTAAGGACCACCAATTGGGTCCGAACTTGCCCCTTGGGTCGTGGATGGAGCTCGGTTGTCTTTGAGTACCAAATCTCCTTCTTTCAAATTCTCGACTTAACCTTCTTGTTAAAAGCCCGAGCAATTCTACGCTGATAACCTTGGACGTGGTATGTTGCTTTCAACCTCCTTTCATCAAAAGCATGAGTTCTTCAACTGCTTTTGTCGCTAACTGCTTCGCTTATCCGCACTCTACCAATACTCGCAATGACGGACCTCAATCTCAATAGGCGTAACGGCCTCCATCCCATAGACCAATGAGTACGGAGTCGCCCAAAGAGAAGTTCCGATCAAGTCCTCAGAGCCCCACAGAGCAAACGGCAATTTATCCGCCACCCTCGAGGTTTCCACCATCTTCGTAATATGCGCTTGATATTCTTGTTGGCGGCCTCAATCGCCCGCTGGTTTGCGGCCGATAAGTAGATGACTTATGAAAAGCCACATTGTATTTCTCCAACAAGTCAATCACCTCCTTCTTGAAGTGGGAACCATTGTCCAAACTATTTCATTTGGGACTCAGAGCGATGCATGATGTTGTTTCGATGAATTTTGCAACGGTGAAGCTTTCAACATCGCATAAGATTGGGCCTCAACCCACTTTGTGAAATAATCTATCGCTACAAGGATGAACTCATGCCCATTCGACCTTTCGGGCGTGACGGCTCCCGATCACATCAATTCCCAGATCAAAATGGCCATGGCGGTCATGTTGTACATACCGACGCATGGATGTTCATGCGATTTGCATGAATCGACATTTGTGGCATCGCCAACAAAACCAATACAATCCTCCTCCATGGTGGACCAATAATAACCCCGTTTAAGGATCTTCCGTACAACATCACCCCATTCATATGTGCACCACATTCACCCCCGTGGATGGCTTCCATCGACGCTGACTCTTCAAAGATCAACACACGCTTTATGCATTCCCAGATGACCCTTCTATACGCTTTACCCCACAGATAATGAACCGAACGGCCAACCTTCTTATTGCCCTCTTGTCTTTGGCATTTACCTCGGCGGTATGTTTCGCTTCCAAGAAGTTCCAGATGTCATGATACCAGGGTGTTCGCCCCGAACTTCATCTATGGTCGCAATCGACTCATAGGCAAAAGTAAATTTCGTCAATAATGACCGGACGATTCGACTCCACGGGATGTCTATCATGGATGATAGAGTTGCTAAAGCCGCGAACTTGTTGTTCTCTTAGTAGATGAGTAAAGCTTAACTTTTCAAACCGAGGAATCAAGAATCCAAGGTTTGATGATACATCATCATGTTTTCCTCTTTTACTTTCCGCCTCTTTAGCTTGAGACACAACAAGGTTCGAATCCCCAATGACGCCCAAATTGCCTTGCCCCTAGTTCTAGGGTCGCTTCCAAACCAAAGAATGCACGCTTCATATTCTCGCTTCATTATTTGAGACTTTGAACCGAGTTTGAAGGCTAGAGGGATACGGAATTGTCGGTGCTATCAAGAACACTCCTATCCCATACCCATGTTGATTTGACGCTCCACAAAGTACATTGTCCAAGTTTCTCGCCGATATGCGTAATTGCTTCATCCGGGAATAGGTACTCAACCGCTTCATCCCTCAACCGGATGGTCGGCAAGGAACTCGCCATCGCTTCTTCCTTTTATCGACTTATGCGTACATATGTGAGATCAAATTCGAGAGCAACAAAGAACCAACGAGCTAGCCTACCCAGAAGTTACCGGTTTCTAAAAGATATTTGATGGGATCGAGACGCAAACCAACATTACCGAAAGTGAGCTAACAGTAGTGCCGCAGCCTTCGGTAGCCCATACCAAAGCTAAGCAAGCCTTTTTCTAAGGGCGATACCGGTCTCATATTCTAGCATCTTCTTGCTCAAATAATAGATGGCTCTTTCCACCCTATCTTCGATTCTCAGGCAAGCATGCAGCCCATCGTGGTCTCGCCATCGATAGATACAAAATCAATCTGCTTCCGGTTCACCGGTGATAAAACGGGTGGGTTCTCAGAGATATTCTTTAACTGCTCAAACGCAGTTTTGACACCGCCGTCCCATTGAACTTCTTGCCTTTCTTCAAGACCAAAAGTGGTTCACAAGTCAAGGTTAGTTTTGAAATAAACCGCCTTATGAATTGCACTTTACCCGTAAAGCCTCGCACCTCCTTTTCGTCCTTGGTGGTGGCATTTCTAAGATGGCCTTGATTTTGGATGGGTCGACCTCGATGCCCCTTTGTGTAATCAAACCCCAAAGATTTTTCCCACAGAACACCAAACGACATTTCGAGGGTTTAGCCAAGAACCTAATTCCTCGATCCTTTGAAAACTTATGCAAGGCGGTGTAGTGGCCCTCTTTCTTTGGACTTGACAATCATGTCGCCCACATACACCTCAACCTCTTTGTGGATCATATCATGTAGTATTGTGGTCGCGTCTGCTGATAAGTAGCCCCAAAGATTCTTCAACCCAAACGGCATGACCCGTAGCAAGATGTTTCACCGGTGGTGAATGCGCTTTTCTCGCCTTCCGGCGCCATCACTATCCGACAGTACTCGAGAAGCCATCCATGAATGAGAGCAATGCATGCCCCGCAGTTGAAGTCCACTAGTTCATCAATGTGTGGCAGGAAAGTCGCCCTTCTGACTAGCTCGCTCAAATCCTCAAGTCTACACACACCCGGATCCCGCCATCTTTCTTCTAAGACCGAACAATGTTGGCCAACCAAGTCGGATATTCAGATACTAGCAGAAGCTCGGCACAATTTGCTTGGTGACCTCTTCCTTAATCTTGAGAGCCCAATCCGTGGATCCTTCGAAGCTTCGCTTGATGTGTCGGGCCTCGGGTCAAGGGGATCCGATGTCGCATAATCTCAGATCGATTCTGCATGTCTTCGTAGGACCACGCGAAAACATCTTTGAAATCTTTTAATAAAGCGACTAAGCGCTGCCTCTCGAAGACAACGTGGACCCGATCCGACCACCATGGGTCCTCCTCAAGCACTAATATTCACAAAAATGATTTCATCCATTAATGGCTTAACAAATCTCTTGCTCTTGCTCAATTAGACGCTAGAAACCGAGGAACTTCGCCCTCGCTGCTTTGATCAAAATTTTGAAAGTCCGAATTAATGCAATAAATTAGGGGCACGTAAAAGTACTTGAAACCACATTCACCTCATTCTCATTAAGTTCATCCAAATCGCCCGATTCATCTGCTACAACAGACTCAAATGAAAAGGAAAAGACGACCGACAAGACTCGCATCCGTTAACATCCTCAGAGTACCAGACTCAGACTAATGAGCCGAATCGATTCGACTCACAAGACTCGGTGGAATCAGATTCGCCACTACCGACCAATCGAATCGCTGGATAAGAATCCTCCTCAGATCGCCAAGTGAGAGAGGGTGCGATTGATGCGTCCAAAATAGTCGCCGTTGGTTGACGCACTGCTTTCATCCCCAATCATGGAGACCATGAAGTTATTCCTCAAGCAATCTGGGTCGATCGGAGGATCGAGAGAAGACATGCCATACTACCCCATTTCCAATTCCGCCCTCAAAGATCCTCGCCTTATTCTCGCCAAATTTCGCTTGTTGGGTCTGCTCGCTTGCGGGCAACGCTATCCCCGGATAGTTGCAGTCGAAGAAGATTTCAAACCTGCACGCGCTTCCTCTCCGCTGAACCATGGTTCGGGAAGCCGCATCGGAAAATCTTCCCCCTCCCGGACGAAGCGTCCGTTCAGGGTACCCCAGATGGGCCTATGTATTAGATCAAAAGGCTTCCCAGCCTGCTTCGCTCTGGCCCTGCCGGCCATTTCCTTCCCTTTCCTCGTCCAATCTTCTTTGGTGGGCAGATAACCCAGTCCAAAGGTATGTGGATTATGTGGCACTTCGGCCAGCGTTGCGACTCCTTTCCTGCCGCTTCTTCCCAATCCCATCCCCCGGAAATGCTGGAGCTTGTTCATGAGGTAGACAGATTGAGCACTAACGACATACCCTCATTCATGTACCATAATGTTTTGTACCACCCTGCCTCACCCAAAGTAAATCCCGATATGAACATATCTTCCATGCCGTGTTCGATCTCCAGATCGGCGAGATACTCCTGAGGGGATGGATTGATGAATTCCCAAAAACAATGGCTACTCCCTTTCCATAGGGGTATTTCACCATTTGATGTAGAGTAGATGAGACGGCCTTCACCTGATGCAACCAGGGTCGCCCCAAAAGCATGTTAAAAGATGCAGGGACCTCCAAGACATGAAAATCCACCTCGTGTTGTCCAGCCCAATCTTGGTTTGATTTTTATCGTCCCTGTGACATCCCTACTTGTATTGTCGTAGGCTCTGATCACTTGAGTAGTCGGTGTGAAGTCCGCAGGCTTTAACCCAATTGCATAGGCCGTTCTGGCCGGGCAGACATTAATAGCGGATCCCAGATCAACCAAGTACCACCGAATCCATTTGTCCCTCGTGATTCTACAGAGATGTAGAGAGGTCTCATATGATCCACGCCTCAAAGCGGTTCCTTATCCGAAAAGGTCAATGCCGGGGAACCTCCTCCCGGGAAGACCAAACCAACTAGCTGTTCTGGGGTAGTTTCAATGGAAAGTTTGGCTTTGTCCATAGCGTAAAGGACACTGTCTCAGGTACCCTGAAGCCATAAGCATCCCCAGATGGAGATGTTCGCTTGTATTTTCTTTAGCCGCTTCAAGATGCCTCTTCTTCAACTTGCTTCTCCCTCTCGCTTCTCCGCTTTTTATCTTTCCCCGATACCCTAAGTTGATCAAGGTGTGGGGGCTTGAAATACCGCCCACTTCTAGTCATATGGTCTACCTCCTCGAGGTACCAGTCTGGTTGGCCACCGCCCATCTTCGCCTCAGGTGGGCGAGATATAAGTCGCCATCCTCCCACCACATTCCATTAGCATCTAACAGCACTGTCTCGTTCTGGGTTTGTTTGTGCTCTCAAGATTTTCCTCCCTCATGCTCACAAAGATGTTCGGGCTGTGCCCACAAAGACTCTCAATTCTCATGGTTCTTCGCTTTCTGCCTCTCGTAAACCCATCTCTTTTCTTGTTCCTCCAATGTCAATTGTTCGGTTTTCAAAATGTCTTGGTCCCGAGCGAATTCTTCAGACCGGCGCCTCCCATGAATTCACTCGACCTTCGCCCTTCCGCCACAAATGGTACAATGTCAGCCGATCATCCAACCACCCGACGACTTCACCGACTCAGAATCGAACCAGCTTAATTGATGCATCACCCGATTCTCGATCGTTGAAAAATTGAAGGTTGGCGGCCTCTTCCGCCAAGTCAAATCATCCCCGCACGATTCAAGTTTATCCCGGATCATACACAACTCACCTTCTCCGCAACCCCATACTCACTTAGGTTGGCTCATTGACAAGATATATCCACTGGATCATAAGCTCGCCACCTAAATTCTCGATTGCTCCACCCCTGACTCAACAGCTTTGTTTCTCCTAAGCCCCGCCTGCTCCATTCTCGGTGGTCACCACCTTTGGCTCAGGTTGGGTTGTGGAGGTGTCCACCATGCACAAGTCCGTGCTATCAGGGAGGATCACCTCCGGCTTGGGTAGGTGGGAGGGAGTAATGTAGATACTAGGGTCGTAAGATACGCTCCCGGTTTGGATAAGATTGATTCTTTTGGGTGGATCTTGGTTGTGTGTCGGGAGTGGGTTGGTTGTAACATTGGGTCGCCAGAGGTAGGATGATGTTTTTGTCAATGAGATCTTGAACCTCATGACGCACTGTAACACCGGTCGGTGTCGTGACCATGCCGGTGGTATTTGCAATATTTGGTCAAGTTATGGGAAGGGGAGTGGATTTGGTGGGGGCCTTGCCCAAGGGTTTCAGATGCCCCTTTCTGACTAGAACCCCGAGGACTTTGGATAAAGGCATATGTAGTGGAGAGAAGGTTCGTTGACCCCTGGGTTGGTACCTTGAAGCTTGGTTACTACTCCCAGAGGCATCAGAAAAGGGTGTGGCCGCTGCGGGCCTTGGTTGGGAAGGGGGATTGGTGGTGACCATTCCGACCTCTGAAGTTCTTGTATTGGCAGAGCCACTCGGGCCTGCATTGGTATTCCGGTTAAATGTTCTTCGGGGCTGATCCCGGTCTTGGTCAAACAGACCTTGCTTCATTGCATCCTCTATTTGCATCCCCATATCATGTAGATCTGCGAAAGTGGGGAAAGGGACTATGATCATCTTCTTCATTAACGCCGGCTGGAGATTGCGCACAATCATCCGGATTCGATCTTCGCTCATGGCCTTAAGGTCATCATCGATGCCTTCGCCTCCACCCAAGTTACAAAGTCGAAAAGATTCTTTGGGCCTCGCTCGTTGTCTCGAGATCACGAGTGGTAATCTCGACCGGTGTTATATGAATATTGTGCAACGAAGGCCTCGCCATCTCATCCCAGCTTTGTCTTCACATCATCCTCCAAATTTTGCATACCAAGTGGATGCCACACTCGATAAAGTTCGACCAACAAGGAAAGCTTTTTGGCCCAAGTTAGGCCCATTGGTCTTAAGATGTCCGAAAATAGCCTGAGGTGGACCATGGGGTCCCTTGATCCATCAAAGCGATCGATCCGGGGCATCTTAAATCTGTCCAAGCAATGTCACGCCACATCAAGATAGCCGCCTTCAATATCCGGATGGCCTTCACCTCGTGATTTCTTGAAGAGTTTTTCCAACTTGCTCAATTTCAGAGTGTCGGTCTACCTCGAACTCAAATGGAGCGTCCGGTAGTTAGGTGTAATGTTTTTGGACAACAGGTAGAAGCGGCGTGAGCCACTCGCTGGAAGACCCGTGTCCTCTTGGGTGTTTTGTGGGTTTGGCAGAGCATTTTGTGGATTTGGGAGGGTAGCTTGGGTATTCTCAGATTTGGAGGGCATTCTCGCCAAGAGATATCTCTGCTCGTAATGGGGCCCCGTGGTGGAGGAACTCATGTGCCCCGTAGAGGAGGGACTCGTGTGAAGCAGATATGCTCATTGTTGTAACTGGGTGATCAACTCGCATCATGGGCCATGACGAGGGCTCATTGCTTTGGAAAATTCCGCCGCGGATAGCATCATCTTGCATTTGTTTCATGCTTTCATTCATCCGGGCGATCATCGCTTCCATTGTCGTGTTCGTTGTTCCATCTCGAGAAATCGCAAGTGTATTTCTATAGCGTAAACAGAGTCTCAACCCGACCGCTCGACACTAGAATAAACCGCTGCTCCGTGATCCGTGCTCGACACAATCGCGGCCTTCGCCTTCTTCGGTGATCGGGGTAATGAATGGAACACCGGATGTCCGGCTAACTAGATCCCGGATCGGTTGAGTCGGCGACCAGGTCCAGATTGCTTGGGGAGTATCGACCGCTCTAAGCAATCGTATACAAACCGCCCTAGCAAAAAGATAATAAAGCAAAAGGAAATAAATGACCGTAAAACGGCAAAGATAACAAATTAAATTTAAATACACACAACACATACGCATACAACACACAGCTTGATAAGCCGGAAATACATCGCCTCAACCATCGATCATCGCTCAGATCATCGTTTCCTAAATCAATCTGATATCCGCAGACAACCGATTCTCAAATAATCGATCGATGTTCGCAGCGTAGCGTGCCAACTCAAAATCGATGCCCGCAGTTCGATGCCCAAACTCATACCGATACATGCATTCTCAGAGAGACGACTCTAACAAGCACATAGCAGATAAATGAGAGCCAAAACACCCCTATGTTAGTAGGGTTTCGCCCTATTTTGTCAGAACTAGGGTTTCACTACGCACGCAATGCTTCAAACAACCTATAAACGGGTAAGCAACCCGTCCCTAGTTTGGAATAGTCACTATGGATCCGAATATGCACTAGGTCGAATGGTCAAAGGGGTGCCCAGAAACCGGGTTTGTGTTCCCATGTCGTCAGAGCTCAGAGCCGATCAAATTTTACGGACATGACTTGACAAGACAAGCCTCCCAAGAATCGCTCGAATGGCATATGGCAAACACGGTGTCCTAGGCGCACCAATGCAAATGCAATGCAAAGAAACACACAAGCGTAGTCAAAACCAGATATCACGAGTTCGAGTCAAGTTCTCTAACTCCCAAATAGAGTCGCCAGAATCAGAATAACGCCATGAGGGGACCTCGCCATAGCTCGACTCGATTTTGTTATGTTCTCAATCTTGAACCAAAGAGTCCAAATCCGCAAATCGCTTTTGAAGGAAAACAGATTTTTTGAAAGAAGTGCCAAACATGGATCGCTTTTGCGATAACAGAGTCGCCACCTAAATATTTTAAAATGGGAAATTTAGGAAACCCCGACTCGGTCAAAGGCCACGTGGTCCGCCATCACCAAAGTTGGCTCGAACTTGGGTACGATTAGGGAAGGTCACATCGTGAGCATTCTCGCCGATCAAAGACCGCCTCTACTAAGCATGATATCTGGTTTTGAAAACTTTGTGCGTTCTTATTCCGGTTATTAGCCTAGGTTACTATGTGATGCGCACAGCATACAAGTATAGACTGAATCGCCTGAATTGGAACAAAACATTTCATGTTTGTTTGTTTGAAAATGGTGTGAAGGTGCTACCCGCAGGTAGGCTAAAATGCGGATTTGCCACCCTCAGGTGGGCTTAGAAAACATGATTTTGCCACTATCTAGTGGGCTTAAAACAAATAGTCAATGCATTGTCCCAATTCAGATAACTCAACCTCCACCCACAGTATTCAAGGCGCTTATATCACATAAGCAGTTAGTCTCATGCCAAGCATGCTATCATGGCAACACTCACACGCATGCAAGGATGGTAAAGCATAAAAACTCACCGAGTACTCCAAGCCAAAACAGAAAACTGATTAGAAATCATGTATGATCCTAAATATACTGAAATGCCTAATGCAACACATGCAAAGATGCAAACTATAGCAAGCTCGGCTATTCTAAACATGATATATGAAATGCAACAGCTATCAAGTACTCAACTTGGAATTGAAATACAGATGCAGTTTGTATGATGCGCCGAGTCTATATGCGTGCAAAAACAGATGAATGATGCAAACATGTCATTACATCAGATGCTAATTGAAATATGCCCTATATCTAACCATCGTAAGCGGGTAAATAAAAGGGAGAAAGAAGTGGGGTTGGAAGACATACATCACACTCACACACCCTTATTACAGCATTGCCCTCACGCGGAGGGTCCGAATAAAATAATAATACAGTCCGAAAATGAAAGAATAATACAAATTCTAATTAATGTACAAATTAAACTAAGAAAGTTAAATCGGCGCAAGCCGTGGACTGCCTTGCTTCTGATGGATGACGTACGTTGGGCTGCCTGGCGCGGAAATCCACTGGAATGCCCTGATTAGCCTCTGTTTGCAATATTTCTTGAAATGCGCGCCGGACTCCGAAAAGTTGTTGATCCTCGATTTTGCTGTAACAGAGAGCAGGAAAAGGGCATAGCAATGTATTTTCACAAATATATGCATGCCTCGATCCTCGTGCCACCAATCACGCATACCGATGCATGATGGCCGAGGAACCAGATTGCACAACTCAGTATAGGGATGAATGCTTCAACAAAACTTAACTCCATCATGGGTAATCCGGAGTGTCGGTGACTTGGGAATTGAGACTCGTTCCGTTACTCGGAGTACAAAACGCGCCTCGTTTCCCGTGCAATATGCATGATATGCATGAAATGCAACTAATATGCAACCTAGCATGCGCAATGTTATGAAAATGAGATGTCTCGAAATATGTGCCCACGGGCACGTATATCGAGAAAATGTATGAATGTAATCTAAGATACAACCTAGTATGTACTATGCTGTAAAAATGAGATGAAAATGATATGCCTCGAAAAAGCGTGCACGCGGGCACGCAAACCAAGGCGATGGCATGAAATGCAAATCGGATAAAGTGCCTCAAAATGCATGTACGCACGCAAAACCGAGGCGATGATATGAAGGGTAAATAAACGAAGTGCACACGTGCACGCAAACCGAGGCGATGATGAAATGAGAAAATCGGATAAACCGGCAGTGCCAAAACGCGCGCCTACGTGCACGCAAACCGAGGCGATGATAAACGAGAAAATCGGATACACCGGCAGCCAAACGCGCCTACGTGCACGCAAATCGAGGCGGCGATGATAAATGAGAAAATCGGATACAATCGGCAGCCAAACGCGCCTACGTGCACGCAAAACCGAGGCGATGATAAAATGAGAAAATCGGATAAACCGGCAGCCAAACGCGCCCTACGTGCACGCAAACCGAGGCGATGATGAAATGAGAAATCGGATAAACCGGCGTTTCAAATGTGCGCCTACGTGCACGCAAACCGAGGCGATGATGAAATGAGAAATCGGATAAAAACGCGCCACGTGTGCACGCAAACCGAGGTGATGATAAAATGGCATACGGAATGACACGATGGGCTTACACCAACATGGGAGAGCCTCAGCTCACTCACATAGGAGGCCGTCGGATAAAACGGAGGTGCCTCGAAGTGCGTGCCCACAGGCACGCAAACCGAGGCAATGCAATAAGGCATAAAATGGCATGGGAAATGACATGCAAGCATGCAAACCAAATTTCAGTCACTAAATGAAGGGGAAAACAGCCCCGAAATGATGTGAAACGACAATCAACGCACGAAATCATCCCGAAATGCAATTCTAAGTGCCCGAAATGGCCTACGGCTATGCTATATATGCAAAATTGACACACGACAGCAAAAACAGTAGTAAGGCAGTCAGAAATATGGCATTTTTTCAGTACAAAACAAGGCCGAATTGTAAGCATAGATAGGTCAACATTAGCATGCAAGAATGAGGGCCAAAAGAGGGGTATTGAAGCAAGTAGTATATAGAAAATTCAAATGAAAAAACTTTCTTCTAAAATACTGAAGAGGGCCCAAAAATAAGCATATATTCAGTTTATGGATTCCCCAAAATCAATATACAAACATGCTAATAATTCCATTCAAAATGGAGCTCAAAAGAGGTTATAACAAGAGACATGCAAAGCATACACCAAACAACAAAACTTTCTTCATGAAACATGTAGAGGGGGTCAAAATGAGACCCCTTTCAGTTCTGACCAAGAGTTAAAACCAAAAGAACAAAAGGCTACAAATCATGCAAGAATTAGGGCCTAGAGTGGATTTCAAAGGGAGGTGGTATATAGAATGGCCAAACAAGGTTGAGCCCTTCTACAATGTTGTAGAGAGGCTCAAAATAAGCACAAAACCAGTAGGGGTCGGAGCCCCAAAAACAAATGCAAATAGACTAAAAATGGCATGCAAGATTATGACATACAAGCTAGGTATTGAAACAAGTGTATCATGGAGGCACCAAATGAAGTTGAGCCCTTCTACAAAGTTGTAGAGGGGCTCAAAATAAGCCTAAAACCAGTAGGGGTCAAGGCCCAAAAACTGAAAGGAAATAGGGTAGAAATAGGAAGCAAAATTATGCTACAAAAAGAGATTTGGAGACTTACCCTTGAAGATCCGATTGTTGCTACCTCTTGGCCTGAATTTGGTGCTTTAGCCACTGGAGAACACTTCCTTGCTGGAATGGTAGTGGGGATGGTGGAGCTAAGGGTTGATGAAGGAATTGGCTTTGACACTTGAAGCTTTTTGAGTTTTGGCTATGGAGATGGAGGATTTGAGAGAGGTGTTCTTGAGAGCAAATTTTCTAACCTAGGTAAAGGAGCTTGGTCCCTTTAAATAGGCACAAAAGAGTGTAAAAGGAGGAAAAGCACCAAGCTTTCCTCCCAAAATATCCCGGATGGGGTGATATTTCAAAGAAAAATATCCTGACAACAGATCGAAATGGAAAGCAAGAAGCTGGCCGGCCAGGTGGTTTTCTGCAAGGTGGCCGGCCGGCCACCCCACCTGGTCGGCCAGCCACCCACAATGGCCGGCCGGCCATGGTCAAAAAATGGACAACAAATTTTCTGACCGACCACTATGGATTGGTGTCCTCCCAAGTGTGTAGAACAAGGTTCCAAGGTCGGAAATTGGCAACATTGAAGCAGGAGCCACAACATAGAGCTTGAAGGAGAGGCTCCAAAATGAAACTTTGAATTTCTGGCCGACCATACATTTTTGGGGTCCTCCCATGTCCCTTGATCACAGATATGTGGCTTTGGTTGGAAGAAAGTACCCCCAGGGTGTTCAACATTGGCCCGGAAGTGAGAAAAACGGGCTCCGGAGGGGCGAAACTGATTATCTGGGATAATTGCTGGCCTCCCACCCCCCAGTGATCTTCCTAGTGTTGAAACAGAGGTACCTGCCAAATTTGAACAAAAAGTAATGAGAAATGAACGCTCGGGGCCAAAACCGAGCAATTCGGGATCCCGAAAATGGGCTGCAGGTGCCGGAAGTGGCATACGGCAGCGAAGTGGGTATCTGCAACTCCAGTGTCCCTCGGAAAAACAAAACAGAGGTTCCTGCCAAAAAATAGAGAAAATTGATGCCAAAATGAATGCTCGGGGCCCAAACCGCGCGATTCGAGGTCCCGAAAACTGGCTACAGGCACCGAAAGTGGCATACGGCCACAAAGTGGGTATCAGAGGCCCCAGTGTTCCTTGGAATGATAAAACAGAGGTGCAAGCCAAAAACCGGAGAACTCGGAGATGGTTGGGCGGTCCCGAGCCGAGGTACACGGCCTGACAGTCCCGAAAACCGGGAGCCGGGCTCCGAAATGGGCAGAATGGCCTACGGCCACGAAAAAGTAGCTCACGGCCACCGGGAGATAATCTACGGGACCACTCCCTTCCTTCAGGAAAGAAAACAGAGAAAACCGAGCCTGGTTCGCAAACCGAGACAAGGTAGAGAAGAAAGTTCGGAAGTCCAGAGGCAGGGCGCACGGCCGCAACTCTAAGACTTCTGAACGAGCACAGTATGCAACATCACCGAGCGCTCAATCGGTGACGTCTGAGTCTCACGGTCGGTCAAAAATGGGGTGTCTATTGCCCTCTCTTGATGTAACTCGGAAGTCAAGAAGTGACGAGAGTGAATGTCAAAGCCCAGAGACGACCCATTTTTGACAAGGCCGAAGACTTAGACAATCATACAAAACAAACGGAAATGTGTGTGCCCGCAGGCAGGGGGGGCAAGAATGCAAACGATAGGCACGGAGCCAGGTGATTGTGCAAGTGCAACAAGCTGTAATGAAGCAAGTATTGACAAATAGATGCAACAGTTTTAAGCAAGAATGCAAAGCAAGAACTACATTTCATGTAGTTAGGAATGCGGAGAACTATCCAATTCTCGTCGCGTCTCACACGGAGAAGATACGATACCTGCGCGATTCGTCTGGTCGCACCAGCCTCAAATGAACCGTACATACAATATCGTGCCTGCAAAAGAGAGAAATGCAACGAGAACAATATGCTAACAACATATATTCAATGCGATTCCTGGGGTTCAAAAAGTTTGACACACACAGTATCGGTGAAAGGATGCACCACAATGTGAGAAAAGATAATACGCGACAATGCATGCTTGAGCACAGAAGTATGGTACATCAAGAAAACACGCATGACAATGCAAAACATTGATGAGAATGCAGATTACGAGCCAAATAATGACAAACGAGCACAAATCAGGATGCCCATTTGACATGAAATGACGAGCCAGAAAACGCGCATTTCGGCGACGGCGACTCAATTGCGGCCTCTAATTCACCTCCCGGAGAGGTCACAACATGTTTAAAAAGGATACACTCTGATTTTGATGAATAATGACGAGACACATGTCAGAAATTGCAGTTAAAGTTCCGACGGAGCGATTCGGCGCCAGAAAGTGCACTTTTCTTCAACTTTTTCAGGTCCCGGGAACTCCGATTTTGCTCAAAATTTGCAGAGAGGTAGGGGAGGGGGTAGGGGACATGGGGTAAAAAAAACTCCCACTACTAAATAGGGGTAAGCAGCGGATATACCGATTTGCCCAAACCGACCGAACCGAATCAATCCGCTGCATTTTGGACGGATGCGTAATGACGAGCGAATGGTTGCGGATTGATTTTTTCCAATCCACCTAGTTTTGGATGGATGATAGATTTGAGGTTCATTTGGCCACAACTGAATTGCCAAACTGCGAGCACCCTTGATAATTTGTAAAACTTTGTATTTTCAATTTATTTAGATATTCTATTTGTATTTTCAATTGAAAAAGAGAATTGAATATGTTTGGTTGAAAAAGAGTTTTCAACTTGAATATATTTTTTGGTTTTTAAATCTAACTCTAAAAATAATTGTAGACGCGCCCTTGGGCTTTGCTATTACAGTTCGGACTCAAATGTCACGATTCTGAATCTAATCCCGCAAAGTGCAATACGAGACCGATAAATCACCAAAGAGTCCAAATCCGGCAAATCGTTTTGGAAAACTGATTTTTAAGAAAGAAGTGCCAAACATGGACTGCTTTGCCAGATACAGAGTTGCCACCTAAATATTTTATTTTGGGGGAATTTAGGAAACCCTGACTCGTGCCTAAGGCCACGTGTCCATCATCACCAAAGTTGCCTCGGCTCGAGAACTTGGGTACGATTGGGGAAGGTCATCTATGAGCACCCCCGCTCGCCCGATCAAAGATCGGCATGTACTAAGCATGATATCATGTTTTTGAAAATATATGCGTTCGTATTCCGGTTATTAGCTAGAATTTACTATGTGATGCGCACTACACACAAGTATAAACTAGATCGCATAATTTTGAGCAAAGCATCGCATATCCATTTGTTTTGGAAAAACGGTTTGAAGTTTGCTACTCGCAAGTAGGCTAAAACACGGATTTCAATGAATCGTTCCAATTCAAGTAATCCAACCTCCACCCACAAGTATTCAGGCAGTTATATCACATAAATAAATAGCCTCATGGTAAGCATGCTATCATGGAAACACTTACACGCATGCAAGATGCTAAAGTATAAACACTTACAGTGTACTCCGAGCCAAAACAAAGAACTAGTTAGTAATCGATGCATGATCCTAGTTCATTTAAGATGGCTAATGCAACACATGCAAAATGTAACTAGAAATAGGCTCGGCTATTCTAAGACGGCATATGAGATGCGACAATTCGATACATGTATTCAACTTGGAATTGAAATACAATGCAGTTAGTATGATGCGCTGAGCCTGGTACATGCAATATAGATGGATGGATGCAAACATGCGAGCATAAGGGTGCTAAATAAAATATGCCCTAAAACTAACCATCGTAAGCGGTTAAGTAAAAGGGAGAAAGACGTGGGGTTGGAAGACATGCATCGCACACACGCACGCTTATTACAACAATTGGCCCTCTCGACGGAGGGTCCGAAAGAATAATACAAATTAACTAATTAACTAACTAACAAGCTAATTAATTATTACACAACCAAATCGAAATAAATAACTATTCCAAGTTATTAAAACACTGAAATGGCCTCGAGACGAAGGATGAATGCATGCTTGGACGGCTTCACTCGGAAATCCATCGTCATGCTTCATGTTGTCTCTATTTGCACTGCTCTGTACATCTGAAAACTGTGCCAACTTCGGTGACACTTCTGAACCACCTTGTGGGCATACTGGGAGGCCATCGGCCAAGATATAGAGCCATCGGCCAAGGGAAACTGGTCATCGACCAAAGCTAAGGCTCTCGGCCAAATGTTTGTAGCTGACCAGCACTGGATATGGTCGATCGGCTATCTCTTCTTGCAGACTGCTCCTGTTGCTGCAACAGAGGACAGACAGAGCATGTCAATACATTTGCAAGACAATGTTTGCACAACCACACTCCTTATCATGTTTGAGACTCAAAGGAGTGTAGTTCTTAACCCTCAGGCCACCAATCACGCATTTCAATGCATGATGGCCAAAGGAGCCAAGTGTGCAATTCAATATGGAATGAAATGCACAAAAACACACAAGGGGCCCCAACCTCTATCATGCTTGATCAAGAGACAAGGCAATGCACATATAATGCGATGTAACCTAAGCATGCAAGCAAGCATGCAAATAACTCAAGCATGACACAAATCTAATGCAACATGAGCATGCAAGCATATAATATGCAATAAGCATACAACCTGAACATGCAAACATGCATAGCATGCAACAACATGCAAAATGAAACAAGCATGCAACAACATGGTAAGATGGACTTAAACCAAAATGGGCTACTCTCAAACATGCCCAAATTAGTGGCCGAAGTGTTAAGAAATGATGGACAAAAACACATACAAACATGCACATGTGATGGCCTATCACCTAGGCATAAAAGGGCAACTTTCAAGAACACTTAAAAGGGGATAAATATGGACATGTGACAAACATGATAAGCTCTGAAATCATGCATGGAAAGGTGCCAAACCAACCAAAGTACACAAGCAAAGCATGCAAGAAAGCCCAAAGCTTAAGACTAGCCAAGGGACTCAGACCATGGTTATGCAAGACAAATCCCAAAGGGCCAAAGGGACCTAAAACAGTCCCAAGGCATGTCCAAACAAGACCAAAAACATGCGCGAAACTAGCCAACAGAAGCTAGAACACAATGCCAAAAGCATGAGGCATGCAAGGCTACAAAAGGGGTGTTACACTACACCTATCAAAACCAAACATGGCATGACATAGACCAATAAAAATAGAATTATGGCATGGTAAAACAAGACCAAAAACCCACTTAGATGGCATCCAAAAGACCTAAACATGGAGGCATGCATAATGGCACATTCATGAGGCATAAAACATCAACTCTTTAAAGCATTAAAGGAGTGATAAGTGCAAGTATATGAGCATACTATATGGATTGAAATAACATAACAAGTGATGCCAAATCACTGAAATGGCCCAAGTAAAGCATGCTAGTGTCTTGGACACTTAAGGCTAACAAGCTAGAATGCCTTATGGCTATACAAAGCATGGCATATATGTTCAAAACAACTCAAATCAGAGCTTAAGCATGTTACAACAAGGCTAAAAGCTACATGGAGTTGAGCCAAAATCATGCTAGAATGACATGTTACAACATGATGCATATTAAGGCATATGTGGGGATTGCAAGACAAGTATATGGAGCATGTAACAAGCCATTAAACCAACTTGAAATAGAGGTAAAACATGGCAAAATAACACCAAATACTTGCTGAAATGGAGCTAAAACAAGTTAAGCAAACATGCTACCAATATAAGCCATTTATACTAGCATACAAGACAACAAGGAGAGGGGATGACCCTCTCCTATTTAGGACCCCAAAACCACCTTTCCACCACTAAAAATCCTCTGGATTTTAGTGGTAGAAAGGTCATGCAAAGCTAAGAACAAAGACCAAAAGGGATGGCCTAAAACAAGGCCAAACAAGGCCTAAGAGGGGGTAAATAACCCCAAACCAAAAAGTGACCTTAAAAAAAGGTCTAAAGCAATTAAAAATAGAACTTTTATCAGTTAAAAGTTAAGCTTAAAACAATAAGAAAGAAGGGCTAAAAGCTTAAGCAAGAATGGGGTATTAAAAGCAAGAATGCTCACCCTTGAAGAACACTCTCAAGAACAAGACTCCAGCAACTTTTCCAAGCTTAAACAACTCCAAGAACTCTGAAACTAACTCTCTAGGATCTCAGCAACCAAAGGATGGTGTATTGCTAGGTGTTTGTGTACAATAGTGTGAACAAAATGACCTTTTGAGCACAAATACACACACAAATATATAGAGAGAGGAAGCTATAGAGATAGATAGATATATATCTTTTATCTCAGATTTTTGGAACCCATGAGAAGGGAGGAGGGCCTCCCCTCTTATAGAAATCCAATTCCAAGGCTTCCTAAGCTAGCTAATCAATGGGCAAATCCCTCTATACACATGTATGGAGGGGGTGAATTGTGCATGCCAGTTGTGACAGCTGGCATAAAATATCTGCATAAAGCAAATGAATAGGGTTCGGCCAGAAAACATGGCCGATCGACCAACACAAGGGCCGGTCGACCAAATAATGTGTCGATCGGCCAACACTGTTGGCCGATGGAAAGAAAACAAGGCCGATGGCCTCAAGCCTTGGCCGATGGCCTCAAGCCTTGGCCGATGGGTTGAGGGGATGGCCAACAAGCCACCATTTTTCCTCAGAAACAAAAACACAAGTGTTTGGTCCACAACCAAGCACAAAACAGACAAGTTGAGAGATCTTGAGGCAAGGCATGCGGCCGAGACCTCCGGGAACTCAAAACGAACACGAACATGGATGATCATCGAGTGTTCAAACGATGACGTCCAAGTCTTAAGGACGATCAAAAATGGGGTGTCTACAATAATAAATAAAAAAGATGATATCTACTGGCTGATTTTTTTTTCAAAAACAGATATAGATGTAACAATATGGAGACATATAATCTCTACTACTGTTCTATTCATAATTTTAGTAGTTTGAATTGTTTTTATATTTTAAGAAGCACAAATTGTAATATTTTATGTGGATACCGCATGATGTGATTGTAATATGTGGATGAGGCATGTTGTGATTGTAATATTCTAAAATTCCAAACTTTCTTTTTTTGGATGAGACATACAGTAATTGTAATACCTTTTTTAGTCAATAACTGTAATACTTTTTATTATTATTATTATTTATTTAAGGAATTGCACAAGTTAAATTATGTTAAAAATTTATAAAATTTTAAACCGCCAAAACCGATTCGCATCCATCAGCCAATCTACCAATCCACTCAATCCATATCTGCCGAATTAGCGGACGGATATAGATTGATTTTCTCTAATTCTCCAATCTGGCGGACAGGTGGTGTAGTGACCAATAATTTTTTTTTTAAATAGCCAGTGCATAATTTAATTGAGCAAATTTTCGAATTTGAGTGCTGCGTAAATTTTGTGGGAAAAAGTTCAGTTTTGTATTTTTTTAAAATAGTTTCCGATCTCAGAAAATTATGAAATTGTTATATGTTGTTCCCATATGAGTCTAGCACGTTGGATAAAAATTTCAGAAATGATGAGTGTTTATTTTATGAAAATTCATAGACTGATTGGTGTTCAGTTTAATTTATAGCAAAATTTTGTTATTTAATTTTTAATGGTTAGATCATGATTTGGATAGATTTGTTGGATCTATTTTGATATGTAATTAGGCAATGTTTAGCTTATGGGTGGAAATTTAATTCAAGACCCATGATTTAGATTTAATTTAATTTGAGTTTCTTTAATTACTCATATTTAACTGTTTGGTCCTTTTTGATTATATGATTGGTAGTAACCACATTGGGAGTTATTATTTATTATATAAGAGTTATAATAAATATTTAATAATTGATTTTATGGTGTATACCATACGGTGAAAAATTATATATTTTATAAAGAATGAAAATGTGTATATTTCGTAGTGAACAAAATATTATATTTTGTGTGGTGAGAAAAATTATATTATTTTATAATTTATATTATAAAATTTAGAGGTATTATTATAAAAATTATATTTTTGGGGAAACTACACTTTGAGAAGCAAACCCACGTGGGTTGCTTCCCCACTTTTTCCTTCCATCTTTTTATTTCCTTTCTTTATGCATTTCATTTTGGTGTGTGGAGCAGAGAGCTCCTACTCTCTCTCTCTCTCTCTCCCTCCTTCATTGTTGGCTTAAACTTTAAGCTTAGAGTGAGAGTCTTTAGAGTGAAATTTTGCAAAAGTGTTGTAAATAAAAGTCGGAGAGCTCGTCGTGATCTTCGCAATGGTAGTCTCAGATTCATGATCGGGCAAGATTTGCCTTCCAAATCTGCTCTTTTTCATTATTTGAGGTAGAGACTTTCTTCATATTTTTACATTAAAGTTATGTTAGAGTTATTTTGAGAAAATATATCATTATAAGAGGTATTGCAAATATATATTTTTTTCATATTTTTGTTAGGTAATTTTTGGAAGA
The DNA here is from genome assembly GCA_025200525.1 of Camellia lanceoleosa. Classification (NCBI taxonomy): domain Eukaryota; kingdom Viridiplantae; phylum Streptophyta; class Magnoliopsida; order Ericales; family Theaceae; genus Camellia; species Camellia lanceoleosa. The sequence continues at coordinate 104,740,093 of CM045766.1, read as the reverse complement.
ATAATTATGTTGGAATGTTAAGAAAAGTGGTATTTTGAGGTTGATTTGGGAAGACTACCTTGTGTTGAAATTTTATTGCTAAAAATCTGAAAATTTAATTTTAATAATTGTATGGATTGTATCTACATCATATTATGATTAGATGATTTATTTTGAGAAATATTAAGTTGAAATATTTTTTTTTATCTTTGATTTGGAATTTATTTTTGAGAAAAATAAATTTATATTGATGAATATTGAGTAAATGCTTAAGTTAGGATTATAGAGTTGTTTTGGGATTAAAAATTCTAAAAGTGTTTTATTCATGATATTTTATAAAAGATGATATGTTGATGATTAAGCTGTGTTCATTTTTATGAAAATAAAAATGTGAAATGTGGACTTTCAAACTCATAACCTTGAAAATGTTACTATTGGGCATATTTTATAATTTTTTATGTAAATATCATGTTCGTTAAGTAATTTTAGAAAGAGTTGTGAAATTGTTATTGGTAGAGAATTTGGTAAAAATATTACATCTTTAAATAGCTTGGCATGAAAAATGGTATGTTGAAATATAGTTATATATATATATTGTAAGATCTAGATGATTTTCGAAATCATCATTTGATTTGTTTTGAAAATTGATTGTTGATTCAAGAAGATGAGAGATTTTTTTTTAAAGTGGGTTTACTTTCTTGTTCTTTTTAAAATACAAATTGAAGGTTTTGAACAATAAGGATTGAAGAGAGATGTTTTTGGTGACTTTTTTCAATAAATGAAGATGAGTGATTTTGGTGAGAAAACTTAGAAATTGGGAGTTTTTAAGATAGATATTGACAAACTTTGAAGATGTTATATTTATTTTGTGTGCCAAAATAAATTATATTTGAAAAATTATTTATTTGTTTACATATAAATGATGGTTTTCTTGAAATATAAGAATTGTTGAAATTTTGAAAATTATTGTTAAAAATGTTGATATAGTCTTGAAGTGACTACATGGTTGAGATTACTCTAAGTGTGAAAATTTGTTGTCCCATGAATGAATTGGAATAAAAGTATTTATATTCATCTTGAGAAATTATATTGAAATGAGAAATGAGAATTTTGATCACAATGGGAATATTGTGTGGAAGTATTGAAAGTGGAAGAAATATTACATTGTAGTATTAACCATGGCATTGGCATATCAATTCATTTGATAATGATGAGTTTTGAAATTTGATTTGACAACTTTGCATTCAGAAAGGAATGTTGGAAAACAAGTTTTCATGAAATGATTTTGGGGTAAATACGGTGGTAAGTCTTGAAAGGTGGTGTAGATGATAGGTGTCGAGCCTTCCAGTTAATATTGGTAAAAATAACAGATTACAGGTGTCAAGTCTTCCAGTTAATACTGGTAAAAATGACAAATTGATAGTACTTGCATAGTCTACTTGCAGACACCAGCCTAGGGATTACCTGAGTCGTATTTACCATATTAGAATTTTATTGAAATTGTTAGATTAATATTTTTTCAAATTGGCATTATGCGTAAAATTATCAAAAGGTGAGAAAAATATTTTGAGCGTGACATGGCATATGCATTCATCTCATAAGACTGCATAAAATGTATTGATGCTTTGTTAAATGTCATTATGAATTGTTTAACTATTTAATTCCATTGACAAATAGGTAATTGAATGAATTGAAAAGGATGTCATGTTGCTTTTGAAGGATGTTTATTTATTTAAATTAACTAGTTATTGTTAATTAAAATAAATTAGGTTCAAGAGATTATGTAATAGAATCATATGGTTTTAACACGATATGATTTTATGTATATGTATGAGCATTTTGATACCCGCATAACTTCTAATGTTTTAATATAAGATTGTTTGGTGAGTTAGTGGTTGCTCACCCTTTGCCTGTATATGTGTACAAGGAATGCTTTTCGGATTTGAAGATCAAACAATGGGTTTTACCATTTCATATGTGTAATGTAGTGATGAATTGTACTACTTCATTTGTTGTTTGGCTGAGTGCTATTTTTTTTGTAAAGAATAGTGTCATCTCTTTTATTGTAAGCCTCAGGACATTTCTTTTATTTGTATGTAAATGTCATTATTGTATAATGAGGAGGAATAAGTATATTTAATTATTCACCATTTCATCTAAGGATGAAATGTTATTTTTAATAATTAATAAATATTGGTAATATCATCTGAGTGATAAAATACGGGGCATGACAGATGGCGGATTGGAGGTTTCATGGCCGCAACCGATCCGTGCCCACCCTTACTACTAATGGTATGTACAAAGTATGATAACTTTCATTTATGGCTCTGATACCAATGTAAGATATGGATAACGCAGCGGGTAAAAGAATTCAAACCATACCTTGTGTAAAAGAATCCGAAATGAAAAACCTTGTAGGTAAATCACGTGCTTGACAAACCACGAACTATGAACTCCAAACAATGGAGTGATATTACAATAAGAGTATCACCCATACTAGTCACAGTGTAAAGGCTGGATCGTTTTACTGATGGGAGAGAGTTAGAGAGAGAGTATGGGAAAAAAATCATTCATTATTTGATGCATCCCATATCTCATATATCCCATATTCCATATATTGTATAAGATATATAGGCTGAGTACCTAACCATCTATCCATATCTTTTGATAAGATATGATAGATATAAATAATAGATAGTGGGTTATCCAAATAGGATAGAAAATAATTCAAATTCAAATTCAAATTATTTAAATGATCTGATGTCATATGGACGCTCAAATCCGAGTCCAATATCCGGCCTAATTTCCAACATAATCTATCAAATTTTTATCAAACCTTTGACGTGGGTGTGAGACCAACATTCATATGAATTTGTGTGGATTTCACATTTATGTGAAAGGTTTAATAAAAATTTTAATAAATTATTTAAAATAAATAACATTTTCCATCAAAGAAAGTACTCTCACATATAATCAAAGAAAGGACTCTCACACCCGTATGTGGTATCTGGTTCAAAAAGCATTTCAAAACCAAAGATAGGATAGGACCAACTTTCCTATACTTTTTCTTATCAATAATAAATTGTAATTAAAGGGCTGCTTTTACTGCCATTATCATTTCAAGTGGCACAAACTCAGTCACAGAAATAATGTTTCTAAAAATTAAGTTAAGACTGCTATAGTTTACCCGTCTAAAACTCAATTTTAACAGAAATCTTGTACATAGATTAAAAATATAATGTAACGCATATTGATCTGCCTTTTTTTTTTTTTTTTTTTTTATGGGTACTATTATCCCATTTGGTAGAACTTTGAAAAAGTGATTATAACTTATATCCTAACAGCTTATAGCTTATAACTGTGAATATAAGGTGATTTTTTACTTATAAATTAAGCTTCTCCTCTCCTACTCAAAGAATAAGTTGATTTTTGATTTATAAAAAGCTATACGTTGTATTATTAAGTTAAACTAAACATATCAAAATAACTTAAATTAAATTAAAAATTAAAATAAACTAAAAATAAATCTTACCAAACAGGACATGTAACTGAAAGGCTATCTTTGCCTAAATGAAGAATTGAAAATAATTAGATAAAAGAGATTGGGAAGATTTTGTAAACACTGAACAGGCCTAAAAATATCAGGCGCCTCTGGCTGCCCTCCACCCATATCTCATCAATCAACTCAAATAGTAGCCATGTTTCTTTGTTACAGTATATTTTAAATTGAAAATTAATAATTTATAAGTAAAAAATTAAGTTATACTAGTAGTTCTTATAATTTGACTGTTGTATTATTTTGATCTCTGTAATTTTACTTGATTTGATTTTGAATGTTTTTACTTTGTTTTAATTTGGTCCGATTGATTATAATTTATAATTATTTTGCAGAAAATACACACTTCAGTGTCATGTGTTATGTTTTTAGGGACAAAATGTAAACTTGATCAATTTAGTGAGTTATTCATTGATAATTTTCCGTAAGAAATCTTAATGGGGTTGCCAATTGAATCAAATTGATACAAAATCTAAAATTAAAGATCAATATTGAATCAATTGAAAATATAAGAACTAAAATGATACGAGGGACAAAAAATAAGGATTATTAGTCTAATTTATCCTAAATAAAATCTTAATACACTCTTTTGTCAATTTTAGGATAATTATTATATTTTTTTCAACTTATTAAAGTTTTTTTTTATCATGTCAATCTAAATTAGAAGGTATTGCAAATTGTTTGGTATAGATTTTTAAATAATTGAAAAAATAGACGATAAGTTCGTTTTTTTAAAATAGATTATCTATTTTTTTGTGACAAATACATAAAATAAAAATATTATAATTATTAGATCGATTTAATTTTTTTATTTATTTTTATGAATTATATACATTAAGAATCTTGTAAAATAAACGATTTAGATAATTGAAATAGAACCACAGTGGGCCTGGGCCCTCAAGGTCTCTCAATACAAAATTGTTACACAAGAGTTTATTGTAAGAAAATATGAGTTCCCATTTAAATTGGCTTCACGGTCTGAGGTGGGCTTTTCAACTCGGCTTCACAAATACATAAACCCAAACAACACCCACTTGGAATATGGCTCTTTGGGCTTTGTTTTCACAAGCAGTGCAATCAATTTGATGGAATACATATTTTTTTTAAAACTAAAATAATGTAATTATAATAATTTCGATGGAAAAATAATCTACACATTGGGTGTGTTTGATTTGTGTTTTTAAATATGTTTTTGGAAGAAAATTTCTAAAAACACGTTTGGTAACGATTTTTCTTAAAAAAAAATTCGAAAATTACTTCTATATTTATTATGCATCAATCAATCACTTTTTTTTTCTCTCTCTCTCCCCTCTCTTTTTCTCAATCACTTTTTCTCTCACACACATTTACTCAATTACAACAAAATATCAAATCATCCCAAACTCCAAAACTATTTTCAAAATATACAACTAAACAAACCAAAAAAATTCTAAACTCTCTCCCAAATTTTCTTTTTTTTTTTAAAAAAAAAAATTTATCTCAAAACACAAACCAAATATACTGATCATTTCTCTACTTTTTTTTGTATGTTTAAAAAAAAAAATCAAAAAGTCAATTTTTAACCAAATTTTCAAAACAACCCAAAATAAACATATCCAAAATAATATGTTGGTGCCATTTTTGAAATTATAGGGATAATAGATGGTTTTTTTATTGGAAATGAAACCACCACAAGAAGTCATAATTTTGTATAAATTTTTTGTACAATTATTTATTTGTTTCTTTTTGTATATTATTACTCTTTTGAAAATGCAAGCCAACATAATAGACTTTTTATTTTAAAGTGATAAAATTAAAATTTATTATATTATTTTGTATATTATTGAATTACTTATGAAAAATTCATATTGACAACGTAAGTAAGGTGTCATTTTTTTTATAAAAAAATTAAAATTATTTTTGATTGGTCATTATATAAAATTGAGTCACCCACACCTCAAGTGGAACTTTTAAATGGGCTTCTATCTCATCAATCACTACTAACACTGGGGTGGGCCTTTCAACTAGGCTTGTCAAACACACAAGATAGGCTTCATTGACTTTAGATCAGTTAACTCTCGGCCTCACAAATCCACACCCCCCACACACTATCACACATCATATGGACATTGACTTTTTAAAGTGAACACATTTTAAAATTTTACATGATTTTGTATTAATTTTTCTGTTAATATATTTTTTGCTCACCAAAAAACAGTTTTCTTAAAAAAAAAAAAAAGAAGAAGCAAGGATACATAGGATCAATTTAGAGGGATATAACCCACTCTAATTTTACAAAATCAAACTCTGCAAATTTTTTGTTAAAAGCATTAGTATTCATTAAAAATTAATATTGGCAAGGCATCTTTCTTGAGTTTTGTTATTTCTTTGTTGTCATGAAATGGAGTGACCTAAGACACCCACACCCACACCGAGGTGGGTCTTTCAACTAGCTCTTTCAAAAAAAAAAAAAAAAAAAAAAAAAAAAAAAAAAAAAAAAGAAGAAGAAGAAAGAAGAAAAGATTAATGATAAATTTTATAACTATTAATAATTAAAATCTTAAATTTTTTCATCAATCTAATATTATTTTATAAAAATGTCACTGAATTCAAACCCCCTTAAAAGAAAAAAGAAAAAAAAAAAAAGAATTCTCTCCAAAACACACGCTGATACAATAGACAGACCTATTAACTTGGTCAAACACGTACACGTTGGTATAGTTCTTTCAGCTTGGTTTCACAAACCCACACCCACACCCACACCAATGAAAAGTTTATAAAAAAAAAAAAAAAAAAAAAAAAAAATTGAATTTCGTGCCTATAAATATCCCCATCATTCCATCTTCAGAAGCACCGCAACAACATAGAATTTAGAGAGAGAGAGAGAGGAAGAGAGAGAGAGAGAGTTAAGAAAAATGTCAGACAAGGGTAAGAAGAGCCAACCAGCTAGTGTGATTCCGGCACCAAAAATGACAGTGAAAGAGAAGATGGCGCAATCTGTACTTTCTTCCATCCAAAAGACCAAAGACAAGAAAAAATAAAATTATTAGTTCAAATTATGTAACTCAATAAAAATAGCTCTAGGAATTACACATAACAGTTGCTGCTTGATTGGTATATTTGTGTCTACATTATGTATCTTTCTTTTTCTTTTTTTCTTTTCTTTTTTTAAATTTTTAATTTTTTTAGGGATGAAATAGAGTTGTTACATTAATTATTGTTACATTATGTATTTATGTTTATTTCACATATTTGATAAATAAATGAAGTCATGAAGTCCCCTAAATTTATCTCGTGCAGAAATATGTAACTCATAAATGAGTCTTTCAGTGTCCATATATGTCTCTTTAGAGCCATATAAATTCATATTCTTCGTTACTAGGAGGGCAAAACACTAACATAAAATTATTGGAAAACTACATAATAACTACATACTCTATATGTAAAAAATATTTGACAATTCAACAGATTCACAATATTTATAGATCTTTATCCGATCCTCACATATGACTAAAATTTCAAAACTCGAGCCATCACTTGATTTTAAAATAAAAAATTTCATGATAACACCAAAGGTAAGAGATTAGACCACCATTATTAATGAACATAACAAATTGGGAAGTTGTTAGACACATACTTTGTCTAACACAAGATTAGCCTCCATTCTATTTGATTCATTATTTTAAAATTATTAAGCGAGATATACGTATAAAGACAATTTATACAATAATAATGAGATAATTTGAACAAAAAAATGAAAAAAAATATCATCCAAAGAGGAAACCTTGCCCAAAACAAGAGTTTATTTTATGAAAAGTGATTATTTCAGTTTTTTAAAAGAAAAGTCCAAAATTTCTAGATAATTGAAAAGAGTTTAATTTCAAGATAATTGAAAGGAGTTTAATTTTAAGCTCTCAAAACTCTTTTTTGAATCTTATTTTCATGGGCATATCTCATTGTTTACTGCAATCTATTAAAAACATAAAAAGAAAGAAGGAAACATCCATGATAGAAAATTGGACATTGTTATTCTAATTAAAAAATAAGACTCATTTTTTAAATTTAATAATATGACAATCAATTAGAATATATAAGATAAGTTTCTCTCCCTTTTTTTTTTCTAATTATTAACTAATCATATTTCTTAGACGTTATGCTCATCTCAAGCATTTTCAATAGACCCTTTAAGAAAGACTCGTTACCTATTATAACTAGTCTCGTCATATTTTACTCCATTCAATAGACTAGTTATACTACAAGCTATTTTAACCCCAAAAAAATAAACAAAAATAAAAAAATAAACATAAAAATTTCAAACTAACCCTTTAAACAGTTTGTGTATAAATAAGTAAAGTAAAAAACGCATTGTTGGAGCATGTAAATAGAATGAGAGATTTGGTCAAACTTTCCTCATAATAAAATTTTAATGCATTAAGGACAATCACAAAATGTTTTTTTTTTTAAAAGTCCAACACACACTATTATTACAAAAATATTCTTGGTGACTAATTTAATATTTTAAAATTTAAAATGATCTAACTTTTGATCTAGATGTTGATTTTTTAATAAAATTAGTATTTTTAGAATCCTCTCATAACGTTTTATCAAATAAGATCACGGTTGACTATGAAATTTTTTAAAAAAAAATTCCGTCAAAATTGACATAAACACTAACATGTTACTCTTTTTTACAATAAAATATTACTCTGATTGATAGTAATATTTTACTGTATGTTCTAAACCGGATATCAACAATAAAAACAGACTACAACCCTTCCTACATATGAACTCGCACTAGTACTAGAAATTAAAACCCATACTTGTAGAATACTCAATCATAGCAAAAATGGATCGACTTGTTCCTCGTCAAAAGAGTTCAAATTGTTGTGGCTATTCATGGTTGATTCTTCTTCACTTCCCCAACAATTTTGCTAAAAAACCTTTCGCAAAGAGTGGTGAGTTTTAGAGAGAGAGAAAGAGAGAGAGAAGCACTCTTCACAGTGCTACACTTTGCTATCCCTGTTTGCCTATGTTGGGTATACCTCCTTAGTATAATATGGAATCCAATTGATTTATTAAAAATATTTAATTTGATTTGATATTGGTTATAATATATTTTTAATATATTATATCTAACTTTTGGAGGCCCAGTGAGTATTTTAATAATCAGTTTGATAATAGCTAGGGTTTTTATAAAAAGCTCAAAAGTTAACAATTTGTTTTAGTTCTCCGAAAAAGGGTTGTGGTTGCTATCAATTTTGTTCCATCTCTTTGGTGACTGTGCGGGATGATTGCATCTATTTGGTGCTACAGTCTATTTGGTGCTGGGTGATTTCATGCTTTGTGTTTGATTCGTTGATGCTGCTACAGTCTTTGATTTGAAGCTAATTTGGGTCTATTATTTTGGTTTTCTTCAACTCTATTTCAAAGACTTTTGTTCGTCTATTTGGTGAGATCTTTCCTCTTGATTATTTGTAATTATTTGAAATTCTGATGGACCGTTTCACACACCAAAAATAAACACTAAACTATACTAAATTCCTTAGAATAATGGTAAGTCCAAGTATCGATCCACAGGGATAATTGGGAAGTTAAACTAATTTAATTGTTAAATTCCTAAATTAATTTTGATAAAAAGATTGATTGTTCATAACCTAATAATAATTAAATTAAATAAGCGAATAAACTAGCAATTATAAATAAAGATGAATTTACTGATTTAGGAAAAAACCTAGGGCAATGAGTTCACCACTAGTTACGTAAATAAGGTTTCAATTTGAAATCAATTATACTACGGTTTGAACAGAATAATACTTCGCAACTACAAATTCAAAGCATTTATCAAGAAAATCATCACGTTCAATGTAAAGACATGAACCATCTCAAGTAGTACGAATCATTCACTCTAAATTAGGGTAGCGACACCACTCGTCCCTTGTAGTATGGTTCGTCTCATACCTTGAATATGAAAGAATAGAAAATTATTGTATGGAAAGCATTCAGTAATCACAGAAAGCCGAATACTTGAAGAAATAGTGAAAAATATATATGTGAAACTTCTAAAACACCATACAATTTTTCAAACCTTTACATAATCAAAAACCAAAAAGAAAACCTAATTACATAGCTAGGGTTTCATCAAAACCCTAGAAAAGAAGAGCCTAACCACTCATGGAAGAGTGAGAAGAGGTGGAATGATGTAATAAGTTTCAATTTTATCACATCAAATCAAAACGGCTGTCACTTCGACTTATATTTTTAAAAGAAAAATGTTATAAACTTCAAAAAAGTATCTCGAATTTATTATGAGTGAGAGTTGTATGTTTGAGATTAAATTTATGTAGTGTGAGGTTTATATGTAGAAGAAATCTAAACCACAAGATAACAATTTTAGGTAATTTCTACATAGTTAAGCCTAAATTTGTAATATTATTGTTTTTTAAAATATCACAGTTCAGCTAAAAATTATATAAAAATATCAATTTTGTTTTTTCATTTCAGTTGATTGTGTGAAAACACAGTTGAAATAGCCATATCTCGAGGGGTTGTGTGTGTGCACTTGTGTGGGTTTGTGAAGTCATCAAATTAAAAATAGATCACTGTATATATGTGTACCCAAGTTCAAAGGTAGTGTGAGATTGAAAAACACAGTTGAAAGGCCCATCTCATTGTGTTTGTGTTTGTGTGTGAGATTGAAAAAACCAGTTAAAAGACGCAATTGAGTGTGGGTGTGGGTGTGGGTGTGGGTGTGGGTGTGGGTGTCCTGAAGTAAATTATTTTATATATTAAAAATATTATTCTTATAAATATTTTATACTGAATGTTAATTAGAATAATATGGTTGTGTCATTTTTTAAAATATAAGTCATTTTAATGAGTATTTTGTTTTTAATTTTTTTAGTCACTCAGCCTTAATTTTTTGGGGAAATTATAAAAAAAACTTTCAAGATTTGATTCTTATAACAAAATAAATTCTGAGTTTTTAATTTTTTTCAATTTAAATTCTATTTTTTTTTTATTCATTTTCAATCTAAATCATCTGCCTATTTTCATTAAGTAAAACCCACGGTAAAAAATATATAATTTAGTCATTAAAGTCAATGAAAAATAGTATTTTAGATATTTTATATACACTGACATTAAGTTTAATGGTTTAAATACTATTTTTTTTGTTAGTTTTACTTGATGAAAATAAACAAATTGTTTGTATTGAAAATAAATCAAAAAATTAAAATTTTTAAATTGATAAAATTAAAAAATTAGAGTTTATTTTGTTACACTAGTCAAACCCTGTAGTTTTTTTTTTTTTTTTTATAATTTCCCTTAATTTTTTTAATACAATTTTTTCTGTTTATATTGTACTTGAGTTTTACTCACCACAAACAAATAATCAAACTCATTAAAAAGCCAACATAAATTTATAATTGATCCCATCAAATTTTTTTTAATTATGATTAATGTTTTGTAAGTTGAAACTGTGACACATTGGTTAATGATTTCTTCATTATTTTGTTTCTTTCTTATTTTAGGTTATTGCACGTTCATCGTAACTAACATGAAAAATAGGATGAAACATCATGAAACTTACCTTTAAGGCCTTTTGTTTGGAAAATGTCAAGGACATTATTTCTGTTAACATAAATTTCAGAACATAAACCTTAAACTTCGGATCAATTACCATGTGTATCAACAAGAAATCAAGACAAAATGACATACCTGAATCTATTGATGAATGATTAAACGGAAGCGTGATTATCAATAAACTCTTTGTTATTGACTATGTTATTGCCTTCTAATCCTTTCCCCTTTGGTGCCTTATGTTTCTCCTTGAGAGGATTTAGAAAACATGGCAGTGTTCTTTTTCACCACTTGGGAAGGAATAGGGACCATAACCTTTTAAAGGTTGTAATTGGTTTTCATAATCGAAAGTTATAAAGTCCCATGAAACCACCATATGGGATATTAAGCAGACATCGATTACCCATTAACCATTAAACTAATTAATTAGCCATTAAACCAATTAATTAGTCATTAAACCAACTTTAACCAATATGTTTTAATTTTATTTACGCCTCATAGAAATAGAAATTATACAACTAGTATCTACACATTAGGTCCATAACACATATACCCTTAAGCCTATTAACTAAATTGAATCACTTAAATTGTAGGCTTTTTATAAATGATAACACCACATTTAATTATGTGGTCCCATTGAGACATTATCTAACAATCTCCCACTGGACCACATATGTACCCTGAAAAATGTGCTTAACTTTAGTGAGCTCAGAAATTTGTTATCATAACTTGAGGGTATCCAAACAATCTTGTCCATTAACTATACTAATATAGGATCAAAGCGGTCTTCGTTACATCAATCGTAAATCCACCCACCAATGGTCACCGATAATAATACAACTAAATGACATAGATCAATCATGGATGCGTAGCATGGAAATTACATGTGATGTGATCCATACATGCCTATTTCCAACTGGTCCTACTTAACTTTATTGAGATCAATACTTCACATTACGTAACAGAGCGTAATAAACTGAATACTTTATTTCTGCAGAAATTAATCTAATTACATAGATAAAACTTAAGGCTGACATAAAGCAGTAATATAAATACAAACTCCCACTAAACCAGAATGTTCTCAAATAGAACAACACCCATCTGAGCAGTGTGCTCATGAAAGACCTTGGGTGGTAGTCCCTTCGTAAGTGGATCCGCTATCATGGAGTTTGTCCCAATGTGCTCTATGGAAATCTGTCCACTCTGCACTCTTTCTTTTACAACTAGGAACTTGATATCAATATGCTTTGATTTTGTCGAGCTCCTATTGTTATTGGAATATAAAACTGCAGACTTATTGTCACAATATAACTTAAGTGGTCTTTCAGTGCCTTCCAAAATACGCAACCCAGTGACAAAATTCCGCAGCCATATCCCTTGGTTTGATGCCTCATAACATGCTACAAATTCTGCGGCCATGGTGGATGAAGCTATGAGCGTCTGCTTTGCAGACCTCCAAGAAATTGCTCCCCCAGCTAACAGATAAATATAGCCTGATGTGGATTTCCTACTGTCTTGGCATCCAGCAAAATCGGAGTCGGAATATCCAATGACCTCTAACTTATCCGATCTCCTATATGTGAGCATATATTCCTTTGTTCTCTGTAAATATCGCATAACACGCTTCGCTTTCCAATGATCCATGCGGGATTACTTAAATATCTGCTTAACATGCCAACTATGACCGCAACACCCGGAGGCGTACATACTTGAGCATACATTAGACTCCCTACAGCCGAGGCATAAGGAATCTTCTGCATTTCTTGAATTTCAAGACTGGTCTTCGGGCATTGACTGAGACTAAACTTGTCTCCCTTAGCAACCGGGGTTTCACCTGGTTTACAATTTTGCATGCCAAATCCATTGAGTACTTTTTCGATATAGCTCCTTTGTGATAATCCCAGAATACCCCGAGAACGATCTCGGTGTATTTCGATTCCTAATACAAAAGAAGCATCACCAAGATCTTTCATTTCAAAATTCTTAGATAGAAATCTCTTGGTGTCATGCAATAAGTTTATATCGTTTGTGGCAAGCAATATGTCGTCAACATATAAAACCAAAAATATGTGTTTACTCCCCTTGAACTTGTGATACACACATTCATCAACAACATTAGTTTCAAAACCATACAAGTGATAACTTGATGAAATTTGAAGTACCACTGACGAGAAGCTTGTTTGAGTCCATAGATGGATTTAGTCAATTTGCAAACCATATTCTTTGGGTCTCCTGACACAAAATTTTCTGGCTGCACTATATAAATTGTTTCTTTAATGTCACCATTAAGAAAAATTTGTTTTGACATCCATCGATGCAACTCAAGATCAAAATATGCAACAAGCGCCATAATTGTCCTAAAAGAATCTTTCGAAGAAACTGGAGTGAAAGTTTCTTTAAAGTCAATTCCTTCTTTTTGAGTAAAGCCTTTGGCTACAAGGCGTGCCTTATTCCTCTCCACATTACCATTTGAATCCCTTTTGGTATTAAATATCCATTTACAACCTACGGGCTTCGCACCAACTGGTAATGAGACAAGTTCCCAAACTTTATTGTCTTGCATAGACTTATATTCTTCATTCATGGCTTCTATCCACTTATGAGAGTTGGAACTTTCCATGGCTTGCGAAAGTTGATTGGATCATCTTCGACATTCCATTTTCTACCTCATGTTCCCGGAGATATACAATATAATCATCTGAAAGTGCAAATCTCCTTTCTCTTGTGGATCGCCTTAATGGCATGATTCTTGAGGTTGAGGTTGTAGAGTTTGTTCCTCGGGAATAATTACCTCATCTTGAATGGGGTTTGAACTATATTATCTTGAACAACATTGTGCGGTTGAGGATCGAAATTACTTCTCGAGCAATGACGGTATAGGAACTGTGATTGGTCAAAAGTAGTAGTAGTAAGTGGGATTACTCTGCTTCCTCCTCAAAGACAATGTCTCTAATGGATTTCTCCCCAAACTCAACATCCTCAAAAATGTTGCAATTCGAGTCTCAAATATTGACTTATTTGTGGGATCATAAAACTTGTAACCCGTGATCGTTCGGCATAGCCAATAAAGTAGCGCTAATGGTTTTAGAGTCCAATTTTCGTTCATGAGGTTTATAAGGCCTCGCCTCGTGAGACACCCCCACACATGCAAATGGTTTAGACTAGGCTTTCGCCCAACCCAAAGCTCATAAGGTGTTTTTACAACCGCTTTAGTTGGCACCGATTTAAGATATAAGTTCTTTGTCTTTAAAGCCTCACCCAGAGGACTCGTAAAGTAGAATGATTGATCATACTTCTTACCATATCCTTAAGAGTCGGTTTCGTCTCTCAGATACACCATTCATGCTAGGTGATCTGGCATGGTGTATTGTGGGACGATTCCACATTCCTCGGTATTTTGCAAGCGGTCTGGGCGTTGTTCACCGATCCATCATATACGCCATAGTATTCACCACCACGGTCGGACGACACTTGTAATCCGTTTGTTGAGTTGTAACTCAACTTCGGCCTTAAATTTTTTGAATACGTCCAAAGACTGTGATTTCTCATGGATAAGAAATAGATACCCATATCTGGAATAGTCGTCTATGAATGTGATAAAATATTGTTGACCATTCCAAGACGCCATAGGGAACGGGCCACAAATGTCCGTATGAATTAATTCTAAGACATCTGTAGTCCTATGGGCACCATATTTCTTTATTTTGGTCTGTTTTCCCTTGGTACACTCAACAGTACATCAAAATCTGAAAAATCAAGAGTGTCCAAAATTCCTTCAGAGACAAGTCGCTCAACTCTAGATTTAGAGATGAGAGCTAGGTGTTTGTGCCATACTGAGACTGAATTTTCCTTAGTTAATTTACGCTTGGTACCTCGTGATTCCACGTGCAAGGTTGCATTATAAGATGCAATAGTTTCAAGCAAATATAGATTATCAAACACATTAAGTAAACCAGTACCAACAACATTGGAATTAATAGACATACTAAACTTCATATTTCCAAAAGAACAATAATATCCCAATTTGTCCAATACAGAAACAGAAATTAAATTCCGTCTAAAGGACGGTACAACAAAAGTGTCTAATAAATCCAAATAATAACCAGTTTTCAGTAATAATCTAAAGTGCGCTATTGCCTGCACTTCTATTGACTTGCCATCACCCACAAAGATGTATCTTTCAAAGATCGGTTGGCTTCGTAGTTCAGTAACCTGCATAGAAACACATATGTGAGTAGTAGCACGAATCTACCCACCAAGTGTTTCTTGGTCTTGAAGCTAAATTTATTTGAAACAGACCAAAACATGAAATGTACCTTTCTTTACACGCCAGGCGACGTATTTGGCACAATCCTTCTTTCTATGTCCGGGCTTGCCACAAAAGAAACAACCATCCTGCACTTTCTGTTTCTTTGGTTCCGGACCTTGAAGAATAGCAACTTCCTTTCCCTTATGCTTTCTTTTGTCCGTATGCTTGGAGGTGCTTGCGGATGAAACCTTGTCGTCCTTTCTTGCTTCAATCTCTCTTCCTCTTGCACAAAATGAAATGAGCTCATTGAGAGTCCATTTCTCCTTACAGCGATTATAAGCGACCTTAAATTGGTTAAATTGTGCAGGAAGAGAGATGAGAACTAAATGCACGAGCAAATCATCAGATAGGTCGAGCTTTAGTGCCTTAAGTTTTGAAGCAAGATGAGACATTTCCATGATGTACTCGCGAACATTACCCTTGCCTTTATACTTTATTGAAATCAAGCTTGCTAAAAGCGTGCTTGTTTCAGCCTTATCGTTTTTAGCAGAACGCTTTTGAATTTCTGAAAGAAATTCATCGGCAACGGTAACATCCTCTGTTATTGCACCCCGAAAGACTTCTGGAATCCTACGCTTCATGATCATAAGACTTAGCCTGTTAGAACGATCCCACTTTTCAAAGTACACAATTTCCTCAGGAGTACTTTGTGCAGTGAGAGCATTCGGTTTTGGCATCCTTAATGCCAAGTCTATGTCCATGCAGCCGAGAACAATCAATATGTTCTCTTTCCAGTCCTTAAAGTTTGTTCCATTTAACATTGGAACATTGTTCATGTTAGCAGAGATTGAAGTAGTCGACATTAAAGCTGAATCCAAAAGAAAATAAAAGGAATAAACAATTATGCTCACATTAAGTTACCAAACAGATAATCTCTAAATAAATTAATTTAATGACAACATCTCAAGATACCTAGCACAACATTAATACCAAACCATTGGGGAGTGATATTAATCGTAAGTGGTATTCTTGTTGTAATGATCAAACATTGACAATAAGTTATGTCAAATAACAAATCTATCTTTGGATGGATTTATTATTCACATTAGGTTTCCTTTACAATTGGCACATGTTTATCACCACAAAATGTGTGTGTAATTCTGCCAAGTATTAATCATGTCTTTGGACCGATAAATACCGCATGAGATACAGACATGAATACCAAAACATTCCATATAAAACAATCTAGACAAGAGAGATCACTTTTGTGACATCTTGTTTGAATTGACTTATATTTAGAACGTTAGGAAATGAAATTGCTGTAGACGTTGTATAAATTACAGTAAATTTAAAGATTTCTTAATTTGTTACCCCGAAATATTATATAATCTGCAGCAATCCCAATTATATACATACATATATAAATAGAATTGACGGGTCCAAAAAACAAACTGACCAATAGAATCATTTTACAATTCGAAAAGCATTGTCATTTTCACAGAACAAAACAGGAAAAAACAGAATTTACATCCATAAGAAAATTCAGAATCTGATTTCAGGAAACTAAATAGAATGAATAAAGCATATCAATTCTGATAATACACATGATAATGTAGGCTCTGATACCAATTGTTAACATAAATTTCAGAACATAAACCTTAAACTTCGGATCAATTACCATGTGTATCAACAAGAAATCAAGACAAAATGACATACCTGAATCTATTGATGAATGATTAAGCGGGCGTGATTATCAATAAACTCTTTGTTATTGACTATGTTATTGCCTTCTAATCCTTTCCCCTTTGGTGCCTTATGTTTCTCCTTGAGAGGATTTAGAAAACATGGCAGTGTTCTTTTTCACCACTTGGGAAGGAATAGGGACCATAACCTTTTAAAGGTTGTAATTGGTTTTCATAACTGAAAGTTATAAAGTCCCATGAAACCACCATATGGGATATTAAACAGACATCAGTTACCCATTAACCATTAAACTAATTAATTAGCCATTAAACCAATTAATTAGTCATTAAACCAACTTTAACCAATATGTTTTAATTTCTATTTCTGCCCCTCATAGAAATAGAAATTATACAACTAGTATCTACACATTAGGTCCATAACACATATACCCTTAAGCCTATTAACTAAATTGAATCACTTAAATTGTAGGCTTTTTATAAATGATAACACCACATTTAATTATGTGGTCCCATTGAGACATTATCTAACAATTTCTTCATTTGATTAGCATGAAAAATAAACGCAAGAATAAAGTATAATTAAAAAAAAAAAGGAGTGGCTTCTCTTTATTCTGTGATCGGATTAGAGGGTACTATTGGGATCATTGAGGCATACTATGAGTCCCGTTTCAATAATTTGAACAGTTCAATGTGTAGAACTCAGCGAGTACTATATGTCTGTAAAAAATCACATTGATCGGATATCGATAACTACGTCATCAAATCAGTTTTGTATTAAAAAAAAAATGAATGGTGAAAAAATAAACGGTTGACAGAAATCTAATCCAATGAGATAGCTATAGATATCCGATCAACGTGATTTTTTGCAGACATATAATACTCAACGAGTTCTACACATTGAACGATTCGGATTATCGAAACGGGATCTCTGGTGTGCCCTCACGAGTAATGGCGGAGGGAGTGAAAGACCAGGGGGTCACATGCCCCTTGATTTTTGGGATTTTTTTATTTTGCAAACATAAAAGAAAATATTTTAAATAAAAAAATTACAAAAATATTATTAGAGTGAAATGTTAATGATATTTTAAAAATTATAAGAACAATAATAATTGTTTTGATTGAAAATGAAGAAACTATTATAAATCATATTATCTATGAAAATTTTATGAAAAAATTTGAATGTAACGGTAAGGTCATTGTTTGTGATATGGAAGTATAAGTAATCTCATTATAAAAATATAAAATTTATTGGATTATTAGTTACATTTGACATATAAAGTTCACTATGTGTTTATTTACTATTAATTAGTGGATGATATTACATACCAATGACGACATAGTATTATCGATATATTAAATTTTTAATCAAATTTTGTATAAAAAAAATAATTTATCATTATATAATTTATTTTGAAATTTATATCGCTATTTTTTTTTTATATTGACTATAATACACTAATTATAAATAACATTTATTTTTTGATATTTATCAAAATCAATCATAAAAATTTACGTAAAATATTTTTATAAAACTTTTTAATATTACAATTAATAAATATCCCATCTAATTTATTTTTCTAGCTCTACCACTGCGCGCACACACACTAGGCACATCTCCTAACTTGGTTACGCACGTGCGCATTGATACATCTATTTTAATCTTAAAACTTGGCTTCAAAACCCACACACCCACGTAACTATGCTCTTTGAACTTTCCAATTAATTAAGAATTGAAAATTAAAAATGACATCCTTTCAAAAAAATTTGATCCGTATGATGTAACAATGATGCAAGACTGATATTTATTATTGCAGTAACACTTTTTAAAATATAAACTAACACCTTTTAAAATACAGCCGTGATTCATACACTCAGTGAGGGTCGACCCCCAGTGAGGTGGCGACCCCCTATTCATTGAAAACATAAAATAAAAAACAAATACTATTTTTTTTTTTACCAATCCCCCAGTGACACTTCACTGGGGTCGACCCCCAGCTGGGGGTAGGAAGCTTTTTTGTTTAAAATAAAAGCTAACACCATGGCTTTTTAGTGTAAAGTGACAAAATTAAAATTTGTTATATTATGAATTATTTATATAATTTTAAATTTTTTTTGTTTAAGATCTCTGTAGTAATTTTTTTAAGATAAGAACATCACAATTTTTTTTTTTTTTTTTTTTTATATATTAGTACATGTCCTCCAAAATACATGGTGACAAAAATACACTCACTACATTGCTTCAGATACCTATTATTTTTTCAACTCATTTGAAAATTTCAAAATTCTACAACTTTTGATTTAGATCTTAGTTTTTTTTTTATAAAATTTATATTTTTGAAATCGTTTCATCAAGAACTGTAAATTAAGATCCATAATAAATATAAAATTCTACAAAAAAAAAAAAAAATTTGAGGAAATTTTACTAACCTAAGACAAGTTAGTGGAATTTCGATAACCAAGTCAGTCTAAGTCGGCGAAATTTCGATTAGTCAATGAAATTTCAATTGATCAGTGAAATTTCGATGACCAAGTTAGTAAAATTTCCCTGATCATGAATTTTTTTTCTTCAGAATTTCTTATTACTTATAGATCTTATTTGAAAGATCTTGTCAATAGGATTGAAAAAATATAAATTTTACAAAAAAATGATATGTAAATAAAAAATTATTATTAAATTTTAAAGTTTGAAATCACTTAAATAATGTAAAAAGTCACAGAAAAGAAAAAAAATTGTTATGAGAGACACCCTGAGAAAGGTTATGATTTTTAAGATTATGAGGATTTGGGACCATATATGTTAAAAGGGTCTTGTTATGGTGTGCAACCCTTTAAGATTACACACCATATGCAACCAACACAAAAAGTGTAAGTGTAAGGTATAAATATAAAACAGGACGACAAACAGAAAGGCGTAAGTGTAAGGTGTAAGTTGCACACTTAAGAAAAGTCCATGTTAAAATTGGTCCCTTATCACTTTAAGATTTCAAATACCAAGACTTTAACTAGTAAGCAAATTATTATGGGTTAGTTCACTTTGTAGATTAGACGGTATTGTTGAGTCAGTGGAGCCCACCAAGGATCTTGTTTCGATAATCCGAACCGTTCAATATGTAGAGCTCGTCGAGTACTTTAGCCATGTTAAAAATCATGTTGATTGGATATCAATAACTACTTGATCGAATCATATTTTTGTCAATAATTTATTTTGAAAATTATATTTACCGTTGATAGAAATTTGATCCAATCACGTAGTTATCAATATCCGATCAATGTGATATTTTACAGAGATAAAGTACTTAACGAGCTTTACACATTGAATGGTTCAAATTATCAAAACAGGACTTGTGGTGGACTCCCATGGACCTAACAACACATTTCAATCCGATCTCAAACTAAAGAAAAGCATGGTCCAATTATTATTATCGTTAAACTCGTAAACAAACTTGTAGAGAGATGTCTCATAATTATTTATTTATTTGTAGCACTATTTCTAAAAATTCATGTGGTCTATAATTGTTATATCTTTGAGTACAATTATTTATTTTTGGTGAGTTATTACATAAATATTATCTAAGACACCCATACTCCCACAACCACACTCACACCCACACCTAGGTTGGCCATTCAAAGCCACATTGAAGTGGGCCTTTCAATTGGGTTTCTCCACGCACAAAAAAAATACTGTAAACTCGGGTTACACACACACACACACAAACCCTTCTTCGGCACTGTCAGCTTTGTGTTAACACACAGTCAAGCCCAAGAAAAGTATATATAAATAAATAAATAAATAATTGAATTTCCCGCTTATAAATCCAATGCTTCTCTCTTGAATCCTCACAACAAAACACAACACAACACAACACACAATTCAAAAAGAGAGAGAGATAAAGAAAGAGTTGAGAAAGATGAGCCAACCAGCTAGTGTGATTCCGGTACCGAAACCGACGGTAAAAGAGAAGATGGTACAAACAGTAGCTTCTGCCATTAAGAAGACCAAAGACAAGAAGAAGATAAATCCTAATTAGTGGTTCAATTTAAGAAGATAGTTTAAATTATGTAGCCAATCACTCTAGGAATTAAGAGATATCAGTGGTTGATACTATTATTATGTATGTTGTGGGTGCTGATTTCTGACAACACCGCCAAACAAGTACTCAGATGGAGAACACCAGCAGAATAGATTGCGCCTGAATAACCTGTCACAGAAAAAATAAGGCTTCGGCGGTGGTTTGTCCCCCCGGGGACACTCCGACGATCAAGTCAGTACTCAATTATCTCTCAAAGATAACAAACAATGTGACGCCCCAAAAATCGCGAACTTCAAAGAATATATTATCAATTAAATACAGGGTTTATCTAAGGTTAGGAGTCTAGGAAACGACACTAATGAGTCCTATGGCCAATAACCAAGCAAGATCCCAGATCGCCGAAGGAGTCAAGTCAGCCTCCCTTCTAAGTCTAGCTCTCTTAAGTAGTGCACTACCCTTTTGACAGATCTTAAAAGGCATTGATGCAAGATCTCATAGGCAACGCAGAGATAGGCATAGGATTACAAGGTAAATAATAATTTTAGTGTCTCAAGTTTTAAATTTACAAAACGAGCCCCATTACTATTACAATCCAAGAATAAATAAAAGCACAGTCAAACTAATAAGCAAAATGGTTTCAAACTTTCTCTATGGCAAAACTTAAGTCTTCGAATATCTCCGAATCTTCGTTGGCTTCGTACATTTCTTCGATACATGGCATGAAACGTCTTGAGCTTTGAATGCCCAGTAAACACACACACATCCCATCATTTTTTCCCAATCTAATACACAATAGGAAATTACAACAATAGGGGAAAGAAGCATGACATTCAAGTAATTAACACAGGTTACAGGGTTAGTTGTTAGTAGTCTAGAAATACCCCCAAAGAGATTGGACGCGGATTATTCGGTATGTGTAACATGCCCGGGGGGTACCCGCGCGCGTTAAACAGTTCGGACTCCCGAGATCTCTTTGATCTAGCCTCACGAGTGCAATGTGAAACATAGATGAGAGTCCAGATTTGAAAACTTTTATTGAAAATCCATTTTATTGCAATTTTGTCAAAAATGGACTGCGTCATCAGATCTCAGAGTCGCCACCTAATATTTTGAGAAATTAGGAAACCCATGACTCGTGCCAAGGCCACTGTTCGTCGTAACCAAGGATGCTTGGCTCGGAACCTTAGGTATGAGAGGGGAAGGTCAATAATGAGCACCCCCGTTCACCCGATCAAAAGATCGGCCTCTACTAAACCATGATATGAATTTTATTTTCTTTATATGTTCATGTTCTGATTATTTAATAAATCCTAAAATTTACTATGTGAAACATACAAGTATAGACTATGTTACCCATTTTGGAACAACTTGATTTCATGTAGTTTTGAAAGAGTTTTGAAAATGTATAACTCAAATAAATTGAGTTTACAAACATGAAAATCAACATTATTCCAAATTAAGCGACATAACTTCCATCCACTGACATTCATACAATTATATCACATAAGCAAATAGCCACATGGCAGGATGCTTAAACATAGTAAGAAAAACACACACAAACGGGATGCTAAAGTATAAAAACTTACATGTTTGACGACCCGCGAACAAGCTACAAAACAAAGTTAGTAAAACATGCATGATCTTATATACAAAATCCTAATGCGATTCACTCATGAGATGCAACTAAAGATTTGGCCTCTAAGATATGACATGTAAATGATCTCAAGAACATGAGGTAGCGCACATAATCACATAGGAATTGATTAAATCCACAAATGTAGACTTAGCCAAACCAAGATGCATAAAACATGGATGCAAAGCATGAATATAATGAAAAATAAATATGATGTTTATGTACAAATAAGGAAAGCAAGTAAAAGAATGGGATAGAAAGAAGTAGGGCGGGGAATTATTACAATGCGTTGAATAAATTATTACAAACCAGATAAGAGAGAGAGAAGGGAATATTACAATAAAATAAAAACCTCACAAACTCTCAAAATAAAAAAAAAATAAAGTAAAATAAAATAAAATAAAGAAACTTCATGTGCGCCGAAAAATATTTTGCTTGACGTAGGAAGACTGCTCCGTTTTGTTCGGGGAACTTATTTTTGCAGGAGCACTATTCATCCCGAGATACTATTCACTGTCGGAAGTTACTGTTCATCATGACAATTACTATTCACCTTTCTTGATCGTTATTCATCTTACCGGGCATTTTTCATCCGCAGTTACTATTCATCGCCGGAGGTACTATTCATCGACGGGGCTATTATTCATTGTTGGGATTACTATTCACCGCCGGAAGTTACTATTTACCACTGAAGGTTACTATTCACCACCGATCACTATTCATTTGGCGGGGTCACATCTTTTAACAAATTAGGTGGTTCGACCAACCATTTAAAGTGATAAAATTACAACAATTTATAAATAGTAAACTACAACATTTTATATAAATTACAACAATTTATATACAATAGTAAAATACAACAGATAAAGTGGTAAAATTAGGTGGTTCGACCGACCGTTTAAAGTGGTAAAATTACAACAATTTATAAACAACAATTTATAAATAGTAAACTACAATATTTTATGTAAATTACAACAGTTTATATACAACAGTAAATTATAGCAGATAAAGTAGTAAAATTAGGTGGTTCAACCGACCATTTAAAGCGATAAAAAAAAAAGTTATGAAAAACAATAAATAAAGTACTTAAACAAATTATATCACATTTTGAAATTAAATGAAAGTTTGCGAAAACTCACCTTTTGGGGAAATGATGAATTTTCTGATTCACAAACTTTCTTTTGATTACCCTCAAGTCTGTGGAATGTGTTCTCAATTCTCAGTCAAAATTTGGAATTACAACTTTAGCGGTTCCTTCTTTCTGATTATTTTTCTCTCAAAATTCTCTCACACCAATTCCTTTTTTTTATTTATTCTCTCTCCTAATTTTTTAGACTCTTCTGATCTCTTCTCTGCCAAAATCCTCCTCTTCCTTCTCTGATCTTTCCCCTTTTATAGAAAATAATTGTAAGAAAAAGACAAAAGAAGAAACGATGGTGGAAGGAGTTGATTTCAAAAAATGCACAGTATTTTACTGTGCATTGCACAGTAAAATTACTATGCACTTTACAATATAATAATATATAAAAGGAATTATTAGCATAAATATATGTACAAATACCCAAAAAATATATAAAAACACACAAATACGTAAAATTAAAATACATGGACTAATAAAATATATTTTAGTAGGCCAAATATGTAACATAATTTGATCAAAGCGGGTCTAAAGGCACAAAAAACAAAAAGACGCATGATGGGAGTGTAGTGAATTTTTTTTTTTTCAAAGGAGGAATAATACCCTTATATAATATAATATTACATATATACAAAAGTATGGTGCATGGGTGAAACCAGGGTACCGAATAAATTTAATAAAATATTATATAATAATATATATAATACATAATAAAGGGAAAGAAAATGGAGAAAGAGTCTAAAATAATTTGGCAAAAACAGGTGTAAGACTAGGATTAAAGTTTACATTCCATCTTTTTACTGAGAATTTTGTGAGATAGCATATTCTTATTTTCATCATTGAGTAATCAAAAGAAAGCGCCCAAGTCTTAGGGCCGGTCAAAATGGGTGTCTACAGTATGCCCCCTCTTTCCCTGCTTTGTTGCAAAACTTACCTCGGATGCCTAGCAACGGTTATATACTGCGTAGCGCCAACCGCAAGGCCTCAAAAGAGACGGTAATAATGGGTCTTGCCCAAATCCCTCCTTACACCAAATACCTAGGGTCCGAATACAACCGCTCTGTTCAAGAGTTCCGAAAAACTGCTTGCGCAAGATTTTAACTTCCAAATAGGGAACGCATCCCGTCAACCAATCAATATCTTAGTAATCTTGTCCAAAAATTCGCAACCCATGACCACCCATTAAGTTTCCCGTTTGAGTTAGATAATTTAAGTCAAAGTTAGGACATACTCTTGAAACAACATCTATTGCACAAGTTTAAACAACTAAATAGTACAAATAGAAGGAAATAAGGTTACAACACATGAAATTCACATATGAAGATAGGCTCAAGTAGCTCTAGGCATATTTAAGTAGTTAAGGTAATAAATTCGCACAAGAATATAATTTCCAGATTTGCATAAGTGTGAGCACCATCGAAGGATTAAAATAAAATACATAAGCCTATGACATGTGAAATATCATATCGAGACATGATCATAAATCAATAAGCATATTCATGAACACAAGAGCATAAAACACTAATGAAAATAGAATTTTCAGATTCTGTATTACCTAAAGATTATACTCAAAATGGCCATTTCAAATTTTTCCAGAGCCTGGCCTTCCTATGGTTCGTAGAAAATTTTATCTAGTTTTTAGAACATTTTTCGGAAATGGAATAGCTTTTCCATATTTGTAGTTATTTCAGAAATACTCCAGCTCTGTTCAGATTCGTCGATCGTTACGAAAATTAGATTTTCTCACAAACCGCTCACTCGTTTTCAATGAAACCAATTTTCCTAGAAAGATAACTGCTTAAGAAAGATTTTGACATAAAATGGAGATCCATAATATTTTTATACATTTTTATACAATGGTCGTAAAGTAGCTGTAAAATAGATTTTTCTGGCACAGTTCTTGAAAATAGAAAGTTGGTGAGAAAAGAGGTTAGCTAGGGGAAATTTTCCACTTATCTTGTGATGAAAACATGTTAAATAATATGTATTAAACTCAAAAATATACGGTGAAGGTGTGCCTTTGAAAATTTTGGGAGATTGATAGGGAAAAATGTAGTTTTATACCGATTAAGAGAAATAGAAGAAGGGTATAATCAAGGCTCAACTCCTTTCATTTTTAACACAATAATACCATTAAAACACATCTAAAAATTCCATTTTAAACTTCTAATAACATGTATTTTAAAAAAAGGAAAATGGAAGAGAGAGTTGTGTTGTGGCTTACTTGAGGGTTGTTGGAATCGCTAACATACTTTTTCTTCCTCTCCTCTCTTCTACCAAGCTCACCCTCCTTCCTTTCTTCTCTCTCAGCTGAATATAGTGTGTATAAGTGTTGTTCTTGTATGTAAAATGCTAGGGGAGGGGTTGTTTATATACTGAATTTGGTGCAAAAGGTCCTAAATGCCCTTTGGTTGGAATTGGATTGGATAGTTTGGATTTAGTTTGAATTCAATGGAATAGTAGAGGATTAAAGGTCTTAATTAGGTTCCTAAATATGATCTAGTTAGGGTTTTCCTCCTAATGAAACCAACCTAGTTGCTTATATACATGTATATAAAAGTTTGTACCAAGTCAAAGATTTTTCTTCCTTAAATCATGGAAAATTGTCTCATAGTACATTCATTACACCTACAATGGTGATGGCTAGCCATGTGATGGTGAATTGATGGACTTGTTTTATATATATATATATTTTTGTGTACAATTGTTGGAATTGTAAAATAAAATGTTTTAAAAAAAAAATTTAGGATACAAGTGTATATATAAATATATAATGGCACTTGTTTGGGGTCAATTTGTGATTTAATAAAAATGTGAGGGATTGGGCTCAATTAAATTATCTATTTCAAGTGTAGAGTTAATAAATTAGTGTTAGGAAAAATAATTAGGTTTGTATAATCTTGCTTTGAATTTAAAGGTAAATAATCGAACGAAAACTGTAAAAACCAGAAGTTAAGGTATAGAGCGATTAATCTAAAATTTGAGAGTTAAATAATTAATATTAGAGTGTTAGAAATGATTTTGAAGCTTCCAGGGTCGATTAGGGTTTGTATGGGTTCGTCCGTGATGCGTTTTCGGTTCCAGGGTTTAATTTGCGAATAATCAACGAATTAAGGTCTTTATTATAATAACTCAAAATTTAGGGACCTAATAAGGTTTACAAAAGTTAGGGGTCTCACAACCTATCCCCCTTTATTAAATTTTGTCCTCGAAATTTTAGCCATTGTTCATGTCTCGAAATGTTGTAGACAATTGCATCCTAGTGCTGCCAACATATTTTTAATCATTCAGATCATCTTCTCCCCTCAAGTTCTTTCATGTTCTGGCCTTAGTCTCATTCTAATAGTAGTGTTTTGAATCGAATTCCTCCTCGATTAATGACTAAGGAAATGCATTAATCTTTCGCGTTCTTTGAAAACTTTGAACTGTTCATCATATGGGTAATGGCGTTATTGTTCCAGTGTGAGGGCTTGTATTGCCAAATCCTTGATGTGATGATCTACTATTTCCTTTGGTAATTGTTGATGCCATTGAGTTTGTTGATTTATTGAATTATGGAAACTAATCTACCCCCCCTTAAAGCATTCCGTTGGATGGGTAAGTCGTCTCCTTCTTTTGGCGACTTTCGATAATAGCTAAAGTACAAGTAACAAATCTATTTCTAGGATGAGATTGATGTCGGGTATCTTCATTCTTCGGGAGTCAAGAATTGTCGTATATTTAATTTCTAAGGGTCTACATACAAGTTCTAATGGTCCGATATAGCATAGTTACGAGGGATGTGATGGATAAAACATGTAGTTAAGAATTATGAGACGAGTGTAAAAGTACCAAGACTTCGATTAATTAAGGAGAATTTACACCTTATGCTCGAATTACAAAAAGTTCTTCAAAGAGGGTCCTAACTATTATCCTAGCTGTACTTTCCTTAAGTTCTTTTTGCGGTTCTTCAAGTTTGCTTGCGGCACCTTACTTGTCCCTTGGATGCGGCGCAGTGAGATTTTCTTCTACTTGTAATGTGAATGCTCTGCCGATTGGCCTCTAACTATTGCTGAGCCTAGGCCTTTTGTTGTTTCTTGCCCACTGATATACTCGACTAGGTTGTTATATTTGTCTATGGCTTCTGACCGCTAGTCCCTTGCGTGTTTGCTCTCGTTCCTTTTACATGATATCTTGATTGAGCGAGTTGAGGACACTTATTCTCAAAATGTCCTGGTTGGCCACACTTGTGACATTTCCTCATCATATTCCTCACTTCTTCACTATGCCTTTGTTGACCTTGTGTTCCCTTATCATAAAGTGCTAATTTGGCTTGGTTCCTAATATCCTTCACCTTGAAATTTTGTTGTTTAACAGTCTTTGGCTTAATTACCCATGGTTATTGTCTTAAGTGTTTTTCTTAATCTCTGTCCTACTAGGGACATTCGAACTCCCTATGTCCCATCTGTTGACAATGATAGCACTGGATCAACCTTACTGGTCTTTCATGAAAACTTTTCTTCAAATAAGGTTTTTTTGTGCCATGTTTCCCTTTTGGTTTCTCTGGGGTCCTACAAATGATTGACTCTCTTTCCTTTTGTTCCAAATCCTCCTTGCGTCAGCTACTTCCCTATCTAAGGCAATGTCTACTACTTTATCATATGCTTGGAGTTGTTGAGGTAAGACCCTTTCTCTAATTATAGGGTCTAGGCCCCACTCAAATCTTTGCGTCTTTTCTTTAGCATTTACTACATATTGAGTTATTGTGTCTTGCTCTAGCTTCTGAAATTCTCGAATCCTTTCCTGTTTGATCGCGTCCAGAAGATACTTTTTTTTAAGAATAGATTTCTAAACTGCGCCCAGGTCATCATTGTGATGTCCCTAGATTCCTTGATTGAGGTCTACCAATGGTCTGCTTCCTCTCCCAGTTTATATCCAGCTAGAGTAATTCTGTCAGCATACTCTATTACTCCCATTGTATCTAGTATTTTCTCAATTTGCTGAAGCCAGCTTCTTACCATCCTTGAATCTAATACTCTTGTAAACTTGGGTGGTTTTTGTCTCCTAAACTCTACAAAGAAGTGAGTCCTACCATCTTGTCTGTTTCCTCTTAGGTGTCGTAATCCTTTCGAAATTTGACCCCTGAGATGCGAAATTTCAATCGTGTGCATTAGTTTATTCTCAGAATTTTGAGTTCCCGACACCATTTTCCTATTGCATTGGACTCGAGTGTAGTCCACCATTTCTTTATTTTATAGTACGTAGTAAGGCATAAGGCGAAGTCTAATTATGGATGCTAGAGTTATCCAAGGGTGTTTGAAACAATAAGATCAAATAGTAGATAACAAATCTAGAGAAAAACACAATACTACTTCATATATAATAGTAGGTGCCATTATAAAAGGTAGTAGGCTTCATTACAAAAGGTTACATCTTGATAGCGCAAGTGTGGCTGCCACACTTCCTATTACTATTCTTAGAGTTATACTAGATCGTACGACACCTATATGGACACATACCTTTACAACAGTTAGAGATTACAGATTATAACTCTAACCCTGGTTGCTACTACATCGGTCAAGGTCTTGGAATGGGTCAACTTCTTGTCCTAGTGTGAGGAATGGTGACCCCAATGCGCCTATTGCTTTTTGACTTTCGAGGGGATCTCTACTGGTCCAATTGGGTGGGATTCTGGTTTGAGTACGAACTACAGATAAAAGTTCCGCTCCCGAATTGTGGAATGTGAGAAAAACCCAAGCCCATTCTGAAGTGCCTCGAAAATTGCTTCTAGAAATTTTTCGTCATCCTTCTCAAGCTCAAGTGCAAGCTTGAGAGCTCGATACTGACTTTTGAGTTGGCGTCGAATTACGACTCTCTTTTGTTCAAGGGTGAGATAGGGGCATGCTTCCTTCACTTTCCTTACTTCCTCGATCAATTTTTCCTTCCCCGTTCTTTTACACCATTGGTCGTAAACTTGTGGGTCAAGGAGTTCAATGTGTTGGTCTTCTTGGAAATGATAATAGCCCTAGTGGTCGTAGTACCAAACGTTTGATGGGTCACTAGCCATCCTATGTCAAGGAGAGGGAATCCGTTATTAGTTTCCTTTTAAGTTAATTTTTTTTATAATAATACACTAGTGTATGGGAAAAAGTAACTAGAGTTGCAAATCGGGTTATGTGGGTTGAGGGTTGAACCTAGGCTCTAATACCAAGTTCTGACGCCCCAAAAATTGCAAACTTCAAAGAATATATTATCAATTAAATACAGGGTTTATCTAAGGTTAGGAGTCTAGGAAACAACACTAATGAGTCATATGGCCAATAACCAAGTAAGATCCCAGATCGCTGGAGGAGTCAAGTTAGCCTCCCCTTCTAAGTCCAGGTTTCTTAAGTAGCGCACTACCCTTTTGATAGATCTTAAAAGGCATTGACACAAGGTCTAATAAACAACGTAGAGATAGGCACAGGATTACAAGGTAAATAATAATTTCAGTGTCTCAAGTTTTAAATTTACAAAACGAGCAACATTACTATTACAATCCAAGAATAAATAAAAAACACAATCAAACTAATAAGTGAAATGGTTCCGAACTTTCTCTAAGGCAAACTTAAGTCTTCAAATGTCTCTAACTCTTCGTTGGCTTCGTACATTTCTTCAATACATGGCATGAAACGTCTTGAGCTTTGAATGCCCAGTAAACATACACACACCCCGTCTCTTTTTCCCAATCTAATACACAATAGCAAATTACAATAATAGGGGAAAGGAGCATGACATTTAAATAATTAACACAGGTTACAGGGTTAGTTGTTAGTAGTCCAGAAATCCTCCAAAGAGATTTTGTCCTCCCAATCGCAAGAATTTGACGTGGATTATTCGGTATGCCCCCTTTTTTGCTACTTTGTTGCAGAACTTACCTCGGATGTCTAACAACGGTTATATACCGCGTAGCGCCAACCATAGGGCTTCAAAAGAGACGGTAATAATGGGCCTTGCCCAAATCCCTTTTTACACCAAATACTTAAGGTCCGAATACAACCGCTCTGTTCAAGGGTTCCGAAAAATCACTTGCGTAAGATTTTAACTTCTAAATAGGGAATGCATCCCGTCAACCAATCAATATCTTAGTAATCTTGTCCAAAAATTTGCAACCCATTACCACTCATTAAGTTTCCCGTTTGAGTTAGATAATTTAAGTCAAAGTTAGGACATACTCTTGAAACAACATCTATTGCACAAGTTTGTACAACTAAATAGTACAAATACAAGGAAATAAGGTTACAACACATGAGATTCACATATGAAGATAGGCACAAGTAGTTCTAGGCATATTCAAGTAGTTAAGGGAATAAATTCGCACTAGAATATAATTTCTAGATTTGCATAAGTGTGAGCACCATCGAAGGATTAAAATAAAATACATAAACCTATGACATGTGAAATATCATATCAAGACATGATCATAAATCAATAAGCATATTCATGAACACAAGAGCATAAAACACTAATGAAAACAGAATTTTCAGATTCAGTACTACTTAAAGATTGTACTCAAAAGGGCTATTTCAGATTTTTCCAGAGCCCGGACTTCCTATGGTTTGTAGGAAATTTTATCTAGTTTTTAGAACATTTTTCGCAAATGGAATAGCTTTTCCAGATTTGTAGTTATTTCAGAAATACTCCAGCTCTATCCAGATTCGTCGACCGTTACGAAAATCAGATTTTCTCACAAACCGCTCACTCGTTTTCAATGAAAACAATTTTTATTGAAAGATAACGCCTTAAGAAATATTTTGAAATAAAACGGAGGTCTAGAATATTTTTATACATTTTTCTACAATTTTTGTAAGATGGCTGTAAAACAGATTTTTCTAGCAGAATTCTTGAAAATAGAAAGTTGCTGAGAAAAGAGGTCAGCTAGGGAAAATTTTCCACTTATCTTGTGATGAAAACATGCTAAGTAATATGTATTAAACTCAGAAATTTAAGGTGAAGGTGTGCCTTTGAAAATTTTGAGAGATTAATAGGGAAAAATGTAGTCTTATACCGATTAAGAGAAATAGAAGAAGGGTAGAGTCAATGCTCAACTCCTTTCATTTTTAACACAAGAATACCATTATAACACATCTGAAAATACCATTTTAAACTTCTAATAACATATATTTGAAAAAAGAAAAATGGAAGAGAGAGTTGTGTTGTGGCTTACTTGAGGGTTGTTGGAATCGCTAGCAAACTTTTTCTTCCTCTCCTCTCTTCTACCAAGCACACCCTCCTTCCTTTCTTCTCTCTCAGCTAAATATAGTGTGTATAAGTGTTGTTCTTGTATGTAAAATGCTAGGGGAGAGGTAGTTTATATAATGAATTTGGTGCAAAAGGTCCTAAATGCCCCTTGGTTGGAATTGGATTAGATAGTTTGGATTTAGTTTGAATTCAATGGAATAGTGGAGGATTAAAGGTCATAATTAGGTTCCTAAATATGATATAGTTAGGATTTTCCTCCTAATGAAACCAACCTAGTTGCTTATATACATGTATATAAAAGTTTGTACCAAATCAAAGATTTTTCTTCCTTAAATCATGGAAAATTGTCTCATAGTACATTCATTACACCTACAATGGTGATGGCTAACCATGTGATGGTGAATTGATGGACTTATTTTATATATATATATATATTTTTTGTACAATTGTTGGAATTGTAAAAGAAAATGTATTTAAAAAAAATTTTAGGATACAAGTGTATATATAAATATATAATGGTACTTGTTTGGGATCAATTTGTGATTTAATAAAAATGTGAGGGCTTGGGCTCAATTAAAGTATCTATTTCAAGTGTAGAGTTAATAAATTAGTGTTAGAAAAAATAATTCGGTTTGTATTATCTTGCTTTGAATTTAAAGGTAAATAACCGAACGAAAACTGTGAAAACCAGAAGTTAAGGTTTAGAGCGATTAATCTAAAATTTGAGAGTTAAATAATTAATATTAGAATGTTAGAAATTATTTCTAAGCTTCCAGGGTCGATTTGGGTTTGTATGGGTTTGTCCGTGATGTGTTTTCGGTTCTAGGGTTTAATTTGCGAATAATCAACAAATTAAAGACTTTATTATAATAACTCAAAATTTAGGGACCTAATAGGGTTTAGAAAAGTTAGGGGTCTCACAAACAGTGCTAAACTTACTAGCTAGAGTACAAAAAACGTACCTTAGACCCACGAGGGTGCCTTACTTTTATAGTCAGCACTGACCTGATCTTTATACAAGCCTAGCTTCAAAGGAATCTGGTTCAATGCTCATCTTGGACTCTCAGCCAGATAGAGATAATCTCCCTAAGAGTCTTATCTTTATCCAGACTGAGGTCCTCTCCCATTCTAGGACTCCTGTCCCTTATCTATTAATCTCGAATTCTGGTATCTCCGCAGATAACCTCGGCCTAGTCGATATTAACTCGGCGCCGTGACCAAGACATGTAGCACCCCGGTTGGTACTTCGGTGCCCCCTTAGCCACATATTGTCATTCACAAAAATATGCCCCCACATATGTCTATGTTATACTTGATCAATAAATGAAATATATGCTTCTCTATGGTTCAAATTGTATCTACATGTTTACCTGTTGGGTAGGTCCAAAAGATCTTGCACAAGACATGGTTCTAGGTTATCAAAAAAATAATAAAAAATTGTAATTGTCGTCACTTCACTAATGAATATGATATTAAATCTACAACATGTATTGGGGTCTGTTTGGTATTATTTAAAAGTTAATTTTTAGAAACTTACAATAAATGGAAAATATTTTTGACAACTTTTGATAATATGAGATACAAATTAAATCTAATTTGATTGAATAAATCGTCACGAAAATAAAATAATTTAGATTCCCCCAAAAAAATTATAATTTAGACAAAATAGATGAGACTATTTTATTCGTACATATTTAGGGATTCATATAAGACAAAAGAAAAAAAAAAAAAGAAAAAAAAAAAGATTACAAATTATAATTTGTAAATGCAATAATTTCACTTGTAAGAACAATGACTAAAAAATTTTCTTTTATTACTCGCATATCTAAAGGAACATATCAATTATTAAATAATCAATAACCTTATATCTGATAACCCGCTACATTTACCATATGACTTGTAGCATATTTTATTTTTTTTTACCGATTTCTACATAAGCTGAATGAACAAAGGATTCAAAACTAGAGCTCCCACTTGAATTTAAAGTAAAAACCCATGATGATTCCACATGTAAAAGACTATATGGCCATTACTAAAGAACTTGACTGAAAAGGTAGGTACAAAGTGAGATGAATTGTTTTTAAAATTATTTGATTCATCAGTTAAAAAAATTAGATGGCCATCATCAGTCATTTGATTCATTATTTTAAAATTGGTTCTTGGCTAGGTCATTATTTTAAATATATATATATATATATATTAAGTGAGATGAATGAATGACAATTTGTACAATAATAATGAAATAATCTCAAAAAGGAAATAGAACATATAAAAGAGAGTTTATTTAATTTCAAGAAAAATAATATTATGAAAATTGATTATTTTTGTTTTTCAAAAAAAAAATCCAAATTTCTAGAAAATTTAAAAGAATTCTCATTAATTGAAATGCATAAATGGCCTTAAAACCCTTTTCTGAGTCCTATTTTTTTAGGATTATCTTATTGTTAATATAAGATATCTAAAAACAAGATTATCTCATTGTTAACGCAATATATCTAAAAACACATAAAAAGAAAGAAACATCCTAATAGAAAATAAACTATCTTCGACTGCGTAAACTGGTCCAGGATACTTTACATAATCAAAAAAAAAAAAAAAAAAAAAAAAAACATCCATCCATCCAAAAAAATAAAATAAAAATACAATAAACAAAACAACTGTAATGTGCTTAACTCACTAAACAACTAAAGCAACGTATCAACCTAAATCTTCAAAATTACAAAATTGAGAGACTTGTTCATCGGAAATAGGCAATTTAACTAATGCTACCCTAATAATTTGTATTTGAAAAAGTTATGACCAAAAAAAAAAAAAAGATTGGAAAAGGAAGAAAAACGCAAATGAAAAGAAAAATTGATTTCATTTGTATATTATAATTGTTATAATACAAACTTTTTATAAAAAAAACTCCCAAAGTGGGAGAGAAAATCCCAATTAATACACAAGAGTAAAACCTACTATACAATACAAACTTTGTAAAAAAAAAAAACTCTCACAGTGTGAGAGAAAGCCTTTTATTAATACATGGAAAATAAGACTATAGAGATTTGAACCAAACTGTCACGCCCCAAAATTCGGACAATTAAATATTAAATTAGGACTAAACCCCAATCAATATTCCATCATCCAAATCCTAGGGGTGAAACAAAAAAAACTAAACACAAACTAAACCATTCACCATAATTCTATAACTAACCAATACCTTCAACATTAAAGTAACAATAAATACTTCAAAACAACTTAAATAATGTAAGGTTACAACCCATGCCAAATTTTCAAAATACTAAGGTCATACAAGAAAATAAAAATACATAAACTACTAACAACTATAAACATGAGAAAATAAAAGAAGTCCAATCGACATGTCCTACGATCATAGTTATTTCTTGTCACCACCAAAGCCTCTACTAATCCTGCAAAGGAAGCTCAGCTGCGCTCAAACAGAACGCACCCGCTGACATTCTAGTAAGATGCAGGAGTTTTGGCCCATCGAGCTATTTCCATTGATTAATTGTCTCCTATTTAAATGAAGAATACTTTTCTTTTTCTTTTTTTTTTCTTTTTAATAAATTTTTTTTAAACAAGATGGTAAAAAATGAAGAATAAGATAAAGGATAGTCATATCAGAAAGTAAAAATCTTTCTTATTTATTTGTAATTTAATCTTTTTCTTATTTTTCATGCTAATCAAATGAATAAATAATGCCCTTCACATTTTCCAAACAAAAGGCCTAAGGTTCAAGATTTGTGTCATCGTACTTTTCATGTTGGTTAAGGTGCAGTAATCCAAAATAAAATAGAAACAAAATAATGGAAAATCATTAACCAATCGGTTTCAACTAACTCCATATCAATTATAAATTTATGTTGGCACGGTACGTTGGTGCCATTTTTTTTGAATTTGATTATTTATTTGTGGTGAGTCGAAGACTCAATTACTATGTAAACAAAAAAATTATATTAAAAGAATTAGGATGAATTACATTGATCTCCTTTGATGTTTGAAAAAAATAAAACAAGTCTTACAATTTTGATATAATTACATTGAGTTCTCTTGAGATTTTCTTTATATACGAGCACGAAATATTGTCCTTGTATAATCCTATTAATCAAGATTGCGCTCCTCCGTGTACGAGCACGAAATATTGTCCTCGTATAATCCTGTTGATCAAGATTGTGCTCCTCCGTACGACGTCGCTTTACTCCCTGAAAATATAAACGTGAGCTAGCCGACGGGTGTGTGCCGAATACCTCTCCGATGCCTAAGTCAGCAAAATAGACAAATAGACAAAAGCTCTGTATATTTGGCAATTAAAGTTGTGTTACCTCTCCAAAGGTGATGTTATGAGTTTTTATAGGGTCCGCGTGGCACAATCCAAGGAGGACTCTTACTCCTCCGTATAGAGTCCTCCCAGGAATCACATTCTTGAAAAATAATGCTTATCCTTCAACACCTCCCTCAATGCTTGAATCAAGTGAGATGGCTTTACCATAGTCGGATTTTAATATAACCAAGGTAAGCATGGCTATGCTAAGCCGCAAACTAGACCGAGCTAACTTTAGCTCGGCTCTTCCATTCACTGCTCTCACCCCCGTTTCTCCAGTACTAACCATGTTATGTTCAAACCGAGATAACAAACCTCAAGGCCCTGATCGAGCTAACAAATAGCCAGGTTTTGACCGGGCTAACCGTAATACGCCATGACCGAGCTAACTCCAAGTGTGGTGACCAAGCTATCCACAAATCTCTTCCAGACCGGGATAACAATAGGGCTTACCAGGATCGAGCTAACTACAAGCCCCTTTCATCCAGCCCTTCTTACTGTGGCCCAAAGAACGGCCCATTTACCCAGCTCGGCCCAATTTAGGTATAAATTACTCTCTCAATTGCCCTTTAATTCCATCTGTGCAACATGATAGGGATTACCTGCCTACCAGCC
This sequence comes from Camellia lanceoleosa, assembly GCA_025200525.1. Taxonomy (NCBI): domain Eukaryota; kingdom Viridiplantae; phylum Streptophyta; class Magnoliopsida; order Ericales; family Theaceae; genus Camellia; species Camellia lanceoleosa. Next base: position 104,703,088 of record CM045766.1, on the reverse strand, counting down.
GAGCTAAAAACTTTAGCCTTACGACCGAGCTAAACTCTTTAGTCTTTTCAGCCGAGCTAAAAACCCTTTAGCCTTTCTAGCCGAGCTAAATTTACACCAGGCTCTATATGTCCGGTCAAAACGTCCCTTCAATCACAGCAACTGAATCGCTTCTCATTCCAATGACACGTGGTATACTCTCATTGGCTGAAGGTAGCTATCACGCCGTTTTTCGTACCTCGTGTTTTTTGAACAATCCCGCCCAAATTTGGGGCCTTCCATCAAAACAAACCCTAGTGTTTTGCCTCCGTTAGTACACTATTCACTTTCTTCTCTCTCTCTCTTCCCTCTGAGTTTCTTTGTTCTTTGATCTGCAACTAAGGAGGCTTCGTGGTTTTGCTGTCATTGCTCCCATCTTCAATTGCTTCTCTTTAGTCTGGTAAGTGATTTGAAGTTTCCTCTCTGTTGATTATCATGTTACGTAGCTCTTGTTTTGCTTTTCAAAACATATTTTTAACTTTTGCTTCCATTTTTTGCTCTGCCTTTCATTTTCTGGAAAAAAAACCCTGTAATAGAACCACTTGAATTCCTTAGGCAGAGCAACCTTTGCCCTACCTAACTTTCCACCAACTCTTACCACATAATAAACGGCATAGCCGAGCTAAACCGCCGGGCTGGCCTTAATCTTGGTCTTTCCGAGCTCTTCCATCAATACTCCATAGGATCGGCCGAAGATGGTTGGGTTTACTACTTAAGAATAAGGCGCTGGCGTGAAAAGATAATAAAAGATACCCCGGATAAAGATGTGAATGACAATGATTTCTTCTAGGTATCTGGGAATTTTGAGGATCAACAAGCCCAGATACCAGGTGACAGAATAAATTAGAACAAGGGTGTAGCTGGTAGGATTACCTTGGTTCGAATTCATGCTTTTCTTTACTTCGATTTTCTTAATCCTGAACCGTACTAACTATTACCCTTCTTTATGCATACTTGAACTTTCTCAAGTCCCAGGATAGTTATCCCAACTTGAATACACTGCGCGCCGCACTACGATATCCCGAACGGAGCTGGGCTAAGCTACTCAATTTTGAACCGACATACCGATATAGTAGCAAACGAAAGACTAAGGTAACCGACTTTTTGTTGGAAGCCTCTCCTGAACCGGATCCAACCTTGCCCCAGATCAACTTGGTCCCACTAACTGCTGAGCAAGAAATGGCCAAGAAGAGAGCCGTCCGAGCCCTTCTGATCGAAACAAATCCGACCGAGGTACCACCAGCCACCCAAACTTAAGAAACCGTAGTAGCTTTGCCAACCCACCAGCCTTCGTCATCACGGCCAAGCAAGCGTGCTCGGACTTCCACGACCGAGCCACGCCTCGTTGATGAAGATGAAACCGTGGTTCCACAAACAACTCCGCCAAGCCCTCCACCGAGCCCACAACCGGAGCGCTCTGACCGAGATACCTCCTCCAAGTGGGCTCCAAAAATCACTTTTCAGAACTGTGCTATCATTGATTCGGACTTAGTGGTTGCAGAAAAAGACCACATGATGGCATTCAACCTGGCCAAAGGTGTTTGCCTTTTAGTCGACATGAGGCACCACGACCACCTGACCGAGTTGAATACCCTTCGCTCGTCCACAAAATTGATGGTGCTGGTAAGTTGCCCTTTTACTTTATTTTTTCTCAAGAAATTTTTCCAACTTTCAACTCGATTTTATTGAAAAAGTGTCTTACCGTCTTTTTGTAGGCCATACAGAAAAACCACATCGCTTACAAGCGAGTGTTAGAACTTCGAAAAACTGCCAGGCAAGCCATGGCTGAGGCAAATGAAAAGGCCGCCAAGCTAAAAGTGTCCCAGCAGAAGGTGACCGAGCTAGATGCCGAGGTAGAGCGTCTCGCTGGGCTAGTTACCTCAGCTAATGCTGATAAACAGAGGTCCCTCGCCGTGATGAAAGACAAATACTTGCGCGAGTTGGCCAAACTTAAAGGCAAAAAGAGTGCCGAAATAACAAAGCTTAAGAAAAAAATGGAGGATGCGGAAGACCGCAGTTTTAAGGAAGGCGAAGCCCTGTATATCAAGCAGTGTGAAGCTGCGAAGGACCTGTTCTTCAAATGCGGGTGGAGGGGTACTGTGGTACAGCTCGGTTATGGGCCTGAGACCGAGGTCTTCAATCCTCCTCAATACTTCATACCGAGCTCACTAGCGGAGTATGCTGCTGCCACTCAGCAGCAATTTCTCGAAACTTTAGATGATGAAGAAACCGTGCCCAACGATACCCCGATCGTCAATGATCCTGCCAATCAGTCAGCTCGGGTGGAGCCATCGGTGGAAGATCTGACTGACGAGCTACCAACTGCAAGTTCTAATCGAGACCGTGCTCCACGATCGAGACCGAGGCTCCCGTTGAAGACTCCGGATCTTGATCTTGATGACCTATTTGCTTGATTTTGTATTTTTCTTCTTTCTGTATTTTGGACAAGAATTGTAAGCGGGCTACGGCCCCATCTCCTTGTACTTTGACTTTGCATGATCAATGAAATCTCTTTTGTTCCAATTGTTATCTTGGTTTATTTCCATGCTGGTACTTGTTTTCTTACTGAAACCTGAACATTCTCTGGCCGAGATACTCATCTCGGTTTTAACTTTGTAATCTATCTGGTCATACCTGCCAACCTCTTCAACCTAGATCCTCATCTCGGCCGAAGAGCAATAAGTGTTGGTTTTTCTAGCAAACCTCTCTTCAAGCTTTGAATTTTTTTTTTTTTTTTTTTGAAGAGTACCAAGTGTTGCTTTTTCCAGCCAACCTCTAGGTTGGTTTTTCCTACCAACCTAGAGTTAAGTGTTTGGTTATTCCGGCTAAACGTCCTGCAGCCTGGATCCTTATCCTGAGCTTAGGAGGGGTGTTGGTTTTTCCAGCCAACCTCTAAGTTGGTTTTTCCTGCCAACCTAGAGTCAAGTGTTTGGCTTTTCCTGCCAAACTTCATGTAGCCTGGATCCTTATCTTGGGCTTAGGAGGGGTGTTGGTTTTTCCAGCCAACCTCTAAGTTAGTTTTTCCTGCCAACCTAGAGTAAAGTGTTTGGTTTTTGCGACCAAACTTCCTGCAGCCTGGATCTTTATCCTGGGTTTAGGAGAGGACAAAACTGGTTATTCCGGCCAACTTTGTTTTTGTTGCCCCTAGCTTACTAAAACAACTTTTACAGAATAAAATAATTATGCTGAAAAGAAAAGTACTTGTTTTATTGCGAAAAGAGAAAAATTACAAGTACTGAAAGGCTAAAAATAAACTAGTTTAAGATTGGCAGTGTTCCATGGCCTGGGAATGGCTTTGCCGTCCTTGTCTTTCAATTGGTATGTCCCTTTTCCGGCTAACCCAACCACTTTGTAAGGTCCTTCCCAATTGGACCCTAACTTGCCGTCTCCGGGTACCAAGGTATTCCCCATCACTTTGCGCAGTACCCAATCTCCAATTTTGAATTGTCTTGGATGTACTGTTTTGTTATACTTTCTGGACAACTCTTGCTGGTACGAGCCAATGTGAACCAGTGCTCTTTCTCTTCTTTCTTCCGCAAGATCGAGCTCCAATGGTATGGCTTCTCCATTTAAGTCTGGATCAAAATTTTCACTTCGAATTGTGGGGAGGCCAACTTCCAGTGGGATTACTGCTTCCATGCCATAGGCCAAGGAGAATGGTGTTTCTCCTGTTGATCGTCGAGGTGTGGTGCGGTAAGCCCATAAAACATGAGGGAGCTTTTCCGCCCACTTGCCTTTTGTTTTCTCTAACCTCTTCTTTAATCCATCCAAGACGACTTTGTTTGATGCTTCCGCTTGGCTATTTGCTTGGGGGTATGCCAGTGTAGAATTGTAGAACTCTATCTTGTATTCTTCACAAAAGCCTCTAAAAATTCTGCCATCAAACTGAGTGCCGTTGTCTGATATTAGGGCTTTAAGTATGCCGAACCGAGTGATGATATTCTGCCAGACAAACTTCTTTACATCTTTCTCCTTTATTGATGCTAGTGCTTCTGCTTCCACCAACTTCGTGAAGTAGTCCATTGCTGCAAGAAAGAACTTCCTGTTTCCAGGTGCTGTTGGAAGTGGTCCTACTATGTCCAAGCCCCACATTGCGAAGGGCTATGGGCTAGTTAATGGTAGGAGCTCTCTGGCTGGCTGATGAATTTGGTGTGCGAACTTCTGACATTTCTCGTACTTCTTCACATACTTCTCCAAGTCTACTTGCATGTATGGCCACCAGTATCCTTGTGAAATGGCTCCGTAAGCTAATGATCTTCCTCCTTGGTGGCTTCCGCATACGCCTTCGTGTATTTCGAACAAGAATGCTTCCACTTTGCTGGGGTGGACACATTTTAGACAAGGTCCTGTGAATGACTTTTTGTACAATGCCATAGATGGGGAGAGCCAAACTTGCTGCGACTTTGCTCTAATTCTGTTGGCTTCTTTCTTTTCCTCCTGTAGGACGCCGTCTTTTAAGAATATTATGATGGGATCCATCCATGAAGGGCCTAGTTCGGCGCAACATACCTCTTCTGCTTCGGGGTCTTCAATGCTTGATCTTGGTAAGTAGTTAATAAGCAACGGATGAGGGATGGATGTATCTGCCATTGAAGCAAAGCCTGCTAGTTCGTCTACTTTGCTGTTTTCCTCCCTGCCAATCTGTTCTATCTGCATTACTTCAAATTTCTTGATCTCTTTTCTGACTAAGTCTTGGTACTTGGCCATCCTGTCATCCTTTGCCTCGTAATCGCCTGAAATTTGGTTTACCACCAGCTGTGAGTCGCTGTAAACCATTAGCTCAGTGGCCATCATGTAGGATGCTAATTTTAAGCCTACGAGTTCACGGGAAGCCAAGGTAGACTGCTTGCTCCACTACTAGGCTGTCTACCGAGATGAGGACTATGCCAAGTCCTGCTCTATGCCTGTTGGATGCTCCATCCACAAAGAGCTTCCACATCTCTCCGATGAATAGCTTCCAACAAGTGGAGGAATCAGATGATGCCTTGGGGTCATGAGTGTTGCTAGTGTTTTCTTCTTGGTCCATGCTTGTTATCTGCCTCTTGCTGTCTGATTGTACCAAGTCTTTATTTATTAGTGAGTCTTGGCTTGGTGTAGCATGGTTTACTTCTTCCTCCCTCACTTTACTCTGGTTTATCTTGCGACCTAACTGGGTATCCTGTACCAGGGGTTGCGTTATTCCGGTGTCAACTTCCATCCCTAGTTTGGTTGTTTCAGTCAGGTCGACTGGGCAGATATGATGACTTCCTGGGGTGAATTCTACGACAAAGTCTGCCAAAGCTTGAGCCTTTATCGTGGTTCTTGGTTGAAACTTGATGTCGAATTGTCCCAACTCTACTGCCCACTTTAAGATTCGCCCAGAAAAGTTCGCCCTCTCAAATAAAGCTTTTAATGGAAAAGTTGTGAGGACGACTATGGTATGGGTGTGAAAGTAGTGCGACAACTTCCTTGAGGCCATCATCAAAGCCAAGGCCAGTTTTTCCAGTGGTAAGTACCTTGTTTCGGCGCCCAGTAATGTCTTACTGACATAGAAGATGGGCAGATGTTGGATTCATTCTGCTCGGACCAACACTACGCTAATTGCGTGCTGTGAAACTGCTAGGTACAGAAAGAGTTCTTCTCCAGGTATTGGGGTCACAAGCAATGGTAGAGAAGACATGTATTCTTTCAAACTTTCCAGAGCGCGGTCGTATTCTTCGTCCCACTCGAACTTGGCTTTTAATGCTTGAAAAAATGGTCATAGTCTGTCTGATGACCGGCTTATGAATCGATTGAGTGCAGCTGCCATGCCGGTGAGATGCTGCACTTCTCTTACTGTGTTTGGCCTTTCCAGATCCTGAATTGCTTTGATTTGAGAAGGGTCTGCTTCTATGCCCCGGTTGGTCACCAAGAAGCCTAGGAATTTGCCAGATCCTACTCCGAATGCACACTTAGACGCATTAAGGCATAACTTGTGCTTCTTAAGGATCTGAAACATCTCACTTAGGTCCTTGAGATGGTTGTTCTCATCCTTGCTCTTGACCACCATGTCGTTGATGTAAGCTTCTATTGTTCTACCTAACAATAGTTCAAACATCTTGGTGACCATCCATTGGAATGTTGCCCCTGCATTCTTTAGGCCAAAAGGCATGACCTTGTAGCAGTATAATCCTCTTGGTATGGTAAAAGATGTGATCTCCTGGTCTGGTTCATACATAGCGATCTGATGGTAGCCTCTGTACGCATCAAGAAAGCTAAGCCGGTTGTGCCCCGCCGTTAGGTCTACCAGTTGGTCTATCAGCGGGAGGGGGAAGCTGTCCTTTGGGCATGCCTTGTTGACCGTTTTGTAGTCTACGCAGACGCGCCATTTTCCATTCTTCTTTGGCACCACCACTGTGTTAGAGATCCATCTGGGATAATGCACTTCTCTGATAGCTCCTGCCTCCAGTAGGTTTTCCACTTCTTCAACCACTATCTCGGCATGGTAGAGTGCTGATCTATGAGTGCGCTGAATGATTGGTCTGGCAAATGGGTGGATGTTCAATTGGTGACAGATGAAGCTTGGGTCAATACCAGGCATATCATACGGCGTCCAGGCAAATACTTCGATGTTAGAGGTCAAGAATTCCATGACTTCTATTCTCTCCGTGCTGGACATGGATGAGCTAAGCAAAAAGAACTTATCCGAGTTCTTTTCATCTATTCTTACCTATACTAAGTCTTTCACCACTTTTTAATCAGCTGTTTGCTGACATCTGCGAATAGTTCATTGCTCTCAGGTTCTTCCACCGAATGAACACATCCCTTAGCAGCGCGGCTGCCATTTACCGTGACAAAGCATTGCTTGGACATGATCTGGTCTCTGAAGACCTCTTCAATTACCCTAGTTTCGTTGGGGAACCGCATTACTTGATGGTAGGATGACGCTACCGATCACATGGCATGTAGCCATGTTCTTCCCAAGATTATGTTGTAAGTGGAAGGGACCTTCAATACCCAGAATTTCACTTGTTTTGTCACGCTTCCTGTCCTGACTGGAAGAATTATCTTGCCGACTGGCCACTTTGGCATTGAGTTGAATCTGATTAGGGGGGATACAGCTAGTGCCAAGTCTTTGTCGTCCAGTTTCAATTGTTTGAAGGTGTCGTAGTACATTATCTCACACGAGCTACCTCGGTCTATTAAAATCCGCTTGATGTCGTAATCCTTGACGAGGAGAGTGACGATTAGCACGTCATTGTGAGGGAAGTATATCCTTGCCAAGTCTCTGTCTGAAAAAGAGATGACATTGGTGGCCTCCATTCTTTCCTTCTTGATTGTAGGTTGTGCACTTAGTAGCTCCCTTAAATGCTCAGCCTTTTTGATCATGCCCCTGAGCTCACATACGCGCTCAAGTTCGCATACCCCATGTATTACGTTTATCACACCTTGAGGTGGGGCGTCGACTGGCGTTCCGTTCGGGTGGTTGTTATTCTGGGGGGCTGGTTGCGCCCCTCCTTCAATGTACTTGTCCAGGTGACCGGCTGCCACCAACTCCTCTAGATGCTGTCTCAATTGTGTGCAATTTTCAGTGCGATGCCCCTTTTCTTTATGGAAGGTGCACCGTGATCTTTCGTCGTAGTCCTTCTGAGCCTCTCCTAGCTTGGCAGGCCATCTGACGAAAGGTTCATCGCGTATCTTGCTTAGAATCCGGTAGATTGGCTTTTTGAATACCGTGGTAATGGCAGTGTGGACTCTCAACCATCTTTTATCTTGGTTTTCTCCGTTGTCCCGCTTGCCTCGTTGGTTTTTGTTTGGACGTTCTACCGCGTTGACCTTTGCCGTGGTCTTTTTATCCGGTACTGTGGTTGTGCTAGACTTTGTTTTAGCACGGGCGCCATCCTCCTCCACCCGAATATACTAGTGTACCCTCTCCATTAAGGCCTCTATTGTGAGGGGTGGCATCATGGTGATTGAGTCCCTCAGCCTGTTCCCAACTAGAAAACCTCTTTTGTACTGCGCGATGGCGAGATTGGTAGGGCAATCCCCAATTTGGTTGAAGGTCTCCTAGTAGCGACTATTGTAGGATCTTAATGTCTCCTTGTCACCCATGTCAATGGAGAGAAGTTGGTCGATCTCCACTGGCGTTTTGGTGTTCGTCCTAAACCTTGTCACGAACGCCTTTGCTAATTGTGCCTAAGAGGCGATGCTGCCTTCTGGTAGCCTTTCGAACCAGGTTAATCCTAGGTCGCCAAGGCTGGATGGGAATAACATGTACATCAAAGCCTCGTTTCGTCGGTATACAGCCATAACCTTGCGAAAGTAGCTCAAGTGCGAGTAGAGATCCGTCTTCCCCTCAAATGTGGTGAATTTGGGTTGCAGGAAACTGGAAGGTAAGGGCGCATTCTCAATTGCCGAAACGAACGGCGAGGTCTGCAGCCTCGCTAATGCTTTGTCCGTAGGTTCGTAAGCAGGGTGCGGTATTGGTATTCCTACCTCGACGCTTCCATGTGCCCGAGGAGCCAACCGCTGTAGGGCAAAAACTCTGCGTAGGTCGCGCGCCCTGGCATCCTCCTTCCATCGTGCCCTTTTTTCTAGCACAGTTTGTAAGTCGGACGATCTAGGTAACTCCGTCTGCCTGGATGATGTCTGGTGCATGCGCGAAGGCCGATAGGTGCTTCCCTCTGTGTATGAACTCTCAGATCTCGTTTTCTCAGACCTGGAGTGACAAGTTCTGGAAGTCTTGGATTGAGTGTCGCCTGTTTTGAGGCTCCTATTCTCTGCTTGCGATGGCATGGTATGCCTACTGCGATCTTCTGAGTGGCGAGGGGGCGTGTTGTCTTTACGCCCCTCTCCTATTGCCACCCGTTTTCCCTTGATCTGGTGCTTCATGGCCTCCATATCTACCGCCATCTTCCTTATTAGTTCATCCTGCTCTTTTATGCGATCCTCAAGAGCTTGAGGGTAGATTCTTCGCCTCTGCCTCTCAGGACTTTGAGATCGACGGGGGCTGTTGTTCCGCCTCCCCCTTGCATCCCTCCGGGAGTTCTGTCGCTAAGGCTCCAAGTCTGCCATGGGAGGGACAAGAGGTAAACCTTCGCGCCTTCCGCCTCCTTCTGGGGTTTGTCCGTCGATGGCAGACTGTGACAACTCTTCGTTGTGCGCCATTACTTTCGATTAATGAGGATAACTTGATTAAGAGGTTTGTTCTTTCTGTTTTTTCCCACAGACGGCGCCAATTGTACGAACACAAAATATTGTCCTCGTATAATGCTGTTGATCAAGATTGCGCTCCTCCGTGTACGAGCACGAAATATTGTCCTCGTATAATCCTGTTGATCAAGAATGTGCTCCTCCGTACGACGTTGCTTTACTCCTTGAAAACACAAACGTGAGCTAGCCGGCAGGTGCATGCCGGATACCTCTCTGATGCCTAAGTCAGCAAAATAGACAAATAGACAAAAGCTCTGTGTATTCGGGAATCAAAGTTGTGTTACCTCTCCAAAGGTGATGTTATGAGTTTTTATAGATTCCGCGTGACACAATCCAAGTAAGACTCTTACTCCTCCATGTAAAGTCCTCCTAGGAATCACATTCCTGAAAGATAATGCTTATCCTTCAATACCCCTCTCACTGCTTGAACCAAGTGAGATGGCTTTAACATGGTCGGATTTTAACATGACCGAGGTAAGCATGGCTATGCTAAGCCGCAGACTAGACTGAGCTAACTTTAGCTCGGCTCTTCCATTCATTGCTCTTACCCCGGTTTCTCCAGTACTAACCATGGTATGTTCAAACCGAGATAACAAACATCAAGGCCCTAATCAAGCTAACAAATGGCCAGGTTTTGACCGGGCTAACCGTAATACGCCATGACCGGGCTAACTCCAAGTGCGGTGGCCGAGCTATCCACAAATCTCTCCCAGACTGGGATAACAACAAGCCTCTCTGGACCGGAATAACAATAGGGCTTACCAGGACCGGGTTAACTACAAGCCCTTTTCATCCAGCCCTTCTTACTGTGGCCCAAAGAACGGCCCATTTACCCAGCTCGACCCAATTTAGGTATAAATTACCCTCTCAAATAGTCATATTAGAAAGTAAAAATCTTTCTTATTTATTTGTAATTTAATCTTTTTATTTTTATTTTTCATGCTAATCAAATGAATAAATAATGCCCTTCACATTTTCCAAACAAAAGGCCTAAGGTTCAAGATTTGTGTCATCGTACTTTTCATGTTGGTTACGATGAAGGTGCAGTAATCCAAAATAAAATAGAAACAAAATAATCGAAAATCATTAACCAATCGGTTACAAGTAACTCCATATCAATTATAAATTTATGTTGGTACGGTACGTTGGTGTCATTTTTTTTGAATTTGATTATTTATTTGTGGTGAGTCGAAGACTCAATTACTATGTAAATAAAAAAAATTATATTAAAAAAATTAGGATGAATTACATTGTTCTCCTTTGATGTTTGAAAAAAATAAAACAAGTCCTACAATTTTGATATAATTACATTGAGTTCTCTTGAGATTTTCTTTATATAACCACTTAGCCCCCTTTTCATTGATAATTTGTTAGTTATATGAATGAAAAACTGATGTTATCATATTTTTTATACAAAATAGATACTTTATGTTATTCATTTTTGTATTTTTGCACCATCTTCATTATTTTTAGTCTATTTAACGTTGTTAAATCAGAGGTCAGTTTAATTATGTCGAAAACTATTGTACTTGTTATACTTATTTAAAATTTCAAGGAAATTAGTGTAATTTATCCCAAAAAATTAATACAGTGACTAAAATTTTTTTTTTTTTAAAATACTCATTGAAGTGACTTATATTTTTTGGGAGAAAGGGACACAATCAAATTATTCGAGTTAACACTCACTACAAAAAAAATTTATAAGAATATTATTTTTAATATATACAATTAATTTACTTCAAAACATTCACACCCGACCCACACCCACACGACCACACACCCACACCCAATTGGGTCTTTTTAATTGGCTAATCTCTCTTGTCAAACACACACAATAAGATGAGCTTTTGATTAGGATCATAAATTTAAATAGAGATTTCTTTCTAAAATCATATTTTAGTGTTTTCATGCAGTCAATTAAAATTTTTTAAAAAAATGATATTCTTATATAATTTTTGATTGGAGAGTGAATTTTTTTTAAATATAAATCGTCACAATAGACTTTTTGCTTTAAAATAACAAAATTAAAAATTACCACATCATTTTACATTAATTTTTTTGTATAATTTTATTTTTATAACACTAATTATTCAAAATTTGAATAAGCAGTATACTATAGTTATCATTTTCTTGAGTATAGTTATTTATTTGTGGTGAGTCATTAACACAACACACCCACAAACCCACACCAAGGTGGGCCATTCAAAACACACAATGAGGTGAATTGGGCTTCTTAAACACACACACACACACACACACACACACACACACACACTCTAGATAATCCTCTAAAATTGGTCGGGCACATACACAATATGTCTTTCAACGTGGCTTCACAATCCCACAAAATACACACACACTTTCTTGGACGGCTCTTTGAGGTTTGTGTTAACTCGCAAACAAGCCAAAGAAAAAAGAAAAAGAAAATATGAGTTTCTAGTCTATAAATACATGCCCATGTTTCTCTCTAAAGAAGCACAACAACTCAACACAACACACAAAATAGAAAGTGAGAGAGAGAGAGAGACAGAGAGAGAGAGAGAGAGATGGGAGATAGGGTTAAGAGCCAACCAGCTACAGTGAAACCGCCACCGAAGACATCGGTGAAGGGTCAGATGGTGAAAACATTAGTTTCTGCCATTAAGAATAGCAATGATAAAAAGAAGATAAATCCTAATTAGAGGTTCAAATTATAAAGAGATAAAGTTCACTATCATCTGCATGAATGGAATAGTTTCAAATTATGTAAACCTAGCAATTATAGATTGATTTAGATATATCAGTAGTTGATAATATGGTATATTTATGTCTCTACATAATTATGTATCAAATATCAATGTTTGTTTCATTTAGTTGATAAATAAATGAAGTCTCCTCCTATGGTTTTTTATGTGGATCGGTTTGTATTTACATGTATATCTATTATTATATAAGGAGTATATTTTATTTGGTATGAAGGGTGTCATTTTTTTCTTTTAAGAATGTCCACCTCATTTAATAACTGTCACATTCAATAAATTTATCTTTTACTAACCAAAATAATAGTTTATAATACTGCAATGAGCACGCAATTGTAATCAGGGTTTGATGAGAAAAGAAAATAAAATAGAGAGAAAAATATCACCCATTACTTGTTTGCCAAGATTAAGGAAATAATCAATGGTGAGCAAGAAAGAGAAACTGTTTAGAACTCAAATTTTATTTCTCATAAAAAATGGTGATATTGGTGAGAAATCAAAAATTGTTCTTTACAAATAATTTATAATATCTAAATTATCCAAATAAATAAAATAAAATAACACATCTCTTTAATTTATTCTTTGTCCAAATAAGATTTTGAGAAATTACAATCATATTTTTATTTTTATTTTCTTACCTCACTCAAGACCCAAACACAACCCAGTTTATTTCGAAATAAAGATGAAACTCCAACACAAAAAAAGGGGGCAAAATCCACTTTACCCCCTATAGTTTAGGCCATTTACACTTTACCCCCTATCATTTGAAAATAGCCACTTACCCTTTTGTAATTCTCGACTAAAGTCCAACTCTAACATTGTTAACGAAAAATTTAAAATGAGCATAATACCCTTCTTTTTTTTTTCTCATTCTATCTTTCATTAATCTTCTCTCATCCATCATTCTAATCACGATTGTCGTAGCCACCAGCCTCGCCATCGCTGCAACAACGACGCCACTACCATCGCAACCTAGCCCTACCCAACCCAAGTTGAACCCAGCCAACTTGGCTCCAATTGTACAATCACCATTGTCTAGCCTCAATCGAAAGAAATCAATTGTCTAGCCCCAATCGAAAGGAGTTATGATGGAATTTGGAGATAGAGAAGCAACAAATAAGAAGAAATCAAGGGTGAGGGTAGGGGATTTGAGGATTTCAGAGGCTTCGGAGGGGGTTAGGGTTAAAGTTTGGAGTTAGTCGGAGAGTTCGAAGAAGGGGTCAAAGGTGGTGGTTGTGGTGATAGAGGAGGATGAGAGGATTTTGGTGATTTTGCAAATGAGGTCACGGCAAGAGAGAGTGTAGCCTTTGGTGTTGGTTTGGAAGGTGGGGGAGTTGACTTCGATGGCGAAGTAGTGGCCGTTGTTTACTTTGACGACGACTTTTCTGCTAGATTTGGTGGTGAAGTAGCGGCCGCGACAATGATGGTGGTGGCGGTGGTAGAGACAGGGGCGAAGGAGATGGTGGTGGTGTAACTTCATTGTTGGCTTCTTCTGTGGTTTGATGTATTGAAGTTGCAGGGTTGAGGTGGGTGGTCCTCTTATGCTGTGTTTGGTTGAAGGATTTGAGAATGGATTTGGAAAGGAAAATGGAAAAAGTAGGTGAAATGTAAATAAAATATACCTATATTTTACTTAGTTTCACACACCTTTTCCCTTTCGCTCTTCAAATCTTCCAATTAAACACAGCATTAAGGTTAAGGTTGGGTTTGGTTTAGGGAAGAAGATGATTGTGATTTGGGGTTTTGGGAAAATAAGATGAAGTTTAGGATAAATTTGTCTTTTTACATCTTATTTTAATTTTTGAATAAAAATTTTCCTTAGCAACTTTAGTTTGTGGTGCGTGCATCACACATTTAGTTAATTTAGATAGAATTATTAACGACATGGAGGTAAAATGAAAAACAAACAAACAAAAAAAAACATGAGAGGTAATTGTCTATTTTTAAATAATATGGGAGTAAAGTGCTATTGAACTAAACCACAGAGGATTAAAATGGATTTTTCCCAAAAAAATAAAAAATAAATAAATAAATTCTGACTAGTGGGAGCCAATTGATGTGGCGAATGCAATGCTGATGAGTAGTGGTGATGGGAACAAATTATATGAAAAAAATAATACAAAATTATAGGATAAGTTTTTGATTTTATCACTTTAAAGTTGTAGCGAATATTTTTAAAATACCAAAGTTATGTCATTACAGTACAAATATCAATTATGTATAAAAAAAAAGTAAGAATTTCATTTTTCTTATAAAAGAGTAGTGATATTACTACAAGAAAATACATTTTCGGCGACTAAAACATTCGTCGCCAAAAGTACGTATTTTAATCGCCGAAAGCCTTTCCCGACTAAATAATTTGGTCGCTGGATTTGTCGCCCATACATAGTCGCCGAAGGAATTAGCGACTAAAATTCATTTAGTCGCCATAGGTAGAACAAAATACCAACTAACGTGTTAGTAGGCAAAAATAAGTGACATTGGCGACGAAAGCAATCTTAGTCGCCAAATGATTGACAATACCGACTAACATTTTAGTCGCGGAAACTGTTTAGTAAATATTTTAACTCAAGTATTTAGCTACTAAGGTTTTTGTCGCTAAAAGAAACTGTATCTACGGCGACGAAATTATTAGTCGCTAATAGTGCAGCTTCAGCTACTAATTTTTTGTCGGTCATGATTATTTCATAATGTTTTGGCGACTAAAGAGTTAGTCGCCAATAATTTCTGGGGTTTTAGCTACTAAACCAGGTTGTCGCCATAGCTGTTTCTGAGTTATTTTGGCTACTAAATATTTAGTCGCCAAAAGTCTTTTCAGCTTTGGCTACTACCCATTTAGTCACCATAACTATTTTCCAGTTTTTTTGGCTACTAAATTATTAGTCGCCATAACTATTTTTATTTGTTTTGACTACTAAAAATTTAGTCGCCAAAAAATTTATTTCTTTTTAACTACCAATTAATTCATCACCAAAAGCATCATTTTATATTTTTGTTTTTGTTTGTTTAATTTTACCAAATTTCGTTCGAACCTGTATGTATCCACCACAACGTAATACATTATACAACTCAGATATCATCTACATGGTTCACTTAGTACCATGAAAAAAAAATGAACACCTGCTATAAATATTCCAACTACAAATAATAATGTAAACTTATGTATGAACGAACTATATATATTCCAATTACAAATAATAACATCATAGATTCCAAATACGTTGCCAAAATTATGTCCTCTATACACAACATTTTTACTATACTATGCATTGTAATGACCATTTGACAAGGTACAAATTACTATGGTAATATGTACCACGACAAAAGGTAATACAAGCTCCAAAAATATTATCTACCCCACCATAAATTATATGTACGATGCATCCAAATTCCACGGTTCATTCATGCTATACCAACGGAGCAATTAATACAAGCTCCAAAAATACTTTGTACCCCGTCAAAAATTATATGTTCGATGCATCCACAGCCCACAGCAAAAAGTATAGGACGACAAAAAACTTCCCAACTTTGCATAAGTGTATCTTCCGACAAAAAATTAGAAGATCCACATGTCAATACCAAAAGCCATCTACACAACAAAAATTACACCAATTAGTTCCATTGTAAACAAAAAATTATAGCCATCTACAAAACACAAATTGCAAGGATGTCAATTGTAATCAAAATTGTATGTAAATATAGTTTGAGTGTAGGAATTTCAATATACCTTCTGTACACGTTAATTTGTATTTAAAGTGCAAACAAATTGCCAAGTCAACCACAACTCAAGTTTAGTCTAATGTGTAAACATATATGTATTTTATTCATAACTGTACATATACAAAGATCGTTATAGAACATATATATATTGCTAAGCTTTAATATATTTGTATAAGCTTTATGCATTTTTCACGCCAACTCCCAACGTACACGTGCTAATTACGTCCCCTTTGTCCCCACAAGTCCTAATTGACACGAGAAAGCTACCCGTGCCATCCCCGGAGTGCTTTGGGGGCTGCTCTCAAATTTCGGCCCTCGAAGCCCTTTTTTCGGCTAGGTTTATGGCGTTTTTCACGCTAACTCCCAACGTACACGTGCTAATTACGTCCCGTCTGTCCCCACAGGTCCTATTTGACACGAGGAAGCTACCCGTGCCATCCCCGGAGTGCTTTGGGGGCTGCTCTCAAATTTCGGCCCTCGAAGCCCTTTTTTCGGCTAAGTTCATGGCGTTTTTCACGCTAACTCCCAACGTACACGTGCTAATTACGTCCCGTCTGTCCCCACAAGTCCTATTTGATATGAGGAAACTACTCGTGCCATCCCCGCAGTGCGTCGGGGGATGCTCTCAATTTTCGGCCCTCCAAGCCCTTTTTTCGGCTAAGTTCATGATGTTTACAGCTGAATTACATCATTTGGTTAATGCGTCAGCTGAATTACACTATGTTTGCCTTTTTCTCAATGAATACATGTATGAAGTCTTCCTCAACTCAATTTGCAAGTGTACACAATAAGGTGAGGCTTGGGCGTTGTGAATCATATGTTAGTATGGAATAAGGGGGTTTGGAGATAAGGAGAATGAAAGAGAAAGATGCACTATGCTTGTAGATTAACACATGCTTCTTGATTAAATGGTGGTCGAGGTTTGGTGTACATAAAGATGCACTATGGAGAAGAATTATTTGCAACAAATATATATTGTATGTGGGTAGTTGGCACTGTGTCCATTGCAAACCAGAGTAATATCCTAAGAAAACTGCTTTTGAAAAATCCAAAACAAATTTTATTTTTCTTTTACACATTGTCCATTTCAAATTAGTGTTGGTTTTATTTGTATAGATTTATTATTAAGAATCACATATTCATTCTTCAAAGCTCCTTTGTAGTAGTTATATTGCACTAGTTATATTGTACTAAATCAAAATTCATTCTAATGTATCTTGGTTTCTTCAATTACTCTTAAATCTCAAATCACATTCAATTGGACTTGGTTACCTTATAGAAATCAGAGTACGGTCCTTTGTGTAATGTATCAAAACACCAGGTCGGCTGCTGCAATGTCTACTCACATTATGCCTCATAACCTATTCGAAGCACATCACAAAAAAAGTATTTGCATACCAACTTTAGAAAACAATTCTATGTTAATATGAACCATATTTTTTGTACAACTTGCAGTGTTAAGAAAATTATGTTTACCAAATAGTAGGATGACCATCTGAACCTGGCAGGAGGGTTGTGAGCCGTGACACCACATCGTTCAAATGATTGAGTTGTACTTGTTGTGCCTCCCGTGCTTTTTTTTCTTCATCAACTTGTTTGATCAGCTGCTCTCTTTCCCTCGTAATTTCCTCCCGATCTCTTTCGCGCGCCTCTTTCTCCTTCAATAGCTCCTCCCGATCTCTTTGCCGCTCCTCTTTCTCCTTCAATAGCTCTTCCCGATCTCTTTGTCGCTCCTCTTTCTCCTTCAGCAACTCCTCGTGATCACTTTGACGCTGCTCTCGAAGAACCTCCAGTTCCGTTCTCATTAACTCCATATGTTTATCACGTGCTCGTGCCGCACTAGAAGCTGTGGAAGAGGGTTGTGGGCCTATCCCACATCCACAAAAGTAATTTTTTTTTTCCTTGAGCACTTGCCTTGATATTTCTTCGTGGGTCAATGGCAACCCCGCAACGATGGCTGTCACTTGTAGATTGACCATATCATCCTGTAATGCCAACAAAACAATAAAGTCAAGATGGGAGAAGGAATTTAATAAAACTTTATTAATTGATATGCATCACACTTGGTTTCAACATTCAATACTCACATGTAGCTCACCAAACGTGCTTTGTCGGTGTCCTTGTTCTTGCCATCAATGCTCAATAGTGTCCCAAGCAGATTGCCACATATATTCTTCTCTATGTGCATGACATCAAGGTTATGTCGAAGCTTAAGTGTTTTCCAATAGGGTAGGTCGAAAAGAATGCTTCTTTTCGTCCAGTTCGGGGTGGGATTTTCAGTCCGTTGTCTTTTTTGGTTGGTTGGATGCTTTCCATATGGTCTGTACGTCCCCAAATTAATTTGCTCCAGTATTTGTTCTCCCGATAACTCCACAGGTTTGGACTGATTCTCAATGTCACCGTTGAATAGCTTACTTCTACGCCAAATATGGTTCTCAGGTAAGTACCGCCGAGCACCCATAAACCCTATCTTATTACGCAAACGCTGAGATGATGCATCCACGTTACAATTAGGGCATGCTAAGTAACCTTTTGTACTCCAACCAGACAACGAACCATATGCAGGGAAATCGTTGATGGTCCACATGACTGCTGCATGCATTGTAAATATTTGGCCGGTAGAGGCATCATATGTGTCCACACCATGCTTCCACAGATTAGTTAACTCTTCTACTAATGGTTGCAAGTAAACATCGATGTCCCTTCCAGGTGCAAATCGTCCAGGAATAAGCAATGACATCATGAGAAATGGATCTTTCATACACTTCCATGGGGGTAGATTGTAAGGCATTAAGATTACGGGCCACATGCTGTACAATGTACTCATATGTCCGAATGGATTGAAACCATCTGTGGCAAGCCCTAGCCGTACATTCCGAGGATCCGCAGAGAACGTAGGATGCAACCTATCAAAGTCCTTCCATGCCTCACCATCAGCTGGATGTCGCAATACTCCATCATCCACACGCTTATCTTTGTGCCATCTCATATGTGCAGCTGTTTTTTTCGACATGTAATATCTCTTTAACCTCGATGTCAAAGGAAAGTACCTCAGTATTTTCTGTGGAATTTTTTTACCCGTCTTGTCATTCAACTTGTATCTAGACTCGGTACATGTAGGGAAATTCTCCAATGTGGCATTGTCCTTCCAAAATAAAGTACAATCATTCTTGCATGCATGAATGGGCTCATATCCCAAACCCAAGTCACGTAAGAACTTTTTCGCTTCATAAAGGGTCCATGGAACATTTTCATCACACTTTGGGAGAATGTCTTTGAAAACTTGCATAACCATATCGAAAGATTTGTTGCTCCATTTATTGTACACTTTCACGTGAAACATCTTAATTACGAAGGACAAAATGCAGAACTTTTCACACTGTGGATATACTTGTCGTTGAGCATCATCGAACAACTTCATGAACTTACAGAAATTGTGCCTCTCCGAACTAGTACGTTCTTCGTCGATATGATCATCCATGAGACCACTCATGTAAATCTCTTGTAACATGGTTGGAAGTTCATCCACATTTTCGTGATTGGTTGTCATTCCAGCTCGGTCGGTTTGAGTATCATCGATTCGCATAGTAGGATGACCACGAAATAGGGGAACACGTTCCCCGTGGTGGACCCAAGTGCGATAAGAACATGCGATTCCTTTTCGAAGCAAGTGCAACCGAACAACATGTCAAGGTAATTTCGTGCCGTTCAAGCAATCAACACAAGGACAACAGATTTCATCCTGCGGCCCTAAATTCTTCGTAGCGAACTCCATAAATGACTGAACACCTTGTACATACTCTTTACTTTTTAGCCTATCTGTTATCATCATCCAACTCTTGTCCATTATTGGAACAGTACACATCAACCGAAGATGAACCTCGGAATCGACAGCAAATTGGAAAAATACTCTGTAATGGAAGAGAGCTTAAGTAAGTTTAGGGGCTCAATTAGCATTGCTTTTTGAAGTGAAAAAAATAGTAATAACAGATCGGTGTCATGGATGAGCATAAGAAATCATTAATCTTTTTATGTGCTGGCCACATATTTCTGAACTAAGGCTGACTTTTGAAGAAATTATTTTCAACTATAGAAATCAACGACAGTGTAAACCTCAAGTTTTTCGTAGTGTTTCTTGATTGGTCATCAACACGCCGTGATGGGGTATGTGTTCATAATGTATATGTTTCGCCGTTGCGGTCATCAAAGGTAGTTCTATATTTTTTGAACTATCTTTGTCTTACTCTTCTTTAAATGTATAGAGAGAAGTACTGAAATATCTGATGATGTCTCTATTTCTTTCTTCTCAGTGAGTTTTTATTTTATTTTTTAAACTTTTACTTTACCTTTGTTTTCATAAGATTTTTTTAACTATATTATTATCGATTAATATTTCCTAGTCATAGCTGTGTTAAGAGAAGTATGATGGAGATAACCAAAGTGGAAAAGATTGAAAATCAGGACAGAAAATTGCATGTAGTGCCATAATAGGAAATCAAATGGAAATCATATGTTTACTGACATATGCCCAAGGCATTACCAAACAGCACTTAATACATGTTATTGGCACTAAGATGTAAGGCTCTTCAATATGAGACTATACAGTTTAAATGACAGATCTTTGGTAAATTATGATGGTTAAAATCTGCAGGCATCATCTGATATTTCTAAAGATATTATATTTCATCTAGCTACAGATACCATGCATATGGCAGAGCAAAAAAAGAAAAATAAATAAAGGTCGAAAGCTGTCAAATGAAAAACATACCAATGTAGCAGCAAGACAGATCAGAACAGCAAAACAGAACAGGTGCAGAATTGTAGCACAGGTCCAAAACAGAATAGCACCAAGCCAGAACAGGTCCAGAATTGTAGCACCAAGACAGAGCTAAAAGAATAGATCAGAACAGCAAAACACATCAATACAAGCCCAGAATTGTAGCAAAACAGATCAGAACAACACCAAAATGCATCAGTAACTATTCATAGCAAGAAAACAAGCTCTAGTCCCATTATAGAGCAACCCATCAGGAACTATTCATGCTAAGGTAGAACCATTTCATAGAACCATTTCAAAACCAATCGGTATACCATCTTCACCATTTGCGGCAATACAAAATTCATATTGGTCATACAGTTCAACAATCCAAATCGGGAATCAGAAATCCATAAGCCGAAATTCAAACCAAACACATTCACGAAATCAGAAAAAGCCCTAACATGCAAATAGGAGACGAACAGAAAATGAAAGAGACGGCGACACAGAACAGAACACACATAAAAGCCCTAATCGCGACAAGACAGAGATAGAAACACACAGATCCAAATCACGACAGAGAGGGAGAGAGACGAGAGACAAATACCTGTAAGTGGTGGGGCCGATTTGCAGTGGTCGTGGTGGCGTCCGCCGGTGGCCAACGATGGTGATGATCGGCGATGGTGAGCGATGGTGATGTTAGGTGTATCGACTGCTGTGTATGTTGATGTGTGAGTCAAAACAGAACAAAAAAGGTGAGTCTATGTAATTTCATCCTGGGCGCCAACATTAATTACTTTCCCTCTAAAAAAATTTCGAAGATTTGGCGTCTAACTTGTAATTTGTCGGCAAATATCACTAAATAGCGACTAAAAGTTAGTCGCGAAAATCGTCAACATACACCCATTTTTGGGCGACAAACATTTTTGGTCGCAAAAATCCTACTATACGGCGACTAAACTAAATTTTGGTCGCTTAAAATGTTGTAAACAGCTACTAAAAGTCAGTTTAGTCACCAATGAGTCAATATGGCGACTAAAGGAATTTAGTAGCTAAAAATTCTTAACTAATGCCGACTAAATGAGGTTTTTAGTCGCCCAATATAGTGTTTTTGGCGACTAAAATTGTTTTGGTCGCCAATTTTAGTCGCCAAAGGTGCAGTTTGTTGTGGTGTATATATATATAAATCCATTCACAAAACTTCTACATAGTGGCCCCGTTTGGTAGAGCTGTGAACATAAGCTGTTAATCTGTTTGGTACAACTGTGGGATTATGGATTTAAGCAGCAGAGTAATGTTTGGTTAATAAGCTGTAAAATAATTTTTTACTGTATAATTGTCCTTTTTGCCTTTATATGATATAAAAACGATTATTTTGTCATTTTTTCAGTTTTAATGCAACGCCCTCAAAAATAAATGCGTAAATCAATCATTCATAACATCCATAGACATAGGAGAATAAAATATACATCCATTCATCAAAGTGTTCTTTACAAAAGTATTACATGTTGACAACAAAAGTAAATATCCTACGAGCTTACAACTTTCCAAGTCAACACTTGGTTACAATAAAAGAGGGTCAGAAGCCCTTTACAATTAAAGCCCTCGGCTTGGAAATAAAAACATATATCATAAAAGAAAAATCAACAAAAGAAGCCTGTTGCCTCTAAACCACCCAAGTTAGGTCCTTGGAGGCGGCATGTCCCCTGTACCTGAAAATAATGTCTCATATAGGGTGAGCCGAATCCCAGTAGAGATATGCTAAACCAAATATGAGAAATGACTAAAACATTAGTATTCGATAAATGATCAACACTTGTAAACAACATATCCTTTTTTCAAAATTAACTAGCATTTCCAACCATATCTCGATTCACTTTCATTTATTATCTAAATCGATTCGTAGACATGTATCATCATTCATCTAAACAAATCAAAATGAGACTACAACTCATATAATCAACACTTCAGTTCATCAACAATTCAAAATGAGACTATAACTCATATTATCTACACTTCAATCATCAACATCATTCATATGTATAAAAGGTTTCAGGACTTTCACCCTAGACACTCCGGCCAACTTAATTATCAATAGAGTCCATCCCCTATCTTCTCCCAAACTGTGGAGTACATCCCCTATCTCCTCCCAAACAAAGATACATATGTAATGTATTTAAATACTTCATCATATACAATGATCAATTAATACACATATTCAATGTATTATTCCAACTGTCACATTCAATGACATATTCCAATTGATTAGTTTCAATTTACCTAATCATCATGCAATTCTACAACAATCATGGATATCCTCCACCGATAGCCCAAAACAGTTATTTCTAAATAGATAATTAAATTTATCAAACAGATAAATTAATACATTTTCCATAGGTAAGCGATTTTCAATCCAACTATACCAATCCATTACATTTTTCCCCAATCCCATCATTTCCAATCCAATTATATATTCCCATAGTTAATTTCATTATGTTGGCAAATAACTCATTTAATCCCAATTAAGGCATTTTTCCCATTTTTCTCAAATAACAACTTTAAGGCTCAATTTCATCAATTGAACACCCATAACCCCATTTCAAAATCTCATATGCACAATGGCGCCCAAAACCAAGGAACCCCTCTTTTATAATTTCAAATCAAACCCTA
Organism: Camellia lanceoleosa; assembly: GCA_025200525.1. Lineage (NCBI taxonomy): Eukaryota > Viridiplantae > Streptophyta > Magnoliopsida > Ericales > Theaceae > Camellia > Camellia lanceoleosa. Next base: position 104,680,015 of record CM045766.1, on the reverse strand, counting down.
ACTTTCCAAAATCCTTACATTTATACAAATGCCCAACATTTATGTTAAAACTCATAAAAAGGAGTAGATTATCCCTACTTCGAAGTTAGGAGCCCAAAGGAGAAAAAAAGTGAAACCCAAGATGCTCCAAATCCACAAATTTTCGGATCAATGGGAAGGCCAAGCCAAGCTTTAACTTTCTTACAAAGGGATTAGGGTAGAAAACTCCTAGAACATGGAGTATTTGTAGAGAGAAGGAGTGTGTAGAGAGAGAGTATGTATCAGATCTAGGGTTTGGAGATAAAAAGAGATCAAAGAGTGAAAAAGAGAACCGCTGCTGCGATCTGATATATTTGAACCTCGCTCGAGCGAAGGAGTGGTCACTCTAGCGACTAGACACAAAATAACCTCGCTCGAGCGCAAGAAGTGTCGCTCGAGCGAACAATGCGAAGTTTCAGGTCTGCAACCCAGAAGCATGCCCGAGCGCAAGAGTTCTCGCTCGAGCGAAAAAACACAAAACATAGAGCTCACTCGGTCGAGCGAAGAATATCAACCTTCAGGTCCAAACTAGACGTAGACGCACGCTCGAGCATAAGAGTGCTCGCTCGAACCAAGGGACACATGAAAGAAAGTTTGCTCGAGCGAAGAAGCAAAAACCTAGGGCTTGATCAAGCGACAAAAGCCTCGCTCGAGCGAAGAAGTCAAAAACTGGACAGCAACCATTTGTTCCAACACCCAACTAAGCTGTTCCAAACTTACCCATCACATCCCAAAACTCAAATACAAGGAATTAAAGGATGGAAACAAGAATAAGACAACAACAACAACCACTAGACCCGAGTCCGAAATACAATAAATGACGGGGAAAACCGAATCGCTATATTTAATTTTAAAAAAAATTATTTCATTAATAAAATTTAATATAATTAGTATTAATTAGTATCAATTAATATAAAAATTGATACATTTGATAAAAATGCAATGGAAGTATTATTGTTACAATTTTTTTCCATTATAAATTAATTAGTATCAATTAATGGTTTAATTAGTCTCAATTAATACTAAAATTATTAATTAGTATAAATTAATATTAATAATTAATTTTTATTAGTATCAATTAATATTAATAATTGTTATTAATTAGTATCAATTAATAATTAATTCATTACTAAAGCATACAATATTAATTTATTAATAATTAATACCAATTAATATTGATTTTTTAATTAATATTGATTTTTTTTTTCTTCAAAAATATACAAATTTTATTTTTTAATTAATATAAAAATATACAATATGAATTTAATAATAATTAATACCAATTAATATTATTTTTTAATTAATATTGATTTTTTTTCTTTTTCTTCAGAAATATACAATTTTTTATTTTTTAATTAATATAAAAATATACAATATGAATTTGTTAATAATTATTACCAACTAATATTGATTTTTTTCTTTTTCTTCATAAATATACAATTTTTAATTTTTTAATTAATATTAATATTAATTAATATAATATTTGGATATTGACAAGGGCATTTAAGTAATTTTAGCCCCCCACACCAACTGCGCGCTTAAGTCGAAAATTTAAACACTCTCTGACCAGCTTTTGAGATAAGCTGAGAAATATTTTAATTTAAGCTATAAGCTGGTTAATTTAAACTACACTAAACACAATATTTTATTTTAAATTAAGGCAAAAGCTAAAATAAGCAGCTTATAAGCCCTACCAAACAGGCCTAATGAATGGCTTTTGAGACGTTCGCTTTGAAATAAACGGTCTATTAATATGTCTTTAATTACATAAATAATATTATCATATTATTTTTTTTTAAAAAAAAATCATATAAAAGTTATGAGAGACTAACATTATGTTCCAAATAAAATTAAGTAACCCAACCCACTTGACCTCGGGTTGCTGTTGTGAGGTTTTGTTGGAGTTTTTTTTGAGCTTATTTTAATAATTCAAATAATTTATATGGTAGAATTTATTAAGCACATCATTTATAAAAAAGGATTAATCGGATATTTATGATCTCATCATAAGATTCTAATTGTTTTTAAAAAAAATTATCAAAATCATGCTAACTATTTACTTTCCTAAAAACAAGTGTAGTTTTATAATGGGTTTACAAAAGTCCGATTAATCTTATTTTTTTCATAAATTATCTATTTACTGAACCCTTTAATATAAATAATTTAGATTATCAAAACAGACTCAGACAAACCTACACAAAACTTGCAACAGTAACCCCTCTTCCCTAACACACAATCGATTTCTACCTCATCAAAACATGCACTGAAGTTGGGCCGAAGGGCCTTTTAGCTGTACTTTTTAAAGGAGTAGGTTTGTCTCGAGTTCATGAAATAGATTGGCTAGTATTTTTGGGCTTGTGAAGTCCACCACATGTCTCATTTTGATGATCCGAACTATTGAATATGTAGAGCTTGTCAAGTACTTCATTCCTTGTAAAAAATCACATTGATTGAATATCGATAGCCCCTTGATCATATTATATTTTTTTCAATGGTAAATGGACAGGCCCACAAGGACCATAGCCTACCGTGAATAAACCCAGGCCCACCATTTAGACCCCATTGCACAACCCGGTTAGTAAAACCCAGTACAGCTGGAGGCCAACTGAGCAGGGAAGACCAATGATGCTCGGACACGTGGCGGGTGTAGAACAGGCCATGTCAGCAGACAAAGATCCGCAAAGTTATTGCCACAGCACATCACCATTAATGCAGCCCATCACAGCATTTATTGCGACAACACCTCTCAGCCGGAATGGCACTCCCTCACCCTGAACAAGACGAACCACGGCGTAAGCTTTCGGCGGGGAGGTCAGAACGGCTGAGACAGCGAAATGATTACCAAGGGATATATGCAAAGCTTGAAGACAAGAAGAAGGTTAAGTTTTCTATCCCTCTTTCTCTCTCCCGTTACACTACCAGCCACATCTTCTAATTCACACACCGAAGGGTTCGCCGGGGGACTACCCCGTTCCCCGTTGAACTTGTTTGCAGGTTATCCAGTGGACCTGGGGAGCTTGGATCGGTCTAGCCCATTCACCAGGACGAACTGTACCATCAGTTGGCGCCGTCTATGGGAACTGGTTTGTCCGTACGCCAGTTGTGCTCATTGTCATCGGAGCCCCTTTTCCAGTAACATTTTCACCTCACTCGTCAAGTGTATGGTCACGACTAGATCCATGGCTTCCCACCATAATCCTCCCGATCACCAAACCGACCCTCCCAATCCAAACAACCCGCCGCAATACTTTATCGAACTTACTAACAGCATTAACCGCATGGCTGAACAAAATCAGGCCTTAATAAACGCCCTGCTCCCGAGAAACCTCCCCATTCCTCCACTACCACCTCCAAATATCCTGCCTAACCCAGAGCGCACTCCTGGCCATACTGCCCCACTACCCAATCCACCCAACTTGGACGGTTTGCAATCTCCCCACCCACATGTAAATCCGCCACCTCCACCCCCACACCCATCGGTTGTAGCACCAGCCCACGAGGGAGAGGCCAGCAGCATCCAACACCTATCTCCCTCTGGTGGTCACAATATTCCTCTCTGGGACGCTGAACTCCAAGCCATGAAGCTCCAGCTACAAGGGGTTATGCAGAATATTCAGCATAAGCCCTCCACCACCGCAAACTCGCCATTTGTTGCCTCCATCCGAGACAAACCCCTGCCCGCCAAATTCAAAATGCCCACCATTGACTCCTTTGACGGCACAACCGACCCAATCGACCATTTGGAGACCTACCGCACCCTCATGATCCTCCATGCCTTTCCTGACGAAATCATGTGCCGAGCCTTTCCCGTGACACTGAAGGGGTCGGCTCGGTTGTGGTTTAGCCAATTACCACCGGACTCGGTCTCCACTTTCCAGCATCTCAGTGACTCTTTCCTGAGCCATTTCATCAGCGCCCAACGTCAACGACGCCTGGCCATCCAGCTACTCAACATCCGTCAGACCGAAAGGGAATCACTGTGCAGCTTCGTCACTCGCTTCAACATCAAAGCCCTGCAAGTAGCCGAAAATGACGACAAGTTCATCCTCACAGCCTTTATGGCCGGTCTGCAGTCATCTGATTTCCTTTTCTCCCTATCCAAAAACCTCCCGACCTCCATGGCGGCCCTACTCTCCAAAGCCCAAAAATACATGAATGCCGAGGATTCACGCTCGACAAGATCCAACAGCTAAAAACCCGACCCCCCGAGAAAAGAGAAAAGACCAAGAACCCAGCAGCACCCAGTATCATAGCCAAACACCCCGCCATACCGACCGACCCACTTGTGCCGACCGGTCGGCACCAGTCCAACCGCCCGGTCGGTTCGAGCGGTATACACCCCTCAATTCTCCCATGGAACATGTCCTTAACCAGATCCAACGGGACTACCCCCTCAAGTGGCCTCTCCCTCCACGGAACCCATCCAATCGGAAAGACCAGTCCAAATATTGTCGTTTCCACCAAGACCATGGCCATAACACCGACGATTGTATCAGCCTCAAGGATCAAGTGGAGACCCTCATCCGCCAGGGGCGTCTAAGCCGATTCACAGACACTCGCCCTCAGTAGAGGCAAAGGGCCGAGCCCCACAGAGACAATCGCAGGCGCACCCCTCCGCGGAAATTTCAACCGGACCAAGGCATAATCGACCTCCCCAACAGCCTCGGCCACAAGGTAATCCACCCCCGCCTGTCGGTGAAATCAGAGTTATCTCAGGCGGTCTTGCTTGCGGGGGACCGTCGCGCTTGGCTCAGAGAGCAAAACTGAGAAAAATACGACAGGGCTCGGATAAGGCAGTCATCACGGTAGACTGACCCCCCAAGTAGCCCAAGCAGTGGACAGAGCCCATTACCTTCACAGACGCCGACTGTACAGGCGTCCGTTACCCACACGATGACCCCCTCGTCATTTCTGCCATCCTCTCCAACTATAAGGTCAGGTGAGTCCTCATTGACAATGGAAGCTCTTCAGACATCATATTCCTCGGCTGCTTCCGCCAGCTCAAGATCGGAGAGGAAAGTCTGTCTCCACTCCAAACCCCCTTGGTTGGTTTCACTGGCGACCGGGTGACCTCTATCGGCTCCATTGATCTCCTCATCACCATTGGGGAGTACCCACGGCAGACCACGAAGTTGCCTACTTTCCTTGTTGTCGACTGCCCCTCTGCTTACAACATCATCCTCAGCCGCACCGCCCTCAATGCCTTTCAAGCCATCACACCCACCTATCACCTTGCCCTCAAGTTCCCTACCGATCTCAGGGTCGGAACAGTTAGGGGAGAACAGACCGTGGCTAGGGAATGTTATGTGGCCTCACTTAAAGAGGTCAAACTAAAGGAGGCGATGATCATTGAAGGACTTGACGTCCGGGATGAGGACGAGCTGATCAGAGGCGAGCCTGTGGAAGAACTCGTTGAAGTTAACATTGATCCTACCAACCCACTCAAAACTGCCAAAATCGGCAATCAATTACCTCCCCAAACCAAGGCTGACCTTATCGCTCTCCTGACCGAGCACAGAGACGTCTTTGCCTGGACTCATGCAGACATGCCAGGCATCGACCCCTCTTTCATAACTTACCGCCTCAGTATTGAACCTCATTTCCGACCTTACCGACAAAAGCAGCGTATTTTCCACCAAGAACGCAACAATCTCATAGCTGCAGAGGTTGACAAACTCCTCGAGGCTCAGTTTATCCGAAATGTGGATTATCCTAAGTGGCTGTCCAATGTGGTCCTAGTTCGCAAGAACAATGGCAAGTGGCGTCTCTGCGTCGACTACTCTGACTTGAACCGAGCTTGCCCCAAAGATAGCTATCCACTCTCGCGCATTGATCTACTGGTCGATGCCACGGCCGGTCATCAAATGCTCAGCTTCATGGATGCTTTCTCCGGGTACAACCAAATCGTGATACACTCATTTGACCAGGAACACACATCCTTCATCACCGACCGGGGCACCTACCACTACCGTGTCATGCCGTTCGGACTGAAGAATGCTGGGGCCACCTACCAATGTTTAGTCAATGCAGTCTTCCACCATCAGATTGGACGGAACATGGAAGTGTATGTGGATGACATGCTAGTCAAGAGCAAACTCTCCACTGACCACCTCATCGACCTACGAGAGACTTTTGCCATCCTTCGCAAATATCAGATGAAACTCAATCCGGAGAAGTGTGCCTTTGGCGTAGGATCTGGAAAGTTCTTGGGTTTTATGGTCAGTCAGCGCAGCATCAAGGCCAACCCTGAGAAGATCAAGGCCTTGATTAAGATGCAGTCACTCAAAACCGTTAAAGAAGTTCAAAGACTCACTGGCAGAGTGGCAGCCCTCAACCGTTTCATCTCCTGCGCAACGGATAAGTGCCTACCATTTTTCAAAGTTCTTCGGCAGACTTTTGAATGGACAACTGAATCGGAAGAAGCCTTTCAGCTTAAAAAGCGTTGCATGGCCAATCCTCCCCTTCTCTCACAGGCAATCACGGGTGAGCCCCTCTTCCTCTATTTAGCAGTATCAAGCACGGCAGTCAGTGCAGCTCTCATCAGAGAGGACGGCTCAGTCCAACGGCTAGTCTACTACATCAGTCGGGCTCTCAGGGGAGCGGAGCTGAACTACCCCTACTAGAAAAGTTGTCCTTGGCCTTGGTCACCGCCTCCAGACGACTCCGCCCCTACTTTCAAGCCCATTCCATAGTGGTCATCTCCGACCAGCCCCTGAGGAAGGTCATGCAGCAACCAGAGCTCTCAGGAAGACTAATGCAGTGGTCAGTAGAACTAAGCCAGTTCGACATCTCTTCATCGCCCCCGACAAAGAATCAAGGGGCAAGTCAGAGTCGACTTCATCTTGAATTCACCAATCCAAATTTCAACCGCTAACCCTCCACCCACACCAACTCCACCAGAGCCTGAAGATCCTCATTCTTGGACACCCAATGTTGACGGCTCGTCTCGCAGGGAAGGAAGTGGGGCCGGCCTCATCCTCACCTCCCCTGAGGGGGGTTATTTCAAATGTGCTCTCCGCCTCTTGTTTGCGGCCAGCAACAATGAGGCCGAATACGAAGCATTGATAGCAGGACTTCGTCTGGCCAAGGACATTGGTGTTAGCCACATCCGCGTGTTCAGTGACTCCCAACTTATCGTCGGCCAGATCACGGGAGAATTCGATGCCAAGGATACCACAATGCGGGCTTACAAGGACCTGGCACTCCCCCTTGTTCGCCTCTTCAATACTTTCCAGATTAGACACATACCTAGGGCGGAAAACTCCAAAGCATATGAGATGGCCCAACTGGCCTCTGCCGACCAATCCGACCTTAGCCATGGAGTTCGCCTCGAATACCTAACTCACCCAGCCATCTCACCCGACCTCCAAGAAGTGCAATTCCTCCAGACGGAACCCATCCCTTGGGCATCCGACATCTTCCTCTTCTTGACCACGGGAGAACTCCCAGATGACCAACAGCAGGCTGCCAAGGTCAGAGCTCGGTCGGCTAACTACATTTTGGTCGACGGCGTCCTTTACAAGCGCGGTTTTTCACGACCATACTTGCGATGCCTCAGCTCCGCCTAAGCAACCTATGTAATGCGAGAGATCCATGAAGGAATCTGTGGCAATCATTCGGGTGGCAGGTCTCTCGCACACGAAGTACTCCGTACAGGTTATGTCACGACCCAAACCCGGCCCTATGGGTTTAGCATCAGAATCGCCAAGAATCCGAGATTACCAAGGCCTCTGGATCGAATACTGAGAATACTGAGTTCGGGGCTGGCGGAAAACAAGAAAAACTAGTGTCCATAGAGTCGTTAATCAGTATGCCAAAAATATTTTTCATACATTTATGCATTCACTACCAAGACAAGATACACAATCATTACAGATTCAAGACGGGACTTGATTCCTCGCCATAAAGTCAAGAAAACAATTCTATACAAGAACGCATAACAAGACAAAATAGTAGGAGACTAGTGGGGACACAAAACACCCCAAGCCATGGCATGGCGTCTCGAACCTCGCAAAGGAGGCACATTGGTCGGCTTGACAAAAGCGAGGACAAATCCCACGCCCTAGCTCGATGCGGTGGTGAGCACCTACATATATATATAAACAAAGGAGCTAAAGCCCGGTGAATAACATAACGTGTAAAGAGGTTATGAATGAATGTCCTTCTGATAATGAAATCAATTCATTATCGGTATTTCAATCTTTCAAGATTTCACCAATCAATATTTCGATCAATCGGTCATATGTGGTACATCCATTAGCCTATAAACAAGAGGGTCCAAAAGGACCGCCTTTGCACCCAACAATAATGATGGCCATCAATCAAGATGGTTCCACAAGGAAACCGACAGAGCTCAGAATACCAATAACAGTGGGTGCTAAGGATGCCACAATACGGTTCGAAATACGGGACATACATTCATTCAATAAACAATATCAATTCAATAAACAGTTCAGTTCAGTAATCAAAATATAACCATTTTGAACATATCTTTACACAATCTGTTACTCACAGTGATTGGGCTATCAGTAGCTAGAGCGCGTCCCCGTGAGCCAACCCTAAACAGTCAATCAATAGAACACACACTAAGTTTACAGTTGGAAAGGATGATAATTAAATCCCTAAATTCCCTCGGTGTGGTTCTATGTCTAAATCCTCATTAAGATGCTTTAAACTAGGCCTAAGAATGCCTAGGATGCGATGAGGATGCAAAAATACAGTTAGAAAGCAATTCCAGAATTTTCAGAAAACAGAGCCTCCGCCGAAGCGAGTTTCGCTTCGGCGGACAAGCACACAAAGGCCCACGCTCGAGCGTACATTCCGCCGCTCGAGCGGACTGATGAAAGGTGCAAAAATGCTGGATGCGCGATTTTCCCGCTCGAGCGTTAAAAGCCCTACTCGAGCGGACTGTAAAACAATGCAAAGAGAATACTGGGAGCATGAATTTCGCCGAAGCGGCACTTCGCCGAAGTGACGTCCAAAATCTGGAAAATCCAGATTCGACCTCTGAGTTTCAAACCAAGTTTTGATGCTCCAAATTCGATCCTCTTGGGCCCATTTTCTGGAAAACTCTTTCAAACACATAGAATAACAAGTTTTAAAACTCAATTTAAGAAATCAAGGCCCAAGGGTGTTTAACTCAAACTCAATTTCAAACCATTTTCAAGAACACTTTCAAAACATGACATGCATGATCTTTTAAACCAATTTCAAGCTTTAAATCTTGCTCCAAAGAGCTCCATAGTTGGCAAATGAAATGAAATCATGGACTAGAATATAAACATGGACATGCATGTATGATTCAAGCATGAATTCAACTCCAATTTCACTAATTCAACCATGCATGCAACAATTGATCTTTAATTCAACACATATGAACAAAATCATGTCTTAGCTCTATAATTCTTCATGAATCTAGCAAGAACCAACCTTAAATGCAACAATGAGTGGTTAATATACATACCTAAGTCTCAATTACAAGTCTAGGAGCTCAATCTAGCAATCTATGCCTCAAATCTTCAAGCAAAATCAACAAATGAGCTTAACTCTCAAATTCTCTCTCTACTCTCTCTCTTTGGTCGGTTATAGGACTAAGGGAATGAGCTGAGCAATTGTTGTGATCAAAATGTAAACAAGTCTCTAAGTGTGTGTGATGTAGTGGCCACTAAGTGGCAATTCCGTAAATAAGTCTAAGTTTGCAATTAACTGCTTTTAACCTAATTTAATCATTCCTAATCAATTTTGAGATAAAAATTTCGTTAAAACACAAATATTATGCTGATTACAAAACATCAAACGGTTTCTAAATCGGCCGCCGATAAGGCCTTCAATTAGCAGTTTAAACATAAAATGCAAACAGATAATCATACACTCAAACAGATGCAACACGCAATTCAATAGACAAACTTATTCAGTTTCACTTTCAGTTTCGTTCAGTTTGTTCAGTAGTTCATCCAGTTCACTTATCAGTCATTAGCAATTCAGTTTAAGGGTAACCCGTATGTAATTCAGTGGTTTAACGGTAATCAGTACGAGGGTCGTTACAGGTTACTTCTGGCCGACTCTCAACAAAGATGCCACGGATTTTGTGTTTAAATGCGACAAGTGTCAGCGCTTCGCCAACATCCCCCATGCTCCTCCCACTGAGCTGATTACCCTCTGCAGCCCTTACCCGTTCGCCAAATGGGGGATCGACTTGGTTGGTCCACTTCCCACTGGTCGAGGCCAGACCAAGTTCGCGATTGTTGCCATTGATTACTTCACCAAGTGGGTCGAGGCAGAACCCCTCGCCACAATCACCGAGCGGAACACCACCAAGTTTATCTGGCAATCGATCATCTGCCGATTTGGCATCCCCGAGCCATCGTCTCGACAACGGCAAACGGTTCGACAACGCTAAATCTGAAATTTTGTGCAAATCTCCAGATTCAACCATGCTTCTTCCGGTCATCCCCAAGAAAATGGCCAAGTTGAGGTCACCAACCGCTCTCTCTGAAGATCATCAAAACTAAGCTCGGTTCGCTAAAGGCCTCTGGCCGAGGAACTACCACATGTACTGGGCTTACCAACCCTCGCGGACTCCTCGGGAAACCCTTTTCGCAACATATGGTATAGGCGGTCATTTCGGTAGAAGTCGGTCTGTCACCCCGTGGTCGACATCCGGATCTCGCCTCAACCGAAGAACTCCGTCGAGCAGACCTGGACCTCATCGAAGAGCTCAGAGAGACTGCTGCTGTCAGATTGGCTTCGTACCAGCAGAAAATGAGAACACACTACAACCGCAGAGTCCGACAACGGGAGTTCTCTGCAGGGGACCTTGTCTTGAGAGAAGCAACTCTCGCCACAAAGAATCCGACCGAGGGCAAACTTGCAGCCAAATAGGAGGGACCCTACGTCGTGAAGGCCCGCCCACGGCCAGGCACTTACCGACTTCAAGACATGGATGGCCGAGACCTTCTCCATCCCTGGAATGCTAAACATCTGAAGCGTTACTATCAGTGAATTCCCACTTTTGTATTATCAAACTTGTTGTATTTTCCTTTTTCAAATACATAATACAAATGCCAACTGGAGTTCCAATCTTCTATAATTCAACTGTCTGCATATCGCTTCCATGAAACTTTCGCTTGCAGCACTCGCAACCTCGGCCAGACCGAGCACATTCAAAAGCCTCAGCCAGAACTGAGCACTTTCAAAAGCCTCGGCCAGACCGAGCACCTTCAAAAGCCTCGGCCAGACCGAGCACCTTCAAAAGCCTCGGCCAGATCGAGCACCTTCAGAAGCCTCGGCCAGATCGAGCACCTTCAGAAGCCTCGGCGACCAGACCGAGCACTCAAAGCCTGAGCCCGACCGAGCACTTCAAACACTAACTGCCTCGGCCAGGCCGAGCACTTCAAAGCCTCAGCCAGACTGGGCACTAACTGCCCCAACACTGGGATCATCCTATGAACGAAATTTCATAAAGTAGGACACTCAATCACAATCTGACGCTTAGTCACAATTTCAGAACCACCTTCTTACTTAGTCAAATTCCAAAGGTGTTCTCACGTTTTTCATCTCCCCCAGCACCTAGTCTGTTTCTCCCACTGGCTTGAAACCTACCTTTTTATCTTCATCCATGGATCCTTCACCCATACTTAATTACAAGTATTAATCCCAATTAAACATCATGATGCACAATTTCACAATCCCATTTTTCAATCTCCATCAACCACTCTCATCCATCAAAACTTCAATACAAGTCCCATTAAGGAGTTCCTTACTCCACTTTGCATTTAAGATTTATCTCAGTCCAATTTTACTCAGCATCAAGGAATTCCTTACTTTACTTTGCATCTCATTTTTATACAAGTCCTACTTGAAAGATCACCTTAAACCTCATCAATTTTCATACCACTCCAACTGCTCGCATTGAGTTTTTGTTTTATACTGAGTTCGCTTTTACTATGCATAAGGTTCAGTTTTACCGAATTTTAACTTTGTTCAATATTACATTTTTACGCCATTTCCAAACTTCATTGACACTAGCTTATACATGTGCAAACACAATCACTCAAAGGCAATTTTTATTCATTCAAAAATGTGTACATTAGTCCACTACAGTACTTACAAAAAAAAAAAAAAACAAAACAAAACAAAACAAAACAAAAAACAAACCATTACAATGTGTATACAAAGAAAAAACAAAACACCACTCCAATTCACTCATCATCTTCGCTGGAGATCAAATCCGCTTCTTCAACTCCTTCATCCAAGGGAGTTTGGGCCACATCATCCTCCCCAATCGTGACACTACTCAGGTCAAGCCCTGGGAACAGCTCCTCAGCCCTCCTTTTGAACATCTTCCACCCGCTATCCCAGTACTCGGCCATTTCATGCTTATAGAAATCTGATCGTTGGAAGCTCTCAATGACCTCAATTTCGATCTCCCAAGATGTTAGCCGCCGACGGGCCCACCAGACTTCTCCCTAGCCAAACTGCTGGACACTGCGACATCAATGGCCATCTGAAATTGAGCGATCCTTGAATTGTTCAATCTTTGCAAACATACGATCGGGTAGGTCTTGCTTTTAAGAGGCCGCTTCGCTTCTTTCCTCGTCCCAAATTTTTTTGAAGGATCGCCTTCTCGAGCGCTTGGCCCTTTCCAGCTCCTCACGCAGGCCTTAACCACGAGAGCGCCTCCCTCTCCTCCTCCACCTCTTTCTTCAGGCTCTCCTTCTCCGCCATCGCTTTCTCCATCTCTACTTTCCACTCCCCCATCAGCCTCCCCTTCTCCTCCTCTGCCTTGGTCAGTTTTCTTTCCAACTTCTTTTGCAGAGCCTCTACCTTGGCATCCACTTCGTCCTTCTGCCTGACCAGCTCCTCATTGCTGTTCATGGCCTCTTCGTGCCGCTCGACCGCAATGGCACAGGCTCTGTGGGACTCCTCCAACTTCTTCTACTCACCAGTCAACTGGAACTCGAGCGACATAACCCTGCGGCGCGTGTCCTCCAACTCCAACTTGACCGATGGCAGCTCAGTATAGGCAGCCTTCCATTCTACGCTCTCCTTCTTCAACTTAGCCAATCCAAATTTTGGTCTCTCAAATTTTGAGTTTGGCTCCCTGTCTCGCCAGGCCCCCACTGTAGTAGTTACCTCTATTTGTGCGGAGCATAACCCCCTGAACAGGTCGGCCTCGTTGAATCCAGAGGCCGAGCGCAGTCCCGTTTCTTCCACTATCTTCACTAGACGGTCTGCCACGCCTATTGGATCTCTTCCTCCGGCCTTCCGGCCCACAAATGCGTGGTAAATGGTCGCACCTGCACTCCATTCCTTTCACGGGTGCAAGCCCCCGTTGAGTCTGCTCTCCTCCACTTGGCTCCGCCCCAGTCGACCCAACTCCTACTTGCATCGTTGGGGCGACCTCCACAGCCTCCACCGTTGGGATAACCCTTACCACTTCTGGGGTCTCCACCACAACTGGGGCCTCCTTCATTTTTTTTCAACCCAGGCTCCCTTGCGGCCTCTTCTGGGGCACTTCTCTTCTTCTTTTTCCTCTTCAGAGCCTCCTCCTCCTTCCTGATTTTCTCCTTCACTGGATCCACAGGGAGCTTTCGTGGCTCAAAAGTGCTTAAGTCCTTCCCCCCAATGGCTTTGGGCGTGGTCGGATCCTCTCATTCGCGATCAGTTGCGCCGGTCGGTCATCTTGCGCCTTCTTAAATTTTGTGGCCTTGGCAAGGATGGCTTGATCTTCTGCCTCCTATGCCTCCCTCCTGGCTTCCAACTCAACTCAGCTAAGGTCCCCACCGACCGTCAGGACCCATTGCCTCAAGCAAGGCGGACCGAACCCGGCCCCACTTGGCCTTCTCCTTCTCCCTCCACTCCTTCACCCTCTTCACTCTCTCCTCTGCCGCAGCCCCCAGTCTTGCCTCCACCGTCCTGATCGGCACCTTCCAGACGGTGCGCACTCCAGGCCCCCCGTTGGCAGACGCGTAGAACCATCGTGCTCGCCACCCCTTTATCGATGTGGGCAGCCCAGCCACCAAACCCTTCCCCGCAGCCGCCTGCAGCGTGACCCATGTCTCCTGCTGCCCTGAAGCCTTGTAGCAGGCGAAGAATTCCTCCACCGTCATCGACTCCCCTTTATTCGCCTTTGGCCAGGCGCTTGCGCAGGCCAGCAAAATCTTCCAAGCATTGGGCATCAGCTGGCCCGGTGCTACCTCCAGGTGGTTTAGCACGTCCACTACTATTTGAGGCAGTGGCAACCTCAGTCCACCCTTGGCGCCTCAGACAGGAAAACTCCCGGCCCGCATCCGATGGCCTTTCCGTTGACGTTGGTAGTAGCAGCTCCACTTCCGCTGGAATCTGGTATTTCTCCCGGATGGCCTCCAACTCCACCTCACCATCGCCGACTTATGCGCTTCATGTGCTGGATCTGCTCCGCCGACCGATGGGCTTCCACGCAATCATGGTGGAGCTATGGAAACGTATCGCTGGTTCCCACACCCTCTCCGTTCTGTACTGTGCAGCTAATTTCTCTGCATCATCGTCTCCTAGTGGATCCACCCTCACATTCACGTTTTCTTCTTGCGTCATTTCTAAAGTGTGTCTGCGAATCGCTTCTGAGGCAGGCACTAAGAAGTTGAAGAAATGCTCCAATGGTGTATCGCGCGCAACAAACGGTGTAATACTTGGAATGTTTTGGGTTCTTGAGAACAGGTAAGTAAATCGAATAATACCAAAAGCCCACGGTTTACCCGTATTCCAAGGATCCAAATTAATTTTCGCCAGTTTGAAAACTTTTCAAATCATCCGCCAAAACTGCCTCCTCAATGCCCATAATAATGCCCTGACGTTTCACTTTTGATCTAACGCTTGACCTTTCTCCTCCCTCGAAATTCTTCCACGTGTATGGCCTTGATGCGCTGACTTCTGCCCTTACTTTGTCTTTTCCACTTCAAATCATCACGTGACACGCCGCCTCTTGAGCCCCGTGCCCTTCCGCTTGGCCACCCACGCGGTCAACCCGCCTTGTGATCGGCCTCACGGTCGACCCTCCCACTCGACTACCCTCACGGTCGACCTCTCCCGCTCGGCCGCCCTCACGGTCGACCTCTCATGCTCGGCCGCCCTCAGGGTCGGCCCTCAGGGTCGACCTCTCCCGCTCGGCTGCCCTCACGGTCGACCTCTCACGCTCGGCCCTCCCACTCGACCGCCCTCAGGGTCGACCTCTCCCGCTCGGCCGCCCTCACGGTCGACCTCTCATGCTCGACCACCCCCACAATCGGCATCTCCCGCTCGACCGCCCTCACGGTCGGTCTCCCCCCACCGGACGGACCCATCTTCCTTGTTATTATTCCCTTCGTTGGACTAAAGCTGCATTCGGGAATGGGGAACTACTGACATGGACAGGCCCACAAGGACCACAGCCCACCGTGAATAAACCCAGGCCCACCATTTAGACCCCATTGCATAACCCGGTTAGTAAAACCCAGTACAGTTGGAGGCCAACTGAGTAGGGAAGACTAATGATGCTCGAACACGTGGCGGGTGCAGAACAGGTCACGTCAGCAGACAAAGATCTGCAAAGTTATTGCCACAGCACATCACCATTAATGCAGCCCATCACAGCATTTATTGCGACAACACCTCTCAAATTAAATGGCACCCTCACCTGAACAAGGCGAACCACGGCGTAAGCTTTTTCGTGAGGTCGAGCCGAGACAAAGGAAATGATTACCAAGGGATATAAGCAAGGCTTGATGACAAGAAGAAGGTTAAGTTTTCTATCCCTCTTTCTCTCTCCCGTTACACTACCAGCCACATCTTCTAATTCACACACCGGAGGGTTCGCCGAGGGACTACCCCGTTCCCCGTTGAACTTGTTTGCAGGTTATCCAGTGGACCTGGGGAGCTTGGATCGGTCTAGCCCATTCACCAGGACGAATCGTACCATCAGTAAATATAATTTTTTAAATAAATTATTGACAAAAATGTGTTCTAATCAAGGGGGTATCGATATCCGATCAACATAATTTTTCATAAAAATGAAATGGTTGATGAGTTCTATATATTGAATGATTCAAATTATTAACATGAGACTCATAATAGATCTCACAGATCTAATAATATCATTAAATTCACTTTATAGACGGGAGACAAAGCTTCTCCCTTTTTAAACACACACAGGCACATTAGGCCGGCTTATTAACTTGGTCAATGGCTTGCACATTGACGTGAGTCCGTTAACTTGCTACACAAAACAACACATTCACCCACGCACACCTTCCCTCCGAATATGCATTTTGGACTTTGTGTTGACATGCAATCAAGCCCTAAATAATAATAATAATAAGAAGAAGAAGAAAAATATCAACTATCTTAGGGTATTCAATGTCATGAATGATGTAAAAAATAGTTTAAAAATATGTTAAAAAGATTAAAATTTTGTAATTGATTTGGAATACTAATATATATAAGTATTATCACATGATACTTTGAAATTTTTGAATAATTATTATTTAAAATCATAATCATAAATTAATTAATTAAGATAAATGGCACCACTTAACCAATAAAATATGGTGTTGCAACATATATAAGTTCGACAAAGTAATGAAAATGAATCATGGGATCATATTATCATTCAATAAAAAATATCATAATTTGACAAAAATGATTAAAGATAGAGAGATGGAACTGTTTTCCTTTGTATATTGTTGGCTATTTATATAAAAATAAATTAAAAAAACAAAGAGATGGTAGAAAATGAATAACAAGAAAGTAAAATCATATCTAAGATCTCTTTGATTTTTTTCTTGTAATTTTTTTTCTCTCTTTATTTTTACAATTCTGTTACGAATATGAAAACTAAATATAGAATGGAATAAAAAAAACAAATAAATTAATAAGATTTTACATAATTTTTTGACAGGACTCACTTTTGAAAATTTTTGTCCATCTATTAACATTTTGAATTTAGGTTTTGTGATAAACTTCTTTATATTTAGACTTATTCAATTTTTCATAGTAGTGAAATGAATAAATATCTTCCTTTACAATTTCCAAACAAAAGGCATTAAAATAAGTAACCACAATTTTTCTCCTAGTATTTTCCATGTTGGTTACCATGAAGCTGCATTAACCTAATAATTTGGGGTTGAGTCACCTAAGACACCCACACCCACAATAGTCCCGTTTGGTAGAGCTATGGGAAACAACTTATAACTTATGCCTCAAATTTATAACATAACTTTCACTTGTGATTTCACTTATTCTTAAAGCATCTCCTGCTCCACTCAAAGAATAAGCTGATTTCTGACTTCCAAAAAGCTATAAGTTATAAGCTATAAGCTAAACCAAACACATCAAAATAGCTTAAATTAAGCTGAAAACTGGAATAAACTGATTATAAGCTGTGCCAAACAGAGCCAATGGAAGGCTTTCTTTGATTTGCCTTCTCTCTCTCATCAAATACACAGAGGTGGGCCTTTCGATTGGGCTTTTCAAACACAGACACGCAGTCACATACGAGGTAGACCTCTTAACTTTGTCACACACATACACATTGATATATCTCTTTTAATGACACGGTTTCACAAACACCCACACACGCCCTTGAACTTTGTGTTCACACCCAATTAATTAAAAATGAAAAATGATGTCTTTTCTGAATTTTTGATCAAATGACGTAATAATGATGTTTTTAAAAAATTTATGTTAACATGATACACAATTTACTTTAAAATAATAAAATTAGAATTTCTTACATTGTTCTATAATTTTTTTTATATAATTTTCTGTACTAATTAAAAATTCATATAGACAAAGCATGGAAGGTGTCATTTTCTTGAGTTTTTTTTTTTTTTTTTTTAGGTGAGTCATTTCATAAAATTGACCTAAGACACCTACAACCACTCTCACCCACAAAGCTGTCCATTCAAAACATTGAGACTAAGGTGAGCCTTTCAACTGGGCTTCTCTCTCTTTGCGCGCACACACACACCCTTCTATTGCTCTTTTAATTACCTTTGTGTTAACAGGTAATAAAACCCAAGAAAAGTATATATATAATAAATAAATAAAAAATTAAATTTCCCACCTATAAATATTTCAATGCTTCTCTCTTAAATCACCACTACAGAACATAACAAAACACACAATTTAAAAAGATAAAGAAAGAGAGAGAAAGATGAGTCAATCAGCTAGCGTAATTCCGGCACCGAAGACAACGGTGAAAGAAAAAATGATACAAATAATAGCTTCCGTCATTAAAAAGACTAAAGATAAGAAGAAGATAAATCCTAATTAGAGTTTTAAATTAAGAAGATAGTTTAAAATTACAAATATGTAGCCATTCACTATGGAAATTAAGTGATATCAGTGGTTGATAATATGCTATATTTGTGTCTCTCTATATTATTATATGTATATCTATCTTTGCTTCTTATATTTGATCAACAAATAAAATCTATGTTTTTTTACGGTTTTAGTTTGTATCTATGTGTTTATCATTTCTATTATATGAAGTGTAGATTTTATTTAATATCAACCATATCATGTTATTTTTTGTATTTTCTTTAAGAATGACTTTCACATTTAATAACTGTCACTTTTAATAATTGGTAAATGATTTTTTTTTTTTTCAATTACCTAACCGTCCAAAAATTTATATTTAAAATTTGCACCCACTTGTTTCCTTTGTATATGTTTGTCTTACATCAATAAACTTATCTTGCTGATCAAACCACACCCCCCCCCCCCCCCCCAAAAAAAAAAAAAAAAACCTCAGGCCAACATTCGTTTTGGCTTAAGAAATTTGGCGCCAAAAAAAAAAAATCTCTCATCACTTTGTGTGGCTGACTAAAATTGAAGAATGGTAAGAAAAAGAAATATTTAAATATTAGGCTTTTTCTTAAGTTCAAATGTAAACTTGATCAATATGTTTAGATTGATGGGGGCTGTAATGAGTATCGTTTCGATAATCTAAATTATTTATTTTGTAAGTTTCTTTGTGTATATTATTAATAAAAAAAAAAAATTAGATCGATCCGATAATATTAACATTTTATTTTATCATTTTTTCTTCAAAAAAATAAATAATATATATTTAAAAAAATAAACCATTTATTTTGGAGGCATTTATTCATAAATTCATTTTCACATATTTATATTTCACTCAGTCTAAATTATTATTATTATTATTATTTATGTTTCAATAAATTATATGAGTGATATAATTACCAAAATATATCTAATAATAATAGAGTGAAGTGCACATCATAACCAAAATACTACCAAAATCAAAGTTAATAGAGTGATGTGCGCATGTCATATATCTAATAAGTTATATGGTTATTATTTTTTATTATGATATGATACTCCAATGTGGTAGGTATTAATATGACACTCCAACAATGTGGCAATCCAACGAATTTAAAAACTTATTAGTGTACTTTTTCTAAATGGGACAATGTGGTAGGTATAATGTGACACTATAAAACTTTACTCAAAAAAAAATAATAACTTCTTAGTGTATTTTTTTCAAACATGACAACGTGGCAAGTATGATGTGACATTTCAAAAAAATTAAAAACTTCTTAATGTATTTTTCTCAAATGTAACAACGTGACAGGTATGATATGACACTCTAAAAAAATTTAAAAACTCCTATAGGTGTAATTTTTTCCAAACGTGACATGTGACACTCTAACATGACAGTTATGATGTGACACTCTAAAAAAATTAAAAGCTCTTTATTGTACTATAGCGATCTCGGTTTCGACCCTCTTTTCATGTTTTGCCACATTGGGCGATGCAAGTCGGGATCGAGTACTTGAATACCGCGAGGTCCAGGAGACCTTGATCCGGATCGAAGGTAGCACTCTGGCGCGGTTAAGGGACAGCGCCCCCGAAACAAAAATACAAAATGCATTCGAAATTGCTTGAGCCGCACATGCGAAAAATAGAGGAGGGTTTGTTTGGCTACTGCAATACATACAGGTGCAGAAGTGCAAGTGCAAGAGAAGCGCCGCACGTGCGGTGGTAGGTGAGTCCAAAATTTTAGTCTTTTCTTCTCTTTAGGCTGAGTGTATCTCACTCTTGTTAGGTCTTTCTTTCTCTCTAACAACTCTTTCCTCTCCTTTCTTTTTACATTTCCCTACGCCAAATTGGATCAAAACCTTGATTTCTCAAGATCTATTAAAGTTCTGTCATAGTTTCTTTATCAAAGTTAGTTAACTTCTCAAGCGCTTCGTTTTGTGTGGTGAAGATCGAGTTTCGGCACCGTTGATTTTGGAGGTTTCATCTCATTTCTTCTTCAAAACTTGAGGTAGGGATTTTCTTAGAGTTATATATATATATATATATATATATTTTGCAAGATCTATATGATTTTCCAAATCATCTTTCGATAGCTTTGAAAATTGATTGTTGATTCAAGAAGTTGAGCGATTTTGAAAGTGGGTTTATCTTTTATTTTTTTAAAATGATCTTATGGGTTTTGATCTTCGTTGATTGAAGAAAAGATGATTTTGGAAAGTTTTCTTTCAAAAATTTGAGTTGTATAATTTTGGTAAGAAAACCTAGAATTTGGAGTTTTTTTTTAAGAGACTGAAAATCCATGAATGATATTGTTATATTTATTTTGTGTGTCAAAATAAATGGATGTTTGAAAATTTTCTTATTTATATTTATATAAATGATAAATTTTAGAAAATATGAGAATTATTGTTCATTTTGGAAATTATTGTTCAAAACGTTGAAATAGTCTTGAAATGACTAATTGTTGAGGATACTTGAGAAGAGTGAATTGTGTTATTCCTTGGATGATGAATTGAAATAAAAGTATTTATATTCATCTTGTGTTATTGGCATATCAATTCATTTGATTACATTAAATTTTGAAAGTTGATTTGAAAACTTGCATTGAGAAAAGAATGTTGAGAAACTGTTAGGTTTTTATTCTTGGCAATCCCGTTTGACAAAACTCTTTTCAGTTGTACTTGTTTTTGCACTTTTTATTTCAGTGAGGCTATAAGTGTTTAGATGCGAATCCAACTCGAATTGTGCCTTGAAGAGAAGTTTGTGATGTTAATACTTTCAAGATTGCCACCTCGCTAACTATGAAATGGTAATTTGCCGTCATTCACCATGGGTTGAGGGCGCAAAAAATGCAAAAATGCATTCAAAGTTGCCTGTTCGCTCGAGTGGAGAATGCTGAGTTTCAGAAGTTTGGTGAGTCTGCAAATATACTGTGTTCCGTGTTTTCACACTCGAGCGTCCATTTTCCCGCTCGAGCATACACCCTAGTGCGGAACACGTCATATAGAGTTCCCGCTCGAGTGTCAGTTCCCACGCTCGAGCGAACCTTGCGATTTTAGATTCTATAAATTGACAAGTTGCTCAAAATCTAGGATTAGTTCTCCAGATCTTCTTCTTGGGTTCTAGGGTTTATATTTGGGGATATTTTGCTAGTTTTCTTTAATGTTTTGATTGAGTATTCAACTCATGGTTTAAAGAGTATATATCAAATGATTATTTGTTTGTTTTACACAAAAAAGAGAGAGTCGTTCTTCGGTGGATTCTGAAGAATTCGAGCCTGAAACTTTGGTGGATTCTGGAGTGGCTCATCGTCAAGACAATTCCGAGGTGAAGACAGGGTTGGAAGAGGCACATAGGGGTTGGTTCAATTCGGGCGTGAATTCGTTAGGTAATTGAGAGTATGTCTGTGTAATTCCTTTATGTCTTTTTAGTGGATTGTTTTGTGGTTTTTGCCCGTTGTTTATTATCACAATTGGAGGTGTCCAATTGTGATTTTTTCACGTAAAATCGTTGTGTTGATTTGTCTTGATTATTTGATTAGGATTGTTATATACAGCTTAAAATTGATACATAATCACAAATCAACATCTAGGGGATTTCTAGATTATTCAGAAACAAGTTTTCATGGCATGATTTTGGAGTAAATACGTTGGCAAGTCTTGATAGGTGGTGTAGATGATATTGAATAAGTTGGCCTGAGAGTCCAGGTTAAAGACCGAAAACCCGCGCGGATAGGTGTCGAGCCTTCCGGTTAATATCGGTAAAAATGACAAATTGTAGTACTTGTATAGTCTATTTGCAGACACCAACCTAGGGATTACTAGAGTCGTATTTACCGCTCTTGAAATGAATTGTTAAGTTTTGAAAAATTAAAATTGCATGACGTCATTGAGTATGAGGGTTTTCAAAGATGAAGATGTGATTTTCCTTCAAAAGAGCATAGCATGGCATGTGCATTTCATCTCTTGAGACTTGTATAAAATGTATATACTTTGTTAAGGATTTCCTATTGGGCTTTATACTCACCCTACGGAATTTTTGTACAGGAAAAAATGTGGTGATACCGCCTAACTAAAGGCGAGGAAATGTGTCTTGAGAGTACGAGACTCTCATTTTGCTGTGACTCTGTGTGTAATCCAAGGGCTGTATGTGTGTGGATTTGAATAACCGTTTTGTGTAACCAGACTCAAGCCTTAGAAACTTGTAAACCCTTAGGGGTATTTATTTGTTTATTTACTTGTTTTTGAATTAATGTATTGTTGCATGAAGAATTATTGTATCATGTAATGTAAGTTTGAAGATTTATATTCGATTTTCCCTGAAAGAGTTATGATTGTTGTATTATCATTTGAGCTAGAAATTTGGGACGTTACATGTACTTTTTCTAAATGTAATACTCTAACGTGGTGGGTATATATAGCACTAAAAAACTCTTTATTATACTTTTTTCAAATGTGACATTCTAATGTAACAGGAAAATAAGTCATTACACATCCAAAAAGACTAAATAGATTACAAGAACAAATATGGGACTATATAAATTACAAGTCTAAAATAGGAGACTTATTGGTTAATCTCCCTCCTATTATTTTCTCTTTTGCATATTCCATGTTGGTTGCCATGAAGATGCATTAACCTAAAATAAAAGGGAAATAATAATCAAAAGCCATTAACCAATGTGTCACACTTTCAATTCACACAATATAAATTAAAATCTGATGTTGGCAAGGTAGGTAAGGTTTAATTTTATTAATTTATTTGATTATATTCAAATATTATACAAATAGAAAAATTATATATAAAATGGTATGAAAATTTTTAATTTTATTATTTTAAAATAAAAGATTCATTAAAATAGCTTATTTTTTTAAAAGTACCACATTCACATTATTAATTCTAGTGGACTTATTATACAATAGGTCATTTGATAATTCATGACATTTTTCATCAAATACTATTAAAAAACGTCACTTATTGTTAATTTTCAATAACAGTTTAAAAATTATCTCACATAAATGTCACTAATTACAAGTTTTAGCAACAATTTAAAAAAAATTGTCACAAAAAAATTTCACTAATTTTTAACTTTTAGCAACAGTTTGAAGAAAAATTTGTAACAAAAAAACGTTACTAATTGTAAGCTTTAGCGACGATTTATAAAAATTGTGACAAAAAAGTCACTAATTGTCAATTTTTAGCAATATATGCAAAAAAAATCATCACAAAAATTATTTTAGCGACAATTTTATTAGGACTTATTTTTAATGGGACTTGATAGGAATTAAGTCCAACTATTAGGACCTATTGGTAGTTTATTTTTTTTTTTAAGTTTTATTATTATTGTTTTTTTACTCAAATTTAAATAAGGAAATTTATGAAATTCTTAACTACCAATAGGTCATAATCGTTGGATTTAATTCCCATTAAATTCTATTAAAAATAAGTTCTAGTAAATCATCGTTGAAAATAATTTTTGTGATGATTTTTACATGTCGCTAAAAATTGAAAATTTGTGACTTTTTTTGTCAACGGTTTTTATAAATTGTCGCTAAAACTTACATTAGTGAAATTTTTTGTGACATTTTTTTAAAATTGTCGTTGAAAGTTAAAAGTTAGTGATTTTTTTAAAACTGTCGTTAAAACTTATAATTACTGATATTTTTTATAAAAATAAAAAATAAAAATTTAACTGTCGTTGAAATAATTAGTCACATTTCTTTATAGTATTTAATAAAAAAATAACTATTGATTATATGTATTGGATAAAGACATATACGTGAGTTCCAAAAAAACAATAACTGGGCTTTTCGCAGGTGGACACAGGGTCTAGGTGGGCCTCTTAACTTGGTCATCGCTCTGTAATCAATTAGAAATGAAAAATAATATTCTTGCTGAATTTTTTATCAGAAGCTTCGGAAAAATTTGCAACAGAAAGTTATATAGATAACTATTTTATTTCATTTTGAAATTATGAAGATAATGGTAGGTGTTTTAATTAGAAATGAAATGACTGCAACAAAGTATATCATTCTGTATAAAATTTTAGTAAAATTTTTGTACTAAAATTTTATTTGTATATTATTATTTTCTTAAAAGCATAAACCAACGTGATGAATTTTTTATTTTATGGTGATAAAATCAAAATTTATCATATTATTATGTATTAATTTGGAATGAAGTGGGCCTAAAGTCCACTTTTTTGGATTAGAAAGTCCAGTTTGCATGGATGTGGGCATATTTCAATTTGATTATCTAAACCATTAAACTTTGTAAGACACATCAAACAAATCATTTATATAAAAAATCAACTTGACCGCAAGGGTTTGTTTTGTATTACATATAAATGAGTAGCTTTTATGATTATTAGATTTTTTTATTAGCTTAAAACACTTATAATAAATTGTAAATCTATTAATACAAATTTCAATAATATGTGAAAAAAATTGAATCGTATTTGGTTAAATAAATTGTCACCAATTTTGTTGTTGTGCAAATATTTAGATTGCTTTCAAAAGTTATAACTAAGACCCCAAAAAAATGATACACTCTTTTTTGTACACGTATTTAAGAGTTTCAAATATATATATATATAATTACAAATTATAATTTGCAACTATGAAGTTCACTTATAAGGGCAATGGCTTGAAAAATTTCTCTCAATGGCCCACATATTGAAATAGACAAACTAATAATCAATAGATCTCAAAGCCTCCTAGATCCACAATATTGATGGATTTTTATTTGATTTTTATATAGGCTAAATGATTAAAGGTCCAAAATTGGAGCCACCACTTGATTTTAAAAGTTGAAGAACCCATGATGACTACATAATTAAGATACTTAACCGCCACAAGATCAGCTCTACTCATCATTCATTTGATTAGAAACAAATTGAAAATGTGTTAGACACACTCTACCCGACACAAGATCAGCGCTCTACTCATCATCCATTTGATTCACTTTTTCAAAAATTATTAAGTGAGCTATATGAAGATAATTTATACAATAATAATAAGATAACCTAAATGAGAGTTTATTTGTTTCAAATAAAATAATTTTATGAAAAGTGATTATTTTGGTTTAATTAAAGAGAAGTCCGAAAATTCAAAAAAAAAAAAAAAAAAAAAAGA
Organism: Camellia lanceoleosa; assembly: GCA_025200525.1. Classification (NCBI taxonomy): domain Eukaryota; kingdom Viridiplantae; phylum Streptophyta; class Magnoliopsida; order Ericales; family Theaceae; genus Camellia; species Camellia lanceoleosa. The sequence continues at coordinate 104,654,567 of CM045766.1, read as the reverse complement.
GGGGGGGGGGGAGGGGAAGGAGAGAGAAAGGAGTTCTCATTAATTTAAACACAAAAATGGCATTTTTTTTTTTTGATACAACGGAAATAACTCAAAAATGGCGTTGAAACTTTTTTTTTGGATCCTATTTTCATGAAACTTTCTCTTTGGCTCACCTCAATATATCCAAAAACACAAAAAAAGAAAGAAACATTATTTTTTGAACGCAAGAACGAAACATTCATCATAGAAGAAAAACCACTCACATCAAAAAAGTGAAACTGTGTAATGTACTCATCTTATTATAATTAAGGTGGTGTTTGTTAAAATTGAAAATTAAATATTAAAAATTGAATGCTAAATTTTTTAAGTTGAAAAGCTATTTGATAAAATTTTAAGTACTGAATTAAAAAAAAAAAAAGGTTATTTAATATGTATAAGATCAAATTTAAAATTTATTATTTTCAAATTGTACATTTTAATTTTTATATTGTGATAATGGTGGTGATGGTATAATGATGGTGGTGGTGGTAAGAATAGTGATAGTAAAATAATGGTGGTGCTTCTGGCAACAATAATAATGGCGATGAAGGTGGTAGCAGTTGTGGTGGTGGCGGTGGCGACATGGTGGTAACAGTAGTGGTAGCGGCAACAGTGACATAGTGGTGGTTGTGGTAGTAGTGGTAAGCATTAATAGTGGTGGTGTGGTGGCATGGTAGTCAGGCTAGCCTTGAGATTTTCAGAGTCCAAAGCCAATAATCTCCTAAAAAATATCAATAGATCATTTGGGGCTTTTTACATTTTTTTTTATGGTAAATGACAAAAGATTTGTGTCAAAATCATAAAAAATACTTAGCATTACATTACAACAGCTAATAAGTATCACTTGATCCTCGCTCTTCTTGCATTTTTAGAAACAAATAAATCAATCATACTTGCTCTGAATTCTTGAGAAATTCATTTGTGCTCTGTTGTGCCATTTCTCTCAAATTTTTGAGAAAATTAAATTAAGAGTTAGGGTTAGGAATTAGATAGGGAGAGAGAATATGCCCTTTTAATTTTGAATGAGTCTTTTAATTTTTTAGTAAGTCAATTTATTTTAAGTTAGTTTGAGTCTTTTTTTAATTTTTTTTTTTTTGGACTTAAAACATACCTAATATATTACACTAAACTATAATAGGAAGGGGTCCCTTTTGTGAGTCCATTTTGAGGTGCTTTAAGCCATGGCTTGGTGGGCCTATGCCCAGGGCCGGCCCAGATGGTAGTGGTAGTGGTAGTAGCAACGTTGATAGTAGTAGTAAAATGATGTTTGTACTTAACAATAATGATAAAGATGGTGGTAGTAATAGTGTTGGTGATGGCGGTGATAGTAGTAGCGATGATGGTGGTAGTAGTGGTGGTGGTGGTGGTGGTGGTGATGGTGGAGGTGGTGGCATGATGGTGGAGGTGGTGGCATGATGGTGGTGGTTGTGGTGGTGTTGATAGTGGTAGCAGTGGTGGTAAATTTGTAATAGTGTATATTTTTTAACGTTTTGTAATAATGTATATTAATACTTCTATTTAATATTTATAAATTCAATTAGAATTAAGTAAATTTCATATGACATAATTTTTTTAAAAAGAACTTTTAGCCTACATTTTAAAAGATATTTAATTTTTTAAATGATATCAATTATGATTATTAAATGAACTTAATTTATTATCATTTAATACATCTAATTTTAAATGCTAAATGTGATTATCAAACATTCCGTAAACCAACTTATTAATCCAAAACTTCATATTTCAAAGATTTTGTTCATTGGAATCAGACAACTTAACTAATGCTAGCCTAACAATTGGTGTTTGGAAAAGCAAAAATGCTTTAGACTACTAATTAGTGGTGGCTCTAATGATGTGGCAGTGGGTCCCACCCACAACCACATGTGTTTTGTGCGTTGATTTTTGTTTTTATTTTTTTTTTCAATTCCCCCCCCCCCCCTTCCGGGCGGCGGCAGCCACAATAGGTAGACTTATATTCTTCAATAGGTCTTAAGTTAGTTAGTGGCCTTTTCTTTTTTTTCTTTTTTTAAAAAAAAGTCACTAATTATTATTTTTTTAGTGACAATTTAAAAAATTCATCACAGAAAAATTTCGTTAATTTTCAATTTTTAGCTACAGATTTAGAAAATTATCACAAAAAATGGTATCAATTAGTTCTTTGCAACAAATTCAGAAAATTGTCACAAATATTTTTTTAGTGACAATTATGGTAGGACCAATTTTTAGCGACGAATTGATAGAATTTAATGAGAATTAAGTCCAATTATTAGAACATACTGATAATTTGTCCTATTTAATTGTCACGTTGTCTCCTATTTAAATGAACATTTACTTATTTATTTATTTATTTTTTAAAAAGATGATAAAAAGATAAAGAATAAGATAAAGGATAATTATATCTTACCCAAAGTAAAAATCTTTCTTATTTATTTATTTATTTTAATAATTTATCTATTTTTGCTTATTTTTCATGCTAATCAAATGAAGAAATAATGTCCTTCACATTCCCAAACAAAAGGCCTAAGATAAGTATCACGATGTTTTTCTTTCTAATTTGCATGTTAGTTATGATGAAGCTGCAATAACCTAAAATAAGAGAGAAACAAAATAATAAAAAAATCATTAACCAATGTGTCACGATTTCAACTTACACAATTTCAATTACCCAAATTAGGTAAATTACTAATAGGTCTTATTTTTAGGATTTATTACCTATTAAGTCTTATTAATAAATTTATTTATTAGACTTTATTATTTTTATAAATAAATTTATAGTGATAAATTTATCAATAAAAATCTGCAGGTAATAAGTTTAGTTAATTAGACTAATTGATAAGTATTCCTTACAAATTTATGTTGGCAAAGAGATGTAGGTATGATTTTTTTTTTGAGTTTGATTATTTATTTATCGTGAGTCAAATACTCAAATGCTATACAAACAAAAATATTGTAATAAAAAATTTATATGAGAATATTTTTTTTTTAAAGCAAAATACTCATTTATAATTCAAAAAATGACATAACTGCATTATTTTAGTGAACAATTAGAATAAAATTTTTGTAAGAATAACATTTTTAATATATACAATTAACGGGTAAATTAATTGATCTTTCCTAAAATTTAGAGAAAATATATTAAACCTCATAGTTTTGACAAAATTATATATTATTTACATAACACTTAACTCCATTTTCATTAATAATTCATTAATCATATCATATATATGAAAAAAATAATACTATCATCTCTTTTATATTAAAATATATATTTTTCTTTATTTATCTTTATGTCTTCACTCTATTTGTATTATTTTCGATCACTTCAGTCTTATTAAAAGAGATATTAATATAATTATATAAAAACTGTATTTTTAAAAAAAAAATAATTGAGAGAAAATCAGTATAATTTACACAAAGTTAATTACTTCAATACCCCACACCCACACCTAATTAGCTGTTCAATTTTGATTGGTAGCTCGAATTTCCATCCCCCGAATCCCCTTAATTTCCATTTTAAGTAAATTATTATTATTATTTTTTTTTTCACATACCTTGCATTTTTTTTTTTTTTTTACCCAAAATGACAGTTTCGGGGGATTCGGGCTCCCCGGCCTCGAGCTCCCCCGCTTTTCCCCTAGCTGTTATAAATTGACTAAGATGGGCCTTTCATCTGGGCTTTTCAAACGCGCGCGCGCGCGTACACACACACACACACAAATGTGTGGGTGTAATGGCTTCACAAACCCCCATACACACAAGCTCTCTCTTTCAACTTGGTGTTTTTACTTAATCAATTAAAAATAATATTTTTATATAATTTTTGACTGGACATTGGCATTTTCAAAATGTAAGTCAACACAGTAGATATTTTATTTTAAAGTGATAAAATTAAAATTTATCACTTCATTTTGCATTAATTTTTTGTAAAATTTTTTATTTTTATTTTTATAACACTACATATTAAAAATTCATATAAACAATATATTTTGGAGTGTTTGTTTGGATTTTTTTAAGCCAACTTATGGCTTCTAACTTTGGAAAAATTATTTTAAACTATTTGGTTACATTTATTTCAAATAATTTCTGATTCTAACTTATTTTAAGTCAAAAAAACTGATTCTAAGAAGCTACTCACCACTTACTTTTGATTATCAGTTTCTGCTGTAGATATATTAATTTACGGTTATATTCTTAGATTTTTTTATTTTTTATTTTTAAAAAAATAAAAAAAGACCGAAATGGACTATAGACTATTATTATTATTTTTTATGAGAAATGTAGACAAGTAGTAAATAACAAAAAATAAAAATTAATTGAAAAAGTTATTTCACATCTTATTTAATAAGCACTGTTCAACAACTTAAATTTATAATCCAACAGTTATACTAAACAAATTAATAATTTCTAATTAAAATTATAATTTATAATCTATTTTAATAGTTACCCCAAATGATACCTTTCAGTTGCCATTTTCTTGAGTTTACTTATTTATATGTAGTGTGGCATTACACAAAATTGACATAATACACCCACACTCACAACCACACCAAGGTCACAATAAGGTGAATAGGCTTCTCACACACGTAATCCTCTAAAACTTTGTCAGACACGTACACACATTAATATGGCTTTCAATTAGGCTTAACAATTCCCCCTAAAAAAAAAACACACACACACACACACACACACACACACACACCCTCGTATGGCTTTTTGAGCTTTGTGTGAACACGCAAACAAGCCAAAACGATTTTTTATTTTATTTTTTTTAATTTCATTTATTTATTTATTTATTTTTTTTTTGAGTTTTGAGTCTATAAATTTATGCCCATGTTTCTCTCTAGAGAAGTACCAAAACACAAAACACATAATAAAAATAATTTAATAGGATATATTGAAAAATTGAGCTCACTTAAATATTTTTTGAGTGTAAATAAATAGAATCTTCCGTTTCGCAAAACTACACACTCTGAATATGCATTTTAAATTTTCTGTTGACACGCAATCAAGTCCACAAAACGAAAAAAGAAAAAAGAAAAAAATGTTATCATATATCTTAGGATATTTAATGTCGTGAATGATTTAAAAAATAGTTTGAAAATAAGTTAAAGATTAAAAATTTGTGATTGATTTGAAGTATTATATAAGTATTATTACATGATATTTTGAATAATTAACATTTAAAATCATAATAATAAATGATGTGTATAAAAAAAGTTGTTTTACAATTTTGTTATGAATGTTGAAACCAAATACATAATTGAACATAAAATACAAAGAAATATATAAGATTTTACATAATTTTTTCATGGGACTCACTTTGAAAAATTTTTGTCCATCAATTAATATTTTGTATTTGGTTCGATGACTAGTAACTCTATGCCTAAACTTGTTCAAATTTTCATGGTAGTTAAAATGAAGAATTAATTTCCCCAACAATTTCCAAACAAAAGGGCATTAAACTATTCACAGTTTTTCTCCTAGTATTTTCCATGTTGGTTGCCATGAAGGTGCATTAACCTAAAATAAAAGAGAAACATTAGTTAATTATTTGGGATTAGTCATTACATAAAATTGAGTCACCTAAGACACCCACACCCACACCCAAACCCACACCCACAATGAGGCCTGTCTTTGAATAGGCTTCTCTCTCTCATCAAACACACACTGAGGTGGGCCTTTCAATTGGACCTTTACACACACAAACTCACACATTGAGTATAGAGAAATAAAGATCTGAAGAGAGCCCAGCCTGATTACACATATATACACACATTGATATATCTCTTTTCTTAACTTGGCTTCACAAACCCAAAATTCCACACACATGCTCTTTGAACACACGCAATTAACTAAAAATTAAAAATAACATCAATTTAAACATTTTTATCAGTGTGATATGACAATAATATTTTTAAAATTTTAAATTAACAAGATAAATTATTTGTTTGAAAGTGATAAAATTAAATTTTATTCTATTATTTTATAATTTTTTTTGTACATATAATACTACTAATTAAAAAATCATTTTGACAAAGGATGCAAGGTATCATTTTGTTGATTTATTTATTTATTTATTTTTTTGGGGTGAGTCATTATAGAAAATTGACATAAGGCATACCCACACCCACACCCACACCCACATCTACACCTCTACAACCCCACTCACACCCAAACCAACACCAACACCAAGATGTTTCATTCAAACACACTAAGACTAAGGTAAGCCTTTCAACTGGGCTTCACACACACCCCCCCACACACACACACACACTTAGATAGGCCGAATAATATACATTGATATATTTCTTTAAGCTCGGCTTCACACACACACACACACACACACACACACACACACACACACCCTAGGGGCTCGTTTAACTAGCTTAGTGTTAACACGCAATCAAGCCCAGAAAAGCATATATATATACAAATGTTTCTCTCTTAAAAATCACCACCACAGCCACAACAAAACACAATACACCACACCAATTCAAAGAGAGACAAAGAGAGAGAGAAAGCTAAGAAAGATGAGCCAACCAGCTAGTGTAATTCCGGCACCGAAGACATCAGTGAAGGAGAAGATGGTGCAAACAGTAGCTTCTGCCATTAAGAAGACTAAAGATAAGAAAAAGATAAATCCTAATTAGTGGTTCAAATTAAGAAGAGAAAATGTTATTGAGCCTAAATGATTTACCAAATTTCCTACCAAACTTCTCACATGGGTATGAGACCCACACAAATCAACATGTGTGTGAATCTCATACTCATGTAAGGGGTTTGGTAGAAAATTTAATAAATCATTTGGGTCTCTAGCATAACCCATTAAGAAAATAATTTAAATTATGTAACCAATCACTCTAGAAATTAGGTGATGTTAGTGGTTTATAATATGGTATATTTATGTCTACATTATTATGTATATTTATGTTTGTTTTTTTATATTTGATCAATAAATAAAATATATGATTCTCTATGGTTCATTTGTACCTACATGTTTATCATTTCTATTATAGAGCATAGATTTTATTTAATGCGATTGATATTATTTTTCTTTTTCTTTTTCTTTTTCTTTTTCTTTAAGAATGCCCTTCACATTTAATAACTGCCACATTCAACAACTGCTAACCGAATTTTTTTTATTTATTAATTTATCAAACTGTTCAAAAATTTAAATTTCAGATTAGCACCCATTTTCTTTGTATAATATGTTTGTCTTACATCAATAAATTTATCTTTGTTGATCAAACAAAAATGATATTCCAGTAGACATGCAACTCTAACCAGTTTGGATTAAGGGGTTTGGCAATTAAAAAAAAGAAATCGAAGTCAAAAAATCTTTTATCACTTGTTTGGATGATTAAGAAGATAAAAAATGGTAAGAAAAAAAAAAAAAGATTTAAGGTTTTAGACTTCTCTCAAATTTTGAACTTGACCATCATATTTGGACTTGTAGGACCCACAATAAGTCTCATTTTGATGATCCAAACAGTTTATTTGTAAGGTCATTTATGTATATCATTCATGAAAAAAAATTTGAATCTATTTGATAATCGTATTTTTTGTAATATATTATGTTTGTCTCCAAAAAAATGAATAAGCATATTTTTGAAAATAAACTATTCATTTATATATATATTTTCTATTATTTTTTTATTTTTTGTGATAATGATACGAAGACATAATTATCTTCACATTTTCCAAAAATAAAAGGCCATATGGTAAGTATCACAATTTTTTTCTCTGCATATTCCATGTTGGTTGCCATGAAGGTGCATTAACCTAAAATAAAAGAGAAATAATGATCAAAAGCCATTAACCGTGTCACACTTTCAATTCACACTATATAAATTAAAAATTAATGTTGGTAAGGCACGCAAGGTTTCATTTTCTTGAAATAAGTTATTTGTTTATATTCAGTTAAGTATTATATAAATAAAAATATATTATCTATAAAATTAATATGAAATGATATAAAAAGCTTTAATTCTATTCTGTTAAAGTAAAAGATTGATTAAGATAGTTTATATTTTTTAAAAGTATAACATTCTCATTATTAATTCCATGTCAAAATTTCATAAAATTTTCATTTTTCTTATTAAAAATTAATATAAAATGACGTGAAAAGTTTTAATTCTGTTAAAGAAAAAGATTGATTAAGATAGTTTATATTTTTAAAACTATAACATTCTCATTATTAATTCTATATAAGAATTCCATAAAATTTTCATTTTTCTTATTTAAAATTGAGTAAACTAAAACAACCACACCGCCACACCCCATGGGATTTTCAACTGGGCTTTTCACTCAATAAAAATAAAAATAATTGGGCTTTTGACACGTGCACACAGGGGGCTTCGTGGGCTCCTCCGGAAAAAAATTTGCAAACATAAAGTTATGTGGATAACACATTTATTTCATTTTCATATCAAGAAAGTAATGATAAATATTTTTTTTTTTTTGGAAACCTAAATGACTGTAAGAAGACATCATTCTATATAAAATTCTAGTTATATATTATTACTTTTATGAAAATATTAACCAATGTGATGAACTTTTCATTTTAAGGTGATAAAATCAAAATTTGTAATATCATTCTGTATTAATTTTGAGATAAAATTTGTCTCCAATCCACTTTTTGGATTAGAACGTCTAGTTTGCATGGATGTGGTTGTTTATTTTTTTTAGAAGAGAAATGTAATCTAATTAGGTACTTATCAATATTCGATCATGGTAATTTTTTTTTTAATTTTTTATATATATAAATTGCTTAGCATGCTCTACAAAACTAAATGGTTCAAATAATTAAAATAGACCAAAAATCATATAAACTAGACCTTTCAATCCAAAAAAAATGAACTGGATGCAAGCTTAGTTTTTAATTTTTCTATACGTTTAACAATACACATTAGTAATTCATGTACAAGGTCGTAAGGTGTGATTTTTTTGAGTTTGATTATTTGTTTGTGGTGAGATATTATATTGTATTATATGATATTATCTATCTATCTATACTATTTATAAAGCAAACATCGCTCTTGCATTGATGTCGTATATCATAATTGCTTTCAAGAGTGGACTTAGAGAGGGATAAGAGGGGGCGATCGTCACCCTGCAATTTCAAAAATACCATTTTTATTATAATAGTATTAACGAAACACTACTGGAAATGAGGGTTTTGGCGGCGTTCAAAAAACGCCGCTATAGGTTCCAAAAACGCCATCTAAACCTTTTGTGACGTTTTACACCAAGCGCCGAAGATCAAGCATGAAAAACTCTTGAATTAACCATGATGCACTTGTGAGAAGCTCCTTGCCACGGGCCTGTGAACCCCTGGGGATGATCCAGAAACCCCAGTACCAATCAAAAAAATATGTATATGTATTATTTTTCCAAAGTTCCAATGGTTGAGAACCTCGGTGGATTCATAGTTTGTGCACCTAGGAGCTCCATTATGTTTTTGAGAATGTGAGACTAACACATGGTTTTCACCACTATGGCACTATATAAAGCCTGAAGAGAATGAAGTAGAGTTCCTGGGAATAAAAAATTCAAAAAAGGAAGAAGGTAAAAAAGATTGGTAGATTAATACCAGGGGGCAAGCAATCTATATTTTTCATAAACCTCGAGTGTGTTTATGATTTACCCAAAAAGATTGAAGCATGGTTACAGCCTTGAATCTCAACCATCGATACCCCCCAAAACACTGCTACCCTTGAATAATATTTGATGTGAATATCAAGATTATTATTAATTGACAATGTTAATTGCATTCCTTAGAAAACTACTCTTCCCAAACATGAGCTTGCTTCCTCCTACATGAAGGAAACTACTGATCATCTGAACACAATCATATAGAACAAAATATGTTGGACCTAGCAACATATTGTTATTAGATCAAAATTCTAATTAATAAACATGAAATATCAAGACATCTGATTTGTAGCATCATCTTGTAGCGTTCTAAAATAATTTTACATCATCCAGAGTTAAATTAAAAACTCAGAATGCTGAAAACCAGGTAACAAAGTCACTTTGTCACAATCTACTACTAGTGGCCACTCTCCTTGCTAGTTGCTTACTTGAACAACTTCAAATAGGTCTACTGCCGAACATAAGATAACAAAATGGCTTCCTAGATCTTAACCTAAGACACTAATAGGGTCATGTTCTTCTGAAACCCTTTCAACAGTTCTAAGATCCAATCATCCTGTAGAAATTTAATGGAAGCAAAAAGAAAAAGCATAAAATTCTCAGAACATAACTCGTGATTATGGCTTAAACAAAGTTGTTTCAATCGAATGAGTAATCGCTGACAGACCACTAAAAAGTATAGGATTACTCTGCAGCCAATAACAAAGCAAATATCACTCAAATCATTAAAACCCTTTAACGTATCTCCTCTTGGACAAGAAAGGTTTTGTTTGTCTTCTTCTAAAGCAAGAAAATTGGGGGAAAAAAAATTAAAAATTAAAAACAACAATATCATTTAGCTATCACACTCTGTTTCACCACAAAGGATCAACCATATCAAAACAACACCAAAACACCTTCATACCTTGAATTTTGAAAGAATATTTTATCATTCTATGATATATTATATGAGATTTTAATGTTCCAAAATGAGGATAACTATGCAATCATTTTCCTTATACATGGACGCAATTTTCACGCAGTAGCATCAAGTGGAATTAAAAAGGAAAGATTTGATCAAATAAAATTCTAAGAAACACAAGAATATCCATGATAACTAAGAGCAACATAAATATGTAATCCTACTTAGAATAACAAAATGTTTGTCACAGCATTACCTTGGTCGGTGGTGGTGCGAGGCAATAGAAGCCCATTTTTGTTTCCTACAACAAAAATCAAATGATGGCATTGAGATAATTAGTTTAAAGCTCATGGGTCCTCAAATAGGTGCTTCCTCTGAATGTTAATAAGAATTACTCAACAAGATATTGACTTAATTCAAGACTTGACAGCATCACATTTAATAAGAATTACTCAACAGGATATTGATGTTACTTTAACAATCCAGACCCACCAGCGCAAGAACAAAAAAGAGAAAAGTGAAGACCTTGTTAATAATATATTATATATCAATGCCATCAGATTTAATATTCTTAACATTCTACAGTTGTAGATCACATTGTAAACGGTTAATAATGAACTAAAAAGGCATAGTTCAGTTCCCTAGATATATCACTTAAAATGTGTTAAAAAAACAACTTCCAAGGAAAATTATTGGACTATTCAAATTGGTGAGACAAGAATGGAAAAGGCATTTTAAAATTCAACTGCTTCAAATTGCAAAGAAACAACAACTTTTTAACCACTAAAACTTGAATCTGAATGATTAAAACTGAGTCCAAAGTCTAAACTTCAGATCCATCCCATTTTAATTTGACAAAATACAGAAGATAGTTTTGAAAAGTGATGATTCAAACAAAAATCAATGCAAACATCACCTGTTGGCCAGATCGTTTATATATATCTAACGCTTTCATTGCTTCATGTCTTGGCATCTCAAAAAACTGGAAAAAACAAATAAAATAAAAAATAAAAAAACTAAAGCATAAAGGCTAAGCAAGCGAAAAGCTCCACCTAATACCATGTTAAGTTGGAAATATTACAAGAAAATAAAGGCAATTCACCTTATCAACAAGATTGATGATTCCATCATTAATTGCACAATAAATCTTAAAACTCTCTTTGAGTACCTGAAAATTACATATATTGACGAGGTCAAGCATAAAATCAAACTTCGAAATCGCAATCCGAGATGAATCACCGAACTGAAGAAGAATCGAAGAAGAATCACTGAACTGAAGAAGAATTGAGAGAGATTTGAGTGAGAGAAAGAGAGAGCAACTAACCTCTGATCGAAGAAGACGAAGAGTTCCAAATCCATGGAGATGAATCACGGATCTACGCTCAAAATCGAACTTCGAAACCACAATCCCGAGATGAATCACCGAACTGAAGAAGAATCGAGAGAGATTTGAGTGAGTGAGTGAGAGAGAGAGAGAGAGAGAGAGAGCAAGGAGTGAGTGAGAGATTTGAGTGAGTGCGAAGGAGACGGCGGTGCTCAAAATAGGTTTTCAAAATATAAGTTGAGAGAGATAGAAGTGGGTGTGAAGGGAGACCGGGAAGAGGGTGTGAAGAGAGTGGTTTGAGGCGCTTTCTAAACGTCTTCTATTTACAAAACGGTACCGTTTTACCTAACAATAAAGGCGACGTTTAAAAAACGCCGTTAATTGTAAAAAAAGTGACGTTTAATTAAACGCCGTTAATTAAACGCCGTTAAATCCTCATTTTCTTGTAGTGAAAATTATTTACATATTATAGAAATTCCTCTGTATGATTTAAACTACCATCGTTGTTTTACATCTCACTTCTTCAAAGCATTAAATAACTATTATATTATAAAATTCAATTTATTTCAATAACTTGTTATAATACAAACACAATTTGTGTACCCGTCTCATATATATATATATATATACATTATAAAAACAAACAACTTTCTTGGCGTAGATATTTGGATTTTTAGTTTACCCAAAATATCTTCACGCAATTGTCTGTTGTAATTGACAAAATTTATATTCAAATCAAAATTTGTATTTTATAGTTATAATAACTCAATCATCCGGGGAGAACGGATTTGGGATGGCTACTATGCTGGGGGTACAATAGTCACTGTTGTGCTGTCAAATGGACTTATTTCGATAATTCAAACCGTTCACATTTTAGAGTACATTGAGTAAAACATACTTGCAAAAATCAAATTAATCGAATATAGTTTATGCATTCATCCACTCACATTTGTATCTACAAAAATAAATAACAATTGTAATTTAAAATATTAAAATAAATGCAAATGTAAGTGGATGAAAAGGTTGACGATATCCGATTAACTTAATTTTTTGTAAGTATATTCTACTCGATATATTTTAAAATAATACTAATTACAAGTATTTACATATTATGGAAATCACTCTATATATTATTTAAACTACCATCATTCTTTTACATCTTGAGAGGGTAATTTATATAAAAATTGGGCCGAGCTGGGTAAATTGGGCCGAGCTGGATAAATTAGGCCGAGCTAAAGTGATGGGCCAGTTTGGGCCGCACCGCGAAGGGCTGAGTAAAAAGGCCGTCTAAGTTACTCCGGTCTGAAGAAGTAGCCTTGGTATTAGACCGGTCACAACCGTGGTAATTAGTTCGGTCACATAAGGCTTATTTCTATTTCGGTTGAGGGATGCGTTGTTCGGTCTTCAGTAATTAGTTCGGTCGTAGCGTATGGAAACCGAGGTGTGCTAAGTCCTTAAGAGGACTTGACTCTGAAGTTAGTTCGGCTCAACTCTCTTATAGTTAGCTCGGTCTTAGCATGGGAAAGCTGAGGTAAGAGAATGGAAAGTAAGGACCGAACTAACGTTTACTTCGGTCATATTGGAGTTTGGCCATGGTAAAACCATCTCACTTAGTTCAAGCAGTGAGGGGGGTGTTGAGAGAAGCATTATCTCTCAGGAGTATGAGTTCTAGGAGGACTCTACATGGAGGAATACGAGTTCTACTAAGATTGTGCCACACGAAACCTATAAAAAGCTCACCTACATCACCTTTGGGGAGGTAACACAACTTTGTTTTCTGAATACACAGAGCTTTGGTCTATTTGTCAAGCTTACTGACTTAGGCATCGGAGAGGTTTCCGGCACACACCCGCCGGCTAGCTCACGTTTGTGTTTTCAGGTGATAAAGCGACGTCGTACGGAGGAGCGCAGACTTGATCAACAAGATTATACGAGAAGGTGTATTTCTTTCCCGTACAACTGACGCCGTCTGTGGGAATACAGACAAGAACAACCTCTTGATCAAGCTCTCTCAAACATCAATAGCGAACAACGAAGAATTACCTCAGTCCGCCATTGACGGACAAACTCCAGATGGGGGTGCAAGGCACAAAGGCCTACCCTTGGTCACTCCCATGGCGGACCTGGAGCCATAGAGACAGAATTCCAGGAGGGATGCGAGGGGACGAAGGCGGAATAACAGCCCTCATCCCTCTCGTTCGCAAAGCCCAGAAAGACAGAGGCGCAGGATTGATCCTCAAACTCTGGAGGATCGTGTCAGATAACAAGACGAATTGATTCGTAAGATGGCGGCGGACATGGAGTCTCTAAAGCGCCAGGTGAAAGGAAAAGAAGTGGCGACAGGAGATGGGTGCAACAACAAGACGCCCCCTCGCCACTCAGAGGGTCGTAGTAGGAATTCTACACCCTCCCAAGCAGAGAACAGAAGCCTCAGGACAGGCGATACATAATCCAGATCTTCCAGAACTCGGCACTCCAGGTCTGAGAGGACGAGGTCTGAGAGGTCATACACTGAGGGAAGCACATATTGGCCCTCACATACGCACCAGACAAGGTCTAGACAGACGGAATTACCCAGATCGTCCGACCTACGATCCGTGCTAGAAGAGAAGGCACGATGGAAGGAGGACGCCAGGGCGCGCGATCTACACAGGGTTCTCGCTTACGGTTATTGGCTCAAACGCATGGAAGCGCCGAGGTTGAATGCCAATACCGCTTCCAAGATACTTAACCAACAGACAAGGCATTGGCGAGGTCGCAGACCTCACCATTTGTCCCAAAGAATAGAAAACACGCCTTCCGTCAAAGCCTTACCCAAATTCACAACGTATGAGGGAAGACGGACCCCTACTAAGACTTGAGCCACTTTCGCCAGTCATGGTCAGATACCAATGAACGAGGCCTTGATGTGCATCCTATTCCCTTCAAGCCTTGGCAACCTAGGCTTGACTTGGTTTGAAAAGCTTCCAGAGGGCAAAGATAGCCTCCGGGCAAGAATCAAGGAGGCGCTTTGTAACGCGATTCGTAACAAACACGAAAACCCCAAAGGAAATCGACCGCCATTCTCCATCGACATGGGCGATAAGGAGACCCCGAGGTCATACAACAAAGCATCGGGAGACATTCAACCAGATTGGGATCGCCCAACCAATCTCGCCATTGCGCAATATAAAAGAGGCCTTCCAATGAACATCGAGGACTCTATCACCATGACACCGCCCCTCACCATGGAGGCCCTGATGGAGAGAGTGCATCAGCACATCAGGGTGGAAGAGGATGGTGCTCGTGCCAAAGCAAAATCTGGCACGACCACAGCACCAGAGAAGAAGACCTCAGCAAAGGTCAATGCGGTAGATCGCCAAAACTGAAACGGACGAAGCAGGCGAGACAACGGCGAGGACCAGGACAAAAGATGGTTGAGAGTCTGCACTGCCATAACCATGGTATTCAAGAAACCGATCTACCGAATACTTAGTGAGATTCGAGACGAGCCTTTCGTCAAGTGGCCAGCCAAGCTAGGCGAGGCCCAGAAGGACTATGATGACAGATCCAGGTGCACCTTCCACAAAGAAAAGGGCACCAAGATCGAGAATTGCACGCCGTTAAGGCAGCATCTGGAAGAGTTGGTGGCAGCAGGTCATCTGGACAAATACATAGAGGGAGGGGCACAGCTAGCCCCCCAGGACCATAACAACCCCAATGGGATTCCAATCAACGCTCCGCCTCAAGGCATCATCAACGTAATACATGGAGTCTTTGAACCTGAGCGTGTATGCGAGCTCAGAGGTTCAATCAAAAAGGCTGAGCACTTAAGAGAGGTGCTAAGTGCCCAACCAGTCGTCAAGAAGGGGAAGTCAGAGGCCACAAATGTCATGTCTTTTTCGGATAAAGACTTGGCAAAGATCTATTGCCCTCACAACGATGCCTTGGTCGTCACTCTCCAAGTCAAAGATTTTGACGTTAAGCGGATTCTGATTGACCAAGGTAGTTCGTGTGAAATCATGTACTATGAAACCTTTAAACAACTAAAGTTGCAAGATAAAGAATTGGCACCTGCAGTATCTCCCCTTATCGGGTTCAACTCCATGCCAGAATGGCCCGTCGGCAAAATTATCCTCCCAGTCAGAGCAGGGAGTGTGACAAAACAAGTGGAGTTTTGGGTGTTGAAGGTCCCCTCCACTTACAACATTATCTTGGGCAGAACATGGCTGCATGCCATGCGCTCGGTGGCGTCCTCCTACCACCAAGTGATGCGGTTTCCAAATGACACCGGAGTAATAGAAGAAGTCTATGGAGATCAGATCATGTCAAAGCAAAGGCTTTGTCACGTTGAACGCAACAACCGCCAAAGGATACGTTCATTCGGTTGAAGAACCTGAGAGTAATGAACTATTCGCGGATGTCGGCAAAGCGGCTAGTCAGAAAGCGGTAGAGGACTTGGTGGAGGTCAGAATAGATGAAAAGAACCCGGATAAGTTCTTTCTGCTTAGTTCGTCATTGTCCAGCACTGAGAGATTGGAGGTCTTGGAATTTCTGACCTCCAACATCGAAGTATTCGCCTGGACCCCATACGACATGCCAGGCATTAATCCCAACTTCATCTGTCACCAACTCAACGTCCACCCTTCTGCCAGACCAATCATTTAGCGCACCCGTAGATCGGCACTCCGCCACGCCGAAATAGTGGTGGAGAAAGTAGGAAACCTGCTAAAAGTAGGGGCAATCAGAGAAGTGCACTACCCAAGATGGATCTCCAACACCGTCGTAGTGCCAAAGAAGAATGGCAAGTGGCGTGTCTGCGTCGACTACAAAAAGGTCAATAAGGCGTGCCCAAAAGATAGCTTTCCTCTACCAAGGATAGATCAACTGGTAGACTTAACGGCAGGGCACAACCGACTTAGCTTTCTGGATGCATACAGAGGCTACCACCAAATTGCCATGCATGAACCAGACCAGGAGGTCACATCCTTCACAACTCCAAGAGGATTGTACTGCTACAAGGTCATGCCCTTCGGCCTGAAGAACGCAGGGGCGACATTTCAAAGAATGGTCACCAAGATGTTTGAGCCATTGTTAGGAAGAATAATGGAGGCTTACATCGACGATATGGTGGTCAAGAGCAAAGATGAGAATGACCATCTCAAGGACCTAGGTGAGATGTTCGAGATCCTGAAGAAGCATAAGTTATGCCTCAACGCGTTGAAGTGTGCGTTCGAAGTAGGATCTGGCAAATTCCTAGGCTTTTTGGTGACCAACCGAGGTATAGAAGCGGACCCTTCTCAGATCAAAGCAATACAGGATCTGGAGAGGCCAAACTCAGTGAAGGAAGTGCAGCATCTCATCGCATGGCTAAGGCCAACCGGTTCATAAGCCGTCATCGACAAAGCACGACCATTCTTCCATGCACTGAAGGCTAAGTTTGAGTGGGACGAAGAATGCGACCACGCCCTGGAAAGCCTAAAAGAATACATGTCTTCTCCACCACTACTTGTAACCCCAATTCCTAGATAAGAACTCTTTTTATACCTGGCGGTCTCGCAGCATGCAATTAGTGCAGTATTGGTCCGCGCAGGAGGAATCCAACATCTTCCTATCTACTATGTCAGCAAGACATTACTGGGCTCCGAAACAAGGTACTTGCCACTGGAGAAACTGGCATTGGCCTTGATGATAGCCTCAAGGAAGTTATCGCATTACTTTCACGCCCACACCATAGTTGTTCTCACAGCCTTCCCATTAAAGGCTTTATTTGAAAGAGCAAACTTCTCTGGGCGAATTCTGAAGTGGGCAGTGGAGTTGGGACAATACGACATCAAGTTCCAACCTAAGACCCCAATAAAAGCACAAGCATTGGCAGATTTTGTCGCAGAATTCACACCAGGAAGTCATCACATTTGCCCAGTCGACCTAACTGAGACAACCGAACTAGGGATGGAAGTTGACGTCAGAATAACGCAACCCCTAGTACTGGTTACTCAGTTAGGCCCCAAGGCAGACCACAGTAAAGAAAGGAAGGAAGAAACAAACCATGCTATAACAAGTCAGGACTCATTGACAAATAAAGACTTGGTGCAAACAGAAAGCAAGGGGCAGACAGCGAGCATGGACTCTGAAGAAGCCACCAGCAACATGGAAGATCCCAAGGCATCATCTGATCCCTCTACCTGCTGGAAGTTGTTTGTTGGAGAGATGTGGAAGCTCTTCGTGGATGGAGCATCCAACCGGCATGGAGCAGGACTTGACATAGTTCTCATCTCTCCAGACGGCCTAGTAGTGGAGCAGGCAATCAACCTTGGCTTCCTAGCGTCAAACAACGAAGCGGAGTATGAAGCGCTTCTAGCAGGTCTCAAGTCAGCACTCTACATGAAGGCCACCGAGCTAATGGTCTACAGTGACTCGCAGCTGGTGGTAAACCAAATATCTGGCGACTACGAGGCAAAGGATGATAGAATGGCCAAGTACCAAAAACTAGTCAGAACGGAGATAAAGAAGTTTGAAGTGGTAAGAATAGAACAGATCGGCAGGGAGGAAAACAGCAGAGCAGATCAACTCGCAGGCTTCGCCTCAATGGCAGATACCTCCATACCTCACCCACTACTAATCGACTACCTGCCTAGACCAAGCATTGAAGACCCAGAAGCAGAAGAGGTATGTTGTGCAGAGTTAGGCCCTTCGTGGATGGATCCCATCATACTGTTCCTGAAAGACGGCACCTTACTAGAAGAGAAAAAAGAAGCCAACAGAATAAGAGCAAAGTCACAGTGATTTTGACTCTCCCCATCCTTGGCATTGTACAAGAAGTCGTTTTCAGGACCTTACTTGAAGTGTGTTCACCCCAGCAAAGTGGAAGCATTCCTATTCGAAATACATGAGGGTGTTTGTGGCAGCCATCAAGGAAGAAGATCACTGGCATACAGAGCGATCTCGCAAGGATATTGGTGGCCATACATGCAAGCGGATTCGGAGAAGTATGTTAAAAAGTGCGAAAAGTGTCAAAAGTTCGCACACCAAATACACCAACCTGCCAGAGAACTTCTACCTCTAACTAGCCTATGGCCCTTCGCAATGTGGGGATTGGACATAGTAGGCCCACTTCCAACAGCACCAGGCAACAGGAAGTTCTTTCTTGCCGCAACCGACTATTTCACAAAGTGGGTAGAAGCAGAAGCCTTGGCGTCAATCAAGGAGAAAGATGTAAAGAAGTTCGTCTGGCAGAATATCATCATTCGATTCGGCATACCAAATGCATTAATCTCAGACAACGGCACTCAGTTCGACGGCAGAATTTTCAGAGGCTTTTGTGAAGAATACAAGATAGAGTTCTACAATTCTACACCAGCATATCCCCAAGCAAATGGTCAGGTAGAGGCATCAAACAAGGTAGTCTTGGATGGATTAAAGAAGAGGTTAGAGCAGGCAAAAGGCAAATGGGCAGAAGAGCTCCCCCATGTTTTATGGGCTTACCACACCACGCCTCGACGATCAACAGGAGAAACACCATTCTCCTTAGCCTATGGCATGGAAGCAGTCATCCCATTAGAAGTTGGCCTTCCCACAATTCGAAGCGAAAACTTTGATCCAGACTTAAATGGCAAAGCCATAGCATTAGAGCTTGACCTTGCTGAAGAAAGAAGAGACAGAGCATTGGTCCACATCGCCTCCTACCAACAAGAATTGTCCAGAAAGTATAACAAAACAGTGCATCCAAGACAATTCAAGATCCGAGATTGGGTACTGCGCAAAGTAATGGGAAACACCTTAGTTCTAGGAGATGGCAAGTTGGGACCTAATTGGGAAGGACCTTACAAAGTGGTCGGATTAGCAGGCAAAGGAGCATACCACTTAGAAGATAAGGACGGCAAAGCAATTCCCAGACCATGGAACACTGCAAATCTCAAGTTGTTTTATTTCTAGCTTTTTTCTTCTTTTTAAGTATGTGTAATTTTCTACGTTCTCAATAAAACAAATCGATTCTTTTTTAATTGTTTTTAGTAGAAATTAGCTCTAGTAAGTTAGTAGCATTGTAAACATAGTTGGCCGGAATAACCAACTATGACCCTTCCTAAGCCCAGGATTAGGATCCAGGCTGCAGGACGTTTGGTCGGTATAACCAAACACTTTATTCTAAGTTGGCTGGAAAAACTAACTTAGAGGTTGGCTGGATTAAACCAACACCCTTCCTAAGCCCAGGATTAGGATCCAGGCTGCAGGACGTTTGGTCGATATAACCAAACACTTTATTCTAAGTTGGCTGGAAAAACCAACTTGGAGGTTGGCTGGATTAGACCAACTCTTTGTACTCTTCAGCTGAAGTAAGTGTACGGCTGAAGAGTGGTTGGCTGGATTAAACCAACTCTTTATACTCTTCAGTCGAAATAAGTGTATGGTCAAGAGTGGTTGGTCGATTAAACTAACTCTTTGTACTCTTCAAATTAAGTAAGTGTATGGTCAAGAGTGGTTGGTCGATTAAACCAACTTTGTACTCTCACCAAGTAATTTATATCTACAAGAGTGGTTATCGGATTAAACCAACACTGGATACTCTTCAGCTGAAGTATCTATATCGGCTGAAGAGTGGTTGGCTAGTAAGTTAGATAGCTAAAACCGAGATCACAGTTAACCAAATGAGTACATGGAAAATTCATTACAGGTGCAAGCATACATACACAAAACCGGAATAAGAGTTGAAGAAGATTTTTTTCATTAAAAGTGCAAAGTAAGTACAATTGAGGGGCCGGAACCCGGCTACAAAGTTCAAATACAAAAGAAAAGAAAGGAAACTAAATCAACGGAAGAGTTCATCCATTTCGGCATTGAAATCATCAACGATATTTGTCTGGAGTCCGGTGTTGGCTGGAAGTCCGGTCTGAGGAGGGAGCTCGGCTTGGACCGTGGTGTCAATCGGCAAAGACGCAGATACCAAGAGCTCATTAGTCAAGTCTTCAACTACTGGCTCTAACCGAGCTGTCTGATTGTTGGGTTGTTCATCGACGGCCGGGGTAAGAGTCGGCTCCTCATCCTCATCATCATCATCATCATCATCTTTTTCATCATCAGATCCTTCAAGGAATTGTCTCTGGAGATCGGTAGCATACTGCGACAGTGAAGCCGAAATGGAGTACGGTGGAGCATTGTAGACCTCGGTGTCGGCGTACAACCGAGCTGCTCCACCGCAGTCCTCCAGCCACATTTGAAAAATAGATCTTTGGCTGCGTCACATTGTAGGGTGTATGATTCTTCGGCCTTCTTAAAGCCTCATTTTTCAGCTTTCTTTATTCCGGCCTTCAGTTCGTTTATTTCGGTGTCTTTTTTCTTCTCAATCTTTGCCAAGTGACGCAGGTACTTGTCCTTTGTCTCAATGGCAATCTTTTGCTTCTTGGCCTCGACCATTGCTTTTTTGCCTTCCTCTAGCTCGGCCGACTTTGCTTCGGCCTTGGCCATTGCCTCCCTTGTATTGCGCCTAAGTTCCATGACCCTCCTGTGTGTAACTTGGTTTTTCTGGATGGCCTGCAAAAGAGAAGTAACGTTAGCCGGACTGAAAGTTGTGAAAAATTACAAAGAAAGAAGAAAGCTATTTACCAGGATCATGGACTTGGTCGAAGACTGAATGGACTTCAGTTCGGTGTTGAGTTGTTTATAGTGGTGCTCCATATCTTTTGGAAGGCACACACTTTTGGCTAGATTAAAAGCCATTAGGTGATCCTTCTTTGAGACCACCGAATCAGCAGCTGTGATATCTCGGTCGTTGAAGGTAAGGGCAGGCACCCATTTGGAGGAGGAGGCAGTTCGATCTGGTTGCTCCGGTTGGGGGATTTTTTGGATGTTTGAAGGACTTGGGGGCAGAATGGTCTCGTCCTCATCAACAAGGCGTGGCTCGGTTTGGCTAGTCCGAGCACGCTTGTTTCGGCGAGAAGAAGATGGCTGCTGGGATGGAAGGGCCACCACGGTCTCAGTGGTTTGACCGGTTGGTTGTACATCGGCTGGAGTTGTTGCGATCAGAAGGGCCTTCAGCCTGTTCTTCTTTGCCATTTCTTGTTCTGCTGTGAGTGGGATTAGGTTTATCTGGGGCAAAGATGGGTCCGGTTCAGGTGCTTCTTCAAGGAGAAAGTCAGTAACTCTCGCCTTTCGGCGACCGGTGTATCGGTATGTCGGCTCAAAACTGAGGAGTTTAGCTCAACTTCTTTCTGTAACGCGTAGTACGGCGCGAAGTACGCCTAAATTGGGGTGGCTATACAATGAATGAATATGAGCTGAATCTGCATGAAAAAGACAAACAGTTAGTTTGGCTTAAAATTAGCAACTGGAGTAAAAAAGTAGAAAGCAAGGAGACCGAGGTAAAGTATACTAGGGATTCCTTTGTTCCAGTTTATACTTCGGCATGGGATCTGGGCTTGGTGGTCTTCAAAATTCCTAGATACCCAGAAGAAGTCGTCATCATTCAAGTCTTTATCCGGTGTATCTTTTATTATTTTTTCTCTACGTCGGCATATCCTAAGGTAATATACCCACCCATCCTCTTTGGATCCTAAAGAATATTGGTGGAATATTTCGGCTAGACTGAGGTTCAAGCCGGTTTTACGGTTTAGTTCGGCGATGCCCATTATTATACGGTAAGAGTTGGTGGAGAGTTGGGTTGGGCATAGCCTGGTTTGCCTAAGGAACTCACAAATTAATGGTTGGACTGGAAATCTTAGTCCGGTCTCAATTATTGAAATGAGGGTTAAAGGGACAAAGCCTTCATTCCCCCAGGGAATGGTGTTTGGTTTGGCTAGGGTAAGGTGTACATCGTCAGGTATCCTATAGTCCTTGCGGAATTCGGCAAGGCCTCCTGGGGTTTTTACTAAAAATCTGTACTTTCCCATTTATTGTATAACTTATAAATAAGTTACTTCAGTTGAGAAGTTGTGCTCAGAAGCTCGGTCGAGCCCTCAAAGAGAATGGCCTGGGCAACCTAAAGTCTGCAAAGTGGAAGAACAAAGGGGTTAAGCACAGATCATTGGACCGTGCTACAAAAACAAAGCAAGAAAAAAGAAGTCCTACTTCGACTGTATAGGATGCCAAAGGATCTATTTCGGCTCAAGCGAGGTGCTTGGTAGCTCGGTTTCAACAAGAATTTTGGTTATCTCGGTTTTATCTATGGGTTTTGTTACATCGGTTGTGCATCAAGGGGCAGCTTTTTGAGTTTGGTTTAGAAACTGAGAAAGCTGGCTTAGCCCCAGGCTTAGCCCGGTCGAGGGCCAAGATTTCTAGTTCGGTACGTGTTTTATTTCGGCTAATATGAATCAGTGGGTGATCTATTAAAACTACTGTTATATGCACAAGTTCTAGTTCGGTTTTAGTCTGCCTGAATCTATGTATAGCAAAAACTGTTTCCTAGTTCGGTTGGACGTGTTTGTGGATCAAACAAGTGTTTTACTAGCAATTTCTTGAAGTTCATAAAGTTCTTGTGAAGCTTTTTCCAGAAACTACACGAAACTAAGCATAGAGAGTGTTTTGAAAAAACATATGAAACAGAATACAGAAAATAAAGGAAAACAAGAATGGATTCATGTGCTTACCTGGTAGAGAGGAAGAGCTGGAGGAGGGAGCAGCAGCGACAGTGAGAACACGAGCTTAGAAGTTGGAAGAAGTTGGGAAAGCAGAAGCACAGAGAGAGAGAGAGAGCGGAGAGTGAATAGTAGTGTGTATGATTCATAGTGAGGTGAAGGGTTTTTGTTTTGGTAGAAAGGAAAAAGGCGGGAACTGTTCAAAACTTACGCAGTATGAGGGCGGCGCGACAGCTAGGATTGACCAATAAAAGGCTGCCACGTGTTACTGGAAAGGGAAGCGTTTCAGTTGCTGCAATTGAAAAGATGTTTTGATCGGACGTACGCTGCTCGGCTTGAGTATAGCTCGGCTGAAGTGGCTAATGGGTTTTGTTAGCTCGGCTGGAGAGGTTAAAACTATAGCTCGGCTTATAGACAGGTAATCCCTATCACGCTTTGCAGATGGAATTAAGGGGCAATTGAGAGGGTAATTTATCTAAAAATTGGGCCGAGCTGGGTAAATTGGGCCGAGCTGGATAAATTGGGCCAAGCTAAAGTGATGGGCCAGTTTGGGCCGCACCGCGAAGGGCTGAGTAAAAAGGCCGTCTAAGTTACTCCGGTTTGAAGAAGTAGCCTTGGTATTAGACCGGTCACAACCGTGGTAATTAGTTCGGTCACATAAGGCTTATTTCTATTTCGGTTGAGGGATGCGTTGTTCGGTCTTCAGTAATTAGTTCGGTCGTAGCGTATGGAAACCGAGGTGTGCTAAGTCCTTAAGAGGACTTGACTTTGAAGTTAGTTCGGCTCAACTCTCTTATAGTTAGCTCGGTCTTAGCATGGGAAAGCCGAGGTAAGAGAATGGAAAGTAAGGGCCGAACTAACGTTTACTTCGGTCATATTGGAGTTTGGCCATGGTAAAACCATCTCACTTGATTCAAGCAGTGAGGGGGGTGTTGAGAGAAGCATTATCTCTCAGGAGTATGAGTTCTAGGAGGACTCTACATGGAGGAATACGAGTCCTACTAAGATTGTGCCACATGAAACCTATAAAAAGCTCACCTACATCACCTTTGGGGAGGTAACACAACTTTGTTTTCTGAATACACAGAGCTTTGGTCTATTTGTCAAGCTTACTGACTTAGGCATCGGAGAGGTTTCTGGCACACACCCGCCGGCTAGCTCACGTTTGTGTTTTCAGGTGATAAAGCGACGTCGTACGGAGGAGCGCAGACTTGATCAACAGGATTATACGAGAAGGTGTATTTCTTTCCCGTACACATCTCATTGCTTCGAAGCATTAAATAACTATTATATTATAAAATTCAATTTACTTCAATAACTTGTCATAATACAAACATAGTGTGTATACCCATCTCTAATATATATATACACTAACATATAAAACAAACAACTTTTTTGGTGTAGATATTTGGATTTTTAGTTTACCCAAAATATCTCCACTTAATTGTCTCCTGTGATTAACAAAATTCATATGCAAATCAGAATTTGTATTTTATAGTTATAACAGCTCAATCATTTGGTGAGAACGAATTTGGGGTGGTTGCTGTGGTGGGGGCACAATAACCATTGTTGTGTAGCTAAAGGAACCCATTTCGAGGCCCAATTTGATAATCCAAACCATTCACATTTTAGAGTATATCGAGTAGAATATATTTGTAAAAATCAAGTTAATCAGATATCATTTATCCATTCATCTACTCACATTTGTATCTACAAAAATAAATAACAATTGTAATTTAAAGTATTAAAATAAATACAAATGTAAGTGGATGAAAGGGTTGACGATATCTGATTAACTTAGTTTTTTGTAGATATGTTCTACTTGATATATTTTAAAATGTGAACTTTCGAATCATCAAAATAGATCTCGAAATGGATCCATTTGGCTGCATAGCAGTGACTAGTGTGTACCCAACACAACAACCACCCCAAATCCCATAGTATTATATAGAGTCTAGACCTAAGTTGGTGTAGATTGTTAGGCTTTATGCTATAGACTTCTGAGTCATCACTGCTTATGCTTATTATATCTTCTTCTAAATCTTCTATAATATTTAGCCTTCTATCTATTTATTAGAATTAGGTAAATGTCTTTTTGGACAGTTTTTTGCAAAATGATTAAGTTTTCCACATATAAAACAATTACATTTTTTACTATTAGGTTTCCTAACATGTCTTTGTTTTCTTTTATCTTTCTCTTCCTTAGGTAGTCGCTTATAATTTATTCTATTAAAAGTTCTATTTTTTTTTTAATGAATTTTTGTTTTCTCCATGGTTTCCTATATTTTTTATTCCAATACTTTTTTTTTTCCTTTTTTTTTTTAATTTTTGTATTTTTTTCCTATTATATTTACCTTTATATTGTTGAGGAGTATATATTATGCTGTTACAGAAGCCATAGTTTTGTTTTTTCAAATCTTTTTGTATTTTGACTTCTATACATTTTTCTCTAAGCCTGTTAAATGTAAAAACTATTCTAGGCTTTATTCCTAAAGCTCCTCTTATATTTACTTCTTCTGAGGCTATTCTTGCTAGTAAGTTTTAGGGGTGAGCAACGGATATACCGAATCGAACCGAACCGATCCGCCGTATTTTGGACGGATGCGTGATGATGAGCGGACGGTTGCGGATTGATTTTCTCCAATCCGCTAATTTGGCGGACGGATGGCGGATTTGAGATTCTTTTGGCCGCAACCAAACTGCCAAACCGCGAGCACCCCTAGTAATTTATATGACTTTGTATTTTCAATTTGTTTAAATATTTTGTTTGTGTTTTCAATTGAAAAAGAGTTTAAATATTCTGTTGAAAAAAAGTTTTCAACTTGAATATATTTTTTGAATTGAAAAAAATAAACGTATTATTTATCTATATTTTTTAGTTTTTAAATCTAACTCTAAAAATAATAAATAGAAAATATGATATATTCTGGTTGCTTTTCGTTTTCAAAAATATATACAGATGTAACAATACAGTGACATACAATCTCTACTACTGCTCTATTAATGGTTTTGGTGGTTTGAATTATTTTTATATTTTAAGAACCACAGATTGTAATACTGATGTATGACAAGATTTTAACAATTTTTATATTTTTAGTTTTAATATTTTTGATATATTATTTTATTAGGATTCTTGTAATTTAGTATAAATAATTTAGAATTATTAAGTTTCTTAATTTTATTATTTTGGAATTAAATTTTGATTAGGATTTTAAGTAGTTTAGAATTCTAGTTTCCTATTCTCTTAGGTTTCCTAATTTGGTTGATTTAAGTTTCCTAGTTTATTTTAGAATTACTTTTCCCACAAGTATTAGGATTAGTTTATTATAAATAGCCATGTAAGCCTCATGGCAAAGACAACTTTTATACAACTTTTATTCATTAATTCAATAATATTTCTCTTCCTTGTGGATTCAAGGTTCTATTTTTTTCATGGATTCGAGAGCCCCTTTCGTCTACTAGAATGATATCTAGTTCCCATGTATTCCGTTGCGTCAAGTGGTATCAAAGCAAGGTTTCTCCTGGCTCGATGTCATTTATCGAAAGATGAAGCACAAGCTCTATTGACAATGATCGTAGAGAAAGATTTAGCAGGATTCGAGTCAAGGGACTTGCCTAAGGCCAACTTGTTAGTCACAACGTTAATAGGAACCGCGCTATGGGATTTGCCCAAGGCCAGCCTATTAACCACAACGTCTTGAGACGATCTTCTTGTTATCAATATGATAGTGAGAATGAATTTGAAGATGAGTTATTCGAGGATTATGGCAAATACCAGTCGGTAAGACGACAATGAAAATTCAATGATTTGTTCAATAGCAATAATTGCATCAATCATGACTCTTCATATTATCAAGTACCACCAGAAATTCCCTATTTTAATGCTTCTTGTCATGCCGAGGATTTTATTTATTGGTTTCGCAAAGTTGACAAATTCCTTGAGTGTATGGAAATCTCTGAAGAAAAGCAAGCCAAATATGTCACACGTAAGTTACAAGTTTATGTTTCTACATGGTGGAAACAATTGCAGTATGATCGAAGGCGATAATACAAACAACCTATTAGGACGTGGCATAAGATGAAGAAGTTGATGAGTTGTAGATTCCTTCAAACAAATCATGGGCAAATATTATATCTACAATATCAAAGAAAGCTTGAATCAAAACAGTTGTTCCAAGGTGATTTTGATTCCCAATATTCTTTGCAATTCAATAATTATTATGGAACTGTGGATACAGATTATTCGAGGAACATGACTATGGTTCTGCCAAGTTTGGGTCAATCAAGTCTTGTAGATCAACAAATTTGTCACGCTCAACCACACATTGAAGAAGAAAAGATTTTGAGTACCTCAATGTTTCAAAATTTTGAAGACCCAAATAGACATTCAATTGAAGTAGAAAATCAAGTTGATTTCAACAATGGTGAGAACGTTGAAATTGATGAAAGAGAAGTCACTGAAATTACTTTGATCAAGAAGTTTGAAGAATACAATGAAGAGGTGAAGCAAGAGAAAAACGTTGAAGTTAGCCAAGAGCTTCTAATGACGGAACTATCATCTCTTGATTATTATGATGGTTATGAGATCGCAAAAGAAGAAGATCTAGTTGAACTCAATGAAAAAGAAGAAATAAAAGATGAGGTAATAAAGTTGACATGTGCACCAAAGAAGTTGATTGCGGATGCAATTGATATTCCAAGATTGATAATTGAATGTCCAACTGAATCTAAGACAGAGCAGAGTCCAGAGAGTATCCAACATAAGACAGAGCAAAGGCTAGAGAGTATCCAACATCAACATAAATACACTTCATTGATTTTCTTGGTGTGGAGCAATTTAATTTGACTTTCAATGCTTGTCTAATTAATCTTGTCAATCAGTTGAAGCATATAGAGAATAACTTTCAAAAAGTAGACTTCTCTGCATATAATGTTTCGGAAGAGGTATGAACAACTGAAGTATTCCAAGTATCTTTTTATTTGGGATGGAAGATGGCAGATCTCTAATATGAACTCGAGGACGAGTTCTTTCAAAGAAGAGGAGTCTGATGTAGGACAAGATTTTAACAATTTTTATATTTTTAGTTTTAATATTTTTGATATATTATTTTATTAGGATTCTTGTAATTTAGTATAAATAATTTAGAATTATTAGGTTTCTTAATTTTATTATTTTGGAATTAAATTTTGATTAGGATTTTAAATAGTTTAGAATTCTAGTTTCCTATTCTCTTAGGTTTCCTAATTTGGTTGATTTAAGTTTCCTAGTTTATTTTAGAATTACTTTTCCTACAACTATTAGGATTAGTTTATTATAAATAGCCATGTAAGCCTCATGGCAAAGACAACTTTTATACAACTTTTATTCATTAATTCAATAATATTTCTCTTCCTTGTGGATTCAAGGTTCTATTTTTCTCGTGGATTCGAGAGCCCCTTTCGTCTACTAGAACGATATTTAGTCTCCGTGTATTCCGCTGTGTCAAATACTTTATGTGGATGAATTATGCTGTGATTGTAATATGTGGATGAGGCATGCAGTGATTGTGATATTCTAAAGTTTCAAACTTTCTTTCTTTGGATGAGATATACAGTGATTGTAGTGCTTTTTTAAGTCATTGACTGTAATACTTTCTTCTTCTTCTTTTTTTTTTTTTTTTTTTTGAGAAAGTACACAAGTTGAATTATGTTGAAAATTTATAAAATTTTAAACCGCCAAACCGATTCGCATCCATTCGCCAAACCGCCAATCCGCTCAATCCACATCCGCTAGATTGGCGGACGGATGCGGATTGATTTTCTCCAATCCGCCAATTTAGCGGACGGATGGCGGATTGAAGGTTTTGTGGCCGCAACCGACCCGCGCCCACCCGTACTAAGTTTGCATAATAAATTGACCATTTATTTTCTATCTCTCTTCCTAATTCTCTTGGTAATTTCCTAAAATATTTATTTCTTATTTTTTTATCAAAACTTTTTTCAGTTCTGGCTGCTATGACTAAA
This sequence comes from Camellia lanceoleosa, assembly GCA_025200525.1. Classification (NCBI taxonomy): domain Eukaryota; kingdom Viridiplantae; phylum Streptophyta; class Magnoliopsida; order Ericales; family Theaceae; genus Camellia; species Camellia lanceoleosa. The sequence continues at coordinate 104,625,118 of CM045766.1, read as the reverse complement.
TATTCTTTGCTAAAAGGTGAAACATATTTCTAACTTCTTAACGTTATTTGATCTAATTCGGCTAATGCTATACTTTGAGTATAATCATTTCTTTTATAAAACTAGTAAAATTCCATGGATTATCTCCTAATCCTTTAAGCTGTCTAATTGTCTCATCGTATTTTCTTTTAAAAGTTAAATATTTATTAAAAGTTGAATCTCCTAAAAGTGTTTTCATATATTCCCACATATCAGTTAATTCAAAGGGATTATTTATCCATGCCTTTACCACATCTTTTTCCCATTTCTCTATTACTTTTTGCCATATCTGTGGATCGAATTTAGCTAAGTCTAAAAGGGTTCCCTAGTTGGTTGCTGGTTGTAATTGTATGCTCATATCTAGTTGTCTATGCTTTCCATAAAACTTATACTATTTATTAGGATCTTCTTTACTAGGTCTTGTATTGGTCAGTGGTCTCCTTCCTCCTACTTCATATTGCATTGGTTCTACTAGTTCTTTTACCGTATGCCATGGGTTGCTAGTTCCTGTGCTTTTTGTTGTTTGAGTATTCATATAAAAAGTATCTTCTCAGTTAGATTGTTTTGGTCTTTTAAATGGTTTGCTAGGATGTATTTTATCTTCTAAAATATCATCTATACATTTGATATGAAATTTTTGGTCTAAAAATGACACTGCTTCATCATGGATATCTTCTGTAGCTATATATTCATAGTATCTGGTATCTAATATTTTATTCAAATCACTTAAAGTAAAATTTTCTAAATCTATCTCATCAATATTATATATTTTATTTTGTGATATTGTTTTTTCTTCTGTCATTACATAAAGATGATTTATGCCACTATGATTATCTTGATTTTCTTCCCTATTTATATTACTAAATTCATCATCTTCATATTTTTCTGGTGCTACATATGTGTATTGAATAAATTTTACTGCATAACTTCCATCTGCTTTTTGATATAATAAATTATCTTTAGGGGCTAACCTTTTTTGTCATAGGAAATCTCCTAAATTCCAATCTAGTGTTGCATTGTCTTCAGAACTATATTTTTTGGCTGGTAGTGCCTTTATCCCTTTTGCGCCTAACATCTTAACTATTTGATCATTTGTAAGTCTATAATGGGTATTGCTTTTTGAGACTGCTAAACCTAAAAACCATGTGCAAACTAATAAAGTCTTCTCCCTTTTTCATTTTATATCATCTACTCTTTATTCCTATTTTTATCTTTTTATGAAAGGTCGAGGTTGGTAAAAGGAAATCTGGTATAAAATAAACTAATCCTCTTTTTGAATTCATATCTAATTCATAGCTGTCTAAAATACTCTTTCCTACATCATTAAACCTATCATTATAAAGACATACCAAAACTTTAGCTCCTGAATTTTCTCTGGTTAAAGCCTTAACTCCTATCACAACTAATCCTAAGTGGGTCATTTTGAGATGTTCATTTAGAGCATAATTATAACTTTCGTTATTTATTAAATTTAGCTATATTTTTTTTCATCTTCTTGAGTTATAATAATCATTTGTTCACCGTAGTATTTAAATAAATATTGTTTTTTCATGAATTTTTCCTAGCTTATATACATACTTAGCTGGAATTAACTCTAATTTTTCTTTTTAAAATTTTTTTATTTGTTGTTCTACATCTATAAATTCTTCTACTTTAACATCTTCATCCTCATTACGCTTTTTACTGTTACTTCCTTTTACTAACTGTTTAAACGATTTTATTTTCTATAAGTTCTACAAACAGGTTTTCTTACTGCTATTTTTTATGGTAATTTAAGCGTTTCAAAATATTTAGCTACATCTTCTTCGTTTATCTAAGACTGGGCTTTACTTGCTTGTCCTTCTACTTCTTTTCCTTTTTGAAGTACTAATCTTTCTATCAAAGCTAAACGATTTTTTAAACTATGTAGTTGTTCTAATAATTCCTCAAATTTTTCACACAACCAGATAAGAAATAAAATTTCTATATTGTTTTGTCTTACAAATATTTTATCTGACTGATTTATTCATTGATAGTCACTAATTCCCTCTGGGTTATTATGAAAGTCTTCTTCTTGTTTTAAAATGACCTGGTTGTAACGCCCTTAAAATAATAACATTAAAACCCAACAATTTAGACATGCGTTGATATAAAAGAGAGATATTCTTCTATTCATCAGAGTAGTTCATTACATTGAGCATTACATGTTAATAACAAACGCACATACCCTACGGGCTTACAGCTTTCCAAGTTAACACTTGGTTACAAAAAGAGAGTACTAACTCAATACACTTTAAGCCCTTGGCTTGAATTTACATGTAATACATCCAAAAGATAACAAAACGACAAAAAGTCTGCCTGTCTCTAGCCTCTCAAGCTATGTCCTTGGAGGTGGCATGCTACCTGTACTTGAAAATGATGTCCCATAAAGGGTGAGCCACAGCCCAGTAGAAATACACTAAACCAGCTATGAACAATGACTAAAAAATTAGCAGTTGATAGATGGTCAACACAGATACATCCATATATATCACATTCCGGTTTCATGACATTAAGTCTATGTTACATTTCATTTCCCATTTCCTTTTCAACTTTGAGTTTGAAAACAAGGCTCAACATCTAGCCAAATAACTTAATGAGATTAAGACTCATCTTTAAAACACTTTCGAAATTTAGGATGGCTACACATTTTAATGCTGTATCGATAACACATAAACCATTTCCACACTCTACAAAAGGTACACATTTCGGTGCTGTATCAACATAACATAGAATCACTTCTATACTTCACAATTGATAACGATATACATTTTAGTGCTATATCAAATCAATTCGAACACTTCCATAATCAACATTTGATACACATTGTAGTGCTGTATCAATGTCACACAAAATTCGGTTTAGAGGTCCATCCCCTATCTTCTCCTAAACCGTGGAGTACATCTCCTATCTCCTCCCACACAACACATTTATATAAACGTAGATCATATACATTCAATCAATACATAAATTTAATGTATTATTCCAGTCGCTATATTCGATAGCATAACCAAACGATTAGTTTCAATTTACCTAATCAACATGCATTGTCTACAACAATCAAGACTATCCTCCACCGATAGCCCAAGGCAGTTATCTCTAAACAAAAAATAAATGCATCAAATGAATATATTATCAACATTCACAATCCAATTCTTCATTTCTCCAAATTAATTATACAAATTAATTTAACTATGTAATTAGGGCATTGTTCCCATAAGTTACATAACAACCCTAAGGTTCCATTTTCATCCATAATCCAACATTTAACTCATTTCTCTATGGCAAACATGCATAATGGTTTATTATAAACAAAACCCCAACTTTTGTAAAATTACACAAAAGACCCAAACTTTCTCATAATTACCCAACAATCCCCAACTTATCAAAATGCTAAAATTCAAAGACAAAACTCATAAGCAAGAGTAGGGTATCCCTACCTCGAAGTTAGAGCTCAAATGGAGATGAAGACCAACAACCAAAATGCTCCAAATCGCCAAACTTTCAGATTAAAACGAAGCCCAAGTCACCCTCTACCTTTTTAACAAATGACTTAGGGTAGATTCACATTAGAGGGAGATGAAAATCTAGAGAGAAGACAAGTATAGAGAGAGAGAGTCTCGGATCTAGGGTTTGAAAAAGAGAAGGGGATGAAAAAATGAAGTTTTCCCCGCTGCTGTCTACTGATATAAAATAGGCTCGCTCGAGCGAAGGATTGGTCGCTCGAGCTACCAAACACAAAGAATACTCGCTCGAGCCAAAAACTCGAAGCTTCAGGTCTGCAACTCAGAAGCACGCTCAAGCGATAGAATGCTCGCTCGAGCGAGGAAACTCAAAACATACACCTCGCTCGCTCGAGTGAAGGAAAGCTCGCTTGAGCCAAGAAACATAGCTCTTAGGTCAAAATGAGACGCAGACGCATGCTCGAGCGCAAGACTTCTCGCTCGACCCACCAGACACAAAACCCGACTCTCGCTCGAGCGACCAAACCCTGGCTCGAGCGAAGGATCCAAAACAAAGAGTTTGCTCGAGTGACAAACTTCTCGCTCGAGCGAAGGACCACAATTCTGGGCAACAACCATTTGCTCCCAAACACAACCAACCTGTAACAAACTTGCCCAACACATCCTATAACGCAAATACAAAGTATGAAAGGATGTAAACAAGATTTAAACAACTGCTAACATCCACGGATACAAGTCTGGATCACTGTACAACAAGGGGTTAAACCCGGGATCACTATACTAGTAATCTCTGTTAGCCTTTTTATCACTACTCATAAATTAAGATCTTATTAGTTGTTCTAAAATTTCTAATTTTTGTTTTAAATTATTTTGAATTTGGTTGATATGTTCTATTTGTCTGGCTATTTGATTTATTTGATTATGAATTTTTCAATTAATTGCTTAAATTCTAACTCTATTTGCTTACTAATATTTATAGCTGAAATTAGAGTTTTTATTTCTAGCTTGGTAGGGAATTTTTCTAAATTTAAATATATTCGTTTTTTGTAGAATTGAGCTACACTGATCTTGGATATAATCTAATTTTTTATTTTGATCCTTAATTATACTGCGAGTATTATGAAGATGGTCTATAGAAGAAGTAAAAAAATTACTGATTTTATCTACGTCCTTTTTAATATTTTCTACAAAATTAATCTAATGATCTATAATACTATTTAGCTGAGAATTATGTTTGCTATGGAGCTGATGTGTAAAAGTTCCTTCAAAATTCCAACGAAATTTATTTTTATCTATATTAAGGCGATGCTTATAATTACTGAGTTCTAAATCTAAATATTCTACTATTTTCATACATAAAATTAAATCTTACTTTAAAATTATTGAAAGCTACTATAATATGAAACTTATAACTAAATTGTCCAATAATAAAAACTACTCTATTACCGTAAGCAAAATGCATAAACTAACTTAACCTGTCCTAAAACCGAACAATGCTCTAATACCAATTTTTGGGGGTGAGTTAGTGGTTTACCACTATTTTGATGTTGGGCTGAGAATTATCTGGTTAATTCTACAGTTATGCTAATATTAAATCTTTAAGCTGCTATATTAGTTGTTGTAAAACTTCTTGTTCTATCGTTAGCTGTCTATTTATTTGAATGACTTTCAAACTATAGTGTACTAGAGATCTATCGGAGGCTAATGATAATAGAAATTGATATCTTTGTTTTTGGTCTTCTAATTATTGTATATGCTCAGTACTAGGTTTGATTTTAATTCTAAGTTCTTCTTCTAAAAGTATAAAATTTTGATTTTAAAACTCTTATATTGAAAATATTTCTTTGATATTTCTACTGAGGTTGCTTTTCTTATTATTCTAAAATTCTTTCTCTTATTTGGAAAACTATTTTTCAGTGATGTTTGCTTTCATTACATGTATTAGCCACCTTGAAGCTAAGCCTCGTTTAACATAGTATATTTTTATTTTCTATTTCTTACCTTTCCCTTTCTGCCTATAATTTATCCTCAATGCCTAACCACGACTCACACGGGTTCTTCAGCTAAGGTCACTCAGTAATGAAATACAAAACAATAGATACTATGAAGGTTCAAAGTATGTAATATTAATGAGCAAGCAAGCATTCCATAAACTTAGTTTTCCAAAAAGAAAATAAATTTTAAAATAGAAGAGTTACCCTTTTGAAATATCTAAGGAAAAAGAGAGACTACTCATACTTCATATTTATATATATTATATTTACAGCGATTATATTATAGACTTTGAGATACTGGAAAACCTTGAAAGACTTGAACACTTAGAATTTTTAAGTCAAGGATTTGAGTAAAGAAGTTGGAGAATTTTTGCAATGAAGAGTGGAGAGAATTTGCATTACTTCATCCATTGGCATGAATGCCAATTTATACAATACAATTGATGGATATAAACAAAAACCAAAGACTTAACACTTATGTCTAACCTTTGCACAAAGTCTAAAGGCCTTGTCAAGCTTAGTCATAGGCTTTACAAAATTTCTACATAATAAATACAAAGAATTTGTGGTCACAATTATATACAAATTTTCTGACAAACTTCCTATTAAAAATTACTCTAGACATAGACAAAAAATCAATAAAAAGGTTAGGATAATGATGCCGGGTACTGCTTTGGGCCCCATCACACATCATTCAATCTTTCCATTTTGATTCTTGATTTTGATACTATAATATGATACGATATACGTGTAAGGATTCTCACAGCTTTTCTTTAATGGAGCAAGATAGGGGTTATCTGCTCTATTAAAGTAGTGAGTGAAGGAGAAGCCTTACTACTAATAGACACAAATAATTATAATAGCTATTGTCATTTTTTGGCGTGAATTTTGCTGCTCGTTGAAGAGAGGCTTTATCTTTTACATACCTTGTCTTTTTCTTCTAATCATCTTGAAGCCAATTATTGATGTGGACATGTGGATGCTCGGATAATGGAGACAGTCTTCAAGGCTAATCTAAACAATTTTCGTAGATACAAAAACTTAAAGAGTTAAAAGTCTAAAATTCAAAGTCTAACGACCTATGAGACTAAAGGTCCAAAATATTAAATGAAATATGGACTTTGTGAATACTACAATTATAAGACAAAAAGCTTTCAAGATTTCTAAAAGAGTCTAATTATGTAGAGTACACAGTTTGTTTATTATGCAGTATAACTTATTGTACAGTTTGTTTAGAAAAATTAAATATGACACACAAGGTAACGTTAGAAAATAAAGAAGAGATGCGAGAAGAACATTGTCTAGAAAACAAAGAATTACACCTAACAATTAGAGAATTAGAGTTACTGGTAAGAGAACTTAGACTACAAATAGGTGAGATTGAAACTAAGGCTAATTTTGACATAGAATGTTTAAAATAAAAAAATAAACAACTTAAATAGTAGTTAGAACAATTTCATACTGAATACCCTTTAAGAGATAAACTTGTTGAAGAACATATGTACTCTTTAGAATTAGTCAACCTAATTGATTCTCAACCTTTTAGTCAATATTCCCAAGCACAATCTGACAACGCATATTTAACCATTTAATTACCCTATTATACCCAAGCTAAATTTAGTTAAGATCTCTTATGTACTCAAATTTCTAGAAAAAACTCTTAGTGTAAATGCCATGATAGATACCTAAGCTAGTAAATCAGACACTAAATAACACATAGTTTCGCCAAGGTGGAGTTTGCCTTTAACAATCCCAGCTTTAGTTAGTATAACTGATGGCACTAGACAGACATATACACATTGCATTAATAGAGCACAAATTAGTTTTCATCATATAGGCTCTCAAACTCAATATATAGAATGGTTCCCTTTACCCCAAGTTTGGATTGAGAATGCTCGACAAAACCATCCCTTCATATTGGGCCTTAATTTCATACTTAGTCTACAAGATGGCATGTTTATCAGCCATAATATCATAGTTTTTTCAAACACACAATGCGTACACCCACAGCATATGCCCTTAGCACCATTGCCTATTCATCAGAGTTGCACGCGAAGTGTAGTGGTACCACATGAGTAGATTTCGTTCCCACTAGTTTTTTTATTTCCTAGTAGAAATATTTTTCCTGAGCTAGCCCAAAAGTATATACCAAATGAAGAGATACAAATACTTCTTTAGAAAATTTAAACATAGAAGATTTTGAATTAGAATTGAATTAGAAGAAAAATGTGACTCTTGGAGCTTAGAAGAATTTCAATAAATTGTTAACTTATAATTGATTCTCCCAAAAATAGGAAAGTTAAAGCAAAAACTAGTATACAGAAGAATAGAAAATGATTTAGATGAAACAATAAGATTAGTTAAAACAACAGAAATTTTAGAAGTACAGCCCATGAAATACTGGGAAATAAATAAAGTTTTAGCTAGTTTAGATATAAAAATAAAGATTATAGGACTGCATCAGCACAAATAGATTATACGCCAGCATATATAGAAGAATTTAGAATACAGATTAAGTAGTTATTAGATTTTGGAATAATTCGACCTAATAATAGTCCACATAGAAGTGCCGCATTTATGGTAAGAAATCATGCGGAGATAAAAAAGGAGGAAAGCTATAATGGTTATAAATTATAAAAGATTAAATGATAACACAGAAGATGATAAATACAATATACTAGATAAAGATTAGCTTATAAATAGAATATAGATAGCAAGAATATTTAGCAAATTTGATTGCAAGTCAGGTTTTTGGCAAATAAAAATAGAAAAGGAAAGCATACATTGGACAACCTTTTGTTTCTCACAAGGTGTAGACACCCCATTTTTGACCGACCTTAAGACTCAGACGTCACCAACTGAGCGCTCGGTGATGTTGCATATTGTGCTCGTTCTGAAGTTGTGGAATCTCGGCCGCGAGCCTGGCCTCCGGACTTCCGGACTCTTTTGTGCTTTGCCTCGGTTTGCGAACCAAGCCTTGTTTTTGCTGTTTTCTCTTCCTGAAGGGAGGGAGAGGTCTCGTAGACCATCTCTCAGTGGCGGTAGGCTACGTTTCGTGGTCGTAGGCCATTTTTCCCGTTTGGAGCCCGGTTCCCGGTTTTCAGAGCCGTCGGCCGTGTGCCTTGGTTCGGGACCGCTTAACCACCTCCGTTTGCTCCGGTTTTTGGCATGCACCTTGTTTCCTCCCTTTTGAGGGACACTGTGGCTCGAGAGACCAACTTCGTGGTCAAACGCCACCTCCGGTGCTTAATAGTCGATTTTCGGGCCCCCAAGCCACGCGTTTTGACCCCCGAACCTTCGTTTTGCATCGGTTTGGGTTCATTTTTGGCGGAGACCTTATTTTCATTGTTAGGAAGGTTGTAGAAGGGTGGGAGGCCAGCAATTTTTCTGAAAAACCATCTTTATTCCTTCATCGCTCTTCATTGCCTGTTTTTTTCACTAGAAAGCTGATTTTTCCCATTCCCGGGCCACTTTTTCTGACTTTCCACCACACCATTGTGTTGTACACACCTGGGAGGCCACCAATATGGGTAGGCCGGCTAGTAATTCCCCCTAACCCTTTTGAACCTTTCTAAAAAGTTGATTTTTCTCTCTCTTGAGTTACATTTTCTGGTTTTTCTCCATACAGCTGTGTTGCACTCATCTGGGAGGCCACCTTTTTGGGGTGGCCGGCCAGCAATTTTGCTTGACCTCCTTGACCCCTGGTTGGCCGGCCAGGGGAGATGGCTGGCCGGCCACCTGAACCTTTTGAACCTGGCCGGCCAAGCTTGTCTCTCCTAGTACATTCCAAATTGCATACTGCTTTTGCACTGATCCTCCGCCGAGGGTCTGTCTTTTTGGGGGGAAATTTGAATTGGTTTTTTCCCCATTTTCTTTCACTCCTCTCCCTCTATATAACTAGCACCCCACCTCCATTTCTAAGGGTTAGAAAAACCAGCTAGGGCATTTATACATATACCTCCTATATCTATACTTCAAGCCTCCAAACACCCTTTGTCTTGCATATTTACCCTACACCTCATAGCCTACCACCTCCATCACTCATTCCAGCACCTTGGAGGCCATTTGAAGAGGTTGAAAGCTTAGAATTTTGGACCAAAAGCTCCTGATTTGCTGCTCTTCAAGGGTAAGCACCTATTTCCCTTAAATTTGCATTTTTTTGCTTCATCTATAAGCTATACTTGAAAGCATTTTTGGGCTTTGACCTAAACTGAAAATAGTCTTATTTTGAGCTCATCTTCATGTTTGATCGAGGACTTTTCTCTGTTTGAGGTCTTCTACTCACCCTTTATGCTCTATCCCTCTTTTAAGGCTTATCTTGCATAATATATTAGCCTTGTTTGCGAGTATTTTTGGGCTTCGAGCCAAACTATAAAGTGCCTTATTTTGAGCCCCTCTTCAAATTTGTTCAAGGGCTCTTTGCTGTTTGAGGCCATAAACTTCCCCTTTCCCTTTATCTCTCTTTTAGGCCTATTTTTGCATCATATTTTAGCCTTACTTGTGAGCATATTCAAGATTTTCCATAAACTGTAAAGTATCTTGTTTCGAGCCCCTCTTCAACTTTGTTAAAGGGAATTTGGCTATTTGAGGCCTTTTACTACCATGTTTGCCCAATCTCTCTTTTAGGGCTGTTTTTGCATGATACATTAGTCTTATTTGTGAGCCCTTTTGGACCTCGACCTAAACTGAAAAAGTCTTGTTTTGACATCATCTTTATAGCGATCCTGATTTTTTTTCCAGTTAGTTGTTGTATCCGGACTTATGTTCCATAGATCTCGTTGTTATATGATTGTTATTGTTGTCCTTTAATTCTTTATTCTTGAGTTATAGGATGTTTTGGGCAGGTTGGTTGGGTTGGAAACCTAGCGTTGCTGTCCAGATTTTTGGACCTTAGCTCGAGCGAGGAGTTAGTCGCTCGAGCGAGGGTAGAGTTTTGTGTCTTGTGGCTCGAGCTAGGGTTTCTTAGCTCGACGAGCGATTGCGTCTAGTATAGACCTGAGAGCTGTATTTTTGGCTCGAGCGAGCTTTCCATCGCTCGAGCGAGTTTCGAGTCCTTCGCTCGAGCGAGAATTCTGTCGCTCGAGCGTGCTTCTGGATTGCAGACCTGAAGCATCGTATTGTTGGCTCGAGCGAGCTTTCCTTCGCTCGAGCGAGTATTTCTTGTGTCTGGTCGCTCGAGTGACCAAGTCTTCACTCGAGCGAGCCTGTCGGGTTTAAATAGGCAGCAGGGGTTTTTAAAACACTTTTTCACCCTCTTTTTGATTCCAGAACCCTAGGTACGACTTCTCTCTCCCTCCACTCACCTTCTCTCTTAAGTATCATCTCCTTTTAGGGTGTTTCTACCCTAGGTTCTTTATTAAAAAGATAGAGTGAGTCGAGAGCTTGGTTTTAATCTGAGAGTTTGGCAGTTTGGAGCACTTTGGATTTTGGGTCGTCATCTCCATCTTCTCCATTCGGGTTATTTACTTCGAGGTAGGGATTTCCTACTCCATATTATAGGTTTTGTTCTAAGTTCTAGTACTTTGATATGTTGGGAGTTGTTTGGTAATTTTGGGAAAAACCCTAGTGGTTGAAATAAATTAAATTGTATAATTAATTTAGGGAAAAATATGGAATTGAGTTTAATTCATGGAATTGGGGAATTTAGTGATTTAATGGTGTAATTGGTTAGTTTAATTACTCACCTATGAAAATGTTAAATTTACATTTGTTCGTACATTTATTTCCTGTTAAGAAATAACTGTTTTGGGCTATCGGTGGAGGATAGTCGTGATTGTTGTAGACATTGCATGTGGATTAGGGAAAAATGAAACTAATCACATTGGTTAAGTCATTGATTTTAACTATTGAATTAATACAGAAAATACGTGTATTGATTGTGTGTTGCATAAGCATTTTGTTTGGGAGGATATATGGGATGTACTCCACGGTTTAGGGGAAGATAGGGGATGGACCTCTAAACCGAATATTGTTTGGGAGGAGATAGGGGATGGACTCCATTAACATCACTATTATGTGTGCTTATTGATTTATAGAAGTGTTTTTACGTATTGTTGATACAACACTAAAATGTGTATTGTGGTGAATGTGGTTTGGAAATACTCTTCAAATCCTGGAAGACGCCAATGATCCTCTGCTAGTCACCTGCAAAAATACAAACTCCCGGGGTGCCTAATTAGCACTGACGGACAAGTCGGCCTCTCCGTAAAGCTTGCTCACTAAGTTTATAGAAGTGTTTCTTACATACCTTTATTAGTCTGAAGCTCTTGTATTTATAGTCATTTTTCAGCCTCGGGATCCGGGTCTACTTCTCCAATCATTACCTTTCCTTGCACTTTCAGTAGGGCTTTATCCTATTCGCCTAGTCATCGATAGGCCGATCTCCCTTCGAGATTTTTACCCGCTTGGCACCTAGAGGCCGAGATGTTACTCCTCTTCCTCATCGACTATTCGCTACCACACTGTTCCGAACCCCCTATTTAACCGGCAGTTAAATCGGCGTGTTTGGCTCGGAATTCGAAAAGGTTTATCATCGGGCGGCCTCGCATGTCCCAATACGTCAGGTGGCGCACGCCTTTTTTGCTCATTATTACACTTTCCCGCTCTATTTGTATATCTCAGCATTTATTGTGATTTGAAACTTTAGTCCTTTCAAATTCACACTTCGCTTCAGATCCTCGAGCTTTTTGAATCGCTGCATATCCTCTCGTGGCTCGCGCTTCTCGCAACCTCTTCCCGCCTTCCTTTGTCTCATCCGCTTTAAGTAAGTCCTCTTCTCCTCCATTGTAACCCTATTTTCTATTTGTTATTTTCAGCCTGCGAATACTTGGTTCCGCTTAGAATGGCGAAACACTTGAAAGACCTCCTCTCCGAGGATCGTATCTCGGTTTCGAAGCATTTTTCCGCTCTCGACGACGCTCATTTGTCCTCGTCACGGACAACGCCTCGACATGGAGAGGGAAGATCAAAACACGGTTGTATTCCTCTTCGTCCATTGCGGAGGGCGGAGTTCGCTTCCCTTACACCCGCTTCTTAGGGCCGTTCTCCACTATTGGGGTTTGATCCTTCTCAACCCAATGTAAATTTCTTCCGAATCATCATGGGGTTGTGGAGTTGAACAAACGCCTTAGTATTAACCTTGGGATTCCATTTATTCAAGATTGTTACGCTAGCCAAATCCTAGCCAAATCCGGGGCGATATTTTCTTAGGGCCAAAGATCGACCATCATTTAGTGACTATGCTTGCCACCCGGTAAGCGAGACGACGCGATGGTCAACGCCGAGGTAATTGGGAGTTCGCCGATGGGGAAGATCGTCAACCCTATTCCTAGGCGTAGGCGAACCAGGTTGACACGTGATGGCTTATGTTCGTTGGCCTATTTCTTATTCGGCTTCTTTTTCTTAGATCGCTTTTTATCTTCTGCAGGTAATAGGTTGAAGAAAATTTTGAATTCGGTTGATGACGCAATTCTTAGGGAAATTGAGATCAAGACCGACGATTTCGCCGCCCAAACGCATAAAAACAGGGAGAGCCGCCTATATTCTCCTTCGCATTTAACCGACTTACACCACTTTCTACCGCGGATAATATTCCGATTCCATTGGGCGATCACAGCCTTCTTATCTTTCCCACCAAATCTTCGCAGATCGGTCTCAAGCATCTCGATTCGGAGGAAGACGCCGAGAATACCAGAGAAGTGATTGCCGACCGACCGAGGATCTCGCTAAAGGGGGCGAGGGCGGCGAGGCCAGACGCCGCAGATCCGAGGCCCTCAACCATCTACCTCAGACGAGCGATTTCTCGGGATATTTTCGCGAACTTGGGGGATCCGCCGCGATTTTTCCGAGGATATGGCGAAGGAGAGCTTAACGCAGATGGCACGCAAAAGAAATGCCGAAGCGCTATCGCCCGCCGTAAGGTCAATGTGCCGAATCTAATCCTAGCTTGATCAAGCCATTCATAGCCGCTTCGAGGGCACGCTTGAGGTTGCCGTGTCCGCTGGCGAAAAAGGAGGTGGAGAACAGCCGATCGTGAGTTTAGTTTCGAGCAAGGCCAAAACGCGATGCCAAGGAGAAGCGACTTAAGCCGCCTCGTAGTAAACGGCCTCGACTTGAACCGGCCGCGCGGCTCCGCTCGTTATCCACCAAGATCAGGCACGCCGATTTATCCGATGCTTCGCCACGAGGATCCCATTGCCGCTCTTAGCTCGCGGCTGATTTCGCCACCGACAAAGAAGCCTTCGGTGCGGCTCGATGTCATGGCTGCCGCTTTAATCGCTCAATCGGCACTTATGGTAGGTCAGCTTCGTTTCCTTGTTTTGTTTAAGGGCGTCTAATTACACCGAATTGTTTTGCAGACGATCGGAAGGGTCGCCGACTTGGGCCGTCGCCTGCGTGATGCTCTCGGGAGAATCGATCATTTGCAAACAGAGTTGCAGGGTCAGAGAAGTAGGGCGGAATTGGAAATTATGAGGGCTGAAATGGAGAGCGCGGGAGCCGAAGCGGAGAAAGAGAGGGCACGAGTCACCGAACAGCTTCGTGTTGATGCTGAAGGCAGGGCAAATATGAGCGAGGAATCGCTCAAGCTTTCCCAGAAAGCATTTGCTGAAGCGGAGGCTCAATTAGACGAGCTTAAGGCGGCCCGCGAGAAAGCCGAATCGGAGGCCTTTGAGGCAGGGAGGGGCGCCGCTTTGTCGGAGTATGTTGAAGAAGTGGCCAAATTTGAGAATCGCGGGTTCAAGCATGGGTGGCTCAAAGCCCTTGCTGCCGCTGAGGTTACATTGGATTTGCCAATTCCTTACGAGCAGGTGGATGTTGAGCCGCTTGAACTGGCGCCGACGAAAGTGATCTCGAGCCGCCATCGAGCGGGCGCCGCTTTTTTGTCTTTGCTGCTTTTCTTCTTTGGATAGTGCGTTGGTAGTTTTCATGTATAAATTGGTTAGCATCATACAATTTATTAATGAAAATTTCCTTGTAATTTCAATACGACATTCTTTGTCGCCACCGCATACTATGTATGAGACGGTTCTATGCTTAATTTTAATGAAAGAGTTCTATGTTTTGTCAATGTATTTGGTGAAATGGATTTGCATGTATAGTGGGAAAACCCTAATCGGTAGTTCGCCTGCATTCTGTGGGGTTCGTGAAAAGAATTGCCTTTTGTGTGCCTAAGTAGGCATCGGGTCCGAATGGATAAATTTTATCGTGGCATTAGTGACTTTTATCTCGAACTCTTCGAACAAGCCGCATATGCAATATCGCTTTGTTTAATATATATCCGCAAGAACCTGCTCTTGCCGCTTCAATAAATATCCTATCAAGATCAAGATTTGCAATTTCACCGCCACCGATCTTGGGCCGACCGGGCACTCGAGTTTAATAGATTGATGAATCCGCCTTGCCCTGTGGGCTCATGATAGGGCGCTGATTCAATTCGCAAGCCGGATACCCCGCCGAACAATTTTGCTAGGATTCAATACGATTCTATCGTAATCGGCATTTGCAATTTCACCGCCACCGATCTTGGGCCGATCCGGGCATTAGAGCCTAATAGATTGATGAATCCGCCTTGCCCCAAAGGGGCTCATGATAGGGCGCTTTTGATTCAATTCGCCTACCGGATACCCCGCCGAACAATTTTGGTAGGATTCAATACGATTCTATCGAATCGGCATTTGCAATTTCACCGCCACCGATCTCGGGCCGATCGGGCATTAGAGCCTAATAGATTGATGAATCAGCCCTTGCCCCAGTGCGCTCATCATAGGGGCGCTTTTGATTCAATTCGCAATCCGGCTGGATACCCTGTCCGAACTATTTTGGTAGGATTCAATACGTATTCTATCAGAATCGGCATTTGCAATTTCACTCCCTACCGATCTTGGGCCGACTGGGCATTAGAGCCGAATAGATTGATGAATCGCTTTAGCTCGGGCAACCTCAGGAGCGTTGAACCAACCGCTCATCGCCATCCCATTCGCCGCCGGGTTTGTAATTAATGAATCTCGCCGATCGCGTTGTTTTGCGGGTGTTTAAAGAGTGGTAGGTATCTGCTCAAGGACAAATTTTAAAGAAACCGGTAGGTGTTGTGTTCGAACTCCGGAAGGAAGTCGACAGCGAATGTCGAACAAACGTTTTTTTTTTTAACAGCAAAGGGGAGGCGAAGACATTGGCTGAGCTGGGTGGCGATATGAGTCGGAGTGAACATCGAGGCGCGCCCTTGTGTGCGGGGGGCAAGAACTCTATGAGTAAAGAGGGGCGTCGATCTCCTCGACGTCGGAGCAGGTCGCCTGCACGAGACAGCGCCTCAAGGAGGTTGCCACACGCCTGTGTCGAAAGGGAGATCGAGACGCGACTGCGTCTGCTGAGTTTTGCGTTGTTTGTGAAGAATAAGCCCATGACGGAAGCAGATTCGATCGCGGCGAGACCCAGATGTGGCGGTCGAGTTCGCCGACAAATATTTCCTCCCGGTTCAAGAATGATGCTCGGTCGTCAGGACTACGAAGTGTTTCGCGACGGTATACATGGGGCGGTGAAAGGGCTCTATACGGCTTACGAAGTCGGCATGCGGTTGCGCACCGCCCGCCGAGAAATGGCGGAGAAGGAAGCGCGTATCCGGAGTTTGGAGGCTCGAGCAGAGGCGGCTGAACGTGAGTTAGGGACGATCAAGGCAACTCAGGCACAGCCAGCAGGGCAGGTAAACCCAATCGTTGAAGAGAGGGTTACGAGTCGGCTTATAAGCGCTGCCATTGCCGATCGGGATACGGCGAGTATGTTCGCCTTGGAGTCCGCAAAGGGGAGGTCCTATGAAAAAGGTTTTCACGAAGGGCGGCTGGTTGGAATTCAAAAGACCAAGGAAAAGCTCGCCGAAGAGGTTTGCCGATGTGAGAATCGTGGGTTTAGGCATGGTTGGATCAAGGCAACTCAAGTTGCCGAATCTCTTCGCCTGGCCGGAATTGATGCGGCGTCGCCTCGCTACCGCGAGAAGGACTTTCCGTTTTCTACTTTTGAGGTTGAAAAGAGTGAGGACGAGGGTGATGCGGTATAATATGTATTTGTTGTATGGTTCGGACGCTGGTCACGTTCGTAATTATGTAATTTCTTGATGTTTAATAAAAATGCTTTATGGGAAATATCAAATTCTCTTCCGCATTCGGCGTACGCGTGTTTAATTTTATTGCATGTGTCTAGACGAAAATACACCAATCGGACTCGGCGTTATAATTCGATGCGCCGATTGGTTGGCTTGATCGGCCTCCATGTAATGGCCGTTTGATTTAGAATTAAACCATTGCGTGTTTAGAATTTGGGTAAGCCATGAGCCAGGGAACGGAGGGGTATCGGCATTCTCGTTTTTGTTTGCAAGACGGCAGAAATGCCGCATGTCTAGCCGATTGGGATAGATGGTTCTAGGCTTTTTATGCTTTAGTCAACCGTTGGTTTAACAAAGTCATGGAGAATGTTGATCGATCGCCGCCTCGTGGGGTTTAACGCCGATAAGAATTATTTCGAGATTTGGGCCTCGAGATCGGGCCATTATCGAGAATAAAAACGACAAGGCCCTTGTGCGATCAGGCCTATTTAGTTCCCCAGCGGGTATCGTATGGAGTAATGCAGACGAGAGTTCTCGCCGTCGAACGTGATGATAGTTGCAGGGCTCCTACCGCACTTGGCGTATGCCCGTTGGTTTGCGGCGGAGGATTCTCCGGTAGGCGGTGGACCCGTGAAAGGAGGAACCGAAACTCGCTGGCCTAAGTTGTCAAGCAGATCGTCCCGAAGGAGATACAAACGATCGCTCCCCAAAACCTTCCTTGTTCTTGGATCTTGGCCTTGACATTGTCGATGGCGCCGAGGTCCGGGGATTGAGATTCGGGCGGATGTGCCCTTAGATCGATGGACTCGTTTGTCTTAGAAGTTAGAAATAGATGTTGTAATGTTCGAACGCAGTTGCGTCGATGTAACAACTTTTTAATCGAATAAAGAGTGTCATTAAATAGAGAGTGTTATTTCATGTGTTTTACTTCATATGCTTTAATGGTTTGCTGTTAGCTTGCCATTGGAACTGTTGTGGTTTAAATATTTCTCCTGCACGCTAGTTATTCTGGCTATTGATTAAAACGAGTTCGTGACGACTTGTTTTGGCCAATCGTGATATCCTGTGGCGCCCGACCGGAGGTTTATTCGCCCAGATGACGCGGTATCGAAGGGCGCCCGAATCCGGAGACTTGTTTTGGCCAATCGTGATATCCACGGCGGGCGCCCGACCGGAGGCTTATTCGCCCCGATGACGCGGTATCGAAGGGCGCCCGAATCCGGAGACTTGTTTTGGCCAATCGTGATATTCACGGCGGGCGCCCGACCGGAGGCTTATTCGCCCCGATGACGCGGTATCGAAGGGCGCCCGAATCCGGAGACTTGTTTTGGCCAATCGTGATATCCACGAAGGGCGCCCACCGGAGGCTTATTCGCCCCAGATGACGGCATCGAAGGGCGCCCAATCCGGAGACTTGTTTTGGCCAATCGTGATATTCACGGCGGGCGCCCACCCGGAGGCTTATTCGCCCCGTATGACGGTATCGAAGGGCGCTCAACCGGAGACTTGTTTTGGCCAATCGTGATATTCACGGGCGCCCGACCGGAGGCTTATTCGCCCCGTATGACGCAGCATCGAAGGGCGCCCGAATCCGGAGACTTGTTTTGGCCAATCGTGATATTCACGGCGGGCGCCCGACCGGAGGCTTATTCGCCCCGTATGACGCAGTATCGAAGGGCGCCCAATCCGGAGACTTGTTTTGGCCAATCGTGATATCCACGAAGGGCGCCCGACCGGAGGCTTATTCGCCCCGATGACGCGGTATCGAAGGGCGCCCGAATCCGGAGACTTGTTTTGGCCAATCGTGATATCCACGGCGGGCGCCCACCGGAGGCTTATTCGCCCCGTATGACGGTATCGAAGGGCGCCCAATCCGGAGACTTGTTTTGGCCAATCGTGATATCCACGGCGGGCGCCCAATTCGGAGGCTTATTCGCCCCGTATGACGCGGTATCGAAGGGCGCCCGAATCCGGAGACTTGTTTTGGCACCAATTGGGTCAAGGTCGTGCAAACAAAAATCCGCTTTCATTAAAATGAAGTTCCAAAGATAAGCATCATGTCCCACAAGTTGGGCTCAGAGATGAACTTGCGAAAATCTACATTCGTAGTGGATTGTCATGAGCCACGGATCTCTTCAATGCGGCGCTCTGTTGGGAACCGCATAAGCTGATGGTAGGTGCTTGGGACGGCCTTCATGATGTGCAACCAGGGGCGGCCTATGATGGCATTATACTGCGATGGAACCTTCACAACCAAGAATTTCGGTCGACTGCTTTTGAGCCCGCCTCAACCGCAAAGACGTCCTTCCCCGGGTACTCGATTCGCGTTTAACAATGGGCCGGGACGATGGTGACAGATCCGACTCATATACGAAGTTCTACAAAAGCTTTGTAGTACAGTGATTTCGGCTCCCTCGGTCTATGAGGATGCGCTCAACGCCGAATTGACGACGCTGAACGTGACGACCAAAGGGTCGACGTGGGCCTTCATTCCGAGGAAGTCTGAGTCGCCGAACTCAATCGTCGGGGCTTCATTGCTGCCGGCTTGCTTGTTATGTTTGTGGGGAGACGGTGCGATCGATCGTATGGACGATCGGGTGGTCGGCAGCATCGAGATCGTATGGATCACGCCAAGCGAGGTGAATCTGCCTCGAGGGCTAACGCTTTAGTCGGCGCTCTTGCTAACATATTGTCAGAGTCGACCATCCCGCACCAATTCTTCCAGATGATCCTTCAAAGGCATAGCAATTCTTGGTTTCGTGGGTCGTGGATCTTTGTGGTATTCGTGATCGCCCCGTCTCCGCCTTCGTGTCGGGAGGCCCTATCATCTTTGACG
The DNA here is from genome assembly GCA_025200525.1 of Camellia lanceoleosa. Lineage (NCBI taxonomy): Eukaryota > Viridiplantae > Streptophyta > Magnoliopsida > Ericales > Theaceae > Camellia > Camellia lanceoleosa. The sequence goes on along the minus strand of CM045766.1, from coordinate 104,605,696 downwards.
GCCACTTGAAAAATGGGAGGTGCCGACCTTGGTCATTATTGCCGCGATCGGCTCATTAGCTCTGTGTATTTCTTGTCGCTTCGCTTGAGCGCTCATTGCCGACCAGAATCGCTCGCTTGCTCGGTAGGGGCATTGATCGCTTGTTCGGGAATCACGCCGCTTGTCTCGCTTGGTTCGCTGTGGTTCAGGCTTGGTGGCACGGAGTTTATTGGTCGAGCAATTTCGGGAGTTCCGCTTTTTCGAGCTTTGTCCGCCTTTTGTTCTCGTGGCATCATCTTCGACTTTACAATATTCTTCGACTTTCTTCATCAAGGCCCAGATCGCTTTGGGGGCCTCTGGTCAAGGAGCCGCAGAGCAATCGCTGTGGTGTAAGCCCATTTTGAAGGCGGTGATGGCCATGGAGTCGCTGTAAGCCGTCAACCAAAGTTGAAGCACTCCCAATATCGAAATCAATACGCCTGAGCGCCTCCCGACCGATCTGCATTGCCCAGAGGAGTCGGCCTGCTTTTGGTTGTACTCGTTGGTGATGAACCCGCCCGAAAGACTTTTTGCGCTTGGAAGTTCTTGATCGACGCCGCTCCAACTTGTAATACCACCGACGGCTAGCGGTCCTAGGCTATCGGGGAATATTCGCACATGAGGGCCTCGTTGTTCCATGTAACGTCATGGCTCGCTTTGTAGTGACGGATATGATCAAGGGTCCGATTTTCCGTCAGAAAGAGTGAATGACGGGCTTTGAATTTCTTGGGCAAGGACGCCTTGTGATTCTCCGAACGAAAGGGTCGTGGACGGTCCTCCTCGCTCGAAATGCTTCTTCTTCGCTTGTTCCTTGGTCGCAGATCTTTGTCGGAGGAGCCGGAGGTTTCGGATCGCCTCGCCGAGCCCGTGGATAATGAGTTGAGTCTTGGTAACCTTTGGTCGGGCTCGTGGCCTCTGCTCGCCTGGCCCTGGAAATGGCTCCGCCGCGTGGCTTTTAGATTTTGCTACCTCCAGGCCAAGTCTTGACGGAGTCGCTCGCTCGCCGATCATGTTCTCGAGCCTTTGTTCGCTTTCGCTTTTCGCTCGATGACAAACCGCATTGTTTCTTGTCAAGTCGCTGGCAGTCGAAGCGCTAAAGGTGCGCCGTGTCCGCAATGGTTTTTTTTCCGAGCATGTTCGCCGGGTGAGGTCGCCTCCTCATGATCGCTGTCGGTGGCTATCGGAGGATCTTCGGTCACGCCTTCCATGGATGTATTTGAGTATTCCCACGACGGCGCCATTGTGGTGAATGTGGTTTGGAAATACTCTTCAAACTCGAAGACGCCAATGATCCTCTCGCTAGTCACCGCAAAATACAAACTCCGTCGGGGTGCCTAATTAGCACCGACGGACAAGTCGGCCTCCGTAAAGCTTGCTCACTAAGTTTATAGAAGTGTTTCTTACATACCTTTATTAGTCCTAAGCTCTTGTATTTATAGTCATTTTTCACCTGATCCGGTCTACTTCTCCAATCATTACCTTTCCTTGCACTCTATCATAGGGGCTTTATCCTATTCGGCCTAGTCATCGTATTAGGCCGATCTCCCCTTCGAGATTTTTACCCGTTTGGCACCTAGAGGCCGAGATGTTACTCCTCTTCCTCTACTGACTATTCGGCTACCACATGTATCAAATGAGAAGTATGGAAGTGTTTTGATATGAGCCTTAGTCTCATTTGTTTTGTTGATAAATGGAAGAAATGTTAATGTGATATGTAGTTCACTGTTATAGTCTGGCCAAGTTCTGAGCCATGTTGGTAAAAATGGAAAGCTGAATAAATAATGGAAAGTGAAACTGATATTTGTGTTAACCATCTATTGAATGCTATTGCTTGATTCAATGCTTATATTTGGTTTAGTATCTTTCTATTGGGCTGTGGCTCACCCTATATGGGAACATCATTTTCAGGTTCAGGTGATGTGCTACCTCCAAGGACTTAGCTTGGATGGATTTGGAGTTGAAGACTCTGTTTAGATTAGTTATTTGTTTTGTTTTAATTTGATGTTACATGTAAACTCAAGGCTAGGGCTTAATGTGTAAATGAGTTAGTACTCATATTTTTGTGTCCAAGTGTTGGTTGGGAAAGATGTAAGCCCGTAGGGCATTTACTTTCGTTATTATATGTAATGTCTTTTAATAAGATTACTCTGATGGATGAGATGATATTTGGTTTTCTTTTATCAATGTATGTTAATGTTATATATTATGGGTTTATTTTTGAGGGCGTTACAATCTTCATATTTGATTAAGGTCTATTCTCTGTTTGGGGTCATCTTCCCCCTATGCATGCTTCATCTCTTCATGATTAGGGCTATGCATTAGAACACTCGCATTGGCCATGGTTTGGCCTCTTAGCCACTGAAATCTAGCAGATTTTCAGTGGCTTGGGTGTATTCTTGAAGGCCAAAATCAGAAGGGAGTGACCCCCTCTCTCCTTGTCTTATTTGATGGCCTTTTTGGCCTTCCAAAGGACCACCTATTTGCAAGCTTCCAAGCTTTGTTTCTGTCACTTTTCAGTGGGTTTTAGGACCCCCATAACTTATTTCCAGAGTTGATTCGGCTATGCTAAGTGTCCTTGATACATGTGCTTAATAACCCCTTGTATGCCCTTCCAAAGGTGCCCCTCATTTTTACATGCATTGGCTGCATTTCCATGTTTATTTGGGTATATTTTCACATGTTTTGTTCACTGATTTTTTCCGGTTTGGTGAGATTTCATATGTTTCATATACATGCCATGTAAACCATGTTTGCTAGTCAAAGTCGCATGCTATTTTAGTCCATCTTGCTAGCATCTTTTGGCCATGCTTCGAACTAGAAATGTTCATGTTTTAGGACTTCCTTGGCTCTGTCTTTGTGCTTCATAGTCAAATAATGCTTGTTTTGCATAGCTATAAGTCAATACATGTGCCAAGTTTTGAGTTTCGGGGTTTACTTCATGCATTGGGTGCCATGTTTCCATGTTTCAGGATCACTTTGCATACTGTTTCAGAGCTATAATTTATGCTATTGCATGCCATCTTGCATCTCTTGCCATGCCTTGTTAGAGTGGCATTTGGTGCCTTAGGTTCGGTCCTCGGTTTGCGTGCATATATGCATGAATTTCGATAGTCTCATTTTCATCTTATGGCCACTGCTGTGAGTGTGGCTGAGGTCCACTCATGTTGGTGTAAGTCCATTATGCATTGTGTATGCCATTTCAATTCATAGCATTGCGTATGCTAGGTTGTATGTTAGAGCATCGTGTATGCCATGTTACATCGTGCATTGTGTATGTCATTGCATAGCATTGCGCATGCTAGGTTGCATGTTAGGATTGCATTCATGCATGTCATGCATATTGCATTATGTTTGGGATATGAGTTAGCCCAAGCACGGGAAACGAGGGGCGTTTCGTACTCCGAGTGACGGAACGTCTCTCAATTCCCTGTCGCCGACACTCCGGATTATCCATGACGGAGTTTAGGCCTTGTTGTGTTTTCATGTGCATTCATTCCATATTGAGTTATGTAAATCGACTCCTCGGCCATCATACATCGAGATGCGTGATTGGTGGCACATGGATCGAGGACTACGCTCCCTGAAGAGTAGTCATGCATACATATGTGAAAATACTTTGCCATGCCCCTTTGTTGCTCTTTGTTGCAGCAAATCAAAAATCAACAGCCTTCTGGAGCTTTACACAATATTCCAAGAACAATTGCAAACAGAGGCAAACCGGGGCATCGCAATGGATTTCCGCGTAAGGCAACTCAAGCATGCATCATTCATCATCCGGAACAGAGTTGAGGCGGTCCATAGATTTGCATGTTATTTATTTCATTCCTTAGTTAATTTGTTAATTAATTAGGAATTTTGTACTTATTCGGACTGTAATTATTTATTCGGACTGTATTATTTATTCGGACCTTCCGAGTGAGGGCACAATTGTAATAAGTGCGTACGTGTGATGTATGTCTTCCAACCCCACGTCTTTCTCCCTTTTATTTACCAGCTTATGATGGTTAGAATAGGGCATGTTTCAATTAGCATACAGTATGATAGCAAGATTGCATTTATTCATCTGTTTTGCATGCACCGAGCTCGGTGCATCATACGCACTGTATTGTATTTCAATTCCGAGTTGAATACATGTTAGCTGTAGCATTCCATATGCCATGTTTAGAATAGCCGAGGCTATCTTAGTTGCATTCCTGCATGTGTTGCATTAGGCATTTCTGTATAGTTAGGATCATGCATGGATTTCTAAAATAGTTCCTGTTTTGGCATGGAGTACTCGGTAAGTTTTTACGCTTTAGCATCCTTGCATGTGTGTGAGTGACTGCCATGATAGCATGTTTACCATGAGGCTATTTGCTTATGTGATATAATTGCCTGAATGCCTGTGGGTGAAGGTTGGGTTATTTGGATTGGAACAATGCATCCATTGTGAATTTTAAGCCCACTAGATAGTGGCAAAACCATGTTTTCTAAGCCCATCCGAGGGTGGCAAAATCTACATTTTAAGCCTACTTGTGAGTAGCAAACCATCTTTCAAAAACCAAACATGAAATGTTTTGTTCCAATTCAGGCGACCCGGTCTATACTTGTATGTTGTGCATATCACATAGTAAACCTAGGCTAATAATTGGAATTAGAACGCATAATGTTTTCAAAACTAGATATCATGGTTAGTAGAGGCCGATCTTTGATCGGGCGAGCGGGGGTGCTCACGAAGTGACCTTCCCCTAATCGTACCCATGTTCCCGAGTCGAGGCAACTTTGGTGATGACGGACACGTGGCCTTAGGCACGAGTCAGGGTTTCCTAAATTTTCCAAAAATAAAATATTTAGGTGGCAACTCTGTATCTGGCAAAGGAGTCCATGTTTGGCACTTCTTTCAAAAAAATCTATTTTCTCAAAACGATTTGCCAGATTTGGACTCTTTGGTTCAGATTAGAAACTGTGACAATTTGAGTCCGAACTGTAGTGAGCCCAAAATGAACAGAATGGGACTCATCCTCCCGGGGCGTTCGGGGACGTCTACAGTTTCTGGTGACTCCGCTGGGGATTTAGAGAACTTGACTCGAACTCATGATATCTTGTTTTGATTACACTTATGTGTTTCTTCTTTGCATTGCACGTGCATTGGTGCGCCTAGGACACTGTGTTTGCCATCTACTATTCCTGAGTGGTTTGCCAGAGGCTGTGTTCCATAAGGCTTATCGGTTACGGGCTCTGCCAATATGGGAACACAAACCCCGATTTTATCGGGGCACCCTTTTGACCATTCGACCTAGTGCATATTCGGAATCCGTAGTGACCATTCCAAGCTAGGACAGGTTGCTTACCCGATATAGGTTGTTTGAAACCGCTGCGTGCATAGTGAAACCCTTGCTCCTGACAAAATAGGACAAGGAAACCCTACCCCAACATAGGGGTGTTTTGGCTCTCACTTATCTGTTATGTGCTTTTAGAGTGCATCTCTACAGGAATGCATGTATCAGTTTGCAAGTTTGGGCATCGAACTGCAAGCATCATCGTTGTTTGAGAATCGCTTATCTCGGGTACCGATTCATCTTGGGGATAGTGATTCAGGATAGTGATCGTGTTTGAGGACAAGTGTATTCAAATTTTATCAACCGTGTGTTGTAATGCCCAAATTGCAGTGTTGTGTATTTATTTTATGTCTTTGTATCTTTCGCTTATCCGGGTTATTTATTTCCTTATTGCTTTATTTATCTTTTTGCTAGGCGCTTTTAGCACAATTGCTTCAAACCAAGCAGATATTCCCAAGCACTCTGGACAAGAGGTCGCGGCTCAATTGATTCGAGGATTTGGTTGACGGACAACTGTTTCATTCTCTACCCCTTGTCGACGGAGGCCGAGAAAGCGAGTGTGTCTCGAAAGAGGTTACCAGAGCGAAGGGTCTATCATAGCAAAGGAATGGGCCGAGGTCTCGCCGCCATAGAAATACACATACCAACAACAAGAGAATCGCAGAACATGGCCGGAATGGAAGAAATGATGTGCCAACTCCAAAAGAGTATGAAGCAAATGCAGGAGGACACTGTCCGCCAAGCAAAGTTCTCTAAACAGCAGGCCACAATCATGGCCCAACAGGCGGAGCTAATTACTCGGCTCCAGCAGCAAGCCGGAGCATCAGCCTCATATCCAATTCCTCCCCCACTAGGGTTCCCGCTACTTGAGCAGACACCAACTACCCAGAATGTCTTGCCAAATGCCCAGAACATTTTGCCAAATGTCCATGCCGCTCAGGAGGACACGAACATCCCAACAGGGCTAGTTCCGCCCCCGCTTCCACCTCAATTATCCAAAGTACATACACCTGTCAACCACCCGGACTCTCCCTTCGAGCTCGAAGTAGACCCTACAGCACTGAAATTGAGCAAGCTCGAGAAGCTATTCAAAAAATCCTAGGGGGTAAAGGCTATCCCGGATATCGAGGACGGATATACCGATGTGGCTGTAACGTTGCCGAATAGATTCAAAATGCCGCAGATCGATCGCTTCGACGGATCTGAGGATCCCATGGTCCACCTCCGGCTATTCTCAGATATACTACGACCAATGGGCCTAACCAGACCCCAGAAGCTTTCACTATTCTGCCGGACCCTGTCGGGTGTGGCCCCTATTTGGTATGCGAAATTGGAAGATGATGTCAAGCGAAGTTGGGATAAAATGGCCGAGGCCTTTGTTGCGCAATACTCATACAACACCCAAATCGAGATTACAACCCGTGATCTTGAAACAACAAGGCAAGAGCCCAAAGAGAGCTTCTTGGATTTTGTGACCCGGTGGAGGGTGAAGGCCTCGATGATGACTCTAAGGCCCACCGATAAGGATCAGATCAGGATGATTGTGCGCAATCTCCAGCCAAAACTGATGCAAAAAATGATTGTGCTCCCATTCCCGACCTTTTCGGATCTGCATGAGATGGGGGTACAAATTGAAGATGCAATGAAACAGGGTCTGATTGACCAAGACAGGGAGCAACCCCGAAGAACCTTTAATCGCAACAACAATGCAGGCCCGAGTAGCGCTGCAACTACAAGAACTTCGGAGGTAAGCATGGTCGCCACCATTCCCCATCTCCTTCCAAGGCCCATGGCAGCCACACCCTTCTCCAGTGCATCCGAAAGCAATCCCCAAACCACCAAATACCAACCTAGAGGCCAAAGAACCTTTACCCCATTGTACATGCCCTTGTCCAAGGCTCTAGGGGTCTTAATCAGAAAAGGGCATCTAAAACCCCTGGAGCCGAGGCCGTTACCAAATCCACTCCCCCCCACTCACAACCCAGCCAAATACTATGCATATCACCAGCAACACGGTCATGACACCGACTAATGTTTCAGATTGCGTCACGAGATTCAAGATCTCGTTGACAAACAGGTGATTTTGCCACTAGAAAGACCCAATGTCACAACCAACCCACTCTCTACACACAACCAAGCTCCACCTCCCAAAAGAATCAACTTTATCCAAACTGGGGTCGTGTCTTACGATCCTAGCATCTATATCGCTCCTTTCCATCTACCTAAGTCGGAGGTGCTCCTTCCCGACTGCACTGACTTTTTGTGCATGCTGGACATCTCCACAACCCAACCTGAGCCAATGGTGGCGGCTGTTGAAGACGGTGCAGGGGAGATTGCGGAGGAGGATGGAACTGTTGAGTCAGGGTTTGAGCAGTCTGAGAATTTTGCTGGAGAAGCCTACGATCCGAGTGATTACATCCTGTCAATGGGCCAGTCTGAGCCAAGTGTAGAATTGCCAGAGAGAGCAGAACTGTGTGTGATCCAGGGGGATAGATTTAAGCAGGGAACAGATGATTTGACGGCTGTAGAAGAGGACTTTGCCAACCTACAGTTTTTCGATGACCAAGAATTATGGGGCACAACAGTCAACTGGTTTGACTATGAGGAATCGGCAGAGGCTACTGGATGGCTGGATGATCAACCGGATGTGGTGAAAGAGTTCCAACCAGAACAGGGTCCGGCAGGGGCAAGGGTATCAGTTGTGGCCAGAAGGGCCGGAAGTCAGAGTACATTACCGGAGAACGCTGGTACGAAGAATTTCGCTCAGAATAGGAGCATTGTGAATACAGGGAAAGCTGAACAACAAACTGCGCCGACGCAGGTGGAACAAGAAAAGTTTCAGGATTCTGAGAGAACCAGGAAAGCCAAAGTCCATGAGGGTGCGAAAATCAGGGGCACAAGGGCGTAAGATCTTTGTGAGCATGTGGGCCGAAGTATCATGAGTACAATCATGCCGGAGCTAGACAGATGTCTATTGGCTGCTCATGGGATGTGGTGGGAGGACGATGATTTATGTCTTGCCCACACAGACGAGGATTGGGGGAGCAATCAACCAGACGACACCTGGTATCTCGATGAGGTTGATCACATGACAAGAAGCGGGCGGTATTTCAAGCCCCCGCACCTAGACCAGCCAGAAGCATCTGGGAAGGATAAGGAAGCTGAGACATAGAAAGAGAAACAACTTGAAGAGGAGGTTGTGCTCAAACAGTTAAAAAAGATACAAACAGACATCTCCATCTAGGGACTGCTTATGGCATCACAAGTACATAGACAAGCTGTCCTATCTGCCATGGACAAGGCTAAACTCTCGATAGAAACCATGCCGGAGCAACTGGTAGGATTAGTCTTTCCGGGAGGAGCTACCCCGATGCTGACTTTTTTTGACAAAGAACTGCCACCTGAGGGTGTGAGCCACAATAAGCCACTCTATATCTCTGTGAAGTGTAGAAATAAATGGATACCGGTGGTTCTTGTTGATACCGGATCCGCCATCAACGTCTGCCCGGCAAGGACAGCCTATGCCATCGGTGTGAAGACCACGAACTTTATACCAACAGCCCAGGTAATTCGGGCATATGACAACATGTGCCGGGAAGTAATGGGGACGGTAAAAATCCAGACCAAGGTTGGGCCAGGACAACCTAAGATAGACTTCCACGTCTTAGAAGTTCCGGCAACCTTCAATCTGCTTTTGGGGTGGCCGTGGTTGCACCAGGTGAAGGCCGTCTCGTCCATTCTGCATCAGATGGTGAAATACCCTTATGGAAAGGGAGTAGCCATTGTTTTCGGGAATTCGTCAATCCATTCACCTCCGGAGGTATCTACACCAGTCCTAGAAATTGAGCACGGCATGGAGGACGTGTTTATGTTAGGTTTTACCTTAGCTGAGGCTCGGGTTGTGCAAAACATCATGGCTGTTAATGAGGGGGTGTATGTTAGTGCTCAATCTGTATACCTCATGAACAAGCTACAACACATCCCCGGGATGGGATTGGGAAGGAGCGGCCGGAAGGGCGTCGCAGCATTGGCCGAAGTGCCACACAACCCCCATACCTTTGGATTGGGTTATCTGCCCACCAAAGAAGATTGGATAAGAAAGGGGAAGGAAATGGCTGGGAGAGCCAGAGCGAAGAAGGCGGGGAGCCTTTTGACTTAATGCACCGGCCCATTCAGGGTACCCTAAACGGACGCTTCATCCGGGAGAGGGAGGACTTTTCGTTTTGTGGCTTCCCAGAGCCGTGGCTGAACGCGGAGAGGAAGCGCGTGCTAGGGTTCGAGATTTTCTTTGACCTACAATTATCTGGGGAAGATGTTGCCGAAGAGCAGATAGACCCATCAGCTGAGGTTGAGCAGTGTAAGGAAGTGGATTCTGAGGGCGCTGAAATTGAAATGAGGGTAGCATTGGCTTGTCTACTTTCAGATCCTCCGATCGACCAGAAGTGCTTGGGGGATAACTTCTTGATTTCCATGATTGGGAATGAAACGGTTGTGGGCCTACCAGTAACTATTTTGGATGCATCTATCGCACCCTCTCTCACTTGGCAATACGAAGAGGGGTTTTTGTCTAGCAGCACCAGGTCAGGTAGTGAGCCGGAGTCTGATTCCACCGAGTCTTGTGAGTCGGAATCAAGTTCCAGCTCGACTGAGTCTGAGTTTGGTAATCCTGGGGATGATAACCCGGATGCCACAGTTTTATCCAGGTCGTCTTTTTCTTTCTCTTTTGAGTCTGTTGTAACCGAGGAATTGGACGATTTGGATGTGCTTAATGAGAATCAAGTAGTTGTGGTTTCTGAGTACTTTTCTGTGCCCTTGATTTGTTGCATTAACTCAGACTTTCAAAATTTTGATGAAAACGACGAGGAAGAAATTCCTCCGGTTTTGTAACACTTAATTGAACAAGAGCAGAAGAGATTTGTTAAACCTTTAATGGATGAAATCACTACTGTGAATATTGGTACTGAGGAGGACCCGCGACTGGTCCAGATCGGGTCCACGTTGTCTTCGGAGGAACGCGAGCGCTTAGTCGCTTTATTAAAAGATTTCAAAGATGTTTTCGCATGGTCCTACGAAGACATGCCTGGGATCGATCCTGAGATTGTACAGCACCAGATCCCCCTTGACCCCGAGGCCCGACTTGTCAAACAGAAACTCAGGAGGATCCGCCCGGACTAGGCTCTCAAGATTAAGGAAGAGGTCACCAAGCAAATCGACGGAGGCTTCCTGCTGGTATCCGAATACCCGACTTGGTTGGCCAACATTGTTCTGGTACCGAAGAAGGATGGCAGGATCCGAGTATGCATGGATTTCAGGGATTTGAACAGAGCCAGTCCGAATGATGACTTTCCCTTGCCGCATACTGATGAGTTAGTGGACTTCACAGCAGGGCATGCTTTGCTTTCGTTCATGGATGGCTTTTCTGGCTACAATCAGATAGTGATGGCACCCGAAGACCGGGAAAAGACTGCATTCACCACCTCGTGGGGAACGTACTGCTATAGAGTGATGCCGTTTGGGTTAAAGAATGCTGGAGCTACTTATCAACGGGCCGCAACCACAATATTGCATGACATGATCCACAAAGAGGTTAAGGTGTATGTGGACGACATGATTGTTAAGTCCAAAGAAAGAGAGGGCCACTACACCGCCTTGCAAAAGTTTTTTCAAAGGATTAGAGAATTTCGCCATAATTGAATCCTCAAAAGTGTAATGCTCGTGTTACAAACAGGGAAAAATGCTAGGGTTTCGATTACAGAGGTATCGAAGTCGACCCTTCCAAAATCAAGGCCATCTTAGAAATGCCACCACCAAGGACTGAAAAGGAGGTGCGAGGCTTTCTGGGTAAAGTGCAATTCATAAGATGGTTTATCTCAAAATTAACCTTGACTTGTGAACCACTTTTTGGTCTCCTGAAGAAAGGCAAGAAATTCCAATGGGACGGCCAATGCCAAGCTGCTTTTGAACAGATCAAGGAATACTTACAGAACCCGCTCGTGTTGTCACCACCAGAGCCGGGAAAACCGTTGATATTGTACCTTTCAGTGACTGAAACTACAATGGGTTGTATGCTCGCGCAAGAATCAGAGGACAAAATGGAGAGAGCCATCTACTATATGAGCAAGAAAATACTAGAGCATGAGACTCGCTACACACCGTTGGAGAAGGCTTGCTTAGCTTTGGTATGGGCTACCAAGAAGCTGCGGCACTACCTGTTAGCTCACTCCGTAATGTTGGTTTCACGACTCGATCCCATCAAATATCTTTTCGAGAAACCAGCACTTACGGGTAGGCTAGCTCGTTGGTTGCTGTTGCTCTCTGAATTCGATCTGAAATATGTAATGCGCAAGTCAGTCAAGGGAAGAGCACTAGTAGAATTCTTAACCGATCATCCAGTGGAAGGAGGTGAAGCAGTTGAGTACTTATTTCCATATGAGGCCATTTTGCATATTGACAACGAATTTTGGATGATGTACTTTGACGGAGCGTCAAACCACCACGGGTATGGGATAGGAGTGCTACTGATAGCACCTGACAAGTCTTGTATCCCTTTAGCCTTCAAACTCCTGTTCAAAGTCTCGAACAACGAAGCAGAAAATGAGGCGTGCATCGCCGGTCTAGAAGCAGCCCTGGAACTAGGGGCAAGACGGTTGGACATCATCGGGGACTCGAACCTTGTTGTGTCTCAAGCAAAAAGAGACTGGAAGGTCAAAGAAGAGAAGATGATGATGTATCACCAGACCTTGGATTTGTTAATTCCTCGGTTTGAGAAGCTAAACTTTGCTCATCTACTAAGAGAGAACAACAGGTTCGCAGATTCTTTAGCAACTCTATCTTCCATGATAGACATCCCGTTCGGAGTCCGGATGCGTCCAGTCATCATTGATTAGAAATTTGCGCTAGCCTACGAGTCGATTGCTGCTATAGATGAGTCTCAGGACGAAAACCCCTAGTATTACGACATTTGAAATTTCTTGGAGAAGGAAGCATACTCGCCAAGGGTAAATGCCAAGGATAAAAGGGCAATCCAAAGAATGGCCGTTCAGTTCATCATCTGTGGGGTTAAGCTGTATAAGAGAGGTCATTTGGGAATGCATAAGCTGTGTGTCGATGTCGAAGAATCGAAGCGCCTAATTGAGGCCATCCATGGAGGGGAATGCGGTGCGCATATGAACGGAGTAATGTTAGCATGGAAAATCCTCAGACAGGGTTACTATTGGTCCACCATGGAGGAGGATTGTATCGGTTTTGTTCGGCGATGCCACAAATGTCAAATTCATGCAAATCGCATGAACATTCCGCCGGTTGCATAATATGACTTCGCCATGGCCATTTTCAGTCTGGGGAATTGATGTGATCGGGGCTGTCACTCCGAAGGGGTCAAATGGGCATGAGTTCATCCTGGTCCCGATAGATTACTTCACAAAGTGGGTTGAGGCCCAATCCTATGTAGTGTTGAAAGCTTCACACGTTGCAAAGTTTATCAAACATCATCTGTCGCTATGGAGTCCCAAACGAGATAATTTCAGATAACGGTTCCCACTTCAAGAAGGAAGTGATTGACTTGTTGGAAAAATACAACGTGGCTTTTCATAAGTCATCTACCTATCGGCCACAAACCAATGGAGCGGTTGAGGCCGCCAACAAGAACATTAAACACATATTGCAAAAGATGGTGGAAACCTACCGGGATTGGCCAGATAAGCTACCGTTTGCTCTGTGGGGCTACCGAACTTCAATCAGAACTTCTACTGGGGCAACTTCGTATTCATTGGTTTATGGGATGGAGGCTGTTCTACCTATGGAGATTGAGGTTCCATCATTAAGTAATCTTGGCCGAGTGTCAAATAGCCAGATTGGCAAGAAAGCGTGTTTGAGGAACTCATGCTCTTTGATGAGAGAAGACCAAAGCACTGCACCATGTTCAAGGTTATTAGCGCAGACTGCTAAGCTTTCAACAAGAAAGTTAAGTCCAGAATCTAAAGGAAGGAGATTTGGTGCTCAAGGACAACCGAGCTCCCATTCACAACCCAAGGGCAAGTTCGCACTCCAATTGACCGGGTCCCTACATCATTAAGTCTATCTGGTCAGGTGGAGCTGTGGTTCTGATGGATCTAGATGGCCTAGAGTTCTCACAACCAATCAATATGGACAAGTTGAAGAAATATTACCCTTGAGAGGCTCGCTAGGCCGAAAACCCGAAAAGGCGACCTAGGCAAAACTCAGAGCACAAAAAAATTTGAAATTATAAAAACTGAGCTCGCAAGGTTGAAAACCCGCAAATGGCGGCCTTGGCAAAAGTTAGAGCATAAAAGGAGAGTGAAAATACCCGAGTGAACCCGAGCTTGAACTACGTAAGGCTTGATTCCCATCTTTGGGATACGTAGGCAACTTCATCCTGAAGTTCAGCCATAAACTTTTCCCCAATCAACTTTGTCCATTTGATTATCTCAGTCATCTTTGTCTATCAGCATTCATCATGATCTCTGGTGCAGTGCTTTTCAGACTAGGGGCAACTTTCTATTGCTGTGCAGTGCTGCAGTACTATTCAGACTAGGGATAACTTTCCAGTTGCTAGGATCCGGGGTTGTGCATCTCGGTGACAGATCTCAGGCGTGTCCAGTTCTTATCCATATCAAAAATGGTTTTGAAAAGTTTTAATAAAAGTTGACTTTGTTCAAATTAATCTTTTTACAACTTAGACCATTTTTGGACCAAAGCGGAAAATTTTCAGTACCCACAACCTTCAATTTCATTGATTTCAATACAGAGTTCTCCTGCTCTTGCATACAAATTGAAGTTGCTTTTTATTACATCCATAAAGAAAACTTGAAAGTACTGGTAAAGCAATAAATCTGGGGCATAAATAAGTCACGTGTCCTCGCCTCCCGAGCCGGTCGAAGCCTCTCGATGCCAAGCCGGCCCAATCAGGCTCTTCATTGAGCCAATCCAAGCACTCGTCAGACAAAGTGCAACTGAAAGTGGGAGCGGGGGCCAGGAGCTCTCTAGTCCTCCATGTTGTGGCATACCGGGCAAGCTGTGCATCTCGGACCGGAAATGTGACAGGATACTCTATCCCCTCTGGCGGGCAAGTCTGATCATGACCGAATTGGCGGTAGAACTAGAACGGAAAGTAGAACACACAGTGAGTCAGACCAATCAACTGGATCCCGGTCTGCCGGGACATGCTATAGCTCATTGCTGGGAGATTGAGCCAAGGACAGCGCCAAGCAATGCGATCTGCCGACAAATTGCACATCCAATCGAACCACCATCCCTCATCAAAGGCATCGACTAGGCGTTGTTGAAAGAAGTAGCCGTGAGCTGAGTAGGCTGGGCAAGAGTCCACAATCTGCAATTTATCCATCAATCATACCTGGGGAGGGATGAAAAAATGAGAGAATAAAGAATAGAGAGATGTACGATGAGAGAAAAGTGAGGAAAGGGTTTTGTGAGAAAAAACCGAGCCCGAGGGCCGAGTGATGTGAGCAATACATATGTGAGACTGGGTGGGAAACATTACCTGCAGTAGTAGTGGACTCCCCACAAATCTGGTCGTTTTCTGGCGATAGAAAGCATCTAAGCCCATCAGTGTCTCGGCCAATGCCATGGCGATGCAGCTCTTTCTTTCCTTCAAGCCTTGAGCGACTTCAATCAGACGAATGCTAGATCCACTAAAGCCTGGGGCAAGCAAAAAGTGAGATAGCATGCACAAGCAAAGGGCGTGTTGCCGAAAACCTTGCCAATAATAGTTGCCACGGTCACTGGCATCAGAAAAGCGATGAATCAAGCCGAGGATGTCCAGTTCCCCATTGCAGATCAGAGACCGAGCGTCATGCATGGTGAGCCCACACATCCGCCCTAAAGCTTGGGCATGACCGAAGCGAAACTGAAGCAAAATTTCTTCATAGCGTTCAAATTCCATCAAAACTTGAAAATCTTCGAAAGTCGGACATACCTCTTGCCCACCGAAGCTAAAAACATGTGTTACTGGGTTCCAAAACCTCGCCGTGGCATGAAGGAAAGGAAGGTGCAGCGGAGTATGGCTCAGCATGAATAGTGCATTCAAGCCAAAGCCCCGGAAGTTCAACTTTTCTGAGCCGTCTAGAGAAGCGATCCAAGCTGTGAGATTTTCGACGAGAAACGCCTCCATTTTGGTGCGAAACTGAGATGAAATAAATCAACCACGGAGCTAGGACTTTTAAAGAGGATAAGGCACTATTCGGGAGGACACGTGTCGAAAAATTGATGGGTGCCAAGCTAGGTGGCCGGCCGGCCACCTTTTCTGGTAGGCCGGCCACCCCTCTCCCCTCCAATGCAAAAAGCTGGCCGGCCAGCTCCCAAAGGTGGTCGACCATGCTGCAAAGTGTGTCTTTGGCCCTGTTCTACCCTCTAGAAGGAAGTTCCTAGCATTTGCATGCATTGGGAGTGTCAAAGGCCTTCATTTCCCTCAGTTTCGGATGCATTCCATCACCTAGATCGTCCAAAATGCACTTTGTTTATAGAGTTGTTGTTAAGTCTTGCTTATCGAGTTGTTGCTTTGCTTATTGAGTTGTTGTTTTGTTGGTTGAGATGTCTTGTTTATCGAGTTGTTAAGTTTTGTCGAGCTGTCGAGTTTCGTGCATTGAGTTGTTACTTTTTGTTTAAACAAATTTTGTTATGCCTTATTTATTGAGTCATCAACTTTGTTGTGTTTTGTTTATCGAGTTGTAAACTTGCTAAGGTTTTGTTATTTCTTAGTAAGTTAGGTTGTTCAGTTTGTTGCGTCGGTTCACTACCTGATTTGGCAAATACACCATGCACATTTCCATTCAATCTCATTTTGATGCGAAATAATGCGATGCGATGCTAAGAACATAAAATACAACACTTTTTCAAAAGCTGTTTCATTCCATCATGCTTCCTTTGTTACAACATTTTTTTTACAACAAGGGTACAAGTTTTACAAAAAACAAAACTGCCTAACAATGTACAATGTGCTACAACTACTAGTAAAAAGGTAAATAAAGCAGGGAACAACTCCATCAATGCTCTCAAGAGCAAGAATGAGAGACCCTCTTCGTCCTCTTCTGCGGAACAGCCTCTGCACCATCATCACCATCATCTGAGTCGGGGCTGCCATCATAGGAACCCTCCTCAGCCTTATCTCCACTACCGGAACCGGGATCAGAGCCACCCTCTCTGTCAGCAGATGTCTCTAACTGGGGATCTGCAGCCTCCTCCTCCTCGCTGGACTCCTCCTCTATGATGTGCGCCCTGCGTCCGCCTCGTCCGGAAGACAACTCCCCTCTCCCAGCTCCTCGAGAAGGCCTAGATGGCCCAGCTCCTCGGGAAGGCCCAGGTGGCCCGGCCTGTGTCTCGGTATATATCGGAAGCATCTGAAAAGGAAGAGTGTAATTTGGACGCATTAGCTCAAATATGTATATCAGATGCAGATACAAGAAAGCTACATGAAATGGGTGCATATAGGTACAGTACGTAAATGTGGTGTGTGTCAGATGTGCTCAACACAGGCAGCCTATCAATGCAATAAAATGTTCAAGATCAGCATGTCATTAGGAGTATGATAAATGCAAGAAAACTAACGGATACCTGGACACCCATGATGGACAACTGCGCCTCTCTCCGCAGGACCATGCCCTTAAATGAGGCTACCATCCCGAGCACCTCGTCCATGTACTCCCTGGGTGGCTGCAGATACAAGCTCAAGTCATTAATGAATAAAAAAACACCAAATTATCTGAGTGATAAACGGAAAACAGTGGAACATACCAGTGGCGAGTCAGGGTCACTAACATATCGGTGGTCAGGCATAGGAGGCTCTATCGGAATCGGGTAGGAAGTCCCATATCGCCATCCCATCAACTCAGTCGGCATATCTGGCCATCCAGGATGATGATGAGTCGGAGGAATCAGGGGAACCAATCCACCCCCGCCTCTAGATGTACCAGCCCTGCTAGTGGAAGGGACATCTGCAGTCCGAGCCCAGCTCGATGAGAGCATACCAGCAGACCTCCTCGTCGGGGTACGGACTCCCGTCAGTGGAGGCATCAAGTATGTGTGACGGTAGGTCGCATACTCCCCCTGCTCCAAATGTAAGAATGCATCGGTACCTTATATAGCACTAACGACACCCTGGAGAGGGAGCCTATCAGCGGTTCGCATGTCGTCTGGAGGCGCTGAAGGAATGTCCTGAGCAGGGTAGCCCCATACCTGATGTAAGAAGCGATCCCCCAAAAACTAGGCCCTACCAACTGGCCCCTCGAACAGGATCCTATACCGAGAGGCACCCCATGCTCCGGCAAACTGAAATCGGAGGTCTCTACCTAAAGGCGCCCAGGGCTTCCATATGATCTGCGGATAACCGATGTATAAGCTAATCAGAAATTGTGAATGTGCAAGATAAATCAAAGATCAAAAACATGAAGAATTGAGAGTTCTGAAATACCTCTGACGGCCGCACTATATCAAAGTACTGCCGTAGGTAGAGGAAAGACTCCCGAGGTCTCGGCCGGTACTGGCCCTCGAATACGAGTGAATAAGGGGTCACGAGGGGCACCTCCACCTCAAGCTCCGGAGCCAGCGTCGGGAAGTACGCATAGATCCATAGCTGTGGAAAACAGAACAGTAGCCATCAGAATACAGAATGCTGAGTGCAGAATGTAAATACAAAATGCTGAGAGCAAAGTGCAAGGTACAGAATGTAAAGTGCGCCGTGTGTGCAATGTACAAGTAATGAGAAGCAGAAACGTAAATCGAGAGGGCAGAAAGTACCTCCCAGGCCCTTCAATAGCCGCCAACCATGTTCTCCCATTCGCAGGAGGTCGTGCTCATATAGCAATAGAGAGTAGCCAGGCTGGCGCCACCCCAATCATATCGGCTGACCTGTGATAGGTCCACTAGAGCACTCAACAGATAGAGCCCGACAGTGTTCCCCCTATCGGCGAACAGAGTGGTCCCGAAAAGGAACATCAGAAATCCGCGGGTGTACTGTGCCACCTCCTCAGGAGTCTCAGGCTCCATCTTCGCCCTCCTGAAATGGGAAGAAAACCAGGTATATCGGACTCTGCCCGAAGATCTGTCAACTGGCGGGCGAGCTCCCAATAAGTAGATCCAAGCGGCCTCCCACTGGCCCATGTCCTCGTCATATGGGATTGCCCAGCCTCCCACATCAAGGCCTGTCAATACGGCGAAGTCAAACGGGGTCATAGTCATATCGTCGGTAGTAGAGAAATGGAAGGAGTTGGTGGTGTCCCACCATCTCTTTTCCAAGGCACCCATCAACATCCTACTAGCAGGACATCGAGATATCCCAGTGCAAAAGGACCCAAACCCTGCCATGTCAACCAAATCCCGGACAGCCTCTGGGAGCTCTGCGTACCACTCTCTCGCCGCGATAGAGCCATATCCTCACGTAGCACGAGAAGTCACCTGCATTCAGGATGAACACATGTATTCAGTTTCAGAATGAAATGTATAAGCTACGTGCAAATGAAATGTATAAGTTGTGTGCAAAATCAAATCAGATACAGAATCTGGGCTGCATGTTCAACTCTCAATCAGTGTGCGCTGTGTGTTCACCTCAACAATGGGCCGTGTGTTCAGAATTCAAGTGTTTGGGCTGCATGTTCAACTCTCAATCAGTGTGTGCTGTGTGTTCACCTCAACAATGGGCCATGTGTTCAGAATTCAAGTGTTTGGGTTGCGTGTTCAACTCTCAATCAGTGTGTGCTGTGTGTTCACCTCAACAATGGGCCGTGTGTTCAGAATTCAAGTGTTTGGGCTGCGTGTTCAACTCTCAATCATTGTGTGCTGCATGTTCACCTTAAATTTGGGGCTGTGTGTTCAGAAATTCAAAGTTTGGGCTGCGTGTTCAACTGACAACAAGTGTGTGCTGCGTGTTCACAATCAGTTCGAGCTGTGTGTTCAACATCAAGTGTTTGAGCTGTGGGTTCAAAATTCAAAATCAGTGGGCTATGTGTTCTACTCTCAACAAGTGTGTGCTGTGTGTTCACCTTTAATTTGGGCTGTGTGTTTAGAAATTCAAAGTTCGGGCTATGTGTTCAATTCTCAAACAAGGGTGTGCTGTGTGCTCACAATCAGAAAAATGGGCTGTGTGTTCATCATCAAAGTTCGAACTACGTGTTCAACGTCAACGTCAAGTATTTGAGCAGTGTGTTCAAATTTCAAAATCAGTGGCTATGTGTTCATCTCAAAGTTTGGGCTGTGTGTTCAATTCTCAACAAGTGTGTGCTGTGTGTTCACAATCAATATACGGGCCGCGTGTTCAGAAAGTCAGAGTGTTTGAACTGTGTGTTCAAGATGCAAATGGAATACGGTGTTATAGACTAAACATTCAAAACAAGCTGTGTGCTTGAGTGAGCAGATAAACATAGCGAAAGCACGAAATGCGCGGAAAATGCAGAATACATTGAAAAAAATGTAGAAGTGAAGTACATACCTCACGTGCCTGGTAAGAGAGGTGGGACTCTGGCTCCCGCAGTAGTAGATCTACAGGCACTCGCTCATCGAAGTCAGTAAAGTGGTAGAAAACTGCCTGCGGGAGGATATGCGCCGGAGGGTCGTACCTCTCGGGAATGAATGGCCGAACTCTCGGAGGTAAAGACATGATGTTCGGCTCACCTCCGGCGCCTAGAGAACCTCCACCTTGGGGAAAATGACCTGTCATCTTGAAAAATCTGCAAAAAGAAGCAAAAACGAGCAAAATGAGCCAAAATTGGAAAAAGTCAACAAAAGTCAACTCTCGGGAAATGAAAAAGTCAACCCCGGAGAAAATCTTCCAAATTTTGAGACAAACTTACCTCAAGTGGTGAAAATGAGAAAAGAAACACCGAAATCAAAATTTAATCGGTTCAAAGTGAAGAGAACTGAAAGTTTCCGCGAAACAACTTGGCGTGGGGCGTTGGAAAACGCGTATGGAGCGCAGATCTTAGAGGAAAAATGCTCTAGGAAGGTAGAGAGGCTGATTTCGGACTTAGAGTTGTGAGGAAAAGGTGTTTGGCCAAGTGGATTTAAAAAAATGAGAGCAAAAAGACCAAACTGCCCCGGATTTGGACTAGGTGGCCGGCCGGCTACCTTTTCTAGTAGGCCCGCCATCCCTCTCCCTCACCCCTGGCCGGCGGCCTCCCCCTTGGACCAAACATGGCCGGCAGCATTCCCAAGGTGGTCTCCAAGGTCCCTGCAAATTTTGGTGATGATTGAAGTCCCCGGCACCCGAGAAAGTACAAGGAAAGTGCACTTTTCGTCGCAAAATCCCCCCACGGGAACTTCAACTCCAACTTTCGATGCGTGTCTCATCGTTACTCGTCAAAAGCAAGGTGTATCCTTTTTGAATATATTGTGACCCCTCCGGGAGGTAAACCGGAGGTCACGCTTGAGCCACCTTCGTCGAAACTTGCATTGCTTTGCTCGTTGTTTCGTTTCAAAATGTGCATTCGAGTTTACACTTATCCTGCATTGTTATGCACGTCACTTGCATTTTCATGCACACCACTTGCACTGTTCTGCACGTTTCACGAGTATCGTCATACCCTTGTGCTTAACTTACGTTGACATGCGCGTCGTTTCTCACATTGCGATGCACTCACCCATCAACATCGCGTTTGCCTGCATTCAATATCACACTGAACATATGTTGCTAACTATGTTGTACTTGTTGAGTTTCTTCCTTTTGCAGGCACGAAATTGTATGTACGGTTCATTTGAGGCTGGTGCGACCAGACAAGCCACCTAGGTATTGTATCCCCTCCGTGTGAGACGTAACGAGAATTCAATGATTCTCCGCCTTCTTCAACTGCATGAAATGTAGTATTGCTTTGCATTTTTGCTTAAAACTGTTGTGTCTATTGTGAATATTCGCTTCATTACAGCTTGCTGCTTCATATGATCATTGAGTTACATTCGGCTTTGTACATGTCATTTTGCATTTCGCCCCCCGCCTGCGGGCACATTTCTCTGTTATCTAGTATGTTTGTCTAAGTCTTCGGCTTTGTCAAAAATGGGTCGTCTCTGGGCTTTGACATTTACTCCCGTCACTTATGACTTTCGAGTTCTGTCAAAGAGGGACAACTGTAGACACCCCATTTTTGACCGACCTTAAGACTTAGACGTCACCAACTGAGCGCTCGGTGATGTTGCATATTGTGCTCATTCTGAAGTTGCAGAATCTTGGCCGCGAGCCTTGCTTTTGGACTTCCGGACTCTTTTGTGCTTTGCCTCGGTTTACGAACCAGGCCTTGTTTTTGCTATTTTCTCTTCCCGAAGGGAGGGAGAGGTCTCATAGACCATCTCTCAGTGGCCGTAGGCTACGTTTCGTGGTCGTAGGCCATTTTTCCCGTTTGGAGCCCGGTTCCCGGTTTTCGGAGCCGTCGGCCGTGTACCTCGGTTCGGAACCGCTTAACCACCTCCGTTTGCTCCGATTTTTGGCATGCACCTTGTTTCCTCCCTTTTGAGGGACACTGTGGCTCGAGAGACCAACTTCGTGGTCAAACGCCACCTCAGGTGCTTAATAATCGGTTTCGCCCGTTGCGTTTTGGCCCCCGAACCTTCGTTTTGCATCGGTTTGGGTTCATTTTTGGCGGAGACCTTATTTTCATTGTTAGGAAGGTTGTAGAAGGGTGGGAGGCCAGCAATTTTTCTAAAAAACCAGCTTTATTCCTTCATCGCTCTTCATCGCCCGTTTTCTTCACTAGAAAGCTGATTTTTCCCATTCCCGGGCCACTTTTTCTGACTTTCCACCACACCATTGTGTTGTACACACCTGGGAGGCCACCAATATGGGTAGGCCGGCCAGTAATTCCCCCTGACCCTTTTGAACCTTTCTAAAAAGTTGGTTTTTCTCTCTCCTAGGTTACATTTTCTGGTTTTTCTTCATGCAGCTGTGTTGCACTCATCTGGGAGGCCACCTTTTTGGGGTGGCCGGCCAGCAATTCTGCTTGACCTCTTTGACCCCTGGTCGGCCGGCCAGAGGATGTGGCCGGCCGGCCACCTGAACCTTTTGAACATGGCCGGCCAAGCTTGTCTCTCCTAGTGCATTCCAGCTGTGCACTGCTTTGCACTGCATCCTCTGCCAAGGGCTCTTTTGGGAAAATTTTGAATTGGGTTTTTCCCCCTTTTCCTTCACTCTTCCCCCTCTATATAACCAGCACCCCACCTCCATTTCTAAGGGTTAGAAAAACCAGCTAGGGCATTTATACATACACCTCCTATATCTATACTTCAAGCCTCCAAACACCCTTTGTCTTGCATATTTACCCTACACCTCATAGCCTACCACCTCCATCACTCATTCCAGTACCTTGGAGGCCATTTGAAGAGGTTGAAAACTCAGAATTTTGGACCAAAAGCTCCTGATTTGTTGCTTTTCAAGGGTAAGCACCTATTTTCCTTAAACTTGCATTTTTTTGCTTCATCTATAAGCTATACTTGCAAGAATTTTTGGGCTTTGACCTGAACTGAAAATAGTCTTATTTTGAGCTCATCTTCATGTTTGATCGAGGACGTTTCTCTGTTTGAGGTCTTCTACTCACCCTTTGTGCTCTATCCCTCTTTTAAGGCTTATCTTGCATAATATATTAGCCTTGTTTGCGAGCATTTCTGGGCTTCGAGCCAAACTATAAAGTGCTTTATTTTGAGCCCCTCCTCAACTTTGTTGAGGGCTCTTTGCTGTTTGAGGCTATATACTACCCCTTTCCCTTTATCTCTCTTTTAGGCCTATTTTTGCATCATATTTTAGCCTTACTTGTGAGCATATTTGAGATTTTCCATAAACTGTAAAGTATCTTGTTTTGAGCCCCTCTTCAACTTTGTTGAAGGGCACTTGGCTGTTTGAGGCCTTTTACTGCCCTGTTTGTCCAATCTCTCTTTTAGGGTTGTTTTTGCACGATACATTAGTCTTACTTGTGAGACCTTTTGGATCTCGACCTAAACTGAAAAAGTATTGTTTTGACATCATCTTCATGTTTGATTAAGGTCTATTCTCTGTTTGGGGTCATCTTCCCACTATGCATGCTTCATCTCTTCATGATTAGGGCTATGCATTAGAACACTCGCATTGACCATGGTATGGCCTCTTAGCCACTGAAATCTAGCGGATTTTCAGTGGCTTGGGTGTATTCTTGTAGGCCAAAATCAGAGGGGGTGACCCCCTCTCTCCTTGTCTTGTTTGATGGCCTTTTTGGCTTTCCAAAGGACCCCCTATTTGCAAGCTTCCAAGCTTTGTTTCTGTCACTTTTTAGTGGGTTTTAGGACCCCCATAACTCATTTCCAAAGTTGATTCAGCTATGCTAAGTGTCCTTGATGCATGTGCTTAATAACCCCTTGTATGCCCTTCCAAAGGATCCCCTCATTTTTACATGCATTGGCTGCATTTCCATGTTTATTTGGGCATATTTTCACATGTTTGTTCACTTATTTTTGCCGGTTTGGTGAGATTTCATATGCTTCATATACATGCCATGTAAACCATGTTTGCTAGTCAAAGTCTCATGCTATTTTAGTCCATCTTGCTAGCATCTTTTGGCCATGCTTTGAACTAGAAATGTTCATGTTTTAGGACTTTATTGGCTCTATCTTTGTGCTTCATAGTCAAATAATGCTTTTTTTGCATAGCTATAAGTCAATACATGTGCCTAGTTTTGAGTTTCGGGGTTTACTTCATGCATCAGGTGCCATGTTTCCATGTTTCGGGATCACTTTGCATACTGTTTCAGAGCTGTAATTTATGCTATTGCATGCCATCTTGCATCTCTTGCCATGCCTTGTTAGAGTGGCATTTGGTGCCTTAGGTTCGGTCCTCGGTTTGCGTGCATATATGCACGGATTTCGATAGTCTCATTTTCATCTTATGGCCACTGATGTGAGTGTGGCTGAGGTCCACTCATGTTGGTGTAAGTCCATTATGCATTGTGTATGCTATTTCAATTCATAGCATTGCGTATGCTAGGTTATATGTTAGAGCATCGTGTATACTATGTTACATCGTGCATTGTGTATGCCATTGCATAGCATTGCGTATGCTAGGTTACCTGTTAGGATTGCATTCATGCATGTCATGCATATTGCATTATGTTTGGGATAGAAGTTAGCCCAAGCATGGGAAACGAGGGGCGTGTCATACTCCGAGTGACGGAACGTCTCTCAATTCCCTGTCGCCGACACTCTGGATTATCCATGATGGAGTTTAGGCCTTGTTGTGTTTTCATGTGCATTCATTCCATATTGAGTTATGCAAATTGACTCCTCGGCCATCATGCATCGAGATGCGTGATTGGTGGCACGTGAATCGAGGACTACGCTTCCTGAAGAGTAGTCATGCATGCATATGTGAAAATACTTTGCCATGCCCCTTTATTGCTCTCTGTTGAAAATCGTAAATCAACAAATTTACGAGCTTTGCACAATATTCCGAGAACAATTGCAAACAGAGGCAAACCGGGGCATCGTAATGGATTTCCGCACAGGGCAACTCAAGCATGCATCATTCATCATCCGGAATAGAGCTGAGGCGGTCCATGGATTTGCATGTTATTTATTTCATTCCTTAGTTAATTTGTTAATTAATTAGGAATTTTGTACTTATTCGGACTGTAATTATTTATTCGGACTGTATTATTTATTCGGACCCTCCAAGTGAGGGCACAATTGTAATAAGTGTGCGTGCGTGTGATGTATGTCTTCCAACCCCACGTCTTTCTCCCTTTTATTTACCATCTTATGATGGTTAGAATAGGGCATGTTTCAATTAGCATACAGTATGATAGCATGTTTGCATTCATTCATCTGTTTTGCATGCACCGAGCTTGGCGTATCATACTCACTGTATTGTATTTCAATTCCGAGTTGAATACATGTTAGCTGTAGCATTCCATATGCTATGTTTAGAATAGCCGAGCCTATCTTAGTTGCATTCCTACATGTGTTGCATTAGGCATTTCTGTATAGTTAGGATCATACATGGATTTCTAACATAGTTCTTGTTTTGGCTTGGAGTACTCGGTAAGTTTTTACGCTTTAGCATCCTTGCATGTGTGTGAGTGACTGCCATGATAGCATGCTTATCATGAGACTATTTGCTTATGTGATATAACTGCTTGAATGCCTGTGGGTGAAGGTTGAGTTATTTGGATTGGAATAATGCATCCATTGTGAATTTTAAGCCCACTAGATAGTGGCAAAACCATGTTTTCTAAGCCCACCCGAGGGTGGCAAAATCTACATTTTAAGCCTACTTGTGAGTAGCAAACCATCTTTCAAAAAACAAACATGAAATGTTTTGTTCCAATTCAGGCGACCCGGTCTATACTTGTATGTTGTGCGCATCACATAGTAAACCTAGGCTAATAACTGGAATAAGAACGCATAATGTTTTCAAAACTAGATATCATGGTTAGTAGAGGCCGATCTTTGATCGGACGAGCGGGGGTGCTCACGAAGTGACCTTCCCCCAATCGTACCCAAGTTCCCGAGCCAAGGCAACTTTGGTGATGACGGACACGTGGCCTTAGGCACGAGTCAGGGTTTCCTAAATTTTCCAAAAATAAAATATTTAGGTGGCGACTCAGATTCCGCAAAGCAGTCCATGTTTGGCACTTCTTTCAAAAAAATCTGTTTTCTCAAAACGATTTGCCGGATTTGGACTCTTTGGTTCAGATTAAGAACCGTGACAATTTGAGTCCGAACTGTAGTGAGCCCAAAATGAACAGAACGGGACTCATCCTCCCGGGGCATTCGAGGACGTCTACAGTTTCTGGCGACTCCGCTGGGGATTTAGAGAACTTGACTCGAACTCATGATATCTTGTTTTGATTACACTTATGTGTTTCTTCTTTGCATTGCATGTGCATTGGTGCGCCTAGGACACCGTGTTTTCCATCTGCTATTCCTGAGCGGTTTGCCAGAGGCTGCGTGCCATAAGGCTTACCAGTTACGGGCTCTGCCAGTATAGGAACACAAACCCCGGTTTTACCGGGGCACCCTTTTGACCATTCGACCTAGTGCATATTCGGAATCCATAGTGACCATTCCAAGCTAGGACAGGTTGCTTACTCGATATAGGTTTTTTGAAACCGCTGCGTGCATAGTGAAACCCTAGCTCCTGACAAAATAGGACAGAGAAACCCTACCCCAACATAGGGGTGTTTTGGCTCTCACTTATCTGTTATGTGCTTTTAGAGTGCGTCTCTACAGGAATGCATGTATCAGTTTGCAAGTTTGGTCATTAGGCCTGCGGGCATCAGTTAGTGTTTGAGAATCAGTTATCTACGGGTACTAGATTCAGTCTTGGGGGATAGTGATTCAGGGATAGTGATCAGTGTTTGAGGACAATGTGTATTCAGCTTATCAAATGTGCAAACATTATGAAGGCCTTACCAGAAATTTCATGAAAATTATGGATAAAGGCAAAAAGGTTAGTAAAGAGCTAGACCAGCTTCGAGACAAGGGAAAATAATTGAGAGCAATCATTCAAACCCTAACTAGCCAGCTTAAAAAACTAACTCCAGAAAAAGCACCTACTTCCTTTCCAAACCTAGAAATCAGACAACTCACTAGTGAGGAATTTGAACAATTGAGTGCTAGAATGTATTTTTTCAGGCATTCTATCATTCAATCTTTTTGCGAGAAAAACCAAGAAATAGAAGACCTTAAACCTTATATATACACCTTAGCCAAAGATAGTAGAAATAGTGAGCTAGTCACTATACAACAGTTTCTTCAGGACCTTTCCATAGCAAGAGTTTAGTGCCCCCGGTATGACATATCAATGGACTTATCTCTACGATGATGAAGAACAACCATGTTTACAAGAAGAAAGATGTAGAGAAAGGCCAGAATATTTTGGAAGATGTCAGTGTAATCTTAATTTCAGCATGTGTCTTTGCCAGATAAATCTAGCAACTTTTGAGCCACTGGAGATAGAGATTAAAGGCAAAACTCGTCATCTAACAACTGCACAATTGTTAGATTGCATCTTTGTTGTTAGAATAATTTCTTCAGATCCAGAACAAGCAGATAATTTTGGGAATAAACTTACTCATTTAGTAATTTGTGTAATGGAAGAGCATCATCCATTTGTAGAAGTATTAATTGACAGCAAGTTACCAGAATAAAAAGGAATAAGATGCATTCCTGCCAAACATAAAATGTACCTTAGAGGAACTTCAACATTTCCAAGATATCCAAGATTTCTCAATCGAAGACCCTGGCCATGCAGAAAGTTTTCACTCAGAGATCAGCTTAATAAATGGAGGAAATTTGCTAATAATCCTCTATTAGTATATAATGGCAACTATGGTCATCTCGTCTGCGAAGATAGAAATCAAAAGATATACTGTAACTTAGCTATTCTAGATTTTTCTTCAGCAGAGAAACATTTGTCAATGAAAGTCGGTATCCCAACTATCAACATAGCATCTCTCATGAGCCACTAATACTGGAAGAAGAAGATAACCAATGGGAGAATGAACCGGAGAATGGTGATGATTTTTACGATAAGCTTTTAGCAACAGATCTTGAAGATCTTTCAGATAGAATGTATGGGTGGAAAAAAATATATATAAAAAAAAAATTTATTATATAGAGTCTAGACCTAAGTTGGTGTAAACTATTAGGCTTTTTACTCTTTCCAAAATACCCCTTAAGTTGTTCTAAATTACTTTAATTATGTTAAATCTAACATTTTTAAATAATTATCATAATTATCAAATCCAATAAAGTGGGCCTCTTATAATTATAGAAAATTTTGAATCACTTAAGAAGCCCGCAGCCAGATCCAGAGCGAGGTGGGCCTTTCAAATACACACTGAGGTGGGCTTTTCAACTGGGCTTGTCTAAACACACTCACAGACGATAGACAGTTTGCCACACCTGTTAACTCTTCACGGTAACAAATAAATAGTTTAAGGATTAAATTTTTTTTATTTCTAAAAATAAAAATTTTGTTAAAAAAAAATATTTGACAATCTGTTCTTATCGTAGTGAGAATATTTGTTAATAAATTGTTTTGAAAAATCAACAAAAAAAAAAAAAAAAAAAAAAACTTTTAAAAAATCTTCAATGATTTGCCATCGGAATTGCCAAAGTTATAATATATCTGCTTTAGGTAAAAAGGAATTCTCCATATAGGCCTATTTTGAAAAGTAAGAAAAAAGTTAATTTTTTTATTCTTTTTTAAATGTAAAAAAAATAAATAAAGAGGCAATGTGTCTAAATAAACTAATAAATTAATAAATTAGATTGCCAGATTTGACAAATACTAAATCTCTCAGTTCACTCAAAACCAACTGTTTTCCTTCCTTCCTTTCTTCCCTCCCTCCCTTCTCATCTTCTCCCAAAAAAAAAAAAAAAAACAAAAGTGTATAATAGATCGGTTTTTTAAAAACAAAATTCACAATTTTTTTTTTCCCTCCAGAATTCACCAAATAGAATTGGCAATTGCCATTAAAAAAAAAATTCACCAATTTTTGTTTCAACATAATCAGACCAAAACAACAACAACAACAACAATCAAGCTTAGATAAGATTTTGATTAATTTCTTGATGGGATTCACTTCTAAAATTTTTTGTCCATCTATTAAAATTTGTATCCAGTTCTATGACTACTAACTCTATTCCTATACTTGTTCAAATTTTCATGGTAGTTAAATGAAGAATTAATTTCCTTAACAATTTCCAAACAGGCATTAAACTATTCACAATTTTTCTCGTAGCATTTTCCAGGTTGCCATGAAGGTGCATTAACCTAAAATAAAAGAGAAACATTAGTTAATTATTTGGGGTTAGTCATTACATAAAATTGAGTTACCTAAGGCACCCACACCTACAATGCAGCCTGTCTTTGAATTGGCTTCTCTCTCTCATCAAACACACACTGAGTGGGCCTTTCAACACTACAAGAATTTACACATTTTGCGACCACTTTTGCCGACCAAAAAAATTTTGGTCGCAAAAAAATGACATTTGATGACCAAATATTAATTAGTCGCGAATGATCTTTATTTTCGGCGACCAAATATTATTGGTCGCAGAAGGTTATATTTTGGCGACCAAAAAATGAGTTGGTCGCAGAAAGTGGTATACTTTTGCCGACCAACTACAAATTTGGTCGCGGAAGGTCACATTTTTTTTGGCGACCAAAAATTTGGTCACCAA
Organism: Camellia lanceoleosa; assembly: GCA_025200525.1. Classification (NCBI taxonomy): domain Eukaryota; kingdom Viridiplantae; phylum Streptophyta; class Magnoliopsida; order Ericales; family Theaceae; genus Camellia; species Camellia lanceoleosa. The sequence goes on along the minus strand of CM045766.1, from coordinate 104,576,195 downwards.
AAACTTATTTTCAGCAACCAAAAAAAATTAGTCGCCAAATTAGTACTTTTAGCGACTAATATTTTAGTCGCCGTTGATTGAGATTTGGTGACTAAAAAAATTTGTCGGCGAAGGTACTTTTTTTGCGACTAATATGGTCTGTTGGTCGCCAAAAACTTATTTTCAGCAACCAAAAAAATCAGTCGCCAAATTAATACATTTAGCGACTAATATTTTAGTCGCCGTTGATTGAGATTTGGCGACTAAAAAGATTTGTCGGCGAAGGTACCTTTTCTGCGACTAATATTTTCGTCGCCAAATATTAATGAAATTTATTTACTTGTGATCTTTGCCGACCAAAAATGTGGTCGGCAAAATACTTATTTTTAGTGACCAAAAAACATTTTGTCGGCAATCAAGTTAAACAATTTAAAAAACACAGATTCATTTTTTGGTGGGAATACACTCTTACATTACCGCCCAATTTATTTTCTATCAATATGTACATAGATCCAAACAAGTTCAGTCTCTTGCTCTCTCTGTCTCTCTCTCTCTCTCAGACTCACCATCGTTGATTCGCCGTTCACAGTCACCGTCGGTCTTCCACCGTCGTTCACCCTCGATCTTCCACTGTCGCGCATCATTACATCGCCACTGCCGCTCGCATTGCTTTGCTTCAACATTGAGGTTTTTCTCTTCCTCTCTCTATTTCTCTTCTTCTCTTTATCTTTGTCCCTCTCGCTCTCTGTTTCTCCATTTCCCCATTTCCCTCCACCTTATTTTCAGTGAAACTGGGCTGAAGCCCGTCTGGACGCTCAGCAAGATTCAACTTAGCCAGCCCTAAACCTCTCAACTCACACACATTCGCCTCATTCACCATATATATTTATCATCTTCTCGAAAACAGCTCTCACAGGTCTAGGGTTTCTTGCAGCCGTGCAACAATGGTAACCTCTCTCTCTATATATATATATATACAAATATATGTGTAGGGGCTTATAGAAGTGGATGAATGGAAACAGGGGAAGGGAACATGGAGTTTTGGTAAGAGAAGGAACAAGACCCACATCCTCTGTGTGAGGTGTGGCCAGAGCTTTCATCTCCGTAAGAGCCGATGCTCGCTTGTGCTTTCCTGCGCCTGTGAAGAGGACATGTAAGCCTTTTCTATCTCTTTCTCTCTCTCTCTATATATATATATCGTTGGTTGTATTCATCCGATGTGGGCATATTTTCAGATCACGGAGTGTGAAGGCGATCCAAAGGAAGACGATCGACAGATCGGATGAGGTACCTCCAAGAACGGACCTCAGATTCAAGAGTAGTTTGAGAAGGTGATACCTCCCACCCCTTACATTTTTCAATAGGGGTAATGTCATGTTTATATGTATGATGGGGTTAATTTTTGTATTCATCTTTAAACTATTAATTAATTTCATTCATTTTGTTCTTAAAGTTTCTAATTTTAGATAATAGGATCAATTCAAGATTGTTGATATTGTTTTCTAAATGTTATTGTTTCTTTTCTCTTTGTTTTCAATTTCTAAGTAGCTAATTTCGAATTAGATTTAGATTTCGATTTAGATTTCTTTCAATTTTGTTTTCAATTCTCTTGTTTTGTTTTCATCAATAACTTCCATTCATTTCAATGGAATCGTCGTCGTCAAATATAATCCTATCTCCTTCTGTTTGCTTCATGATCCATGAATCATGGTTTTTGTTTTGCTATAGGTTTGGCTATTGAGGCTACAAGTTTCCAATTATGTAGTGGAGGTGTTTGTGGCAAGGTCTCAGAAAAGGATTTTGGGGTATCATTTTGTTTTGTGTGTGATTACCTTTGGAAGTGTTGAATACATTGTCCTTTTAAAGCTGCTATGTTGTGTCATTTTGTATTAATGAAATTACTCTTACTTCCTAGTTTCCACTAGATCATTGTTGAGGGTAATACCTAATAAAATTACTCTTACTTATAACAAGAAAAGAATTCAGAAGAAGAAAAACAAGTCCAAAATACTTATTCTCTGGTTGTTGGAGTCCACTATACAACTTTTACAAAAAAAATCCATAAAATTAAAAAATGATCAAATATGCTAACTAAAAAGATTTGCTCACTCTTCTTATTTTCTCCAATTTGAACATAGTTTAATGTCTTTTCTTGTGGTAATACAGTGTCAGAAACCAAAGTTTTGGTTATGTTGGTTGGCTTCTTACTAACCGTTCTTCAGTTGTACATGTTTAACGTATTGCATTGGGTGTTAGCTTTTTGACTCTCTCTAATTAATGCATATTCCTTATTTTTTTCTTTCTTTGCTGAAAAAAAAAGTACTAGGAAGGTGAGTGTCAATTTGTGTATTTCAAAACCAAGCTTTCCTATCACCCTCAGGTTTAAATATTTAGTTCCTTCTCATGTCAATTTTCTTTTTTTATTCTACATAAGAAATTTTGTTGGTATCTAAAAAATCAACCATATCATCATGCTAAGAATAAGCACTCTTTGGTGGTTTGCAGATGATTTTTGAGTATTTTGCTAAGAAATTGTTTAGCTATGATGACAAAGAGGGCTTGAAGAAATTGCGAGCGAACTACAAAGCTTTCTTGAATGGGTTTATCTTGTTTCCTCTGAATATTCCCGGAACAGCTTACTATGCTTGTATGCAGGTACCATATTCATAATCCACACACATAAATGTAGGCACAAGCAAACATACAAGATTAATGCTAGGATGATCAAATTTTTATAATCAAATTTACATATTATTTCTGTGGTCCATTTGGTTACCTAAAAAATAAGATGACAATTTTTATTTACCCAAAAAAAAAAAGGTGTTCAAAATTTGAATCAATAGTGTATTAAACTAGCATTTCAAATTTAAAATATTTTTCTGAATACTTAGTATTGCTCGTAAAAAAATTAGGAGCAATTATTTGACTAGTTAAATTCAAAATATAGGGACGTAAAAATGTAGTAAAGGTGATTAAGGATGTCTTCAAAGAGAGGAAACAATCACAAGTGCCCCGCCATGATTTTTTGGATCATTTACTTGAGGAAGTGAAGAAGGAAGGAACATTTCTAACTGAGGAAATTGCTATGGACTTGGTCTTTGTGCTTCTCTTTGCTACTTATGAGACTACCTCTACAGCAGTTACATTTGCCACAAAGTTTCTCGCTGATCATCCTTCGACGCTTGCAGAACTCACGGTTTGTGATTCAAAACATTTGAAATGATCAAATCACATTTCTCATACTTTGGCTTGTTCTTTTGTTTTTGCCTTTTAATAGTGATTTAGTTATTGCGTGACAGAAAGAGCACGGGACAATTCTAAGAAGCAGAGAGAGTGAGGAGTCTGAAATGACATGGGAGGAATATAAATCGATGACTTTTACGCATATGGTGGGCAATTGAATTAATCTTGTCTTACTTTTGTTTTTGGTTTTTGTTTTGTTTTGTTTTTTTGTTTTCTTTTTTGTTTTCATTATGAAAATGTTCATCCTTTTGTGTATGAAACAGATTATCAATGAAACAGTTCGCTTGGCCAATATTGCACCAATGATTCTTAGAAGAGTAACTAAAGATGTTGAGTTGAAGGGTAAGTTCAAAATTACAATTTTTATATGAATTGTAAATTAATTTGCACATCACCTGCAACATATTTGGGCCTAAATACGATATTTTATTATAATCACTGCACTATTTAACCAAAATTCCAAAACCTTTTTGTCCTTAAAGAAGTTGAGAATAACATGAGTGAAGTTTGAATTGCAAAAATTGCATCATTGCACATTTCAAGAAAGGAAAAGAGTAGAAATGTTATACACCCAAAAAAAGAAAAAAAAGAAAAAAACAGAAAAAGAAAAAGGAAAGTATCCATAATTTGAATAATTGTTGTAGATTTAAATTTTGTGTGGTATGAATCACAACAAAAATGAATTTAATCCACATATTCAAATTTTGGATTTTTATTTTTTTTTTGAATAATTTGTAATGGATTCATAGCATTGTTGAAGAAAACAAAATCCCTCCCACATTTTTGTATGGCATGGTCGGCCATTCATACATATAGTTTAAGAAAAGTAACCATTAATAAAAGAAAAAGAAAAAGCACACCGCTTAAATAATAAAAGGTTATTATCACATAAAAGTTGTAAAAACTTGCAATACCTCATTTAGCATAAATCTACATGAGTTGCACTCCTACTTAAGTACTTCATAGATGAGATTCTTGGGCTTTTAGTTTTGGAAATCTAGTTTTTGGAAATCTAGTTTCACTTTTCGTGTTTTGATTTGCCCATATGCCTTAAACGGTCAACTATATCAATTTTCTCTGCCAAAGATGAAGATGAGAGCTACTAGTACTTATTAATGAGATTGAAAAGCTAGTAGATGCAATTATTGACCAATGAACAAGCACTGATTAGCAATACAAATGGTAAATTATTGTTTATAATAGCCTTGAAAGATTTGATTATGATAAATTAAAATCTTACAAATAATTCATGAAGATGTGTCATGAATTTCCCAGCCAAATTCATGGAATTTAGGCCTATTTATGGCCATTGCATATTTTGCAGTTGCTCTATGACCATTACCTAAACTAAAATTATTTTTCATGGATTGCAATTCTATTTGATGACAGACATGTTCTCACACAGCTTGGCCCCTCAAAGAATTGTGACAATGTTTAAATAAATAATTTGATTATTGTTATGTGAATATAAATAACCAGATGTGCTTCTATTTTTTTAATATTTATTTTGGTTGTCATGATTAGTCCTTGCAATTCACATTGTGAAATTTTTGCAATCATGGGTGCAATTGCTGACAATAGGGGCCTGGTTTACCGCTAGCCTGTCGCCCCCACTTACAATACTTGTTTTTTATGCAAACAAAATACTATCATTGGTTGAATTGTATAAGATAAATTGATCATTGGTTGTGTGTGAAATTTCATTAGATTTTGATGTTTGATTCACTCCATGGAAGAACTTGTTTGCATTATGCTGCTTTCTATGGCCATCTAGATTGCCTACAAGCTATTCTTTCTGCTGCCCTTTCCACCTCTGTTGCACATTCCTGGTGACTCTCTCTCTATATATATATATATGCTTGTGTGTAGAGAATATCCATGAAGTTGCTAAAGCTGTGGTTGTTTTGTTTGGTTTAATTTGAAGTTGATGGCAGGGGATTTGCAAGGTTTGTGAATATAAGAGATAAAAATGGAGCAACCCCATTGCACTTGGCAGCCCGACAAGGATGGCCGGAGTGTGTTCATATGTTGTTAGACAGTGGGGCTCTTGTTTGTGCATCTACTAGGGGATATGGGTAAAACTCTCTTATTGAAGGTTTTCTAGTGTAATGTCATAGCACTATTAATTTGTCATTAATATTTATAAGAGTCCTGCTGCTGTGTGTTCTCTTGTGTGTTCATATGTAGTTTGAAGCTTTTTCTTCTAAGGGAAAATGCTGTTGTGTTAACTTCTCCAGCCACAGAACAGGTAAAGAATGTTGTGATGTCAATTTGTTTTTTTAACTTAACAATTTATTTTTTAAAGAGCTGCCCTTGAAATTTGTTCGTATTTGCATTTTCTACTATATTTATCAGCGAGGTTAGAATTTCAAGATGCCTTAACTGTGAATTATATGAGCATTTGCACTGTTTTATCAAAATGTGTTTGGAGATGATGTATAAAATAAGTTATTAACTAGAAGAATCTATGATAATCATTACTAATGATTTTGCTTGCCTTAGTCACTGTTGGGGCATGAATCGACATCTAGAGTCCTTTTTAGTTCTTCTCTGTATTCTCTTACTCAGAAAAAAAAAAAAAAAATCTTCTCTATATTTAGCCATACGTCTCAAAGAGTCAAAGACCAATTGTAAATAGTATAAATGGATCAGTTGCAGATCTGATTCATGAAGATTTCGATTTTTCATTTATGAATTTAAACTCCTCGTGCTTCTCCTAGGATATACCATATAAGGAATGGTTTGGAATCCTTACAGCTTCATCCTTGGTTGCTCATTTCTTACTTTCATTTTAATTACTAGATTCCTGATAAGTAACAACCATAATTGGTGATTTCCTTTTTGTTTTATTTATTTATTTATTTATTTTTCACATAAAAACAAAAATAACCAAGATCAAACATAGGTGGTGGTCTATACAATTTCTTTGTCTACCACAATTCTAGTGTATACTTACTTTGTGATTCTGTGATCTGGGTAAAAGGTAAAGAGAAAACAAGAAAATATCTATTTTATTGATTTTCTGACTGAATGAACATTATACAGAGAAGGTAGTATATATACAAGAGTGATCTACTTAACCTAACCATAACCGTCTAATTAAACTATAGTTAAACTGTAACAAACTAACTACCTAGCCTTGACAATACACACGTCACTATTGGAGCTATTCTTGAAGCCGCTAAGCTGTTGTGGCCGCTTCGCTTTGGAGGCTTGAGCTGTTGTGATTCTTGCTCTGCTTGGAGCTCTTGTCTTTGTGGCTGTACATTGTCTGCTTTGGAGCTCAATTCTTTGCTCTCTTCATGAGGCTGTGTTGTGGTGGTATCTTGTCTTGATTTCTTGTCTTCATCAAAAGGACAAGAAACTCTTTTGGTTGCCACCATTGCACTATTGATGTCTGTTATTTTATCTACTCTTATCGCTTTTCTCGACAAGCTTGTGATAAATATATACTAGATGCCCTTTTTGAATTTTTCCCCAATAAATTTTATGTGCTAGAAGCTCGATTTAATGATATAATGTTTTGCTAGATGGACTCTCTACCATTTGAATGTCTTGGATTTTTGACTTCTTTAGATGATTACTTGAAGTCTTATTACATACACAATTAAAAAAACAAACCAGACAGGCCCAATTAATACACATTAATATGTCTTTAAATAACCATAATTTAGATATTTAGGAGATATTGTAGGATAATCCAAAAAACTAGGAAACTAATATAACATTATAAACTTATTCCTAAAAAAATGCAAATATCAAATAAAATAAATTAAATAAATCAAATACAATTTTAAAATTACAAAATAACAGTCCAAAGGGATATGAAGCTTGTTCCTCACAAAATTGTGAATAAAGATGGTAAGCCTTGTATCGAAGTTAAGATTAAGGATGCAAAGCCCAAGGTATCTAGCCTTGAGAAGGTCAGTGCTATGATTTGAATTAAGATAACGGAGACTGTGAGGCATTCCTTGGGAAGAAAATCAATTAAGGATGCTGTTGTCACAGTTGTTGGTGAGTAGAACTCTTCTAAATTATTACTATTATTCTCCACTCTTCCAAGGATGCTGTGGTACTCCCTTTTACTTTTTTTTGCAACCTGCAGCCTACTTTAATGATGCCCAAAGGTAAGCTACCAAGGATGCTAGTATTATTGCTGGGTTGAATGCTGCTAGAATTTTAAATGAACCATCTGCTGCAGCTATTGCCTATGGATTCGACAGTAAAGATGGTGAGAAGAACATCCTTGTGTTCGACCTTGGTGGTGGCACATAAAAAGTTAGACAATTTTTTTTTTTTTTTTTAGCACAGCAAAGCTATTGCAAATCTCAAACTGTCATGATGATACATTTGATGGACTATATAATCAAATAGCACCAACCACGGATCCACTAGTAACAGAAGGGTTTAGAGTGTCTGGTCGATTTGTTGCCATCAAAACTTTGATGTTCCCTCAAGCATCAAATCCATCAAGCTGATTCAAAATTTCAAGCATAGTGTGCTGAACCTCATTGTCTCCACCCACACCATCATCAAAACGTGCACCTCCTATGGCATCTAGTTCATCAAAAAACACGATACAAGCTTTTTTGGAACGTGCCATCTGAAATAGTTCACGAACCAGACGGGCACCGTCCCCAACATATTTCTTAACAAGTTCACTTCCAATAACACGGATGAAACACACATCAGTTCTATTAGCCACAGCTCTAGCTAAAAGTGTCTTACCGGTACCAGGGGACCATAGCATAGAACACCCTTAGGAGGGTCGATTCTGAGGTTCACAAACTTTTCAAGATCATTTCTTTGAAGTAACTACATAAGGAGAAACAAATAAACCATAAACAAAGAAAAAGAAAAGAAAAGAAAAGAAACGAAAAAACAGAGAAAACCATAAATAAGAGGAAGATTGTTTTCAACATTGTAGTAGTCTTCTATGTCTGTCTGTGCTTGTCAAGCTTGATTGTGTTTGCCATGACCATATATGAACCTTGCACTTTTCTCTGTGTAAACATGAGTTACATTGTCCAATCTGTTAATACCCATTTCAAATTTGTAATTAGCAGCTTATACTCTGAAATTGATAATTTAATTACCTGCAAATGAGTTAGAAATTTTGATTTGAACTTACGATTCTCTGAAATTGATAATTTAATTACCCATTTCAAATATTTTCATTAAAAACAAACCTAACATTATTTCTCATTTTCTTTGGTATAGATGGATGATGGATGATCTCGTGCACGAAGCTAAATTGTACAAGACTACTTGGCAGTATAAGCATTTTTGGGAGGATTAAATATTTTTGGATGGATGTGTATGGATAACAAATATTAGTAGTTTTATTTGTTGATAGCTGCGCATGGATAACAAATAGTTATGTTTCAAATTGTTATGCTAGATGGATGCGACTTGTGAATGAAAACTTAGAATAGTTGTATTGTGTCGAATGTTAATGAATTATGTATTGTGTCGAATGTTAATGATTAAGTGAATTTGAATGATGCTTTAAAATTATAGGTTTATTATGGATTGAATGAATTATTAGGAATTATAGGTGTATTGTTTTCTTGCTTTGGCGACTAATTTATTAGTCATGACAAATAAATTATTTTTTTTGGCAAAAAATGACAATTGCCGACCAAGAGTTTTGGTCACAAAAAATACATGTATTGCCGACCAACAGTTTTGGTCGCGAAAAGTAACAATTGGCGACCAAACTAATTTTGGTCGCAGAATGTCACAAATGGCGACTAAACTTTTTGGTCGTGAAATGTGTCAATTGGCGACTAAGAAATTTGGTCGGCAAAAGGTGACTTTTCGCGACTAAAGTGTTTTAGCGACAAAATGAATTGTCGCGGTAATTAAATATTTAGCGACCAAAAATTTAGTCGGCAAATCCAACTTTTGCCGACCAACGAAAATTTTGGTCGCGAATTACTTTCCGCGACCCTCAATTGGTGACCAAACTAGCGACCAAAAAAATTGGTCGCGGATAACTTTTGCCGACCAAAAATTGACTTTTAGCGACCAATTTTTTTGTTGCTAAAAGTGTGAATTCTTGTAGTGCAATTGGGTTTTTCAAATACAAATACACACACAAACTTATATACTGTATAGAGAGATGAAAGTATAAAGGGGAGTCTATCCTCTTAACCTAGTTACACATATATACACATTGATATATCTCATTCGATAACTTGGCTTCACAAACCCAAAAGCTATGCACACATGCCATTTGAACATTGTGTTCACACACAATTAACTAAAAATAAAAAAATAATATCATTTTAAATTTTTTTTATCAGTATAATATGATAATAATATTTTTAAAATTTTAAATTAACATGATAAACTATTTGTTTTAAAGTGATAAAGTTAAAATTTATTCTTTTTTTTTTTTTTTGTATGTATAATTTTACTACTAATTAAAAAATCATTTTGACAAAGTATGCAAGGTATCATTTTGTTTTTGTTTTTTTATTTTTATTTTTTAGGTTGAGTCATTACAGAAAATTGACATAAGGCGCACCAAAACACCAACACCAACACCAGGGTGTTCCATTCAAACACACTAAGACTAAGGTAAGCCTTTCAATTGGGCTTCACACACACACCCACACACACTTAGAAAAGCCAAATAATATACATTGATATATTTCTTTAAGCTTGGCTTCACAAACCTACAAACCCCCCCCCCCCCCAAACACCCCTATGGCTCTTTTAACTAGCTTAGCTTTGTTGTGTCAACACGCAATCAAGCCCAAGAAAATATATATATTCCAATGTTTTTCTCTTAAGAACCACCATTACAATAGAACATAACACAACATACCAATTTAGAGAGAGAGAGAGAGAGAGAGAGAGAGAGAGAGAGAGAGAGCGCTAAGAAAGATGAGACAGCTAGCTAGCGTGATTCCAGCACCGAAGACAACAGTGAAGGGGAAGATGGTACAAGCAGTAGCTTCTGCCATTAAGAAGATCAAAGATAAAAAGAAGATAAATCATAATTAGTGGTTCAAATTAAGAAGATAGTTTAAATTATGTAACCAATCACTTTAGGAATTAAGCAATGTCAGTGGTTGATAATATGGTATATTTGTGTCTCTACATTATAATGTATACCTATGTTTGTTTTGTTTTTTTTTTTTTGGTTTATTTTTAATATTTGATCAATAAATGAAATCTATGTTTCTCTATGGTTCATTTGTACTTACATGTTTATCATTTCTATTATACAGAGTAGATTTTATTTAATGTGATTGATATTATTATTTTTTTCCTTTTTCTTTAAGAATGTTGTGGGTGTTATTTTTAACCACATAACTAAACAGGGAGTTCAGCTGGAGAGTACCGAAAGAACAGATTAAGCCCAAACAACCTGTCACAGAAAGATAAGAATCTGGCAATGGTTCGCCACCCTGGGGCACTCCGATGATCAAGTCAGTATTCGATATCTCTTAAAGATAGCAAATTGTGCTTAAACTCACAAGTAAAGACTTACCTCAGATCCACGAGGGTGCCATACTTTTATAGCCAGCACTAACTTAATCCTTGTAGAAGTCTCACCTTAGCGGACTCAAGCTCAATGCTCATCCTAGACCTTCATCTAGATAGAGATAAACTCTTCTTGAGCCTTATCCTTATTTAGACTGAGATCCTCCCCTATTCTAGGACTCTTACCCCTTATCCGTTCATCTCAGATTCTGGCACCTCCGTAGGTAACCTTGACCTAGCCGAGATCACCTCGGCATTAGGACTAGGCCACGTGGCACCTCGGCTGACACTTTTGTGTCACCTTGGCCACGTACTGTCATTTACAAAATGTCCCCACAACTGCCCCCTAGGTTCTATTACCTCAGCAACCTGAGGTGATGGAACCTACATTGCCTACTTGTATGTTTACGTCGGCTAAAATTCATTCTTTCTTTTCGACCGAGATCATGACTCGTCGGTTTTAAGTATTCAGGACTCAGCTGTCCATCTTTAACAATGACCAAGACTTAAGAACCAAGTTCCTTGAGTTCCTAAACTGAAATCGTTCCTAAGCCGAGATCGTTCCTCTAGTTGAGGTTTTCGCCTCATTAAATCAAGAACTTCAAGAGTTTTATCTGCTTATGAGTTGTCTCACACGATTTTTCTCAATCGCTTCGGCCACGTGTCCTTTCCTTATTAGTTCATACTTGACACGCGCTATCAGGTCATGTCGCTTCTGCGCCCGCTGCTTGACAAACACGTCATCCAAGGCATTTCATTATGGTTTGTCATCTTTTCGAGTTTTAGCAAAACTCTTTCTTCTCCCTTTGTCTTTTCACTTTTCACGAATTCAATTTGCCTTGTCTCTCTCTCTCTCTCTCTCTCTCTCTCTCTAACATTTCCAAATCTTTCATTGTTGCATTCACGAGCTCTTTGTAACTGCATTCTTTGTTATCGTTGGCACACCGCTCATCATTTGACTTTGATCACTCACATTTTTTGACTTCGGCGTATCTCACTTCGGCTTCAATCAGTAAGTCCTCCGATTCCTTTTTATTTTAATTCTCCATTTTTGTTTACTATCCTTGGCTATGCTCATACGACTTCCTTTTGAATTTTGCTATGCTTCACACCTGTTTTTTGTGGAATCTGTATATGCATTTGTAGTTGTCTTCTATTTCTATCTTCATGTTTTGGTCAACATTTCTCATTTCTCGAATCTGTTTACCATAACATAATATGTTCTTGAATTTGAGAGTGTAAGTATTGCTTCTAGTTTTTGTGCATTGCTCTGTATACACTCACTCATTATTCTGCAAATTTATGATTTTCTTGACTCTTGAATCTTGGTTGCCTTTTTGATTTCTGAATCATGCTCTTTTTTCTACTTTTCTTGTTGTATTTCCAGATTTTTCCCTTAGTCTCTGTTTTTGTAGTTTCTAGGATTGGGATTTGCCTTAGATCCTTATTCTTTTAGGAAAATTGAAACAAGTCCCTCTTAGATCTTCATAAACCCTTGCACCAGTGCTTGTTTAGGTTTTAGCCGCGGTATTCAAACCTATATCCATCACTTTGTTGTCAAACCCCTTTTAGCTGAGATAATGGGTATGTTCAGGTAGATGGTAGATAACCCAGACAAACTAGAGCACTTTAGGAGAAAGTTTTCTATCCTAGTCGACGTTTAGATTAGGTTAGCTGGGGAGAAGGATTCCATCATGCACGACGGAAACTCCATGCCCTTCCCCATAGTTGCTTTTATAGAGTGTGGACTTCGGTTCCCCTTAGACACACTTTTCCGTGAGGTCCTCCACTATTACAAACTTAACCCCATGCAACATACCATCAACTCATATAGGGTTATCAATAGCATAATCGAACTAACACACAGAGAAAAGGCCAGGATTACTTTAGTTGACATTCAGTATTATTATACAATGTATGGCTTTAAGTCTGAAAAAGGCTATATTTACTACCTGAAACCCAGATCTACTACCTACAAAATCATAGCCGACCTCCTAGACTCCAACAAGGGTGCTGGAGATGATTCCCTGATCGTCTCGGGCAACTGGGAGTTTGCTTCTGATGATGATCTTCATCTCTTCCCTCTACGCCGATTGGTGTTTAAAGAGGGTGATGGTAAGAACTAAGTCATCATTTTAATCCTATTTCTGTTAGGACTTGTCAACTCATATATCTCTTTCTGAATATTTTTTCTTCTTGTTCTCTTTTGTAGCAAGGGGTGGGCAACGATTTATCCGATCCACAAAAACCGCCTAACCCACCCAACTCGCATACAAATGGGCAGTTTCGCAAACACAATGCGGGCAGATGCGGTTTGAAATATGGCATATTTGCGGGTTGTGGGTTTAACTTGCACCCATAAGAACCCGCCCGCACTTTTTTTTTAATATATTTTATATATATATTTTTATCTTAACTATTGATTTCATTCCTATATCCTACCTAGATATTTTTGCCCAAAACAAAACACCCTTTATTCTTTAAACTTACTATAGCATTATATTTGCTAATAGTATTACATCAACTAAAATTGAATAAATACTGATCATATTATTATTGTTACATAACTGAACTTGTCCCAGATGAAGTGTGATTTGGAATTTTAAATTTCTTAATGAATATGGAGTTCTAGTTTAGGATTTTGAAATATGTGTTTGTGTTAGTTTACGATTTGATTTAGAATTTTGAAATATGTGCTTGTGTTAGTTTACGATTTGATTTAAGATTTTGAATGATTTGTTTGTCTTACAAATTGATTTCGTTGTGTTTGTGTTTTTAATTTTGTAAGTTTTAATTCATTAATTATTAATGTTGGAGCATTTTAGAAAATAGGGAGAAAAGGGCCCAAAATAAATATTTACAAAATGGAAAAAAAAATAAGGCTCAAAAATAAAATTTTGAAGAAAAAAGTCCAATTCGTAAACCGCCTGCAAGAACCCGCCCACACATTTGCGAACCCTATCCGCATAAACCACAAATCGCACTGCGGGCGGTTGTGGGTTGTCTTTTCTCCAAACTGCATAGATGCAGGCGGGTCTAAACTGATTCGCAAACCGTCCAAATTCGAACCGCAAAGATCCCTATTTGCAGCTCTTCCCCAACCGACAAAGGATTTCTGACAAACTTTTTTCGCCAGCAAGGACCTGAAAAAGCTACTAGATTTGCCATTTGAAAAACGTAAGGCCCCATTACTGTTCAATTACATTCCGACCTACAAGTCGGCCTTGCTAGACGTTCCGTGCCAAAGCAAGACTCTTCCTTCTACCACAACTCCTCTTGCCACTTCATCGCCTAGGCCAGACCAGGCTTCCTCCTCAGATCCCGTTGAACTTCCATCAACCTCTGCCCCATAACTTATCCCGATATTAGAGCGTCGACATCGACGTCGTCCCCCAACAAACATACCAGCAAGCAGGGCTCGTAGCCGTAAACGTCAAGACTTGGAGGGGTCGGCTTACAATCCAGCAAACCCACCAACAGCCTTGCCAGTAATTCATTTCGGCACCAAAGTTACCCTCATTGCTAAGGCCGAAGACATGAGCCAAAAAGCAATTGTTGAGGACCTCCGGGCCGACTTGCTAGGAGTGGTCACTGTCGCCTCTTCTTCACTATCTCAATCTCAACCTAAACCAAAACAAAACAAAACAAAAAAGGGTAAAGAAGGCTAAGGAAAAAGCCTCTGCCACCTAAGTTGAATATGAAGATACAGTACCAATCTCAAAACTCGCCGAAATCGAGAAAACAACCTCCGCTGCCGACAAGAGGTCTGCTGAGGCTGATCCAACTGATACCACTCCGTCAAAGAAGTCGAGGTCTGAAGTTGTGGCAACCTCGGGTGCATTTAAAGCGGATGAACCCTGGGCCCCAGCCATCGTGATTGGGGATCGACCAATGAATGCTGGAGACAGTGCCATTGACAATATTGAGGTCGGCCCGTGCTCCTTCCAACTGATCTCAATCATATGGCCGAGATCAATGAATACGAAAATTTTGCTCTGATGATGTAGCATTCCGTCTTGGTAAGTACTAGACACCCGATTTTTGACCGCCCTTAAGACTTGGGTTCTTTATTCCAAAAACTTAATGATGAAAGTTACGTTGTACAATCATTCGGATCTTCAGCGAAGAAATTTGGATTCAAGCTCTAATCTTAAACCTTGCACCCCATTTTGACCAAATTATTTTAGACCTTAACACCCTCCTTTCAAAATATTTTTTTAAATGTTTCTATGATGTTATGAGACTCGCATTTCGTTTAAAACATTGCACTTTCGGTAAACCAAGTAAGGACAAAGTGGAAATAAATGGAAGGGAGGTGAACTCTTTGAAAATATTTAAACTATTTTATTTTATAGGTTTGGAGTTGAAGAAAATAGGCGGGGAGGGAAGAAAACATTTGGGGAAGAAGTTGGGCATCAATCTATTAGGATAGAAATGAGCAGTCTTCACTAAAATAGGCATATCTCTCTGACCACTTAGAATTTAGATGTGAGGCTACCCCCATTGGAAAGTAGACTTCTGGAGCTTCAATTTAGACTCAAGAATCACTTAAAACTAGGTTCGAATGAAGGAGATATGTCTATTTGAAGTTGGGCCTGAAGTGCAGTCTTTTGTACCCGGTCGGGTCCATTTAGAACCGGCAGTACCTCATTGAGGCCCAGCTGGGCCTCAATGAAAAATTTTATTGGGTTGCTTTTAGGCCTGGCCGTGTGTTTTTAGGCTCGACTGTGGGTTTTGAGGCCTGGCCAGGTCTCAATAGCGCTAGATAGACAGTTGGCGGGAATTGAACAAATATTTTTCTTTGAAGATATTTTTGACCATTTTGGCTCAGACTCTATAAATAGGACCTCTTTCTTCATATTTCAAGGTTAGGAAATTTTTCAAAAGCTTTGAAGAGCTAAAAAGACCTCATTCCCTCTTCTTTCCTCCTTTGACCTTCAAACCTTCTTTAGCTATACATACACAATACATACACCTTTAGAGCTTGTTCTTGGAGCTTTTTGCTAAAGTTTCAAACCATATTTCATAAACTTGAGGGTGTTTGGAATCAAGTTTGATCCACAACTAAAGCTTGCTCTCTTTAAGAGGTATAAGCTTGTCACATTTTTCCTTGCTTTCATCTCAATCTTTTTCTATCTTTTTCTTGTGTTTTCCTATTGTTTTAGACCTATTTCAAGTGTTGGAACTTGGGGTTAAAGAGATACTAAAGGTAGAGAGATTTAACAACCTTTCTTGCACCTTATCCCATAGCTCATACCCCTTGTTTTCACACTCTTTTCTTTGGTTTTTACACTGATTTTCAGAATTTTAAAATGCTAAAAAACATGGTTTAAAAGTCTCAAAAGTTGAGAGATAGCCACCTCTCATTGATTTTACATACTAGCTTTATATCTCTTGTTTTTGTCTATCTTTTTGTGCTCTTTGAACACACTTTTAGCCACTATTTTTGGTCTATTTGGGACCGTTCATGGACTATTTTGGGGCTGAAACATGTGATTTAAAATTACAAAAAGTGGAGGGGTTAGCCACTCCTTCCTAGGCTTTGTTCCATAACTTTTTCTCTACTCTTTTTACTTACTTTCTCTTGCTTTTAGTTATTGTTTTTGTACATTTTAGGGGCTATTATGGGCTGTTTAATTCATTTAAATAGTTAAAGCTTTGAATATCATACTTGTTATGTTGTAAGTCCTCATAGCTTCGGTTGTTTAGGCCTTATACACCGAGTCATTTGAGTTGATAGCTTTATTTACTTAGTTTTCATGCGAAGAGTTTCATTTTAATAATCAACTTCGCAATCATGTCTGCAATCTCCCCCCTTTTTTCTTTTCTTCTTGTTTGAGAGTTATTTCAACCGGTTGATGGTTATTTGAAATATGAGCTAGAGACCTATGCTCAATGGATTAATCTCTACAGAGGTTCATTGTCAAAGGCATGGTCTCTCCTTCATATTTAGGAGCACCTCTCGCTTGACGTTCCTCTCGTTTAGCGGACTTAATCATCACCTTGGACTTAATGTACTAAAGAATGGAAAGGTCTAAGAAAATTGATTTAAAATGAACCAACCCATATAAAGAAAATGAGTTCTATTGCTTGGATTCGACTGGACGTTATGCCGAGTCTATTGTGTCTAGGGTTGTCTTACATCAATACATGATGTTTCGATGAGCTTTGAAGCGTTTTTACCTCTCTCTTTGAGCTTACTCAATGATAGGACGGATGGGTGGTTATTAATTCATTGCATTCATTAATTTTTGTCCAAAATCATTCCCTAACTCATCAAGCAATCAATTTGCTCATTGATGGTTTTGGAAATAACTTCGACCTTCTCTTGAAACTTTCCCATGACAGAGAAGTGTGAGAGGGACAAACAGAGTTTAGAACAACTCTGTCTGCATTGTTTTCATTTCAGAGCACAAAACAGAATTTTGCATGAAATTAAGGCACGACCGGCCTTCACTGTTTCTTCAGCAGTATGTTTTGCAGAAAACAGAAGGCAGTGGATGAAGGTGAAATAGAATAGGCCTAGGTAAACAGAGTTGTTCTTGGACACTGTGCATGCATCCCTTGTGCATCCTTGCTTACCTCAATGTTGTAAATTAATGCTCTGATTATTAGTGTTGTAATTATTACTATTATTTATTTGTAATTATTATAGCTAGTTTGCTTCAATAGCTAGTTTATTTCTCATTATTATCCTTGTTGTAAAAGAGTAGCTAGCTAGTTAATTCTTTACTTATTTATTCATTCGGTTTTGTAATAATTAGTTTAATTCGGACTTTCGAACTTTGATTTGCACCCTCTTGCACGAGAGCAATTATGTAATAAGTTGTATGTCTTCCAACCCCATGTATTTCTTCCTTTTACTTACTTGCTTACGATGGTTAGTATAGGATATCATTTTTCAAATTAGTATTCTTATGCTTTGCATCCATTGTCTTGCATGCACCCAAGGCTCGACTCATTATGCTTACCCAATGTTAATGTTCAAATTCATTACTTGAAAACATGCTTTATCGCATGTCTTAAATGAAATCATATGCCATGCTCATAGCCGAGCCTACGAAATACATAATATGTGCGTTGCATTAGTCATATTGCATTAATTAGGAACATGCATGTTTTTTTCTAATAAATTTGCTTTGTTTTAGCTTGGAGTACTAGGTAAGTAATTTTATGTTTTAACATCTTGCATTGAATGTCTGTGTACCATATCAAAGCATACTTCCATGAGGCTAATTGCTTAAATGATATAACTATTCGAATGCCTGTGGATGAAGGCTAGTTGCTTGAATTGGAATAGTTTGATTAATGTCCATTTTAAACCCACTTTTTCGAGTGGCAGATTCACAAAACAATTTTAAAACATGAAATCAAATTTTCCATTTCTTGCAAATATTAGTCTATACCTTGTGTACGTATCACATAGTAATGTTAGCCTAATAAATCAAAACAAGAGCATATAATGTAGATAAGATTCACATCATGATTAGTAGAGGCTGATCTTTGATCGGGCTAGTGGGGTGCTCAATTCATGACCTTCCCCTCTCGTACCTAAGTTCTTGAGCCGAGACACTTTGGTGATGACGGACTAATGGCCTTTGGCACGAGTCTTGGGTTTCCTAAATTTTGCAAAAATATTTCGGTGACAACTCTAAAATCTGGCAAAGTAGTCCATTTTTGGCATTTGATTCCAACATCAATTTTCCAAAAGAATTGCCAGATTGGGACACTTTTTGTGTTTTCACTGTTTCACACTGCACTTGTGAAATCAGATTCAAAACCTCGAGAGTCTGAATTGTGGGGCTTCTCGTCTTTTGAAAAGAGTACAAAAAGTCAAGCTATAGTACCCAACACTTGGTACTTTTTGGCTTGTATTTTAAGTTCTTCATACTAACTTGTTTGTTTCTTTCTTTGTAGGCTATCCAACACGCACATTCATTCTCCATGAAAGCTGAGGCTTTCAAAGAAGAGTTAATGCAAAAAACCAAGGAAGCTGTTGGCTTTCTTTCCTCTCTAAACAACGCTGAGGCCAAGATCAAGGTTCTGCTGAATCAGGCCAAGGCAACCAGTCGAACCCAAGACCAAGCTGAGGAAAAGGTTGAGGCGGCCGAGGCTATAGCTGAAGTACTAAAATTTGAGATCAAGGATGCTAAGGCCAAAACTGTCGAGGTCAAGGCAGAGCTCCAAGAAGCACTGGCTATGAAGGAATCCGAGGTCAAGGGAACCAATGAGAAAGCTTTCTCAGAGGGACAAGCTGTAGTTCATGATGCGTACAAAGATCAAGTCAACTACCTCGGCTGGATTGCAGCTCTTAACAAATTATTTGTCCCTATAGATTCCGACCTCCGAGATATCAGCAAACTCCTACGACTTCCAATAAGTTAGACGGGGAGGCTAACGAGGAGGAAACCGATGCTGAGGATGCCGAAGAAGATGAGGGGGTCACTATTGGGGCCAAGTCTTCAACGTTGAAGGATCAAGTCCTACACTTGACTCATGATGATGAGGAAAACTTGGCTTCCAAGGCTCCCTCTCCCTAACAAACAACTTCTGAGGCTGAGGTCCAAGCAGCCGAGAAGAGCTTGGACCAGACCTTGCTGGAAATCAATGCCGAAATAGCGGCGGAGAAGGAAACAACATTGCCAATCGAGGTCGACACAACGTCAATAGCCGAGGTTGAGCAATCTAAGATCAGTGCCCATGTGTCCAACACTTAGAATTTTCTTTTCTTTTACTCTGAACTTTTTCCCTTTCAGTTATAACTTCTCTTTTGTAACTTGGACAAGTAATCTCTTATGCCAAGCTAAATTGACTTTTTGTATTCGAACAAGTTTCTTCGTTGAATGCATATCTTTTCCCTAAAGTGTTGAATGTATACTTTCTTTTCTTCTATGCATGTTTGTATACTTAGAATATTTTTTGTATTTCTTTAAAGCATAACTTAACTGTGTAATCATCTCAGGGTGGGATACCTCGAATATAAACGTTGACTGTTTGTTTCGGCCAACAATTGGAATACCTCGGCTAACACTGAAAAATATTTCGAAATATTTTTACAAGTGCTTGTTTCTTTAAACTTATTCAGTCAAGTATTGCTTCTTTACTTCCATTTGCTGTCTTCTATCAAGACTTTACCCTTCCAACCCTTCCAAGCTTGGCAACCTGGTTGGTCATCTCGACTAACTTCAACTTGTAACTTTTTCTGAAATTTCAACAAGTGTTAAGCCAATTCTAACTTGTAAATTCTTCTAAAAATTTTCAACATGTCCCGAACTCTGAAGTTTATTCATCATTCCAGCTCCTTGCCCCCTAATGTGAACCTAAGATCCACTTAAGTTCACATCATGTGTTTATAGTATTTCGCCGAAGTTAGATTCAAATAAAGACTAGCTGACGTGTTCAACCTTGGTTTCTCTATTAATCCAACGAAAGCAAACTTAGTTCCATTTTGAGTTTAACTCTGCCGACATGGCAAACCTAGGTTAATTGAAGTTAGTTCAACTCTATTATATGCAAGTATAATTCAACTCTGCCATATAATAAGTCTAAGTCATTCATCATGTTTCATTCAGAAACATTGTCAACTTAGTTCAACTCTATTATATGCAAGTATAATTCAACTCTGTCATATAATAAGTCTAAGTCATTCGTCATGTTTCATTCAAAAACATCGCCAACTTAGTTCAACTCTATTATATGGAAGTATAATTCAACTCTGCCATATAATAAGTTTAAGTCATTCGTCATGTTTCATTCAGAAACATCACCAACTTAGTTCAACTCTATTATGTGCAAGTATAATTCAACTCTGTCATATAATAAGTCTAAGTTATTCATCATGCTTCAATTAGAAACATCGTCATAGGACTGGTCAGTCTTATCGCACAAATTTAAAAATCTTTAAAAATCAAACTAACATGTTTTTATTGCTTCAGCCAATAAAATTATGAAATAAACTTCAAAAACAAAAAACTAATGATAAAAAAACTTTAAGTTGCATGTGTTCCAAGGTCTTGGCAACTCTTTGCCCTCAGTGTCTTCAAGCCGATATGCCCCATTACCGGCAACCAAGATGATTCTATAAGGCCCCTCCTAGTTTGGGCCAAGTTTTCCCTCCCTAGGATCCTTCTTGTTGCTGACGACCTTTCATAGGACGAGGTCCCTAACCTTAAACTCTCTTGGGTTGACCTTCTTGTTGTAAGTACTAACAAGTTATTGCTGGTATGTCCCCAACCGAATTACTGCTCTCTTTCTTTTTTCCTCCAGCGGGTCTAGATCTCGGGCCAGGAATGCCTCATTAGTCTCATTCTCTACTCCTTGAGTTCTGATTCCTGGGATACTGACTTCTAGAGGGATAACTGTTTCAGTGCCATAAGCCATGGCAAATGGAAACTCCCCAATTCATCTTCTCGGCGTAGTCCGATATGCCCAAAGTATATTGGGAAACTCTTCCACCTATTTTCCCTTTGCTGCTTCTAGCCTCTTTTTGATCCCATCCAAGTAGTTTTATTGGATGCTTCTGTCTAACCATTGCTCTGAGGGAAACTTGGAGTACAGTAGTAGTTCTTGTTTTGTACATTGCATAGAAGCTTTTGATTAGCTTACTGTCAAACGGTGTAGCATTGTTTGCTATTATTGCCCTTGGGATCCCAAACCTGGTGATAATGTTCTTCTATATGAAGTTCTTCACGTCAATATCTCGAATCTTCGCAAGGGGTTCAACTTTTACCCACTTTATAAAGTAATCGGTTGCTACCAGCAGAAACTTCCTTTGCCTAGTTGCTTGGGGCAGTTGTCCAACAAGGTCTATGCTCCACTGGGCAAATGGCCAAGGGCTGGATACTGGGTTCAAATCTGCTGCTGGTTGATGTATCAAAGGTGCAAGCCTTTGACACTTTTTGCACTTTCTGACGTAGGCTTCAACATCCTTCTGCATGTAGGGCCACCAATACCTCTAAGTAATGGCCCTATGAGCAAGTGATCTGCCTCCAATATGGCTTCTACATACTCCTTCATGTATTTCATATAAGAAGTCTTCAACTTGGGAGGGATGCACACATCTCAAAAGGAGACCATTGAAGGATCTCCTGTAGACATGGCCATTTGCTATTAGGCTGAACCTTGCCGATTTTGACCTGGTCTGATGTGCCTCTTTTTAGTCATCTGGTAGCTTGCCATCCCTAAGGAACATCACTATTGCATATATCCAACTTGGTCCTATCTTCACACATATTGCTTCGTACTTTGTGATTAGTGGTTCCACACTTGGGCATGACAAATAATCAACCATTATTGACCTTGTCTCCCTTGATTTCATTGCACTAGCCAGGTTAGCCAAGGCATCGTCATGGCTGTTATCATCTCGGCTAACCTGTTGTAGCCGGCAATCCTGGAACAATGCTAGCAGTCTAACAACTTCCTTGATATAGGCTATCATTCTTTCATTACGAGCTGCGTACTCACCTGTTGCCTAATTCATAATACGTTGGGAGTCACAAAAGACTACCACCTCATCGGCTTCCATTGCTGCTGCTAACTTCAACCCTGTGATTAGTGCCTCATACTCTGTTTCATTGTTTGAGGCCTTGAACCCCAAACAAATAGATTGTTCTAACATTCGCCTATCTGGTGATATTAACATTACCCCTACCCCCGCTCCTTGACGGTTTGAACTTCCATCAACAAACAGGCGGAATGAGTCACTGATGTAGATGTCGTAGAGCTTCGATTTTTCTTCTTTCTTCTGTTTTGCTTGAGTGCGGTTCTTTGGCCCTAGTTGGGTTTCTTCTTGTGTTACTGGGCACCCCAAGTTACAGCTCACCAGAGTCCGACATGGGATGGCACCAAGTGTGAACTCAACTATAAAGTCGGCCAAAACCTGACCTTTAATTACTATTCTCAGCCTAAATTCCAGGTCATATTGGCCCAAAACTATTGCCCATCTGGCTACCCTGCCTGTCAGATCTCTTTGTTGCAATAGTGACTTTAAAAGATGCTCAGTCAGTATCATGATCTTGTGGGCTTGGAAGTAGTGATTCAGTTTCTTCGAAGCCATTACCGGGGCTAGTGTCAATTTTTCCATGGGTAAGTACCTGGTCTCTATGTTTGCTAGGGTTTTACTCATATAGTATACTGCCCTTTGTTCTCCCTTCTATTCTCTGATTACCACTACACTCACTGCGTGTTCTGAAATTGCCAAGTATAAGAACAATTCCTCTCCAGGTATTGGATTTGAAAGAACTGGAGCTGTTGTCAGGTACTTTTTCAAGTCAGCTAAGGCGACTTTGCACTCTTCCGTTCACAAAAAAACTGTGGCCTTCTTTAACAAACTAAAAAATGGTTCACACTTATTCGAACTTCTGCTTATAAACCTATTTAGGGCTGCAGCCCTTCCAGTCAACATCTGTACTAGTCTTGCCAATGTCGGGCTTTTCAAGTCAAGGATGGCCTTGATTTGATCCGGCCTTGCTTCAATGCCCCTTCTGGTAACCAAGTATCCCAGGAACTTACCGAACCAACTCCAAACGTGCATTTTGAAGCATTGAGTCGGAGCCGATGTGTCCTGAGGATGTCAAAAATTGCCTTCAAGTCGGCCAAATGATTCTTAGGTTTTTTGGTCTTCACGACCATGTCATCAATGTATACTTTTACTGTTTTGCCAATCAGATGTCTAAACATTTTGGTCACTAACCTCTGGTAGGTTGCTCCAGTATTTTTCAGTTCGAAAGGCATCACTCTGTAGCAGTACAACCCTTTCGGAGTGATAAATGTAGTCTTCTCCTCATCAGGGAGATACATTGCTATCTGGTGGTATCCCCTGTAAGCATCCAGGAAACTCATCCTTCCATGCCCTGAAGTGGCATCTACTAACTAGTCAATCTTGGAAAGTGAAAAACTATCCTTGGGGCAAGCCTTATTCAAGCTTGCGAAATCAACACAAACCCTCCACTTACCGTTCTTCTTTTTCACCACCATAGTGTTAGACAACCAAGTAGGTTAGTTCGCCTCGTGAATGGCTTTGCCTTCCAGCAGTTTGTCCACTCCCTCCTCAACTGCCTCAACATGCATTAACGTCGGCCTCCTCACTTGCTGGATGACAGGTTTAGCCGACTTGTCTACATTGAGCATATGGCACGTGACCTCAGGGTCAATGCCTGGTATCTCGTATGGCGTCTAGGCAAATACTTCTATGTTGGCCTGTAAGAAGGCTTCCAACTTCCTTTCCTCATCCTCGGTCAAGCTTGAGCAGAGAACGAAGAAGTGCTCTTTATTCCTTTCTTGGACCAGAATTTTCTTCATGGCTTCCTCACTCTTCTCGGCTAGTTCTTTGCTGACATCATCTATAACTTCCATGTCCTCGTCTTCAATTTTTGATGTTTCTGTCACTCGCACGTTGCAGGCGGATTTCATTGCTGCCATGGAGCAATTTTTTGCCTGCACCTGATCTCCTCTAACCTCTTCAATTTCATGCTCTGTTGGGAACTGTAATAACTGGTGCAGTGTTGAGGGAATATCCTTCATTGCGTACAACCATGGCCTTTCCAAGATAACATGGTAAGGGGAGGGGGTGTCAATTACTGTAAATTCTGTGCTTACTTTCCTGGTACCGGTCTGTACCTCCAGATCCATTGCTCCCAGAGGCCATGTCGACGTTCCATTGAACCCGACCATTAGGCTGTTGGACTACTCCAAATCATCGTGATGAAGGCCAAGCTCCTTGTAACACTTGACATACATGACGCCACAAGAGCTGCCTTGGTCAATCAGAATACGCCTTACCTGGTATTCTCTAATCGTGAGGGTCACCACCAGAGCATCATTGTGGAGATGCTACACCATGTTTAGGTCTGCCTCAGTAAAGGACACTATCGGTCTCTGGTACTCGTTTGTCCTAAGCCTCTTTGGTTGGACCTGACACACATGCTGTAAGTGTTTTACCTTCTAGGTCTCTTCTCGTATATCATTCTCATTAACCTTCGAGTGGATCACATTGATCACCCGAGGTTCTACTTGCTGTGGTTGTGGCGAAAATGGTGCTACTGGTGCCTGGGGCAGTCTTGCCTACTCTTCCCTCATTCTGGCCTCATTTACTAGTTCCCTCAAGTGACCCTGTCTGACCAAAATTTTCAAATGCGCCTTTAGGGCTCTGTACCCTTGAGCCAGGTACCTATCCTCATTGTGGTAAGCACAGCACTTCTCAATACTTCTCTTCATAAATTCGCCAAGAATCCTCTCCAGAGCTCTATAATACGGCTGGTTCTTGATCCTTTCTAAAACTTTATAAATCGGGATCCGGAACACAGTGGTGACTGCCTATGCAGCCTTCAGACCTATCTTTCGCCTATTAAATCGAATATTACCTCGGCCTCATTTCGGTGAGCCGTTTATCTTTTCCTACTTCAGTGCCTTTGGTCCTGGCACATCCTCTTCTGCTCTGGCATATTTCTCGATCCTTGTCATGAGCTCCTCCATACTTTTTGGCAGAGTCTTTGCCAGCGACTTCCGAAGCATGCAGTCATCTTCTAGGCCGTTCTTAAAAGACACGACCACCAACTTTTGGTTACATCCTGGTATTCGGTTGAACACCTCATAATACTTTTTGGCATAAGCCCTAAGCTCTCACCCTCGCCAATTTTCAAAGCCATTAGGAAGTCTACCCTTAATGGTTGCAACTTGTTCATGACAAACCTAGCCACAAACATCTCAACTAGGCTTTCCCAACTTTTCACAGTTGTAACAACCCCAATCTCTGATTAACGTTAATCCATGATTAATATGCCTAATTAGCAATTGAGGTGAATTCTGTATTAAACTGCATGTGTGTGGTGCATTGTTTGTGTCTATATCTGTTAGGCGTAGAAAGATCTATTCACGTTCTAGTTTCGGTTTGCGAATTGAAAGCCTTATCGACATCCGAATCAGAAATTGACTTGATTTATGTGCTAGTTAGGATTTATAGAATTTTATGGTAGGTTCAATTGAAATTCGATTTGGACCGATTAAATTAATGCCCACTAATTAACTCTATTAAGCACATTTTTGGTTTAAGCCTAATTAGGGCCATTTTGACCCCACTAAGTTGCCTTTTCATTTCACTCTTCCATTTTCTTAATGCCAAATGTGAGAGAGAGAGAGAGAGAGAGAGAGAGAGAGAGAGAGAGAGAGTTATGAGAAATTGATTCAACAAGAAAGTTTGCTTAGAAAATTAGAGGAGTTTGAAGAAGACTTGGAAGATTGGACCTTTACACTTAGGATTCAATGCTTGAGGTAGGAAATTCACCCTCTTGATTATGAATTTAAGTTGTTCATGCATGAATTCAAGTTAATTGAGCTATAAGATGTGAGAATCAGGCTTAAGGATTAGAGGGGAAGTTCAATCCATGCATGCATGCATGTTTCATGGCATTTTGAAGATTGGTTTTCAAGAATTCCTTCATGCTTGTGTTGAGTTCACTCTAATTTCGGGAGAACAATGAGATTCATGTGATTTAGTAGCATTTGATCATGTTTTGGAGGGCCTTAGCTCAAAAATGTACATGCATGTTATGTTCTTGAATTAACTTTGAATTCCAAGTTGAATTTTGTACAATTGGTATACTTCTGGCTTTCATTTTGTAAAACGATCTTCAAAGCATGTTGTTTTATGAGTTTTCATGTATTTCCTCAAGTTTTGGCCCAGAAAAATGAGTTTTGGATGCTTCAAAGGTTGAAATTAAGCTTAGTAATCAATCTGGAAATTCCAGAAAATTGATCCACGCTTGAGCAGGGAACTTCACGCTTGAGCGTACACTCTAAGTACATGCACCTCCGCTCGAGCATCAATGTTTACGCTTGAGCATGAAATGCATATACCTAGAAGTTTGTGTGTTCTGCAGTCTGCTCAAGCGAGGAAATTCACGCTCGAGTGAGGTTCTAAGTCTCACGCTCGAGCGTAGGTTGAGCACCTGTCGAGCGTGAAAATCATGCATCCAGTACTTTTTCAAGAGTTTATAGTCCGCTCGAGCGGAGAAAGTCACGCTCGAGCGGAGCTTCATTGTCTGCATGTCCGCTCAAGCGGGGAAAGCTACGCTCCAGCGTGGACCTTATTTTCAGCAAGTTTCAAGAAATGTTTTCCAACGCATTCTTGCATCCTCATTCCATCCTAGGCATTCCTAGGCCATGTTTAAGATTCCATAATGAGGATTAAAGGGTAGAAACACACTAAGAGCCAACAAAGTAAGTTATGTACAATTAGAACGTATGTTTCAAGTGTGTGTCTGTTATGTATTATGTAGGTCACGTGTCGTGTACCGTTTGACCGATCTGCTCCGTCTATCTGTCTCAAGGCCAACTGTGAGTAATAACATAGTAAAGCTATGTTCAACTTTATTTATTTTCTGTGTGATGAATTAAGATCTATTTTTCTGAAATGATATGTTCTGTACAATGAATGATTGTCCAATTTCTGATATATATTCGTGACATCCTTAGTATCATGTGATATCTGTTGGCTGTTACCCAGTATCGGAGGTTCCATTATAGAACTTAATCTGTCTGCACTCTGTTACCCGTACCGGAGGCTCCGTCATGGGGCTCAGTGTTTTTATTCTTTGTTACCCGGATCCAGAGGTTCCTTTATGGAATTGGTTATTCGTAACCCTCACGTGTCTGTATCTGTTGTGTATCTGCTCTGTTAATGCTAATGGATGTATCACGTATACTTAAGCATATCTCATGATTTTTGTATATGATTTGGACAAATTATGAATTTGATACGAAACTGAATTATGATTTCTGAATCTCTACGAACTCATTCATTGAAACCCTTTTACTCTGTTATTGTTCACTGAGCTTTCGCTCACAATTTATATTATGTATGTAGGTGAGCCGGCACGTGATTAGGGCCAGAGTTGACGGACGTCATTTCTGTTTTTGTCAGGCAACCGTTGTGCCTCCCAAGGAGGTTCCGATCGAAGTCTAGTTACAAGGCTGTTTTTGTACTTATGTTAGCCTTTATCTGTTTTGTAAAGTCGAGACCTGAGAATTACACTTTTGTAAATGTTTTGTAAATATTGATGTCCTTCGACCGTCATGCTTATGTATATGCAAGTTTTTGGAAATCTTCTGTCCCATGTATGTTATCACAGCTCATTGGACCTTGTCTATTTTGTATAATTGCTTCCGCATCACTTTATTATGTGCTTATCTGTTAAGAGGCCTTTGGTAATCCACGGATTACTGGCCGGTTGCTATGCTAAACCTACAGGGGCAGGTTTGGGTCGTGACAGAGTGGTATCAGAGCACGTGTTCTACCGCACACACATGTCCATATGAGCTTAGGATGTCTTAGTAAGAGTTAGGAGCATTCCGTTTGCATGTGTGAGTGCGTGGTAATCCAAATGAATATGAAAATTTAATGTGTGTAAATTTGAGCAAATGAATTGAAAGAAATGAATAAGATTATGCCTATGTTTATTATCATTTGATGTCTCTATAGCAACATGGAGAATGGAAGGAGAAGTGATGTAAATCAATCTTTAGAGGCTCACATGGGCCGAATGGAACAAATGATTACAGCATTGACTGAAACTTTGTCACAACAGCAAAGACAACAACTTTGCCCCCTCCACCTCCACCTCCACCTCCACCTCCACCTCCACCTCCACCTCCGCCGGCACAAGCCGAAGCAGATAATAATGATATTATTAACTTCATACAGAAATTCATGAAAATGAAACCGCCGACATTCTATGGTGGAATTGAACCATTGAAAGCAGAGACATGGTTACTTGAAATGGAGAAGCCATATGAAGTGTTTCCTTGTTCTGAAGTCCAGAAAGTCCTCCTAGCCACCTATACTCTGAAGGATGAAGCCCGAAGGTGATGGTTACTGATTCGAAGTGGCAATAGGAATATGACGTGGGCACAGTTTAATGCCATCTTCTATGATAAATATTTTCCCCAATGTTTCAGGGATCAGAAAGTGTCTGAGTTTCAAGAACTTAAATAGGGAAGGATATCTGTAGCTGAGTATGAAGCCAAATTCATCGAACTGGCACGGTTTGCTCCACATATGGTGGATATTGATTACAAGAAAGCACAAAAATTTGAAGGTGGACTAGATTTAAAGGTGTTTGATCGGGTAGGCGTATTGAAATTGCCTACTTATGTAGAAGTTTTAGACAGATCCTTAATGGCAGAAGCCACCATAGCCGCTATGAAACAAAGTAAAGCCCCAACAGCTACAACAACTGATTGAAGAGGAAAAAGGTCTGGGTTTGGTTTAGAAGAGGCCGGTCTTATATCAATAAGAAACAGAACACAGGGTCTACAAGCAACTCGAGCCAAAGTAGTGGGTCTATCCCGGTCTGTTCTGATTGTGGTAGAAGGCATAGGGGTGTGTGCTACCGAGTGTCCGGTGCTTGTTTCCGGTGTGGCCAGCCAGGTCATGTAGTGAAAGATTTCCCACTCAGGTCTGAGAATACTAGCCGTTTTACGGCAAGTTCAGCTGGATCCACTTCTACAGCCAAAACAAATGCAAAAGCCAATACTGGAAAAGAACCTCTGAAACAAGGTCAAGTGTTTGCCTTAGTGCCCGGTGACGTACAGAACACCTATACTGTGGTGTCAGGTACACTCTTTGTATCTTCTCAAAATGCATGTGTACTGATAGATTCTAGTTCTACACATTCCTTCGTATCGCATGCTTTCTCTCGAAAATTGACTAGACCATTAGAACTTATGACATATGTGTTATCTGTATCTACGCCATCTGGGGGTTCTATGATGTGTGCTCATGTTTATCCAGCATGTGATATTATGATTGGTGATATGATGTTATATGTTGATTTATTGCCCTTGAACATTGATCATTTTGATTGCATTTTGGGAATGGACTGGTTGACTAAATACTGTGCTACCATTGACTGTGCAAGTAAATCTGTTGTGTTTAGACCACCGGGTATGCCTAAATTTACTTTTACTGGGAATGGGGTAGTTTCTCCCCCATATCTGATTTCAGTTTTGAAAGCTAGAAAACTGCTTAGGAAGGGATGTAGGGGTTACTTGTGTTGCATACTGGCTGCATCATCTGACGGTACTAATGTAGAAACTATCCCTGTTGCTTGTGAATTTCCCGATGTGTTTCCGAATGACTTACTTGGAGACTTAGTTGATAGAGAAATTGAATTCACTGTTGAGGTGTTTCCGGGAACACAACCTATTTCCAAAACCCCCTATAGAATGTCTACCTCAGAATTGAAAGAATTAAAAACTCAACTTCAGGAGTTGTTGAATAAGAAATTTATTCGTCCGAGCACTTCACCTTGGGGTGCTCCAGTCTTGTTTGTCAAAAAGAAGGATGGATCTTTGAGGTTGTGTATAGACTATTGAGAACTGAACAAAGTAACTATCAAGAACAAATACCCTCTGCCCCGAATAGATGACTTGTTTGACCAACTTCAGGGAGCCCAAGTGTTTTCCAAAATTGATCTCAGATCTGGGTATCACTAGTTAAAGGTTAGGGCCAAAGACATAGAGAAAACCACATTCAGAACTAGATATGGACATTATGAATTTTTAGTAATGCCGTTTGGGGTGACCAATGCACCTGCTGTCTTCATGGACCTTATAAATAGAGTGTTTAAATCATTTCTAGATGAATTTATTGTTGTATTTATTGATGATATCCTGATTTACTCCAAAAGCAGGGAAGAACATGAGAATCACTTGAGAATTGTTCTATAGACCTTGAGAGAAAAGAAATTATAAGCTAAATTGTCCAAATGTGAATTCTGGCTTGACAGTGTGGCATTTTTGGGCCATGTAATCAACAAGGATGGTGTTTCTGTTGACCCTCAGAAAATTGAAGCTATTATGGACTGACCTAAACCGACAAATGTGACAGAAGTTAGAAGTTTTATGGGACTTGCAAGTTACTACTGAAGATTTGTGAAAGACTTTTTTAAGCTTGCCATGCTTTTGACCCAGTTAACTCAGAAAAATGTGTCATTTGATTGGAATGAACAAAGAGAAGCAGCCTTTAAAGAGTTGAAAACCAGGTTAGTGACTGCACTAATTTTAACCTTGGCCAATGGTACTGATGGGTTTCAAGTTTACAGTGATGCTTCCTACAAAGGTTTGGGGTGTGTATTAATGCAAAACGGAAAAGTGATTGCCTATGCTTCTCTACAACTCCGACTCCATGAAAAGAATTACCCGATGCACGATCTTGAATTAGCAGCTGTGGTGTTTGCTTTGAAAATCTGGCGTCACTACATGTATGGGGTAACTTGTGAGGAGTATACCGATCATAAAAGCTTGAAATATTTCTTCACCTAAAAGGAATTGAACATGAGACAGAGGCGATGGTTAGAATTAATCAAAGATTATGATTTGCAGGTTTTATATCACCCAGGGAAAGCTAATACCGTAGCAGATGTCTTGAGCCGAAAGTCCAGTGCAAATTTTTCATGCTTGCTGTCCAATCGAAAAGAACTGCTAGATTACCTGGAACAAAAAGAGATTGAGGTTGTTGAGGAAGAACAAGGTGGGATTTTGATTGTTATTTCCGCTCAACCTATAATTCTTGACGAGATCAAACAAAAACAATGTGAAGATGAACACTTGAAAAAGTTGATAGAGGAATTTGATTCAAAGTCGAGGCCGGGATTTGTGTTTGAGGATGACGTGCTGAAATTTCAAAACCGTCTTTGTGTACCCGATTGTTGTGATTTGAGAAAACGTGTGATGACCGAAGCTCACAGCAGTAAGTTTGCCATGCACCCGGGGAACACTAAAATGTATCACAATTTAAAACAGAATTTTTGGTGGCCTGGAATGAAAAAGAGTATTGCAGATTTTGTGGCTAGGTGTCTACATTGTCAATAGGTTAAAGCTGAACATCAACGACCTGCTGGTTTGCTGCAACCACTCCCAATACCAGAATGGAAATGGGAGCACATAACCATGGACTTCATTATGGGATTGCCTCGTTCTTCTCGAGGTATGGACTCTATCTGGGTCATTATAGACTGTTTAACTAAGTCTGCCCATTTTCTGCTTGTCAAAACTATTTATAATGCGGATAAATTGGCTAACTTGTATGTGAACGAAATTGTGAGATTGCATGGTGTACCAGTATTTATTGTATCTGACAGGGATTCGAAGTTTGTGTCAAGATTTTGGCAGAGTTTGCAACAGGCTTTGGGGACAGAACTATGGTTGAGCAGTGCCTAGACAAACTGAACGAACTAACCAAACTCTAAAGGATATGCTCAGAATGTGTGTGTTAGGCTTCTAGGGGAATTGGGAGACCTATCTACCATTAGCTGAATTTGTGTACAACAACAGTTACCATTCAAGCATTGGAATAGCTTCTTACGAAGCTTTGTATGGAAGAAAATACTGTTCTCCAATATGTTAGGCTGAAGTAGGTGATAGACCTTTGTTGGGACCGGAACTTGTGCAAGAAACAACCAAGAAAGTGAAACTGATCCAACAACATCTGAAAACTGCACAGAGTCGGCAAAAGAGCTATGCTGATGTCCGAAGAAGAGATAGGGAATATGAAGTTGGGGACCATGTGTTCATAAAGGTGACCCCGATGAAGGGTCAAACTCGGTTTGGTGTTAAGGGTAAGTTGGCACCAAGGTATGTTGGACCTTATGAAGTCCTTGAAAAGATCAATCCAGTATCGTATCGAGTAGCCTTACCCCCAGTAATGGAGCACAAGCATAACGTCTTTCATGTATCGATGCTTCGAGAGTACTTGAGAGATCCACTCTACATCATTGAGCCAACACATGTGCTTCTGAAAGATGATTACACCTACGAGGAAAGACCCATCCAGATTGTAAACCGCGGGATCAAAAGATTGAGAAATAAAGAAATACCGTTAGTAAAAGTTGATTGGCAAAACCACGGAAGAACCTATGCAACCTGGGAAACCGAAGAAGACATGACGAAGTGATATCCGGATTTGTTCCTATTGGACCCAATGTTGTTCCAGAATGAAGGTAATTCAAGTTTGGAGGACCAAACTCTTTTAAGGGGGAAAAACTGTAACAACCCCAACCTCTGATTAGCGTTAATCCATGATTAATTATGCCTAATTAGCAATTGAGGTGAATTCTGTATTAAACTGCATGTGTGTGATGCATTGTTTGTGTTTATATCTGTTAGGCGTAGAAAGATCTATTCACGTTTTAGTTTCGGTTTGCGAATTGAAAGCCTTATCGGCGTCCGAATCAGAAATTGACTTGATTTATGTGCTAGTTAGGATTTATAGAATTTTATGGTAGGTTTAATTGAAATTCGATTTGGAGCAATTAAATTAGATTAAAATAATGCCCACTAATTAACCCTATTAAGCACATTTTTGGTTTTAGCCTAATTAGGGCCATTTTGACCCCACTAAGTTGCCTTTTTATTTCACTCTTCCATTTTCTTGATGCCAAACGTGAGAGAGAGAGAGAGAGAGAGAGAGAAAGAGAGAGAGAGTTAGGAGAAATTGATTCAACAAGAAAGTTTGCTTAGAAAATTAGAGGAGTTTGAAGAAGACTTGGGAGATTGGGCCTCTACCCTTAGGATTCAAGGCTTAAGGTAGGAAATTCACCCTCTTGATTATGAATTTAAGTTGTTCATGCATGAATTCAAGTTAATTGAGCTATAAGATGTGAGAATCGAGCTTAAGGACTAGAGGGGAAGGTCAATCCATGTGCATATATGTTTCATGGCATTTTGAAGATTGGTTTTCAAGAATTCCTTCATGCATGTGTTGATTTCACTCTAATTTTGGGAGAGCAATGAGATTCATGTTATTTAGTAGCATTTGATCATGTTTTGAAGGGCCTTAGCTCAAAAATGTACATGCATGTTATGTTCATGAATTAACTTTTGAATTCCAAGTTGAATTTTGTACAACTGGTATACTTCTGGCTTTGATTTTGTAAAACGATCTTCAAAGCATGTTGTTTTATGAGTTTTCATGTATTTTCTCAAGTTTTGGCCAATAAAAATGAGTTTTGGATGCTTCAAAGGTTGAATTTGAGCTTAGTGATCAATCTGGAAATTCCAAAAAATTGATCCACGCTCGAGCATGCACTCTAAGTACATGCACTGCCGCTCGAGCGTCGATGTTTACGCTCGAGCGTGAAATGTATATACCTAGAAGTTTGTGTGTTCTACAGTCCGCTCGAGCGAGGTTCTGAGTCTCATGCTCGAGCATAGGTCGAGCGCCTGTCGAGTGTGAAAATCATGCATCCAGTACTTTTTCAAGAGTTTACAGTCTGCTCGAGCGGAAAAAGTCACGCTCGAGCGGAGCTTCATTGTCTGCATGTCCGCTCGAGCGGGGAAAGCCACGCTCCAGCGTGGACCTTATTTTCAGCAAGTTTCAAGAAATGTTTTCCAACGCATTCTTGCATCCTCATTCCATCCTAGGCATTCATAAGCCATGTTTAAGATTCCATAATAAGGATTAAAGGGTAGAAACACACTAAGAGCCAACGAAGTAAGTTATGTACAATTAGAACATGTGTTTGAAGTGTGTGTCTGTTATGTATTATGTAGGTCACGTGCCGTGTACCGTTTGACCAATCTGCTCCGTATATCTGTCTTAAGGCCAACTGTGAGTAATAACATAGTAAAGCTATGTTCAACTTTATTTATTTTCTGTGTGATGAATTAAGATCTATTTTTCTGAAATGATATGTTCTGTATAATGAATGGTTGTCTAATTTCTGATATATATTCGTGACATCCTTAGCATCATGTAATATCTGTTGGCTGTTACCCAGTATCGGAGGTTCTATCATGGAACTTAATCTGTCTGCACTCTATTACCCGTACCGGAGGCCCTGTCATGGGGCTCAGCATTTTTATTCTTTGTTACTCGGATCCAGAGGTTCCTTTATGGAACTGGTTATTCGTAACCCTCACGTGTCTGTATCTGTTCTATATCTACTTTGTTAATGCTAATGGATGTATCACGTATACTTAAGCATACCTTATGATTTATGTATATGATCTGGACAAATTATGAATTTGATACGAAACTGAATTACGATTCTTGAATCTGTATGGACTCATTCATTGAAACCCCTTTACTTTGTTATTGTTCACTGAGCTTTCGTTTACAGTTTATATTATGTATGTAGGTGAGTCGGCGCGTGATCAAGGCTAAAGTTGACGGCCTTCATTTCTGTTTTAGTCAGCCAACTGTTGTGCCTCCCGAGGAGGTTCCGATCGAAGTCTAGTTACATGGTTGTTTTTGTACTTATGTTAGCCTCTGTTAGTTTTGTAAAGTCGGGATCTGAGAATTACACTTTTGTAAATGTTTTGTAAATATTGATGTCCTTCGACCATCATGCTTATGTATATGCAAGTTTTTGGAAATCTTATGTCCCATGTATGTTATCACAGCTCATTGGACTTTGTCTATTTTGTATAATTGCTTCCGCTACCCTTTATTATGTGCTTATCTGTTAAGAGGCCTTTGGTAATCCACTGATTACTAGCTAGGTTGCGATACTAAACCTACAGGGACAGGTTTAGGTCGTGACAACAGTTCCTTTCGATAACTTGTGAAACCAATTCGATGCAATTTCCCCAAAGGATGAGGGGAACACCCTGCACAGCAACGGTTCGTTCCCGGTATACAGGGCCATTGAATTCAAATACAAGCCGAAGTGAAAGTTTGGATCGGACTTACCGTCATATATCTGAAACCTCGACATATGGAACCTTTTGGGGGCATCAAACCTATCTAACTCTACTAAGAACGGCGTTCTCGGTTTGACGGGTGATATGACCTCGGCATTCTGCCACTTCCTCTATAGGTAGTCCCTCAAATCCTCCTTAGTTCGACTAGGAGCTCGGCTATCAACGAATTTTAGCCTTTTTGGTGCGCTGCTCCTAGTGTCGTTATGCGTCCTCTTGGACTTCTCTTCATTCACCGTGTCAAAACAAAGTTCCTTCCCTTGAACATACCGATGTTCCTTGGAATAAATTCCCTTGGTATAATGCGTCCTCTGAGACTCTCCTCGTATTGACTCTGCTCGCTCGGCATCCCGTGAAGGCCGATGTAAGCGTTCCTTCACTTTGTCATGCTGAGGGACTGCAGGAATTGCTTTCTGCCCCCCTTTATGGGTGTCGTTCTTGGCCGCTGGAATCGGCGTGCCCTTTAATGGAAACGGTGGCTGCATGACGTTGTTTTGTATCATGAAGTTGATAATCGATTGCAGGTCTGCCAACTTGTTTGGCATTCTCTTCATCTTGCTGTCCCTCCTCAGGCATCTATCTTTCCATACTTGGAGGTCGCTTTCGTTGTAATACTCATCTCGACATGCTTTCTTCAGTGTGTCACCTCCTTGGCCAACGTATTTCTCTCCAGGATTCTGATCCCGTGTTCCTTCGTTATGATTTTCTTCCTCCATGTTTGAATCAGCATGCTTACCACTCCCACTAGGGATGTCGTCCCTAATCTTTTCTTTCTGCCTGTCGTTGGCCATTTATTCTCCTTACGTTCCTACAAACGGTGCCAAATTGTGGGTGTTGATTTTTGACCATACAACCAAACAGGGTACTCAGCTGGAGAGCACCACCAGAATAGATTAAGCCCAAACAACCTATCACAGAAAGATAAGAATCCAGCAATGGTTCGCCCACCCGGGGGCACTCTGACAATCAAGTCAATAATCAATATCTCTCAAAGATAGCAAATTATGCTTAAACTCACAAGAAAAAACTTACCTCAGACCCACGAGGGTGTCCTGCTTTTATAGCCAGCATTGACCTGATCTTCGTAGAAGCTTCACCTTAGTGGACTCAAGCTCAATACTCATCCTAGACCTTCACCAAGATAGAGATAAATTCTTCTTGAGCCTTATCCTTATTTAGACTGAGATCCTCTCATATTCTAGGACTTCTACCCCTTATTTGCTCGTCTCGAATTCTGACATCTCCGCAGGTAACCTCGGCCTAACTGAGATCACCTCGGCATCAGGACCAAACCACGTGGCACCTCAACTGACACTTCTGTGTCACCTTAGCCACGTGCTATCATTCACAAAATATGTCCCCACAAATGTCCTCCACCTTTAGTAGCTGTCACATTCAACAACTGTTAATATATATATATATTGAATTTATCATACTGTTCAAAAATTTAAATTTAAGATTTGCACCCATTTTCATTGTATAATATGTTTGTCTTAAATCAAAAAATGTATCTTTGTCGATCAAACAAAAATGATACTCCAATAGAAATCTCTGATCACTTGTTTGGATGATTAAGAAGATAAAAAAAATGATAAGAAAAATAATTTTTTAAGCATTAAGACTTCTCTCAAATTTTGAATTTGACCGTCTTATTTGGGCTTGTAGGACCCACAATGAGTCCCGTTTTAATTATTCGAACAGTTCATTTGTAAATCATTCATGAAAAAAAATTAAATCTATTTAATAATTTAACCTTTTTAATTTATTATGTTTGTCTCAAAAAAAAAAAAAAAAAAAAAAAGACTAAGCATATTTTTAAAAATAAACTATTCATTTTTATATTTTATTTTTCTCTCTCCTTTATTTATTATTATTATTATTATTGTGCGTGTGTGTGTGTTTTGGGTGGGGGAGGGGGGAATCATATGAAAAAATAATCTCCTTCACGCTTTCCAAAAAGAAAAGGCCATGAGGTAAGTATCCAATTTTTCTCTTTGCATATTCCATGTTGGTTGCCATGAAGGTGCATTAACTCCAAATAAAATAGAAATAATAATCGAAAACCATTCCCCAGCATTGGTGCAGGTTCGATTCCTAGGGCGAGAGTGTTTGAAATCACTTCGATGAACACGCTCTTGAAAGCCCCTCGTTCCTGCCCTGTGCTGTGGCGTGGGTCTGCCCTTCATTGGTGCCTTGGTGGTGGGTCCCCCACATGGTGGGAGTTAATTCCTAGCTGGCAACCGGTTACCCCGGGGTTAGGGCCCACGGGGGGTGTGACCTTCACCGTCGATTCCCTTTTTTCTCGTTAAAAAAAAAAAAAAAAAAAAAAAAAAAAATGTGTCACACTTTCAATTGACACTATAAATTAAAAATTGATGTTGGTAAAGCACATAAGGTTTCATTTTTTTGAATTAAGTTATTTATTTATATTCAGTTAAGTATTGTAAATATATATATATATAATTAATATAAAATGACGTAAAAAGTTTTAATTCTATTCTGTTAAAGAAAAAGAATGATTAAGATAATTTATATTTTAAAACTATAACATTCTCATTATTAATTCTATATAAGAATTCCATAAATTTTTCATTTTTCTTATTTAAAATTGAGTCAACTAAAACACCCACATCCCATGGAACATCTCCCACACCCCACACAACTACACCCACCCACAGGAGTGGGCTTTTCAACTGGGCTTTTCACTCAATAAAAATAAAAATAACTGGGCTTTTGACACGTGCACACAGGGCCTTCGTGGGCTTCTCCGGAAAAAAATTGCAAACATGAAGTTATATAGATAACACATTTATTTCATTTTCATATCATGAAAGTAATGGTAGATATTTTAATTGAAAATTAAATGATTATAAGAAGTTAAATCATTTTATATAAAATTCTGTATTAAAATTCTAGTTATACATTGTTACTTTTGTGAAAATATTAACCAATGTGATGAACTTTTTATTTTAAAGTGATAAAATCAAAATTTATCACATCATTCTATATTAATTTTGAAATGAAATTTGTCTCCAATCCACTTTTTAGATTAGAATGTCTAGTTTGTATGGATGTGGTCGTTTATTTTTTTAGAAGAGAGATGTGATTTAATTAGGTACTTATCAATATCCGATCACATTGATTATATATATATAAATTGCTTAGCGTGCTCTACAAAACTAAATGGTTCAAATAATTAAAATAGACCAAAAATCATATAAACTAGACCTTTCAATCCGTTTTACTTGTCTAACAATACACATTAGTAATTCATGTACAACGTCGCAAGGTGTGATTTTCTTGAGTTTAGTTATATGTTTGTGGTGAGATATTATGTTATTTTATCTATTTATCTATACTATCTATAAACCAAACACTGCGCTGATGTCATATATCATAATTGTTTTCAAGGATGAACCCAAAGAGGGGGCAAAAGGAAGCGATTGCCCCCCCCTTATAATTTTAAAAATGTCATTTATTATAATAATATTAGTTACAATTATTTACATAGGGACCTGCCGCCTCTATGCTTTTTTTCTTTTAAAAAAATGTTAAGTAGTTGTCACTTTATATGCTTTAAACTACCGTTACATCTGACTACTTCGAAACATTAAGGGTGCGTTTGGTAACGTTTACGTTTTCAGTTTATATTTACGAAAATTTTATAAATTAGTTTTTATTTATTTTTTGTTTATTTTTAGAAAAATATAAACTACAAACGCGTTTGGTAATTGACAAAATGTTTTAAAAAAATTTAAAATGTAAAAAAGAGTGAGAAATGGCAAGTGGTGGCAAGTGGCGGCGGAAGACGGTGGTAGAAAGTGGTGACGGTGGGTGGTGGTGGTGGTGGCCGTGGTGGCGGTGGGTGGTGGCGGCGGGTGGGTGGGTGTGATGGCGGGTGGTGGGTGGTGGGTGGTAGCAGTGGTGGTAGGTGGGTGGCGTATGGTGGGTGGTGGTGGGTGGTGATGGCGGGTGGGTGGGTGGCAAGTGGCGGGTGGTGGGTGGGTGGTGGTGGTAGTGGATGGTGGCGGTGGGTAGCGGATGGTGGGTGGTGGCGGTGGTGGTGGTGGTGGGTAGGTGGGTGTGATGGCAGTAGTGGGTGGTGGCGATGGGTGTGGTGGGTGGTGGGTGGTGGTGGTGGTGGCGGTGGCGGGTGGTGAGTGATGGTGGTGGTGGTGGTAGGTGGGTGGCCAGTGGCTGGTAGTGGTGGGTGGATAGTGAGTGGTGGTAGCAAGTAGGTGGCGGGTGGTGGATGGTAGTGGCGGGTGATGGGTGGTGGCGGGTGGATGGCAGGTGGATGGTGATGGTGGTGGCGAGGTGTGGGTGGTGGTGGTGGCGAGTGGGTGGCGGTGGCGGGTGGTGGGCAGTGGTAGCGGGTGAGTGGTGAGTGGTGGTGGCAGGTGGTGGTGGCGGAAGACGGTGGTGGAAAATGGTGGCAGGTGGTGGTGGCGGCGAAAGACGGTGGTAGAAAATGGTGGCAGGTGGTGGCTAGTGTTGGGTGGTAAAAAAAAAAATGAAAACTCAAAACAGAAACACATTTTTTGTATTTTCATTTTTTGGCCAAATTTATAAACTGAGACCACTGATTTATAAATTAAAAATTTTACCAAACAAGTTTTTATTTGAGTTTTTAAAATTTTGTAAATATAAACAGAAAACTGAAAACGTAACCAAACAGCACCTAAATAACTATTATATTATAAAATTCAATTTCTTTCAATAACTCGTCATAATACAAATATATTGTGTATCCACCTCTAATATATATAGGCGCTGTTTGGGAAGAGGGAGGTGAGGCTAATATAGCCTAAAATGAGAAATAAGCAAAAAAGTCGGCCCTGTTCACAGCTTTTAAAAAAAAAAGAAAAAAGAAAATAGGCTCTGCGCTGGACAGTGTAGGCTCACAGCCGGAAATT
This sequence comes from Camellia lanceoleosa, assembly GCA_025200525.1. Taxonomy (NCBI): domain Eukaryota; kingdom Viridiplantae; phylum Streptophyta; class Magnoliopsida; order Ericales; family Theaceae; genus Camellia; species Camellia lanceoleosa. The sequence continues at coordinate 104,535,864 of CM045766.1, read as the reverse complement.
GGTACATCAATGGCAAAATTACCATTTTGCCCCTTTATATTAATTTAAAAAATAAAAAATTAAGGATAAATTTGTCATTTTAAATTTAAACATCATTTCAACACACTTTCTAATACAATATCTCAACTAAAAATTTATCTCATATTCCCAAACACAAAACTAAAATAACATATTAAAATAGCCAAAAAATTAAATAACCTATTAAAATAATCACTTCCCAAACGAGACCATATACACACTAATATATAAAATAAACAACTTTCTTGGTGTAAATGTTAAGATTTTTAGTTTACCCAAAATATTTTCACATATTTATCTCCTGTAATTGACATGTCTGTAACTATTCAAATTCATATTCAAATCAAAATTTGTATTTTATAATTTTAACAACCCAATCATTCCGGGAGAACGCACCACTAGTATTATATAGAGTCTAGACCTATGTTGGTGTAAACTATTAGGCTATTTACTCTTTCCGAAATACCCCTTTAAGTTGTGCTAAATTACTTTAATTGTGTTAAATCTAACATTTTAAAATAATTGTCATAAAGGGTACCGATAGGTTCCATGCACAAAATTTAAAACCTATCTAATTTTAAAACAATATCTTTATACCAATTAATTTTATATATTTTTAATTGTTATCAATTTCTTTTTTATTTATTTATTTATTTATTTTTTAAATTTAAAGACGTAGCTACATCTCACTATCGTCAGACTTCTGTTAAATAATCACTGAATACTCGTTGGAATGTTTAACATTTATTGGAAAGTCACTAAAGTATCGTCAGAGTGTTCTAAACGTCACTAGAATGTCCAAAATATTATCGGAAAAAAAAAGAAGTATAAATGGAGAACTTAGAATAAAAAAACATAGCAAAATGTGCTAAATATTAATAAACTGAAAGAAGAAAAAAAAATAACAATAACAAATAACAACAATGAAAAAAAAAAAAAAACTGAAACTGTAAAATTTTACAATTTTCTCCGCTTGTAACTAAAACTCGAAAATAATTTGTTCAGAACTTGAAACTTTTTTCTATTAAAACAGGAAAATAGAAGTGTGTACAAAAAAAGTAAAAAAAAAAACTAAGAGATCGAAGGAAATAGACAAATATAGAGAGATGCTTATACTCCAGTAGTTTTTTTTGTTGCATCTAGCTGGATTTAGAGTAGATCTACTTAGATTTGATGTAGATCTATATCATATCTAAGTAGATCTACTCATCTTCTTCGTCGAAAACTCATCTCCTTCGCCGTTGGTGAGCTTGAAGTAAGGAGTCGGTACTCGGTGGTTGCTGATGAATCTCAATCAATGATGATCATCGGCGACTATAGATTAGAAAAAGAAAGAAAAAAAGAAAGACGTGGTTGTAGTGGTCACCAAATATTAGAGAAAGAGAGATATAGAGAAGAAGCAATGTACAAAGAAAGAAGAGAAGAAAAATATGCACAGGACTTTTGGATTTATCCAAAAGATTTTAAAATTAAATAAAATATATATTTTTTAAAAAAGACTTGTAAGTAATTTGTCCTTGTTATAATTATCAAATCTAATAGTGGGCCTCCTATAAGTATAAAAATTTTGAATCAATTAAGAGGCCCGCACCCATATCCAGAGCGAGGTGGGCCTGTCAAATACACACTGTTGTGGGCTTTTCAACTGGGCTTGCCAAAAAAAACACACACGCGCGATAGACAGTAGGTATACTTCTTAACTCTTCACGGTAACAAATAAATAGTTGATGGATTAAATTTTTTTAAAATTAGAAATTATGTTATAAAAGATATTTGACAATGAATTCCTATCGTTGGAGTTGCTATTCTAAGAACCAAAATCTTAACAACAAAAATTTTAAAATATTGCTAATAAATATATTTTTATAGACAAAATAATTTTATCTTTGTTTTTGATAGTTGCTATTCTCACTCCACTTTACTTTAAATTCATTTCTTTTTTTGTCTTTATTATACATAGCTACATTAATATTCTTGGAATTTTAGTTTTTTCAAGGAATTTATTTTGTGTGAAAGAGTATTAATGTAACTATATATAATAAGGACAAAGAAGAGAGTGCATTTGGAATAAAATGGAGTGGGAAAAGCGCTTCTCTTATATTTTGAGACAAATTTTGATCCAAAATAATAGTAATTCATCACCAAGTATCCAATTTTATTGCTAAAAATATAATACAACCACTTTCGTTAATTTTGACCTTAATTTTTTGTCTCTAAAATTTTAATGAAATATAACACTACATAACTCCATTTTGTAGATTAATTTTTAAACTAAGTGATGTGTCAATAGAATAATTAGCTAATGATTAGATAAATAAATAATAGAAATAGTTAACTTAAATATTTTAATAACATGTCACTTGATTGGTCTAAAAATGAATTTAATTTTTTAATTTAAATAGTAATTCTCAATTTTAATTTATTATAGTGCTTTCCCAGACACAAAGGTGCCCTTGGTCACACAATCAGAGACAGGATTCTCTACAAGGTCATGTGCAGCCGAGAATCCCGATGCCTCCCACCACCACCACCACCACACACACAGACATCCTCGTATGGCTGTTCCTACTTTGTGTTAACACCAAAAAAAAAACAAAAAAACAAAAAAACAAGAACAAAAACAAAAATTCCCACCTATAAATACCCCCATGTTTCCCTCTTGAGAAAGCACAACAACACACAACACACAACACACAATTCATATATATATATATATAGAGAGAGAGAGAGAGAGAGAGAGAGAGATGGCAGACAAGGGTAAGAACAATGGAAGGGCTGGATCTAAGAGCCAACAGCGAACTAGCTTGATTCCACCCCGAAGACAACGGTGAAGGAGAAGATGGCGCAATTTGTAGCTTCCTCCATTAAGAAGACCAAAGATACCAACAAGATCAATCCTAGTTCTTCAAATTAACCAGATTAAAAAGTTCATCACCATCTCCATGAATTTGCATAGTTAATATATATATATATATAGAGAGAGAGAGAGAGCCAATCACTCTAGCAACTAATGATATAATCGGTTGGTAATGGCATATTTGTAATCACTCTTCATTATGTATCTATGTTCCCTATATGTCATGCTATAAATAAATGAAGTTTCCTTTCCTCTTCTGTAGGGTTCAGTTTGTAATTTATGTATTATTATAATTTTAAATAGCAGGATCAGAATGTATATCCATACCAACCATACAGTTAAATTTCAATTGATATATTGATGAATGTAAGTAGTTATATGTGCAGAGCTTCACTTGTACCCATCTCTGTCGCCACCCCACTTGGCATTGCGGAAAATCTGTCAATGCCAAGTCATTAGACTAAAGTGTCTACTTTCATAATACCTCTAAACTGTAAATGATGTCATTCAACCAATAAAATATGACGTAATATATCTACAACATATATGAGGAACCATAAAATAATAAAAAATGAATCACCCCATTGTATCATCAACTAATTAGTGAGAAATATTCTGGTACGTATTTCTCAAAGAGAGTGTATTATATATATTTCATAATTAAAAGACCAAATAACATAATTTCATATTTTTTCAATCAAAACTAAAAAAAAAAAAAAACATAATTAAAAGTATAAGCGATACATATATTGTAAAATTCTCCTTAATTAGTAGGAGAGAAAAAGTGTGCATCTAATGTGGACTAGTTACACTCACCATAAAAAATTAAAGTTTTAGAGACTAAAATTTAGGGGCAAAATTATTTTTTAGGAACTAAATATTTTTGTTACAAAAAGTGTCGTTATTGTATTTTTAGCAACGAAAATTAGACATTAGTGATGAATTATTATCCTTTTAAGACCAAATTTTTTGTCTAAAAAAATTAACCATTTTAAGACCAAATTATTTTGTTCCTAAAAGTCTATTTATTAGTAACATTTTCAAAAATGTCTCTAAAAACCTTATTTTTGACTTTTCAAGACGATCTTTTAACGATTATTCTCATGACGATAGAAATTAGTTACTAAATGTATTTTGCAACAAAATTTTCACTTTTAGAGACCAAAATATTTGGTCTCTAAAAATTTTATATGTTGTAGTGACTATATGTAAAATGATTTCATTGTTACATTAAATATGAGTCTCAATTAAATTGGCAAACCCAAATTGAGGGTGCTATTCGACTTCATAGCCCCAACCACATGCTTCATTATCGCTTATCTTAGCCTCCGTTTGAGAAGATAATTGTACGGGGGCGAAATATCCTTAGCTCTCCGTACACCTTGAACGTCAAGCTTCTGGTAACGGCGTCTGTCTCTGCAACACAAAAACGGTGAGCTGCCCGGCAGTGGTGTGCCGGAAAAACCCTCCGACGCTCAAGTCAGTTTACTAAAGAAGACAATGAGAAGAGAGAGTTTTCGTGAGAGTGAGTTCGCATACCAGTAACGTTCGCCTTCCCTCTCTATATCTAGGCTGGCCACGCAGCTCCGAGATTGTGCGCGCACTACCTCTGCTGTCCTCCCCTGGACAGGTGGCAGTGCTCGCCTCTCACCACCTTACACGTGTAAAGGTTTTCTCCTCATTCTAGTACATGCAGAACTGCCTAATGGTATTGAGGCGTTCGTGGAGCAGATGTCCTCCCCCTCACACCATTGGCCCAAGTGGCACCCTTAACCGGGGTACCATGACCGGCCTAACCCTTGGGAGATTTGAAATCACTTAACCGCGCTACGTACCGCCGGCCTGTGACTTGGGACTAGGCGAGAACTTAACCGCCTATGGCGAGCCATTCCTGATCGGTTCGTCGTGATCGACTAGTCGCGAGGCATGCCGGCCTCCAACCGTTTTATCTCCGGTCTCGGTCACGTGCAACCGCCTCGCCTCGGCTGGACGGCCGGAGGCATACCGGCCAGGGTACATCATCCGCGTAATCCGGTCAGTCCTTCAGCTCGGTACTCAAAAGGTTTCCGGTTGACCTCGCCGACCGAGCAAGACAGACCGCTCGGTCGTTGCAACCGCCCAATCTGCTCGGTGCCGCGTAGTTTGTAACGCCGAGCGTTACTTTTGCTCGGCCGTACAATCTGATGGAAATCTTCCCTCTCAATTGCCCCTTAAACCCATCCGAGCTATCGTGATTGGGTTTACCTTGTCCGAGCCAAGGTTGTGTTGCGATCCTGCTAGGCCGAGCTCAATTGTCGAAGTTTCTGTCATCGAGCGACAGTTGAATCAGAGAAACTTCTCTCGCCGAGCAAACTCAAAAGTAACCTATGGTGACGAAAACTAGTGAAGAAAATAAGATTCGTCACTAAATAAAAATAATTCGTGAGGAATTTATAAATTTTGTCACATATAATAAAAAAATAAAAATGATAGGTGACAAAATTTATTTTCGTCAATAAATACTTCATTTTAAGTGAGGAAAAATTAAGTTTCGTCACCAAAAATTTTCCCACTACTTTTTTTTGGTGGCGCCAAAATTTTGGGACTTTTGGTGAGAAAAAAAAATTGTCACTAATTATAAAATTATTTGTGAGGAATATATTTTCGTCACCAAAACATTTTAATATTTTTGATATATTTTGGTGAGGAAATAATATTGTCACCAATTTTGGTTGGAAATTTTTGATATATTGAGCGACAATTAAAAAAAACATAGGGTATTAATTTTTTTTACCCCTTTTCTGTTTATCATCTCTCTCTCTCTCTCAAAATAGGCTATTAATTTGTCTTACCTCTTGCTCCTCCACCACGCCGATCGTCATCGTCGCCTCTATTAGCCTTGCCGATCGTCGCCGCCACTAGTAGCCTTGCCAGTAACCGCCACATCTTCTTCACTCGGTGATTTGATACGTGATTTCTCTTTGCTCTTTTTCTGGCGTCTCTTTCTCTTATTCTCTGTATTGGTATGGTGACGAAAATTAGTGAAGAAAACAAATTTCGTCACTAAATAAGAATAATCCATGAGGAATTATAAATTTTGTCACGTATAATAAAAATATAAAAATAATAGGTGACAAAATTTATTTCCGTCAATAAATACTTACTTTTAGGTGAGAAAAAAAATAAGTTTCGTCACCTAAATTTTTCCCACTAATTTTTTTTGATAGTGCCAAAATTTTGAAACTTTTGGTGAGAATTTTTTTTTTTCAACAATTAAAAAATTATTAATGAGGAATATATTTACGTCACTAATAATCTTTTTTTTTTTTTTTGAAAAAATTGATTTTAAATATTTTAAGACCATTTGGTGAGAAATATATTTTTGTCACTAATATTTTTTAATATTTTTAGGCCTTTTAATGAGAATTTTTTTTTTTGATCAGTTTTTTTTTTTTTTTTTTTTTTTTTTTTGGGATCAGTCTTTGTATCAATTTGCATCTCTATCTGTCTCTTCCTTTCGAAACAAAACACAAGGGCTGAGTTACTACTACAAAAATAGTTAAAGATCACACTTTAACAAATGAAATATCTCACTTTTATTGGAAGTGTGATAAAAAAAATTAGATTAATATTTTAATCACACTTAATTTGGTCGAGTGTGATAATATTTATTTTTTATATCACTTTTCAAGTAAGTGTGATTATATATATATATATATATATATTTTTAATCTCACCTTCTAAATAAGTGTGTTATATATAATTTTTTTAATCACAACTTCTAAATAAGTGTGATCAAAAGTTTTTGAGGAAAATATTTACCGCCTAATTTTATTTTATGTTTAATTTTATTATTTTTTTATTTTTTTATTTCTCTGTAGGTATCAAATGATACATACACAGAGGAAATACCAATCAACGCTAGTCTTTTGCTCTCACTCTCATCGACTGCCCATCGGTCTTCTCTCCTCGACTAACCATCGGCCACCGTCGCTCATCATTTCATCGCCACAATTGGTACAATCGCCTCGTGCCCATTAATTTTGAATCAGGTTTTTCTGCTTTCTCTATCTCTCTTCGTCTCTCTTCTTTTCTCTATTTCCCTATTTGACTCTAGCTCTAGGATTTGTTTGTTTTTGTGTTTTGATGTTGTATGGGTTTGATTTATGGGAAACGAGCAAATAGGTTATGATTTTTGATCTACATTTAGGGGTTTTTTTTTTTTGATGCAGAGGCTTTCAAGATATCAGAAAGTTTTTTTTTTTTTTTTTTTTGTAAATGAATCAAACCATTGCATATTTGATCCCTTGACTTGTCATCGGCATGAGAACCCAACATGGCTAGGAATTGATCACTTTGAAACTATACCCATGAATGCCGAATATCGATGATATCGAAATGTATATCAGTAAGTTAGCAAAATTCCCCAACAAAACAAAATTTCCCAACAAAGAGAGTTCAAACTGAAGTTTAGAACAAACATTTAGGTACGAATTGTAACAAAATTTTGGAAAAAGGAAATGTTCTTGAATATTTTTTGTTGCTGATATGAAAATTGCTGTAGTCTCTTCATTTTGTTTGTTTGTTTGTTTGTTGTAGTCGCATCTAGTAATGGGGTTGATTTCTCAAATGATTAAGGTATCTTTACTTTGTTCAATGGATATGTTCTAGAGATATTTAGATCTTAATCACCAAAGTTCTCAATCTTTTTGTATTTTCGTTTGGTGGAAACATCACATTCAACTGTTAACTGATCTCAATCTAAAGAAAACCCCTCAACTTCGAATTGGTGGATGACAAAGAAGGTCACAAGATGTTGATTGTTTATTACCTTTCATTGTTACTTTAATGAAAAATAGAGTGTTATGTTTTACATTTTGTTATTATACCAAATGCATAAATGAAATTTGCAGGATGTTGAGAAACTCATAGGTTTACCCCGTAAAAGGTTTTACTCAAATGGATGAATTTCCAATTGAAGCAAGCAGGATACAAGTAATAGGTTTCAAATTTCTCATCCGATCTCAAGGTAAGAAAAGTTCACCAGCTTTCTTTATGACGAAGCACTCTTGTTTAAAATATAGTAGTACCGGTTTGTTTATCGAATACATAATTATAGGTAGATGGATTTGTATGTACTTTTTGATGATACTACCTGAATATTGTTGTCCTACGTATGGTATTGGAGCAAAGTTAGGAGGTACCCTTTCACCTCTAAAGGGGGAAAAATCAAACCAAAAACATGGTCAACATTTATATTTTGGCTCTTTTATTATGGACTGTTCTTATCGCTTCATGCATCATGATTCATGAATTTTTGCACAATTTAATGGTTAAATTTATTTTTGCAATTTGGATTAATTTGAACCATTGTCGTGCAAAAATGTTCAATAAAGAAAAAAAGTGGCTTTGTCACTTTTGAGATATATATAGGGTGGTGGTGGGTAGTTGAGATCCTATATAATTTGTTTCCATGCTATTTTCCTTGAATGATCAGTTCACCACCATGGCTTATTTAATAGCAGCAACTCCATTCTTTAGCGTAATGCGAGAGGTTTCTATAGAGAATGAAAGAGTTTTTAATGAAGAACTACTGACCAAAACTGGATTTTGGTGCTATATTCTTTATTTGCTTTCTGTTTCATGATTTTTTTTTTTTTAAGGAGAAACTTTCACAGCTGATCAATCATCAATTAATGAGCCAAAACATACCTTCGAAATATTATAATCTTATAACTTCTTCTTTTTTAGAATTAGTAGTCACCTTTTTCTTTTTCTTTTTTCACTGAAATGACCTTGTAGGCTTTGTGCACTGGTGAAGCCTATGCTCACTTGCTTAATGCTCTTGCACCAAAACATGGTAATGCCAAAGACATTGGATACTAAGGATCCTACTGAAAGAGCAAATTTGATTCTTGAGCATGCAGAGAGAATGGATTGCAAAAGATATGTCACTTCAAAGGACATTGTTGAGGATCGACAAATCTAATCTGCATTTGTTGCTCAAATATTCCAAAGAGAAGTCAAACTAATTGCTTGTGCATATTTTGGATTTTTCCATGAAGTATCACCATGGATTTCTTTGTAATTAGTTTGTGAATTTCTTAATGCAGAATGGCTTATCCATGGACACCAAAAATATATCTTTTCTTGAGATGATGACGGATGATGCTCAAAGTTCTAGGAAGAGAGATGCTTCGATTGTGGATCAACTTTGTTGGAATCGATTCATATGTCAATAATCTGTGTGAGGATGTCGAGCAGGTGAGGTTAAAATTTCCATGCCCTATTTTTGAGTGCTTGATAATTTTGTTTGATTTTTATCCTTTACATGCAGATGGGTTATATTGGAAGTTCTTGACAAAGTTTACCCAGATCAAGATAACTAGAAGCAAGCAACGAAACCTCCCATCAAGATGCCTTCTAGAAAAGTTGAGAATTGCAACCAAGTTATTCAGATTGGAAAGGAATTGAACTTCTCCTTGTGAATGTAGCAGGAAATGATATTGTACAGGGAAACAAGAAGCTCATACTAGGTTAGTGCAATTCGACACATGCTTTTGGGCTTATGTGATAACTACATTTTGCAGAAGAAAAGTTTTCTGAGTCACAATTGCTTGTCATATATTTGCTTTTAGTAGACTTTGCTCAGTTATGCATTTATTCTTTTAGTTTCATTTCTACTTCTGTTAGTTACTATCTTCTGTTTGAGCCAGAACCATCATACATGCTCAGATAGTTGAATATTTGATCTTTTCCATTTTCCAAGATAAATTTTTTTAAGCTATCTTTGCTAAAGGACTTTCTTTCTTTTTCTTGAAGTTGGGGAATTAGAATAAAAGCTAAAATTGGAAGACGTGGTTTTTGTAGTTAAAAACTGATCTTTCTTTCCTTTGCATTTTTCTTTTTCTTCCCCTTTCTGTGATGCATGTTTGAAAAAGAAAAATAAAAAATAAAAAAAGAAAAAGGAAAAAGCAGCAGAAGCGTAAGATTGGATGGTTATAGGTATCTTATGGATTAAACGGATTAGAGCTTCAGGTGTTATTTCTTTATAGCAAACTGCTTTTCTAGATACTTCTATGCCAAAGATAGTATTCTTTTGTAGTTATGATGTATTGAACTATAAAAATCACCTATCCTATGACCACACAAGTTTTATTTTTTCAGTATTGTCTGAAGTTTTAAGTTAAATGAATTTAGATTAACTACTAACAAGTTTTTCTAATAATAAATTCTGTTATTATCATTAATTTTTTTTTTTTTTTTTTTTTTTTTTTGGAGGTTGCTGCTGGTTTATTGTCTATGCATGTGATGGAGAAACTAAAAAATGGTGATACAGGGAGTTTGTCTTGTCTCTTTAATTGAGAGGATTCGCATCTTGTTGAAAAGTATGATCGTCTCTCTAACGTGTAGATTTATTCCTCGTCACACTCGCAAATTGCCTGCAAAAAGGATAAAAATGCTCTGTCGACATTTCTGCTATCTTATCTCAATAATAGTTATGCATGTTTAGTTGTACTAATAAAAAAATAAAAAAGAAAAAGAAAAGAAAAGTTATGTCTTGTTTACTCCTTCGAGATTTGAAACAAATTGATATCATCACAACAGGGTTCATATTTTTACCTAACATCCCCTCCCCTTCTTTTTCTCTTGTCAAGATCACTTTACTAGTGAGAGCTAAAAAAGAAGGGCAGATGATCAAATCACTTCACACCTCTGTAAGCATTCCTTAAGGCTTAGACTTACACACAAGCATTGCTTGGGCTTATATCGCTTCTAATGCCATGTGATATATTTTTCTTTTTTCTTTTTATATTTAAATAATAGTTGGCTTTTATTTTGGTTTTATGACTTTAAAATATCTGGCCATGCACTGAAGATTTTCATTTTAGATTTGTTGATTCTATGCATGTTTCATATCTATAGGTAATCCAAACATTTATACTAGTAACAATCAAAATGGTTATTCCTTTTCTATTGATGCAGGAGATAAAAAGTCAGTGTGATGAGAAAATGCCCGACTTTACCTTTTATAAGACTAGAACAATCTCTACAAATAGTTAGTTTATTCATATGCTTCTAGCGATTTCTAAATTAGTTTGTGTCTTTATTTTTCAGGCCAGAAATTTCTTGGAGAGATGCAAAATATGGTCAAAGAATTCAAGAACTTAGATTTTCATACCTCTCCATCTCCTTCCTCGGCGTCCATTCCTGCAAGTAATACCCATGTCCAACAACACAAGTAGTAATCCTTTCTTTGGGGTTCTCTAATCCCAACTTTTTGTTGAAAATGCATACACTGTAAACATGAGGTTTGTTTTTCATATTTCATATAAGTTTTAGTTGAAATGCATCCATCATTGTCAACTTTGTTGCAATGACTAGGACTGAGGGGTTTGTTTTACTTTATACATGGATGCAAATTGTCATAAATAAGAAGGCATTGAGGGGCTTCAATGGTACAACCCAAAAGTCTTACAAGGTTCTTGTGTTGTCTTACAAGGTTCTTATGTTGAATTCCACCAATCAAATTACCTCATTGAAGAAGTCATCGGCCCATTGTCGTGAATCAAATGTACCTCAATGCTACGTTATATTTTGGAGCTATTATATATATTCTACCATTAGTGATAGTGATATACGGTATTCTTGCGATCTTTTGTCATCTTATGTTATCCGTGTTGCTTTATCATCAAGGATCACCTCAACTCTTTGAAGTTTCTTTTTGTGGACTCCACATTAGTTCATTTTGGGATTTGCTTTGATGGTTTTTTGTAATACTTAATGGATTATTATTAAAATTGTTTGATGGATATATTTTGATTTATAATATAAATCGTTTAGTGAATTTTTTTGTGAAGTGATATATAATAGCTAGTGGATTTCTTAGTACAATTAAAAAGCTATTGGGATATGAGCAGAGATATTTGTGAAATAATAATTTAAATTGAATATAAAATATGGAACAAGTTTAGTGACGAATTTTTTCGTCATTTGTACTTGTTATTATGACAAAGTGATTATTCGTCACTAATAAACTTTTTTTGTGACAAAATTTACTGCAATTTATATATGAAAGTTTTTATTTATTTTGTTGTTTGGTGACTAAAAATTTCGTCACATATATATGTATATTTGTGACGAAATATATTTTGTCACCCATGTATGACTTTTGAAGATGAAAAATTTCGTCATCTTTACATTTTATTGTGACGAAATTATTTCCTCATCAATGATTAACATGCGTGACAAATTTATTCGTCAACTAAAGTCATAAATATGGTACTGAATAACTATTTGGTGACGAAAATAAGAATTTTTTGCGACAAAATGTTGTTTTATTGGTGACAAAAAATTTCGTCACTGAAGTAATTTTATTGGTGATGAAATTATTTTTCGTCACGGTGGTTTTTAGTGACAAACATTCAATGACGAAACCGGTGACGAAAATATTTCCTCACAAATATCTATAGTGACGAAATTAGCTCTTTGGAGACAAAAAAATTTCGTCATTCAAGACCCAACTTGTTGTAGTCTCCACAGTCATGTCAAAGGTCTTTCAGCCGTACTGACAGTCGCGTTTCTCAGTGCCACGTGGCGCCTCCTCATTGGATCGTGCATCCAGTTGTTTCCCACGCACGAATTTCAAACGGCTGCGCCGTTTGGTCTCTTCCCTCCATCGTTAAACCCCAAACGAAGGGTTTAGACCCTTCACTTATTCATCTTCTCTCTCTACCAAACCCTAAGCCCTAGCCTCCAAAGCCTCTGAGAATCTGCTGTGGTCCTTGCCCATTGTTGCCGTTTCCAGCACTTCACCCAAGCTCGAAGGCTCCACCTCGTTCTCCATTCGTTTCTGGTAAGCTCCCTAAACCCCTTCTCCTTGCTTTTCACCCGCTGTTTTCATGCTTTTTGGTTTTTTTCGTTATTGTTATTCGTTTCTACGCCACTGTGCTTGGCATTTCTTGTTTTTGGTTGTTCTCACGTGGCCTCGACGACTTCACACACTAGGGAAACTGAAACTGGAGGAGTGGTAGGGGTTTTCGCGCCCTTCGAGCCACAAAACCTCTGAACAAACCCTTAGAACTTTGTATGAACTGTATGAACAGTTCGAATCTGGGCTGAGCCGAGCAAAAATGCTCACTTAGATCCTTATTTAGGGCTGTAACCGAGCAAAAAGCTGTTTGTGGCTTTGTATTGAGGTCGCAACCGAACTATATACACCTTAGATCGGCAGATAGGTTTCACCGGGCTAAAGACCTGGAATCATAAGCCGATATTGATCTGGGCTTGACCGAGCAAAAACCTCCATCAGAACCCAACGGTCAAAACTCCTAGATCGAGTAGAAACCAAAGACCAAAAGGGAGGGCTAAATCACCATCCTGATGGGCCGAGGTAGGTGGAGGCCGACCAAACACCTAGAACCTTTCCGAGCTATTTCCATTAAGGGCCGAGCAATATATGCCGTGCTAACCCTTGGAATTATTTTTCAACGTGCAGAACAAATAGGACCAACCGTTCCAGCATCATCATTCGTGGAGCTCAAAGTCCGAGCGACCACTACACAATTTTGACCGAGATACAATAGAGCAAATAAAACCGAGATAGATGGGCAAATACCGCTTTAGCGTTAGCTCGCCCGGGGCAATGGCGGAGTTCCGCGAGGAGTACCATGTTCCTGACGACGTCATCTTAGAGCTTGGCAAGAAGGGAGAAACTCAATGGGGTGATCTAGAACGGTGCCCCTTCACCGTGGTATCGATAGTAGAGGGCGGACTTCGCTTCCCGGTCCAGCCCCTGATTTGCGAATTTTTGAGGCAGACGGGGCTTTGCCCAACCCAGGTTTCCAACAACACATATAAAATAATAAATAGCGTCGCCGAGTTGAACCGAAGGCTCGGTCTCAATCTCGGCCTCGCAGAGATTTTTCACCAATACAGCCTTAGTTTAAATAAGGGTGGGTTTTGCTATTACCTCAAAGTAAAGAAGGACCGAGCAAAACTCATTGAAGGCAATCCGGACAAAGAGTCCAATGATGACGACTTCCTCTGGGTGTCCGGTCCTTATGAGGACACCGAGGCGCCAATACCGGGCTGGCGAATTAAGAAAAACTTCGGTAGTGCTGGTAAGGAGCCCGGCTGACCGTACTACTATCTTTCTGCTCTTTACTATTATTGGTGGAATCCGGTCTAACACTTGTCTCTTTTTGCAGATAAGAATTTGGCTGCGCGTTACTACCGTGCTAACCAGGAAGCAATCAGAGTCTTGCTGCGCATTCCTGCAAAAGAGAGGGAGTCCTCAACCTTGCTCGGTTTTGAGCAAACGTACAACTACCAAGCACCGCGCAAAGGCAGAGTCACCGACTTTCTGCGCGAGCCAACCCCCGAACCAGATCCAACTTTGCCACCGGTCAGACTCGTCCCAACTACCACCGAGCAAGAAATGGCTAAAATCCGAGCCATTAAGTCCATGATCACTGGGGACGACTCCCAAGCTCGTATAACCGGGGACATCTTCCACCTCACGGTCGAAGATGGGCGGTGCTCGCCAGCGAACACCAGGCTGGCCGGCCAAAGAAGAAACAAAGGAGGGAGGCGACCGGGCAAGGCCTTGTGGATGAAGACTCCACTAAAGTCGCCTCCACCGATCTCGGCGACCAGATCGAGCAACATCTTCCCCGCAAATCCAAGGGCAAGGCCCCTGCTGCCCCCCCGGTCTGGGCGCCTGAGTTCGTCTACAAGGGCCGAGTAGTCTCTGCTGCAGATTCTGTCTCCGAGGACAAGGATTGCTCGCTTGGTTTCAACCTGACCAAGGGATTGATCCTGCCCGGGGACATGCAAAAGCACGACGAGCTACCAGACCTCAGGGTCCTCCGCTCGGCTGCAGAATCCATTGTGCTGGTAAGTTCTACATTTTTTCTTCAACAGTGTGCTCGGTTTTCTGCTCGGCTTCAAGATACTAATAGTCTGTTGTTTTTGCAGGCCGCACAAAAGAACTATCTCGCACATGAGCGGATGGTTGCTGTTCGGCAGAGCCTCCGAGACGCCATCACCGAAAACAAAGTGCTCAGGGCCGAGATAGACATGCTCAAGGCCGAGCAGGTGGTCGTCAAAGACGAGCGCGACGAACTGCGCCAGAAGCTCGACCGTGCTGAGGAGGACAAGAAGAAGGCCGAGAAGAAGGCCAAGGCGCGGTACCTGGCCGAGCTCCGCAAATTGCGCGACGCTCACAAGGCCGAGAAGGAAAAGGCCGTGGACGATGCCGAAGACCGGGGTTACGCCCAGGGGGAGAAAACGTACGAACGTCAAGTCCGGGCAACCAAGGACATCTTTTTCCAGTGCGGCTGGAAAGCCGCCGTGGAGAAAGTTGGACTTGGCCGCGATTCTGACATGTTCAACAATCTCCCTGCCGCGCACATCCCGGACTACATGCAGGCCTACGCCAACGCCACCCAGAACCGGCTCATTGTGGAGGCAAGGAAGGAGGCTGAGGAAGAAGCTGCCACCCAGAATCAGACCGAGCAGGTCGAGACTCCGACCGAGCAAACTCCATCCGACGCATCCCCTAACGCCGAGGATGGAACAACTGATCGGGAGGTTGTCGCACTGGACGGGACTGACGCCGAAGCCGAGGAGAACCTGCCCGAGCAAACGCCTTCAAATGCCGAGGTGGCCGTTGGAGAAACCGAACAAGGCCTTGATCTCGATTGAAGACCTTTTCAATTTCTTGCTTTGTTTTTGCTTTCTTTCTTTTCTTTCTTTTGCATGTAACCGGGCAAGGCCCCTCCATATGTATTAAACTTTCTCTATCAATGAAATATGAACTTTTTGCTCGTACAACTGTTGTCTTTGTTCGGCTTCTGCATTTTTGAATTTCTTGTTCCAAATTTTGTTTCAACTTTTTGGTCGGCTGAACCGCGCAAACAATAGGTCTTCAAGCAACCTTGCAATCCCTTGCATTTCCAAGTAAGATGACATTTTTGTATTTGGGCGAGCAAAATCCGCTTGGCCTTGTTTGGTTGGAAATGATTAGTTGGCCGAGCAAAAACTTGCACGCCATTTTGAAGTTTGCTCAATTTGCAAGTATTTCCTTTCGGCCGAGCAAACTCAGCTCGGCCTCACAATTGCTGGACAAAACACCAACATTGCTAATTCCTCCGAGCAAAATCAGCTCGTTTCCCATATTGGGCAATTCGCCAATATGTTTGATGGGCCGAGTAAAATCAGCTCGGCTCTACATTGGGCAATTCGCCAATGTCTCAGTCAGGTTGGTCATGCCGCCAACATTCCCACTGGGCGAGCAAAACCAGCTCGGCCCTAGTTTGTGCGGTCCGCTCCCATTCCGAGGAAAACAGTTCGGTTCTCTTCAGGTCGGTTCTTGCCCCTGGTATGCCTTGTGACCGTGCAATGCCATGCACAAAGATGTAATACAAAAAACAACAATGTAATACAGCAACAACAATATGGCTAGCTTTCATTACATAAACATTGTAAAGGCAATGACGTTCTCTTACATGTAGCGCCAGAAGGCTAAAGGTCTAGGAAAGCTAAACAAAAGCAAATTACATCTTAAAAGTAAAAGACCTTAAGGTTTGTTGCGTTCCACGGTCTGGGGACGGCCTTGCCATCTAAATCTTCCAGATGGTATGCCCCCTTGCCAGCAAGACCAACCACTTTGTATGGTCCTTCCCAATTTGCACCGAGTTTGCCCTTGCCAGGGACCACTGTGTTGCCCAGCACCTTCCTTAGGACCCAATCCCCAATCTTGAATAACCTGGGATGCACTGCCTTGTTGTATTTCTTAGAGAGTTCCTGCTGATAGGCCGCTATATGGATCAGTGCACGCTCTCGTCTTTCCTCAGCAAGGTCCAACTCCAGTGCCACGGCTTCATTGTTCAGATCTGGCTGGAAACTTTCTGAGCGAATGGTTGGCATGCCAATCTCTAGTGGGATGATGGCCTCCATACCATAGGCCAAAGCGAACGGTGTTTCCCCGGTCGATCGTCTTGGTGTAGTGCGGTATGCCCACAGCACACTAGGAAGCTCTTCAACCCACTTTCCCTTTGCCTTCTCAAGCCGCTTCTTCAACCCGTCCAGAATGGTCTTGTTTGAGGCCCCTGCTTGGCCATTAGACTGAGGACAGGCCGGCGTTGAATTGTAGAATTCGATCTTCAATTCTTCGCAAAATCTGCGAAAGAGTTTCCCATCGAATTGAGTGCCATTATCTGAGATGAGCGCCCTGGGAATGCCAAAGCGGGTGATCACATTTTGCCAGACAAATTTCTTAACGTCCTTCTCTTTAATGGTGGCCAGTGGCTCAGCCTCCACCCACTTGGTGAAATAATCGGTGGCTGCGATGAAAAATTTGCGATTGCCCGGTGCGACTGGGAGTGGTCCAACAATATCCAATCCCCATAGTGCGAACGGCCAAGGACTTGTGAGTGAGAGCAACTCCCTTGCTGGCTGATGGATCTGGTGAGCAAACTTCTGATATTTTTCACATCGGCGAACGTATTTCTGCGCGTCCGCCTGCATGCATGGCCACCAATAACCCTGCGAGATTGCTCGGTAGACTAGAGATCTACCCCCAGTATGGCTGCCGCAGATGCCTTCATGGATCTCAAAGAGGAAGGCTTCCACCTTAGAGGGGTGGACACATTTCAAATATGGCCCTGTGAAAGATTTCTTATACAAGGCTCCGGAAGGTGAGAGCCAAAACCGTTCTGACTTTGCTCGGATCTTGTGGGCCGCCTTCTTTTCTTCTGGTAGGATGCGATCTTTCAAAAAGGCGATGATGGGGTCCATCCAGGAAGGTCCCAGGTTGGTGCAGAGTACCTCGGTTGCTTCTACTTCCTCAATGCTTGGCCGAGGTAAAAATTCAATCATCAAGGGATTGGGAAAGGTTGTCTGAGTGGAAGCAAGGCCGGCTAATTCATCGGCCGTCTTCTTCTTCATCGGTTGATCTGTTCAACTCTGATGGCATCGAACTTCTTGACTTCCGCTCGCACCAGCGCCTGATACTTGGCCATTCTTTCATCTTTGGCCTCATACTCCCCTGAGACCTGATTGACCACCAACTTGGAGTCACTGAACACCACAAGGGCTGTGACCTTCATCCTCAGCGCGCTTCTTAGACCGGCCAGGAGGGCTTCATACTCTGCCTCGTTGTTGGATGCTGGGAAGCCGAGCGTAATTGCTTGCTCAATAATTAGCCCATCTGGCGAAGTTAAAACAATTCCCAGTCCAGCCCCATGCCTATTGGACGCCCCATCAACGAACAACTTCCATATCTCGCCAAGGAACAGTTTCCAGCAATCAGAAGGATTTTGGGAGCTTCTCAATTCCAAGTCTCTGGTAGGCTCAATCTGGTCTCTTTCCACATCATTGCTAGGTTCTTCTTTCAATGAGTCGTCGTCCGTTGCTATTTCAGGCAAGCTCTGCTCTTCCCCTGCTCGCGTTGCCAGAACCATGGGTGGTGCTAAGTCCGCACCAACCAAATCAACCGGACAGACTGGATGTGTACCTGGGGCAAATTCCGCCACAAAATCTGCAAGGGCTTGGGCCTTGATTGCGGTGCGTGGTTGGAACTTAATGTCGTACTGGCCTAATTCTACGGCCCATTTCAGAATTCTCCCAGTAAAGTCCGCCTTTTCGAAGAGCACCTTAAGCGGGAACTCGGTTAACACCACTATTGTATGGGCGTGAAAGTAGTGTGCCAGCTTTCTTGATGCCATCATGAGAGCCAACGCCAATTTTTCCAAGGGAAGATACCTTGTTTCGGCCGGGAGCAAAGTCTTGCTTACGTAGAAAATGGGCAAATGCTGAACGCCCTCAGCGCGGACTAGAACAGCGCTCACCGCATGTTGAGAGACCGCCAAGTAGAGATATAACTCCTCGCCAGGCTGAGGTGTAACCAGAATAGGTGCTGAAGAGAGATAAGCTTTCAAGTCCGCCAGAGCACGGTCGCACTCCTCATCCCAAAAGAACTTGGACTTCAAAGTTTTGAAGAAGGGCCTGCAACGATCCGAAGACCGGCTGATAAATCTGTTCAGCGCGGCTGCCATCCCGGCAAGATGTTGCACGTCCTTCGTGGAGTTAGGGCGTTCCAACTCTTGTACTGCCTTTATTTGCGATGGGTCAGCCTCAATTCCCCGGTTTGTGACCAGAAAACCTAAGAATTTCCCAGTGCCAACTCCAAAGGCACACTTAGAGGCGTTCAGGCGAAGCTTGTGACGCTTGAGTATGGCAAACATTTCTGCTAGGTCGGTGAGGTGCTGAGACTTCTCCTTACTCTTCACCACCATGTCATCGATATAGGCTTCCATAGTACGGCCCAAGAGAGGAGCGAACATCTTTGTCACCATCTGCTGAAAGGTTGCCCCGGCGTTCTTCAGTCCGAACGGCATGACCTTGTAGCAGTATAAGCCTTTGGGGGTGGTAAAGGACGTGATCTCTCTGTCCGGCTTGTACATGGCTATTTGATGATAACCGCGATATGTATCCAAGAAGCTAAACCTCTGATGGCCAGCGGTTAAGTCCACCAGCTGGTCAATTCGAGGGAGAGGAAAGCTATCCTTTGGGCATGCGCGATTGACAGTCTTGTAATCCACGCAGACTCGCCACTTGCCGTTCTTCTTAGGAACCACCACCGTGTTAGATATCCATCGAGGGTACTGCACCTCCTCTATCGCACCGGCTTCCAACAAATTCTTCACTTCCTCTGCCACCACTTCAGCATGGTGCAAGGCTGAACGGCGCGTCCTTTGTATGACTGGGCGCGCATTGGGGAAGACGTTCAATTGGTGGCAGATGAAGCTTGGGTCGACGCCGGGCATATCGTAAGGCGTCCACGCGAAAACCTCCAAGTTAGCAACCAAGAAATCGACATAATCTATCCGTTCGGTGCTGGACAAAGACGATCCCAGAAGGAAGAACTTAGTTGGATCTTTCTCGTCGATGCGAACTTCCACCAAATCTTCGACTGACTTTTCCTCGGCCTTTCTGCCCACGTCTTCAAGGACTTCCTTTCCCTCGGGCCCCTCAATCATCTGAACAAACCCTTTGGCCGCTCGGCTGCCATTTACCGCAACGAAGCATTGTTTGGCCATTACCTGGTCTCCTGGACTTCCTCTATTTGTTCGCTACGGAAAGCGCATGACTTGATGGAAAGTTGAAGCAACTGCTTGCATAGCGTGCAGCCAACCTCTGCCCAGAATCAGATTGTAAGGCGATGGAACTTTGAGCACCCAGAACTCTACCTGCTTCACAACCGCCTTTGACCGCAAGAAGATAATTTTTCCAATCGGCCATTCTGGCTGCGAGTTGAAGCCGACTAAAGGAGATGTTGCAGGAGCTAAATCCTTGTCTTTCAACTTCATTTGTTTGAACGCGTCGTAGTACATTATCTCGACCGAACTCCCCTGGTCGATCAGTATTCTCTTAATATCAAAATCTTTGACGCGAAGGGTCACCACCAAAGCGTCATTGTGCGGCATCTGCACCCGTTCCAGATCTTTGGTAGAGAACGAAAGGCTCCTCGGTTTTTCCTCTCTTATCGCTGGCCGACCGAGAGCACTTCCCTCATATGCTCGGCTTTCTTGATCATCCCTCGCAGCTCGCAGACCCTTGCTGGTTCAATGATGCCGTGAATGACGTTGATCACGCCCTGTGGGGGCGCCTCAAGGGCGGCCATTCCGTTTGGCTCGGTCTGTCCAGTTGGCGTGGCTTTGACTCCCCCATCAATATATTGGTCAAGATGCCCTGCGGCCACCAACTCCTCCAAATGCTGTTTGAGCGGCAAGCAATCCTCCGTCCGGTGCCCCCGTTCTTCATGAAAGGTGCAGCGATACTTTGGATTGAAGCCCCGCTGTGCGCTTCCCAGCTTGGCCGGCCAACGGACAAAAGGTTCCCCTCTGATCTCGCTCAAAATGCGGTAGATGGGAATTTTGAAGACCGTGGTAATCCCCGTCCGCGCCTTCAGTTTTCTCTTCGCATCTTCTGCTGCATCGCGAGGTGCTTCAGCCCGGTCATTTCTGCGACCTTTGTTTCTGTCATTTTGGCCGGTTCCTCGACGCTGATCTTTTGGTCGGTCACTAGGGCGGTTTTCCTCCTGCCCGACCGAGTGAACTTTCCCAGCTACCCTTCTGTCCACCCCGACCGGATTATCCTTCTCGGTCATAGAGGCGGCATCTTCTTCCACACGAATATGTTCGTTGATCCGCTGCATCAGAGATTCCATGGTGGTCGGCTGATGCATCGTGAGCGAATCTCGCAGCCTATGTCCGACTGGGAGACCCCTCTTGTATTGAGTGATCGCCAAATTGGTAGGGCAGTCGAGGATTTCGTTGTAGGTTTCCCAATACTTCGCATTGTATGCCTTCAGTGAACTCCCAGACTCCATCTTGACGCCCAGGAGATGGTCTACCTCCTTCGGCGTTCGAGTGTTTGTCTTGAATCTGGTGACGAAGGCTTCCGCTAGTTGCTGCCACCCCTCGATACTCCCCTCCGGGAGCCTTTCGAACCACTTCAAGCCCAGCTCTCCCAAGCTTGCTGGGAATATGAGACACATCAAGGCGTCGTTCCGACGGTGGCCAGCCATTACTTGCCGGTAATGACTCACATGCATGTACGGATCCGTCTTGCCGTCGTACAGAGTGAATTTTGGCTGGTGGAATCCGGCAGGGAGTGGGGTGCTCTCAATCTCTGGGGATAACGGCGTGGCTGTAAGCCTCGCCAGCTCTTTGTCCACCGTTGCTGGAGCTATGTTTCTGGGTGCCGGCATCATTACCTCTTCACTGCAACGAACTGGGGCACTCAATCTCTGGAGCGCCGGCACCCTCTGAGCCTCCCGAAGGCGCGCTCTCTCCTCCAGCATGTCCCTGAGATCCCTGGAACGGGAGGAGGCAGAGTATCGCGACGTTGATGACGGGCGCGAGGGGCGATAGGTGTTGTCGCGAGTGGTGGATCTGCCCTCTCGCTGGTCAGAGTCTCCAACTCCATAGTTCCTGGTGATGGAGATTGAATGGGTCCTCCTCCAGCGGCGACTGCTAGAACAAGGGGAGGGGGTGCGCTCACTGAGGTTGCCCTCTCCAGCAACACTCTTCCCCTTCACTTGGCGCTTCAAAAGCTCCATCTCCGCCGCCATCCTACGAATGAGGGCTTCTTGGTCCTTGAGTTTGTGCTCCAGGCGCTCCTCACGGGACCCGCCACGGCGCCGGCGGCCCTCTGGACTCTGTGAACGATCTGAACTCCTTCCGCGCTTATCGCGCGCTCCTCGCGAAGTGGTTTCCAGCCCCGCCATGGTTGGAACATTAGGGAGGCCTTCTCTCCTTCGCACGTACTCTGGAGTGACACCATCGACGACGGACAGCGGAACTTCGTCGTTGTTGGCCATGGAAAAATGGTCGAAGAAGCTTACAGAACAAGGGTTAAATGTCAAAGATTTCCCACAGACGGCGCCAATTGTACGGGGGCGAAATATCCTTAGCTCTCCGTACACCTTGAACGTTAAGCTTCCGGTAATGGCGTCTGTCTCTGCAACACAAAAACGGTGAGCTGCCCGGCGGTGGTGTACCGGAAAAACCCTCCGACGCTCAAGTCAGTTTACTAAAGAAGACAATGAGAAGAGAGAGTTTTCGTGAGAGTGAGTTCGCATACCAGTAACGTTCGCCTTCCCTCTCTATATCTAGGCTGGCCACGCAGCTCCGAGATTGTGCGCGCACTACCTCTGCTGTCCTCCCCTGGACAGGTGGCAGTGCTCGCCTCTCACCACCTTACACGTGTAAAGGTTTTGTCCTCCTTCTAGTACATGCAGAACTGCCTAACGGTATTGAGGCGTTCGTGGAGCAGATGTCCTCCCCCTCACACCATTGGCCCAGGTGGCACCCTTAACCGGGGTACCATGACCGGCCTAACCCTTGGGAGATTTGAAATCACTTAACCGCGCTACGTACCGCCGGCCTGTGACTTGGGACCAGGCGAGAACTTAACCGCCTATGGCGAGCCATTCCTGATCGGTTCGTCGTGATCGACCGGTCGCGAGGCATGCCGGCCTCCAACCGTTTTATCTCCGGTCTCGGTCACGTGCAACCGCCTCGCCTCGGCTGGACGGCCGGAGGCATACCGGCCAGGGTGCATCATCCGCGTAATCCGGTCAGTCCTTCAGCTCGGTACTCAAAAGGTTTCCGGTTGACCTCGCCGACCGAGCAAGACAGACCGCTCGGTCGTTGCAACCGCCCAATCTGCTCGGCGCCGCGTAGTTTGTAACGCCGAACGTTACTTTTGCTCGGCCGTACAATCTGATGGAAATCTTCCCTCTCAATAATTAATTTAGTATGATTTTTTTTGACTCTTTTACTTTTTTTAGAGACACTTTTACACACCTTTTGAATCATATCATGTTAAGGAGAATGTCTAGCATAAACAGATTTTTTACTTGATTTCTTATCATTTGACACAAAAATAGAATGTTTGGTAACCACTAAATATGTTATGATCAATTGATTAATCATCCCATATTATTCGGTTTATTTTCTAGTAGTAAAGTTTTTGAGACTAATAATGACTTACAATGACATCGAATTATATATAGTTTCACAAGATTCCAAATTTAAATTTTATTATCTATGTTATAGTACACTTTATTTTGTTTATACTCATGTAACTATAACAAATTAGGGTTTTAGGGACAAAAAATTAGAGGTGAAATCATCTTTTTAAGATGAAATATTTTAGTTATCAAAAGTGTCATTATTATAAATTTAGCAATAAAATTAGACATTTATTAATGAATTAGTTTTGTTTTTGAACCAAAATTTCGATCTAAAAAAGTAAATGTTTTGGCACAAAATTACTTTTTCCCAAAAAGTATATTTATTAATGATATTTTTAAGGTTTTTTTTTTTTTTTTTTTTTTTTTTTTTTTTTTAATTTGGGGGGAAGACCTCTTTTGTGACAACTAGAATTGGTCCCCTAATATTTTTTCAACAAATTTTTATTTTTATGGACGAAAAAGTTTGGTCCCTAGCATTGATCTTATTCTCTTAATATGTTTGTCTTCCCATTTATGAGATGACATGAGGAGAAGTGTTAACCTTTTTTTTTTTTTATTTATTTTAAAGAAATGACTTTATTGATAAAATTTACATATACATATGAGAAACATATCAATAAAAGTAAGGGAGTGCTACAAGTATCATAATAGAACCCCCATCTTAACTAAGTTGACACTAAGAGACCTATACAATTATATGCAAGCACAAGCCTCAAGTTGGTGAGAAACCAACAAGGAGTACAAAACCCAACAACACCACACCACCTCTAAGGAATAGTACACTGCCTAGCTACCAACCCAACTAGAACTCTAGGATAACATCATCCTTACTTGAAGCAAATTATCCACCAAATCATGAACAAAATACAAACAATCACTTGAATCAGTTTTGAACCATAATGCAACCCTTATCTTTACCACATCACTCAACTCCTCCAACATAGGTTGTTTCCCATTAAAAATACAGTCATTCCTCATCCTCCAAATGGAGCAAAAGGCAACCAATGAAATAGCATTCCAAATTTTGTTTTCAAAATTCCTCCACTTGAAAACCTTTCACCAATCCAACAATCCTTCAACATTTTGAGATGATGCCTATTGCAGACCCCACCAACTCTGTAGATTTGTCCAATTTTTCCAAATAAGAGGGCATATCAACATAACATGGTTTAAAGTTTCCATCTCACCATTACAGAACACACAATCAGTCCTAGCATCATGTTAACTTGATATATATTCATTGAGTTTTGCTAGTGTAAGATACAGATAACATAGCGAGTAAAAAAATTCAAACCATACCTTGTTTGATAGAGTCTGACTCGAAGAACTTTGTAGATAAATCACGTGCTTCACAAATCACAAACTATGAACACCCAGTAATGGAATGATACCACAGTATGAGTATCACCCACACTAATCACAGTGTAAAGACTTGATCGTTATTTTAGGAGAAAGTTAGAGAGAGAATGGAAAAAATAATTCGTCATTGAATACACCCACATCCCATATACCATATCAGATATATAGGCTGACTATCTAACCATCTATCCATATATTTTGATAAGATATGATAGATATAGATATTGATAGTGAGCAATCCAAAAATAGGATAGCTATTAAATTCAAATTCAAATTCAAATTTAAATGGGTAATCTGAATGTGTCATGGGTTATGCCACATGGGTGCCCAAATCTAGGTCCAATACCCGGCCCAATTTCCAACATCTCCCACTCGCACATGAGTTGGCATGACACTGCCACATCTCTATCTTAATCTCCCCAAATATTAAATAATCTCATACTAGCCAATGAACCGTGCGACCATTGAGAACACATGCATGTGGGAACTCTATCCTAGAAACTCAATATGAGCCAGTATAGAGACATCAACCCAAAAAGAATAGAAATAATGTCTCATGTACCCAGATCCATCTAGCTACATCGGTCCAAAACATCTCTAATCCCTCAAAGAGCATGTTTGACCTCCTAAGTCCCGCATTATATTCACACCCAATTAGCATCCCGTACAGAGTGATGTGAGTTATCAACAATGAATATATAGCAGAGATGTAGAATTAAATGATATTCCCTTCACCCTTATGTCATTTAACTCGGAATTGACCGCTTTTCCAGTAATGTCCCTTAAAGTCGAATCATACATGACCCCATGCAACATACCAAAGTAGCCGAACATTAACTCCTCATCTTATGACATAGTCCAAGGTCACAAAAGGCACAAAGTGAAGTCATTGGTGAAATGACTTTTAGGACTCACATGGTGAAGAAATAGGGATCCATTCTCTCACTTCGCTAACGGGTCGATAAGCACATCTAGTACGAATGAATGTTATAGTGGAGTAACTCTTCCAAAGAGTGATGTTATACTCACACACCATACAGATCTTAGTCTAGTCGCTCTTAATCATGATGTGATTCTTATTTACATTATATGCTCCTGTTCCGATTTATTAGCTAACATTATTGTGTGTTGCACACAAGTATAGACTAATTTGCAAAAGTTGGAACGTTTTGATTTCATGTTTGTTTGAAAATTGTTTTTGATACTTGTCACTTGAAAAAGTGAATTTGTTTGTACATTAATCAATTTATCCCAATTTTAGCAATTAGTCTTCATCCACAGGCATTTAAAAAGTTATATCAATTAAGCAATTAGTCTCATGGCATTATGCTTGGCATTGCAAAAATCACACTTATACGAGATGTTAAAACAATAAGTGCTCACCTAGTACTCCAAGGTAAGACAAATAAAGAAAAATGATTAGAAAACATGCATGCTCCTAACTTATGCAAAATGACTAATATGACACATACAATCATGCAATTTAAAGAAGCTCGGCAACTAGCATGGTATATGATTCCATTCAAGACATGTGATAAACCACGTATTCAAACAATGGAATTGAAATTGACATTGGTTAGTATGATGAGCTGAACCCAAATGCATGCGAGACGAGTGTATGCAAATATCGGAATGCTAAGTAGACGTGATGCTCTATGTTACTGTAACAAGCTTGCGGGGGACCTCGCTATAGCTCGGACTCGATTTTGTCATGGTTCTTAATCTGAACCAAAGAGTCCAAATCCGGCAAATCGTTTTGAGAAAACAGATTTTTAGAAAAGAAGTGCCAAACA
Organism: Camellia lanceoleosa; assembly: GCA_025200525.1. Classification (NCBI taxonomy): domain Eukaryota; kingdom Viridiplantae; phylum Streptophyta; class Magnoliopsida; order Ericales; family Theaceae; genus Camellia; species Camellia lanceoleosa. The sequence continues at coordinate 104,509,310 of CM045766.1, read as the reverse complement.
TGGACTGCTTTGCCAGATACAGAGTCGCCACCTAAATATTTTATTTTTGGAAAATTTAGGAAACCCTGACTCGTTTGCCTAAGGCCACGTGTCTGTCATCACCAAAGTTGCCTGGGCTCGGGAACTTGGGTACGATTGGGGAAGGTCACCTCGTTAGCACCCCCGCTCGCCCGATCAAAGATCGGCCTTTACTAACCATGATATTTAGTTTTGAAAACATTGTGTGCTCTTATTCCGGTTATTAGCCTAGATTCACTACGTGATGCGCACAGCATACAAGTATAGACCGAGTCGCCTGAATTGGAACAAAACATTTCATGTTTGTTTTTTTGAAAGATGGTTTGCTACTCGCAAGTAGGCTTAAAATGCAGATTTTGCCACCCTCAGGTGGGCTTAGAAAAACATGGTTTTGCCATTATCTAGTGGGCTTAAAACTCACAGTTGATGATTTGTTCCAATCTAAACAACCCAACCTTCACCCACAAGCATTCAAGCAGTTATATCACATAAGCAGTTAGCCTCATGGTAAGCATGCTATTCATGGCAGTCACTCACACGCATGCAAGGATGCTAAAGCATAAAACTCACCGAGTACTCCAAGCCAAAACAGAAACCGATTAGAAATCCATGCATGATCCTAAATATACAGAAATGCCTAATGCAACACATGCAAAAACGCAACTATAGTAGGCTCGGCTATTCTAAACATGGCATATGGAATGCTACAGCTAACATGTATTCAACTTGGAATTGAAATACAAATGCAGTTAGTATGATGCGCCGAGCCCGGTGCATGCAAGACAGATGAATGAATGCAAACATGCTATCATACTGTATGCTAATTGAAACATGCCCTAATCTAACCATCATAAGCTGGTAAATAAAAAGGGAAGAAAGACGTGGGGTTGGAAGACATACATCACACACACGCACACGTATTACAATTATGCCCTCGCGCAGAGGGTCCGAATAAATAATATACAGTCCTGAATAGTACAGTCCAAATAAATAATACAGTCCAAATATGTACAAAAATCCTAATTAATTACCAAATTAACTAAGAAAACAATAAACTGGCATGCAAGCTAGGGACGGCCTTGACTCTTCTTCAGATGATGAATGATGCATATCCGGGTTGCCTTTGCGCGAAAATCCACTGTGATGCCCCAATTAGCCTATGTTTTGCAATAATTTTTGGAAAGCGCGCCAAGCCCCGGAAGACTGTTGATTCTTGATTTGCTGCAACAGAGAGCAGAAAAGGGGCATGGCAATGTATTTTCACAAATGTATGCATATCTCGATCCTCGTGCCACCAATCACACATTTCGATGCATGATGGTCGAGGAGTCGAATTGCACAACTCAATATGAAATGAATGCACAGGAAAACACAACAAGACCTAACTCCATCATGGATAATCCGGAGTGTCGGTGACTGGGGAATTGGGACACGTTCCGTCACTCGGAGTACGAAACGTCCCTCGTTTCCCGTGCCCGGGCTAACTCTTATCCCAAACACAATGCAATATGCATGACATGCATGAATGCAAACTAAGATATAACCTAACATGCGATATGCTATGAAATGGCATGCACGATGCACGAGGTAATCATGGCCTACACAATGCGCTAACATACAACCTAGCATACGCAATGCTATGAAATAGAATGGCATACACAATGCATAATGGACTTACACCAACACAAGTGGACCTCAGCCACACCCACATAGGAGGCCATTAGATGAAAATGAGACACTCGAGATGCGTGCACACATGCACGCAAACCGAGGACCGAACCTAAGGCACAAAATGCCACTCTATCAAGGCATGGCAAGGCATGGAATATGGCATACTAACATGAAAATTTCAGTAGCAAAAAGTGATGCAAAACAACCCCGAAACATGGAAACATGGCACCCGATGCATGGAATGAGACCCGAAACATGAAATTAGGTACATGGAATGACCTATGGCTATGCAAAGCATGCATTATTTGAACATGAAGTATGAAGACAGAATCAAGATAGTCCCAAAAAAAGCATATTTACATTTTTAAGCAAGGCCAAAAGGTGAACACAAATGGGGCTAAGCTAACATGCAAAAATGGCCCCGAAAGAGAGATAAAGAAGCAAGTAGCAGCTTCTGGCCCTAAATAGAATAGAGCCCTTCAACAAAGTTGAATAGGGGCTCAAAATAATGCACTTTACAGTTTACAACAAGCCACAAAAATATACACAAGTATGGCTAAACTATCATGCAAGAAAAAGGCCAAAAGAGGGACAAAAAAGCAAGTGATGGCTGCTGGCCTCAAACAGAGGAGGACCCTTCAACAATGTTGAATAGGGGCCTGAAACATGGCATTTTACAGTTTATAAACAAGCCCAAAACAGTTTATAAATGGGCCTAAAATACTATGCAAAATAAGGCATAAAAGAGAGCTTTAACACAAAGTGCAAAAAAGGAGCCTCAAACAGCAAAAGACCCTTGGTCAAACATGAAGAGGGGGTCAAAATAAGGCTATTTACAGTTCGGACCAGAGCCCAAAAATACAAGCACAAGGAGCTAACAAAACATGCAAAAATAAGGCCAAAAGAGGGATAAAGAGGCAAGTGGCAAAAGGAAGCCTCAAAAAGTGAAGATCCCTTCAACAATGTTAAATAAGGGCTCAAAATAATCCACTTTTCAGTTTATAACCAAGCTCAAAACAGTTTAGAAATAGGCCTAAAATACTATGCAAGAAAGAGGCATACAAGAGAGGTAAAGAAGCAAGTGGTAGCTAGAGACCTTAAACATGGAAGGACCCTAAAACAAACATGAAAAATACCTCAAAATAATACTATTTTCAGTTAGGGTCGGAGCCCAAAAATGTAAGCAAGTATGGCTTAGAAAGCATGCAAAAGAAGCTTAGAAAGAGGAAAAGTATGACTCACCCTTGTAGACCAAACTTCAACAGCCTCTTGGCTTGAGAAAAGGTGCTCCTTGCCTCTGGAAAACTAGCTCCAAGTGTTGGAAAGGATGGTGGGGAGGTGGTGCTATGTGGTGGTGTAGAAAGGGGCCAAGAACAAAAGGGTTTTGATGCTTGGAATATAGAGAGAGAGAAATTAAATGTAGGAGGCTTAAACAAAATTTTCTAACCCTTAAAACTGAAGGGGAGGGGCTAGTTTTATAGGCAAAGGAGTGGAGAAAAGGGGGGAAAATGGAGGGGAGAGATTCAAATTCAATTTTCCCCCCCAAAAGGCCAAACCCTCAGACATGGGTGAAGTGCAGAAATAAAGACATGGCTGGAATGCACTTGGGACAAGGATCATGGCCGGCCAGCTCAAAAGGGCAAAAAAAGTCATCCACCAGGTAAGTGGCCGGCTGGCCAGAAAAAGGTGGTCGGCCGGCCAGGTCAAAGGGGTAAAGTGGCCGGCCACCTTGTAGGATGAAGCCCCAGAAGTTAGCTTTCCAATGCCGCAAACCTTGCATCAAAATTCCTCCTGTGGAAAAAGTTATGCCAGTTTCCGTGAAGCCGCGCAGATTCGGTCCAACCGGACTTCAACCAACCATATCTCCTCCCCCCGGACCTGGACTTAGGAGATTCTTGAGTGAGAAATGAAGCCTCGGAAGTAAGCTTTCCAATGGTGGTGGCCTCATATCTTAATTCCTCTTGTGCAAAGAGTTATGCCCATTTCGGTGAAACCGCGCAGATTTTTCTCCTTCCCAGATTCATGCTGAACCACTTTGGACTAGAAAAAAGGTTGGCTTTTCAGAAAAATTGCTGGCCTCCCACCCTCCTACAAGCTTTCTAACAATGAAAATAAGGTCCCTGTCAAAAATGGACCAAGACGGATGCAAAACGAAGGTTCGAGGGCCAAAACACGCATTTCGGGGCCCCGAAAACAGGCTGTTAGGCACCGGAAGTGGTGTTCGACCACGAAATTGGTCTCTCGGACCACAGTGTCCCTTAAAAGGGAGGAAATAAGGTATGTGCCAAAAACCGGAGCAAACGGAAGTGGTTAAGCGGTCCCGAACCGAGGCACATGGCCAACGGCTCCGAAAAACCGAAAACCGGGCTCCAAACGGACAAAATGGCCTACGACCACGAAACGTAGCCTATGGCCACTGAGAGATGATCTACGAAACCTCTCCCTCCCTTCGGGAAGAGAAAACAAAGTAAACAGAGCCTGATTCGCAAACCGAGGCAAGGCATGAAAGAGTCCGGAAGTCCGAAGGCAAGGCTCGCAGCCGAGACTCTGAAACCTCTGAACGAGCACGATATGCAACATCACCAAGAGCTCAATCGGTGACATCTGAGTCTTAAGGTCGGTCAAAAATGGGGTGTCTATAGTTACCATTATAAGCGGATAAATAAATGGGAGAAAGAAATTAGGATTAGAAGACATACACGTTATCACATATTTTGCCCTCATGCAGAAGGGTGCGAATAAGTGTCCAAATGTCCGAAATAAACTAATTATTACAAATCCAAATAAATGATTTAAAACTAGCTAAGTTATTACAACAAGGATATTAGAATAGGCAATAAACTAGTAGCCTAAGTTAACTAGTTTTACAATTACAAATAAACAACAATAATTAATTACGACAATAATATTTACGACAAAGCTAATAAGAAATTTAATTTAAGTAACCATGAGACACAATGATCGCATGCATAGTGCCCAGAAGCTGCTCTATCTGCCCAGACTGCTCTGCCTCACCTTCAGCTACTATCTTTGGTTTCTGCCAACAATCTCTGTCTTACCAAACATTGGGAGCCGACTGGCTCCAAATGAGCTCCGGCCAGGCCAAAACAGTGCCAGCTGGCACTAAATTTTATGCCAAAAAATGTTTTATGCTCTAAGGTGAGAACAATGCAGACAGAGCCTTTCTAGGCCTTGTTTGTCCTTTCTGCCCCTTTCTATCATGGGAAACTCAAGAGAAGAACAAATTCGCATTCGAATCCATCAATTAGCACAAGTTGATGGCTTAATGATCCCGAGCACATTTGGACAAAATTGATAAATGTGATGAAAAACCACCCTTCCCTCTTATCATGAAGACTCAAAGAGGGAAGTAGACACGCTCTAAGTCTTATCAACATATCATGTATTGATATGTGACAATTCCCAGAACGATGGACCCGTCATAACATCCGGCCGAATCTAACCAACTCTAAACATTTTCTTTATGTCGGTTTAATTCATTTTAAGCCAATTTTATTAGTCTTTTCCATTCTTTAATCAATTTGTCCAAAATGATCTTTAAGTCCACTAAATGAGAAGAAACATCAAACGAGAAGTGATTCTTGGCATAAAAGGGAGCCTATGCCTTAACGATGAACCTCCATAGAGATTAAGCCATTGAGCATAGGTTTCTTTCTCATGCTTTGAATAACCGTCGATCGGTTGAAGTAACTCTCAAAACAAAACAAAAAAAATAAAAAAGGAACATGGCAGAAATGACTTATGCAAGATTGACTATTTAGAATGAGACTCTTGATATGAAACTGAACCAAAGAAAAATTATCAAAGCATGGGTGACACAATACAGCTAGCTAGATATGAAGACTTGCAACACAACAAGCTAGATGTTCAAAGCATACACTAATTAAATAAACTAGAACAACCCTAAAACAGCCCCTAATATGCTAAAAAAAAGTGGCTAAAAATCATGTTAAAGAGCATAAAAAGGTAGGAAAGAACAAGGCAAAGTAAGGCTAGTGAACAAAAGCAATGAGAGATGGCTAACCTCTTCATTTTTGAGACCTCAAGCCATGTTTTTAGCGTTTGTTAAACTCTGAAAATCAGTTTAAAAGGCAATGAAAAGAATGTAAAACAAGAGTGTGAGCTATGAAGTAGGGAGCAAGAAAGGGTGGTAACCCTCTCTACCCATTGGTAGTTATTCAAACCCAAGTTCCAACACTTGAAATAGGATCAAAAAAATACAAGAACACAAAAAAGAGATAGAGAAAGACAGAAATTAAAGCAAGGGAAATGTGGTAAGCTTATACCTCTTGAAGAAGGTAAGCTCTTGTTTGTGAACCAAACTTGGTCCAAGCACACTCTCAAGTTTGAATTGTGACTCACAAAGCTCAACCAAGGTTCTAAGTTCTTGCTCTAAGGTTGTCTATGGTGTATAGATATGGTATAAGGATGATCAAATATCTCAAAGTTAGCTTGTACAAGAAGAAAGAGCTCTGAAGGGTTTTTTTACTTCTTTGAAAAATTTTCAACCTCTAACACTAAGATATATGCTCGTATTTATGGAATTTGAGCAAAATAGGTCATAAATATCTTCAAAAATGGACAATTGGCCCATTCCCACCCAGAACAGTGTTTCTCGCTATTGAGATCCAGTCGGCTCCCAATAGCTAGCTGATTCCCAATGTGGTACGGTCAACTCCCAATGTTTTCCCCTATTCCACTGTTTTACACTTAGTATAGGGTGGCATAATGGTCAAAAATGAATTTTTGGGGTAAGAATAGTATGAATATGAAAGGTTTGGAATTGGTTTTGGAGCGCGAGCTTACGTTCCTTCATTGAGAATTCGAATCACAATCAACACGACTTCATCATCGAGTGCTGAAAACAAAGCGTCCAAGTCTTGCGGGCGGTCAAAAATATGGTGTCTATAGCCGGGGTTACTTATGTTGCATGTTGACTGTGATTTTTGATAATTCTACTATAGAGAACGTTGCTGTAGTAAATGAATTTTCTAATGTATTTCCAAATGAATTGCTAGGAGATTTAATTGATAGGGAAATTGAGTATACTATTGATGTTGTGCCCGGAACACAACCGATTGCCAAAACATAGAATGTCGACTTTTGAACTGAAAGAATTGAAAACTCAACTTTAGGAACTGTTAGACAAGAAGTTTATTCGCCCGAACACTTCACCTTGGGTGCTCCAGTTTTGTTTGTTAAAAAGAAAGATGGGTTCTTGAGGTTATGTATAGATTACCGGGAATTGAATAGAGTAACTATCAAGAACAAGTATCCATTGTCCCGAATAGATGATTTATTTAACCTACTCCAGGGAGCCCGAGTCTTTTCAAAAATTGATCTTAGAATACCACCAATTGAAAGTTAAAGCAGAAAACATAGAGAAAACCACCTTCCGGACAAGATATGGGCACTATGAGTTTCTGATGATGCCGTTTGGGGTAACTAATGCACCTCCAGCTTTTATGGACCTAATGAATAGGGTGTTCAAACAATTTCTTGATGAGTTTGTTGTTGTGTTTATTGATGATATTTTGATTTATTCCAAAAGCAAGGAAGAATATGAAAATCGTCTAAGAATTGTATTACAGACCTTGAGAGAAAAGAAGTTATATACAAAATTTTCCAAATGTGTCTTCTGGCTTGACAGTGTAGCATTTCTGGGACATGTGATCAACAAGTATGGCATATCAGTTGACCTACAGAAAATTGAGGCTATTTTGAGCAGGCCAAGACCAACAAATGTGTCAGAAGTTAGAAGCTTTCTGGGACTTGTAGGTTACTATTGCAGATTTGTGAAAGACTTTTTCAAACTTGCTATGCCATTGACATAATTGACTCAGAAAAATATACCTTTTGATTGGACTGATCAGCGGGAATCAACCTTCCAAGAACTGAAAACAAGACTAGTAATTGCACCAATACTAACATTGCCCAACCGAACCGATGGGTTTCAGATTTATAGTGATGTTTTCTACAAAGGCTTAAGGTGTGTGCTAATGCAAAATGGAAAGGTAATTGCGTATGCTTCTCAGCAACTCCGCCCTCATGAAAAGAACTATTCAACTCATGACCTTAAACTGGCAGCTGTGGTGTTTGCATTGAAGATCTGGCGACATTATCTGTATGGTGTAACTTGTGAAGTATATATAGACCATAAAAGCTTGAAGTATTTCTTCACCCAAAAAGAATTGAATATGAGACAAAGTCGATGGCTTGAATTAATCAAGGATTATGATTTGCAAATCTTGTACCATCCAAGAAAAGCCAATACCGTTGCAGATGCCTTGAGTCGAAAATCCATTGGCAATTTTTCATGTTTGCTCACTGGTCAAAGGGAATTGTTATGTGACTTGGAATGAAATGAGATTGAAATTGTGTTGTGAGAACAAAGTGGAGTCTTAGCCGCCATTTCTATCGAACCTAGCATACTTAAAGAAATTAAAAAAAAAAAAAAGCAATTGCAAGATGAATTTTTGAAGAAGATTATTGATGAAATTGACTCAAAACCAAAGCCAGAATTTGTGTTTGAGAATAATGTGTTGAAGTTTCATAATCGACTTTGCGTACTAGATTGTCTGGAATTGAAAAAATGTGTTATGACTGAAGCTCACAATTCAAAGTTTGCTATGCACCTGGGAAACATGAAAATCTACAAGGATTTGAAACAGAATTTTCGGTGGCCTGGAATGAAGAAAAGCATTGTTGATTTTGTGATTAGATGTTTACATTGCCAACAAGTTAAAGCCTCACATCAACGACCTGCTGGGTTGCTTCAGCCACTTTCAATACTAGAATGAAAATGGGAGCACATTATTATGGACTTCATTGTGGGATTGCCTCGCTCCTCCCGAGGTATGGATTCTATTGGGTCATTGTAGATCGTTTAACTAAATCTGCCCACTTTTTGCCTATCAAATCTTTGTAAAATGCGGATAAATTGGTTAATATCTATGTGAATGAGATAGTAAGATTCTAAGGTGTGCTAGTATCTGTTGTGTCTAGCAAAGATCCTAAGTTTGCTTTAAGATTCTGGCAGATTCTACAGTAAGCTTTGGGAACTGAGTTGAGACTGAGCAGAGTACATACCACCCACAGGCAGACAGTCAGTCAGAAAGGACGATACAGACATTGGAGGATATGATTAGAATGTGTGCCCTAGATTTTCAAAGGAATTGGGAAACTTACTTACCATTGGCTGAGTTTGTGTACAACAACAGTTATCATTCAAGTATTGGGATGGCTCCTTATGAAGCGTTGTATAGTAGGAAATGCCGATCTTCGATTTGTTGGGCCGAAGTAGGTGATCGACCTTTGTTAGGACAGGAACTTGTGCAAGAAACTACTGAAAACATGAAATTGATTCAACAACGATTGAAAACTACAGAAAGTCAACAAAAGAGTTATGTGGATGTTCGAAGAAGAGACAGGGAACATAACGTTGGGGATCATGTGTTTATTAAAGTAACTTCTATGAAAGGGCAAATTCGGTTTGGTGTAAAGGCCAAGTTAGCACGAAGATATATTGGGCCATACAAGATTTTAGAGAAAATCAACACGGTGACGTATCGGGTAACCTTACCGCCGGTCATGGAACATATGCACAATGTTTTTCATGTCTTGATGCTCCGAGGATATTTGAGGGATCCGTTCCACGTGATTAAACCAATCCATGTGCTCTTGAAAGATGACTATACGTATGAAGAGAGGCCAATTCATATTGTGAACTACCGAATCAAAAAATTGAGGAACAAAGAAACACTATTGGTAAAAGTGGATTAGCAAAACCACAGAGGGACCTATGCAACTTGGGAGACTAAAGAAGATATGATGAAAAGATATCCTGACTTGTTTCTTTTGGACCCGATGTTCTTCCAAAATGAACGTAATTCGAGTTTGGAGGACCAAACTCCTTAAGGGGGAAAGATTGTAACAACCCCGACCCATGAATATCGTATAATCCATGATTAAGAATGCTTAATAAGTATCTAAGATGAAATCGCGTGATTAATTATGTGTTATGTGTGTGAATTGCATTGTATCTGTCCATGGTAGAAATGTCTATTTGTCTTTCTGTTTTGTTTTGCGAATTGAAGGCCTCATCAGCATCCGATCACGAAATTGACTTGAATTATGTGTTAGTTGGAATTTTTAGAATATTATGGTAGGTAAAATTAGAAAAATTAATGCTTAATTAAGCCTAATTAATGAATTCCTTAATCCAAGCCTATATAAAGCACTATTGGACCTTATATACACTTTACACTCCTATTTCTTCCTTCTTGAGGCATCAAATGTGAGTGAGAGAGAGAGAGAGATCAGGTGTTGAGTTGGAAATCTAAGGAGAGGAAGAAAAATTGTAGAGAAATCAAGGTGTTGAACTAAGTGACTAAACCATTTGGACATCTAGGACACAATTAAGCTTCTAAGGTAAGAATTTATCTCTCCTAGTTTGTAATTTAGTTGGTTGCCACATGAAATCAAGTGTGATAGGTGAATTAACATGAGAATTGAGCTTAAATAGATGAATTCCATACATGCATGCATATATTATAGCATTTTGAGTTTGAACTTCACATAAGTCTCACATGCATGTGTCTATCTTGACCTTGTTTTGAGAATTCATCACATTTCTTACCATTTGAACTTAATTGATCATGTTTTGGAAAGCTTAAGTTCATGACAATTCATGCATGTCATGTTCACATCATATTCGTAAGCTTCATGTTGAATTTTGAGCAATTGGCAAGCTTTTGGGCCTTGATTTGGCGAAATGGTTTTGAATTCATGATGTTTGACAAGTTTAGACATGTTTTCTCAAGCTTTTGGCCCAAAAGAACATGATTTGTGGCTTTGAATTTGAGTTTTGGTGCTTGGGAGTGAATCTGGAAATTCCAGAATTATACTCCTCTGCTCAAGTGACAAAACCTGCACTCAAGCGACCACTTGCATTTTGGCACTTCCGCTCGATCGACTACAAGTTGGCTTGAGCATAAAATGTATGCTCCTAAAAGTTTCTACATTTTGCAGACTGCTCAAGCAACAATAGTTGCGTGCGAGCGAAGACCTCTGTCTCACGCTTGAGCGACCGTACAGTGTGCGTCGAGCAGAAAAATCAAGCAACTAGTACTTTTAAAAAGTTTACAAACCACTTGAGCGAAGGAAGTTGCGCTCGAGCGAGACCTCTGTTTCCAGCATATTTGACTAAGTGTTTTCAAGTGTATTTTTGCATCCTCATTACATCCTAGGCATTTCTAAGCCAATATTAAGATATAATAATGAGGATAAGACTTAGAAATACACTAAGAACGAAACGTAACGAGTTAAGTATATGTCGAGCATGTGTTTCAATGTGTATCTGCTATGTGTTTGTGTAGGTCACGTGCCATAGACTATCTAAATCGCCTGATTTCTCTATTTTGCTATCGGAGCCATCTGTGAGTAATAACTCTGTAAAGTTATGTTTAGTTTTAATTATTTTCTGATGATATGAAATGGTCATTTTTCTGAAATGCTATGTTTTATATTAATGAATAATTGTCCAAGTTTATGAAATGTATTCGTGGCATCCTTAACATCATATGATATATGTCCCTTTATGGGTCATCGGAATGCCTTTATGGTCGTCCCTTTATGGGTCATCGGAAACGTCTCTATGCACATAAGTCATCGGAATGCCTTATGGCTGTCCCTTTATGGGTCATCAGAATGTCTTCACAGCCGTCCCTTCATGGGTTATCAGATTTGTTAACACTAATGGGTGTACCACGTACTAGCATGTGAAATGTATGAACTTTGAATATGATTATGAATATGTATGCAAATCTGTTTCTATTTTGACATCTGATTATGTACAAGACTCTGTTTATGTTTCGACATCATTCAGTAAAAGCTATACTCTATTATTATTCACTGGGCTTCTGCTCACTATTTATATTATGTATATAGGTGAGCAGGTGCGTGACTAGGCATAAGCTGCTACATGGAGTCTCTATTTTGTCAGCCAGCTGTTGTGCCTCCAGAGGAGGTTCCCTTTTGTGATCATGTTTATGTAGCACTTTGTGAACAAGTTTCTTTCTACTATTATATATGTATTTCGGGCTTAGTCTCATTTTGGCAATATCTATCATGTATGTGACGTAAGACCACTTCCTTTTGACGTCACAAATTTGTATATAAAGTTTTGAGATTATCTGTCCCATACATGTCTGCATAGTTCTATGGACTATGTATGTTTTTATATTTGCTTCCGCAGCCCCCGTATTATACGATAATCTATTCAGAGGCCTGTGGTAATCCAAGGATTACTGGTCGGTTACAATGCTAAACTCATAGGGGCAGGTTTGGGTCGTAATAGGTTCACTCGAGTATTAACATTAACACTTTCCTTTTGTGCTCTAACTTTTGCCAAAACCACATTTCCGGGTTTTCGACCTTGTGAACTTTTTTTCATATTTCATTTTTTTATTATTTTTTTTCATTTTTAATTTTCATGCTCTTATTTTTGCGTGGGTCGTCCTTTTGTGTTTTTGACATAACGAGCCTTTCAAGGATAGTATTTTTTCAGCTCGTCCATATTGATTAGTTATGAGAATTCCAAGCTATCCAAATCTATGAGAATGACTCTCAACTTGCCCCTAGGGTCACGAATAGAAGTTCGATTGTCCTTAAGCACCAAATCTTCTTCTCTCAAATTGTGGGATTTGGCTTCTTTTTTTTTTTTTGGTTGAATGCCCTGGAAGTCCTATATTGATACCTTATTCTTAGCATTTGCCTCTTGTGGGCATAGGTCACTTTCTCGAAAAAAAAGTTTCAAATGTCATGATACTAAGAATTTTCATCTTGAATCTCTTCTGTTGCGGCTATCGTTTCACATGCAAACACATAATTTTGCTCCATGAGGATTAGACACATCCTAACCCTGATCGGTATATCTACCATTAAAGCTAAGGTTGCTAAAGCATCGGCGAACCAATTATTCTCTTTAACTAGGTGGATGAATGTCAAATTCTCGAACATCGGAATTAGAATGTCAAAGTCTAGTGATATGCTTGAGAAATGAAAGTTTAAATCTCTAATCACACCCAACCTTATTGCCCCTAATTCTAGGGTTGTTTCTAATTTAGCTATGCAAGCCTCATACTCTAGTTGATTATTGAACGCTCTGAATCAAGATTTGAAAGCTAAGAGGTCAGGCTTCAGGTCGAGAGGGATCCTATGTTGTACAATCTCATGATCAATTCTAGGGATGTGTTTCGTAGGACCATATAAAAATATTTTTTGAAATCTTGTAATAAAGCGACTAATCGCTCGCATTTTTTTTGAAGATAACATGGAACCAATCTGGACCAAACATGGATCCTTCTCAATACCCTAATTAACTGAAACAATCTAATATGTCACAGAAAAAGGCAACCCAAGAGGAGGGTAAATTGGGTTATTAAAAATTTAACCAGAAAATAGATTTCAAATGACTGAGGATTAAATGCAAATGACAGATAATGAATACACAAAAAATAAAAGAGAAAGAAGGAAGAACACAACACAAGGATTTATAGTGGTTCGGCTCACCAACCTACGTCTACTCCTCAAGAAACCTTCTTGAGAATTTTTTCACTATGAATCTGATAAATGCACCACCAAGCTTCACATAGCTTGTGGATTTTTACAAGGACCTCCTAACTAAATGCCTCACTTTACAAGTATTTCACTCAGAAAATAAGGAACAATAATAAGAGGTACAATTGTCTTTTTTTACAAATATTCTCTCTCAAAAAATGGATATGAAAGTGTAAGCTCATAGGTAATTTAAGAATCACTCAGATGTGAAAATGGAAGTACAATGGAGTATATCAAAAGCTCTTGATTGCTTTTGAATGCTCTAAGTTTCTTGTATTGAAGAAGTGTATCATTCGAACAAGGAGAGCTTCTTCTTTATAGTGTTAATGGCTTCTAGCTATTAGAGAGAGGTAGAGATACATATTCTAGCCGTTGGAGCAAATCACAAAGGATATCTTCCAGTTGTGTTTGATCAGGGCATGTTTTATACAGACTATAGACAGGTCTTAGAAAAAGAAGGATCATTATATGCACAAGCTTTTCATTTAATGCTCTCATTCATAGATCAACTTCTTCGAGAGGATATGGTGCTAGAAGATCTGCTCAGGGGTCAGAAAAGATGACATATTTTGCACAAAGATTAGAAAAAGTGGCTGAGAAATGATATGTGTCAGTTTAGATTTGATTTGGCAGGTGAGATTTTTTAAACCCAAATTTTCAAGTGTCAACCACTGCAGATTGAGTGTCAACCCTTTGCTTTCTTCTCTTCTTTGAGTTTAGTTTCAGGTGTTCATGGTGCCAACCCTTATCAATCAGAATTCTGGCAGCATTTCAGCTCAATTTGCACAACTGATCCCACTAAAAAACTGAACTCAACCTCACAAATTGATACGCCTGAACCACTAATTTGAATTTGAGAACCTCTATATAGATTTCCATACATAGCACATAATAGGAAAGAGAACAAACATCCCTATGGGGGGTAGGGTTACCTTGTCCTAACTTTGAAATGATCTAGAGCTTTAAAACAAGTGGTATCCTATATCCTAAAAATGGGAGAACATCATGTCCTAATTTGGAAAGATGTTATAGCTCCTTATATGTACAAGGTTAGCTCTACTTTAGGGATTGAGGTCAAGGTGACATGATTAAGTAGTTCTTTGATTAATAACCAAGTAAGATCCCAGGAAGTCAAAAGAGTCAATAAAGCCTCTCTTCTGAGTTCGATAACCTTAGATAGCAAAGCTATCTTTTTGACAGATCTTAAAAGGTATTAACACAATGTCTTAAAAGTAACGTGAAGATAGGTATAGTGTCACAAAAAGATTGACAGTGTTCTTACCAGGATTTGAGCAACACAAGTGCTGGAAATTTGGTTTATATAGGCTTATTTTGGGCCAACTTTGAGCCCAAATTTGAGTGGGGTCCACACGTCTTTTAAGGTGGGTCCAAAGAGGTGACGTGTTCCTTGCCGTATGGCAAGTCACACGGTGAAGACGGTTCGTCAAAACCATTTATGAGTGAATGGGAACTTGATGTCATTTTCGAGTTCGTGGAATGGATAATTCAAGAAGTAAAATGTGAGTTTCCTTGACAACACTTGGGTTGGGCCCCAAGGGGTACCCCAAGTTTGTAAAGAGCAGGAGTTATAGACAAATTGAACCTTGGCTCAAACCACCACGTGCTCGCATGCCGCAACTGCCGTCCGTCCGACCAGCCCGCTCAGGTGTGGGTTGTGGGTCGGGTCAGTTCTAATATTAATTTTTTGGAGAAAATTTAATTGACTTTTTTCCAAAATTCTTGACGAACTTAATTCAAATTTTGTGCTAAATTTGAATTTAATTTTTCTATCCATATGTTACCTCTTCTAGTCCGAATTCCAACAGTTCAAACTATTTTTAACAGTGTTAAGAAACTGCCTAGCAATTACAGATTCAAAACTACCAACAGATCTGTTCAGTTTCAATCTGTATCTGTTCAATTCGAAATTACACTTGTTCAGGTTGATTTCATACCTATTCGGCTCTTCCTAATAGCCACCTGTTTGCGTATATATAGATCATTTCCAGTAGTGTTCTACGTCCGAAATATTCTTGTCTTCCTACCATTTTGCTCTCTTGCATTATTATTCTTCATATAAGTTTAGAGAAAAATTCAGAGAATATAAAACACAGGTTTGGTTCACCGTATAAATTGTTTGGAGTACTACTACAATTTGTAAAAAGTTCATTATATCCTGAGAGATAGACACCATTTATCCGTAAGCACCGAAGCGAGGTGAATCTCTCTTAAGGACAGAGTGTTACATACTCGGCTTGATCTAATTTTGTACTTTTCATTTCGGTAAAATAATTTCTGTAAGTAATTTATTTTTATTTCTTTGATTTGTTTCAACTTATTTATTTTATACAGAAGATTGTTCCAACAATCTTAAGACAGATCCAAATTATGATGTTTATACAGAATTTTTCATTTGTTTCTTTTTCTTCTTTTCTTCTTTTCTTCTTCTTACAAAAATTATTTTCTATGGTTTTACAAAGAAATATTCTGGTTGAAAAAACAAATAGTAGTAATATACTGTTTGACAAATTGTAATATTATACTATTTATTTTCTTTGACAACTAGTAGTAATATACTAGTGTCATTAACAATTCAGAATATTTATTTTTGCAAAGTTTGTCATAAATTAATTTTGGTTTTTAGAAATAATTTCTGAATGTTCATTAATTAAAATTCTGTTTCAGTATTTTAATTATTGAAGTGTTACAGAAATTTAATTTTCTGTGTGGAATTTATTTGTTTAAATAAAATTTTATTTTATTTTTAAATTAATTGAAAATAAAAGTTAAAATTATTGTTTCTTTTATTTTTGCAGAATTTAATTCTGTGATTTTAGTTTAAATTTTCTGTGTAGTATAAAATTTTAATTTTAATTTTGTTTTATAAATTAAAATTCATAGCTATTGAAACTGGTCAAACTAATGCTCAAACAAGTACTAGTATGGTGGCTGCAATTACGTCAACCCCTTCTCTTGTTGTAACTGTGCCAATCAATCACGGTGAGAAGTTAGAGAAGTTCTCAGGAACTGATTTTAAAAGATGGCAGCAGAAAATGCTGTTCTATGTTACTACTCTAAACCTTGCACGTTTCCTCCGTGAGAATGCTTCTACTCTGAACAAGGATGAAACTGACCGGCAAGTGGTTGCTGCGATCGATGCCTAGAAACATGCTAATTTTCTTTACCGAAATTACATCTTGAATATACTTTACAACACATTATACAACATCTACAGCCCTATCAAGACGGCAAATGAACTATGAGAGTCTTTGGAGAAAAAGTACAAAACAGAAGATGCTGGCTCAAAGAAATTTGTGGTTGGCAATTCTTGGATTTTGTGATGGTTGATTCTAAGACTGTGATCAACCAAGTTCAAGATCTCCAACTCATTCTGCATGACATTCATAAAGAAGGCATGTCTCTCAGTGAATCCTTTCAAGTTGCTGCCTTAATTGAAAAATTACCATAAGGCTGGAAGGAATTCAAAAATTACCTCAAACACAAGTACAAAGAAATGACTTTAGAGGAATTGATTGTGCATTTGAGGATTGAGGATGACAACCACAATTCTGAGAAGTGGGCTGGTAAGCATCTAATGGAGTCTAAGGCAAATGCGGTGGAATATGCTCCAAAAGCAAAGAAACGGAAGTATTCTGGAGAAAGTTCCACACAAGGCTCTAAAGGAAGAGAAACTAATACATCTGTGACAAAGAGGGATATTGGGCCAAAGATTGTCGGAGCAAATGCAAAGGTAAAGGAAGATCAAGTAAGAAGCTTGCTCAAGCGAATATGACTGAAGTGAACAAAATTTCCATTGGTGTTGATGACATAAATCTGTCTGCAGTTATTTCCGAAGCAAATCTTGTCGGAAATCCTAAAGAATTGTGGGTGGACACTGGTGTTACTCGCCATATTTGTGCCAACAAAAAGATGTTCACATCTTATTCTGTGGTGGACGACGGCGAACAACTTTTCATGGACAACTCTTTGACTTCTAAAGTTGAAGGACAATGAAAGATTATTCTAAAAATAACATTTGGAAAGAAACTCACTCTCAACAATGTGCTGCATGTACCGGACATTCACAAAAATCTAGTCTTCGGATCTCTGTTAAGTAAAAATGAGTTTATGTTAGTGTTTAAGAGTGATAAATTTATACTTAATAAGAATGGGACTTGCTGCTGGATTGCATTTTGAAATTTAGTGTCGACCCTTCTTGTTCTTGGTGTCGACCCTTGCTGTTGAATTGCACACTGAAATTTAGTGTCGATCTTTGCTGTTCTTGGTGTCGACCCTTGCTCCTGGATTGCACACTGAAATTTAGTGTCGACCTTTGATGTTCTTGGTGTCGACCCTTGCTACTAGATTACACACTGAATTTAGTATCGACCGTTGCTGTCTTGGTGCCGACCCTTGCTTCTGGAATACTTAGATATTTTGAGCTTCACTCTAGTGTCAACCCTTGGACTTGTTCCAAGCATTAATAGAATTGTGCATACAAGTGCTAATCTTATGTTTTGAAGGGTCAAAAATCACTAAAAAACAACACTTTAGAATCATATTACTTCTAGCACAATTTGTATACTATTATTTTGAAAACTTTGAATAACAAAATGAATTCAAAATATTTATCAATAATCAAAATCAATAAGAATTTATATTTGAATAACCTTGGGGCTAACATAATCCATTAAGGGCTTAGCACACCTCTTTTCCTCCTAGTCGATCAAATTTTTCAAAACTTGAGGAATTTCTTCCTCTTCATTTTCATTAGATTTTTGAAATTTTTTGGTGAATGCAATGAACTAACGGCACAAAAAAGTAGACAAAATTTAAGGCACTTTTATTCAAAAGAAACTTTGACTGAGTGATAACAACAGACTCAAAAGAAAATGACAAAGAAGACCTAGACAGGACAGAGATGTCTAGGTTAGCATTCCTGAAATCAATAAACTCTGGCTGGCTAGACTGACTCTAGTCTGACTCCAACTTTACAAACTCAGTGGAATTAGACTCGAACTCAACATCTGATTCTGAACTTGAAATGAAACCTATCTCGAATTGCCAGTTTAAGTGTGAGCCATCCATCGCGTTCAAAATAAAGCTCATGCAATCAACATGTGGTCATTTCCTGATCACATAAACGGTTTGATATCCTGCAAGTTCTAGGGATTCACACTAGTAGACTTTGTGGGATATCAGACTTTCCTGAAGCTATGGTGCTACAATGACTTAGCAAAAAGAAAACCAAAAATAATACATGTAATGACCGTTGTACCCTTTGTTATTAATAAAAATACATCTTCTTCTTACTTGCTTGAGTCTTCAAATTTATGGCATGATAGACTTGGACATGTTAATTATGAATCTTTGCATAGATTAATTAATATAGAATATTTACCTAAATTTGACATTGATTTAAAACATAAATGTGAAATTTGTGTTAAGGCAAAATTATCCAAAACTCCTTTTCATTCAATTGAAAGAATTACGGAACCACTTGAATTAATTCATAGTGACATTTGTGATTTTAAATCAATTCAAACCAGAGGTGGCAAAAAAATATTTTATCACTTTCATAGATGACTATACTAGATATAGTTATTTTTATTTAATTCAAACCAATGATGAAGTTTTGGAAACTTTCATTCAATATAAGAATGATGTTAAAAATCAACTTAGTAAGAAAATTAAAAAAAAACTTAAAAGTGATAGAGGTGATGAATATGAATCACCTTTTGGTGAGTTTTGTAAAGAACATGGAATAATTCATCATACCACTGCTCCTTACTCACCTCAACAAAATGGAATTGCTGAAAGGAAAAATAAGACTCTAAAAGAAATGATGAATGTCATGTTAATAAGTTATGGATTACCTTAGAACTTGTGGGGAAAGCAATACTTTCTGCTAATTATATTTTAAATAAAGTACCCCGAAAGAAAGTGAATTAAACACCTCATGAATTGTGGCATGGGAGAGTACCATCCTACAAATACTTAAAAGTGTGGAGGTGTTTGGCTAAAGTGGCTATTCCTAGTCCTAAAAAGACTAAGATAGGTCCTAAAATGGTTGATTGCATTTTCATTGGTTATGCCATGAATAGTAGTGCATATCGATTTTTAATTCATAAGTCAGAACATTCCGAAATGCATATAAATACTATTATTGAATCTCGAAATGCATCTTTCTTTAAACATGTGTTTCCAAATAAAACTGGACAAGAGACTAGTACTAATAAAAGATTTTATGATGCTATTACTAGTCTTGATCAAGAACAAGAGCAAGAGATAGATCAAAATGAGGAAGAGGAACTTAGACGTAGTAAACATGCTAGAACCTTAAAATCTTTTGGTCCAAATGTTCTAACATTTTTGTTAGAAAATGAGCTCTTAACTTTTAAAGAAGCTATGTCCAGTCCTGAGGCCTCTTTATGGAAAGAAGTTGTAAATAGTGAAGTTGAATCCATCCTGCAAAATCACTTGGGAATTGGTGGATTTGCCACTAGGTTGTAAACCTCTTGGGTACAAGTAGATTTTCAAAAGAAAAATGAAAGTGGATGGATCAATTGACAAATACAAGGCAAGACTTGTGGTCAAAAGGGTATAAACAAAAGAAGGTCTTGATTACTTTGACACATACTCACCAGTTACTACAATAACATCCATTAGAATGCTAATTGCCATTTCATCTTTGTACAATCTAGGATGTTAAAACTGCGTTCTTAAATGGTGAGTTAGATGAAGAAATTTATATGGAACAACCAGAAGGAATTTCTATTCTAAGAAAGGAAAACAAAGTGTGTAAATTGGTTAAATCATTATATGGTTTAAAATAAGTGCCAAAGCAATGGCATGAAAAATTTGACAAAGCAATGATATCAAATGGATTCAAAATTAATGAATGTGACAAATGTGTTTATATTAAAAACACAAACAATGGTTATGTTATAGTATGTCTTTATGTGGATGATATGCTCATCATAGGTAGTAATAATGATATGATTAAAACTACTAAGAAAATGTTGAATAAACATTTTAACATGAATGACATAGGGATTGCTGATGTAATACTTGGTATGAAAATTACCAAAACATCAGAAGGTACAGGAAAGTATTTCTCAATTAGAATATGCCCAAATTATTGGAAGCTTAATGTACTTGATGAGCTGCACTCGCCCCAGATATAGCTTATGTAGTAAGTAAATTAAGTAGACATACGAGTAACCTAGGAGTAGAACACTGGAAAGTAATTATAAGGGTTCTAAGATACCTCATATTTACTCGTAACATTGGGCTTAATTATACTAGATATCCAGCAGTACTTGAAGAATACTGTGATGCAAATTGGATATCGGATACAAGAGACTAAAAATCCACCAGTGGGTATGTCTTTACTCTTAGTGGGGCGGCTATACCTTGGAAATCTTCCAAACAGACTTGCATAGCTAGGTCTATTATGGAATCAGAATTCATAACTTTAGATAAAGCTAGGAAAGAAGTAGAGTGGCTTCGTCACTTCCTTGAAGATATTCCAATATGGCCAAAACCAGTGCCTGCTATATGCATACATTGCGATAATCAATCAGCAATAGGCAGAGCACAAAGTCATATGCATAACGGTAAGTCATGACACATTCATCGTCAACATAACACCGTGAGACAGCTACTCTCTAATGGAATTATTTCCATTGAATATGTGAAGTCTAAAGACAACATAGTGGATTCATTAGCCAAAGGGTTAACAAGAGAGTTAGTTGAGAATTCATCTAGGGAAATGAGACTTAAGCCTATTAAATAAGAGTTACCACGACGGCAGCCCAACCTAGTTGACTGGAGATCCCAAGATCTAGGTTCAAAGGGACAACCGAGTTGTGTATGACTCATAAGGATCACTGGGGAGTCAAACTCCTACCCATTTCTATGATGAAATAGCGATGTCTGCAGCGTTTTAGGTTGAGTAATACTTTTAATGATTCTTATATCTAGGTATACCTAGTGGAGTATGGTAGGATAATCCTCATAAGAATCACCTATATGAGTGTGAACTGGGCCGGTTCTATGAGATTTGTGAAGAGCTACAATTTTCTAGAGCACTCATGAAAGACCAGGTTGTTCAGGACCAAAATGAACACAATAGTGAGAACTAAATTGTGTCTGGGGATATACTGTGTGAGTTCTATTGTCTTGGTTTACACAAATGGCTAAACAGTTCAAGACATCATGTTCACTGGTTAGCTACTAAATCTAATAGTGTCTCACAAAGGAAGGTTCAAAGCCAAAAGCTATCTATCCTTTGCAGAACATTTTCAATTTCTGTACTCTCTGTAATTAGATCATGTTGTTGCATTTTCACTTCGTCAAATTCCATTCATGTGGGAGATTGTTGGAAATTTGGTTTATATAATCTTATTTTTGGCCAAGTTTAAGCCCAAATTTGAGTGGGGTCCATACGTCTTTTGAGGTAGGTCCAAAGAGATGACGTGTTCCTTGCCGCATGGCAAGTCACACGGTGAAGACAGTTTATCAAAACCATTTATGAGTGAATGAGAACTTGACGTCGCTTTCAGATTTGTGAAATGGACAATTCAAGAAGTAAAATGTGGGTTTCCTTGAAATGGTTATCCTACATTGGAAACTTAAGAGAACTTATGTGTGTATATAAGTTCTAAGTGGCAACACTTGGGGTGGGCCCCAACGCGCACCCCAAGTTTGTAGAAATGAGGACTTATGAACAAATTGAACCATGGCTCAAACAACCACACACGCGGGCGCACGCCGTTGCCGCCGTTCGTCCGACTGGCCGAGCCGAGCCGAGCTGTGCCAGGCCCATATGTGGGTTGTGGGTCGGGTCGGTTCTAATATAATTTTTTGAAGAAAATTTATTTGAATTTTTTCAAAAATTCTTAACGAACTTAATTCAAATTTTGTGCCAAATTTGAATTTAATTTTTCTGCCCGTACATTACCTCTTCCAGTTCGAATTCCAACAATTCAAACTTTTTTAACAATGTTAAAAAACTGCCTCGCAATTACAGATTCAAAACTGCCAACAAATCTATTTAGTTTGAATTTGTATCTGTTCAATTCGAAATTACACCTGTTCAGGTTGATTTCATACCTGTTCGGCTCTTCCCAACAGCCACATGTTTGCCTATATATAGAGATCATTTCCAACAGTGTTCTACATACGAAATATTCTTGTCTTCCTACCATTTTTCTCTCTTGCATTATTATTCTTCATATAGGTTTAGAGAAAATTTCAGAAAGTATAGAACACAGGTTTGGTTCACCGTACAAATTGTTTGGAGTGCTACTACAATTTGCGAAAAGTTCTTTGTATCTTGGGAGATAGACGCCATTTATCCGTAAGCACCGAAGCGGGCAAATCTGTCTTAAGGATAAAGTATTACACACTCGACTTGATCTAATTTTGTACTTTTCATTTCGGTAAAATAAATTCTATAAGTAATTTATTTTTATTTGTTTGATTTGTTTCAATTTATTTGTTTTACACAAAAAATTGTTCCAACAACAAGGACTTTAAGTGCACCAATGCATGAAATGCAATGAACATATAAATCTCGATAAAAATCATATAATGGAATTTGAGTTAAGGTTTCTTAATATCCTGAACAGAGTCACCAGAAATTGTCGCATCACTTGCGGGGTGCCCGAGCGTGCTAAACAGTTCGGACCCTCGATTTCTTTGATCTAGTTTCACGAGTGCAATGTGAAACATAGATGAGAGTCCAAATCGGGTAATTTTTATAGAAAATCTATTTTAGTACAAAATCTTTGCCAAAAATGGATTGCATCATCAGATCCCAGAGTTGTTACCTAATATTTTGAAAAAATTATGAAAACCGTGACTCATGCCAAGGCCATTATTCGTTGTAACCAGAGATGTCTCGGTTCAAAACCTTAGGTATAAGGGTAGCTGGTCATTAATTGAGCACCCTCGCTCACCCGATCAAAGATTGGCTTCTAGTAAACCATGATATGAATTTTATTGATTTTATATATTAATATTCTGGTTGTTTAATAAATTCTAAAATTTACTATGTGAAGCAAAACAAGTATAAACCATATCATTCATTTTAAAACAACTTGATTCTATGTATTTTTGAATGAGTTTTGAAGATGTGCAACTCAAAAGAAATCGAGCTCAAAAGCATGAAATCAATATTATTCCAAATTAAATGACACAACCTCTATCCACTGGCATTCATAGAGATATATCATATAAGCAAGTAGCTACATGGTAGAATGCTTGACATAACAAGAAAAACATAGACAAACGATATACTAAAGCATAAAACTCACATATTTACCGATATCACGCAAACAGCTACAAAACAAAGTTAGGAAATATGCATGATCTTATATACGAAAATCCTAATGACGTCCCGCGAACAACTGCGACTTGATATTCAACTTCTAAAACATGACATGTAAATCATCTCAAGAACATGAGGTAGCGCATGTGATCACGTAGGAATTGATTACATTAATAGATATAAAATTAGCCGAATTTGAATGCATGAAATATGGATGCAAGGTATGGATATGATGAAAAAATAAGACATGATACTTATTTACAGATATGGAAAGCAATAAAATGAACGAGATAGAAAGAAATGGAGGGCGAAAAATTATTACAAAAATAAAACATTACAAATCTCTGAAATTAAAAGAAAATAAAAAGATGCCTCGGAGATCGACCATCGAAAATGGTTCTGTTTGTTGTTGGGAGATTGCTCTGTTTCGTCCTGGAAAACTCATTTTTGCAGGAGCATTGTTCATTGCCAATAGTACTATTCACTGCTGCAGTTACTATTCACCATCCTTGGTCATTATTTATCTTACGAGGCACTTTTTCATTCGCGAGTACTATTCAACACCGGAGGTACTATTCATTGACAGAGGTTACTATTTACCACTGGAGATTACTATTCACTACCTATCACTATTCATCTGATAGGGTCACATCTTTAACAAATTAGACAGTTTTGACTGAGCATTTAAAGTAGTAAATTACAACTGTTTATGTACAATAATAAATTATAATACATATGTGGGTGGTGTAACATTCCCTTTAAAGCGGTAAAATATTTATATAAAAAAGTAGTAAATTACAACAGATATGTGGGTGGCGCAGCCTTCCCTTTAAAGAGATAAAAAAAAAGTTATGAAAAACATTAAAGTACGTATTTTAATAAGTTATATCACATTTTAAATTAATTGAAAGTTTGAGAAAATTTACCTTTCGGGAAAATGATGAAATTTCTAATTTCCAAACTTTCTTCCAATCACCCTCAAGGTTGTGGAATGTATTCTCAATTTTCAGTTCAAAATTCAAAATTTTAGCTTTAATGGTATTTTGGTGTATTGGTAAAAAAGCAATAAAGAGAATGGAAAGAAAGGTTTGGTTCAGAAAAATAAAATATCCAAGATTTTTTATTTGCCTCTTCTAAAAACTAATTTTTTTTTCTTCTTTTTTTCCTTTCTTTTTTTTTTTTTTTTTTTTTGATTCTTTTCTTCTCTTTGAATATAAATCTCTCAGATTTTCTTTTTGATTCTTTCCCTCAATTCTTCTCTCAATATTTTCTGATTCTTTCTCTCAATTTTTTTTCTTTGAAAATAAATCTCTTAGATTTTCTCATCCTTCTTGATCTGATGCCCCCTATTTATAGAAAATGAAATAAAAAAACAAACAAAAGACAAATGGTGGAGTGGCAGGTTTTTGAAATGGTTGCACAGTAAAAACAATGTGCAATCAACGTGATTTTCAAAAGTCGCACAATAACATTACTGTGCATTTTATAATATGATAATATATAAAAAGTATTGTTATAACATAAATATATGTACAAATACCAACAAAATACAAAAAAATATGTAAATTTATAAAATAAAAATACATGGACTAATATATATAAATTTTAGGCTAAAACCGGTTTAAAACATTTTGGCCAAAATGGGTAAAGGTTGGAATTAAAGCTTAAATTATGTCTTTCCACTGAGAATTTTGTGAGATAGCATATTTTCATTTTCATCATCGGATCATCAAAAGAAAGCTCCCAAGTCTTAAGGCCGGTCAAAATGGGGTGTCTACACTTGATTAGCAAAAAATCGTTGATAAGGTGTGTTAAGGAAAACATTCAGGAATGGGCCTTAGAGGAAGTACTTAATAATAATTTCAGTGCAGGTCGACACATGAGGGATGTGTATGGCTAAAGTCGTCAATGGTGATTGGGTATGGACTACAAACCCAGTACTGAAAATTGATGTCATTTACTTGAAATATAGCAAATTGAAGTCATCTGGAGTGTGTTTTCACCGAGAGAACAAATTCATACTAATGCAGTCAACTTAGTGGCAAAAACATGCACACGTATAACTAAGTCACAATCAGATATCGATCTATGAGGTAAATTCATAGATGAAAGTTGGCATGAGACAAAATTCTAGTACCAAGGTAAACATGCCTAACTCAGGTTTTATCACCAATATTATAGTGTGATCAGGTGGGAGATGAAGGTATGAGAGGTGCTCACCCTATAATATGGTGGATCTTCTCACACCGAATCATAGCCCATATAAGTGGTGATTCATAAACCTTCTCGCAGGTAGAAAGAAGAATATGGAAAATGGGTTTGAATTCAAAATGAAGAGGCACTTTGTGAAGCATTATGGTTGTATCCTCTTGTATAATATTCCAAAGGTTGTGAGTTTCTGCAAAGTCACCATGATGTCTGTAAATACTTGGCCAAAGCAGTGCATTGAACTCACTTGATTTCTCAACGAATATTACATTCTTCGCTTTCCGGATTCTCGACCATCTTGCTTGACAAACACCTTCACAGGATGTTCAATCAATTTATCATTGTAAAGTTTATCTTTCAAGTATTACCATACTTAGGTTTCTCTCCTCCTATATAAAGGAGTCTTGTATACATTGTTAATACATTCAATATAATACAAATTTCTCTCTCTCTCTCTCTCTCTCTCTTAGATATTGTAACATGGTATCAGAACTCGGTTAAGTGCCTAATAATTTCACTTCACCGGCGGGCGGCAATATTGCCTTGACAGCCCGTCGAACCTCAACCAATTCTGTTGCCATATTTTCTTTTTGGTATTGCTTCCTGGTGATCTCTTCCTCTATTCACTTGTTTACTCTTACCCGAAATATTTCTATCATATTTTTTTTACTTGCAATCCATTTTTTTTTTTTTTTTGTGTGTTTCTGCTTCACTTTGTCAATCTCTCTGTTTCAACGTCAAATAGATTTCAATTTTCAAACCTATTTGAGCTTGAAGGAGAGTATTATACCTATATCATGGTGAACACGGTTATACATTATGCAAATAACCCAAGCCGCCTCTTGTGGTGCACAACCCAAGTTGCCTCATGTGGTACATTACCTAAGCTGTCCTTGTGGAGCACCACCCAAGCAGTCCCTGGCGCACAATCCAAGCCGCCCCCTAGCACACTATCCAAACCGTCTCCTAGCGCACTTTCTTAATAAGCCACCCCCTGGTGCACTCAGTCATCTGTTACCATCATCGTTTTGCATCATGTCATAAGTTATGTATGTGCCACACTTGCTGGTTCAAAATCCAGTTCTCTACATCGGTCTGACATTACTCCTTAAACTATCCCGACATTGATTCCGGTCAGTTCTTTTAACAACTCGGCATAACCCCGTAGACTATCCCGACATTGATCCCAGTCAATTCCTACAATGGTCCGGCATAACCTTAAACTGTCTCCACATTAGTTCCGGCCAGTTCCTACAATGGTTCGACACGACCATAAACTGTTTCTCGGTATTAGCTCTAGCTTTTGATCTACCTCAAGCACCTTTGTGCTCCCATTCGAACTTTGCAATCTATTTGCCTTCTATTTTATTTTATTTTTTTTAAAAAAAATTATTTCATATTTTAGTTTCTCTCTCCAAACTCAAATTGGTATTCGTACTTGAGTTTGGGGGGGTGTTAAATATAGGAACTATATATTCTGTCTATCATACATACTATATTATATTCATTACCATACTTAGGATAACCATACTTAAGTTTCTCTCATCCTATAAAAATGAGTCTTGTATACATTGTTACTACATTCAATATAATACAGATTTCTCTCTCTCTCTTAGATATTGTAACATGGATTTTCTGATTTTTTATCAAAATGATTTTTCTTTTCTTCTAATCCATATAATCAATATACAATAATGTTAGGAATATATAGGCCACACATAGAATAAGACAAATATTTCACAAAGGGTGCATCTCACATGTGAGCCCTACACTTTGTGAGATATATGTGTCACATTTTATGTTTAGTATTTTGTGCACTTAGACTTATTGATCGACTTATTGGCCCTATTTGGTATAACTGTTAAAATAGATTATAGATTATGACTTTAATCAGAATCTGTTAATCTGTTTGGTGTAATTGTTGGATTATAGATTTAAATTACTGAGTAGTGTTTGTTAAATAAGCTGTGAAGTAATTTTTTCAATTAACTTTTATTTTTTATTATTCACTACTTGTTTACATTTCTCATAAATAATAATAATAATAATAATAATAATAATAATAATAATAATAATAATTCATTTGCGTATTTTTCTTTTTTTTAAAAAAAAAATAAAAAAATCTAAGAGTATAACCGTAAATTATCATGTCCACAGCAGAAGCTAATAATCAGAAGTAAGAGGTGAGTAGCTTCTAAGAATCAACTTTTTTGAGTTAAAATAAGTTGTTAGAATTAGAAACTATTTGAAATAAGTTTAACCAAACAATCCAAAATAATTTTTTCCAAAGCTAGAAGTTATAGGTTAGCTTAAAAAAGTCCAAACAAACACCCCTATTATTATCAATATATATATTGAAACAATAATATCAATATATTAAAATTCTCTTTTATTTACGATTTGAGAAGTTTAAATTAGTAGATAATTGAAAATAGACCATAGATATTGACAAGTGGGATTAAGTTCATAAGCTCTATTTAAAAAAAGAAGTTTTTAATTAAAAAAAATGAAATTCAATAAATTTTTTTTAAATTTTAAAAATTTACACTTCCAATATTTATCTTTTTATTTATTTATTTATAGATGGGAATATTTATATTTAATAAACTAATACAACATATATATTTTTGAACTTTTTCAATATTTTTAACTTTTAAAAACTTGAAAAACAAAAAACACAACCAAATAAATCCTAATCACCAACAAATTTCTAGTATCCAAAAGGACATGTCCAAGCTTTAATTCACATATAAAAGATGTTCGAGATTCGCCAAAAACCAACGCAGTTTTGGCTTTGGAAAAGCAAGATGATGACCAAGACCAATCTTCAAAATATGTGTGTAAGAAAGACAAAAACCAGTGTGGATAGAACTACATATACTTTGAGAAAAGTTGATGAAGCCCACTTTGATAAAGAAGTATTTAAGAAAAAGTTGATGAAACCTTAGCCACTACGGATAAACAACTTATATGTATATATAACGTGGGCGTTTTCAACATCGTATCAAGATGATGTCATATGATATACGTAAGCAGAATGAAAAACTAGAATCATTATTTATTTTTAGAAAATGATTCCTCCCCTATTGATATATTTTTATATACTTTGTATATTGCTTTTCTTCAATAAAATTTTCTTTTATTTATTGATCAAAAAAAGAAATCTAAAAAATTCACAATCCGACCTGGTTTAGTCAAATCCGGTGGATTTAGACTAATTTTTGAATATGTGGTTCAGTTTTTGTTTGAAAAATTAAACAATTGACGTCTATGGATCGATTTCGGATTTGAGTTCACGGTTTCGGATTAAAATCGAATCGGACTGTATATAACTTAAACCATATACATATCATACACTCTGTTGTTGTTGTTGTTGTTGTTTTTTTTTTTTTTTTTTTTTTAATCAGCAAAAGAAAAACTTTATTGATGAAAACAATCAATAAAAGGGAGGAAAGTGTACAAAACATCACAGTAAAACTTCAAGATCCCAATTAGGTTGCACAGGAAGAATATATAATCACTTGCTAGCACAAGCCTCAAAATTGGTAAGAACCATAAATATATATCTATATGTATATATATTAAGGAAAAAGGGGTTTCTAACCCCCAAGCCCTGTGGGAGCTCCAATATCCTAATCTGAATTTTCTAAATTTTTTATTTAAAAAAAAAAATTGCAACATTTATTGATTTAATCAAAATCCCTTGATCATCATTTATTAATTTTTTTTCAATCTACATGTCTTTCCATATGCCTGCATTAATTGATTTGGTCAAAATCTCATGATCTGTATTTAAAATCTCCTCATACAAATAATTATAGATACAACCTATGGATAGTTACTACAGTACTTTTTTTAACTTCTCTCATATACTATGATTAGTAATAAGATTTTTAAATTATTTTTATAAAAAAATTTTAAAAAACATAATTTATATATTAAATTTTTTTTTAAATAAATATAAATATCTATAATTATCCCGTGCATAGATGATAGGCTAGTGTATATATATATATATGAAAACAACAGCAAACTCAATGTAATAAAATCACCACCACCACCAATCAGCCCAACCACCAAACTCAATCTTCCTCAAGCTCTGCACCTCATTCTTAAACCAGCAACAGTCAGATGCAGCCCCTTATCTGTCTTAGGCTGTGCACAAAATCATTGACTGAGTAAAGAAATCCTAGTATTGAAGTTTTAAGCCGTAATGCTATTCTAATCTTGACAAGCTCACAAAAATCATATCCCTTAGACTGAGCCCCATTGAAGACGTACTCATTTCTAAGCTTCTAGAGAGACCAAAGTACAACTAAGGGAACAACCCTGCACAACCTCTTTTCCTTCTTCTGGAAATTTCTACCAGACCACCAATGGAATAGACCCTCCACAATTTTAGGTATTGCCCACTCAACTCCCCACCACTGCATCATTTCAGACCAAACACACCAGGAGAAACAGCAATGGAGCAATAAATGAGCAAATGATTTAGGTTCATTCTTGCAAAACACACACACAGTAACTGCATTGCTATTCAGAATATCGATTATGTGCAGAAACACAGATTTCTTGACTCTTTCTTTCCAAGCCAACCAACCAAAAAATTGTACCTTAGGGGGGATATCCTTATTACACACAAATTTGCAAACTCTGATCTGTGGACCAAGCAATGTGTCACAAAATTTATACAAATCAGCCACATTAAACCCTCCTACAATTACAACATTCCAGGTGGGACAATCTGTACACCCCTGTCTCAGATTTGGAGCAGAGTTCAAAGTGATAGCCAATCTTGAAGCCTCAATCGTTTCCCACCCATACAAAGGTCTTCTGAGAAACAACTCCCGTTCTTCAGAGTTTGGTTTTCCTTCATAGAGTCTGAAAAGTTTGCCCTCCTTGTTAGTTGATAATCTAAACAATCTTGGAAACTCCACTTTTAGTCAAATATTTCTACAACACCAATATTGTTGTTCTCGCTGCTATTCCTATTGTCTTTTTTAATTATTTAATTTTAGTTTTGTAATTGTTGCCACAACAAAATGTTTGTTTGATAGAAGTTTTTTATTTGCTATATGTTAAATAATATGTTTATTTATTAGATATTATGTTTGTTTAAATTATGTTTCGAAAAATTATGGACAAATTAATGTTGAATAATTTATGATAGGTTGAATTTTTTTTGAAAATATTATATGATTTTTCTTGTGGAAAGATTATGTGAAACCGTTGTTCCAAAACTGAGCCGAACCGTATTTAAATAGTTTGGTTCGGATTGATTCTATAATTTAAATGGATCAGTTTGGTTTCAATTTTTATGGAACCGTAAATAACGGATCGATCCTAATTTTATCTTAAATCGAACAAATCTGAACCATGCTCACTCCTAATTCAAATGTTTCCTCAAAACTCTCTTTACATGTATTTTGTTTTGCCATCTCATTAGAGGGATTGTGGGAGAAAGAAATTATATGCATATAGTACTGTTCAGCTTGTTTGGTTCTGATTTTTAGAAAACAGTTTTTAGAAAATTTTACTTTTTTATTTTCGTATTTTAATGTTTTCAATGTTTTTTTTAATATTTGAATAATTTTTTTTTTAATTTTTAGATACACGTAACATAAATACACTTAAAAAGTATAATATTTGTGAAATTTTTTTTTTAAAAAATACACTAAATAGCAAAAAATATAAAATAAATAAAAAAATAAAAATTCAGTACATTTTTTTTATATTTTTGTATATTTACTAATTTTATAAAATATTTTTTTACAAATATTTTACTATTTAGATATATCTAAGTAAGGTGTATCTAAAAAAAAAATTTCTTAAAATTTTAAAAATATTCACTAAAAATAAAAAGACACGAAAAATAAAAAAACTCAATTTTGCATAAAACTGAAACCAAATACATTGATTATTATTTTTATCATCTTATTTTACTTTATAACGTGTTAGTATATTTGTCAGCATTTCATTGGAGTATACTACCAATATTGTGTAAACAAGCAATGCTGCAGTGAAAATAGAAGATCTGTTTATGGTCTGATGCTGATGTCCATTATCTGCTGTTTTGGTTGCTGCTGGGTTGTGTGGGCTGCTGCAGCTGATTTTGTTGTTGTCCTGTTGTAGTGTGGTTGGTTTAGTTTGTTGTTGTTCTTGTGGTATGTATTAGATCTGGTTAGCACCTACTTGGGTGAGGTTGTTTTGGGTGTTAGTGATTGGTTTCTCATCAACTCTTGATGGTGTGCTAGCATATGATTAGGTGGCCTTATTGGTGCCAACCTAGTTGGGATTGATTCGGCTCGCTATGATGCTTTTTGCACTAATCCTCTTTTTTCCTTTATTGTTGTTTTAGCTTTTACTTCTTTAATAAAGTTTCTTTTTCTTTGCCGATCAAAAAAAAAAAAAAAAAAAAAAAAGCAAGATTGTGAGCTTAATATTCTTACACAATAAGGAATACAAAAAGTCTGGGATCTAGATTTTTACAATTAAAGTGTGTGGTATAGATTGAATGAGTGTATTGTGCGATCTATATGTAAAATAAATTTAAATCACATACTGATATCTTTTGGTAATTTGTTAGATTTGTAGTATTACCTTAAAGAAAAAATGGTCTTGTTAATATGTATTTGTGAGGCACAAGGAAAGAAAATATATATATATATATATATGTATAACACAAGATACTTTTGAAAAATGTTGTTCTTTTTTTTTTTTTTTTTTTGATTCATAAAATGTTATTCATCTATGTACGGTTCTACTTGTGATTTTGAGATTGATTTTTATGTTTTTGGACTTATTCTTTAAAATGTGGTAAAAAATTTCATTATTTTAATCAATATAGGGGAGTGTTTTATTCATGCAACAAAATGGAAGCTTAATTATAAGCATAAGGGTAGATTATATTGACATTCTCCAAGTAATGAAGAAATTATATTTTTGATAAAATCATATTAACTTCTCTTACAATAACTGTAACGACCCAGAAATCCTTTCCTCCGCTCGAGCGGACTTTTGGGGTTTCCAGCAATTTTTCAGACGGCCTGAGATTCTGGGAGTTGTGGTTCTCCGCTCGAGCGGGGGAGTTTACGCTCGAGCGGACGACTTTGTTGGTCTGCGCGCTCGAGCGCAAGGTTGGGCGCTCGAGCGGGTCGCCTGGGTAAGTTTGATTCTGAAGCATGTGGACTCATTTTTGATGTTCTTCTTAGTGTATTTGAAATGTCCTTACCTTATTTTGGGATATTAATTGAGATGATAAGATGATGGTAAAGTAAGATGGGACTAAAAACTTTAATTGGAATAATTCGTTTACGACCAACCGTCACTCATTTGCCCTTTTCTTTTTCCCCATTTTGAATATGGATGTGAGGTTAGAACCATTGGAAAGCTTATTTCCGGGGCTTCAATTTGAGCACAAGAACGACCTAAAACGGAGTCCGGATGGGAGAGTTACACCTATTTGAAGTTTCGAAATCTGTGCTGAGGGCAGGTCCGCTCGAGCGGGAATCAGTCCGCTCGAGCGGGAATTACGGGACAGCAGCGTTAAAAACGGGATTTTGGATCATTTCAGATATTTTTCTTTTTCCTCTTCCTCCCTCTCTTCCTAAGTTCGAAACCCTAACTCTAAAACCTTTGATTTCATCCATTTTACCAACAATCTACCATGGTTCTTACATCAAAGATGGAGAAGGCTTGAAGATCTATATTTTCAACCGATTGGAATTCGGGATTGTGAAGGATTCTTCTTTCTTGCTTGGTTCTTGAGGTAAAGGTTCTAAATCTCTTCAATACTTACCTTAAGAGTTAGATTTGTGGTATTTCATTGTATTAAGTGCGAATTTTCCATGTTTGGAGCATGTAGTGTATAGTATAAGAATTGGGGGTTTTGGGGTTTGAAGGTGTTGGGAGTTAATTGATGAGTTAAAGTGGTGAATTGGAAATCCTAAATGTATAATTATTGGGAATAGTGGAATAGAAAGTGGTGATTTAAGAAATTGGAATTGTTGTTGACAATCCTCATTGTTTCTTGAAACCCTAAGTTGAGTGATGTTGATAACCCATGAATTGGGCCAAATTGGAAATAGAATAATGAAATTAGGGTGTTGAATTACATGTGTTCAAGTTTAATTGGAATTTGAGAATATTTGAAAATGATGCTTTGAAATTGCGAATGAACCATGTTATAAACATTATAATTCATCTTTATGCTGAAGGGGAAAATTGAGGAAATAATCTATTAATGATATAGATGACATGAACTTGATTTTAAAATGTGGAAATAGGATTCAAGGATTTATTTTGAATTATGTTAACTTACAAGTAGTGTTGAGGAACCAAGTGATCTTGACTTTGTTGGATCATGTTGTATGAATAATATTGGAATTTGAATAGTGTTGTGCTATGATAAATTGTGTAGGGTCATTCTGAGAGTGGACCAAGCATCTAAATTTGTGAGTAATAGTATCTCAATGAATCCTTAATTTTATCATTATTGACGTTATGTTTTGATGTTACAAACTTTCGTTAAACCGATGGTGATACGATATAATGAATCATTATGAGTTTGTGAATGGAAATGATCAGATTGTTGATAAGCGAATCATTATGAAATTATGGAAATATCGAAAGGTTGTGAAGTCATACTCGTCATATGTGCGAACTTGAACTTCGAAATGTACTAAGGAAAGTATGAATTTGTGAACTAATGTGGCGTAAAAGCGATATGTGAAATGTGACTATGAGGCTAAAGGCCGATATGTGAATGTGACTCCTCGGGCCAAGGGCCAGCTTGTGAGATTGTGAACCGACAAGGTTGTTCTGAGCCTATAAGATGAACAATACAGTCTAACATCATTATGTAATGTGCATTAAATTGTGAATTGGTTCTGTTTCCAAGAATAGTACTAGAATGATACATATACTTCTTGTAAATAATTGTTGTTCCTATTATAGTAAATCATGGGAAATCTAAGAGCAATATTAAGTAGTATGCTTTATTTATGATTGATGTCGAATACTCACATTACATTGTTTACAAGATAGCTATATGGACCTACAACGGCTGGTGTGAGGTAAATTATTCTGTCCTTATCAAGAAGTATTAATAATGTTTTGATACATGTACGAGACGATTATGTCGGTTCGTAACGAACCCTGTGATAATTTGCGTACACCGTAGTGTAACAAGATTCACGTGAATGTGGGATTATACTATCCTATTTATTTATTCAGTTTATGTATTCTGTCCTATTAATCTATTTTGTTGCAGTTTGGGATGAAATGTATTATAAGTCATGTTGAGCATTGAATTGTTATGTGCTATTATTCATCGAGCTTGACTCACTTTGTTTTATGTGCATCCTGTCAGAGGCACGCAACTTTGGAGGTCACCTTAGCTGTGGCTTCCGTCACCCAGTTGTCAATCCCTGAGTATCTAAACCCTTAGAAGATGACCGCTCATGTTATGGAGTTTTACTAAGTTATCAATTTGTACCCTAAATGTCTATGAAGTTTGATGTGTATGTAATCTGTACATCTTCCCATGTTTTCGTTATACGCCCGATCTTAAGGGCTGGGTCTGTATATGTATATATAATTAGCTATCTCCAGATGCACGTCATTGCTTATTTATCTGCATTATGTTCTGTCTGTGATCCTGGCATAATAGTGATAGCTCAATGGATATTATTTTATACTATTATATGATATTAAATGCTTCCGTTCAGGCCCCATAGATAATATTTATCAGGTTTGGTGTCCATTTCGAATGGGTCATGCCCAAATTTTTAGGGGCGGATTTGGGGCGTGACAATAACAATAATTTTGACGATATTAATGGTTATAAAATTGTTATTTTACCAAAAAATATTTTTATTTAAATTTGTATTTATTGATATCAAACGATACAGTTACCCTCTTTCTTACCTAATGAATTTTCTTAATTCTCTATTTTTCCCACTGGGGTCTTATACAAATTGAAAATTTGAGTTTGAAAAGTAATGTTTAAACATATGTGTTAAATATAGTAAGTTAAGCTCTCGGTATTCTTTGCCTTATTGGCGGGCGGCATAACCTTGGCTTGGCTGCTCGCCGGACCTTAACCCATTCCGCTGCCATATTTTTCTTTTAGTATCATTTCGTGATGATCTCTTCCTCTGTCTGCTGGTTTATTCCTACTCAAATATCTCTATCATATATATATATATATATTTTACTCGCAATCTATTTGTTTATGTGTGCTTTTGCTCCAGTCTGTCTTTTCTTCTGCTTCAACCTCAAATAGATTCTATCTTCAAACCTATTTGAGTTTGAGGGGGGATACTATACATATGTCATAATGAGCATGGTGATATACCGCCCCTCTGGCGCACAACCCAAGCCACTTCCTCTGGTGCACCATTAAAGCCCTCCTTGGCATACCACCTAAGTCGCCCCTTCTAACACACAACCCAAGCCGTCCTCTCTAGCACACCATCTAAGTCGCCCCTTGGCATATCACCAAAGTCGCCCCCTAACGCATCATCCAAGCCGCCTCCTAGGACACTTTCTAATAAGTCGTCCCTTGGCGCACTCAATCATCTGTTGCCATCATCGTTCAACACCACGTCATAAGTTATGTGTTATATCACGTTTACTGGTTCAACATTCAGTCTTTACAATGGTCCGATATGACTCCTTAAACTGTTCTGACATTGATTCCGGTCAGTTCCTACAATGGTCATGATCCCATAAACTGTCCCGACATTGAATCTGGTTAGTTCCTACAATGGTCCGACACAACCTTAAATTGTCTCGGCATTAGTTCTGGCCAGTTTCTACAACGGTTCTGCACGACCTTAAACTGTCCCAGCATTAGTTCCAGGCAGTTTTTACAACAGTTCGGCATGACCTTAAACTGTCTCGGCATTAGTTTCAACCAATTCCTACAACGGTCCGACACGACTATAAACTGTCTCCCAGCATTAGCTCCAGCCTCTGATCTATCTCAAGCGGTCTTGCACTCCCGTTTGGATTTTGCAATCTATTTGCCTTTTATCTTATTTTTTAGTTTTATTTCATATTCTAGTTTCTCTCTTCAAACTCAAGTTGATATCTCTACTTGAGTTTGAGGGAGTTATTAAATATAGTAATTATATATTTTGTCTATCATACATACCATATTATATTCATTATCATATTTAGAATTACCATACTTAGGTTTCTCTCCTCCTATATAAAGGAGTCTTGTATACATTATTACATAATTATTCACCACACAATATTGAATATACACATTGTGGGGGCATATTTTTGTGAATGACAACACGTGGCCAAACTGGCACCGAAGTGCCAGCCGAGGTGCCACGTGTCCAGGTCATGGCGCTGAGGTAATCTCGGCAAGGCCGAGGTTATCTGCAAAGATACCGAAATCCAAGGTGAATGAATAAGGGACAAAAGTTCTAGAATGGGAAAGGACCTCAATCTGAATAAAGATAAAGCTCTTAGAGAGTTTATCTCTATTTGGCTGGGAGTCCTAGATAAACATTGAGCCAGAGTCCATTGAAGCTAGGCTTCTACAGGGATCATGTTAGTTCTGGCTATAAAAGTAAGGCACCCTCGTGGGTCTAAGGTACGCTTTTTGTTTCCTCGCTAGTGAGTAAAAGCATTATTTGCTATCTTTAAGAGATAATTGAGTATTAACTTAATCATCGGAGTACCCCCGGGTGAAAGAACTACCGCCGGAGTCTTATCTTTCTGTGACAAGTTGTTCGGACGAGATCTATTCTGCCGATACTCTCCAATTGGGTACCTGTTTGGCAGTGTGGTCAGAAATCAGCACACACACACATAATATAATATTCTGTGTGTGTGAGAGAGAGAGAGGGAGAGAGAGATTGTAACAATATTAATAATGAAGTATAATAGACTTCTTAGTCTAATAAATGATGATTTCCCCATTTCCCATTTATTTAACTAACAAATGATTAAAGGTATGAGCTAAAGGGCTATGAATTTAATTTTTTTTTTAAATAGTGTAATTATGTTTAAATTGTAAGATCAAGTATAAGTTCTTTACTCAAGTTCAAAAAAAATAAAATAAATTAAGTTCTTTACTATTTAGGAGAATTCTAGATATATCTTAAGTTTAATTGTACCAGAACATGTAAAAGAAGAAACATAAATGTTATATAACCGGATATAAATTAACAAAACAAATGCACTGAATAAATTAAGAGGAAATTACAATTCAGTCCAATTTACAAATGATTACACAAAACATGGTTGCAACTCTTTGTACAAAAAAAACTCACAAAAGGAATTGCTCTTCCACCTCTAATTATCTTTAGGTGGTGTTACATGTACTAATTAGTATACTAATTAGTGTACCAACATATGATATAATTTTATTATTGACCCCACCTATTATATAAATTAGAAATACTCAAAACCTTTCAAATTATATCACATCATCTGTTAATACTCTAATTGGTATACCAATTAATACATATAGTATTATTTATTATCTTTTGTCATTTGGATTAATTTGTAGTTCTTCTATAAATTAACTGGTTAGCAAGTGTGGACAGAACCAGGAAAAGTTGATTTAGGCCCTTTGGATGATGATCCATTTATAAAAGTAGATGAGGCCTCCTTGGTTAACTAAGAAAAATAATAATACTAAGGTTTCACTACACAAGTGTTGAATTTGAATTACACACTGTTTTTCTTGGTCTGAATTTCATGTCCCTAACATTACTTAATTTTGTAGTAATTAAGATTGTGATATTTGAACCCCCCCCCCCCCCCCCCCCCCCCCAAAAAAAAAAAAAAAGGTTCTTTGTTGAAGTTTAAATAAGCAGATTATATATATATATTATAGAAATTTTTTTATCAAATTATTTGCTGTAAAAATAATTTAAATAATTAAAAATTCAATTATTCAAAAGTTGAGAAAATGATACTTTTAAATACTTATATAGACTATCAAATTTCTAACTTAGAATAAATTGAAACACATTGAAACAAACCGTATCATGCGCACATTAACTTTTCATCAGAAGATGTTGACCCATCTCCTAACATGACTTTGTGGTACAAAAATATATATATTGATAATACACTTCGTTCTTGGCGGATGGGTCGGACTGGTCCAAGTTCTTCGAGCTCAGGTCCAAATGGTCAAGCCCACCAAGTCACCTGCAAACAAGTTCAACGGGGAACGGGATAGTCCCCTAGTGAACCCTCCAATGAGCAAATTAGTAGAGGAAGTAGAGAATGTAGAGAGAGAGAGATGGGAGATAGAAAGCTTAACCTTCTTCTTGTCTTCAACGTTTGCTTATATCCTTTGGTAATCATTTCGCTGTTTTTTCCGACCTGCCCTCCTCGCCGAAAGTCTATGCTGTAGCTTACCTTGTTCAGGGTAAGGGGGTCCTATTCCGACAGGGAGGTGTTGTCGTAATAAATGTTGTGATGGGATGCATTAATGGTGATGTACAGTGGCAATAACTTTGCAGATCTTTGTCTGCTGATGTGGCTCGTCCTTCACCTGCCATGTGTCTGAATGCCATTGGCTCTTTATGCCATGTTGGAATCCAACTGTTCGGGACTTCATCGGCTGGGTTATGTATTGGGCTCCAATTGACGGGCTTGGGTTGTTTATAGTGGTTCATGGCCTTTGTGGGCCTGTCCATGTCAGTAGTCCCCCATTCCCGAGTGCAGCTTCAATCCAATGAAGGGAATATTTATGAGGAAGATGAGCCTGACTAGGATGGGCAGCCGGGTTGGTGGACCGAGCGTGAGGTGCTCCGACCGTGAGAGGGGGACCGAGCGAGAAGGCCGAGCGGAAGGGAAGACCGTGAGGAGGACTGGCCGGCGGAAGGTCGAAGCGGAGAAGGACGGCCGAGGAGCGTGAAAGCTGGCCGAGCGGAAGGGAAGACCGTGAAAGTCGCAAAAGCGTCGAGGGAAGGGCCGTGAGGAGGGGCGTGTGCGACAGCGCCGAAAACCGAAAGTGGCGGGGCTCAAGAGGCGGTGTGTCAAGTAATGATTTGAAGTGGAAAAGACAGGGTAAGGAGAGGAGACAGTGTATCGTGGTTGTACACGTGGCAATATCTTGGGGGGAAGGTTAGGCGTTGAAGCAGAAATGAAACGATAGGTCATTATGTGTGTTGAAAAGGCAATTTTGGGGGATGATTTGAAAAGTTTTCAAACTGGCGAAAATTAATTGGGATCCTTGGAATACGGGCAAACCGTGGGCTTTTGGCATCATTTAGTTCACCTACTTGTTTACAAAAACTCAAAACATCCCAAGTGTTAACGCCTTCGTTGCTCACGATACACCGCTGCAACACTTTTTAATTTCCTTGCACCTACGTCAGAAGCGATTTGCAAACATACCATAGAAATGGCCCAAGAAGAAGCTGTGAATGTGAGGGTGGACCTGCTTGGTGATGATGATGCAGTGGAGCTAGTGGCGCAGTATAGGACAGAGAGGGTGGGGGAATCGGTGGTACGGTCCCATGGTTCCACCATGATAGCAGCTCCAAAGCCAATCAGCCAGGCGAAACTAGATCATTGGCACACGAAGGCTGACAAATCCACGATTACTGTGGCAGAGTTGGAGGCTATCCGCGAAAAATATCAGATCCCTGTGGAAGTAGAGTTACTACTGCCGACATCAACGAAAAGGCCGTTTGACGCCAACCTAGGGGAGTTTTCCCTTTATGAGGAAACTCTGAAGGGAGGACTGAGGTTGCCACTGCCGCAAGTGGTGGTGGATGTGCTTAACCGTCTGGAGGTAGCACCGGGCCAACTAATGCCCAATGCATGGAAGATCTTGCTGGCCTGTACGAGGAGGAGAGGAGGCCATGACAATAGACGAATTCTTTGCATGCTATAAGGCCTCAGGGCAGCAGGAGACTTGGGTCACCCTGCAGGCAGCGACAGGGAAGGGTTTGGTGGCGGGGCTGCCAACATCAATCAAAGGTTGGAGACCACGGTGGTTCTATGTGTCCACCAATGGAGGGGTTGAGGTGCGCACGATGTGGAGGTTGCCCACCAAATCGGTGGAGCCAAAATTAGGGACAGCAGCAGATGAGAGAATAAAGAAAGTGAAGGCCTGGAGGGAGAAGGAGGGAGCCAGGTGGGACGAACTCGTTCAACCCTCAGCCTTGTTTGCGGCGAGGTTGGGTCCTCAACCAAGCGGTGGAGATGTGGGGCGAGCTGAATTGGAGGCAAGGAGAAGAGCGCAAGAGGTTGAGGATAGGGCCATACTGGCCAAAGCCACAAAATTTAAGGAGGTGCAAGAAGACCGACCTCCCCAGCCAATCGTGCGGGAGAGGGTCCGACCGCGCCCTAAGCCGCTAGGGGGAAGGACTTAAGCAGTTTTGTGCCGCGATCGCCCCCAGTTGATCCCGTGAAAGAACAGGCAAGAAAGGAGGGAGAGGTTCTGAAGAAGAAGAAGAAGAAGAAGAGGAGTGCCCCTGAGGGGGCTACAAATGCCCCTGGGTCAAAGAAGGTGAAGGCAGTGGAGGTCACCCCAACAATGGAGGTTGTGGAGGTCGCCCCAGCAGTGGTGGAGATCGTCAAGGTCGGAGGCTGCCTCAAGTCTGAGCAAAGGTGTGTGGCAATTTGAACCAAGTGAGAGGGAAAAGACCCAAAAGGGGCCTGCGCCCCAAGGGGGTGTCGGTCTTACTACCGCAGTCTACCACGCTTGGGCAGTGGCTGGGCGGTTGGCGGGAGAGAAGGGCCCAGCCAGGGCAAGTGCAGACCGCCTGGTAGCGATCGTGGAAGAAGCATCCGTGCGCTCAGCAGCTGCCAGATTCAATGAGGCTGACCTGCTGAGGGGGTTATACTCTGCCCAAATTGAGGTAACCACTTTAGCAGGGGCTCTGCTAAGAAAGGTAGGGGCTGCAAAGCTGAAGGCGGATAAGGTCAAGGTTCAGCTTGCTAAGTTGAAGGAGGAGAGTACAAGTTGGGAGAGCACCCACATCGATCTGCAAGCAGTCAAGTTGGAGCTGGAGAACACACACCGCCAGGTTGTGTCGCTCGAGTTCTAGTTGACGGGCGAGCAGAAGAAGTTGGAGGAGGCCAAAAGAGCCTGTGTCGTCACGGTCGAGCGGCATAAAAAGGCCATGAGCAGCAATGAAGAATTGGTCAGGCAGAAAGATGAGGCAGATGTCAAAATTGGCGATCTGCAGAAGGAGCTGGAGGGCGAGCGTGCCAAGGCAGTGGAGGAGAGGGAGAGGCTTCAGAATGAGTTGGAAGCAGAGAGAGCGAAGGAGATGGCGGAGAAGGAGAGCCTGAAGAAGGAAGTGGAGGAGAAAAACGCCAAGGCTGCGTCTAAAAAAGTGACTCTGCAGAAAAAGCTAGACGAAGAGAGGGCGAAGGCAGCTTCTGAGAGGGCGGCTTATCCCGATCTGTGCATCGCAACAGTGGAGCAATTCAAAGGGTCAGCTGAATTTCAAATGGCAGTTGATGCCGCGGTCTCCAGCAGCCAGGCTAGGTAAGAATCTGTGGGGGCGGGTCTATTGAGGACGACTGCTGGAGGCAGAAGTTATTGAGAGCTTCCAGCAGTTAGACTTCTATAAGCATGAAATGGCTGAGTACTGGGACAATGGTTGGAAGATGTTCAAACGTAGAGCTGAAGAGCTGTTCCCAGACTTAGACCTTAGTAGTGTAACGATTGGCGAAGA
Source organism: Camellia lanceoleosa (assembly GCA_025200525.1). Lineage (NCBI taxonomy): Eukaryota > Viridiplantae > Streptophyta > Magnoliopsida > Ericales > Theaceae > Camellia > Camellia lanceoleosa. Next base: position 104,466,764 of record CM045766.1, on the reverse strand, counting down.
CGATGTGGCCCAGACCCCCCTGGATGAGGGCATTGAAGAAGAAGATCTTGTATCCAGTGAAGAGGAGTGACTGGGGAAGAAGAAGGAAAAGGAGCTTACACAGACCCCCCCCCCCTTTTTTTTATTTATTTAATTTTTTTTTTTTGAATTGATGTAATGAACTTATGTACTCATTTGTGAATAAATAAAATTTCAGCTTTGTTTTTAGTCGATTGCTTTTGCTTGTGTATAAATCAGTGTGAACTAAATTCAAGAACTCCTTGATGCATAGTGAAATTGAACTTGTATGAAAACTCAATGCAGAGTAAAGTAAAGAACTCCTTAATGTAGAGTGGAATTTAAAATGTGATAAAATTATGTATATGTGCTTGCCGTATTGCTGAAATGGATGAGAGTGGTTTATTTGAGTCATGCTTGATGGAGGAGGAAATAATCTGATTAGTAGAGGAAAAATGTAAAGATGTCTTTGGAATTTGACTAAGTAAAGAGTGGGGTAAAAACTTCGACCTGGAATTGCGACTAAGTTACTAATGCCACAATTATGAAGTTTCACTGATGCTGCAAGTGACTCAATCTTGGGCCTGGAATGGCGGTACTCAGTCTGGTTGAGACTTGTGATGCTTGGTCTAAGTGAGGGCTGGTCTGGCCGAGTGCATCAAGCTCAGTCTGGCTAAGGCTTTTGTGCTTAGTCTGGATGAGGCGTGTAGTGCTCAGTCGAGCTGAGGCTTTTTCATGCTCGGTCTGGACGAGGCTTTGAGTGCTCAGTCTGGCTGAGGCTTTGAGTGCTCGGTCTGGACGAGGCTTTTAGTGCTCGGGCCTTGGCCGAGGCTTTGGTGCTGGCCGGGCCGAGGCTTTGAGTGCTCGGGCCTGGCCGAGGCTTTAAGTGCTCACTGGGCCCGAGGCTTTTAGTGCTCGATCTGGCCGAGGCTTTGGTGCCTGGCCCGCTAAGGCTTTGAGTGCTCAGTCTGGCTGAGGCTTTGAGTGCTCGGTCTGGACGAGGCTTTTAGTGCTCAGTCTTGGCTGAGGCTTTTGGTGCTCAGTCTAGCTGAGGCTTTGAGTGCTCAGTCTGGACGAAGCTTTTAGTGCTCAGTCTTGACTGAGGCTTTTGGTGCTCAGTCTGGTTGAGGCTTTGAGTGCTCGGGCCATGAGGCTTTGAGTCGGTCCGGACGTTTAAGGCTTTTAATGGGCCTGTCGAGGCTTTTGGTGCCTGGCCGAGGCTTTGAGTGCTCGGTTGACGACGCTTTAGTGCTCGGCCTTGGCCGAGGCTTGGTCAAATTGGCCGAGGCTTTGAGTCTTTCGACCGCCGAGGCTTTAGTGAGTGCTGTAATCAAAACGTCATTGAGACACCATGAAGATAACTGAGGTATATGAACGTCAAAAAGTTACATTGCATGAGAAGATAACAAGAATGTTCAAGCGTGTGAATTTGCCGAAAAGAAATTGCATGAGAGGATAACAAGAATGTTCAAGCGTGTGAATTTGCCGAAAAGAAAATACAATAACTGAGCAATATAAAAGTAGTGGTTTATTGAAAGTAACTGTAGACACCCCATTTTTGACCGACCTTAAGACTCAGACGTCACCGATTGAGCGCTTGGTGATGTTGTATATCGTGCTCATTCAGAGGTTTCATAGTCTCGGCTGCGAGCCTTGCCTCCAGACTTTCGGACTCTTTCGTGCTTTGCCTCGGTTTGAGAACCAGGCTCTGTTTTCTCTTGCCGAAGGGAGGGAGAGGTCTCGTAGATCATCTCTCAGTGGCCGTAGGCTACGTTTCGTGGTCGTAGGCCACTTTTTCCTTTCGGAGCCTTGCCTCGCTGGAGCCGTCATTGTGCCTCGGTTCGGGACCGCTTAACCACCTCCGTTTGCTCCGATTTTTGGCATACACCTTATTTCTTCCCTTTTGAGGGACACTGTGGTCCAAGAGACCAACTTTGCGGTCGAACACCACTTCCGGTGCCTGACCGTCAGTTTTCGGGGCCCCGGGCTGCGTGTTTTGGCCCCCGAACCTTCATTCTGCATCGGTTTGGGCTCATTTTTGGTGGAGGCCTTATTTTCATTATTAGGAAGCTTGTAGGAGGGTGGGAGGCCAGCAATTTTGCTGAAAAGCCAACTTTTTTTTGGTCCAGAGTGGTTCAGCATGAATCTGGGAAGGAGAAAAATATGCGCGGCTTCACCGAAATGGGCGTAACTCTTTGCACAAGAGGAATTAAGATATGAGGCCACCACCATTGGAAAGATTACTTCCGGGGCTTCATTTTTCACTCAAGAATCTCCTAAGTCCAAGTCTGGGGGGAGGAGATATGGTTGGTTGAAGTCCGGTTGGACCGAATCTACGCGGCTTCACGGAAAATGGCATAACTTTTTCCACAAGAGGAATTTTGATGCAAGGTTTGTGGCATTGGAAAGCTAACTTCCGGGGCTTCATCCTAGGAAATGGCCGGCCACTTTTCCCTTTTGATCTGGCCGGCCGACCACCTTTTTCTGGCCAGCCGGCCACTTACCTGGTGGATTTTTTTTGCCCTTTTGACTTGGCCGGCCATTCTTGCCTTCCCAAGTGTGTTCCATCCATATATTTTGTTTTGCACTTCACCCATGTCCGACGGTTTGGCCCTTTGAGGGGGAAAATTGAATTTAAATATCCCTCCCCCCCCCCCATTTTTCCCCCCTTTTTCCCACACCATTGCCTATATAACCAGCCCCTCCCCTTCAGTTTTAAGGGTTAGAAAAATTGGCCTTGAGCTCTTGTATTGAAGCTCCCTCTCCCTTTACACTTCAAGCATCCAAACCATCCAAGTCCTACACCCTTTCTACACCACCACCTAGCACCACACCATCACCTCCATTCCAGCCACTTGGAGCAGCTTTCTAGAGCCTGAGAAGCACCATTTCTTGTGCCAAGAAGCTGTCCAAGACTAGTCTACAAGGGTGAGTACATTTCTCCTCCTTTTGGTCCTATTCTTGCTCAATACATTAGCCATACTTGCTTACATATTTGAGCTCCGGCCCTAACTGAAAATAGAATTTTTTTGAGCTTTATTTTATGTTTGTTTAAGGGCCTCTCACTGTTTGAGGCCTTCTTATTACACTTGCTTCATTACCTCTTTTGTATGCCTATTTCTTGTGTAGTATTTTTGGCCTATATGTAAACTATTTTGAGGCATGTTGTAAACTGTAAAGTAACTCATTTTGAGCCCTTCTTCAACATTGTTGAAGGGCTCATCACTGTTTGGGGCCCCCTTTTGTCACTTGCCTTTGTATCCCTCTTTTAGCCCCATTTTTGCATGATTTGTTAGCCTCTTGTGATTCTGGTTTTGGACTCTGTTCAGAACTATAAATGACCTTATTTTGACCCCCTCTTCATGTTTCATTAAGGGTATTTTGTTGTTTAAAGCATCCTTTCTATACCTTGTGTTATAGCTCTCTTTTTGGCCTTATCTTGCATGATATTTTGAGCATACTTGTATACTGTTTTGAGTTTGATCATCAACTGTAAAAGGTCATATTTTAGGTCCCTCTTCAACTTTGTTGAAGGACCTTCATCTGTTTGGGGCCAGCATGCATTAGTTGCTTCTTTGTCCTCTTTTAGGCCCACTTTTTGCATGAGAGTTTTTCCATATTTGTGTCTGTTTTTGTGGCTTGTGGTAAACTGTGAAACATCATATTTTAGGCCCCTATTCAACATTGTAGAATGGCCCTTCTCTATTTAGGGTCATCAGCTTGCACTTGCTTCATTATCTTGCTTTTGGGGCCATTTTTTTGCACGCTAGTTTAGCCCCATTTGCGTTCGCTGTTTGGCCTCGCTTAAAACTGTAAATATGCTTATTTTTGGGCTATCTTGATTCTTTCTTCACACTCCATGTTCAATTAATGCATGCATTGCATAGTCATAGGTCATTCCGTATGCCTAAGTTCATGTTTCGGGACCTATTCCATGCATCGGGTGTCATTTTGCCATCTTTCGGGGCTGTTTTGCATCACTTATTGCCTCTAAAATTTGCATGCTAGTATTCCATATTCCATGCTTTGCCATGTCTTGTTAGAGTGGCATTCGGTGCCTTAGGGTCGGTCCTCGGTTTGCGTGCACGTGTGCACGCATTTCGAGTGTCTCATTTTCATCTAATGGCCTCTTATGTGAGTGTGGCTGAGGTCCACTCATGTTGGTGTAAGTCCATTATGCATTGTGTATGCCATCCCATTTCATAGCATTGCGCATGCTAGGTTGTGTGTTAGTGCATTGTGTATGCCATGTTATCTCGTGCATCGTGTATGCCATTTCATAGCATTTTGCATGTTAGGTTGTATCTTAGTTGCATTCATGCATGTCATGCATATTGCATTGTGTTCGGGATAGGAGTTAGCCCGAGCACGGGAAACGAGGTGCGTTTCGTACTCCAAGTGACGGAACGTGTCTCAAATCCCCAGCCACCGACACTCCGGATTACCCATGATGGAGTTACATTTTAGTTGAGTTTTCATGTGCATTCATTCCATATTGAATTGTGCAATTCGACTCCTCGGCCATCATGCATCGAGATGCGTGATTGATGACATGAGGATCGAGGCATGTACACATTTGTGAAAATACATTGCCATGCCCCTTTCCTGCTCTCTGTTGCAGCATATCAAGAATCAGCAATCTTCCGGGGCTTGGCACGCTTTCCAAAAAACCACTACAAAACAGAGGCTGATCGGGGCATCGTCATGGATTTCCGTGCAAAGGCAACCCGGACATGCATCATTCATCATCTGGAGAAGAGTCAAGACAGTCCTTGGCTTGCATGCCAGTTTATTACCTTTCTTAGTTAATTTGTAAATTAATTAGGGATTTTGTACATATTTGGACTGTACTATTCATTCGGACCCTCTGTGCAAGGGCATAATTGTAATAAGTGTGCGTGAGTGTGATGTATGTCTTCCAACCCCACGTCTTTCTTCCTTTTTATTTACCCACTTATGATGGTTAGATTAGGGCATGTTTCAATTAGCATACAGTATGATAGCATGTTCGCATTCATTCATCTGTTTTGCATGCACCGGGCTCGGCGCATCATACTAACTGCATTTGTATTTCAATTCCAAGTTAAATACATAATAGCTGTTGCATCTCATATGCCATGTTTAGAATAGCCGAGCCTGCTATGGTTGTATTTTTGCATGTGTTGCATTAGGCATTTCTGTATATTTAGGATCATGCATGGATTTCTAATTAGCTTCTGTTTTGGCTTGGAGTACTCGGTAAGTTTTATGCTTTAGCATCCTTGCATGCCTGTGAGTGACTGCCATGAATAGCATGCTTACCATAAGGCTAACTGCTTATGTGATATAACTACTTGAATGCCTGTGGGTGAAGGTTGGGTTATTTGAATTGGAACAATTCATCAAATGTGTGTTTTAAGCCCACTAGATAGTGGCAAAATCATGTTTTCTAAGCCCACCCGAGGGTGGCAAATCCACGTCTTAGCCTACCTGCGGGTAGCACCATCAAACCATTTTCAAACAAACAAACATGAAATGTTTTGTTCCAATTCAGGCGACCCAGTCTATACTTGTATGCTGTGCGCATCACATAGTAACCTAGGCTAATAACCGGAATAAGAACACACAATGTTTTCAAAAATAGATATCATGGTTAGTAGAGGCCGATCTTTGATCGGGCGAGCGAGGGTGCTCACGAAGTGACCTTCCCAAATCGTACCCAAGTTCCCGAGCCGAGACAACTTTGGTGATGACGAACACGTGGCCTTAGGCAAATGAGTCAGGGTTTCCTAAATTTCCCAAAAATAAAATATTTAGGTGGCGACTATGTATCTGGCAAAGCAGTCCATGTTTGGCACTCCTTTCAAAAAAAATTTGTTTTCTCAAAACGATTTGCCAGATTTGGACTCTTTGGTTCAAGATTAAGAACCGTGACAACAAAATCGAGTCCGAGCTGTAGCGAGGTCCCCCTGCAGGCCTGTCTATAGTAACGTTTCAGGTGTTCGACGTTCCAAGGGTGCGGGAGGTCTCGACCTTCCAAATCCTGAAGTCGGTAAGTGCCTGGACGTGGTCGGGCTTTCACAATGTAAGGTCCCTCCCATTTGGTTGCCAATTTACCCTCAATCGGATTTTTGGTGGCAAGAGTTCCTTCTCTCAAGACAAGGTCCCCAACAGCGAACTCCCTTGGCCGGACTTTGCGGTTGTAGTGCGTTCTCATTTTCTGTTGGTATGAGGCCAATTTGATAGCAGTGGTCTCCCTGGGTTCTTCAATTAGGTCCAGGTCTGCCCGACGGAGTTCTTTGGTGAGTGTTGGATCCGGATGTAAAACCCTAGGGGTAGGCAGACCGATTTCCACCGGAATAACTGCCTCAGCGCCATATGTTAGACGAAAAGGGGTTTCCCCAGTGGGAGTCCAAGTGGTGGTGCGGTAAGCCCATAGCACATTCGGTAGTTCCTCAGCCTAAAGTCCCTTAGTAGCTTCAAGCTTAGTCTTGATGATCTTCAGGAGAGAACGGTTGGTGACCTCAACTTGGCCATTGGCTTGGGAATGACCGGGGGAAGAGAAACATGGTTGAATCTGGAGATCGGCACAGAACTTCCTGTACTTGGCGTTGTCGAATTGTTTGCCGTTGTCGGAGACAATGGCCTGAGGGATGCCAAATCTACAAACGATCGACTGCCAGATGAACTAGGTTGTGTTCCGCTCGGTGATGGTCGCAAGGGGTTCTGCCTCTACCTACTTGGTGAAATAATCAATGGCGACAATTGCGAACTTGGTCTGGCCTCGGCCGGTGGGAAGTGGACCAACTAAGTCGATCCCCCATTTGGCAAACGGGTAGGGGCTGCAGAGTGTGATCAGTTCAGTAGGAAGAGCATGGGGGATGTTGGCAAAGCGCTGACACTTATCGCATTTGAGCACAAAATCAGCGGCATCTTGATTGAGAGTCGGCCAGAAATAACCACTACGGAGTATTTTGTGGGCTAAAGACCTGCCGCCTGAATGAATGCCACAAATTCCCTCATGGATTTCTTGCATTACATAGGTTGCTTGAGCCGAGTTGAGGCATCGCAGATATGGTCGTGAAAAGCCACGTTTGTACAAGACGCCACTGACCAGAACGTAGTTAGACGACCGAGCCCTGACCTTGGCGGCCTGCTGTTGGTCATTTGGGAGTTCTCTTGTTGTCAAAAATAGGAAGATGTCGGATGCCCAGGGAATGGCTTCATTTTGAAGGAACTGCACTTCTTGTAGGTCGGGTGAGATGGCCGGGTGGGCTAGGTATTCGAGGCGAACTCCGTGGCTGAGGTCGAACTGGTCTGCAGAGGCCAACTGAGCCATCTCATCTACCTTGGAGTTTTCCGCCCGAGGTATGTGCTTGATGTGGAAGGTATTGAAGAGGCGAACAAGGGGGAGTGCCATATCCCTGTAAGCCCGCATTGTGTCCTTCTTGGCGTCGAATTCGCCCGTAATCTGGCTGACGATAAGCTGGGAGTCACTGAATACCCAAATGTGGCTGACACCAATGTCCTTGGCAAGACGGAGTCCTGCTATCAATGCCTCATATTCGGCCTCATTGTTGCTGGCATCAAACAAGAAACGGAGAGCACATTTGAAATAGTCACCCTCAAGGGAGGTGAGGATGAGGCCAGCCCCACTACCTTCCCTGCGGGATGACCTGTCGACGTTGAGAGTCCAAGAATGGGGGTCTTCTGGCTCGACAGGAGTTGGTGGGGGTGGAGAGGCAGTGGTTAAGGTAGGGTTGGTGAATTCCAAGATGAAGTCGGCTATGGCCTGTCCCTTGATTGCTGTTCGAGGGCAGTAGGAGATGTCAAACTGGCTGAGTTCTACTGACCACTGTATAAGTCTGCCGGAAAGTTCTGGTTGCTGCATGACCATCTTCAGGGGTTGGTCGGTGAGGACCACTATGGAATGGGCTTGGAAGTAAGGACGGAACCGTCTGGAGGCGGTGACCAAGGCCAGGGACAATTTTTCTAGCAATGGGTAATTCTGTTCCGCTCCCCTGAGAGCTCGACTGATGTGGTAAACTGGCCGTTGGACTAAGCCGTCTTCCCTGATAAGAGCAGCAATGACTGCGGTGCTTGACACTGCTAAATAGAGGAAGAGGGGCTCGCCCGTAACTGCCTGTGAAAAGAGGAAAAGATTAGCCATGCATTGCTTTAGCTGCTGAAAAGCCTCTTCGGATTCAGTTGTCCATTCAAAAGTCTGCCAAAGAACTTTGAAAAATGGTAGGCACTTATATGTTGCGCGGGAAATGAAACGGTTGAGGGCCGCCACTCGGCCGGTGAGTCTTTGAACTTCTTTGACCGTTCTGGGTGGCTGCATCTCAATCAAGGCCTTAATCTTCTCTGGGTTAGCTTCAATGCCGCGCTGGCTGACCATAAAACCCAAAAACTTTCCAGATCCTACGCCGAAGGCACACTTCTTTGGGTTAAGCTTCATTTGGTACTTGCGAAGGGTGGCGAAGGTCTCTCGCAGGTCAGTCAGATGATCAGTGGAGAGTTTGCTCTTGACCAGCATGTCATCAACATATACTTCCATATTCCAACTGATCTGATGATGGAAAACGGCATTGACCAACCGTTGGTAGGTGGCCCTAGCATTCTTCAGGCCGAACGGCATTACATAGTAGTGGTAGGTGCCTCGGTCGATGATGAAGGATATGTGTTCTCGATCGGATGGGTGCATCAAGCTTTGGTTTTACCTGAAGAATGCATCCATGAAGCTGAGCATTTGATGACCGGCCGTGGCATCGACCAACAAATCTATGCAAGGGAAAGGATAGCTATCTTTGGGACAAGCCCGATTCAGGTCAGAGTAATTGACGCAGAGTCGCCATTTGCCATTGTTTTTGCGGACTAGAACCACATTTGACAACCATTTAGGATAGTCTACATTTTTGATAAATTGGGCCTCAAGGAGCTTGTCAACCTCTGCGACTATAACAGTATTGCGCTCTGGATGAAAGATGCGCTACTTCTGGCGGTAAGGTCGGAAATGGGGTTCAATACTGAGGCGGTGAGTTATGAAGGAGGGGTCAATGCCCGGCATGTCTGAATGGGTCCAGGCAAATACGTCATTGTGCTTGGTCAGAAGGGCAGTAAGGTCGGCTTTTGCTGGGGAGGATAGTTGGCTGCCAATCTTGGCAGTTTTCAGTGGATTGGTAGGGTCGATGGGAACCTCAATGAGTTCCTCCACAGGTTCTCCTCTGACCAACTCGTCCTCATCTCGGACGTCAAGTCCTTCAATGATCATGGCCTCCTTCAGCTTGACTTCCTTGAGTGAAGCGACATAACACTCCCTGGCTATGGTCTGCTCCCCTCGTACTATCCTGATGCCCAAGTCGGTGGGGAATTTTACGGCGAGGTGGTAGGTTGATGTGATAGCTTGGAAGGCGTTGAGGGCAGTGCGACCAAAGATGATGTTGTAGGCCGAGGGGCAGTCGACAATAAGGAAGGTGAGCAACTTTGTGGTCTGCCATGGGTACTTGCCGATGGTGATGGGGAGATCGATGGAGCCAACGGAGGTCACTCGGTCGCCAATAAAACCGACCAAAGGAGTTTGGAGGAGAGACTGACTTTCATTCCCGATCTTGAGCTGGCGGAAGTAGTTGAGGAATATAATGTCTGAAGAACTGCCGTTGTCGATGAGAACTCGTCTGACCTTGTAGTTGGACAGGAGGGCAGAAATGACAAGAGGTTCATCATGAGGATAACAGATGCCTATGCAATCGGCGTCCGTAAAGGTGATGGGCTCTGCCCACTGCTTGGGCTGTTTGGAGGGTCGGTTTACCATGGCAACTGCTTTGTCTGAACCTTGCCTTATCTTTCTGAGTTCTTCCCTCTAGGCCGAGCGGGATGGCCCCCCACAAGCAAGGCCACCTGAAATAACTCAGATTTCACCGACTGGTGGAGGGGGATTACCTGGCGGCCGAGGCTGTAGCAGGGGACGATCATGGCCTTGATCAGGTTGGGCTAGCTGCTGGGGTGGGGTGCGTCGACGGTTGTTTCTGTGGGGCTCGGTTTGTTGCCTCTGCTGAGGGCGGGTGTCCGTGAACCAGCTGAGGCGCCCCTGACGTATGAGGGTCTCCACCTGATCCTTGAGGTTGATGCAGTCATCGGTATTATGGCCATAGTCCTCGTGAAAACGGCAATATTTGGACTGGTCTTTCCGATTGGAAGGGGTCCGTGGAGGTGGGGGCCATTTGAAAGGGTAGTCTCGTTGGATATGGTGGAGGACTTGTTCTATGGGAGAGTTAAGGGGTGTGTACCACTCGAACCGACCGGGCGGTCGGGTTGGTGTCGACCGGTCAGCACGAGGAGGTCGGTCGGTATAGTGGGGTGTATGGCTGTTATACTGGGTATTTCTGGGTTCTAGGTCTTTTCTCTTCTCTATAGGGGTCGGGTTTTTAGTTATTGGATCCTGCCGAGCGGCTAGTAAATCTTCGGCATTCATGTATTTCTGGGCTTTGGAGAGTAGGGCTGCCATAGAGATCGGGGGGTTTTTAGAGAGGGAGAAAAGGAAATCGGACGACGGTAGCCTGGCCATGAAGGCCGTGAGGATGACCTTGTCATCGTTTTCTGCTACTTGCAGGGCCTCAGTTTTGAAGCGGGTAACGTAACTGCGCAACAACTCCCCCTCGATCTGCCGGATGTTAAGGAGCTGGGTTGCCGAGCGACGTTGGCACTGGGCTCCAATAAAATGGCTAAGGAAAGAGTCGCTGAGGTGCTGGAAGGTAGAGACAGTACGGTGGTAGCTGGTGAACCACGGTCGGTGACCCCTGGTGTCACGGGAAAAGCTCGGCACATGATCTCGTCAAGGAAGGCATGGAGGATCATGAGGGTGCGGTAGGTCTCCAGATGGTCGACCGGGTCCGTCGTTCTGTCAAAAGAGTCGATGGTAGGCATTTTGAACTTGGCGGGAAGGGGTTTGTCTCGGATGGAGGCAACAAATGGTGAGTTTGCCGTGGTGGAGGGTTTATGCTGGATGTTCTGCATAACCCCTTGGAGTTGGAGCTTCATGGCTCGGAGTTCTGCGTCCCAGAGGGGAACGTTGTCACCACCAGAGGGAGACAAGTGTTGGACGCTGCTGGCTTCTCCCTCGGGGGCTGGTGCTACGACCGATGGGTGTGGGGGTGGAGGTGGTGGATTTATATGTGGGTGAGGAGGTTACAAACCTTTCAAGTTAGGTGGATAGGGTTGTGGGATAGTATGGCTTGGAGTTTGTTCTTGGTTGGATGGAATATTTGGAGGTGGTGGCGGAGGCATAAGGAGGTTTCTTTGGAGTAAAGCATTTATTAGGGCCTGGTTTTGCTCGGCCATACGGTTAATGCTGTTGGTAAACTCGATGAAATACTGCGGTGGGTTGTTTGGATTGGGAGGGTTGGTTTGATGGTCGGCAGCGTTATGGTGAGAAGCCATGGATCTAGTCGTGACCATACACCTTCATGGGTAGGAGAGAAAGGTTGTTGGGACAGGGTCTCCGGCAATAATGAGCACAACTGGCGCACGGATAAGAGCCTTTCCCACAAACGGCGCCAACTGATAATACAGTTCGTTCTTGGTGGATGGGTCAGACTGGTCCAAGTTCTTCGAGCTCAGGTCCAAATGGTCAAGCCCACCAAGTCACCTGCAAACAAGTTCAACGGGGAACGGGGTAGTCCCCTAGTGAACCCTCCGACGAGCAAATTAGTAGAGGAAGTAGAGAATGTAAAGAGAGAGAGAGAGATGAGAGACAGAAAGCTTAATCTTCTTCTTGTCTTCAACGTTTGCTTATATCCTTTGGTAATCATTTCGCTGTCTCTTCTGACCTGCCCTCCTCGCCGAAAGTCTATGCTGTAGCTTACCTTGTTCAGGGTAAGGGGGTCCTGTTCCGATGGGGAGATGGTCTCGTAATAAATGCTGCGATGGGCTGCATTAATGGTGATGTGCAGTGGTAATAACTTTGCAGATCTTTGTCAGTTGATGTGGCTCGTCCTTCACTTGCCATGTGTCTGAATGCCATTGGCTCTTTATGCCATGTTGGAATCCAGCTGTTCTGGACTTCACCGGTTGGGTTATGTATTGGACTCCAATTGATGGGCTTGGATTGTTTACAGTGGTTCATGGCCTTTGTGGGCCTGTCCATGTCATATATAAAGTTTCATAAAGAAATTTCAAGGAGAAAAAAGGGTAAATTATAAAAACACTTTTTGAGATTTGTTTAAAATATAAATAATTTTTTGTGATTTTAAAAATTATATTTCCTATTTACAAGTTTCTAATTGCATAATAAATGACCTCTTTTATTAATAAACCATCAAGTCAGTTAATTATTTTTAATGATATCATAAATATATTTTAATTAACAATTCAGATAATTTTATTGTTATATAGAAAAATAGTTAAATGTTTTTATTTTTTATGTTAATTTTGTTAAATAAGAAATTCAGACAAGATGGTATTTGTAAGTTTCAAAATCGTAGAGGACAATTCGTATTTTAAGTAAATTTCAGAGGATACATTTATAATTTATCCCAAAAAAATCAATAAACAGCTACAAATTGATATATATATATATAATAAAATAAAATAAAAACTCCACCAAGTTGGACACTATTCCAAGTTGGACACAATTATAAGCGAGAACAAAAAGAAGAAACACAAGATGTTAGAGATTTTTTTTATTTTAAATTTTATATTATTGTTTTGTGTTTTTGTACTAAGGAAATGATATATTGTCATGTAAATGATGATGCAAAACAAAGAAAAATATCTATCACTGAACAAGAATAAAATTGTAAAAAATTCGAGTAATATGAATTTAGTAACCTACAACTAATATAGAATTTATATTGCAATTTTGCAAGGCAGTACAAGTCATTAGATAATTATATATACGAGGATATAAATTAACAAACAGAATAAATCAACTACATATATTAATTTTACATTTTAATGATTCAAGTTATATGATTGATTATTAAATTATTTTCTTTAGAATCTTTGTAATATGTAATCCAAATATTATGTTGACAGATTACAAAAAGAAAAGAAGATTATCAATAACATAAAAAAGTGTTGAGGGCCATGAGAAAGGAGAAAATATGCCAACTTGTAAGAAATAGTGTACAAAAAAGTGAACTAAAAGTTAGGATCATTATGAAATTAGTGAGGATTTTGGGACAACACTAATATAACAAAATAAATATAAGGATTGTGGAAGAAAGGAAAGGAAAGGAAAGGAAAGGAAAGTGGATCGAATAGTCATGAAATTGTAGAAGTTTTTAAATGATATGCATTATTAAGCCAATTGAAATTTATTTAACAAGAAACAAGAAAAGATATTCTATTCTCAATGAATTCTTTACACTCAGTCATATACCTATTTATATTTGATATAAGAGAGTTAGTTAGGAGTTTGTTATAACAAACTCTAACTGAATCCTAACCACCACTACTACAACTCGGATATTTATATCTCTTTGCAGCTATATTCGATACACTAAGTTGCGGCTCCAATGGCTGCTGCTATAGCTTTAACTGCTGCAACTGCTGAAGCGTATATTGTAATGGTTGTGGCTGATGCAATGGCTGCATAGTCTTATCAGTCCCCCCTCAAGATGATGGGGCTAGGGAGCACCAGAAGCTTGGATTTGAGATAAAGAAAACAAGAAGAAGAGAGAGGCTTAGTAAAGACATCAACAATATGATCATCAGTAGCAATATAAGCCGAAGAGAGTTGTTTAGAAACCATTCTTTCTCGGATGAAATGACAGTTCACCTCTATATGTTTAGACTTAGAATGGAACACTGGTGTAGACACCCCATTTTTGACCATCCTCAAGACTTGGGCGTCACCGTTTGAACACCCGGTGATCATCCATGTTTGTGTTCGTTTGGAGTTCCCGGAGGTCTCGGCTACGCGCCTTGCCTCAGGATCTTCGAACTTGACTGTTTAGTGTCTGGTTTTGCACCAAACACTTTTGTTTTGCCTTGGAAGGGCAGCGAATGCCTTGTGAGGCATCCCCACACATCACTGGCCATGGCTAGAGGCCACCGGCTAGTATTGTGTTGCCATCGGCAATGTATATTGCCGGTCGGCATTCTTTCTTGCCGGTCGGCAGTCCATTTTGTTAAAATGGCATTTTTGAGCAGCCGACTACTGTTCATCTGCTTTTTTAGATATTTTAAAATAGCTGGCTTGCATTTTGTTCCCCTCCATACACGTGTATGAAGGGATAGCCTTCTTGTTAGCTTCCTTGGTAAACTTTACAAGATTGGCTCCTCTATAAGAGGAGCCCTTCCCTCTTGGCTTTAGGGTTAGAGATTTTGGTTAGAGAAGTTGTGAGAGAAGCTCTGGTTCTAGGTTTAGGGTTTTATATCTATCCTATATCTATATCTCTCATTTTCTTGTGTTTGTGTGTGTTTAGGCTTACTATTGCACACAAACACATAGTGTTACACCTTCTCTTAGTTTGTGAAGGGCCAGAGGTTTGTTTTTGAAGCTTTGAAGCTGTTTTGAGCTCAAGGAAGGGGCTGGTCTATCATTTGTGAAGAGGTTCTTCAAGGGTAACAATCTTACCCCTTTTTACCCCTTTCTTGTATTCTATTTTTTCCTATCTTAGAACTGTTTTTGTGCTTAGTGTATAACATAAAAAAGTTATGTTTTTGGGCCCTCTAAATAGTTTGTTTAGAGTGTTTTGTGGTTTGGAGGTGTTTGACCCCTCTTAAGCCGTGAGAGGCTCCATTTTGTGCTATTTTGAGTGAGCTCCGGGACTTTGGTGTTTGAGCCTCCTCACCACTGAAATCTTGAGGGATTTCAGTGGTAAGGATGGTGCCTTGAAGTCCTAAGAAGGAGAGGGTCACCCCCTCTCCTTATTGTCCTTGAAAAGGACCACATTTGGCCTCTTGAGGGAGCACCATGTCTGAGGGTTTGTTGATCATGCCTTGACTATTTTTCATGCTTATATTGTCATAATATAACATGGTTTTAAGTTGGTTTTGGTACACCATGCATGCTTAGCATACCTACCTTGTAATGCCATGTTTAGGCCTTAACATGCCTTAGGTTGCAAACCATTGTTCTAGCATGTTTTAGGCCTAGCTTTGTGAAGCTTTTGTGCTTATTTTTGCCATGTTTGAGGTCTGTCCTTAGTCATTTTGGTCAGCCATGACATGCATTATATACCCCCTTTGCATTTTTGGTTTGTTGGCCTTAAGTGTGTGAGTGTGTAGCATGCATTACTTGCTTTATTTCAAGTGGTTTGGCACCATTTGTAGCATCATTTCAGTCCCCTTAGCATGCTTGTATGCTTGCCTTGGATGCCTCTTTGATGCCTTATGAGCTTGTGTGGTATGCTCCTTGAAAGTGCATTTGTGCATGCTTTTGAATTCAAGCCATTTAGATGCCATCTAAGTGGTCTTTTGGGCTTTGTTTTATGTGCCAAAACTCTGTTTTTAGTCATTAAGTTCATGCCATGTTTGGTCTTGCTAAGTGTGGTCAAATACCCCTTTAGCTTGCCTTAAATCTTGGACCATTGTTACATGCTTAGCCTATCTTGTTTGCTTGGTTTGGCACCATGCCCTTGCATGATTTTCAGAGCTTAATGCATGCCATATGTCCATGATTGTTCCCTTTTAAGTGTGCTTAAAAGATGTCCTTTGATGCTTAAGTGTTTAGGCCTTAACATGTGCATGTGTGTATGTGTGTTTGGTCCTATCTTCTTAAGCTTTGGCCACTGTTTTGGACCTAACTTAAAGCCGTCCAATTAGTGTAAGTCCATCCCTTGTATGCCATTCAAGTGCTATTACATTATCTCATGTTTGCATACTTTGGTTGCACGTGTTGCATGCTTGAAATCATTTACATTTGGCATGCATTCCCTTGGTCAAATTACTAGCATGTTGCATGATTAGATTATATCTTGCATGCTCTAAGTAGTTTGCATAATTGTGGCATGCTTGTTTTCCTTGTTGCTTAGGTTATGTACCTAATATGCATTGCATGTTTGCATGCTCCCTTTTATACCTTGTTGTATGATTAGTTAGCATGTTTAGGTTGCATTGAATATGCATGCCTTGTCCCTTGATTTAGTGATAGGGATTGGGCCCTTATGTGAGTTTGTTTGCATTTCATTTGACATGAAAATGCACAACTTGGTCCCTTGGGCCATCATGCATGGAAATGCGCGATTGATGGTCCGAGAACCAAGGAGCATGTCCCCTTGAGTCACTAACATGATAAGGGACATGATTGGTGCATATACGGCTTGAATTGCATTGTCATGCAAGGCTCTGTCCTCTGCTGCTGTCAAACAGGTTCTGCAGGAACTTTTTGCCGATCGACTGCACAGAGTGCCGACCGGCAATCAATTGGTGGCCGATGGATTCATCAACAGCCGATGACCACATCTCACTGCCAGTGGCAATTCTGCTCAGCCGGTGGTGTATCCCAATGTCCAGGGAAGCAATTCAGAGACTTTGGCAGTCTTCAGAGGGGCAGAGCAGGGAAAATAGAGGCAGTCTATGCATGGCAGTGCGCTTCCGAGCAAGACCCGAGCATGCATTGCATTGGGCTCTCTTCCCGAGGCAGTTTACTGTTTTTCCTAGCTTAGTTAGTTTGTTAACTACTTAGTCAATCTGTAATATTTAATTAGCTTGTAGGTTAATTATCTGTAATATTTATTCGGTCCCTCCAGGTGAGGGCAAATCTGTAATAAGTGTGGGTGCGTGTGTGTGCATGTCTTCCAATCCCCACTTCTTTCTTCTCTTTTATTTACCCGCTTATGATGGTAGATTAGGGCATGTTTAAATTAGCATAACTTTATGCTATGCATGCGTGCATCCATACATTTGTCTTGCATGCACCGGGCTCGGTACATCATGCTAACTGCATTTGTACTTCAATTCCAAATTGAATACGTGCATCAATTTATCGCATTTCTCATGCCATGTTTAGGTTAGCCGAGCCTACCCTAATTGCATCCTGCATGTGTTGCATTAGTCAATTCGACATGAACTAGGACCATGCATGTTTGCTAACTAGTTTATTGTTTTGGCACGGAGTACGATGTAAGTCTTTTCGTGCTTTAGCATATCGCATGTGTGTGAATGCTATCATGACAGCATGTTTACCATGTGGCTAGATGCTTATGTGATAAACTGTTTGATTGCCTGTGGGTGAAGGTTGGATTGTCTGAGTTGGAAAAACTCGTTGAAATCTGTGTTTTAGCCTACTTGCGAGTAGCAAATTCCAAAGTATTTTTCAAAGACAAACGGATACGCAATGCTTATTTCCAAATTAGGCAATCTAGTCTATACTTGTTTGCTGTGCGCATAACATAGTAATTCTAGGCTAATAACTGGAATAAGAACACATAACATTTTCAAAAACGGATATCACGGTTAGTAGAGGCCGATCTTCGGATCGGGCGAGAGGGGGTGCTCATAGCTGACCTTCCCCGATCGTACCCAAGTTCCCGAGCCGAGACAACTTTGGTGATGATGGACACGTGGCCTTTGGCACCGAGTCAGGGTTTCCTAAATTCTCTCATAAAAAATATTTAGGTGGCGACTCTGTATCTAACAAAGCAGTCCATGTTTGGCACTTCTTTCAAAAAAATCTGTTTTTTTTCAAAACGATTTGCCAGATTTGGACTCTTTGGTTCAGATTAAGAACCGACAACAAAAGGGAGTCCGAACTGTAAAGTGAAGCCCATGGGCGCGTCTACAGTTTCTGGCGACTCTGCTGGGGAGTTTAGAGAGTTTGACTCGAACTCGTGATATCCTGTTTTGGCTACGCTTGTGTGTTTCTTTGCATTGCATGTGCATTAGTGCGCCTAGGACACCGTGTTGGCCATCTGCTATTCCTGAGCGGTTTGCCGAAGGCTTGACTTTGTCAAAACATGCCATAAGGCTGACCGGTTGTGGGCTCTGCTAGTATGGGAACACAAACCCCGGTTTTACCGGGGCACCTCTTTCGACCATTCGACCTAGTGCATATTCGAAATCCATAGTGACCATTCCAAACTAGGACAGGTTGCTTACCCGATGTTAGGTTGTTTGAAACTGCTACGTGCATAGTGAAACCCTAGCTCCTGACAAAATAAGACAGGGAAACCCTACCCCAACATAGGGGTGTATTGGCTCTCATTTATTTGCTATGTGCTTTTAGAGTGTATCTCTACAGGGAACGCACATATCAGTTTGCAAGTTTGAGCATCGAGTTCGGGGCACGATGTCGATTGCGAGAATCAATTATGTCTGTGGATATCCGATTCAGTGTTTTGTGAGACAGTGATTTCTGGGAAACAGTGATCAGTAGTAAAGTACAGTTGTTCGGCTGCACCTGTGTTTGATCCATTTGGGCTGAAATGCTGCTTGTTTTTCCTTTCAGTTCAGAGAGTTCCAGAATAATCAGTGTTCCCCCTTGCCGAGGCAAGACATACGATGACGCAGAATTCAGAAGAGATCGTGGTTATGATAGCCGCGTTGGGTCAAGGAATCACTCCACAAAGTGAGACCAATATTGATATGCCGCATCCACCCAGGTTGCCTGTTGCACACCCGGTTTGGACCCCTCAATTATATCAGGCTCGCGAGCCTACTACATTTGAACTGATGGGGATGATAGGTGATCTCCAGAGGTCCGTGGCGGATCTCGCCTATGGGATGTCCGCTTCGCCACCAGCCGCACCATATGCCGGAGGTTTTGTACCCCAGGAGCCCCCGCTGTTGGGACGGATCGTGATTGAACTCAGCCAACCGGAGATGGCCTCCAACTATAATAATGACATGTCAACGTCAACCCAAACCCTTGATCAGGCCAAGGCTAGAGGTAAAGACAAAATGAAGGCAGATGCCGATCCTATCGAACAACTGCTGTGGGCAGTCGAGGCTTTGAAAGCCGGGGGGATGAACAAGCAACAGATATCTGCAGTTGCGACAAAAGTTGTGGAGGATGCTTTCCCCACTCCACCTGAGGGTAGTTCAAGTCAGTCAGAGAAACGGGACAGGCCCCGTCATGCCAGAGTAGTTCCTCCTACTCCCAACCCTGCACCCGGGTGTAACACGACCGCGGGGGACCTCG
Organism: Camellia lanceoleosa; assembly: GCA_025200525.1. Taxonomy (NCBI): domain Eukaryota; kingdom Viridiplantae; phylum Streptophyta; class Magnoliopsida; order Ericales; family Theaceae; genus Camellia; species Camellia lanceoleosa. The sequence goes on along the minus strand of CM045766.1, from coordinate 104,447,701 downwards.
GCTACAGTTCGGACTCCCCTTTTTTGGTTGTTGCGGTTCTTAATCTGAACCAAAGAGTCCAACTCTGGCAAATCGTTTTGAGGAAAAGCAGATTTTGAAAAGAAGTGCCAAACATGGACTGCTTTGCCAGATACAGAGTCGCCACCTAAATATTTTTTAAAATGGAAAATTTAGGAAACCCTAACTCGGTGCCGAAGGCCACGTGTCCGTCATCACCAAAGTTGTCTTGGCTCGGGAGCTTGGATACGATCGGGGAAGGTCAGCTATGAGCACCTCTCCGCCGGTCAAGACAAGCCTCTACTAACCGTGATATCCGATTTTGAAAACATTATGTGTTCTTATTCCGGTTATTAGCCTAGAATTACTATGTTATGCGCGTAGCAAACAAGTATAGACTAGATTGCCTAATTTGGAAATAAACATTGCATATCCGTTGGTTTTGAAAAGCGCTTCAGAATTTGCTACTCGCAAGTAGACTAAAACACGGATTTCAACGAGTTTTTCCAACTTAGGCAATCCAACCTCCACCCACAGGCATTCAAACAGTTTATCTCATATAAGCATTTAGCCACATGGTAATCATGCCGTCATGTTAACATTCACACGCATGCGAGATGCTAAAGCATAAATACTCACATTGTACTCCATGCCAAAACAATAAACTAGTTAGCAAGCATGCATGCCCTAGTTCATGTTAGAGTGACTAATGCACCGCATACAGAATGTGATTAGGATAGGCTCGGCTAACCCTAAAATGGCATGTGAAATGCAATCATTCGATGCACGTATTCAAGTTAGATTTGAAGTACAAATGCAATTAGCATGATGTACCGAGCCCGGTGCATGTCAACAAATGCATGGATGCACGCATGCATAGCATAAGGTATGCTAAAATAAACGTGCCCTAATACTAACCATCGTAAGCGGGTAAGTAAAAGGGAGAAAGAAGTGGAGGTTGGAAGACATGCACACACACACCCACACTTATTACAGATTTGCCCTCGCTCGGAGGGACCAAAAGAATAATACAGATTAACCAACCATGCAAGCTAATTAATAATTACAAATTGCCTAATTAGTTAACAAATTAACTAAGCTAGAAGAAAACAGTAAATCACCTCGAGAAGAGAGCCCAATGCAATGCATGCTTGGTCTTGTTGAATTACCTTTGCCATGCATAGTGCCTCTGTTTTCCTGCTCTGCCCCTGAAAGGCGCCAAAGTCTCTGAATTGCTTCCCTGGACATTGGGAGACACCACCGGCTGAGTAGAATTGCCACCGGCAGTGGAATGTGGTCATCGGCTGATAATGCATCCATCGGCCACCAATTGATTGCCGGTCGGCACTGAATACTGCCGGTCGGCAAAGAATGCCTGCAGAACCTGCAATTGACAGCAGCAGAGGGCAAGGCATAGCATGGCAATGCAATTCAAGCAATGTATGCACTAACCCTATCCCTTATCATGTGTAGGACTCGAAGGGACATAGTCCTTGGTTCTTGGACCATCAATCGCACATTTCAATGCGTGATGGCCCAAGGAACCAATTTGTGCATTTTCATGTCAAATGAAATGCAAACCAAATAAGCACATAAAGGCCTAACCTCTATCACTTGATTTCAAGAGGCAAGGCATGCATGTTCAATGCAATGCAACCTAAGCATGTTAGCTAGTATGCAACGTGGGCATGCAAGCAAGTAATGCACAATGCATGTTAGGCACACAACCTAAGCGAGCAAGTATGCAAGATATGGAATAACAATGGGAGTGACAAGCATACAAGATGTGATCTAAGCATACAAGTGTGCAAGGCATGCATCATGTTAGGCAATCTAAACATACAACAATACACAAGGTAAGCATGCATCAACATACAAAGGATGGTCTTACACTAACTTGGACAGCCCTCTACTAGGTCCAAAACAGTGGCCACAATGATGCAAGTGAGGCAACAAAATACATGGAATGCATGCACAATGCATTAACCAAGCTTAAGGCACAAAAATGCAACTCTACCAAAGCATGGCAAGGGATGCAAGATGGCATATAAGCATATGAATTTCAGTACCAAAATATGATGCTAAATAGCCCCGAAACATGGAGATATGGCACCCGATGCATGAGATGAACCCCGAAATGCAAAACTAGGCACATGGAATGACTTACAGCTCTACAAGGCATGCATTATTGGACTATGAAGCATGAAGACAGAATCTAGGCAGTCCCAAAACATGGACTTTTCCAGTTCTAAGCATGGCCAAAAAGTGCTAACAAGATGGACTAAATTAGCATGCGAATTTGACTAGCTAACATGGTTTACATGGCAAGTGTATGATGCACATGGAATCTGACCAAACCATCGAAAATCAGTGAATAAACCATGCTAAAATATGCCCAAATAACCACTGAAATGAAGCCAACACATGAAAGAATGATGAGCTCCTTTAGAGGGCTATACAAGAGGTTATTAAGCACATACATGATGGACATTCAACAAGGCCAAACCAGCTTTGGAAATGGCCTATAGGGGTCCTAAAACCCACTGAAAAATTCCTGAACCAAGCTCAAGAAGTGTGCACATAAGGGCTCCTTTGAAGGGCCAAACATGCTAGTAAACAAGACAACAAAGGAGAGGATCACCCCTCTCCTTCTTAGGACCTCAAAACACCACCCCCACCACTAAAATCCCTCTGGATTTCAGTGGTGAGAGGGCCAATACAAGGTGGTCCCGAAGCCCACAAAAAATGCACAAAAATGAGGCCAAACAAGGCCTAAGAGGGGTCAAACAACCCCAAACACCAAAATGGTCTTAATGAAGTATCTTAAACACAAAAAAAAAAAACAGAACTTTTTTATGTTATACACAAAGCTCAAATCAGCAATCAAGACAGGCTAAAAGTGTGTGCAAAAACGGGGAATAAAGAGGATAAGAAGTTACCTTTGAAGACCAGCAAGAACCAGCAGCCTTTAGGTCTCAAAACCAGTCCCTTAGCCTCTGAAAATGAGCTCCAAGAACCTCCAAGTGATGATGGAAGTGTGTGGCTATGAAGTGGTGTGCAATAGGCTAAGAACAAGACCCTTTTGGACCCTCTAACCCACCCAAATGTAGAGAGAGAGGGAGATATAGAGAAAGAGGGTGATATATATGTTATATGTATGTATTAGGTCTGATTTTTCTGAACCAAAACACAGGAGGAGAGGGTTCTCTTTATATAGGCAATGCAAAGGCTCCAAGCTTCTTAGAGAAGCTATTGTAGAAGGGTCAAGGGGGTCAAGGGGGGCAAGGCTTATCAAGGAAGCTAAGGCAAGGGTGCAAGCTTCTTGAGGAAGCCAAGACAAGGGGTCAAGGCTTCCTCAAGAAGCCTTGAGCAAAGGGTGCAAAAAATGGGATCAAAGGCTCAAAATAGCCACATATATGCAGGGGAGGTGGTGCATGCATCCCAGCTGGCACAACTGGCATGCACCATGCCTGGAAGGTGCAAAGAGGTCAAACCGGCCAGAAAAGGAGGTCGTCGGCCAAAATAAATGGCCGGTCAGCACAATAAATTTCCGGTCAGCTAAATAGATTTCCGATAGGTGATTCTAAGCTCAAAAAATGGCCGGTGGATGTCCAGCTTGAAGCCCCGGAAGTTAGCTTTCCAATGCCACAAACCTTGCATTAAAATTCCTTCTGTGCAAAAATTTATGCCCTTTTTGGTGAAGCCGCGCAGATTCGATCCAACTGGGATGATGCCCAACTTCAATCAATCATATCTCCCCCACCCGGACTTGGATGTAAGAGATTCTTGAATGAAAAATGAAGCCCCGAAAGTCTTATTTTCAACGGTGGTGGCCTCATAGCTAAAGTCCAAGTATGACGATGAATAAGCCCGATTCAGCGAGGGATGCTCGACCCTCTTCTACCGGGATTCATGCCGAACTTCTTCTCTAACTTGGTTTCTCCCCTCTTCTCCTCTTCTCTTCAACTTCAAACCCCCAAGTAAGGTGTTTTGAAAGATTTTTCAAAGATTTCATCTCTCTTTCATTCACTTCCACTTTGTCCTTGCTCGGTTTACCGAAAAGTGCAACATTTACCGAAATGCGAGCGTCAGATCATCGTGGGAATTTTATTTCAAAAATGTTTTGAAAGAGAGGGTTTTAAGGTCTGAAAACCATCCAAAATAGTTTTGGTCCAAAATGGGGTGTGAAGTTGAGATTTGTCTCTCTCCTTGCCGAAGAAACTGGACCTTTGCCCTGCACAGTTTTCTCCACCAGGTAAACCATCAGTAACGCCCAAGTCTCGAGGGCAGTCAAAAATGGGGTGTCTACACCGGGAAGGACCAGAAAGTTAAGGCAGTGCCTGCTGACCCGTTTGCTAGTGCGTCTAGCAAGAGTGCTCAACCTTCGAAGTACCTGCCCCGAGGGCGCAGGGTCTTCCATGCTCTCTATATGCCGTTGTCCAAGGCACTTCAGATCCTTGCTGAGAGGGGACACCTTAAACCCTTGGAGCCTCGGCCCCTCCCGAAGAATCTCCCTGCTACACATGATGCTACTTTGTACTGTGCGTACCACCAGCAAACTGGTCATGCTACCGATAATTGCTTCCGCCTCCGTCATGAGGTACAGGATTTGATTGACAATGAGGTTATCCTCCCACCCACCTCCGCTAAGTCCGTTACTACCCAGCTGTTGGATTTTGAGGACACAGATACTGCGAGTATGTAATCGGAGGGTGAACCGCCTGCGGGCAGTGCTTGGTGCATATTGGATGTGGCGTCTGGCACGCATTTTTGAGCATCTGTGAACACTAGTTTTGTAAATTCTGGCTTGGGTGTCGAGTCAGTCTTTTGCTTTGTTTTGAGTCTGTCTCATTGTTTTGAGTCAGTCCTTTTGCTTACGGGTCTGTCTTGATTGTAGCGAGTCAACCCCCCCTTTGTATAGAATGTCAGGTGATTCCGGGGTTGTTGCCTCGAACACCGTTTTGTCTTGTAATTAGTCATTTTGGTTTTTGAGTCTGTCTCTGCCGAGGGGCCAGTTATACCAACAAATCTGAATGAAACAGCTGTGGCTATCTCATTTTCATGCTTGCTTTCAGTATGAGTTAGTTGTGCCAGAGGAGGCGAATGGAACGGCAGTACATTCTACCTACTCTCTTGTGCCTTGAACATCATTGTAATGACCTAAGCTTTTCAAAAATCCTTTTTGAACACTGCAGTGGTAAAAACGAAGAGGAAGGAATTCCTCGGGTTTTCGCAAAATTTTGATCATTTTGAGAGAATGAGAGGCATGCTAAGCCTCTTTATGAATGAAATCATGCTTGTCAGCGTGAGTACTGAGAAGGACCCTGGCTTGATCCAAACTGGTTTCACACTATCTTCTGCGCGAGCGCTTTGTTGCTTTCTTAAAAACTTTCAAAAATAAAATGTTTTGCGCGGTCCTGTGAAGACTTGTGTGGAATTGCTCTTGAGATTGTGCAGCCTAGGATCGCTCTCAGCCTCGAGATTCAACCTATCTGTTGCGAACCTGGAATCCGTTCGAAACGCTCAACAGCCAATTGCCATGAAGGGCCTGTGAGGCCCGATTTGAAGCAACCCTCGAGCAAGAGGTATCAAACTCAGATCAAGAAGATTAGATCTCACCAGCAGAAGCTCGTGAAGCGACCGTGATGGATCCTTCTGCAAATCAGTACAACAGCCATTCTCCTGGATTCAGATGACTTCAGGATCTCAAAGCCATTTGGCATGGACTTGTTACACTTTTACCCTTTGAGAGGCTCGCTGGGCTGAAAACCCGGAAGGGCGACCCAAGCAAAAGTTAGAGCAAGAAAAGAAAAGAAAATGAAAAAATGCAAAAAAAAAAAGAAAATCAAAAAAAAGAAAAAAAGAGAAGAGAAAAAAAAATCGAAAAAAGAGAAAAAATTGAAGAAAGAAAGAAGAAAAAGAAGCTCGCAAGGTTGAAAACCCGCAATAGGCGCCTTGGCAAAAGTTAGAGCCTAAAAAAAGTGAAGGTTAAAATACCCGAGTGTACCTTAACCGGAACTACGTAAGGCTTGATTCCCATGTCTGGGATACGTAGGCAACTTCATCTTGAAGTCCAGCCCCCGACGTTTTCATAGAGCCTCAGTCCATGTAATGGTTCTGATCATCCTTGCTTCCTCTACATCCGACAATTCGGTTGTAACAACCGTGAACTACGTAGGCTTGATTCCCATGCTTGGGATACGTAGGCAACTTCATCCTGAAGTCCAGCTACCATTGCTCTTACAGTGACTGTGTCCATATATTGGTTCAGACCATCGTCTTTGGAGTTCAGTCGTCATTGATAAAAGCAGTTTACAGCATGCTACGGCACCATCCAGACAAGGGGCAACTTTCCGTTGCCGTAAGTTACCATCCAAACTAGGGGCAACTTTCTGTTGCCATGTACCCCCTTCAAGCAAGGGGCAATTTTCCATTGCCTCCGATCCGAGGTTGCGCATCTCGAGGGTAAGTTCCGTGCTTGTCGAGCATTGATTGTTTGCAAAGATAGTTTTTGAAAATTTTTATTGAAGTTGACTATCTTCTCAAAAACTATTTCATTTTCCAAAAATCGGACCATTTTCTTGGACCCAAAAAAGGAAAATTTCCAGTGCCCACAGCCTGATTTGCATGATTTTTCAAATCAAAAATCGAACAAGTATGTTAATCCGACTCTCATTTTTGGTCAAAACTATTTTAGAAAACAAAAATGGTCAAAGTAACAAACTAGGGGCGCAATTGAGTCAGGTCTTCTATCCTTTCCCCGCTGTCAACATACTTGCCAGAAGGGCACTCTATCCACTGGAAGAAATAGCCGTGGGCTAACGGTGTTAGGCGAACCCGCAACTTCCTATTCATCCATCAATCACCCTGGGAAGGGATGAAAAATGAGAGAATAAAGAATAGAGAGGTGTAAGCGGAAAGAGAAGTGAGCAAGAGGGTTTTGAGAGAAAAAAACCGAGCCTAAGGGCCGAGCGATGTGAGGATCACAAATCAGAAAATTGTGGGAATATACCCAGAGGAACTAGCTCCTCGTGATCTGAGGTCTCTCATTCTTGTAAATGCGTCCGTGAGTCGTGTCTTTTACTTTGTTTTGTCGCAATTCTTGTTTTGAGTCTTTTTCGAGCATGCCTCGTTGTGTCCAGGTCGTTCACCTTTTGTTTGAGTCTTTCCCGCTGTATTTAGTTTTAGGCTCGATACCCCGGTTGCAAAACCCTTCTTCAAAAGTTGAAATCGTTTATGCTCAGAGTGCTGTGCCATTCTCTACATTTATGCGAAACAAAAGAAGAAAAGGAAAAATTTGGGACATCTAAGTGTGTTTCAACTTCAACCGTTTCAGCTTTCGTAGTCCGTCTTGTCAGATTGGGGCTGTTTGTTCAGGATTTGCTGTGTGCAGAATTAACCAAATGATGTGTTACGGGCTGTATGCAAGTAGAGTATGGGCTGTGTGTTCAGGTTAAGCAGTGGTTTGCTTGGGTTATTTTGCTATTTGCTGGTTGGTTATCTGATTATTACAGTACAAGTGCTCAATTTTCAGACAACAGATCAATTTCATTTACATTGAGATGTAATATGATATGATGTAATGCGATGCAATGCATGAGATATACAAATGTAACACTTTTTCAGACAAAAAGTTTGTTTCATTTCATAATCTTTTCAAGTACATAGTTTTGGAAACAAAAATCTGCCCGCAGCGGTACAAGGTAATCTAACTACCAGCAAAAAAGAAAAAGTACAAAAAAGAAGAAGAAAAGGCAGTAAAAATCTAGATCATCATCAGCAGTCTCGGGCCCGGGGATCTGTCCTTGCCCTCTTTCTGGACAAAGGTCCACGGGCATCGTAATCAGCATCGCCATCTGAGCCTGAGTCTGAGTCGTCTCCAGCCTCCTCAGATGACTCGGCCTCTGCCTCTGCCTCGGACTCATCATCATCATCATCATCATCATCATCATCATCATCAGGGACGGGTGCCCGAGAGCCACTCTCAACATGAGTACGCCCTCCCCTGGTACGGGAACGTGCAGTATCTCCACGCCCTCCTCGAGCAGGAATAGAGGGCCCAGCTGGAGCACCACCCACTGGAGGGATCTGGAAAGGGGGCTGAAAAGCATAAAAGGCAAATGCATCGATTACTCGTGAAGCGATATATCAATGTAGAATCTGATGTATGAGTCACAGTGAAGCGATGAATCAGTCACGAGAATCTGATGTATGAGTCTGATATATGTATCTTAGTGAAGCGATGAATCGGTCACGAGGATCACGATTGTGTAAGTCTGATGTATCAAGTGCGTGAAATTTGGGTATCGAGTCGTGTCATCGTCAGTTATGTGAAGCAGTTTGTGTATGGTTTGAGGTTGTGGTCAGAAAGAACATACCGAAATACTGTAGAGGGCCAGGAGATCAAAGGTCCGCTGAAGCATCCCCATCATGAAGGCATTCAGCTCCAATGACTGCCGGGTATACTCGGAGGAAGCCTGCAAAAGTATCAGATGCATCAGTATTCTGCGGGATATCAAATAAACTGAAATGAAATAACAGTACAAGATGCGAAATGAGGTAATACATACCGGAGGCAAGTCAGGGACACCGACCAACTCGTGATCAGCCGGGGGAGAAGCGAAAGGGATCTGGTAAGTCGCCCCACCCTACCCTCTACATGTCAGTGAAGTGGGCAGAGCAGGCCAGCCGGTCCCCCGCCCTCTATGAACTCCACCCCTACCATGAACTCGAGCCCTCCTCGCTCCGCTCCGCTCGTGGCTGGCTGGCCTCTCCCTCCCAGCTCGGCGATCACTGCCCAAGGGCCGCATGATGTAGGTCCGGACATACTCGGCATAGTCGCCCTCGTCTCTATGACGCTCCGCGCCCCAGCCAGCAGTATACTTCCTCAGGTGTGCGAGAGAAAGCCTCTCTGTATGCCTCATATGTGTAGGAGGCGGACCTGGAACTATCTGCTCCGGTAAACCTAGGGTCTGACGCAAGAAGCGCTCCCCCAAGTACCAAGCCCGACAAACCGGGCCCTCCAATAGAATCCGGAGATGGGCAGTCTCCTCAGCACTCTCATAGTGATCCCTCACCACGGCCGGCAACGGGGCCCAAGGCTGCTAGGTGATCTGCGGGTACAAATGCAGTTTGTTATCTATCTATTGTCAAAAATACAGTGCTAAAGCGAAGCTTAAACAAACTCTAAAGTTGAACATACCTCCGCAGCGGTGATGGTGTCGAAGTAGCGGCGGAAGAAGATAAAAGACTCCCGGGGTCTCCGCACACACCGCATGTCAAAGCGATGGGAAAAGGGAACGTCGAGCGGGATCTCCACATCGGGTACTGGGGCAAGCTTGGGAAAGTAGGCATAGACCCTGGCAGTAACGGATATCAGTATGATTATCAGATAAAGCAGAATACAGAATAAAGCAAAAATGGCGGAGCCGTGTGTTGTGCAGTGTATTGTGCAGAGTATACAGTGTGTGCAGGGTACAATCAATGTAAAGTAGAGTATATGTGTGTGCCGCGTGTGCAGTATATAGTCAGTAAGAGGCAGACCATGGTGTGTGCAATGTACAGAATACAGAAAATGTAAAGCAAAAAGCAGAAATGTAAAAGGGGAAGAAGATGTACCTCCCAAGCTCGCCAGTATCCGCCAAGAAGCTGTCCGCTGAGGTGGAAAGAAGAACTCATGTAACCGTACAATGTGGCCAAGCCTGCGCCACCCCAGTCATAGCAGCGGATCCGCCTGACATCCACCAGTGCGCTCAATAGACATAGAGGCACGGTGTTCGCTCAGTCGGCGAAAAGGGTCGTCCCGAGCAAAAACATGATGAAGCCCCGCGCATACTGATCCACCTCCTCTGGGGTCATCTGCGCCTCCTCCGCCAAGGCCCGCTGAGTCTGGAACTGGCTCTCGAACCACGAGTATCTGACAAACCCTGCTCGAGCAAAGGGAGGTGAAGTCTTGCTGGGTGGCGGCGTCCCATTCACCCATATCAATGTCGAAGGGAATCGGATCCCCCCCTACCCCGATGCCAGTAAGCATCGAGAAGTCATAAGGGGTCATCGTCATGTCCCCTGCGACGGAGAAGTGGAAGGAGTTGGTGGTATCCCACCACCTCTCCACTAAAGCAGCAAGCAAGGGTCTGCAGGTAGTAAGCTGGGAGAGCCCCCTACAGAAGATACCGAAACTCGCCTCGTCGACGATATGGCGAACCGCGTCTGGCAACTCCGCGTACCAGTCTCGGGCGACGACATTCCCATACCCGTGGATGGTATGGGAGTCCCCCTGTAATCAAAAACAACAATTGTGAAGCAATATTCAAGATGCAGTTTTGAGAAGCATACAGATATAGTGTGTGTGTGTGTGCGCGTTTTCAAAGGTAAAGCCAGCATTGGGTGTCAGTGTGCTAGCAAAGAACTACAGCATATGATATGTCAGTGTGTCGAACGGTTGATCTGATGTGGCGTGTGTGCGTTTTGATTCAAGCGGACATCGAATGCGGTGTACTAGCAATAAACTACGACGTGTGATGTGTTAGCGTGTTTGAGTGGTTCAGTGCAGATACGGCATGTATGCATGTTTTTCAGAAATCAAGCAAATACCGGGTGCCGGTGTGTCCACAGTGAAGTACAGTATGTGTTTGAACAATTCAGGGCTAGTGCAGTGTGTGTGCGCGTGTCAGATTCAAGCAGTTATCAGTTGCAAGTGTATTCACAGTCGACTACAGTGTACAGTGCATCAGGGCATTCAAACTAAGCAGTTAAAGAACAGAATCGACTATAGCAGTTTAAGTGTTCTATATTGCGAAAAATTGAAACTTGGGAAGGAATGTACCTCAGAGGCGTTGTGCGACAAGTGTGACTATGGCTCACGAAGTAGTAGCTCAGGTGCTACGCCCCTCTCGAAGCTCCGGAACTGGCGTAGTCCGTCAGGGAGCATTATGTAAACCGTGGGCCTGTAGGTCTCCGGATCGAACGGCCGGATGCGGAGTGGCAAAGGCTCGGCCTCGGGGTCCATCTCAAGATCTAGAGGAGCCCCACCCTCTGGAAGATCATCCGCCATCTCAAAGAGAGTGAGAAAATGGCCGGAAGAGGGAAAAATAGAAAAGAATGTGAAGAGTCAACAAAAAGTCAACCCCGAGAGGGCCGGAAATGGCCGGAAAAGCCGAGGTGCGGAGAAGGCACAGATATCGAGAAAAACTCGAGGGAAACAAGCCCCGAGTGGCGAAAGTCAAGAAAGAGACACCGAAACGAAGTTTCGTTCGGTTCAAAACACTCGAAACGCGAAGGTATTCGCGAATCGAACGATGAAACGGGGGTTAGAACGCAAGAAAATAAGGAAATCGAAGGATGAAAACACTCTAGAGAGAGAGAGAGAGAGGATTTTCGAGCATAAGGAGATGAAGAAAATAAGGTTAGAAACCCTATTTTAAAAGGCCTGTAGCAAAATGTCAAAACTGCCCCAATACAGGAACACTTTGCCGGTCGGCCACATTCTTTGCCGATCGGCAGTATTTTGTGCCGATGAGATTGTATGAGGGCCGATGGACGGTCGGTGATGCATTCTGATGGCCGGTGGGCATCCGGTGGTCTCCTACAGTGGGTTTTGAGATTCCTACACCTTTTCTTTGGTTATATGAGTGCTTCAGAGTCTTCATTGCTTAAAACAGTGCAAAACAGTGCATTTCCGACGCTCAACCGGCTCCCGTTTTGGCCTCGGATTGTGTCTTCTATGCGTGGCACTCGAATTCGTGCAAGGTGTATCCTTCTCGTATCCTTTTGGCTTTTATAAGACTCAAAAGTCGCCCCATGTGCAGCGCATTTCAATCACACTGTCTTGTGCATTGCATTTCACTCGCATTGTCTTGTACACCACGGTCTGGCGAGACCTTAAACACGCACGGTCTAGGAGACCTAAAATCCTTGGGAGGTGCAAGACCTTCACTCGTGTTGTCTAACGCACCGCGCTGTTGTGCGCATCTCATTGCATTTGGCATGCATTCCATTGCGTGATCTTGCGCATCGCACTGTCTTGTGCACCGCATCTCAAATTCATGCATTGCCCCAAATTGGGTCCGGCGGGACCGAAAACACGCCACGATCCGCCGGGACCAAAAACACGCACGGTCCGGCGAAACCATAAACCCGTTCGGTTGCATTGTCATGCATCTAAAGCCGCGCGTCGCCGCGCATCAAACTTTCATGCATTGTCATGCATTTCAAGTAAACTTGCGTTGTCGCGCACTTCAACATCATGCATCATTTGCATTCCAAAAAAAAAAAACCAAAAAAAAAAACCAAAACAAAAACATGCATTGTCATGCATACATTTTGCATCCCGGTCTAGGAGACCTTAAATCCTCTAAAGGTGCAATTCCTTTGGTGTTTGTCGTGCCCAAACGACTTTCGATGGTTTGGTAAAGCCACCTGCCTGTGTTTGCGGTGAGTTCCTAGAAGACCAACTGGGACGGTGGAAACTAGAGTTCGAACGGCTTATGCCTAGAACGCAAAGGTTCAGGAGTTCCAAGACTAAAGTCTAGTTTAAATACCCAGGGGTGTATCCTCGGCTTGAAATCTGTATGGAAGCCCCATAGGTTGAGGCAGCATGTTTGCGCCTCAGTTCTAGATACTGAACCAACCTAGTATATCGCCTTGTTGATAAGATAGGGAAAGCTGTAATCATAGCCGTTGCATCATAGTGCATTGTCATGCATCCATTGTAAGTAGTGCATTGTCATGCATACACGGTAAATATTGCATTGTCATGCATTGTCATGCATTTGCATTGTAGATTGCATGCATTCATTGCATCATCTTCCATCTATGGCTTGCGCTTTTCCATGTTGAGCTTGGTCTGGTATGTGCCCATACTTTTCACGTCGAAGCATAGTTCAGTAGACCGTTCTATGTTAGCCGCGGCTTGTTTGTGTACATGCCTTTCCTAGGAAAGATTTGGTTTGGCCCGCGTGCCATATCCATTGTATCCATTCCATTGCATATTTGTAGATATTGAATTATAGTTTGCATGCATCCATTGCATCACCATCCGCCTATGGCTTGCGCCTTTCCACGTTGAGCTTGGTCTAGTATGTGCCTATACTTCTCGTGTCAAAGCATAGTTCAGTAGACCGTTCTATGTTAGACGTGGCTCGTATGCGTACATGCCTTGCCTAGGCAAGATTTGGTTTGGCTGCATGCCATATCCATTGTATATATTACATTGTAGTGTAATTTTTGCATCCAGCAATAGGATCATTGTTCTTTCTCCAGCGGGTCGTTACCCCACTTATGTCATCCCCCCAATACTCGTTCTTGTGTCCGTCTACATTACTCATAGTTCGGTTGATCGTTCTACGGTAGACAGACTTGTCACCTCCATCAATCTATTTGACATTTGTGTGGTTTCGAACCGCTCATGATTGGATCATGATTCAATTGCTTTGCACGTAGTTTGCATTGTTTCAATTGCGTTGCATTTTCATTTGCATTATTTATACATTGTTTTGTATATATTGCATATCATTTTGCATTCATTCTTGCATTGTCATGCATGTTGCTAACAATATCATACCTGTTAAGTTGTTTTCTTTACAGGCACGATATTGTATATGCAGTTCATTTATTTGGTGGAACGAGACGAACGGGCGGTATTGTATCCTCCGATGAGACATATTGAGAATTGCATAATTCTCTTACATCCTTCTGCATTGTAGTGTAGTTTGGTGTATCCTAGCTTAAAAGCTGCATGTATTAGCCGTTCTGACTTTTCTTTGCATGATCATAAGTTATGCTCGGCCGTGCATTGTCTTGCATTTTGCCTCTGCCTTCGGGCGCATACCTTGTTTGTCTTGCATGTTTGTCCAAGTCTTCGACCTTGTCAAAAATGGGTCGTCTCTGGGCTTTGACATTCACTCCCGTCATTGTTATGACTTTCGAGTTCTGTCAAAGAGGGGCAACTGTAGACACCCCATTTTTGACCGTCCTCAAGACTTGGGCGTCACTGTTTGAACACCCGATGATCATCCATGTTTGTGTTCGTTTGGAGTTCCCGGAGGTCTCGGCTACGCGCCTTGCCTCAGGATCTCCGAACTTGACTGTTTAGTGTCTGGTTTTGCACCAAACACTTTTGTTTTGTCTTGGAAGGGCAGGGAATGCCTTGTGAGGCATCCTCACACATCACCGGCCATGGCTAGAGGCCACCAGCTGGTATTGTGTTGCCATCGGCAATGTATATTACCGGTCGGCATTCTTTCTTGCCGGTCGGCAGTCCATTTTGTCAAAATGGCATTTTTGAGCAGCCGACTACTGTTCATCTACTTTTTCAGATATTTTAAAACAGCTGGCTTGCATTTTGTTCCCCTCCATACATAGCCTTCTTGTTAGCTTCCTTGGTAAGCTTTATAAGATTGGCTCCTCTATAAGAGGAGCCCTTCCCTCTTGGCTTTAGGGTTAGAGATTTTGGTTAGAGAAGTTGTGAGAGAAGCTCTGGTTCTAGGTTTAGGGTTTTATATCTATCCTATATCTATATCTCTCATTTTCTTGTGTTTGTGTGTGCTTAGGCTTACTATTGCACACAAACACATAGTGTTACACCTTCTCTTAGTTTGTGAAGGTCCAGAGGTTTGTTTTTGAAGCTTTGGAGCTGTTTTGAGCTCAAGGAAGGGGCTGGTCTATCATTTGTGAAGAGGTTCTTCAAGGGTAACAATCTTACCCCTTTTTACCCCTTTCTTGTATTCTATTTTTGCCTATCTTAGAACTATTTTTGTGCTTAGTGTATATCATAAAAAAGCTATGTTTTTGGGCCCTCTAAATAGTTTGTTTAGAGTGTTTTGTGGTTTGGAGGTGTTTGACCCCTCTTAAGCCTTGAGAGGCTTCATTTTGTGCTATTTTGAGTGAGCTCCGGGACTTTGGTGTTTGGGCCTCCTCACCACTGAAATCTTGAGGGATTTCAGTGGTAAGGATGGTGCCTTGAAGTCCCAAGAAGGAGAGGGTCACCCCCTCTCCTTATTGTCCTTGAAAAGGACCACTTTTGGCCTCTTGAGGGAGCACCATGTCTGAGGGTTTGTTGATCATGCCTTGACTATTTTTCATGCTTATATTGTCATAATATAACATGGTTTTAAGTTGGTTTTGGTACACCATGCATGCTTAGCATACCTACCTTGTAATGCCATGTTTAGGCCTTAACATGCCTTAGGTTGCAAACCATTGTTCTAGCATGTTTTAGGCCTAGCTTTGTGAAGCTTTTGTGCTTATTTTTGCCATGTTTGAGGTCTGTCCTTAGTCATTTTGGTCGGCCATGACATGCATTATATACCCCCTTTGCATTTTTGGTTTGTTGGCCTTAAGTGTGTGAGTGTGTAGCATGCATTACTTGCTTTATTTCAAGTGGTTTGGCACCATTTGTAGCATCATTTCAGTTCCCTTAGCATGCTTGTATGCTTGCCTTGGATGCCTCTTTGATGCCTTATGAGCTTGTGTGGTATGCTCCTTGAAAGTGCATTTGTGCATGCTTTTGAATTCAAGCCATTTAGATGCCATCTAAGTGGTCTTTTGGGCTTTGTTTTATGTGCCAAAACTCTGTTTTTAGTCATTAAGTTCATGCCATGTTTGGTCTTGCTAAGTGTGGTCAAATACCCCTTTAGCTTGCCTTAAATCTTGGACCATTGTTACATGCTTAGCCGATCTTGTTTGCTTGGTTTGGCACCATGCCCTTGCATGATTTTTAGAGCTTAATGCATGCCATATGTCCATGATTGTTACCTTTTAAGTGTGCTTAAAAGATGTCCTTTGATGCTTAAGTGTTTAGGCCTTAACATGTGCATGTGTGTATGTGTGTTTGGTCCCATCTTCTTAAGCTTTGGCCACTGTTTTGGACCTAACTTAAAGCCGTCTGTAACAACGCCCACGGAGGAGGGCCTCGCTACAGTTCGGACTCGATTTTGTTGCGGTTCTCAATCTTGAACCAAAGAGTCCAAATCCGGCAAATCGTTTTGAAGGAAAACAGATTTTTTGAAAAGAAGTGCCAAACATGGACTGCTTTGCCAGATAACAGAGTCGCCACCTAAATATTTTAAAATGGGAAATTTAGGAAACCCTGACTCGGTGCCGAAAGGCCACGTGTCCGTCATCACCAAAGTTGGCTCGGGAACTTGGGTACGATTAGGGAAGGTCACATCGTGAGCACCCCCGCTCGCCCGGTCAAAGACCGGCCTCTACTAACGATGATATCTGTTTTTGAAAACTTTGTACGTTCTTATTCCGATTATTAGCCTAGGTTACTATGTGATGCTCGCAACAAACAAGTATAGACTGAGCCGTCTGAATTGGAACAAAACATTTCATGTTTGTTTATTTGAAAATTGTGTGAAGGTGCTACCCGCAGGTAGGCTAAAATGCGGATTTGCCACCCTCGGGTGGGCTTCGAAAACAATGATTTTGCCACTATCTAGTGGGCTTAAAACAAACAGTCAATGCATTGTCCCAATTCAAATAACTCAACCTCCACCCACAGGCATTCAAGGCAGTTATATCACATAAGCATATAGCCTCATGGTAAGCATGCTATCATGGCAACACTCACACGCATGCAAGGATGCTAAAGCATAACCACTCACCTAGTACTCCAAGCCAAAACAGAAGCTGATTAGAAATCATGCATGATCCTAAATATGCTGAAATGCCTAATGCAACACATGCAAAGATGCTATTATAGCAGGCTCGGCTATTCTAAACATTGCATGTGAAATGCTACAGTTAACATGTATTCATTTTGGAATTGAAATACAAATGCAGTTTGTATGATGCGCCGAGCCCGGTGCGTGCAAAATAGATGAATGATGCAAACATGCTGTCATGCTGTATGCTAATTGAAATATGCCCTATATCTAACCATTGTAAGCGGATAAATAAAAGGGAGAAAGAAATGGGGGTTGGAAGACATACATCACACTCACACACCCTTATTACAACATTGCCCTCGCGCAGAGGGTCCGAATAAAATAATAATACAGTCCGAAAAATGAAAGAATAATACAGTCCGAATGAATAGATAATTTCTTAATTAATTGACAAATTAAACTAAGAAAGCTGTAAACTGGCGCGCAGGCCAGGGACTGCCTTGCTCTGATAGGTGATACATGTTGGGCTGCCTTGTCGTAGAAATCCACCGGGATGCCCTGATTAGCCTCTGTTTGCAATGTTTCTTGAAATGCGCGCCGGATTCTGAAAAGTTGCTAACTCTGGATTTTGCTGCAACAGAGAGCAGGAAAAGGGCACAGTAGTGTATTTCACAAATGTATGCATGCCTCGATCCTCGTGCCACCAATCACGCATATCAATGCATGATGGCCGAGGAATCGGATTGCACAACTCGATATAGGGATGAATGCTACAACAAAACTTAACTCCATCATGGGTAATCCGGAGTGCCGGTGACTTGGGAATTGAGACCTGTTCCGTCACTCGGAGTACGAAACGTGCCTCGTTTCCCGTGCAATATGCATGATATGCATGGAATGCAACTAATATGCAACCTAGCATACGCAAAGCTATGAAAATGGGATGTCTCGAAATATGTGCCCACGGGCACGCAAATCGAGGAAATGTATGAATGTAATCTAAGATACAACCTAGTAGGAACTATGCTGTGAAAATGAGATGAAAATGATATGCCTCGAAAAGCGCGCACGCAGGCACGCAAACCGAGGCGATGATATGAAGGGTAAATCGGATAAAACCGAAGTGCCTCGAAACGCGTGCCCACAGGCGCGCAAATCGAGGCGATGATGAAAGATGAAAATCGGATAAAACCGAAGTGCCTCGAAACGCGTGCCCACAGGCGCGCAAATCGAGGCGATGATGAAAGATGAAAATCGGATAAAACCGAAGTGCCTCGACACACGTGCCCACAGGCGCGCAAATCGAGGCGATGATGAAAGATGAAAATCGGATAAAACCGAAGTGCCTCGAAACACGTGCCCACAGGCGCGCAAATCGAGGCGATGATGAAAGATGAAAATCGGATAAAACCGAAGTGCCTCGAAACACGTGCCCACAGGCGCGCAAATCGAGGCGATGATGAAAGATGAAAATCGGATAAAACCGAAGTGCCTCGAAACGCGTACCCACAGGCGCGCAAATCGAGGCAATGCATTAAGGCACGAAATGACATGCAAACATGCAACATGGAATTTCAGCAGCTACAAGAGGGGAAAAACAGCCCCGAAACACAACCAAAGCACACCTAAAGCGAGAAATGGTCCCGAAATGCGATAATATACACCCGAAGTGGCCTATAGCCATGCTATATATGCAAAAAATGATCATGGCAGCAAGGACAGTAGCAAGGCAGTCCCAAATACAGCATATTTCAGTAACAATCATGGCCAAAATGGAGACATAGATATAGCAACAAAATCATACAAGATTAATGGCCAAAAGAGCATTACAATGGGAGGTGGTATATACAAACACCGAATGGACAAACTTTCTTCTACAACATGAAAGAGGGCCCAAAAATAAGCATATATGCAGTTTATGGCAGCCTCTAAATCATAAGACAAACATGCTAGAAAAGGAAGGCAAAATGGAGCCACAAAAGGGTATAACATAAGACATGCAATCTATACATCAAATGACCAAACCTTCTTCATGAAACATGTAAAGGGGTCAAAAAAGACTAAAACCAGTAGGGGTCGAAGTCCCAAAAACAAACACAAATAGGTCAAAAATTGCATGCAAAAATGGGCACACTTGATGAAATTAGAAGGAAGTGGTAGATACAAAGGTCAAATGAAGTTGAGCTCCTCTACAATGTTGTAGAGGGCTCAAAATAAGAAAGCAGTAGGGTCGGACCCTAAAACCAACACAAATAGGTCAATTTTAGCATGCAAAAATGTGACAAACTTGGTGAATATTGAAGGAACTAGTATATAGAAATACCAAATGAAGTTGAGTCCTTCTACAATGTTGTAGAGGGGCTCAATATGAGCACAAAAGCAGTAGGGGTCGGACCCCTAATTCTCAACCAATTAGAGTATATAAAAAGATCAAGAAAAATCCCTAAAAGTTGGTTTTGAATACTTACCCTTGAAGACTTGTCTTTCTTTGCTTCTTGGCTTTGATTTGTAGCTCCTCAACCTCTGAAATTCACTTCCTAGCTGCTGGAATCAAAGTTGGAATGGTGAGGCTAGGTGTTGGTGAAGGAATCAAGCAAGACTTGGAGCTTTTTTGAAGGTTTTGGCTATGGAGATTAGGGTTTTTGCCCAAGTGTTCTTGAAGACAAATTGTGTAACCCTAGAGAAGAAGGGGTTGGGCCCTTTAAGTAGACAAGAAAGGGGTGTAAAAGGGGAGGGAAAAGAACCCAAGCTTTCCCTCCCAAAATATCCCCCGGATGGGGGAGATATTTTGAAAAGCAGCTGGACAATTTGGAGCAGCCGAAAGCAAGAATCGGCGGCGGCCAGTAACTTCGCAAGGTGGCCAGCCACCCTCATGGGCCACCCACCTACCATGGTCGGCCACCCACCCCTCAAAAATGAAAAGTTGAATTAGTGGCCGACCACCATTTTTTTGTGTCCTCCCATGTGTGTAGAACAAGGCCCCAAGGTTGGATTTTGGCAACTCTGAAACATGAGACACAACATTGCATTTGAAGAAGAGGCTCAAAAATGAAATTCACAATCTTGGCCGACCACCACTTTTTGTGTCCTCCTAGATGTGTGCAACAAGGTTCCAAGGCCGGAAATTGGCAACACTGAAGCAGGAGTCACAACATTGCATTTGAAGAAGAGGCTCAAAAATGAAAATAGGAATTGCTGGCCGACCATACATTTTTAGGGTCCTCCCATGTCCCCTGATCACAGATATGTAGCTTTGGTTGGAAGAAAATACCCTGTGGTGTTCAACATTGGCGAGTGAGCAAAACAGGCTCGGGAGGAAGCAGTTATCTGGGATAATTGCTGGCCTCCCACCCCCCAGTGATCTTCCTGGTGTTGAAACAGAGGTACCTGCCAAATTTGAACAAAAGCTGATGAGAAATGAACGCTCGGAGCCAAAATCGAGCAATTCGGGATCCCGAAAATGGGCTGCGGGTGCCGGAAGTGGTGTACGGCAGCGAAGTGGGTATCTGCGACCCCAGTGTCCCTCAGAATGATGAAACAGAGGTTCCTGCCAAAAATCAGAGAAAACCGATGCAAAATGAATGCTCGGGGCCCAAACCGCACGATTCGGGGTCCCGAAAACCGGCTACAGGCACCGAAAGTGGCATACAGCCACGAAGTGGGCATCAGAGGCCCCAGTGTTCCTCGAAATGATAAAATAGAGGTACCTGTCAAAAACCGGAGAAATCAGAGATGGTTGGGCGGTCCCGAACTGAGGCACACGGCTTGACGGTCCCGAAAATTGGGAACCGGGCTCCGAAATGGGCAAAATGGCCTACGGCCACGAAACGTAGCGCACGGCCACCGAGAGATAGTCTACGGGACCACTCCCTCCCCTTAGGAAAGAAAACGGAGAAAACCGAGTCTGGTTCGCAAACCGAGACAAGGCACTGAAGAGAGTTCGGAAGTCCGGAGACAGGGCGCACGGCCGCGACTCTGAGACTTCTGAACGAGCACAGTATGCAACATCACCGAGCGCTCAATCGGTGACGTCTGAGTCTTAAGGTCGGTCAAAAATGGGGTGTCTACAGTTGCCCCTCTTTGACAGAACTCGGAAGTCATAAGAATGACGGGAGTGAATGTCAAAGCCCAGAGACGACCCATTTTTGACAAGGCCGAAGACTAAGACAATCAAACAAGATAAACAGAGAATGTGTGCCCGCAGGCGTGCCCGCAGGCAGGGGGCAAAATGCAAAATGCGGGAAGATTTGATAATTGGCCTTACACGCTAAGCGAAGCTGGTTTGAAAGTTGAGGATTCTTCATGAACATGTGCGACAGATACACAAAAATGAACGAAGTGTGATGGATACACTAAGTGGACAAACATGTGTGATAAATACACAAAAGTGGAGAGAGTGTGATGGATACATACAGAGGGCATGTGTGATTGATACACAAAGTAGGCAAAGCGAGTGTGTGATAGATACACTATTTGAGCAAAGTGTAATTGATATACAAAGGGTGAAGTGAGCAAAGTGTGATGGACACACTAAATGTGAACACAAAATGTGATAGATGCACTTAGTGAACAGTATGATTGATATACTAAGCGAACACAAAGTGTGATAGATGCACTTAGTGAACAAAGTATGATGGATATACTAAAAGTGAACACAAAGTGTGATAGATGCACTATGTGAACAGTGTGATTGATATACTAAATGTGAACACAAAGTGTGATAGATGCACTATGTAAGCAGTATGATTGATATACTAAGCGAACACAAAGTGTGATAGATGCACTTAGTGAACAAAGTATGATGGATATACTAAAAGTGAACACAAAGTGTGATAGATGCACTTAGTGAACAGAGTGTGATTGATATACTAAATGTGAACACAAAGTGTGATAGGTGCACTTAGTGAGCAGTATGATGGATATCTTGAATGTGAACATAAAGTGTCATAGATGCACTTAGTGAACAAAGTATGATGGATATACTAAAAGTGAACACGAAGTGTGATAGATGCACTTAGTGAACAAAGTATGATGGATATACTGAATGTGAACACAAAGTGTGATAGATGCACTTAGTGAACAAAGTATGATGGATATACTAAAAGTGAACACAAAGTGTGATAGATGCACTATGTGAACAAAGTATGATGGATGTACTAAAAGTGAACACAAAGTGTGATAGATGCACTTAGTGAACAGAGTGTGATTGATATACTAAATGTGAACACAAAGTGTGATAGATGCACTTAGTGAACAGAGTATGATGGATATACTGAATGTGAACGCAAAGTGTGATAGATGCACTTAGTGAACAAAGTATGATGGATATACTAAAAGTGAACACGAAGTGTGATAGATGCACTTAGTGAACAAAGTATGATTGATATACTGAAAGTGAACACAAAGTGTGATAGATGCACTATGTGAACAAAGTATGATTGATATACTGAAAGTGAACACAAAGTGTGATAGATGCACTTAGTGAACAGAGTGTGAGTGACACACTAAGTGAAAATGTGTGTGATAGATACAAAATGAATGAAGTGTGATTGATACACTAAAGGTGTGAAGTGTGTTAGATACACTGAGCGAAGCAAATAAAGTGTGATTGATACACTAAATGAATGATCTTAAACGGAACTTCTTTGAATGAACCGTACATACAATATCGTGCATGACTGAGAATGAAACTTGATAGGTACAATGCATTACAATGCATGATGCTTAAGGAAAGCAAATAAATGGACAAAGCGGCGCTTTAGAAAGCACCTCATAAGGTGAGTGGCGGTGAACCGCTCTATTCTGACGGGGATCTCCCCTCGTGCCCTTCGAACACTTACCTTCAACTCACAGTACAAAGGCTCTGGAATGCTGACAAGGGACATCATCTGTATGTAAGAGCTACGGCTGCTACTTGTCTTCCTGATCATCTTCACAACTTTCCCTATTCTCCAACGGGGTGACAGACTAGGTTGGTTCAAGATCGAATGAGGTGCATACATGCTATCTCAACCTATGGGGCTTCCATCTGATTTCAAGTCGAGGCGCGCCTCTGGGTATTTAAACCAGACTTTAGTCTCGAAATCGAACCTTTGCGTTCTAGGCCACGGCCATTCGAACTCTAGTTTCCACCGTCGCAGTTGGTCTCCTAGGAACTCATCGCAAACACGGCCAAGATGCCTCTGGTAGGGAATGGTACTCAGGGAGAGCACTCCTGATCGCCATTCTGGCTTGAAGTAGACTTGATTTTGAGCTTGAGGTAGAGGCACACTCATACTTCGGAACACTGGCAAGACCTAAAGAGGTACACACGGAATATAGTCTCGGAACTTACTGAAGTTAGAACAAACTCAGATGCCCGACAATTTCCTCTTTTGCTTTTGCTTTGCAGCCCGAAACTCATAGCTTCAGATAGGTCCTGGTTTCACTGTTTTCACATGACCTGAGTTGAACCCTGCAGTTTTCTGAAAGAACAAATTTTATTTTGCACAAATGCGGAGAACGGCACGGCACTTGGAGCACAAAACGATTTTTTGAAATTGAGAGTGAGCATAAGTTCTCAACTGGGTATTGAGCCTACGACTGAACACAGCAAAACGACTCAACACGAAAATAAAAGGCACACAACCTAGACACATCGAGTAACACTCGAAACGACTCAAAAGAAGGATCGAGATAAAACAAAAAGACACGACACTCAAACGTGTACAGGGAGCCTGTTTCACCGGGTATGTTTCCCACCCTTTCTCATTTGTGGTTCTCACATCACTCGGCCCTCAAGCTCTGTTTTTTCTGAAAAAGGCCTTTTCTCACTTTTTCTCTCATCGCACATCTCTCTATTCTTCAATCTCTCATTTTTCAATCCCTCCCCTAGGTGGTTGATGGATAAACAGCAAGTTGTGGGCTTTTGCCACTGGTATTCTACCAGATTCTCCTTCTTCCGCACACAGCTAATAAGTTTCTCCCTCAGAGGGGCTGTGCTACAACTGGGTGTGTAGCGAATCCGTAGCTGACATCGATTGACGATGCTCTGCTTGGAGTTCGGACGTGATCAGATCTGTCCAGATGAGGGAGTGGAATGTCTGGCCCCATTCCAGTTCGTGCTTCGCACTTGGCTTGATACCTCATTGCTTGGAGGATGTGAGAGCTTTCTGCCCTTTTGCTGTTAGCTTCCGTTGTGCCCTCTTCTGGCAGGTAGAGTGCCCTTCTCGGCGAGTAGGGTGCCCTTTCTGGCAAGTATGTTGACAATGGAGAAAAGACAGAACACCTGACTCAACTGTGCCCCTAGTTCATCATTTTGACCATTTTTTATTTTTGCTTTCTAAAAAAAATTTGGCCAAAATGGGAGTTAGATTAACATGCTTGTTCGATTTTTGATTTGAAATCATGCAAGTCAGGCTATGAGTACTGAAAATTTTCCTTTTTTGGGTCCAAGAAATGGTTCAGTTTTTTGGAAAAGATGGAACAATGTTCGAGAGAACTAGTCAGCCTCAGTAAAAATTCTCAAAATCTATTTTTGCAAACGGCCACTGCGCAACGAGCATAGAACCTACTCCTGAGATGCACAACCTCGGATCCAAAGGAAAACTGCCCCGTGCTTGAAGAGAACTACATGGCAACGGAAAATTGCCCCTTGTTTGAACGGCACCGCGGCGCATGAATGGCAACGGAAAGTTGCCCCTTGTTTGGATAGCACCGCGGCGCGTTTGAATGGCAACGGAAAGTTGCCCCTTGTTTGAATGGCACATGATACATTGTAGTCGATCCTCGAGCGATGAACACAACAGACTCTCGAATCTGAGAGGAGGCAAAGATGGACAGAACCATCGCATGGACACAATCGAATTTGAATTTGTTTTATGGCTGGACTTCAGAATGAAGTTGCCTACGTATCCCAAACATGGGAATCAAGCCTTACGTAGTTCGGGGTTAAGGTACACTCGGGTATTAACCTCTCCTTTTTATGCTCTAACTTTTGCCAAGGCGCCTGTTGCAGGTTTTCGACCTTGCGAGCTTTGTTCTTTTTTTCTTTTCAATTCTTTTCATTTCTTCTTTTCATCTTTTCTTTTTTCTTTTTCTCTTTTTTGAATTTTTTTTGTATCTTTTCCTTTTTTCTTTTCTTGTTCTTTTTTGCATTTTTCTTTTTACATTTTTCTTGCTCTAACTTTTGCCTGGGTCGCCCTTCTGGGTTTTCGGCCCAGCGAGCCTCTCAAAGGGTAAAAGTGTAACAGGTCCATGCCAAATGGTTTTGAGATCCTGAAGTCATCTGAATCTCGGGAAATGACTGCTGTATTGATTCGCAGAAGGGTCCATCTTCGGCTCTCCGAGCATATCGGACATTTTTACCCCTAGTTCGAGGGGTGCTTCTGATCTAGCTCTGCAAACTTCTTTTGACGACTTCTGATCTTCTTGATCTGACTTTGGTGCCTCTTGTTCGAGGGCTGCTTCAAATCACCTGAGGCCTCACATTGTGGTTGACCGTTGAACCTTCTGAATTCAAGTTCAAGGTTTAGAAGCAAAGGGGTTGAGTCTCGAGGCTGAGAGCCATCCTAAGCTGCACAATCTCAAGAGCGATTCCACACAGGTCTTCGTAGGACCGCGCAAAACATTTTGTTTTTGAAAATTTTTAAGAAAGCGACGAATCGCTCGCGCCGAAGATAGTGTGAAACCAGTCTGGATCAAGCCAGGGTCCTTCTCAGTATTCACGCTAACAAGCATGATTTCATTCATTAAAGGCTTAGCACGCCTCTCTTTCTCTCAATTTGATCAAAGTTTTGCAAATCCCGAGGAATTCCTTCCTCTTTGTTTTCACTGCAGTGTTCAAAAAGTTTTGAAAAACTCAGGTCATCACAATGACTTCAGGGTACAAGAGAGCAGGTGGAATGCACTGCCATTTCATTCAAACCCCGGCACAACTAGCACACGGCAGAAGCAAATACGAGAGCGTGGAAATCACTGCTGTTTCATTCAAAATCTATTGGCATAACTGGCTCCCTGGCAGAAACAGACTCAAAACAAAACAAAACAAAAAGACAAAAGCAAAACAAAATGGTGGCCGAGGTAACACCCGGAATCACCCGACTCCTATACAACAGATGACTCGATACAACAAGAGACCCAAGACAAAAAGGCGACTCAAAACAAAAGACAGACTCAAAACACAACAACAAGACCGACTCAATACCCAAGTCGAGCATAAAATTAACAACATTCGCAAATGTGCTCAACACGGTGCATGCCGTTCACCATATACGAATAACTGGAAAGTCGCCCGCAGGTGGTTCATCCCTCGATCACATAGTCACATTATCCCCCACAAGTTCACTGATCAAGTACCGATAGACTTTGCAGGACCTGGTGCAGCAATGACCCCTTTGTCAAACAGATCTTGTACATCATGGCGCAGACGAAAACAACTGTCGGTGTCATGACCGGTTTGCTGATGGTAGGCACAGTATTTAGTCTGGTCATGCTTTGCAGGGATAGGATCGGGTAGGGGCCGTTGTTCCAACGGTTTCAAATGTCCCTTCCGGAGTAAGACCTCTAGAGCCTTTGACAAAGGCATATGAAGTGGAGTGAAAACCCTCTTAACTCGAGGTGGATATTTGGCCGTCTGTGAGCTACTTCCGGACGCACCGGTGAATGGGGTAGCCTTTTTTGATGTGGTGGTGGTAACCATGCCCACTTCGGAAGATCTTGCAGCCGCATCACCGCTTGTGCCTGTGTTGTTGTTGCGGTTGAAGGTTCTCCGGGGCTGCTCCCTATCCTGGTCCGAAAAAAGGCCCTGTTTCATTGCGTCCTCGATTTGCATCCCCATCTCGTGTAGATCTGCAAAGGTGGGAAAGGGGACTACAATCATCTTCTTCATTAACGCCGGCTGGAGATTGCGCACAATCATCCGGATCTGATCTCTGTCTGTTGGCCTTAAGGTCATCATTGATGCCTTCGCCCTCCACCGGGTGACAAAGTCAGAGAAAGATTCTTTGGGCTCTTGCCTCGTCGTCTCGAGATCACGAGTTGTGATCTCGATCTGCGTGTTGTATGAATATTGTGCCAGGAAGGCCTCGGCCATCTCATCCCAGTTTATCTTCACCTGATCTTCCAGCTTCGAATACCAAGTGGATGCCACACCCGACAAGGTTCGACCGAACAGAGAAAGCTTTTGCGGTCGGGTTAGGCCCATTGGTCTTAAGACGTCTGGCAATGGGAGGTGGACCATAGGGTCCCCGGATCCATCAAAGCGATCGATCTGGGGCATCTTAAATCTGTCCGGCAACGTCACGGCCACATCAGTATAGCCGTCTTCAATGTCCGGGATGGCTTTCACCCCCTGTGATTTTTTGAAAAGTTTTTCCAACTTGCTCAATTTCAGAGCTGTGTGGTCTACCTCGAACTCAAATGGAGCGTCCGGGTAGTTAGGTGTAATGTTTTTGGACAGTTGTGGTAGAAGCGGGGGCGGAGCCAGCCCCGTTGGAAGACCCGTGTCCTCTTGGGTGTTTTGTGGGTTTGGCAGAGCATTTTGTGGATTTGGGAGGGTAGCTTGGGTATTCTGCAGATTTGGAGGGGCATTCTGGCCAGTAGCTATCTGTTCAGGTAATGGGGCCCCGGGTGGTGGAGGAACCTGATGTGCCCCTGGTGGAGGAGGGACCTGGTGTGAAGCAGATGCGGTGTTCTGCTGTTGTAATCTGGTGATCATCTCAGACTGTTGGGCCATGATAACGGCCTGCTGTTTAGAAAATTCCGCCTGGCGGATAGCATCATCTTGCATTTGTTTCATGCTTTCACTCATCTGGCGCATCATCGCCTCCATTCTTTGTGTTCGTTGTTCCATCGAAAAAGCGCAAGTGTGTCTCTATAGTGGAAATAGGAATCTCAACCTGACTGTCTGACACTAAAGTAGACTGCTGTACCAGTAATCTCTGCTCTGATGGACTGCGTTTCCTCGGTCTCCTTCTAATAACCGGGGGTAGTGAATGGAACACTGGATGTCCGTCAACTAGATCCTCGGATCGAGTAAGTCGGCGACCTCGTGTTCAGATTGCTTGGGGAGTATCGACTGGCTCGGAAGCAATCGTGCTACAAACTGCCCCCTAGTAAAAAAAGATAATAAAGCGAAAAGGAAATAAATGACGGAAAAAGCGAATGACATAGGCTTAAATTTAAATACACACAACACACGATCGGGCATGCAACACACAGTTGGATAAGGTGTAAATACACTATCCTCAACCATCGATCACTATTCTGTATTCGTTTCCCCAAAAGCTGAATCGGTATCCGAGACAAGCCGATTTTCAAATAATCGGTGATGCTCGCAGCGCGTAACGTGCCAACTCAAAAGCGATGCCCGAACTCGATGCCCAAACTCATACTGATACATGCATTCCCTGTAGAGACACACTCTAGCAAGCACATAGCAGATAAGTGAGAGCCAAAACACCCCTATGTTGGGGTAGGGTTTCCCTGTCCTATTTTGTCAGGAACTAGGGTTTCACTACGCACGCAGCGGCTTCAAGCAACCTATAAACGGGTAAGCAACCTGTCCTAGTTTGGATTAGTCACTATGGATCCGAATATGCACTAGGTCGAATGGTTAAGAAGGGTGCCCCGGTAAAACCGGGGTTTGTGTTCCCATGCTGTCAGAGCCCAGAGCCGATCAGCCTTACGGACATGACTTGACAAGACAAGCCTCCGGCAAATCGTTCGGGAATGGCATATGGCAAACACGGTGTCCTAGGCGCACTAATGCAAATGCAATGCAAAGAAACACACAAGTGTAGTCAAAACCAGATATCATGAATTCGAGTCAAGTTCTCTAAATCCCCAGCAGAGTCGCCAGAAACTGTAACAACGCCCGCGGAGGAGGGCCTTGCTACAGTTCGGACTCGATTTTGTTGCGGTTCTCAATCTCGAACCAAAGAGTCCAAATCCGGCAAATCGTTTTGAAGGAAAACAGATTTTTTGAAAAGAAGTGCCAAACATGGACTGCTTTGCGGATATGAGTCGCCACCTAAATATTTTAAAATGGGAAATTTAGGAAACCCTGACTCGGTGCCGAAAGGCCACGTGTCCGTCATCACCAAAGTTGGCTCGGGAACTTGGGTACGATTAGGAAAGGTCACATCGTGAGCACCCTTCGCCGGTCAAAGACCGGCCTCTACTAACCATGATATCTGTTTTTGAAAACTTTGTGCGTTCTTATTCCGATTATTAGCCTAGGTTACTATGTGATGCTCGCAGCAAACAAGTATAGACTGAGCCGTCTGAATTGGAACAAAACATTTCATGTTTGTTTATTTGAAAATGTGTGAAGGTGCTACCCATGGTAGGCTAAAATGCGGATTTGCCACCCTCGGGTGGGCTTCGAAAACAATGATTTTGCCACTATCTAGTGGGCTTAAAACAAACAGTCAATGCATTGTCCCAATTCAAATAACTCAACCTCCACCCACAGGCATTCAAGGCAGTTATATCACATAAGCATATAGCCTCATGGTAAGCATGCTATCATGGCAACACTCACACTCATGCAAGGATGCTAAAGCATAACCACTCACTTAGTACTCCAAGCCAAAACAGAAGCTGATTAGAAATCATGCATGATCCTAAATATGCTGAAATGCCTAATGCAACACATGCAAAGATGCTATTATAGCAGGCTCGGCTATTCTAAACATGGCATGTGAAATGCTACAGTTAACATGTATTCATTTTGGAATTGAAATACAAATGCAGTTTGTATGATGCGCCGAGCCCGGTGCGTGCAAAATAGATGAATGATGCAAACATGCTGTCATGCTGTATGCTAATTGAAATATGCCCTATATCTAACCATTGTAAGCGGATAAATAAAAGGGAGAAAGAAATGGGGGTTGGAAGACATACATCACACTCACACACCCTTATTACAACATTGCCCTCTCTTGGAGGGTCCGAATAAAATAATATCTGATCCGAAAAATGAAAGAATATCTGATCAGAATAAATATACAATTTCTTAATTAATTGACAAATTAAACTAAGAAAGCTGTAAACTGGCGCGCAAGCCAGGGACTGCCTTGCTCTGATAGATGATATATGTTGGGCTGCCTTGTCGCAGAAATCCACCGGGATGCCCTGATTAGCCTCTGTTTGCAATGTTTCTTGAAATGCGCGTCGGATTCTGAAAAGTTGCTAACTCTGGATTTTGCTGCAACAGAGAGCAGGAAAATGGCACAGCAGTGTATTTCACAAATGTATGCATGCCTCGATTCTCGTGCCACCAATCACGCATATCAATGCATGATGGCCGAGGAATCGGATTGCACAACTCGATATAGGGATGAATGCTACAACAAAACTTAACTCCATCATGGGTAATCCGGAGTGCCGGTGACTTGGGAATTGAGACCTGTTCCGTCACTCGGAGTACGAAACGTGCCTCGTTTCCCGTGCAATATGCATGATATGCATGGAATGCAACTAATATGCAACCTAGCATACGCAAAGCTATGAAAATGGGATGTCTCGAAATATGTGCCCACGGGCACGCAAATCGAGGAAATGTATGAATGTAATCTAAGATACAACCTAGTAGGAACTATGCTATGAAAATGAGATGAAAATGATATGCCTCAAAAAGCGCGCACGCAGGCACGCAAACCGAGGCGATGATATGAAGGGTAAATCGGATAAAACCAAAGTGCCTCGAAACGTGTGCCCACAGGCGCGCAAATCGAGGCGATGATGAAAGATGAAAATCGGATAAAACCGAAGTGCCTCAAAATGCGTGCCCGCAGGCGCGCAAATCGAGGCGATGATGAAAGATGAAAATCGGATAAAACCGAAGTGCCTCGAAACACGTGCCTGGTAGCGCCGCAAATCGGCGATGATGAAAGATGAAAATCAGATAAAACCGAAGTGCCTCGAAACACGTGCCCACAGGCGCGCAAATCGAGGCGATGATGAAAGATGAAAATCAGATAAAACCGAAGTGCCTCGAAACGCGTACCCACAGGCGCGCAAATCGAGGCAATGCATTAAGGCACGAAATGACATGCAAACATGCAACATGGAATTTCAGCAGCTACAAGAGGGGAAAAACAGCCCCGAAACACAACCAAAGCACACCTAAAGCGAGAAATGGTCCCGAAATGCGATAATATACACCCGAAGTGGCCTATAGCCATGCTATATATGCAAAAAATGATCATGGCAGCAAGGACAGTAGCAAGGCAGTCCCAAATACAGCATATTTCAGTAACAATCATGGCCAAAATGGAGACATAGATATAGCAACAAAATCATACAAGATTAATGGCCAAAAGAGCATTACAATGGGAGGTGGTATATACAAACACCGAATGGACAAACTTTCTTCTACAACATGAAAGAGGGCCCAAAAATAAGCATATATGCAGTTTATGGCAGCCTCTAAATCATAAGACAAACATGCTAGAAAAGGAAGGCAAAATGGAGCCACAAAAGGGTATAACATAAGACATGCAATCTATACATCAAATGACCAAACCTTCTTCATGAAACATGTAAAGGGGGTCAAAAAAAATACTAAAACCAGTAGGGGTCGAAGTCCCAAAAACAAACACAAATAGGTCAAAAATTGCATGCAAAAATGGGCACACTTGATGAAATTAGAAGGAAGTGGTAGATACAAAGGTCAAATGAAGTTGAGCTCCTCTACAATGTTGTAGAGGGGCTCAAAATAAGCAAGAAAGCAGTAGGGGTCGGACCCCTAAAAACCAACACAAATAGGTCAATTTTAGCATGCAAAAATGTGACAAACTTGGTGAATATTGAAGGAACTAGTATATAGAAATACCAAATGAAGTTGAGTCCTTCTACAATGTTGTAGAGGGGCTCAATATGAGCACAAAAGCAGTAGGGGTCGGACCCCTAATTCTCAACCAATTAGAGTATATAAAAAGATCAAGAAAAAGCCCTAAAAGTTGGTTTTGAATACTTACCCTTGAAGACTTGTCTTTCTTTGCTTCTTGGCTTTGATTTGTAGCTCCTCAACCTCTGAAATTCACTTCCTAGCTGCTGGAATCAAAGTTGGAATGGTGAGGCTAGGTGTTGGTGAAGGAATCAAGCAAGACTTGGAGCTTTTTTTAAGGTTTTGGCTATGGAGATTAGGGTTTTTGCCCAAGTGTTCTTGAAGACAAATTGTGTAACCCTAGAGAAGAAGGGGTTGGGACCTTTAAGTAGACAAGAAAGGGGTGTAAAAGGGGAGGGAAAAGCACCCAAGCTTTCCCTCCCAAAATATCCCCCGGATGGGGGAGATATTTTGAAAAGCAGCTGGACAGCTGGAACAGGCTGGAAAGCAGGAATCTGGCCGGCCAGGTAACTTTCTGCAAGGTGGCCGGCCAGCCACCCCTCATGGCCGGCCAGCCACCTCCCATGGCCGGCCAGCCACCCCTCAAAAATGAAAAGTTGAATTAGTGGCCGACCACCATTTTTTTGTGTCCTCCCATGTGTGTAGAACAAGGCCCCAAGGTTGGAATTTGGCAACTCTGAAACAGGAGACACAACATTGCATTTGAAGAAGAGGCTCAAAAATGAAATTCACAATTACTGGCCGACCACCACTTTTTTGTGTCCTCCCATGTGTGTAGAACAAGGTTCCAAGGTCGGAAATTGGCAACATTGAAGCAGGATTCACAACATTGCATTTGAAGAAGAGACTCAAAAATGAAAATAGGAATTGCTGGCCGACCATACATTTTTAGGGTCCTCCCATGTCCCCTGATCACAGATATGTAGCTTTGGTTGGAAGAAAATACCCTGTGGGTGTTCAACATTGGCGAAGTGAGCAAAACAGGCTCGGAGGAGCAAACCGTTATCTGGGATAATTGCTGGCCTCCCACCCCCCAGTGATCTTCCTGGTGTTGAAACAGAGGTACCTGCCAAATTTGAACAAAAGCTGATGAGAAATGAACGCTCGGAGCCAAAACCGAGCAATTTGGGATCCCGAAAATGGGCTGCGGGTGCCGGAAGTGGTGTACGGAAGCGAAGTGGGTATCTGCGACCCCAGTGTCCCTCGGAATGATGAAACAGAGGTTCCTGCCAAAAATCAGAGAAAACCGATGCAAAATGAATGCTCGGGGCCCAAACCGCATGATTCGGGGTCCCAAAAACTCTGAACCGAAAGTGGCATCTGACCCGAAAGTGGGCATCGAGGCCCCAGTGTTCCTCGAAATGATAAAATAGAGGTACTGTCAAAACCGAGAAATCGAGAGATGGTTGGGCGGTCCCAATCGAGGCACTTTGACAGACGGTCGAAAATTGGGAACCGGACTCGAAAATGGGCAAAATGGCCTCTGACCCGAACGAAGCGCACGCCACCGAGAGATAGTCTACGGGACCACTCCTCCTTAGGAAAAGCGGAGAAAAGTGAAGTTCGCAAACCGAGACAAGGCACTGAAGAGAGTTCGGAAGTCCGGAGGTAGGGCGCACGGCCGCGACTCTGAGACTTCTGAACGAGCACAGTATGCAACATCACCGAGCGCTCAATCGGTGACGTCTGAGTCTTAAGGTCGGTCAAAAATGGGGTGTCTACACCGTCCAATTAGTGTAAGTCCATCCCTTGTATGCCATTCAAGTGCTATTACATTATCTCATGTTTGCATGCTTTGGTTGCATGTGTTGCATACTTGAAATCATTTACATTTGGCATGCATTCCCTTGGTCAAATTACTAGCATGTTGCATGATTAGATTATATATTGCATGCTCTAAGTAGTTTGCATAATTGTGGCATGCTTGTTTGCCTTGTTGCTTAGGTTATGTACCTAATGTGCATTGCATGTTTGCATGCTCCATTTTATACCGTGTTGCATGATTAGTTAACATGTTCAGATTGCATTGAACATGCATGCCTTGTCCCTTGATTTAGTGATAGGGATTGGGCCCTTATATGAGTTTGTTTGCATTTCATTTGACATGAAAATGCACAACTTGGTCCCCTTGGGCCATCACGCATGAAAATGCGCGATTGATGGTCCGAGAACCAAGGAGCATGTCCCCTTGAGTCACTAACATGATAAGGGACATGATTGGTGCATATACGGCTTGAATTGCATTGACATGCAAGGCTTTGTCCTCTGCTGCTGTCAAACAGGTTCTGCAAGAACTTCTTGCCGATCGAGTGCACAGAGTGCCGACCGGCAATCAATTGGTGGCCGATGGATTCATCAACAGCCGATGACCACATCCCACTGCCGGTGGCAATTCTACTCAGCCGGTGGTGTATCCCAATGTCCAGGGAAGCAATTCAGAGACTTTGGTAGTCTTTAGAGGCGAGCGAGGAAAGCAGGCGATCTATGCATGGCGGTCGCGCTTCCAGCAGACCGAGCATGCATTGCATTGGGCTCTCTTCCCGAGGCGGTTTACTGTTTTTCCTAGCTTAGTTAGTTTGTTAACTACTTAAGCAATCTGTAATATTTAATTAGCTTATAGGTTAATTATCTGTAATATTTATTTGGTCCCTTCGGGTGAGGGCGAATCTGTAATAAGTATGGGTGCGTGTGTGTGCA
The DNA here is from genome assembly GCA_025200525.1 of Camellia lanceoleosa. Lineage (NCBI taxonomy): Eukaryota > Viridiplantae > Streptophyta > Magnoliopsida > Ericales > Theaceae > Camellia > Camellia lanceoleosa. Next base: position 104,413,564 of record CM045766.1, on the reverse strand, counting down.
TGTCTTCCAATCCCCACTTCTTTCTCCCTTTTATTTACCCGCTTATGATGGTAGATTAGGGCATGTTTAAATTAGCATACCTTTTTGCTATGCATGCATGCATCCATACATTTGTCTTGCATGCACCGGGCTCGGTACATCATGCTAAATGCATTTGTACTTCAATTCCAAATTGAATACGTGCATCAATTGATCGCATTTCTCATGCCATGTTTAAGTTAGCCGAGCCTACCCTAATTACATCCTGCATGTGTTGCATTAGTCAATTCGACATGAACTAGGACCATGCATATTTGCTAACTAGTTTATTGTTTTGGCACGAAGTACGATGTGAGTCTTTTCGTGCTTTAGCATATCGCATGTGTGTGAATGCTATCATGACAGCATGTTTACCATGTGGCTAGATGCTTATGTGATAAACTATTTGATTGCCTGTGGGTGAAGGTTGGATTGTCTGAGTTGGAAAAACTCGTTGAAATCCGTGTTTTAGCCTACTTGCGAGTAGCAAATTCCAAAGTATTTTTCAAAGACAAACGGATACGTAATGCTTATTTCCAAATTAGGCAATCTAGTCTATACTTGTTTGTTGTGCGTATAACATAGTAATTCTAGGCTAATAACTGGAATAAGAACACATAACGTTTTCAAAAACGGATATCACGGTTAGTAGAGGCCGATCTTCGGATCGGGCGAGAGAATGCTCATAAATGACCTTCGATCGTACCCAAGTTCTCGAGCCAAGGCAACTTTGGTGATGACGGACACGTGGCCTTTGGCACCGAGTCAGGGTTTCCTAAATTCCCCCATAAAAAATATTTAGGTGGCGACTCTGTATCTGGCAAAACAGTCCATGTTTGGCACTTCTTTCAAAAAAATCTGTTTTTTCTCAAAACGATTTGCCGGATTTGGACTCTTTGGTTCAGATTAAGAACCAACAACAAAAGGGAGTCTGAACTGTAGAGTGATGCCCAAGGGCACGTCTACAACTGGATTGAAGGCTAAGGCCATAGCAGAGACATTGTCACACCATAACACAGGCACAGTGGCAAAAAGAACATATAAATCTTTGAGCAATTGTTGAATCCAACATATTTCTGCCATAGTGAGCCATAGACCTATATTCAGCTTCAGTGGAAGATCTGGAGACTGTGAGTTGCTTTTTAGCAGACCAAGAGATGAGATTGGACCCAAGATATATACAAAAACCAGAAGTAGATCTTCTGTCAATGCAGTCCCCTGCCCAATTGGAATCAACAAGGGCATGGAGATCATAGGACCCTTTTCTGAAGTAAGACCCTAAGAAACAGTGCCTTGAATATATCTCAACAAGCGTTTAACTAGGGCAAAGTCAGCATTAGTTGGGGCTTGCATATACTGACAAGCCTGATTGACGGCAAAGGCAATGTCAGGTTAGGTAATGGTTAAGTACTGTAAAGCACCAACTATGCTTCTACAAAAGGAAGGCTGAGCATAAGGAAGCATGAGCATAAGGAAGCACATCAATGAAGGAAGGAACAACGGAAGACTTTGGAGCAATAGCTGTGGAGCAGGGCTTACAATGAACCATACCAGCTTTATGAAGCAGTTCTTGAGCATACTTGTGTTGGGATAAAAAAATAACCAGTGGAATAGGCTTGAACAGAGATGCCTAAAAAATAGGAGACATCTCTTAGTTCCTTCATGGAAAATGCCACATGCATCTCAGCAAGTAAAGCTTGAATCAAACTAGAATCACTACCCGTAAGCAAAATGTCATCTACATAGATGAGAAGAATAGTGATACTAGTAGATTTCTTTTTGACAAAGAGAGAAGGATCAGAATGACTATGACAGAAGCCATGAGGAAGTAAGAAAGAGAAGAAGGTGGAGTACTAAGCCCGAGGAGCTTACTTGAGGCCATACAAAGCTTTGTGTAGTTTGCACACATGATGAGGAAAGTTAGAATCAACAAAGCCCTGAGGTTCCAACATATAGACCTCTTCGTCCAACTTGCCATGCAAGAATGCATTGGAGATGTCCAACTGCTTAAGGGGCCACTGATTTTGAAGTGCAACACACAAGAGAATACGGATAGTGGGTTGCTTAGCAACAAGACTAAAAGGGCCCGTTTGTTTTGGGAGATAGAATGGAGGGGATTGATAGTGAGGGGATTAATAGTGGGGGGATTGTTAGTGAGGGGATTAATAATGAGGAATTGTTAAATTATTTTTATATAAAATAATAAAACAAATAAAAAAATATAAAAAATTAAACATTATACTTAAAAAAAAATTCTCAATATATAAAAAATAAAAAAATTTCTAATCCCCTCACTATTTTCTAATACCATCTCTACCTCCTCTTTACCAATCCCCCTTCCAAGGGTATTAGTAATACCAAGGGACTAATAGTCCTAAGGTTATCTCTCCAAACAAACAAGAGCATTAGTAATACCTTGGTATTACTAGTCCCAATACCCTCCCTATAGCCCAAAACAAACGGGGCCTTTATCATAATCCACCCCCTCTTGTTATAAGTATCCCTTAGCAACTAAGCGAGCCTTATAACGAGCAATGATACTATCAGAATTCTTTTTAATACAAAACACCCACTTGCAACCTATAGTAGATTTGGTAGAAGAAGGAGGAACAAGAGTCCAAGTACCTTGTTTATGTAGAGCCTGAAACTCTTCATTCATAACAGTAAGCCAGAAAGGAAAAGTTAAAGCTTGAGTAACATTCTGAGGCTCAGTAATAGTAAGATCCACTGGAGGAGTGTGAACAAGATGACAAGAAGGAGCTGGAAGAGGCTAAGATAGAGAAGAAGCTTTAGACCTACTAGTCATAGGATGAGTATTACAGGAAGAAGAGTGAGAAGGAATAAAAGAAGAAGCAGGAACAACAGGTACTTCAGGTACAATAGGAACTGCAGGTAAGGCAGAGACTGCAGGAACAGAATTGGTAGGTGGAATAGAAGAAGCCATAGGAGCAGAAAAAGATAAGGAAGTGGCAGGAGAAATAAGTGAGGAAGAGGTTGTAGACTGAGAAGGAGACTAGAAAAATGATGTAAGAGTAGGTAGAGCAGGAGAAATAGGTGTCTGAGTAGCAAATGTGAAGCAAGACTCATTAAACAAGACATGTCTAGACAAATAAATTTTGGCAGTAGAGGGATCCAAATACCTGTATCCTTTAGTGAAAAGGTGGTAGCCTAAGAAAACACAAGGTGAAGATCTTGGTTGAAGTTTATGATCAATATAAGGTCAAAGCCACGGAAAACATTGGCAACCAAATACTTTGAAAAACTCATAATCTGGATAGCATGGAAGAGTAACTAAAAAGGAGATTTATGATGAAGAGACAAACTAAGTATCCTATTTATAAGGAACACAGCTGTAGCTAGAGCTTCAAACTAGTAGGCAAAAGGCATGCAAGATTGCTACATTAATGCAATGGCTGTCTCAACAATGTGTTGATGTTTTCTTTCAGCAATGCCATTTTGTTCTAGAGTGTAAGGACAAGTGGGATGATGAAGAATACCATTTTGAGCAAGATAACTATCCATTTGATGATTAACAAAGTCAGTCCCATTATTAGTCCCGAGAATTTTCAAGAATGTATCAAATTATTTTTCCACATAAGCTTTGTACACAAGAAATGTGGAAAAGACTTCACTCTTAACATAAAGAGGATAGATCCAAGTAAATCTTGTGAAATCATTAACAAACAAAAGATAGTATTTATAACCAGTGAGAGAAGCATGAAATGGTCCCCAAACATCACTATGCATATGAGAAAATGGCTTATTAACAGTAGAAAGTAGACAATTTGAAAGGCAGCCTATGTACCTTAGCAACACTACAAGAAATGCAAGCTAATGAATTACAATCTTTATTGGATAAAGGAGCAGGCAAGTGTGGAAGAAGATGATGAAATTTTAAAGTAGAAGGGTCACCAAGTCTTTGATGGCAGGTAGACATAAAGACTTGTGATTTTGCCTGAGCAATATGAGCTTGAGGAATCATGGAAGAGGATGAATCAACAAAATGATAGAATCCATGAATATTAGGTCCTTTATGCAAAACCTTGTTCGTATGCTTGTCCTGAACCACAAAGGAGTTAGAATCAAATGTAACAGAACAATTATTATCCTTGGTGAGTTGATGAACTGACAAGAGATTAGAAGAAATATGAGGCACATAAAGAAGATTATTAAGTCAAAAAGAATACTGAAGAGTAGGTAGCAATCCCTTACCAATGTGTTGAATGGGAATAACTTGACCATTACCAACAGTAACTTGGTCTGAGCCTTGGTAAGGTTGATAGAGTTGGAGATTAACCAAATCATTTCTGATATGATTAGTTGCAGCAGAGTCTATGTACCAAGGAGTAGATGAATCAGATGGAGCAAAAATGATTAGAAGAAGGCGATTTGTAGTGAGAATAAGCATGAGATGGAATGGATGAGAATGAAATGGAGAAGAAGCTGAAAGGTGATAGGTGGAATCCATACGAAACCAGCAATCAAAGGCACTATGATTATGACTTCCACAGATTTGACAACCAGAATAAGAAGCATTTCTTGAACGGCTATCATGTCTGCTATCATATCTCCCTGAATGTCCTCCATATCTACCTCGGCAATACCTTTCATTGCCTCTGTATCTTCCTCATCTATTACCACGAAATTGATATCTATCTCTATTTCCAGATGAATATCCTCTATGAGACTGAGGATATGAAGTAGAACTAGACGCAGAGCTTGTAGTGACAGCACATGCCATTGGCAGATCATTGATAAGAGCATGTTTAGTTTTATTTTCCACATATATTGCTTCAGAGCAAAGCAGTATACTCAAGCCGTCCATAGTAATAGCCTCTACTCTAGCACGAATAGTAGTTTTAGTGCCTCATAGTCATTTGGTAATCCATTGAGTGTTAACAGAACCAGATCTTCATCTTCATCTTCAACTGTAGCTGATGCAAGACTGAGTTGATTAGCAATATTTCGGATCTGATTCAAATACTCCTCCATTGAGAGGGCTTTCTTTGAGACTGATTGGAGTTTATTCTTCAATTGATGAATATGAGATCGAGAGAGTGAGGTAAATCTCTTCTCTAGAGCACTCCAGACTTGAGCACAGTGTTGATATTGAAGAACAATGGAAAACATAGGTGAGGAGAGAGTTACAGTAATGCAACTCAACAGATGTGCATCGATGACCTTCTATTTTGTAAACTCTGGATTTTCGATTACTGTTCCAGATGCATCAAGGATTTGAGGAACTGGACATGGAATCATTACAGTTACAAAATCAAACAAATCTGTGGCTCTAAGCACATTCTGAAGCTGATGTTTCCAGATAAGAAAATTGGAGGAATCAAGTTTTACTGTTACTAGAGAATGAAAATTCGAGATCAGTAGACTAAGACTTAGTGGTAGAGAAGTGGAAGAAGATGGCAAAACCGCCATGAATGAACCTTGCTCGTGAGAGCTATTGTGGCTCTGATACCATAACAAGAAACAAGAAAAGATATTCTATTCTCAATGAATTCTTTACACTCAGTCATATACCTATTTATATTTGACACAGGAGAGTTAGTTAGGAGTTTGTTATAACAAACTATAACTGAATCCTAACCACCACTATTACAACTCTGATATTGATATCTCTTTGTAGCTATATTCGATACACTAAGTTGTGGCTTCAATGGCTGCTGCTGTAGCTTCGACTGTTGAGGCTTATGTTGTAATGGTTGTGGCTAATGCAATGGCTGCATAATCTTATCATAAATTCTCCATTAAAGAAAAAAAGAATTTGATACCTCTAGTTTAGAGTGTTGTTGGGTTTGTGGATCCATTACAGTCCGTTTTGATAATTTGAATATTATATTTTGTCCAACTTTTCATATATATGATTCACACATAAAATTAGCTCGATCTAATATTTATAAGCTATTTAATTTATCTCATTTGTTACTAAAAAATGAATGATTTATTTTTAAATATACAATTTTTTAAGAAAAATGTGATAAATTGAATAAGATATGATTATAGAATCAATCTAATTTTGTGTACGGATGACATATAGGAAGAGTTTGACAAAATGAACAATTTAAATTATCAAAAAAAGACCTATAATGAGCCCCACGAGTTTAAACAATACCTTCTAATTCATAATCTAGATTACCCAATAATAATAATAATAATCTAAGCAGGACCAAAGAGAATTGGATGAAGTATGATTGGAATGACGGAATTGGGGAGACTGTTGCGCACCATGCATGGCCGCCACCGTTGCACGGTTAATGGAGCCTTTTTGGCTTTCATTTTGACGATCCAAACCGTTTATTTTTTAAAAGACATTGAGTAGAATATACTTATAAAATTCAAGTTAATCGGAGATCAGTATCCTTTTCATTCAGACATATTTATATCTAAAAAATTGAATGGCAAATTTAATTTTAAGTGTAAATATGAATACAAAAATGTCTTCATGAAGGGGATATTGAATTCTAATTAATTTGAAGTTTTGCATGTATATTTTACTCTATGTCTTTTAAAAATTAAACAATTTAAATCGTCAAAATGATATCCAAAAAATATCCAATTAACTACATAACAGTCACCATTACATATGGTACACTAGGCTCCCCAAACTGAATAATATCTCATCTAAAGTAAACACCCTTGTAATTGAAAAAAGGGTGCAATTTCTCTATTTTAGGCGGTAGTGATGACCCTGCCTGCCGCCTTTGATATGAAATGAAAACATCACAAAAGCAAAAAAAATATATAAAAAAAAAAAAAACCTCTCAACGTGGCCATTTAATGGGTTAACGGTATTTTTAAAATTTTGAATGCAATTATTTTGTTTTGAAAGATAATATAATTTTGTATGGTGCAAAATTTAGAGTGTGACTTTTGGGGTTAAGATCGCTCTACAAAAGGAAAAGTTATGGATCATGAAAATTTTGTCATGAAAAATTTATGATCCTTGAATTATCTTGATTAGCGTGTGGTGCTTTATTTTAAGTGTAATTCAAGGATTACAAAGCTTTTATGATTATTTTCATGAAAAAAATTTCATGATACCTAGCATTGCTGCTCTACAAAATAGTTCATCTATAAATAAAGGTAAAATTACTTACATTTAACCCTTATTAAAAATTCAAATAAAGGCTCTTTCAAAACTCTTAACATTGTGTTTGGTTGTGAGATTTGGAAGAAATTTGAAAAAAAAAAAAAAAGTGTGAAATTAGGTAAAATGTAGGTATTTTATTCACATTTTATCTATCTTTTCCTTTTTTCTTTTCAAATTCCTTCTCAAATCTCCCAACCAAATACAATGTAAGAGACAAAATTCTTGTGCATTAGCACTTTTTGTATAAAAATTAGAATAAACTACTAATAGGTCCTAAAAGTTGCACTTAATTCCCATCAAGTCATATTGAAAATAAGTCCTAATAAAATTGTTGTGAAAAATAATTTTTTATGATATTTTTTTCATGTCGCCAAAAATTAATGTCACTAAAAATTGACAATTAGTGATTTTTTTTTTTGTCATTTTTTAATAAATTGTCGCTAAAACTTAAAATTAGTGACGTTTTTCTCTGATGAATTTTTCAAAATGTAGCTAAAAGTTAAAAATTAGTGACTTTTTTTAGATGATTTTTTTAACTGTAACTAAAATTTATAATTAGTGACATTAACAAAATTTTAAATTGTTGATGAAAATTAACAATTCTAGACATTTTTTTAATAATTTTTTTATAAGAACGGTTATTAATTCTCATAAAACCTATTAAACAATAAATTTACTTATTACAACTAACACGTAAATCCTCTAAAAATTATTTTTAAACAACCTATGTTAATACACTACAACAAAAAGCACCAATGGCGACTAAAAAAATGAATTCCGTCGCTGAAAGTTGCACAAATGGCGACTAAATCCATTTTAGTCGCCAAAAATGAAGACTTTTGGCGACTAAAACCATTTAGTAGCCAAATGTGTATGTATTGGCGACTAAAAATCAATTTGGTCGCTTATTATATGGGTTTCAGCGACTAACACAATTTTCGTCGCCAAAAGTGATGGTTTTTCCCGACTAAAACAATTTAGTAGCCGAAGATGCTGGTTTTGGCGACTAAAAAGCAGATTGGTCGCCGATTGTAGGTGTTTTGGCGACTAAAAATAGATTAGTCGCTGAAAGTGAAGCTTTTTGGCTACAAAAAAAATTAGTAGCTAAAAACTTAGTATTGGCGACTAAAATTTAGTTTAGTAGCCAAAAGGGGATGTTTTTGACGACTAAAAACAGGTTTGGTCGCCAAAAGGTGTGTTTTTAGGCGCAACATTTTTTTTTAGCGACTGCAAAATTAATTAGTAGCCTAAAATTGTAGAATTGGCGACTAAATATTAGATTTAGTCGCCAAAAGTGAGCTAAATTTTTTTTTAATAAATAATTTATTTTTTACATAAAAATTATATTTGAATTTAAAAAATTATATTTATATATATTATTTTCTATTAATAGCGCTTAAGATACTATATAAATAATATATATTCCATATATATTCATGAGATGGTGGAGTGGCGTAGTGGAGGGAGTGGTTTGCAAAAAGGTTGGAATGTTGTGGGTTGAGACGTTCCAGGTTCGAAACCTGGGAGCAACTGGTTTAACATTTTTTTTTTTTTTTTAAATATGCTTTTGGCGACTAAAACAAGTGGTCGCCAAAAGCTTCAGTATTGGCGACGAAAAAAAAATCGGGAAATGTATAAATTAAAAAAAAATAATTCACTATTGGCGACTAAAAATTTAGTCGCCAAATGTATAATTTAAAAAAATAAATGACCTTTGGCGACGAAAATTGTGGTCGCTACAGAGTTTGTTTTTGGCGACTAAAAGTGGGTTTAGTCGCCAATACCTTCCGCGACGGTTTTCCAGCAACCAACATGGCGACTAAAAAATTTTGTCGGGAAAACCTAAAACCCGACTTTTGGCGACTAAAAAATCACTTTTGGCTACTAAAAATTTAATCGCCAAAAGTGAGTTTTCTTGTAGTGATAATTCTATTACACTCTCAAAGTGGGGGAGGTCTGTCTTCAAATTTGAGTTCACACACTGCATATATACTCTCAAAGGGAGAGGCAAAGAACACAAACAATCCCTCTGTAAATATATCCTCATTTGTTCCTCTCCATCTCAAGAAAAATCAACACCACGCCACGCCACACCACACAACACAACACAACACAACCCAACCCAACACAACACAACACACACTTCAGATCAGAAGGGGAGAGACAGATGGCAGATAAGAGCAAGTGGGGAGAGGAATCTCTAATGGAGGAGAGGTAGGAGAATCAGAGAAAGAAGTGGAACCGCGGTTGAAACCCAAGAGTGGCGGCGTGATTCCAGCACCAAGGAAGTCAGTGAAGAAGAGAATGGCTGAGTGTATTGTTACTTTACTTGCTTAATGTGCAACAAAACAATCACAAGCACAGCAAGTGATCCAATTCAATGCCCATAATCATTGTTTATGGAACTGTAATTTTTCATTTCACTACATCTCTGTATGTATGAAGCCATTTGGTTGATGAATGAAACTAGTGTCTTTTGCTTTGACTATGTATTAGTCTTATGGCCATATTTAATTCACAAGACTAATAGTGACGGTATTAATAATCCTATTAAATTAGTGTGGTATTCACTATCCAAATATATCAGTATGACGAATTATCCCATTATCTATTATTTGATTTGTATTGGATAAAAAAACAAATGAAGGTAACAGAGTCTTCTTATTTTATTTCCCAACTCAGGATATATAATCCCACCCTTAACCCATTACTAATAATCCTATAAATTTCAAAAAATTAATTATCCGTTGGATTAATAATCCTAAACAAAATTTCAAAACAAACACAGGATTATTAGGTCCACGGATTAATAATCTCAATCTCATGCTCTATTCCTATCAATCAAACATGCCCTATATGTATATCACTTGTAATAATACTCACTCCATAAGACATGTATATGTTTTTTATTATTATTTTTATCTTTTAGAAGGGGCAAAAAATCGGAGAAGGAGCTACTGCAGTTACTGCTACCCCATTGTAGGAGATCTCCCCGAGTATTTTTCGATGATCTAAACCGGTAATATTGTAAAGTTCGTCAAAAATATTATTTATATTAAAAATCAAGTTAATCGGATATTCATAATCCCATGATTAGGTCCTAATTGTTTTTAAAAATTCATGAAAGTTATGTTAACCGTTAATTTTTATATAAACAAATGTGATTTAGTTATAAGGTTATAGATATCCAATTAACTTCATTTTTTGTATGAATAATCTATTCGACGAATCCTACAATATAAACGATTCAGATTATCAAAAAATACTCGGAATAATCTCCCATAAAAGAGCAGCAGGCACGGCAGTTACTCCTTCTCCCAAAAAACCATAGTGGCCTTGCAATCATCAAAATAAGACATAGCGCCAATCATATCAATACTGATGTACTGGATCTCATTTTCTTGGCCCTACATATGAAATTGAATACAACCACTTTGTGAATTTGTCTATTTTTAGTTAGTCTCTCTGTCTCTGATGCAAAACTCACAAGCACTTTGAAACTGAATAATGTTACTGGCTGTATTCGGGATGCACGTAAATTGACCTTGTATGCTTGATTATCTCAAAAAAAAAATTTTAAAAAAAAAAAAAAATTTTGGGGTGATTGGGGAGATGAACAACGGCAGTGACCGATGAACACAGTATTGATCCCCATGTCTCCAGATTCTGTTGCCAAACACTCTCCTCAACTCTTTCTAAATGGCCAGAATCTTGGAAAAAAACTTCAATCCAAATATCATGTCATCGGTATCATTATTCAATAAAATTTCATCATTTACCCTCCAATGTATATGTGACACTTAGAAAGTACGGGTTCACCCTCCATTTATAGGATTTATTGTGTGTTGATGATATAGGACATCAGTATCACCGTTACACTAAATTTTTATTCAAAATCTTGAGTAAAACTTGAATATAACAATGATATCACCAACCAATTATAACCTAACACATGTTGAGTGAATCCCACCTTTTAAATGTACACACCCTTATCATTTTAATATCTTCCATGTAACTTCCATATCATTATGGTGGGTTAATATTTATACATGGTGAACAAATGATAAAATCTTATTAATTAATGGTACCATCTATACATAATAACGTGGTATCATAGTTTAATTGAATTTTTTCTCCAGAATCTTGCCACAAAGCTTGAGTTTACTAAGGGGCCTCTTCGTGTCTATTTTGTACCTACTATGCGAACAACACAAAAGTTTTGAGACACGAATGTGACATATAATGTGTAAGATTTGGAGTCTACATGTGGGAAAATTATTATTTGCTCCGAGGACATCGCGATCTCATTCCTAACCAATCACCAATTATCATATCTTTTGTTATTTCTATTATTAATAAAAATTTGTAAATCTTATCTTTTCACCAATTATATTTGATTTGGGACACTACGTGACTGTTACTCTAGAATATTGAATACCTTCTCTTACATTTGAGGTCACTTTTTGTTTATAACATTTTTTAAAAATTGTGCAATTAGCTTCCTCATTTTGTTACGAAAGTGCTATATAAATAATATATACATATATAATTATTATACAAAATAATTTGTGTTTATTATTATGGATATAATTTACTACTACTGACCACATCATTTTAAATATATATTCTATATCAATTTTTTTGGTAATATATCATTTTTCTTCTGCTTTTGGTTCTCTGAAAAAATAAAAATAAAAATTGTGTGCACATATTTTCTCCTCCAAGTTACGGCATGCATAATTTTTTTCAGAGACCCAATTACATCAGAGAGAGTCAGTGGATGGAATGGAACCATTGATGGACCCCACCTATTATGTATAATCGGTTGTGATTTGTAGCACTAATTTGTTGAGCACTAATGGCACTAATTTTTATATCAGGTAAAAAAAAAAAACAAAGTTACCAAAACAGGAAATTAGTGCCATTAATGTCAGCAGTTTTAGAGCCACAAATCATTTTTCATGTATATTTTATGTAAATTTCTGTGCATGTATGTAACAGGGTCCACGAGGGAACTCTCGGGTTACAGTTCGGACTCTCCTCTTTGTTTTGTCGCTGTTCTAAATCTGAACCAAAGAGTCCAACTCTGGCAAATCGTTTGAGAAAATAGATTTTTGAAAAGTAGTGCCAAACATGGACTGTTTTGCCAGATTACAGAGTCGCCACCTAAATATTTTAAAATAGGGAATTTAGAAAACCCTGACTCGGTGCCGAAGGCCACGTGTCCGTCATCACCAAAGTGGTCTTGGCTCGGGAGCTTGGGTACGATCGGGGAAGATCAGCTATGAGCACCCCCTTTCGCCCGGTCCGAAGACCGGCCTCTACTAACCGTGATATCCGTTTTTGAAAACATTACATGCTCTTGTTCCAATTATTAGCCTAGAATTACTATGTTATGCGCACAGCAAACAAGTATAGACTAGATTGCCTAATTTGGAAATAAACATTGCATATCCGTTCGTTTTGAAAATACTTCGGAATTTGCTACTCGCAAGTAGGCTAAACACGGATTTCAATGAGTTTTCCCAACTCAGGCAATCCAACCTTCACCCACAGGCATTCAAACAGTTTATCATGTAAGCATTTAACCGCATGGCAAGCATACTGTCATGTCAACATTCACACGCATGCGGTATGCTAAAGCATAAATACTTACATTGTACTCCGTGCCAAAACAAGAAACTAGTTAGCAAACATGCGTGACCTAGTTCATGTTAAATGGCTAATGCAACACAGGCAAGGATGCAATCTAGACAGGCTCGGCTACCCTAAACATGGCACATGAGATGCAACAACTATCACGTATTCAATTTGGAATTGAAAGTACGATGCAGTTTGCATGATGTGCCGAGCCCGATGCATGTAAACAAATGCATGGATGCACACATGCATTGCATAAGGTATGCTAAGATAGAAATGCCCTAATCTACCAACATAAGCGGGTAAATAAAAGGGTAGAAAGAAATGGGGGTTGGAAGACATACACCCACTCACACACACTTATTACAAATGCGCCCTCACTCGGAGGGACCAAAAGAATAATACAGATAATCAACTACGCAAGCTAATTAAATATTACAAATTGCCTAATTAGTTGACAAACTAACTAAACCAAGAAAAGCAGTAAACCGCCTCGGGAGGAGAGCCAAATGCAGCACGCGCTCGGGTTCCGCTCGGAATTGCACTGCCATGCTTAGATTGCCTCTGTTTTCCCTGCTTTCCTCCTCAGAAAATTACCAAAGTCTTAGGAATACTTCCTTGGGCACTGGAGATCACCACCGGCTGGGGTGGGACACCACCGGCTGAAGAAGGAGGCTACCGGCACTAGATGAAGTTATCGGCTGGAAATTGACTGCAGGTCGGCACTAAATGGTGCCGGCCGGCACTTAACACTCTGAACACGCAACCCACAATGAGAGGACAACAACATGCATGGCAATGTGATTCAAGGTATTTATGCACTATACACACCCCTTATCATGTTATTTACTCCAAAGGGCATGTGCCTCGATTCCCGGACCACCAATCGCGCATTTCCATGCATGATGGCCGTAAGAACCAAGTGCGCAACTTTGATTTCAAATGCATGCAAACCAAACAAATCAAAGTCCCAATCCCTATCACCAAGTCAAGGGACAAGGAATACATGTTGATGCAATGCAACCTAGTCATGTTATCTATCATGCAACATGGACTATGCAATATACCTATGCAAGCATACAAGACAAGCATGCAAACCAATGAAAGGATGGTCTTATACATGACTTAGGCAACTCAAATAGGCCTAAAATCAGTGGCCAAAATGTCTAGACATGAGGACTAAACAAACACACACACATGCAAGTGTTATGATCCAAACCTTAAGCATGAATATGGCAAATCTCAAGCACACTTAAAGAGACCAAACATGGACAATGAGCATGCATTGTAAAGCTTTGAAATACATGCAAAACATGGTGCCAAACCAAGTCGAAGATAGACCAAACAAAGCATGCAAATAGTCTAAGGCTCAAAGCTAGTCAAAGAGGCTTTGAACTAAACTTATGCAAGGCGATTATGGTATGCACTAAACAACTAAAAACAGATTTTTAGTATGTCAAAACAAAGCCAAAAGGCTACTTAGATGGCATCTAAGAGGCTTGAAATCAAAGGCATGCAAAATGGCCAAAACATGGGGGCATTCAAGACATGCTTTCAAAGCATTAAAGAGGCGACTAAGGTGAGCATACAAGCATACCAAAGGGCCTGAAATAGCATGCTAGGTGGTTCCAAACCATCAAAAATGAAGCAAGCATGGCATGCTACACATTCATGCTCTTGAGGCCAACAAGCCAAATGTAAAGAGGCTACAATATACATGCTAAGATTGACCAAAATGACTATGGACAGAGCTAAACATGTCAAACTAAGCATACAAGCTTCATGGATCTAGGCCTAAAACATGCTAGAAAGAAGGCATACAAACCTAGAGCAAGTTAAGGCAATACAAGGCATTACAAAGCATCTATGCGAAGCATGCAAGGAGTGCTAAAACCAACTTAAAACAGAGTTTAATCATGGCATAATAGGCATGAAAAACAGCCAAAACATGTTCAACACACAACCAAACATGGTGCTCCTTTGGAGGCCAAATCTTGCCCTTTTCAAGGACATCAAGGAGAGGGAGTGGCCCTCTCCTTTTGGAGACTTTATGGCACCGTCTCCACCACTGAAATCCCTCAAGATTTCAGTGGTGGAGAGGCCTAAGCACAAAAGTCTCGGAGCTCTCACAAAATGGCCTAAAAATGGCCCTTTTCAAGGCCTAAGGGTGGTCAAACCTACCCAAACCACCAAGCACTCTTAATAAACAATGAAGAGGCTTAAAAAATAGAACTTTTATATGTTATAGACTAAGCACAAAAACTGTTTTAAACTAGGCAAAAATGGAATGCAAAAATGGGGTAAATAAAGCAAGTTTCTTACCCTTGATGATCTTCTTCACAAATGTTGAAGTTGTTGGTTCCTTGAGCTCCAAACCAGTCAAGAACACTAAGAACAAACCCTTAGCACTTCAGTTCCAAGAGGAAGGTGAAACACTAGGTGTTGGTGAGCAATAGTAAGTCACAAACACCTAGTGTACAAAACAAGAGAGAAAGAGAGAGATAGGATAGATACACAAAACCTAACCTAAAACCAGAGCTTCTCCCTTTCCTAAAATGTCTAACTCTCTAAATCTTCTAACCCTTGAGCCAAGAGAAGAGGCTTCTCTTGTATAGGCACCAAAACTTACAAGTTAAGGCATCAAAGGGCTCATCCCTCCATACACGTGTATGGAGGGGAAACAAGCACCAGAAAGCTGTCTGAAAATATCTCCAAAAACAGCTGTAAAGTGGTCGACAGGGCAAAATGGTAATTTTGCCAAAAAGAGTGCCGACCGGCACAAAATAGTGCCGACCGGCACTCTATAGTGCCGATGGCAACACCAGCCAGCCGGTGGCCTCTAGCCACAGCCGGTGGTATGTGGGGATGCCTCACAAAGCATTCCCTGCCCCTCCAAGGCAAAACACAAGTGTTTGGTGCAGAACCAAACACAGAACAGTCAAGTTCGGAGGTCCTGAGGCAGGGCGCGTAGCCGAGAACTCCGGGGACTCCAAACAAACACAAACATGGATAATCACCGAGTGTTCCAACGGTGACGTCCAAGTCTTGAGGATGGTCAAAAATGGGGTGTCTACAGTTGCCCCTCTTTGACAGAACTCGGAAGTCACAACAATGACAGGAGTGAATATCAAAGCCCAGAGACGACCCATTTTTGACAAGGCCGAAGACTTGGACAAACAAAATACAGATGAATAAATGGTTGTGCCCGCAGGCTGCCTACGTATCCCGTTGCAAGGAATCAAACCAGCGTAGTTCAGGGGCAAGATGCGAAGTGATGCACAGTGCAAGTGCATAACTTATGATCATGCAAAGGATGTTGTGATGAAGCAATTATGCAAAATAAATGCAACATTTTAAGCGAATGCTATGCAAGCAAGTAAACACGAACCAAACTACATGTCATGTAGAAAGGATGTAAGAAAATTATGCAATTCTCACGGCGTCTTGCGCGGAGAAGGCTAAAAGTGACTACCGAGAATACCCGGAGTCTCAAACACAACATCTCTCAACGTATCGTACACAGGAGAGGAAAGAGTAACATTTCTCAGCGTAGTACACGCAAGAGAAGAAGGGTAAAATTTCTCAACGTAGTACACGCAAAAGAAGAAGGATAAAATTTCTCAGCGTAGTATACGCAAGAGAAGAAGGAAAGGCAAAGAGAAACCTCATCAGCGTAGTACACGCGAGAGAGGAAAGAGGAAAGAGAAAAGCCTCTCAGCGTAGTACACGCGAGAGAGGAAAGGGAAAAGGAGAAAAGCCTCTCAGCGTAGTACACGCGAGAGAGGAAAGAGAAAAGCAAAAAGAAACCTCTCAGCGTAGTACACGCGAGAGAGGAAAAAGAAAAGCCTCTCAGCGTAGTACACGCGAGAGAGGAAAGAGAAACAAAAGAAACCTCTCGGTAGTACACGCGAGAGGAAAGAGAAAAAAAAAGAAACCTCTCGGTAGTACCGCGAGAGGAAAGAGAAAAGCAAAGAGAAACCTCTCAGCGTAGTACACGCGAGAGAGGAAAGAGAAAAACAAAAGGAAACCTCTCAGCGTAGTACACGCGAGAGAGGAAAAAGAAAAGCAAAGAGAAACCTCTCAGCGTAGTACACGCAAGAGAGGAAAGGGGAAAGCAAAAGAAACCTCTCAGCGTAGTACACGCGAGAGGGGAAAGCAAAAAGAAACCTCTCAACGTAGTTCACGCGAGAGAGGAAAGAGGAACAACGCAAGTAAAAAAGGCACACAACAATGTATGCGAAACATGCATGACAGCGCAAGTGAAATGAGTGCAAAACAATGTGACTGGGATGTGCATCATAATGCAAATGAAGTGGGTGCATAACAATGCAATTGGAACATGCATCATAATGCAAGTGGGACGAGTGTGTGTACACATTCTGTGCACAATAATCAATGCATATTCGATGCAATCTCAACAGTGTGTTTGAAATAAAATGTCAAATAAGGAAATACACGCCTTAACGAGACCAATTCAAACGCAACCTCCGATTTACCTCTCGGAGGAGTCACAATAGATTCCAAAAGGATACAACTCGTGCATGCAAACTGACAATGAGCTACGCATCGGAGACATGAGTTGATACTTCCACAGAAACATTTTGAGCTTGAGGTAGAGGCACACCCATACTTCGGAGCATTGACAAGGCTTGAAGGGGTACATCTCACGGAATTTGCTGGAGGTGAAGCACACTCAGATGCTTCGATTTTCTCTCTTTTCTTTTGCTTTGCAGTCTGGAACCTATATAGCTTCAGATAGATCCTGCTTTTATTGTTCACACTTATCGGGGGTGGACCCTACAGTTTTCAAAAGAACAAATTCCCTTTTTGCACAAATATGGAGAATGGCACAGCACTCTGAGCACATAACAGATCATTTTTGAAATTGAAAAAAATGAGTTCTCGACCGGGTATTGAGCCTACGACTGGCCATAGCCAAAAAGACTCAACAATAGAAAACAAAAGGTATACAACCTAAAGACATCGAGACACGCTCGGAACGACTCAAAGCAAGAATCGAGAAAAACAAAACAAAAGACACGACACACAGACGTGTTTACAAAAACAAAAGACCTCAGATAACGAGGAGCCAGTTTCTTCGGGTATGCTTTCCCACCCTTTTCTCATTTGTGATTCTCATATCACTCGGCCCTCAAGCTCGGTTTTTCTCACAAAATCCATTTTCTCACTTTTCCTCTCATCGCACATCTCTCTATTCTTCAATCTCTCATTTTCAAATCCCTCCCCCGGGTGTTTATGGATGAATAGGAAGTTGCGGGCTCATGTCCCTAGCATTTTGCTAGATTCTCTTCTTCTGCTTATAACAGTGAACTTTCCCACAGGGGGGTTGTGCCACAACTGGGTGTGTAGCAAATCCGCAGCTAACATCGGTTGATGATGCCCTGCTGGGGAGTTTGGACGTGGTTAGATCTATCCAGATGAGGAAGTGGAACATCTTGATCCATTCCAATTCGTGCTTCGCACTTGACTTAATACCTCGTTGTTTGGAGGATGAGAGAGCTTTCAGCCCTTTGCTAACTTCAGTTGTGCCCTCTTCTGGCAGGTAGAGTGCCTTTCTTGGCAAGTATGTTGAAAATGGGGAAAAGACAGGAAGCCTGACTCAACTGTGCCCCTAGTTCATCATTTCGACCATTTTTTGTTTTAAAACAATTTTGACCAACATGAAAGTTAGATTAACATGCTTATTCGATTTTTTATTTGAAAATCATGCAAGTTAGGTTATGAGCACTGAAAATTTTCCTTTTTTGGGTCCAAGAAAACGGTCCAGTTTTGGAAAAATAGAATAATTTTCTAGAGAAAATCAGTCAACCTCAGTAAAAATTCCCAAAAACTGTTTTTGCAAACGGTCACTGCTCAACGAGCACGGAACCTACTCTTGAGATGCACAACCTCAGATCCATAAACAATGGAAAATTGCCCCTTGTCTGAAGGACACTGCATGGCAACGGAAAGTTGCCCCTTGTTTGAAGTGACACCGCGACGTCTTGAATGGCAACGGAAAGTTGTCCCTTGTTTGGATAGCATCGCAGCGTACTTGTAGTCAGTCCTCAGAGCGACGAACACAACCAGACTCTCAGATACAGAGAAGACAAAGATGACCAGAACCATCGCATGGACACAATCGAATTTGAATTGTTTTATGGCTGGACTTCATAATGAAGTTGCCTACGTATCCCAAACATGGGAATCAAGCCTTACGTAGTTCGGGGTTAAGGTACACTCGGGTATTTAACCTCTCCTTTTTATGCTCCAACTTTTGCCAAGGCGCCTATTGCAGGTTTTCGACCTTGCGAGCTTTGTTCTTCTTTCTTTTCTTTTTTCTATTCTTTTCTTTCCTTTTTCTTCTTCTTCTTTTTTTTTGCATTTTTCTTTTCTTTTCTTTTTGCATTTTTGTATCTTTGAATTTTTTTCTCTTTTTTCTTTTTTCATTCTTTTCTTTGCTCTAACTTTTGCCTGGGCCGCCCTTTCGGGTTTTCGGCCCAGCGAGCCTCTCAAAGGGTAAAAGTGTAGCAAGCCCATGCCAAATGGTTTTGAGACTGAAGTCCTCTGTATCCAGGAGAGTGGCTGTTGATTTGCAAGAGGACTCATCTTCGGCTCTTTGAGCACGTCTGACATCTTTGCCCCTAGTTCAAGGGGTGCTTCTGAGCTAGCTTTGCAAGCTTCTTCTGATGAGATCTGATCTTCTTGGTCTAACTTTCGTGCCTCTTGTTCGAGGGCTGCTTCAAATCTGGCCACACAGGCCTTTCTTGATGGTTGATCGTTGAATACTCTGAACCCAAGGTCAAAGTTTTTCAAGGGCAAAGGGATTGAATCTTGAGGCTGAGAGTGATCCTAAGCTGCACAATCTCAAGAGCGATTCCACACAAGTCTTCGCAGGACTGCGCAAAACATTTTTTTTTTTTTTGAAAGTTTTTAAGAAGGCGACGAATCGCTCGCGCTGAAGATGGTGTGGAACCAATCTAGATCAAAGCTAGGGTCCTTCTCAGTACTCACACTAACAAGCATGATTTCATTCATTAAGGGCTTAGCACGCCTCTCTTTCTCCCAGTTTGATCAAATTTTGCAAATCCCGAGGAATTCCTTCCTCTTCGTTTTCACCACAGTGTTTGAAAAAGTTTTGAAAAACTTAGGCCAATGCAATGACTTTAAAACCTGAAAAAGCGAGTTCTTAGTCAAAATCTCGCTATCTCATTAAATTTCGCAATGGCTGCACCTGGCGAAGCAAACGCGAGAGCGTAAAAATCACTGTTGTTTCATTCAGATCTTCTGGTGTGACTGGCTCCAAGGTAGAAACAGACTCAAAAGAAAGCAAAAAGACAAATACAAAACAAGATAGTGATGTCCGAGGTAACATTCCCGGAATCACCTGACTTCAACAAAATAGGACTGACTCGATACAACAAGACAGACCTGAAATAAAAAGACTGACTCAAAATGAAGAGACAGACTCAAAGCAACACAACAAAACTGACCCAATACCCAAGTCAGAAACCGAAAAAAAAATTCGCATTCACAAATGCTCAAAATAGTGTGTGCCAAACACCACATCCGGAGTAAATCGAGTGCCATCCGCAGGTGGTTCATCCCCCGATCACATGGTCACATTATCCCCCACAAGTTCACTGATCAAATGCCGATAGGCTTTGCATGACTGGCATGGCGATGACCTTATTGTCGATCAGGTTTTGTATCTCATGGCGAAGACGAAAGCACATGTCAGTGTCATGGCGGCTCGCGATGGAAAACCTGATGTCGGCTAGGTTATGTGAGGGAGGGGGTTTCTTTGGTAATGGTTGTGGCTCCAGTGGTTTCAGATATCCCTTTTTGATCAAGGCCCCCAGGGCCGTTGACAGAGACACGTACAGTGGGGTAAACACCCTTTGGCCCTGAGGTGGGTATTTGGCCGTTTGTGAACTAGTTTCGGATGCACCGGTGAATGGGGTGGTCATTTTTTGTGTGGGGGTGGTGACCATGCCCATGTCTGAAGTTATAGCAGCTGTGTCATCACTGGTGGTCGCATTCGGACTGTGGGTAAATGCCCTCCTGGGCTGCTCCTTTTCCTGGTCAATAAGGCCCTGCTTTACAACGTCCTCAATCTGTACTCCCATCTCATGTAGATCTGAAAAGGTAGGGAATGGGAGAACGATCATTTTCTGCATGAGCTTGGGTTGGAGGTTGCGCACAACCATCCGTATTTGATCCTTGTCTGTTGGCCTAATGGTCATCATTGAGGCCTTGGCCCTCCACCGAGTTACAAAATCGGAGAAACTTTCCTTCGGCTCCTGCCTAGTCGTCTCGAGATCACGGGTTGTAATCTCAATTTGTGTATTGTAGGAGTATTGATCGACAAAAGCCTCGGCCATCTTATCCCAATTCTTCTTAACATCGTCTTCGGTTTAGGTACCGGATAGCGCCACACGATAGGGTTCGACCAAGCAGAGACAACCAGCCTTTGGTGAGGCCCATCGGCCGTAAGCTATCTAAGAGCACCCTCAGGTGCACCATGGGGTCCCCGGACCCATCAAATCGGTCGATTTGTGGCATCTTGAACCGATCTGGCAGCGTCACAGCTGCGTCCGTATACCCATCCTCAATGTCGGGAATGGACTTGACTCCTTGGGATTTCTTAAACATCTTTTCCAGCTTACTCAACGGTATTTGAGGGTCCGCTTCGAACTCGAAGGGAGAGTCCGGCAGATTGGTAGGTGTTTTGGATTGCTCGGGTAAAATTAGGAGCGGAGCCGGCCCCACCGGAATGTCCGTACCTTCCTGGACGTTGGGTGTTTCCCCGGGTGTCTGAACCCCTGGTGGTGAAGGAGCTTGATGCGAGGCAGATGCTCCGGTTTGTTGCTCTAGCCTGGCAATTGTCTCTGCCTGTTCGGCTATGACCACAGCCCGTTGCTTGGCGATTCCAGGCGTCTTCTTTGCATGGTTTTCATCTTTGTCTGGAGTTGGCGCACCATCTCTTCCAGACTCGACATATTGTCCTGATCTAACTGAGCAACCGGTATATTTGTGTCTGCAGTAGGCTCGGAAATCTCAACCCGACCGCTCAAAGATCACTGATTCGGTAGCTGTTGTACTGGTGGTTTGTGCCTGACTGGCCCTCTCTGGCCCTGATTCCCCTTGAACTGAGTCTCTGACCTGACAAAGTCTATTAGCACAAATCCAATGTACCCGGGCGATAGTGGAGCCTTCTGAAGCTATAATTCCAGGACTACCCTAGCAAAAGAAAAGACGACATCTCGGCTCAACTTCACTAGAAGCGTCGAGCAAAAGGTCAACGAGCAGATTCTATTACTGATCACTATTTCCCGAAACCACTGCCCGAAATCTGAATCTGATAACCGCAGATATAATCAAGTTTCTTACAATATCGTCTTGGTGCCCGGTAGGATACAGACTCGCAAACTGGCATATGCATTCCCTGTAGAGATACACTCTAAAAGCACATAGCAAGTAGATGAGAGCCAATACACCCCTATGTTGGGGTAGGGTTTCCCTGTCCTATTTTGTTAGGAGCTAGGGTTTCACTACGCACGCAGCGGTTTCAAACAACCTAACATCGGGTAAGCAACCTGTCCTAGTTTGGAATGGTCACTATGGATACGAATATGCACTAGGTCGAATGGTCGAAAAGGGTGCCCCAGTAAATCCGGGGTTTGTGTTCCCATGCTGTCAGAGCCCATAACCGGTTAGCCTTATGGTCATGCCTTGACAAGACAAGCCTCCGGCAAACCGTTCAGAAATGGCAGATGGCAAACACTGTGTCCTAGGCGCACCGATGCACATGCAATGCAAAGAAACACATAAGTGTAGTCAAAACAGGATATCACGCGTTCGAGTCAAACTCTCTAAAATCCCCAGCAGAGTTGCCAGAAACTGTAACAGGGTCCACGAGGGAACTCTCGGGTTACAGTTCGGACTCTCCTCTTTGTTTTGTCGTTGTTCTAAATCTGAACCAAAGAGTCCAACTCTGGCAAATCGTTTGAGAAAACAGATTTTTGAAAAGTAGCGCCAAACATGGACTGCTTTGCCAGATTACAGAGTCGCCACCTAAATATTTTAAAATGGGGAATTTAGGAAACCCTGACTCGGTGCCGAAGGCCACGTGTCCAACATCACCAAAGTGGTCTTGGCTCGGGAGCTTGGGTACGATCGGGGAAGGTCAGCTATGAGCACCCCCTTTCGCCCGGTCCGAAGACCGGCCTCTACTAACCGTGATATCCGTTTTTGAAAACATTACATGCTCTTGTTCCAATTATTAGCCTAGAATTACTATGTTATGCGCACAACAAACAAGTATAGACTAGATTGCCTAATTTGGAAATAAACATTGCATATCCGTTCGTTTTGAAAATACTTCGGAATTTGCTACTCGCAAGTAGGCTAAACACGGATTTCAATGAGTTTTCCCAACTCAGGCAATCCAACCTTCACCCACAGGCATTCAAACAGTTTATCATGTAAGCATTTAACCGCATGGCAAGCATACTGTCATGTCAACATTCACACGCATGCGGTATGTTAAAGCATAAATACTTACATTGTACTCCGTGCCAAAACAAGAAACTAGTTAGCAAACATGCGTGACCTAGTTCATGTTAAATGGCTAATGCAACACAGGCAAGGATGTAATCTAGACAGGCTCGGCTACCCTAAACATGGCACATGAGATGCAACAACTATCACGTATTCAATTTGGAATTGAAAGTATGATGCAGTTTGCATGATGTGCCGAGCCCGATGCATGTAAACAAATGCATGGATGCACGCATGCATTGCATAAGGTATGCTAAGATAGAAATGCCCTAATCTACCAACATAAGCGGGTAAATAAAAGGGTAGAAAGAAATGGGGGTTGGAAGACATACACTCACTCACACACACTTATTACAAATGCGCCTTCACTCGGAGGGACCAAAAGAATAATACAGATAATTAACTACGCAAGCTAATTAAATATTACAAATTGCCTAATTAGTTGACAAACGAACTAAACCAAGAAAAGTAGTAAACCGCCTCGGGAGGAGAGCCAAATGCAGCACGCGCTCGGGTTTCGCACGGAATTGCACTTCCATGCTTAGATTGCCTCTGTTTTCCCTGCTTTCCTTCTCAGAAAATTACCGAAGTCTTAGGAATACTTCCTTGGGCACTGGAGATCACCACCGGCTGGAGTGGGACACCACCGGCTGAAGAAGGAGGCTACCGGCACTAGATGAAGTTATCGGCTGGAAATTGACTGCAGGTCGGCACTAAATGGTGCTTGCCAAGACTTAACACCTCTGAGACACCGCAACCCACAAAGAGAGGACAACAACATGCATGGCAATGTGATTCAAGGTATTTATGCACTATACACACCCCTTATCATGTTATTGACTCCAAAGGGCATGTGCCTCGATTCCCGGACCACCAATCGCGCATTTCCATGCATGATGGCCGTAAGAACCAAGTGCGCAACTTTGATTTCAAATGCATGCAAACCAAACAAATCAAAGTCCCAATCCCTATCACCAAGTCAAGGGACAAGGAATACATGTTGATGCAATGCAACCTAGTCATGTTATCTATCATGCAACATGGACTATGCAATATACCTATGCAAGCATACAAGCAAGCATACAAGACAAGCATGCAAACCAATGAAAGGATGGTCTTATACATGACTTAGGCAACTCAAATAGGCCTAAAATCAGTGGCCAAAATGTCTAGACATGAGGACTAAACAAACACACACACATGCAAGTGTTATGATCCAAACCTTAAGCATGAATATGGAAAATCTCAAGCACACTTAAAGAGACCAAACATGGACAATGAGCATGCATTGTAAAGCTCTGAAATACATGCAAAACATGGTGCCAAACCAAGTCGAAGATAGACCAAACAAAGCATGCAAATGGTCTAAGGCTCAAAGCTAGTCAAAGAGGCTTTGAACTAAACTTATGCAAGGCGATTATGGTATGCACTAAACAACTAAAAACATATTTTTAGTATGTCAAAACAAAGCCAAAAGGCTACTTAGATGGCATCTAAGAGGCTTGAAATCAAAGGCATGCAAAATGGCCAAAACATGGGGGCATTCAAGACATGCTTTCAAAGCATTAAAGAGGCGACTAAGGTGAGCATACAAGCATACCAAAGGGCCTGAAATAGCATGCTAGGTGGTTCCAAACCATCAAAAATGAAGCAAGCATGGCATGCTACACATTCATGCTCTTGAGGCCAACAAGCCAAATGTAAAGAGGCTACAATATACATGCTAAGATTGACCAAAATGACTATGGATAGAGCTAAAACATGTCAAACTAAGCATACAAGCTTCATGGATCTAGGCCTAAAACATGCTAGAAAGAAGGCATACAAACCTAGAGCAAGTTAAGGCAATACAAGGCATTACAAAGCATCTATGCGAAGCATGCAAGGAGTGCTAAAACCAACTTAAAACAGAGTTTAATCATGGCATAATAGGCATGAAAAACAGCCAAAACATGTTCAACACACAACCAAACATGGTGCTCCTTTGGAGGCCAAATCTTGCCCTTTTCAAGGACATCAAGGAGAGGGGGTGGCCCTCTCCTTTTGGAGACTTTATGGCACTGTCTCCACCACTGAAATCCCTCAAGATTTCAGTGGTGGAGAGGCCCAAGCACCAAAGTCTCAGAGCTCTCACAAAATGGCCTAAAAATGGCCCTTTTCAAGGTCTAAGGGTGGTCAAACCTACCCAAACCACCAAGCACTCTTAATAAACAATGAAGAGGCTTAAAAAACAGAACTTTTATATGTTATAGACTAAGCACAAAAACTGTTTTAAACTAGGCAAAAATGGATTGCAAAAATGGGGTAAATAAAGCAAGTTTCTTACCCTTGATGATCTTCTTCACAAATGTTGAAGTTGTTGGTTCCTTGAGCTCCAAACCAGTCAAGAACACTAAGAACAAACCCTTAGCACCTCAGTTCCAAGAGGAAGGTGAAACACTAGGTGTTGGTGAGCAATAGTAAGTCACAAACACCTAGTGTACAAAACAAGAGAGAAAGAGAGAGATAGGATAGATACACAAAACCTAACCTAAAACCAGAGCTTCTCCCTCTCCTAAAATGTCTAACTCTCCAAATCTTCTAACCCTTGAGCCAAGAGAAGAGGCTTCTCTTGTATAGGCACCAAAACTTACAAGTTAAGGCATCAAAGGGCTCATCCCTCCATACACGTGTATGGAGGGGAAACAAGCACCAGAAAGCTGTCTGAAAATATCTCCAAAAACAGCTGTAAAGTGGTCGGCAGGGCAAAATGGTAATTTTGCCAAAAAGAGTGCCGACCGGCACTCTATAGTGCCGATGGCAACACCAGCCAGCCGGTGGCCTCTAGCCACAGCCGGTGGTATGTGGGGATGCCTCACAAAGCATTCCCTGCCCCTCCAAGGCAAAACACAAGTGTTTGGTGCAGAACCAAACACAGAACAGTCAAGTTCGGAGGTCCTGAGGCAGGGCGCGTAGCCGAGAACTCCGGGGACTCCAAACAAATACAAACATGGATAATCACCGAGTGTTCTAACGGTGACGTCCAAGTCTTGAGGATGTTCAAAAATGGGGTGTCTACAATGTATTGTTACTAACATCATTTATCATGTGAATTGTGACGCAATAAAATCATTAGAGCATCTACTTCTTTTTCTTTTTTCTTTTTTTTTTCCCTCTCTTTTTTTTGATTAGGTGTCATCATCGGTACATCTCGATTACTCTAAGATCAAGTTTGAAAACTTATAAAAAAAGTTAAAAAGTCAAAAAATTACTCAAAAAGTTAAAAAGTTAATACTATTCACCAAAAGTCAACAATTACGGCTGCACAACTCTCGATTCGAATTTTTCCTTACAAATCAATTTTTACAATTTTTTATTACATATTTTTCTATAAAAAGTCATAAAGTTAACCCAAACATTCATATTTTCAACCTTAATTTTTTAGTCTAAAAAGACAAAAAGTACACTTATTTAAGACACTCTAAACAACCCCTAAATCTTTGAAATTAACAAGGAAATAAATATTTAGTGATTTTTTTTGGAATAAGTCGAACTTAGGATTTTAAATCTAATTTATATATATATATATATAAGGAAACAGCACAAATAATACTAAAAATAAGTTAAACTAACATTGTAAGAAATAATAAAAGAAAACAGTTTAAATAAACATTAATAATAAAACTTACAATTGTTTAATGGATTGAAACTAACAATTCTTCAAAATACATAACTTGAAAACGGACTTGAAAAGAAAGTTACAGAGATAGGTTTTTCTCTTGAGGAAGGGATGCTCTCAATTTTTCTATATGTTTCTTACAGTCTTGTTTTCTATTTAATCATTCTCCTTTCTTGATTATTTATTCTGTTTTTGGCCATCTTAATCTGTCAAAAATTCTATCTGTGTCTTTCCACCTAGCTAAGTCACCCACTTTCGTCCCTGTCCAGGGTAAGTCCTTAGGGTTAGGCAGTGTTGGACTTAGGGGTCTTCCGAATAGGGTATGTATGGATGCGGGTATGTGAAAAACATGATAAATTTTGACAAAGTATTAAGATTCCTATAATACAGATTAAATAATCAAAAGATGAGTCGATTATTTAGAAGTAACTCGTCAGCCAGTTCTAGATCAACTACTTTGCCCTCACTACTCAATCAAGGATTAGTAATTAATGAAGAAGATGTTGAAATACAAAATGATAAAATTAATTTAAATTGGAATATACCAAAATTACCTGTTAAGGAAATTTATAAAACTACTTTTTTACAGAATACTTTTAATGTTAATCTGCATGTTAAAACCATTGAACAAATTTATGCTTTAGAAAAACCTAGGGAAACTTGTCAATTATTTGATGTTGATCTAATTAAAAGACATTTGAAAACTGGTAATAATTTTATTCATTTAGGCTTAATTCAAGTTGGTATTAAACCATTAACCCAACAAGGAAAAAATGCTTCTGTTTTATTATGTTTACGACGAGATGCTCGTTTTATTGATTATAATGATAGTTTAATGGGTATGATGGAAACTGGTCTTCATAAGGGTCCAGTACATTTTAATTGTTTTCCTGATTTTACACTCAGTTTACATGATCCACATATTTTAAAAGCATTAACTTTAAATATTCAATTAAATGGTTCATTTACTAATATGTTAGAAAAAGTTCATAATATTGCTTTAATTTATCGTGTTCACTACAAATGTATGAAAACCAATTTAAATGTTCAAGCTTTGCATAAAAGTCCAAAAGATAAAACTCTGCTAATCCAAAGTAGTAATAATGAATCCCATATTAATGTTCCACAAATGATTGAATGGAAAAATATTACTCTCCCCGATCAATGGATTACTAATAATGAAAATTATAAACATAATCAACAACAATCTTCTATTCAAGATATCCAAGATATCCAACAATATCTTGATGGTTGTTCACATTAAATTTAATCGAGGTCAATCCTCTAGACATAGTACTTCTAGTATACCTCTTGAAATTGAAGGCGAAGATGAAATATTTAATACTCCTTTATTTCGAAAAAATAGTCAACTCAATTTTGGTCACATTACAAATAGTAAACTCAAAGGAATTGATAACTCTACAACTTCTCAAATTAGTAAACCTGTTTATTCAACACACACACATTTACCTGAAGAAGATGAAGAATCTCAAAATTCTCCTACTCAAACTGATTTCGAAGTTACACATCCAATCAATCCTCAATTAATGACAATCAAAAAAGAATTTACTCCTGATTTAGATAAATTACTTATTGATTTTAGATCTAAAGAAAATAGAACTAAAAGACATGCTTATCGTGCTAAATATGATTCTGCTCAACAATCCAGCATAACTAGGAAATGGTATGATTTTATGGTAGAATATGGTTTTGAATTATCTTTCTTTGAATATATGGATAACTATTATAAAAAGATTAATACAATCACAAAACATAAATGGAAAACTTCCCTAATACATCTGTTACCTCTAGTCATCCACCTCTATCTAATATAATTATTGAATGCCAAGGTTCAAGTCCCGCTCCTTTTAAGTTGCACAGCACCACGAAATTAAAAAATTATTGAACAAAATAATTATACTAATCAATGTTTAAAAACAATTGGTAAACAATTAGATAAAATAGAAACTAATTTAGATGATTATTCGCTAATACCACATCTACTAAACAATCTCTCGATCAACCTTTAATAAACCTTCCAAAGGATCGTTCCAAACGCAAAAGTTTAGTCACCAATGATCAATCGCTATAAAAGCTATCGAACAACTATTTACCAAATTAGCTACCAATGAACAAGCTTCACCCTCCAAAGGTCTTCTTGTTTTAAATCAACAAGAACTGTTTCTACTCAATCGATTACGATTCAGCGATAATGAGATTAATCAATTAGCTCGACAATTTCAACCCTCTACTCGGCTCAACAAATTGCATTATCCTAAACCTAATCCTACATCTCTTACAAAAATTGGTATTCTAGACCAACTCCTCACGATCTCCAATATGAAGAAAATAATATTGCAAATCAATTTTACATCTCGCCAAAAATTATATGAATGGAATATTGATGGTTTAAGTGAAGATCAAATATTGCAAAAATTAAATCATTTATCTATGGTTGCTAATAGTTATTTAACTAATTACCTGGTTACTCTCAACTTGAAATTGCTTCTTTAATAACCTCTGGTTTTACGGTATGCTCAAATCTTGGTGGGAAAAATATCTCCTTTGAAGAACAACGTGAATCAATCTTACATGCTAATCAAAAAAATGCAAATGATCTCCCTATCTTTGATGAACATATTGGTTATTATGTACCTGATGGTGTTAACACATTAATCTACACAATAGTTAGACATTTTATAAGAACTCCTACTAATATATATTCTCGCATACATGATCAACTTAGTAACCTGACCTGTCCTACCTTAAGTGATTTTAGATGGTATAAAGATGTTTTTACCTCTAGAGTTATGTTAAGAGAAGACTGTACTAAATCATTTTGGAAAGAAAAATTTATTAATGGATTGCCTGATTTATTTGCTCACAAAATTAGAGATGTTCTTAGTCAACCTACTGGAATAATTGAATATGATAATTTAACCTATGGTGATATAATTAGCACTATTCAAAAAGAATGATTAAGAATGTGTATTGATCTTAAACTTAGTCAAAAAGCTCAAAAAGATAAGCACAAGGCTAAATATGAATTAAGAAATTTCTGTGAACAATATGGTTTACCTCCTGTAGCACCCTCTCGTAGGAAACCACATAAGCATAGTAAACATGGACACAAATATTCAAATAAATACAAAAAGAACTATTCACCTTCTAAATCAAATGATAAATTTTATACTAAACCAAAAAAGAAATATTACAAGTCAAAATCACATCCAAAATCTAAATCTAATAAAGATATTACATGTTATAACTGTGGTCAAAAAGGTCATTATTCTAATAAGTGTAAAGAGAAACAAAAATTAAAAGATAAAGTTAATCAACTTCAAATTAATGATGAATCAAAAAATCAATTATTTGAAATCTTTCAATTAAATCAATCTGTTAGTGATTCCTCTTCTGATAATCCGAATACTTCATCTGATTACCATTCACCTAGTAATGATTCTGATAATAATATAGAATTAGGATGTAATGATGTTTGTTGTAAACCTGTTAAACAAATTACTGTTCTTACTAAACAAAATCAAGAAGAATCTGCTCTTATTGAACTAATTAGTAAATTAGATGATCCAGAATTAAAGAAGAAATATACTGATAGACTTAAATCTTTATTAATTAATAATACTGATTCTAAACCTAGACAAGATAAACCAATTATTAGTCTATCTAAAACTTTAGAAAGATTTAAGAATAAACAAAAAGAAGTTACACTTCAAGATTTACAACAAGAAATCAATCAGATTAAACAAACTATTAAAGAACTACAAAATAAAGATCAACATTTAGAAGACGAAATTATTACATTAAAACCTAATAAAAATTTAGAAAATTTCCAAGATAATAATATTGAATCTCCTGATGAATCTGGTCATGATTCTGACCATACTAATCCTGAAAACCTTCTATTCGATAATCGATCACACCAATCTCAATCAAACAATCTTGAAAATAAAAGATTAAATCTAATTAATAAAATTTATATTCAAAAATGGTATTCAAAAATTAAAATTGTTATTAATAACTTTGAATTAGAACTTGTTGTATTAATTGATACTGGTCTTGATTTAAATTGCATTCAAGAAGGTTTACTCCTACTAAATATTATGAAAAATGTCATGAAAGATTAACCTCTGCTAATGGTAGTAAAATGCATATTAAATATAAATTACCTAAAGTTCATGTTTGTCACAATAATGTCATTTTAAAACCTCATTTGTTTTAGTAAAAACATGGTGATAAAATCATTTTAGGTACACCATTTATCTATTTACTATATCCATTTACTACATCTAGTGAAGGCATAACTACTCATGTTTTAGTCAACTTTGTTACATTTAAATTCTTATCTCCACGAAATGTTAGAATTAAATCAATTAAAAGATTGTTCTATCTCTCACACTATTAATCGATTAAGTAGACATTTAAAATTTCTTAAAGAAGAAATTAATTACAAGCGAATTGATCAACAATTAGCGATCCGTAATTATTTCTCAGATTAATGAATTTAAATTAAAACTTGAATCAACTGTTTGTTCCACTTTACCTACTGCGTTTTGGCATAAGAAAAACATGTAGTTACTTTGCCATATATCAAAAATTTTAATGAAAAACAAATTCCTACTAAATGTAGACCTATTCAAATGAATCATGAATTACTTGTAATGTGTAAACAAAAAATTAATGAATTGTTAAAAAATAGAATAATTAGTCCGAGTAAATCCCCATGGTCTTGTCACGCTTTTATGTTAATAAAAATCTTTGAATTAGAACGAGGTGTCCCTCGATTAGTCATTAATTACAAACCTTTAAATCTTTGTTTTAGAATGGATTCGATATCCTATTCCTAATAAAAAAAGGTTTGATTAAAAGATTTAGTCAAGCTGTTATTTTTAGTAAATTTGATTTAAAAAGTGATTTTTGGCAAATACAAATTTATTCTAAAGATAGATATAAAACTGCTTGTACTACACCTTTTGGTCACTATGAATGGAATGTCATGCCATTTGGGTTAAAAAATGCTTCTAGTGAATTTCAAAATATAATGAATGATATTTTCAATCCATTTAGTCATTTTTCCATAGTTTATATAGATATTCTTATTTTTTCAAAATTAATTAGTGAACACTGGAAACATCTTATTGCATTCTTTTATACCGTTAAGAGTCATGGTCTAATCATTTCTGCTCCTAAGATTAAATTGTTTCAAACCAAAGTCAGATTTTTAGATTATGATATTCATCAGAATACTATTTTACCTATTAGTCGTTCCATTGATTTGCGTCTAAATTCCCTAATGAAATCTTAGATAAAACTCAGCTACAACGTTTTTTAAGATCACTGAATTATATTGCTGAATTTTACAAAGACCTTAGAAAACTTGTCAACCCCTGTTTGATCGGTTAAAAGAAAATCCTCCTCCTTGGTCTTCTATTCATACTGCTATTGTTAAACAGGTTAAACAATATGTCAAGTCTCTTCCTTGTCTTGGTATTCCTACTGAAAATTCATTCAAAATTATTCAAACTGATGCCTCTGATATCGGTTATGGCGGCATTCTCCTTGAAAGTCACTCCTCAATCATCTGAACAAATTGTTAGATTATCACTCTGGTGTTTGGAATAAAGCACAATTAAATTATAGTACTATTAAAAAGAAATTTTATCTCTTGTTTTATGTATTAGTAAATTTCAAGATGATATTTTAAATCAAAAATTTTACTTCGTGTTGATTGCAAATCTACTAAATATGTTTTAGAAAAAGATGTTCAAAATCTTGCTAGTAAGCAAATTTTTGCTCGTTGGCAATCTATTTTAAGTATTTTCGATTTTACTATTGAATATATACGGTTGTCAAAATTCCATTCGATTTCCTTACGAGAATTTTTACAAGGGGATAGGGATGGCCACTCCATTTATTGCTAACCTTTGTTTCTTTTAAGCAGATGTCTGCCCAAGGCCCCTTCTAAAGCCTTAGTTCCAACTAGTCGACCTTTTATCCCTCCTTTGGAGTTAGTCACCCAATACCATCCTATTGAAATGATTAACGTTACCAAGTTCTTGGTAGTACTCCTCGACCGATTTCACATCTGCTTTGGCCTATGATCCTTTTGCTTCATCTAGCCAGCGATTACTCCATACCCTCCTAATCCTATTAAAAGCGCCGATCGATTATGTTGACTCAACAACTACTAATCTCTTTTTCAAAGAACCTAGTCACCCAAAGAGTCAATCTGTTAATGATCTGGTTAAAACTTATTTCCCTCCTGGATGGCATTTTGTTCCTCTCCATCCAGAGAAAACAATTACCTTCTATAAAGACATCATGTTCAACCATCAGTCAATTGTGATTAAACCCATTTATGATCGTACTTACACTAGTAAAGTGGTTTACCATTCACTTTATATTCACAATATTGTTTCCTTAG
The DNA here is from genome assembly GCA_025200525.1 of Camellia lanceoleosa. Taxonomy (NCBI): domain Eukaryota; kingdom Viridiplantae; phylum Streptophyta; class Magnoliopsida; order Ericales; family Theaceae; genus Camellia; species Camellia lanceoleosa. The sequence continues at coordinate 104,380,141 of CM045766.1, read as the reverse complement.
TTGAATGGGGTTCTCCTTATCAACTTCGAGATTTACCTAATCACTCCCTTCAGTATAATTATTATGATTATATTGATGCCTGGTTCAAAGTCCTCCTATATCAAAATGAAACATTTAGTCACTCCTGGTTTCTTCAATTTGATCAAAAGTTTAAGTCAGAATTACCTACTTGGTTTCTGAGATGGTGGACACATTATGGTGCCATCGGACATCTTCCCATCGATAATTTTGGATCAAGTCAATTACTTTTCCTTGTTTTCTCATTCACTCCTGACAAAGAGAATTCCCTCAATTGCTTATTTTTATATCCAAATATAAGATCCTTGGATATTCAAATGGCAATATGGTATTTTCGGTAAAGTGATTCAATGACTACATAAGGTTAAATGGTGGGATAACTTCAAGATTCAACGAATTGTTGATATTGTTCAAGCGAGTTCGATTAACATTCATGCTCCTACACTGCCATGGTTAAAGCTCATCGATCCCAAGCTGCTCGATCACTCAAGGAAGCCAACTTCCTCCAGTCAATCTTGGAAGCCCATCATCCAGTTCTTCCAAGCCCAAGTCATCCAAATCAAAGATTAAATCCAAGTCAGCAAAGCTCAGTTCTGACCAGCCCAAGTCAAAGGATAAATCCAAATCAAAGGTTAAGCCCAAGTCCAAGTCATCCAAAGATGAACTCCTCCAAATGGTTCGTTTACTCATGGCCCAAGCCAAATCAGACTCGGATAACAGCAGTTCAGAAGGTGGTTCAGACGGTTCAAACTCTTCCGAAGGTTCAACTACTCAAACTCCATATGGACCCGAGTTCCAAGATGCTCAGGACCCATATGCTTAGTTCAGTCATTGGATTCTATATAGCTATAATTATCAGCTTCAATCAATACTCGTCTTTTGAGAAAAGCTGCTGATATATATATCTATATTTGATTCCCTCAGTCACATGCCTCAAAGCAATGAATAGTAAAAAAAAGTCAACTTTACTGTTCACTATTCATCAAAAAGTCAACATTACTATTCATCATTCATTATGATTCATTCCAAACAAATTGACAAGATAAAAGCTTTAATAATTCACCGAAAGCGTGAGACAACTCCCATGTGCTTCGATGCTCCTTTCAAGTCAAAACTATTCACTCACAAGGCTCAAAGAATCACTCACAAGGCTAACGGTGGTGGTCTCTTTTGATTATAAAAGGGCCTCTTCAGTCAAGAATAAGGCAGAGTTAGAAAAATTGAGAGCATCCCTTCCTCAAGAGAAAAACCTATCTCTGTAACTTTCTTTTCAAGTCCGTTTTCAAGTTATGTATTTTGAAGAATTGTTAGTTTCAATCCATTAAACAATTGTAAGTTTTATTATTAATGTTTATTTAAACTGTTTTTTTTTATTATTTCTTACAATGTTAGTTTAACTTATTTTTAGTATTATTTGTGCTGTTTCCTTCTTCATATTCTTTGTGCTGTTTCCTTTATATATTAAGGAGGTTTATGTGTAAATCTTAATAAGTGAATTTATTATTTAATAGGTCCGGTAAGAAATAATGTTATTTTTTATCAAATATTATTAAAAAAATGTCACTAATTGTTAATTTTTAGTGACAGCTTAAATTTTTGTCATAAAAATATCATTAATTATAAGTTTTAACTTTAGTTTAAAAATCGTTATAAAAAAATGTCATTAAGTTTTAACTTTTAGTGATTGTTAGAAAAATTCGTCACAAAAAAATTACTAGCAATAATTTATAAAAATCATGATAAAAAAATATCACTAAGTATTAACTTTTAATGACATATACAAAAAATTGTCACAAAAAATTATTTTTAATCACAATTTCCTAAAATTTAATAAGAATTAAATCAATCTATTAGGGTCCTATATTTTAATATATTATTGATATGTGAAATAATGTCTTGTTTTTTTTGAACGATAATAAAGTGAATTAAGTTTTTTTTTTTTTTAACGATATTATTGAGTGACGATCAAACAATTGATGTCACTATGACGATCTAGCAGCTCAAGAAGATGCGAACAAATTTAAAGATGTTTGAGTGGTGATCCATTTTAATTGATATACAGTTTCAAGGTCAATGATTTTTGTAGCTACTTTGGAGATGTGTGTTTGGATTTTTTTGAGTCAATTTATAACTTATAATTTTGGAAAATTTATTTTGGACTATTTGATTAAACTTATTTTAAATAGTTTTTGATTCTAATAATTTATTTTAACTCAAAAAAATTAATTTTAAAAAGCTGCTCGTCCCTTGTTTCTGATTATTAGCTTCTGCTATGGATATGTTAATTTACGGTTATACTCTTAGATTTCTTTTTTTAAAAATAAAAAATAAAAAAAGACCCAAATGAATTATAGTTTATTATTATTTATAAAAAATGCAGACAAGTAGTAAATAACAAAAAATAAAAGTTAATTGAAAAAATTACTTCACAGCTTATTTAACAAACACTACTCAACAACTTAAATCTATAATTCAACAAGTACACTAAATAAATTAACAGCTTCTGATTAAAGTCATAATCTATAATCTGTTAAGTTATAATCTATAATATGTTTTAACAGTTACACCAAATAGGACCTGTATTACCAAATTATCTCATGTAGTCCCAAGGTTGCCTTAGTGACTCATCAAAGTACTTTGAGAGAGAATTTTTGAGTTGAGTTATTTTAATTCATGGCCTTGTTTGGTAAAGGTTATAATTTAACTTTTTAGGTTAAAATTCATAAAAAGACAAAATAAGTTAAAATAGTTAATAAAATAAAATGTCACATCAAATTCATAATCGTTTAACTTTTTCTCTTACAAATATCATATCCAACTAAAAAAATACAACCATCTTCCCAGACACAAAAATTTTAGCATATTAAAATATCAAAAAATAAAACAACCTACTAAAATAGCTAACTTCCCAAACAAGGCCTATGAGGAACAATTCTAAACTAGCTCCCCTCAAGAGTAATAAATAAATTTTGAATACCTATAATTACTCATAAATTATAGTCATATTTATTTGAAAATATAATTTTAAAATTAAATTAATAATTTAATAAAATAAACAATGATGTATTTGATTAAAAAATTTGAGTCTAGACAAATAGTCTACTTGAAAATGGTATATGTTGATGATACTACTAGTCCTTGAGGAACGGGTCGGGCTGATCCAAGCCTCCCACGCTGTCGTTCGATCTCTGGGCTCACTGAGAAACCTGCACAAGAGTCCAACGGGGAATAGGAGTCCTCCAACGAACCCTCCAACGATCAAGTTAGAGAAGAAAGATCAACGAAATATAGAGATAGTGATGGAGATAAAGAACTTAACCTTCTGTTTGTCTTGGAAACCTGCTTATATCATTTGTTCATCATTTCTTTATCCACTCCAACCTGTCATGTTGGCCGAAAGCTATTTTTAGCTTTCCTTGTTCATGGTGAGACTATTCTGTCCCAACGTGAAGGGGTTCTCGCATTAAATGTTGCAGAGAACCTCATTAATAGTTGATATGTGGTACAATAACTCTGTAGGATCTTTATTTGTTTATGTGGCTGGTTAGTGTTTAGATGTCATTGGTCTTTGGTGCAACGTTGGGCTCTAGCAATGTTAGGCTTTAGTGTTTGAATTATGTATTAGGCTCTAAGTGGTGGGCCAAAAGCCCTTATAGGCCCACCTATGTCAGTAGTTCTCCATTCCTAAGTGCAGCTTCAGTCCAATGAAGGGAATAAGGAAAAAGACGGGGGTTGTGAGAGGTCGACGGAGAGAAGACCGACTAGGAGGTTGGCCGACTGCGAAGGGTGACCGAGTGAGAAGCCCGGCTGAGAGGAGGGTCGACCGCAGAGAGTGACCGAGTGAGAAGGCCGGCTGAGAGGAGGGCCGCCGACCGCGGAGAGTGACCAAGTGAGAAGGTCAGCTGAGAGAAGGGCCGACCGCGGAGAGTGACCAAGTAAGAAGGCCGGCTGAGAGGAGGGCCGACTGCGGAGAGTGACCGAGTGAAAAGGGCCGACTGCGAGAAGGGCCAACCGCGAAAGGTGACCGAGTGAGAAGGCCGACTGCGAAGAGAGCCGACCTTGAAGGGTGACCAAGTGAAAAAGGGAAACGGCGGCACGCAGTGCTCGAGGTGCAGCGTGGCACGTGATGTTATGAAGTGGAATAGACAGGGAAGGAGAAGAGACTAATGGATCGTGGTCGTATACGTGGCACAATCCCGTAATAAGGGAAGTGATGTGTTAGCAGAAAATGAAGGGATAGGCTAATATAGGGCGTTGAAGAGGCGGGATCGGAAGTTTTCGAAATTTTTCAAACTGGCAAAATTTAATCTTAACTCTTGAAATATAGGCAAACCGTGGGCATTTGGAGTTATTCGCTTTACCTACCTTATCGCAAAAAACCAACACATCCCAGAAGTGAACTCATTTGTTTCGTGTGACACGCCTCTGCAACACTTTGCAAACCTCCTTGTGCCAGCGTCCAAAGCGATACGCAAACACGTAGAAGGAATGGCTCGAAATGAAGTGTCAGCCACAAGGCTTGACTCATTGGGAGATGACGACGCAGTGGAGTTGGCAGAATAGTATTGAGCGGAGCGGAGGGAGAAGAGGGGAGCTAGGCAAGTGACGCGGGCTCGTCTGACGACAATGATCGCAGCCACTAGGCCAATTAGCCAAGTGGAGCTAGACCATTGGCACACCAAGGCCGACAGGTCTACATTTACGGCGGAGGAGTTGGAGGAGGTACGAAGAAAGTACTAAATTCCGGCGGAGATAGAGCTGAGGCTGCCCACATCTAAGAAGAGGGCATCAGATGCACGGTCGGCAGAATTCACCTTGTACGAGAAAGCATTGTGAGGAGGCCTAAGGTTGCCGATCCCCCAAGTAGTGGCGGATGTATTGAACCTACTAGAGGCGGCACCGAGGCAACTGATGCCCAACACATAGAAAATTATAATGGCTTGAGCGATCGCATGGCCACGGGCGACCGATGGGATGGTGATCACAGTAGAAGAATTCTTTTCATGCTATAAAGCGTCCGGTCAACAAGAGATGTGGGTGACTTTGCAGGCAGTGGCAGGCAGGGGGTTAGTAGCCGGGTTGCCCTCACCGGTAAAGGGGTGGAGGCCGAGGTGGTTCTATGTGCTAGCAAATGAGTGGGGTGGGGGAAAGGAGTGCGCACGACATGGAAAAGTCCCCACGAAGTCGGTGAAGTCGAAGTTGGGGGCGGAGGCAGAAGGTAGGGTGAAAAGGGTGAAGAAGTGGAGGGAGAAGGAGGGTGTGAGATGGGATGACCTTGTCCATCCTTCAACTTTGTATGCCTTAGGTTTAGGACCACAGCCGAGGGAAAAGGACCCCACCCTGGAGGAGTTGGAAACGAGGCGAAAGGTGGAAGAGGCGGAGGAGCGGAGGACCTTGGCCAGGGCAAAAAAGTATAAGGAGTCTCAGCTAGGGCCTACTCCTAAGTTGGTGGTAAGGGAGAGAGTCTAACCTCGCCCGAAACCGTTGGGAGGCAAAGAGCTGACCAACTTTGCCCCCCTTCGCCCCCAGTAGACCCGCTGAAGGAAAGGGGCAAACAGGAGATGGTGGCAGTGTTAAAGAAAATGAAGAAAAAGAGGGCGGCAGCAAAGGGTAGTAAGGATGCCCCTTCTCTAAAGAAGATGAAGGAGGGGGGCGCGGAGGAGGCACTAGGAAGGGAAATTTCCCAAGTGGCAAAGGAAGGCAAGAGCCCAAGAGCGCAAGTGCCAAAAGAAGACATGGGTCCAAGCGCCCAAGTGTCAAAAAAAAGACATGGGTCCAAGCGCCCAAGCACAGAGAGAGGTCGTGGGCCCAAGTGCCTAAGCGGAGGCGATGGTGGGGCCTGTGGTAGAAGTATCTTCCAATTCTGGTGAAGGGAAGACTGGGAGTAGCAGACCAGAGACAAGTGCCGCGCTGAAGACCACCATGTACCACGCGCGCCCATTGGCAGGTCGGTCAGCAGAACAAGAGTGGGAGGCTAGAGTAGCGGCCGACCGACTCGTTGGAATGTTGGAGGATGCGGTCGTGCAGTCAATGGCGCGGTTAACGAAGGCCGACCTTCTAAGAGGGGTCTGCTCGGCTCAAATAGAGGCAGCGACCTTGGCGGCTACCCTGATGAATAAAGCAGCGCATGTGAAGATGGAGGTAAAGCCGTTGAGAGCCCAGCCGGAAGGGGTTGAAAGCACAACTGCAGAAACTAAAGATGGAGACAACAGACTGGAAGAAAGCCACTTGGAGTGCATGTGCCAAGGGCCTAGAGTGTGCGCCGAGAGCGAAAAATATAGAAGTATTGGCAGTGGTGCAGAGCTATGCACCAAAGCGTGCTGGTGCTGAGCTCCTCGCGACCAAGTCAGAGCTGGAAATGGAACGTCGCAAGGCGGTATCGCTAGAATTCGAGCTGGTGGGCGAGAAGAGCCAGCTCGAGCTGGTCCAACAAGATTGCAACACCGCCAATGAGAGGTGGGAAAAGGCCCTCACCAACAACAAGGAACTGCGTAACCAATCGATCAAAGACAAAGAACAGACGGATCGACGGATCGCAGAGTTGGAGAAAGCTCTAGTGGAAGAAAGGGCCAGGTTGGTATCTGAGAGGGCGGCGTACCCCGACTTATGTGTGGCGGCCATGGAGCAGTTCAAGGGGTCCGCCGAATTCCAGATGGCCATTGATGCTACTGTCGCCAGTAGCCTAGCGAAGGAGGGAGATGGGGGGGCTGAGCCGTCGAGAGACGGCCGCTGGAGTTAGGAGCGAAAAGAAAGTGATCCAAAGCTTCCAGCGGTCTAACTTCTACAAGCACAAGATGAGGGAGTTCTGGGACATCAGCTGGATGACCTTCAAATACAAGGCGCAAGAGCTGTTCCCGGACATGGACTTCAGCCTCATGAAGGTAGGAGAAGACGGCGTCACCCAGACCTCCCTAGATGAGGGGGGTTGAAAAGGAAGATCTTGCATCGAGCGAGGGAGATTAACTGCATAAAACTATTTTATTTTTTTTTGTTGGTTTTTTTTTTTTGGTAATAAAAGTAGTTTCTATAATAAATTTGTGTAAAAATACAAGTTTGTTAATAAAATAGCAAGTTTGCTTATGTATTGTTATTGTCGTTATTGCTCTAATTTGTAAATTTGGGATGGTAAAAATGGCTAAGCGGATTTCAACAAAAAGTAAGTGTAAAAATGAAACTTGTGCGTAAATTGTGAAACTTGTACGTAAATTGTGATGTAAAAATGGTCAAAATGGGCAATCAGGTTGACTTGTACGGATGACCAGTGAAAATGTATGGTCATGAACTTGGATTTTGACTAAGTATGGCAATAGCTGAGACTAGCTTTGATTCAGACAGGCTGAATTCTTCATGAGAGTTCTGACTAAGACTTGGAGGGCTCTGTTCTTGCGATGCTCAAGTTAACTTCGGTCTTTGAGTTCTCCGTGACTCGATCTGGCCGAGGCTTAAGTTAACTTCGATCTGGCCGAGGCTTTAGTTAACTTCGATCTTCTTGAGCTTTCGTGCTCAGTCTAGTTGAGCTCTTTGTGCCCAGTCTGGCTGAGGCTTTAGTTAACTCAGTTTGCCTCAGGCTTTAGTTAACTCAGTCTGGCAGAGCTCTTCGTGCTCAGTCTGGTTGAGGCTTTAGTTAACAAGTTGTCATTGAATCACGACACAAATAATGAAGATATAAAGTCATTGTCATTTAAGGCACAGCCTGTTGATCACAAGTTTACACTAATGGAATACTACAAAAAGGAACATACAACAATGGAATGGTACAAAAATAGGAGACACCATGTTACTAGAAATAACGGTTCAAGTGCTCGGCGTTCCATGGATGGGAGAGGTCTCTACCTTCCATGTCTTTGAGTCGGTAAGTACCTGGGCGAGGTCTAGCCTTAAAAACGTAAAGTTCTTCCCATTTGGTTGCTAGCTTGCCCTCGGCAGGATTTTTGGTGGCAAGAGTTACTTCACGCAAGACTAGGTCCCCTACTGCGAACTCTCTCGGTCGAACTTTGCGGTTATAGTGTGTTCGCATTTTCTGCTGATACGAGGCCTGTCTGACAACAGTAGTCTCTCGGAGTTCTTCAATCAGGTCCAAGTAAGCCCGACGCAATTCTTCGATTAGTTTTAGATCCGGGTGCAAAACCCTCAGGGTCGGGAAGCCAATTTCCACTGGGATTACCGCCTCAGCGCCGTATGTTAAGCGAAAGAGAGTCTCCCCAGTAAGGGTTCAAGCGGTAGTTAGATAAGCCCAGAGTACGTTTAGTAGTTCCTCAGCCCACAGTCCCTTAGCGGCTTCTAGCTTAGTTTTGATGATCTTCAGGAGAGAGCAATTGGTGACTTCGACTTACCCATTGGCTTGGGGATGACCTATGGAAGAGAAACATGGCTTAATGTGGAGCTCGGCACAGAATCTCCTGAATTTGGCATTGTCAAATTGTTTACCGTTGTCTGAGACGATGGCTTGAGGGATTCCAAATCGGCATACAATCGACTGCCAGATGAATCTGGTTGTGTTTCGTTCAGTGATTGTGGCGAGGGCTTCCGCTTCCACCCATTTGGTGAAGTAATCAATGGCAACTACATTGAACTTGGTTTGGCCTTGTCACGACCCAAACCCGCCGCTATAGGTTTAGCGACGTAACCGGCCAGTAATCCGTGGATTACCTACGGCCTCTGAAGACATTAACAAATATTAAGGGGCTGCGGAAGCAATAATGTAAAATAAACAAGGTCCAATGAGCTGTGATGACATACGTGGGACAGTAAATTTTAAAACTTATTTATATACATAAACATGCTAGTCAGGTACACCCATATGTACAAAATATTTACATAAGTACATCCCAAGATTCAACTTAACAAAACAAGTACAAAGACTAGCATGAGACGCAAAACTGCCATAACATCAGGCCTCAGGCGGAACCTCCTCGGGAGGCACAACAGGTGGCTGACCAGAAACGAAATAGAAGGCCATCAACTCTGGCCAGGGTCTTGTGCCGGCTCACCTACATATATAATATAAACTGTGAGCGAAAGCCCAGTGAATAATATCATAGTAAAGATTTTAATGAATGATGTCCATCACAGAGTTAGAAACCAGAGTTTATATCAGAGACACAATCTTATCAGAGATAGAGTCTTATGCATTTTAGATTTCCAACCAGAAACAGATTCAGATACACGCTCATATTCAATTTCATATTCGTATACAGATTTTACATAAGATCATATGTGGTACACCCATTAGCTATCAGATCAGGCAGGTCTTAAGACCACAACAGGCAGGTCCGAAGACCACAACAGGCAGGTCCTAAGACCACAACAAAGTTGGTACCAACGACCACAAAGGTCCATATCTTGCGCGCAAGTAGCTATGGTATTGTTACCTCCAGGCAAGGGCCATAGGCCACGGTATTGTTACCCCCGGGTGAGGGCCATCCGGACTAAGGGTGCCACAAATACTTTTCAGAAAACTGGACATTCATTCATTCATTTCCAACATATCATAGCTTTTTAAGAACCAATCATTTCGTATCATAGTATATTGAAAATACATAACATTGAATATAACTTTACAAAGTTATTACTCACAGTGGGCGTTGATACAAGTAGACGAAGTCAAGAGGGTCAAACGGATTGCAGCACGTGACCTACATAACACATCACGGATACACACTTTGAAACACGCTCTCCAATCGTACAAAACTTACATCAACGATTCTAAGTGTGTACCTAACCCCTTACCCTTAGTATGGAGTCTTAATCATGGCCTAGGAATGCCTAGGATGGAATGAGGGTGCAAAATTGCCTTAGAAAACATTTTTCAAAAGTTGCTGAAAATAGGAGCCTCGCTCGAGCGAGCCTTTCTTCGCTCGAGCGAGCTTCCAAAATCAAAGGCTTCGCTCGAGCGAGAAATCCTTCGCTCGAGCCGTCTGTTCAAACAGTAAAAATACTAGATGCTGTGATTTTACGTGCGATGGTCGCTTGATGCTCGCTCGAGCGGAGCCCTGGACAAAAGTGCTCGCTCGAGCGAGGAATCCTTCGCTCAAGCGAGGAAGCCAAATCTGGAATTTCCAGATTTGCCTTCCAAGTTCGAACCAAGCATTCTTCAACCAAAAACTCAACCCCATGGACCCAAATTCTGGAAAAACACTTTAAACACATAGTATATCAAGTTTCAAAAGCCAATTTGTAAATTCAAGGGCCAAAAGTGAGTCAATTTGAGCATCAATTCCATAAATCTTTAAGAACAAAGCTTAAACCACATGCATGAGTTCAATTCCATTCCAAAGCTCCAAAACATGATCCAAGGCAAACTTAAACTCAGAATTTTGATGAATTCATGAACTCTAACAAAAATATTGGCATGCATGACAAGTTGTGATGAAAACAAACTCAAATGGCAAGAGTAACAACATGCATGCATGGTACACTACCCAATTCCACAAATTCAAGCTAAATCTAGCCTCCAATTCTCAATGGGTCAAGAAATATGCAAAAACTTGTTCAATTGCATGAATGAAAGGATGAATTCCTACCTTATCTCTTCAATGTCAAGCTTAGAAGCTCTAGTTTGCACACCACCCTTCAATTCTCCAAGTTTTTAGCCAAAATTCTTGTTGGAGCTAAGTTTCTTCTACTCTCACTCTCTCTCCATCGGTTTTGGGAGCAAGGAAATAGCTGAGGAGAATGTTTGTTTAAGTGTACTAGGCTCAATACATGTTGCCTACAAGACCCTCTAACAATGGCATAATGGTAATTACACTAGATTCATTATTAAAATGTTATTTAATCAGAGTTAAACATTCCAAATCGAAATTTAATTGAACCTACCATAAAATCACATAAAATCTAACCAGTCCAAAACACTAGTCAATTTCGAAATCGAGCGCCGATAAGGCTTCCAATTTACAAATTAAAGTTTAAAACACAAATAGATGTTTTGACACCGAATAGATAGAAACACGTAATTCATGCAACGCACATGCACATAAATTCCAGATTTCCTCTTAATTACTATTAGGCATAATTAAGTTCTAATTAGCGTTAATCAGGGTCGGGGTTATTACAGGCCTCTACTGGTAGGCAATGGACCAACTAAGTCGATGCCCCACTTGACGAATGGGTAGGGACTGCAGAGTGTAATCAGTTCTGTAGGTGGAGCATGGAGGATGTTGGCAAAACACTAGCATTTATCACACTTAAGCACAAATTCAGTGGCATCTTGGTTGAGAGTAGGCCAGAAGTAGCCGGTGTGAAGGATTTTATGAGCCAGTGACTGGGCACCTAAATGATTACCACATATGCTCTCGTGGACTTCCCTCATCACATAGGTTGCTTGAGCAAAACTGAGACACCTAAGGTATGGGCGTAAAAATCCACATTTGTATAATAGGCCGCTGATGAGGATGTAATTGGACGACCGGGATCTGATTTTCGCAGCCTGTTATTTATCATCTGGAAACTTCCCATTTGTCAAAAACAGAAGGATGTCTGCAACCTATGGCATAAGTTCGTTTTGGAGAAGGTAAACCTCCTGCTGGTTTGGCGAAGTAGCCGGGTGAGCCAGGTATTCAAGACGGACACCATGGCTGAGGTCTGATTGGTCGGCCGAGGCTAATTGGGCCATTTCATCTGCCTTGGAGTTCTCTGATCGAGGGATGTGTTTGATATGAAAAGTGTTAAAGAGGCGAACAAGAGGGAGTGCAATATCCTTGTAGGCTCGCATCGTGTCTTCCTTCGCATCGAATTCCCCCATAATCTACTCGACGATCAATTGGGAATCACTGAACACTTAGATATGGCTTATACCAATGTCTTTGGCTAGATTAAGACCTGCTAGCAAGGCCTCATATTCGGCTTCATTATTGTTGGTGTCGAACAGGAAACGGAGAGCACACTTGAAATAACCGCCCTCAAGGGCGGTGAGGATAAGACCAGCCCCACTGCCTTCTCTGCGGGATGATCTATCGACATTGAGGGTCCAGGAGTGGGGAGCTTCTGCCTCAGAGTTGAATTGTCTTGGTGGAGGGGGCGTGGTTGGAGTGGGATTGGTGAATTCCAAGATAAAATCAACGACAGCCTGTCCTTTGGTCACTATTCGAGGTCGGTAAGAGATTTCAAATTGGTTGAGCTCGACAGACCATTGCATAAGTCTGCCAGACAGTTCTGGTTGTTGCATTACCTTCTTCAAAGGTTGATCAATGAGGACCACTATGGAGTGAGCTTGGAAATAAGGTCGGAGTCGTCTTAAGGCTATGACCAAAGTAAGGGCCATTTTTTCCAGCAGAGGGTAGATCTGTTCTGCCCCTCTGAGAGCTCAGCTAATGTAATAAACCGGACACTAGACTGAGCTATCCTCCCTAATGAGGGTCGTACTGACTGCAGTGTTTGATACGGCTAAGTAGAGAAAGAGGGTCTCGCTTGAGAGCGCCTGAGAGAGTAAGCGGGGGTTGGCCATGCACTACTTCAATTATTGAAAGGCCTCTTCAAATTCGGTGGTCTACTTTAAGGCCTGTTGAAGGACTTTGAAAAAGGGAAGGCACTTGTCTGTTGTGTGGGAAATAAAATGGTTGAGGATGGCGACTCTGCCGGTAAGCCATTAAACCTCTTTGACCATCCTGGGAGACTGCATTTTTATCAGGGCCTTGATCTTTTCGGTGTTAGCCTCGATGCTCCGCTGACTGACCATAAAACCCAAGAATTTCCCAGATCTTACGCCGAAGGCGCATTTCTCCAGATTCAGCTTCATTTGATACTTGCGTAGAGTTTCGAAGGTTTCTTGCAAGTCTGTCAGATGATCGGAGGAGATTTTGCTCTTGACAAGCTTGTCGTCAACGTAGACTTCCATGTTCTGACCTATCTGATGGTGAAAGATAGTATTGACCAACCGTTGGTAAGTTGCTTCGGTATTTTTCAATCCAAATGGCATAACACGATAGTGGTAAGTTCCTCTGTCTATGATGAAGGAGGTGTGTTCCTGGTTTGCTGGATGCATCAGAATTTAATTGTAGCTGGAGAAAACGTCCATGAAACTGAGCATCTGATGTCCAGTGGTGGCGTCGACAAACAGATCTATGCGGGAGAGTGGATAACTATCTTTGGGGCAAGCTCGATTAAGGTCGGAGTAGTCGACGCAGAGTCGTCATTTACTATTGTTTTTACGGACTAAGACCACATTTGACAGCCATCTGGGGTAGTCTACGTTTTTTACGAACCGTGCCTCCAGTAGTTTGTCTACCTTAGAAGCAATAAGGGCATTGCGTTCCAGGTGAAAGACACGCTGCTTTTGGCGGAAGGGTCGGAAGTGGGACTCGATGCTGAGACAATGAGTGATGAAGGAGGGATCGATACCCGGCATGTCGGAATGGGTCCAGGCAAATACATCATTGTGCTCGGTTAGGAGGGCTGTAAGGTCGGCCTTGGCTTGGGAGGATAGTTGGCTGCCAATCTTAGCTGTTTTTGTTGGGTTGGAAGGTCAATGGGGACTTCAACAAGTTCTTCCACTGGTTCCTCTCTGACTAACTCGTCTTCATCTCTAACATCGAGTCTTTCGATGATCATGGCCTCCTTCAGCTTGACCTCTTAGAGTAAAACGACGTAACACTCTCTGGCCACCGTCTGCTCTCCCCTCACAGTGCCAACTTCGAGGTCGGTAGGGAATTTTATGGCCAGATGGTATGTGGATGTAACAGCTTGAAAAGCATTAAGGGATGTGCAGCCAAGGATGATGTTATAAGAGGGACAATCTACGATAAGGAAAGTGAGTAACTTGGTGGTCTGCCTTGGATATTCTCCGATGGTGATGGGAGATCAATGGAGCCTATAGAGGTCACCCGATCCCCCGTGAAGTCGACCAGTGGGGTTTAGAGAGGGACAATCTTTCTTCCCCGACCTTGAACTGGCGATAGGCATTCAGGAAGATGATGTCTGAAGAGCTGCCGTTGTCAACAAGCACTCTTCTGACTTTGTAATTGGACAGGAGAGCAGAGATAACGAGAGGGTCGTCATAAGGGTAACGGATGCCTGTGCAATTGGCCTCCGTAAAGGTGATGGGCTCCATCCATTGTTTGGGATGTTTAAAGGGTTGATCTAATGTCACGACTTCTTTGTCGAAGCCCTACCTGATTTTTCGGAGTTCGGCTCGCTGGGCCGAACGGGATGGTCCTCTGCAAGCAAGCCCACCAACAATGACTTTGATCTCTCCAACTGGGGGAGCAGGGTTGCCTTGTGCTTGGGGTTGTGGTGGGGGCCGATCATTGCCTTATATAGGTTGTGCGGATTGTTGGGGAGGGGTGTGTCGGCGGTTGCCCCTGGTAGGTTCGGTCCTTGGTCGTTGCTAGGGACGAGCTACCGTAACCGATTGAGGCGTCCCTGGCGTATCAATCTCTCTACCTGGTCTTTAAGGTTAACACATTCTTGGTGTTGTAGCCATGGTCCTGATAGAAATGACAGTATTTGGATTAGTCTCGCCGATTGGAAGAAGACCGTGAGGGTTGTGGCCATTTCAAGTTGTAATATCGTTAAATCTGGTTTAAGACTTGTTCCATGGGAAGTTGAGGGATATCTACCGTTCGAACCGACCGGGCGGTCGGGTAGGTGCCGATTGGTCGGCTTGAGCGGTTCGGTCGGTATACTGAGGTGTTTGCTATGTGTATTGGGTGGTTCTGGTTTCAGATTCCTTTCTCTTCTCTCTAAGGGTTAGGTTTTTGGTTGTGGAATCTTGGTGGGTGGCCAGAAAATCTTCGATATTCATGTATTTTTAGGCTTTGGAAATGAGGGTTGCCATGGAGGTTGGAGGGTTTTTGGAGAGGGAGAAAAGAAAATCGAATGATCGCAAACCAGCATGAAAGCCGTGAGAATGACCTTGTCGTCATTTTCCGCCACTTGCAAGGCTTCGGTGTTGAAACGGGTGACGAATCTACATAGCAACTCCCCGTCCATTTGACGAATGTTGAGGAGCTGGGTCGCCGGACGTCGCTGGTGCTGGGCACCAATGAAGTGGCTAAGAAAGGAGTCACTTAGGTGCTAGAAAGTAGAAACGGAGTCCGTCGGCAGCTGACTAAACCACAGTTGGGCCGACCCCTTAAGCGTTACGGGGAAAGCCCGACACATGATCTCATCGGGGAATGCACGGAGGGCCATCAGGGTCCTGTAAGTCTCCAAGTGGTCAACTGGGTCCGTTGATCCGTCGAAAGAGTCAATCGAGGGCATTTTGAACTTAGGAGGTAGGGGTTTGTCCTTGATAAAGGCGATAAACGGTAAATTAGCTATTGTGGAGGGTTTATTCTCCATGTTCTGCATGACTCCTTGAAGTTGGAGTTTCATGGCTCGGAGTTCCGCGTCCTAGATAGAGACGTTGTCACCACCAGAATGTAACGGAGGCTGAACACTATTGGCCTCTCCCTCAGGAGCAAATGCTTGGGCTGATGGATGTAGACCTCGAGGTGGCAGGTTCATCTCTTGGGCTGGGGGTCGCGAACCCTCCAAGTTGAAGGAGTGGGCTTGTTGGAAAGGATGGCTCGGGGTTCGTTCTTGGTTTGGTGGAATATCTTGTGGTGGGGGAGGAGGCACAGGGAGGTTTCGCTGAAGTAAAGCATTGATCAAGGCTTTTTTGTTCGGCTAGGCGGTTGATGCTATTGGTGAGTTCTGTGAAATACTGAGGTGGGTTGTTTGGGTAAAGAGGGTCAGCTTGGGGGTCGGCAACGTTGTGTTGAGAGGCCATGGATCTCGTTGTGACCATCTATCTTGGTTGGTGGCAGGTAGGAATTATCGGGAATGGGTCTCCGGCAACAATGAGCACAATTGTCACACGAAGTGAAAACCTTCCCACAAACGATGCTAACTGATGATACTACTAGTCCTTGAGGAACGGGTCGGGTTGATCCAGACCTTCCACGCCCTCGTCTGATCGCTAGGCCTACTAAGAAACCTGCACAAGAGTCCAACGGAGAACGAGAGTCCCCCAGCGAACCCTCCGACGAGCAAGTTAGAGAAGAGAGATCAACGGAATATAGAGATAGTAATGAAGATAAAGAACTTAACCTTCTTTTTGTCTTGGAAACCTGCTTATATCCTTTGTTCATCATTTCCTTGTTCACTCCAACTTGTTATATTGGTCGAAAGCCTATGCTTTAGCTTGCCTTGTTCATGGTAAGGCTATTTTGTCCCGACGTGAAGGGGTTCTCGCATTAAATGCTGCAGGAAATCTCATTAATGGCTGATGTGTAGTGCAATAACTCTGCAGGATCTTTGTCTTCTTATGTAGTTGGTTCTTCTCTGGACAAGTGTTTAGATGTCATTGGTCCTTGGTGTAACATTGGGCTCCAGCAATGTTGGGTTTTAGTGTTTGAATTATGTATTGGGTTCTAAGTGTTGGACCAATCTTCACTGTATTTAAAAGATTTTAATTCTATTGTGTACAAAACAATAATTAGAATTTAAAGAAATAAAGAAAATGAGAGAATTTGTTTGATTACAAAAATCAAACTCGAAATAAAAAATAAATAAATAAAAACAGATTTTATTTTGTTACAAAAACAAAATTAAAATTTGATTTAAACAAATAATAATTACATAGAAAATAAATTAAATAACTTACTTGATTTAATTTGTTCGAATTATAAACTGATCAAATCTAGTGTTTGACAATGTATCCTTAAGACAGATTCGTCCTCTCCACGGTGCTTTCAGAATTTGAACGTCTATCTCCCAGGATGAAATGATCTACTTACAAACAATAGCAATACTACAAATTGTTTGCCTTACGAACACACTAAGTGTTTACACTCTTTCTTTCAGAAATTGAATACAGCAAAATGCAGAGAGATTTATAGCAGAGGATGGAGTACGAAAAATTCGAGTGAAATCCAAATGGGAGGCTGGTCTATTTATAGATGTAAAGGTGGCTCTTGGTTTTGAATTGAACAGGTATGATACCTGTTGGCTTTGAATTCAAACAGATTTGAATCTGTTGGGTTATGTTTCAAATAGATAACAAAAACGGAAAGGGCCCTATTTGGGTGTACATTAATACCAAACTGGTTTATTTCTGTTTGAAAACGGGAACGGCCCTGTTTGGATGTACAGTAAATCCAAACCAGTTTAATTTGAATTCTAGGTTTTATTTTACCAAAAATAAAATTAAATTGAAATGTTTTTGGCCCAAAAAGATTAGTATTGGGCCGAGCAAGCCCAACACAACCTCACACTCGCGCCCAAGCCCAGGCCCGGCCCAGCCCGCTCGACTGACTGGACAGACGGCGACGGCGGCGTGCGCGCGTGTGTGGTGATTTTTTAGTCCAATAGGTCTACCCCATTTTGCCCATAACCTCTCCCTCTAAAACACTTGGGTACCCCTTGGGGCACACCCCAAGTACCAAACCCATGCCTTATAAACCCTTTCAAAACCTCCCACTAAATCAATGTGGGACAAGCCTTATTCAATACCTTTAAGGATTTTCCACCAAAACTCCATTTCCATGGAGTACACTTTGGCTTCAATTTCCCATTCACTCGGTAATGGTTTTGAGCAACCAAATATACCACGTGAATCACAACGCGGCATAGAACACGTTACCACTTTGACCCGCGTAAATCGACGCACGGGGCCCACCTAAATATTAGACCAAACTTAGGATAAAATTCTGGTTTTACCCAGAATTTATAACCATTTCCAACAATCCCCCACATGAATGGAATTTGATGACAATGGAAATGCAACATTATGCAGACTTTATCGAAAGAGTATAAGTTGAAAATATCTTGCATCAGGATAGGTAGTTTTCGGCCTTGAACCTTCCCTAGTGATAACCTATCGGACTTACTAGCTAACCAATGGACGCGATGCCTTGAATTGTTCAGCCGTTTGTGTAAGCCAAGACAATAGATTTCACACAAAATATTTTCTAACACATCGTGGTTCTCACTGTTGTGTTCATTTTGGCCTTGAACGCACCTAGTTTTCATGAGTATTTCTAGAGAATGTAGCCTCTTTCATTCTCATAGAACCGACCCCAATTCAACACTCATATAGGTGATTCTTATTGTGAGTATCTCCTTATACTCGTCTTGATTTCCATGCTTTAATCAAGATATAAGTAATCATTAAAAGCAAAGCTTATCCTTATACCCATGCATACAACAAATGTTGCAGATATCACTCTCACCATAGGAATGGGTAGGAATTTTAATCCCTTGGTGATTTCTGGCGAGCCATACATAACTTAGTTGTCCCTTTGAACTTAGTTCTTGGGATCTCCAGTCATATAAGTAGGGTTACCATTATGACGACTCTTATGTAATAGGCTTTAATCCCATTCCCTTCGATGAACTATACACTAGCTCTTTTGTCAAACCTTTTGTTAACGGATCCGCAATATTCTCTTTAGATTTTATATAATCTATTGAGATTATTCCGTTTGACAACAACTGCCTAACGGTATTATATTGACGACGAATATGTCGTGACTTACCGTTATACATATGATTCTGTGCCCTGCCTATTGCAGATTGACTATCATAATGAATACAAATAGCTGGCACAGGTTTTGGCCACATTGGAATGTCTTCTAAGAAGTGACGAAGCCATTCTGCTTCTTCACCTGCTTTGTCTAAAGCAATGAACTCGAATTTCATTGTGGATCGTGTGATGCAAGTTTGTTTTATGGACTTCCAAGAAACAGCAGTGCCTCCTAGAGTAAAGACATATCCACTAGTGGATTTTGAATCTTTAGTATCCGATATCCCATTGGCATCACAATAACCTTCGAGTACTGCCAGATATCGAGTAAAGTTCAAACCATGATCACGAGTAAATCTTAGATATCTAAGAACCCGAATGATCGCTTTCCAATGGTCTTCTCCAAGGTTACCAATGTACCTACTCAATTTAGTGATAGCATAAGCTATATCAGGACGAGTACAATTCATTAGGTACATTAGGCTTCCAATGATTTGGGAGTATTTTAACTGAGACACTGCATCACCTTTATTTTTCGATAAATAAAGACTAATGTCTACAGGTGTTCTAGCTAAATTCAAATCATCCTTGATAAATTTATCAAGAATTTTCTCAATATAATGAGATTGAGATAATGCATATCTGTCAGATGTTTTAGTAATTTTCATTCCTAATATAACATCTGCGACCCCCATATCTTTCATATCAAATCTTTTGTTAAGCATTTGCTTAGTTGATTTGATCATATTTTGACTGCTTCCAATGATAAGCATGTCATCCACATAAAGAAAAACTATGACATATCCTTGGTCAGTGTTTTTAACATAGACGCATTTGTCACATTCGTTTATCTTAAACCCATTAGTAAGCATTGCATGATCAAATTTTTCATGCCATTGCTTAGGTGCTTGTTTTAATCCATAAAGGGATTTTACAAGTCGACAAACTTTCTTTTCTTACCCTAATACTACAAACCCTTTGGGTTGCTCCATATAGATCTCTTCATTTAGATCACCGTTTAAGAAAGCTGTCTTAACATCCATTTGATGTATTTCTAAATTAAACAACGATGCTATAGAAATAAGCATGCGAATGGATGTTATTCTTGTCACAGGGGAATATATGTCAAAATAGTCCAGACCTTCCTTTTGTCTGTAACTTTTAACTACAAGTCTTGCTTTATACTTGTCAATTGAACCATCTGCTTTCATTTTTCTCTTGAATATCCATTTATATCCAAGAGGTTTAGAACCTGGTGGAAGATCCACCAATTTTCAAGTATGATTTTGCATAATGGATTCAATTTCATTATTAACAGCCTCTTTCCACAAAGGATCTTCAAGACCTGTCATTGCTGCCTTAAAGCTTTGAGGTTCATTTTCTAACAGGTATGTCAGAAAATCTGGACCAAATGATTTAGATGTTCTCGCTCTCTTACTTCTTCTTGGTTCATCATCAGTTAAATCCTGTTGGTTGAGACCATTACTAGTCTCTAGTGTTTGATTGTCATTAGTCTCTTGACTTTGTGTACAATCATAAGTTCTTTCTGTGAACTTAATTCCTGTCCTTTCTTGTAAGGAAAGATATGTTCAAAAAACACAGCATTCCTTGACTCTCTAATAGTGTTCACATTTATATCAGGTATTTCTGATTTATAAGTTAGAAACCGATATGCACTACTATTCTGAGCATAACCAATAAACACACAATCTACTGTTTTTGGTCCAATCTTAGTCTTTTTAGGAATAGGAACTTCCACTTTTGCCAAACACCCCCACACTTTTAAGTATTTGTACGAAGGTGGTCGACTTTTCCACAATTCATAAGGAGTGCTGTTGGTTTTCTTGTAGGGTATTCTATTAAAAACATAATTAGCAGACAATATTGCTTCCCCCCACAAGTTCTATGGTAAACCTGAACTTAGTAACATATCATTCATCATTTCTTTTAGGGTTCTATTCTTCCTTTCAGTAATTCCATTTTGCTGTGGAGAATAAGGGGCTGTAGTTTGGTGAATAATGCCATGTTGTGCACAAAATTCATTTAATGGTGCATCATATTCACCACCCCTATCACTTCTAACCATTTTAATGGTTTTACCAAGTTGATTTTCAACTTCTGTTTTGTAGAGTTTAAACATTTCTAAGGTTTCATCTTTACTTCTAAGTAAATAAACATAACAATATCTTGTGCAATCATCGATAAATGTTATGAAATACTTTTTGCCTCCTCTAGTTTGAATAAATTTTAGATCACATACATCAGTATGAATTAATTCTAGAGGTTCGGTTTTTCTTTCAACCGATTTAAATGGAGCCTTAGTTAGTTTCGCTTCTACACAAACTTCACATTTATGATTATGATTAATTTCAAACTTTGGTATATAATCCAAACCAATTAATCTACGCAAAGCATCATAATTTATATGACCTAATCTACCATGCCATAAATTCGACTCAAGAATATAAACAAAAGATGTGTTATTCTCATTCATAGCAACTTTTGGTACAACTGTCATTACATTTAGTTTAAAGAGACCATCACTCATGTATCCCTTACCAACATACATACCACTCTTTGTTAATACAAACTTATCAGACTCAAAAATAAGCCTAAAACCATTTTTACTTAACAAAGAACCAAAAACTAAATTCTTCCGGATGTCAGGTACATGCAATATATTGTTGAGGGTCAGTTCTTTCCCTGATGTCATCTTCAAGATCACTTTCCCTTGTCCATCCACAGTAGAAGTAGAAGAATTTCCCATAAAAAGTTGTTCACCATTTGCAGCCTCTTTGTAGGTAGTGAACATTTTCTTGTCCGCACATATGTGACGAGTTGCTCCAGTGTCAACTCACCACTCTTTGAGATTTCCAACCAAGTTAGCCTCAAAGACCACAGCAGAGAGGTTGATGTCATTCACTCCGTCAGAGATGTAATCCAATTCTGTTACATTGGCCTGATTGGTGGTCTTCTTACTTGTACTTCCATGATCCTTCTTAGGACGGCGGCAGTCAGAAGCTCGATGTCCAATCTTGCCACAGTTATAGCATTTTCCTTTGAACTTCTTGTTGCCATTATTGTTGTCTTGTTTAGGACCATCTCCAGTAAACTTACTCTTTTTGTTATGTGGTTTATGAACTTGTTCAACCACATTAGCCTTGGACTCAATGGGATTTTTTCCATTCCTCTTTTCAGCCTTTCAGTTATCTTTCTCAATTCTTAATCTTACAATCAACTCATCCATGGTCATCTCTTTGCGTTTATGTTTTAAATAATTTTTGAAATCTTTCCATGCCGGTGGTAACTTTTCCACCAAAGCAGTGACTTGGAAAGATTTGCTAAGAGACATACCTTCTGAATGAATATCATGCAAAATTATCTGAAAACTTTGAACTTGAGATATTACTATTTGGAAGTCTACCATAACAAAATCCAGAAATTTACCGACGACAAATTTCTTCGTCCCGGCATCTTCTGTCTTGTATTTCTTCTCCAAAGAATCCCATAATTCTTTTGCTGACTTCAGAGGACTGTAAACATTATACAGCATGTTGTCAAGGCCATTGAGGATGTAGTTTCTGCACAGGAAATCTGAATGTTTCCAAGCATCTACAGCGGCAACAACTTGCCGATCACTTTCACCCTCTTTAAGTGCTGGAGCCTCTTCATGGAGAAACTGGGCCAAATTAAGAGTTGTAAGATAGAACAGTATCTTCTGCTGCCATCTCTTAAACTCGGTACCGTTAAATTTTTTCGGTTTTTCTCTATGATTGATTGGTACATGAACATGGTTCTAGATAGGGATCGATGTTGGTGTAACAATCAGAGTACCACTGCCAGATGCAGTTTCAGTTGTAGTAGCCATAATCTCTAATTACAAAAATCAGAAAAATTAAAACACAAATTAATTTTCTAGTTACCAAAACCAGAAAATAAATTATAATACAAAATAATTTTATTTTTCTTGTTACTAAAACTAGAAAAATAAAATAGCACAATAATTTTTCTGTTAACACAATTAATATTCTGCAATTGTTAATGACACCAATATATTACTACTAGTTGTCAAAGAAAAAAGACAGTATATTACTACTATCTGTCAAATAGCATAAACACTATTTGTTTTTCCAACCAGAATATGTCTTTATGAAATCAGAAAATTAAATACAATGAAGATACCAAAAAAATTAGTCTGTCTTAAGATTGTTGGACCAATCTTCACTGTATTTAAAAGATTTTAATTCTATTGTGTACAAAACAACAATTAGAATTTAAAGAAATAAAGAAAAGAAGAGAATTTGTTTGATTACAAAAATCAAACTCGAAATAAAAATAAATAAATAAAAACAGATTTTATTTTGTTGCAAAAACAAAATTAAAATCTGATTTAAACAAATAATAATTACACAGAAAATAAATTAAATAACTTACTTGATTTAATTTGTTCGAATTATAAACTGATCAAGTCCAGTATTTGACACTGTGTCCTTAAGACAGATTTGTCCTCTCCACGGTACTTTCAGAATTTGGACGTCTATCTCTTAGGATGAAATGATCTACTTACAAACAATAGCAGCACTACAAATTGTTTGCCTTACGAACACACTAAGTGTTTACACTTTTTCTTTCAGAAATTGAATGCAGCAAAATGCAGAGAGATTTATAGCAGAGGATAGAGTACGAAAAATTCAAGTGAAATCCAAATGGGAGGCTGGTCTATTTATTGATGTAAAGGTGGCTCTTGGTTTTGAATTGAATAGGTATGATACATGTTGGCTTTGAATTCAAACAGATTTGAATCTGTTTGGTTATATTTCAAACTGATAACAAAAACGGAAAGGGCCCTATTTGGGTGTGCATTAATACCAAATTGGTTTATTTCTGTTTGAAAACGGGAAGGGCACTGTTTGGATGTACAGTAAATCCAAACCAGTTTAATTTGAATTTTGGATTTTATTTTACCTAAAAAGATTAGTATTTGGCCAAACAAGTCCAACCTCACACCACGCATCCGTGCCCAAGCCTAGGCCCGGTCCAGCCCGCTTGACCGGACGGCGGCGCGCGTGTGTGATGATTTTTGAGTCCAATGGATCTAGCCCATTTTGCCTATAATCTCTCCCTCTAAAATATTTGGGTACCTCTTGCGGCACACCCCAAGTACCAAACCCATGCCTTATAAACCCTTTCAAAACCTCCCACCAAATCAATGTGGGACAAGCCTTATTCAATATCTTTAAGGATTTTCAACCAAAACTCAATTTCCATGGAATACATTTTGGCTTTAATTTCCCATTCACTCGGTAATGGTTTTGAGCAACCAAATATACCACGTGAATCACAACGCGGCATAAAACGCGTTACCACTTTGACCCGCGTAAATCGACACACGGGGCCCACCTAAATATTAGACCAAACTTAGGATAAAATTTTAATTTTGCCCAGAATTTATAATCATTTCTAACACTAAGTAGTGGGCCAAAAGCCCTTATAGGTACACCTATGTCATATGTCAAATGTAGAATTTCAAAACAATCCGTGAAACACTAACCTACGAATTTTGATAAGGTCCAAGCCTTTTTAAAATATTTGAATGGAGCATGAGATTAAAAAATAATAATAATCATAATAATAACAAAATTAGCATTGCAAGTTGCCATATAGTCAGGCAACATAAATTGTTTGAGTTTTTTTTTTGTTTTTTTTTCATTAAGGGGTTCATTCCAAGTACGAAAAGAATGAATAATTAATATTTATACGTTTATAATCAAACTGTAGCGTGGATTTTACTTGTAACAGAAAAAATTTATTTTTACACAAGCTTTATTAAAAGTCTGGATGTGGTTTCTTTGAAAATTTGTTGGATCAATTAATATGATCTCACTTCAATTGATTCCATATAACTAAGCATATATATATATATGGGTTGTTTTAAAAAATTATTTAAAAACTGATTTTTTAATTTTTTTTGACTTT
Source organism: Camellia lanceoleosa (assembly GCA_025200525.1). Classification (NCBI taxonomy): domain Eukaryota; kingdom Viridiplantae; phylum Streptophyta; class Magnoliopsida; order Ericales; family Theaceae; genus Camellia; species Camellia lanceoleosa. The sequence continues at coordinate 104,355,702 of CM045766.1, read as the reverse complement.
TTTTTTTTAAAAAAATGTGTAAAACAGTAAACTTAAAATAAGTTAAAAGTCATTGACTTTTGACAATCTTCCAAAAGAACCCTATGTATATTTTTGAACAAAATCATTCTTACATATTGTTAGTGCGAGATTAGGCTACAAATTTGATAGTATAACAATAACAGAAAAAGCATTCACTTGTTCAAGTTTTTTTTTTTTTTTTTGGTATAAATTTTATATATTTAGAATTTTCCAATCATGATACCAACACTTCATATCACTATTTAGGGGTTGTTCGGGGTGTCCTAAATAAGTACATTTTTTGTTTTTTTAAACTAAAAAGTTGAGGAAAAAAATATAGATGTTTAGGTTAACTTTTTGACTTTTTATAAAAAAAATGTTTATTAAAAAATTGTATAAATAAGTGTATAGGGAAATAAAGTAATGTGTAGGCCGTACGGCTGTAAGCAGCGCTGTAGTGGGTGTGTAGGAGATTGATTCTCTACTTTTCGGACATAAATTGGTCTGTTCTATTGACCCCATGGGGGCCCACCACAGGTACCGTTTTACTAATCGGAACAGTTCAATGTGTAGAACTCGTCGAGTACTATATGTTTGTAAAAAATCACGTTGATTGGATATCGATAGCTATTTGATCATATTAGTTTTTTTTATCAATTGTTAACTATAACACCATTCATTTTTTATACAAAACTGATTTGATCATGTTGTTAGCGATATCCGGTAGACGTGATTTTTTATAGGCATATAGTACTATACAAGTTCTACATATTGAGCGATTCAGATTATCAAAACGAGATCCATAATGGGCCCGCACGGGCCCAACTTTTCCTATGTCACTTAGTGAATGCTTATAAAATAATTTTTTTTTCCTTTCTTGGCAGTTGGTTTGAGTGATGGGCGAAAAAGTTGAATTATTTTTTAATATTTATATATTAATTTTTTTATATATTTTTTTTTTGATAAATAGTGATAACTTTTTAACTTTTTGAACAATTTTTTGACTTTTTATCTTTTTTTAGTGGATTCCAAATCAGCCTTTAATAATAAAATATTATAAATTATAAAATTTTAATTATCCATTTAACTCAACTCACTAGTAAGGAGCATATTCTTTTTAGTCCACAATAAATTGGATAGTATTGTTTGGGCCACATGTCTTCCAACTGTCAATTATTTAGGCCACATTATTTGGCTCATCTATGCCAAAAAATATAAGTAAATGGGAAAACATATTTAAAATTTGTAGGAATTAACAAACAAAATTTAAATTTGTACTATAGGTTCAAATATTAAATATTTTTATTTTTATATACATAACATTTTCATCATATAAATATATATATTTGAATAGGGCTTCTTTACAGTTTATTCATCTTCTGGATTTTGGTGTCGACATCACTAATGAAAAAAGTTAAATTATTAGATAATATTAATTATATGATTTCATCACTTGAAAAAATTGATTGTATATTTTTAAAGATCTTGCTATTGACAACCTTATGGACTATCAATAAAAAAACACATAATATTAAAATAATTATAATCTCAATCTACATTTCACATATAATTTTTGAAGATCAAATATCTTATGATATGAATATATGGTTAAAATTAATCATGGTATGTCAAATAATTAATTAAATATGATATTTTAATAAGATGATTGATTGTATAAACAGAATGAGAACATTCAGATAGTGCTCCATCAGTCCACACCACAACGCTCTAATCTGCAATGCAATTCACTTTATTCTCTTTCAACTCACCACATCACTGGAAGTCACGATGCTTCTCATTCTTTAGAGCATTTTTTGGTTACTTTTAATATTTTTTAATTTTCCAATTAGGCAAGAGAATTGTTTGTTGGCAAAAGGGGTCACCCCCATAATACACATGTTTTGCTACTATGACAAAAATTAAATATAGAATATATAGAATGCCAAATATATATAAATAGATAAAATTTTATAATATTTGTTAGGGTTAATTACACTAATAGTCCCTATAGTTTGGGACTTGTGTCACTTTAGTCCCTGACTTTTCAATTGTGACACATTTGACCCTGAATTTTGAATCTTGTTCCAAATAAGGACAATTGAAAATATCATTAGATTTTTCAAGGGTAAAATCGTCAATTTGATAAAATATAAACTAATTTGACAAAAATAAATGTCAAAAAAATATTTTTAATCTTTGTAAAATTATTTTTATCCACTAATGATAAAATTATATAAAATTAATAAAAATTACATGATTAATTTTTTTTAAATTAATTTTACATGATCATCGTCCAAACACATAATAAAAATTAATTTGGTAAAATAAATAAATAAATGTCTAAAAGATTTATTAATTTTACATAATTTTATTTTTAGCAGGTAGAAATAATTTTTAAAAATTCAAAAATATTTGTTTCACATTTATTTTTGTCAAATTAGTTTATATTTTATCAAATTGACAATTTTACCCTTGAAAAATCTAATTTTATATTCAATTGTCCGTATTTGAAACAAAATTCAAAATTCAGGGTCAAATGTGTCACAATTGAAAAGTTAAGGACCAAAGTGACACAGGCCCCAAACTATAGGGACCATTTGTGTAATTTGCCCTATTTGTTAATGAAATTCATTTTAAAAAAGTTTTATCAATTCATATGCATTCTTTATCTAATTCTGTGATCGATTTTTATATTTCACGACTTATTGAAGACATATTTTTGCAAACACATCCATCACACTTCACGGGGTTTGGTTTTTATGCGACTTGTAGCAACTTCTTTGCACATTTCTTTTGGCCGGTGACTTGGAACTTTCTATCACCCAAAAAAGATATGAAAAAAAGAAAAAGTTAGTGAATTCAAAAAAGAAAAATAAGTTGAAAAGTAGATGAAAAATAAATTATATGTTGCAAATTCAAATATAGTCTAAGACGGTATTTGATAAAACTTAAAATTAAAAGTTAAGTATTAAAAATTAAATATTGAATTTTTTAAGTTAAAAATATTGTTTGATAAAAATTTAAGGGTGAATTACACTAACAGTCCCTATAGTTTGGGACTTGTGTCATTTTGGTTCCTGACTTTTCAATTGTAACACATTTGACCTTGAATTTTGAATCTTGTTTCAAATAAAGACAATTGAATATACTATTGGATTTTTCGAGGGCAAAATTGTCAATTTGCGAAAATATAAATTAACTTGACAAAAATAAATGTTAAAAACTTATTTTTGAATTTTTAAAAATTATTTCTACCTACTAAAGATAAAATTATATAAAATTGATAAATCTTTAGACATTTATTTTTTTTTTTTACAAAATTAATTTTTATTATGTATTTGGATGATGATCATGTAAAATTAATTTTTAAAACTTAATCATGTAATTTTTATTAATTTTTATCAATTTTACATAATTTAATTTTTAGTGGGTAGAACTAATTTTTAAAAATTTTAAAATATTTTTTTAACATTTATTTTTGTCAAATTAGTTTATATTTTATCAAATTGACAATTTTGCCCTTGAAATTAAGCAATGGTATGTTAATTGTCCTTATTTGGAACAGGGTCAAATGTGTCACAATTGAAAAGTCATGGACTAAAATGATACAAGCCCTAAACTATAGGGACTATTAGTGTAATTTGCTCAACATTTAAATACTGAATTAAAAATAAATTATTTGATACATATAAGCTCAAATTTAAATTTTGAAATTTATTATTTTTAAATTATATATTTCAATTTTTAAACTGTAATAGTGGTGATGTTATGATGGTGGTGGTGGCATGGCGATAGCATTAGTGGTGATGGTGGTGGTGGTGATGGTAGTGGTAGTGGTAGTGGTAGTAGTAATAGTAATGGCAGTGATAGCAATGGTAGTAGTAATAAAATGATGGTAGTATTTATAGCAACAATAACAATGGTGATGACAGTGGCGGTGGTAGCGGTGGTGATGACATGATAGTAGTGGTAATGGTGGTAATGGCATGGTTGTGGTGGTGGTAGTGGCAGCGGTAGCGATGATAGTGATAGTAAAATGATATGCAATAATGCTTATGGAAACAATAATAATAGTGATGAAGGTGGTGGTGAAAATGGTAGTGGTAGCAATGGCGGTAGCGGTGGTAATGGTGGCAATTGTGGTGGCATGATGGTGGCGGTTGTGATAGTGGTGGTAGTGATGGTGGTTCACTACAAGAAAATGCAGAAATGGCGACTAAAAAAATTATTTTCGTCATTGAAAGTGCCGTTTTCGGCGACTAAAATGGAATTAGTAGCCAAAAGTGAAGACTTTTGGCGACTAAAACAATTTAGTAGCCAAATGTATAGTTATTGGCGACTAAAAATCAATTTAGTCGCCGATTATATGGGTTTTTCCGACTAAAGGTTTTTTAGTAGCCAAAAGTGACGATTTTTGGCGACTAAAATAATTTAGTAGCCAAAAGTATAGGTTTTGGCGACTAAAAAACAGTTTGGTCGCCGATTATACGTGTTTTGGCGACTAAAAACAGTTTGGTCGCTGAAAGTAAAGCTTTTTGGCTACTAAAAAAAATTTAGTAGCTAAAAACAGACAATTGACGACTAAAATTCAGTTAAGTAGCCAAAAAGGGATGTTTTTGGCGACTAAAAACAGGTTTAGTCGCCAAAACTGTTTATTTTTAGGTAGAACTTATTTTTTTAGCGACTAAAAAATAATTAGTAGCCCAAAATTACAGAATTGGCGACTAAATAATGGATTTAGTCGCCAAAAGTGGCTTTAATTTTTTTTTAGTAAATAATTTATTTTTTACATAAATTATATTGAATAAAAATAATTATATTTTTATATATAATTTTATATTAATACGGGTCAATATCCTACATAAATAATATATATTGTATATATATTTATGTGGTGTTGTAGTGGCATAGTGGAGGGAGTGTGTTGCTAAAGGTTTAGAATGTGGGACAGGTTAGTGGTTTGAATCTCAAAAAAAGCAAAAAAGTTGGTTTTTTTTTTTTTTTTTTTTCACGGAAGCACCTTTGGCGACTAATTGGTTTAGTCGGCGATTCAGTGAGTATTGGCGACTAAAGGATTAGTCGCTAAATGTATGATTTTCAAAAGTGTAAATCACTATTGGCGACAAAAACTTTGGTCGCTGAAGACCTATTTTTTGCCGACTAAAAACGTTTTAGTCGCCAATACCTCCGGTGACCATGTATTCGCGACAAAAGCGGCGACTAAAAATTTTAGTTGAGGAAACTAAAAAGTCGACTTTTGGCGACTAAAAATATAGTCGCCAAATGTGATTTTTCTTGTAGTGGTTGTGGTGAATTTTTAATAGTGTATATCAATGTCTATGTTTAAATTAATAAATTTAGTTAAAATTAAATAAATTTCATATGACTTAAAAAAATTCTTAAATTTTAGTTTACATTTTAAGATGTACTTAAATTTTTAAGTGATATTAGTTATGATTATCAAACTGTTTTAATTGATTATTACTTAATAGTTAATATATTCAATTTTAAGCATCAAATCTAATTATCAAATACCCCTTAAAATAATATTTTATTTTCTAACTACTTTTCAGATCATTTTTTTGAGTCTTCTAGCATTGTTGAAAGAATATTAGACTTTTACAAAAGTTCCATGATACAAATGTATAAATTTTTAAGGCCCGTTTGGGAATAAGTTATTTAATATTTTTTTGACTCTTAACAAAAAGAAATATAAAAAAAAAAAAAAAATAATGTGATAACTTATAATAATTTTTTTAACCTTTTAACTAAAATTGAAAATTAACAAACGAAGGTTAAGTGCCACAAAAGTTTCATTAATACTTTAAGTTTTGTGTGCCAACCAATGACCACAATAGCGTTATTTTGTTAAAACATTAGTTGGACGTGTTACGTCACTAAGTGAGGTTTCAGAGGTTATTTTATTTATTTAATTTTTATTTTTATTTTTATTTTGTCTCCAAACTCTACATCCATTTTCATAATTTAAAAAAAAATAAAAAAATAAAAAAATTTGAAGCCAATTTGAAGAGATGTCTCAACCAAATAAAATTTTTGTAAAAGAAAAGTGAGAATTTCTTAGTTTTTAAAACTGCAAAAGTTTAGCGTTTTTTTATTTTTATTATTATTTTTTTTTTACAGAGATTAAGAAATTTCCTGGAATTTTTAAAAATTTGAAACCAAAAAATTTCTCAACTTAAGAAATGTTGTTGGAACTCAATTCTACAAGCTCAAAATTGAGAAAATTGCATTTTTGTTTGTAAAATTTTTCAGAGTTATTTTTATTTTTTTCAAAATTATTTAATGAACTCATTTAATATGGATCTAGCTTGCTAATCTCGATGAGTATTTACAATTTTTTTCATTTTTGACAAAATCAGAAAATTGAGAAACTTTTCTCAATTATAGGTTTTGAAAAATAATTAACACACTTAATTTATCACCTCTAAAAATCACTCTAGTGATGTGTCTGATAAGTGTTAAATTTTGATTTGTCAAACACTCTATCATAAGAGATCTAACCTCAATGTCACATTATTATGAGTCATTTAGGGGGTGATAAATCAGAAGGATATAGCATTGTTGATAAGTTTTTTAACAATACATATAGCAAACTTTTGAGAATTTTCGGATTTTCTTTGTGAAATACTAAAACTAAACTACAAAAAGAGAAGAAATAAATGAGAGAATAAAAGGTGAAAAAAAATTGCATAAATATATATGTGCAAGTGAGAACCACTCTAAAGAATGTATTTAGATCTTGAATTTGAGTACGCATTTTTGAAGAAAAAAAGGAAAAATAAAATAATAGTGAAAGAAAAAGTGAATGAAATAAATCATTTTTTCCTTTTTCCCCCCTCTATAAATCCTTACATAAATTTAAGAATTAAACACATGTTAAGTAGATATTTTAATTACAAAAAATATTCATATGATATTATGTATTAATAATATTTTTAAAGTTATGAATAATAATAATGAATGTTTTGATATGAAATGAAAACATCACAAAAGACAAAGGAAAAAAAAAAACCCTCTCACGTGAGTATTGGAGAATGGTTCACGAATAAAATTTGTATACAAAAATGCATTAATAATATTTTTAAAATAATGAATGAAATATTTTAATTTTAAATTAAACATTAACAAAAGAAATAATTTGGTCTGGGAGTCAATTGTACTAAATCTTGTGGGTGTTCAACGGTGCAATTGTTATATAATTTCACTGTGATGTTAAGCACCGTGAATTAAAATTATAGAAAGAATATAAGGTGACATATATACGATATTTTTCAAACCCCACATTGTGGTGTAAAATTGTACGTTCAAACTCTATGTAGTGTAATACTTTTTGATTATTTATTTTGTATTATGAAAGTTGTCTGGAGTGATTGTTGGGTTTAGTAGTTTCTTTAATGATAATTGGGTTGGACCAGGTCATTTTTTCTGGTGATAGTTGGGTTTAGAGATATGAATTGTTAGATTATAATTATCTAATTTTATATGTTTTATATATATAATTAATTTTTGAGAAAATTATTTAGAAGTCCTATTAGGGAGACTTATGCTACATATAGTCCTACTAAAAAACTTATGTTCCCATAAGTCCTGTGGGAAGTTTGTTGACATATTTACCCTCAATATTAGTTGTTAATATCATAAATAAGTAATAAAACCATATATAGGAAATTGATATAAACGTAACGTAACGTGACACCTACATAAACGTAACGTGACACATATATAAACGTAACGTGACATATCTACATAAACGTAACGTAACGTGACACCTATATAAACGTAACGTAACGTGACACCTATATAAACGTAACGTGACATATCTACGTAAACGTAACGTAACGTGACACCTATATAAACGTAACATGACACCAATATGAACGTAATGTGACACCTACATAAACGTAACGTAACGTGACACCTATATAAACGTAATGTGACATTTACATAAACGTAACGTAATGTGTCACGTTACGTTTCGCAAACTTAATAAGTTTTTATTTTTTTAATCCATTTATTTTAAAATAGATATATAATCTTAATATATTTTTATTTTGTATTATTAATTGTAAAATTTAAAAAATTATTAATAATATATGTGAAGAATATCGTCGGATCAACCAATATACATACATACATACATACATATATTTTTCCTCCATCACCAGCATCACAATCTAATTGCAGGAGCATCACATCGTGGTCATCATCACCACCCTCGATCACACCCACCTCTCCTCATTTATTTCCACTCTCACTCAACCTCCCAAATCAAAACAAACAAACAACTCTTTCATGTCAGAGAGAAAAAAATGATAACCCACTCTCACTCCCTGTCTCTCTCTTTCTCTCTAACCTTGTTGGACAACCACATTGGCTCTAATTGAACGACATTCGTTTCGCACTTCTCGAGTCGAGCCATGGCTGCAACATTGGAATGCTGGTCGAGCCGCGCGAGCACCGACGAGGACATGATCGAGCAAGTCTTGTTAGCCGAGTCCCAAGACGAAATCGCCGAAGCTAAAGCCAAAGCCGCCACTTCCTATGAAAATGGGGGGTAAAAAGATTAGGATCTTGTGGAATACATTCTTATAAAAATAGGACTTGAGACTCTATAAAAAATTACACAGGATTTAGTCTAACATAATGTTTTAAAAAATGATTTATAAATAAGCCTCCCTTAATTTTTTATCGATTAAAAAAAAAAGAAAAAAAAAAAGGGCACATGGGAGAGAGTGTTCTGCATTCAAATTGCTCTAATTGAAGTCACGAAGCTGATGTTCAAAATTATTATGGTAACCATCATGGTGTCACTGTCGTAGATGGTGACGGGAGGGAGTCCAATCCAAAAGTCGTGCTTGGGTAGATGGATTAGATAAGGTGAGATTAGGGATTTATTTTGAAAAGTGTATTAAAAGTTAATTTTTTGATTTTTAAATTTTAAATTTTTATTTTTTTTGGTTGAAAGAATCGGTAAAAAAAATAAAAAAGTGATGTGACAAAAAAAATTAAAAAGCCAATAAGCTAACTTTTAACCTAGTTTTCAAAAGAGACTTGACTATTTGGCTAGAAAAAATGTATATTGCATATTTGTTTAGTCATGAGGCACTATTTGACCTCCCTTACAAAAGTGAATTATTTATTTATTTTTTTTTTGAGTCACATCATTTTTTTAATTTTTTTTTCACATTTTTTAATAAAAATTCAAAAAATATACTTATTTAGATCATCCAAAATACTCTCTAGATGTCAAGAAATGACTAATATATTGAATCTTATGTTTGTTTAGTATATTATGAAAAAGAATAAATGTTCAAAGGATTATTTTGCCCTTTTGTATTACTAAATAATAGCAATACTAGACCTTGTCTGGGAATAAACTATTTTAGTAACTTTTTAACTTTTTACGAAAAGATGTACAGAAAAATAGAGAGAGTATTATGACAACTTATAGTGACTTTTTAACTTTTTGACTAAAATAAATTTATTTATTTTATTTTTAGTTGAGACTTTTAAATTTTATTTTAGTAAGTATAATACATAATAAAGCTAAATAATTTGTCTATGTAATAGTGAAAAAGGAAATTGAATCTTTATCCCACCATTTGAAGGAAAAAAAAAAAAGAATTTTCATCTCATCATTTGACAAAAAAAACAAAATAATAATAATACATAAGATATATGTACTTGGAAGTAAAGGTGATTTTTTTATAAGTTCATCTTATGGAATTATTATTCCACTATTTGTATCCCACCCCTCTCATAGGATAAACAATTTCATATATGAAGGATATAGAATTTGGTTGAATTTTTAATCAAACCAATAAATTTTTAACCAAATAATAGATTCTCTTTAGAATGGACGTAGAATCCAATCCGGAGTTTATTGTCAAGGGATAGAATCCCGTAGATTTATTTCACATTCAGCCACCTAAGATATACCCACACCCACTGCATTACACAACACCCTCACACACCTGAATTATACACTCAAAGTGGGATGGTAACTACTAATTTAACTAGAATTTACACACACACACACAGGGGTGGGTCTTCAAATTTGGGTTCACACACTGGCACTGCATATATACTTTCAAAGAGAGAGGCAAAGAAACCACAACACTCTATAAATATATCCTCATCTGTTCCTCTCCATCCCAAGAAAACTCAACACAGCACAACACAACTCTCACTACAGAGAGAGAGAGAGAGAGAGAGAGAGAGAGAGATGGCAGATAAGAGAGAGAAAATCAAGTGCAAGCTAGAAGAGGAGAATTGTAGTGGAGGAGAGGATCAAGAACTGACCGATTCCAAACGGCGTTTCAAACCGAAGAGTGGAATCGTGATTCCAGTACCCAGGAAGTCGGTGAAGGAGATGATGGCTCAACTTGTTATCGATTCTCTAACTTCCAAAAACAGCCACCACTACTCAAATTGATTTCCATTCCAATCTAATACACCCCATGACATCCATATATCATTGTAATATTTCAGTAACATCAACTATACCCATATATATGTACTCAACCTCTTATTTACTGATGCAACTGCACTTTTCATTCTCTATATATATCTTCTATATTATATGTATATGAACCCTTTTGGTTGATTTGGTGAATGGAAATGTCTTTTGCTTTGATCCATGTTTTATTAGTTTCTATTTAAGTGTATCACTTAATTAGCATCCATGCTACAATATCCATCTCATATATATTCCATAATACATGGTTTTCCTAGGTAGCACTCCTAAAATTATTGAAATATTGGATTACAGAAATCGACCCCCTCATGATTTTTTCTTTTTTTATTTGTAAAAAATACCAATAGTTATAAAGAGTTGGTTATTTCGGAGTTTCCAGTTTTCCAAAACACTTTTCCAGTTTGCTTGGTTTCCAGTTTTCCAAAACACTTTTCAGAAAATTCTCCTCTCTTATTTTCCGTGTTTTTTTGTTTTTACTGAATTTTTAAAATATTTTAAGGAATTTTTTTACTTTTTAGACACACCTAACATAAATACACCTAAAAAGTAAAAAAATTATAAAAATTTTTTTTTTAAAAATTCACTAAATACCAAAAATACAAAAAAAATACAAGAATTCAGTACATTTTTTGTATTTTTATGTATTTATTAATTTTTTAAAATATTTTTTCACAAATTTTTTAATTTTTAGATACATCTAAGTAAGGTGCATCTAAAAAAGTAAAAAAAACGTTTAAAATTTAAAAAATATTCACTAAAAACAAAAAAACACAAAAACCAAAAAAGTCAGTTTTCAAAAAACTTAATCCAAAAAACTCAAACCAAACACAGTGTTTTTCTTTCCTTTTCTTGGGCCATCATATTTATGAATGTGACCCAAAACCATTTTCAGGCTCATTTATATATAATATATAGGATAAATTACAATTTTTGTCTTCATTATGTTTGGTCACTTTTTTAGTTTGACCCTTCAATTATTTCTTTTTTCTCATTTTGGTCCTTCCTGTTTGAAGTTTTCCTTAGTTTACTTTTAAAGCTAACTTCTGTTTAAAATTAGACAAAAAATGACACATTAACAATCACATGATATAAAAATATTTTATATATAATTCACACCTTTGACACAAACTCAAATCTTAATATAATAATATATATTTTTTTATATTATGTGATAGTTATTATAATATTTTTGTTTAAATTTGAACAAAAATTAATTTTAAGAATAAACTGAACAAAAACTTAAAACATAAAAAGTAAAAATGAGAAAAATCAAACTTCAAAGATTAGTGAGTAGTAATAATACATTCCTATTTAAGACTTTCAATACCCTTAATGATATGGCAAATACTTATTGAATAATTTTTATATTTAAATAAATTTTTTAATTATATGACTTATGATTGGGAGTCCAAAATTAAATAGAAATGATACATCTCTCTAATTTGAAAGTTCTAAAAGAATACCAATAATGTGAAAAATTAAAAAAAAAATTTAAAATCAAAGCATCACATCATATAAAATCTACACACCAATTAAAACTATTAAAACTTTTAATTTAGAGTTCTCAATCTTTTTTCAAAATTAAAACTACAGAACATTTTCCGCGGGTGAAAACCTGTCATGCTCCAAAATTCAGACAATTAAATATTAAATTAGGACTAAACTCCAATCAATATTCCATCATCTAAATCCTAGGAGTGAAACAAAAAAACTAAACGCCAATCAAATCATTCACCAATATTTTATAAAGAACCAATACATCAATATTAAGGTAGCAACAACTAGTCAAAACAACTTAAATAATGTATGGTTATAAACCATGCCAAATTATTCCAATACTATAAAAAAAAAAAAAAAAAAACACTAATATCAACCTTAAGCTCAAGAAAACAAAAGAGATCCAAGAGATATGTCCAAAAACTATAGTTTCTCCACGTCACTATCGTAACCCCAACTAATCCTGCAAAGGAAGCTCAATTTGTGTTCAAGCGAGCACTTTAGAGTTGCCAATAGACAAAAGCAGAAGATATATATATATCTTGGTATGAGTACAAGATTTAACACTCACGTATCCACCAGACACAAACAAAAATACATTTAATTCTTGTTACGAGACAAGACAAATAGTTCCATCCGCACCGAGACGAATGGGTAGTTTCTCGAGATACGGTGGCATTTAGTTTTTTACCTGTACACAACGAAATATAAATTAATTATAAAATAAACAAAATAGGAATAAAAATATGGTGGATCAGCCCTGCATAAAAAAAAAAATTAGTAAGACCCAGGATCCTGCAAAAAAAAAAAAAAAATAAAGTTAGTATAATTTAATTATAAGTAACTTGATAAAAAAAAATATAAAAATGTACCGTTTCATACTTAAATAATTCGAATTGACCAAAACTCAAAGAACGAAAGTTGTACAGAATCAAATTTCCTAAAAGACAGCATGGACAACTTTAGCAGAAACTGAACAGGTTGAGAGAACAACTTGATAGAAAAACTCAGACGGATTTGAATCGAAAAATCTGAAACTGAAGACGAACAGAAACTATCCTAAGATGATTTTTTTTTGAAAAAGTTCAAAACACGAAAAGTGTGTAGAATAATATTTTACTTCAGTTTACGCGAAACCAATAAAAAATGAGCTCGTTTTATAGGTTAAAACAACCTCTAAAATCTGCATTGCTAAAATGAATCAAAACTACAATAATCAAGATCATCTGATTATAAGTTCTAATCGATCTTTTTAATAAAAAGTTAAAACACAAAAGTTATCTAAAATCACCGATATATATCTTTGCTCAAATTTCATAATTTATCGAGGTCGTTTACTATTTTTCAACATGAACAAATCAATACAATTCACACTATAACAATAAACTCATAATTAAATTCTTTGTACCTTAACTCCACCACTTCGGCCTCCACTTCTGACCTACACATATATCTCATGTGCCTCCCGTATACCTAACACCGCTCCGAAGCCAAACTTGCACGGGAATATCGTCCTGAGTTTGACTCACACTCCTCGGATGGTTAATATAGACGTACGTGTGCAAATCAAACCATTCGTCTACTCATGAGAACGAGGCAACAGTATACATACACAAAACATCTCACTTATAAGAACAAACATAACAATGCCAAGCCGAACGCATTCCAATAAATCTCATAATGTTCATTTTTTTTTTAATACACTCTTTCTCACCAACACTCAAAGAAAATAACAATCTATGGAGTTATGGTGGAGTATAAGGAATTTATCTATGAGTTCTTAATTAATTTTAATTTCATATAACGATATTAATTTTAGTTTCATATAATCATGACGGTGATTACAATCATAAAATAAATCTATATAAAAACCCTAAACATGACATACACAACTAATTAAAATAATTAAAATCAATCAATCAACTAAAAAACCCTAAACCTTACCTATACAACTAAACAAAATAATTAAAATCAATCAATCAATCATTTAAAAACCCTAAACCTTACATGCACAACTAATCAAAATAATTAAAATCAATCTATCATCTTTATATAAATACAAAATCAAACTAACCTCAAATAAATATAAATAAATAAATAAAAATAACGAATTAAACATAAATAAAGAAAAGTAAATTTTATACTTACAATATTATTTTTAAAGATCAAAGAATCACTTAAACAATTAATGAAACTACTAAAATAAAATCCAAATTCTTTTTATCCCAACAAGCGCGCCCTGCCGCCGTCCCTCTTGAATCCTCAATTCAACTCTTTGATTTTGATCTCTCTCTCTCCCCCCCGTGGTTGCTCTCCTCTGCCGTGGCTGCTCTCTTGCAAATTCACTTTTCTTTTCTTTGATTTCCTAATACATATTCTAACCTAATTCACTTTATATAATATTATATTAAAATCTAATTCTATTCTAACTTAATAAACTATTATAATATATTATATTATATTATATAACATAATTATAATATATATAAATATAAATATAAGATTAAATATATATCACCTCTTTTTTTTATATATATATAATAAATATAAATATTTAAATTAACTATAATTAATTAAATAACACATTAAATTAATTAATCACCACATTAAATTCTCATATGACCACACAATTAATAAAGTTAAAAATAAAATAAAATAATAATAATTGTAAAAATAATAAATAATAACTTAAAAAAATTAAGGTGGCTACAAAACTTGAGCTCAGGGTCAGTCTTCCTTCCTGGAAGGAATGTCTAGTGATGACCACGTGCATAAACAACAGGCAAATTACGGTCGGCTGTAAAACTAACGTCATTTATCATTTGATTTATGACGCAATAAATCTTCTTCTTAATACATTTAAAAAAAATATTTAATATATATTCTTGAGAAATAAATTCTTAAGGGTAAGTAGAGACTCAACAAAAGAATCAGTTGCCCATCTAAAAAAAAAAAAAAAAAAGAAAAAGGATCAGTTGAATTATATTTTGTGAGTATCTTTTTAAATTATCTTATATAATATAATATTTATAAATATTTTGAGACAAATTATTAGAATTTAGTGATAGAGGATCAATGACAATAAAAAAAAAAAAAAATTACTCAAATGAGACATCATTAACTGTTATAATTTCAAGTTAATTAGTTAAAGAAATATATCTCAAAGATTTAAAAATGACATAAGAAATAAAATGTAAAGATTATTAATATAATTTATTAGTGAGATTTATTTTTTTTATTTTTTAAATTCATTTATATATAGGCTTATTTTGGAAAGATTTTTAAATATCTTTCAGTTTTTAACTCATTTTGAGTTATATCATCTCTCATATTTTTTACATATTTTTTTTAAAAATAAAAAATTAATTTTTAATCATCTTATTAAAATAACTCATAATTTTATGTATAATCGTTTGGTGTTTCTAGAAGTATTTTGTGTGTGATAAGGCTGAGGGAGGATCACTTTTTAATTTAATTGTATTAATTTCAAGGCTAATGATGAGTGTAACCACTTTTTGACCAAATCATTTCATCTAGAACAAACGGCGCCTCAGACCTCTTCGAAATGCTTTAACACTCCGGTTTAGATTCGTAGATTTGAATGGATATTTGAAAAAAAATAAGAAAAGTAGTTTAAATAGAGATGAAATATAATTATATTTAGTGAAGTCGGAAATTTAAGATAGAGGATGTATATATTTCTCACATCATTAAAAGAAAAAAAAATTTCACAATAAATAACAAGATATTATTAAATTTATTAACAAGAAATGAGAATATCAAGAAAATGAGAAATTATATTTCATTCATCACAATCTTTACATTTAGGCAGATACCTCTTTATAGCTAATATAAGAGAGTTGGTTAGTGTTGGTTAGGAGTTTGTTATAACAAACTCTAACTGAGATAACAAACTCCTAACTGAATCTAAACTAACAGACTGAATCTAATATACTAAGCCGTGGCTTTACTGACTGCTGATGTGGCTTCAATGGTTGCAGCTGCTGCTGCTGCTTCAATGGTAATGTTGCAGCTGCTGCTGCATACTCTGTTTCTTATCAGTCTCCCGCAAGATGATGGGGCGAGGAAGCACCAGAAGCTTGGACTTAAGGTAAAGAAACCGGGAAGAAGAAAGGGGCTTAGTAAAGATATTAGCAATCTGATCATCAGTAGCAATATAAGCCAAAGAGATTTGTTTAGAGACGACTCTTTCCCGAATGAAATGACAGTCCACCTCGATGTGTTTAGATTTAGAATGGAACACTGGATTGGAGGCTAAGGCCATAGCAGAAACATTGTCACACCATAACACAGGGACAGCAGAAGAAGGAACATATAATTCTGTGAACAATTGTTGAAGCCAACAAATTTCTGTTGTAGTGTGAGCCATTGACCGATATTCAGCCTCTGTAGAGGACCTAGAGACTGTGGGTTGCTTTTTAGAAGACCAAGATATAAGATTGGATCCAAGATATATACAAAAGCCGGAAGTAGATCTTTTGTCAGTGCAATCCCCTGCCCAATTGGAATCCGTAAAGGCATGAAGATCATAAGATCCTTTGCTGAAAGTAAGACCATGAGAAACAGTGCCTTGAATATATCTGAGCAGTCTTTTAACTAGAAAAAAGTGAGCATTAGTTGGAGCTTGCATATGCTGACAAGCTTGATTGACAGCAAAGGCAATGTCAGGTCGAGTAATGGTTAAGTATTGTAAACCACCAACAATGCTTCGATAAAAGGAAGGCTGAGCATAAGGAAGTAGATTAGTGGAGGAAGGAGCGATAAAGATTTGAACAATAGAGTGGAAGCGGGGCTTACAATGAGCCATACCAGCTTTATGGAGCAGCTTTTGAGCATATTTGTACTGAGACAAGAAGTAACCAGTGGAAAGAGCTTGAACAGAAATACCTAAAAAATAGGAGACATCTCTTAGTTCCTTCATGGAAAAGGCTACATGTATCTGAGCAAGTAAGGCTTGAATCAAATTAGGATCACTTCCAGTTAGCAGAATGTCATCTACATAGATGAGCAAAATAGTGATACTAGTAGAGGTCTGTCTGACAAAGAGAGAAGGATCAGCATAACTATGACAGAAGCCATGAGTAAGTAAGAAAGATGAGAAGGTGGAGTACCAAGCTCGAGGAGCTTGCTTGAGGCCATACAAAGCGTTGTGTAATTTGTACACATGATGAGGAAAGGTGGTATCAACAAAACCCTGAGGTTGCAACATATATACCTCTTCATCTAACTTACCATGTAGAAAAGCATTGGAGATGTCCAACTGCTTTAGAGACCACTGATTTTGAAGGGCAAGACACAAGAGAATCTGAATAGTAGGTTGCTTAGCAACGGGACTGAAAGTTTCATCATAATCAATGCCCTCTTGTTGCAAGTATCCCTTAGCAACTAAGCGAGTCTTGTAACGAGCAATGGTACCATCTGAATTTTTTTTAATACGAAAAACCCACTTGCAGCCTATAGCAGATTTGGTAGAAGAAGGAGGAACAAGGGTCCAAGTACCTTGTTTATGAAGAGCTTGAAACTCCTCATTCATAGCATTAAGCCAGAGAGGAGAAGTTAAAGCTTGAGCAGCATTTTGAGGCTCAGTGCCAGTAAGATCCACTGGAGGAGTGTGAGTAAGAAGACAAGAAGGAGGTGATGATGCGAGAAGAGAAGAAGCTGCATTATACTAAGAAAGAGAACCTTTAGATCTAGTAGTCATAGGATGAGTACTATAAGAAGTAGAGTGAGAAGGTAGAGGTGGAAGGTGAATAGAAATAGAGTCAATAGGAATAGAAGAAGAAATAGGAACAGTAGTAGAGACTGCAGGAAAACCAGTAGCAGATGCTTTAGTAATAATAGGATCAGGTGCTGCAGTAGGAAGAGAAGAAGAAACAGGAACAGCAGTAGAGACTGCAGGAAAACCAGTAGTAGATGCTGCAGGAAAAATAGGAGCAGGTGCTGCAGGAAGAACAGCAGGTGCATCAGGAATAACAGAAACAGTAGGTGAAACAGAGTTTGTAGGGACAGAACTGGTAGATGGAGTAGAAAATGATGAGGAAGGAACAGGAGAAAGAGATGAGGAAGATGTGGTAAACTGAGAAGAAGACCAGAAAAAGGATATGAGATTAGGTAGAGTAGGAGGAGTAAGTGTCTGAATAGCAAATGGGAAGCAAGACTCATTGAACAAGACATGTCTAGACAACACAAATTTTCCAGTAGAGGGATCCAAACACCTGTAGCCTTTAATGGAGGGATGGTAACCTAAGAAGACACAAGGTGAAGATCTTGGTTGAAGCTTATGATCAATATAAGGTCGAAGCCATGGAAAACATTGGCAACCAAATACTTTGAAAAATTCATAATCTGGAAGAGCATGAAAATGCGGAAAGGTGATTTATGATGAAGAGACAAACTAGGCATCCTATTGATAAGAAACACAGCTGTAGCTAGAGTTTCAAACCAGTAGGTGAGAGGCATGCTAGATTGATACATTAATGCAATAGCTGTTTCAACAATATGTTGATGTTTTTCTCGACAATACCATTTTGTTGGGAATTTGTAAGGACAAGTGAGATGATGTAGAATACCATTTTGACAAGATAACTATCCATTTTATGATTGACAAATTCAGTGCCATTATCAGTTCGGAGAATTTTCAAGAAAGTATCAAATTGTTTTTCCACATAAGCTTTAAACAAAAGAAATGTAGAAAAGACTTCACTCTTAACATAAAGAGGATAGATCCAAGTAAATCTTGTGAAATCATCAACAAACAAAAGATAGTATCTATAACCAGTGAGAGAAACATGAAATGGGCCCCAAACATCACTATGCACAAGAGAGTTGGTTAGTGTTGGTTAGGAGTTTGTTACAACAAACTCTAACTGAGGTAACAAACTCCTAACTGAATCTAAACTAACAGACTGAATCTAATACACTAAGTCGTGGCTTTACTGACTGCTGATGTGGCTTCAATGGTTGCATTGTTGCTTTCTTCTTGCTTCAATGGTAATGTTCTTATCATTTATACATTTTTTTTTTTTTTTTGTCCATTATATATTGAGATTCAATGGTAAAATTTTGACCTAATAACCTTGAGAGTATAAGTCTAAGTTACGGGACAATCACTTTGTGCACTATACTAAAGGTTAGGTGTATTATATATTCAATTTTTTCTTTCCCAAACCTACATTAATGTATACTAATTGGGCGTTGTTGTTTTTATATATTGAGATTCAATATTACAATTATTATGAGAATTACATCAAGAACAATGATTGAGACCTCACTCCCACAAAACTTCACAAATTTGGACCACTCATGATGTGAATCCCACGCATATATGAGTGGGTCCTACACATACGTAGAGGGTCAGGATTAGTTTGGGAGTGTGAGGATCATCCTCAAAGGGGGTCTCCAACATTTCTCTTATATTAATATAACTTAGAAATCCACCGTCAACAACACAACTGAATTTATGATTAACAAATTTAACACTATCAACTCAATAAAAAAAACCCTATAATAGGAAAAAAAAAAAATAACTAAACAAATCCTACAATAAGAAAGAAATGTTCAATGAATTCAAATCTTACCATTAACTTTCCAATTTAAAATATAAAAGAATGACAAAAATTATATATATATATATATAGGAAAATGTCTCGTAACTCAAATTTTGAATTTTGTCGATATATATAATAGAGTAATTTTAAATTTTTTAAAATATAAAAGAATTTTACATAATTTAAGAAGGAATACTATTATAATTTTGTAAATGACCAATAAGAAAAAAAGCTTCACATAAAAAGGAAATAGTATAAATATGAAAAATTCATGGGGGCACGTAACCGTCCTAGTCTCAATGTGGCTTCACTTCTGCTTGCATTTTATTTATATTTTACACATTTCCCCCCCCCCCCCCCCCCAAAAAAAAAAAAAATAAAATTCTTATCAAAATCGATGAACCAAATGAGTTTGATAATTTTTTAAATTTGACTTAGCTAAGTTAAGGGAAAGCCTATATTGTACAGTCTCTTAGGGATGCATATAATATGCACTATATAACAAATTGACGTAATTTTATTACGAAATTTTGTAATACTAATCACAAAATGTGTAATCTCGTCATAAATTGACATAGTAAAATATTCAAAATTTTATGATTAATGTTATAAAAGTATGTGATTTGGTTATGATATTTTTTATTACACTAATTTGTTGTCAAGTTAAGCATTTTGTTATTCATATTATAAAATTTTATAATTAAATTATGCTAATTTATAATTGAGTGCATATAGTATGCACCCCTAAATGATGCACACCATAAAATTTTCCCTAAGTTAAATGTGGATAAGATAATAACCTTTTGTTTTAAATTTTTTTACTTTTAATATCATGACCAAGAACTCTAAACTAGCATATTCAAGAGCGGTCATGAGATACGATTACATGGTACTCAAGAGGGTCATATGACTGATGGAAGAATGGGGTTCATAATTTTGTGTTGAATTACGAGGAAATAATAAGAGTATTTTATTTGCTGATTAGTGAAGGGGCATTACCAGATGGCATCCCTCCACCATCAAATATATATATATATATTATTTGACGTCTATTTGACTATTTTTTAAATAAAAGTTACTTTTCTTGTTAAATAAGTCAAAAAAACGAAAGAAAAATTTCAAATCAATGAATAAGTTGAAAAATAATAAGTCAAAAAATAAAGGGTAAAGTACAAAAAAAATTTCAGGGTTTTGCGTGTTTTTCAATTTAAACCCTAAAATTTCAATTTCGATAAATTAAACCTCAGAGTTTCATTCGTGTTTCAATCTGGGCCCTCCGTCCATCTCCGTCATATTAAATTGACGAAAATTTGAGTAGAATTTTAGATTCAAATTAACATGTTCAAATACTTGTATCTCCTTCGTTGCAACTCCGTTTTATCTCATTTTTGCGTCGTTGGATTCACCTCATGGGATAGTTTTCATTCCACTCTTCATACACATTATTCCACATTTTTTACTTGCCATCAGAGCTCCAAAAATTGGCCAAAAATAATATTTTTTTCTCTTTGGGTAAATTTTCAAATTCAACATATTCAAACACTTATATCTCTCTCATTGTAACTCTGTTTCATCTCATTTTCGCGTCATTAGATTCAACTCATGGCCTAGTTTTTATTCCACCCCTCATATGCTTTGTTTCACCTTTTTTTGCATGCCTTTGGAGTTCTGAAAGTTGGCTAAAAATAAGATATCTCTCTCTTTCTCTCTCTCTCTCTCTCTCTCTCTCTCTCTCTCTCTTGTTTTTTCTTGCTGCTATCGCATCATTATTTTTGGTAGTGTAGATGTAATGGATGATGCTTGATTGAAAACCAACGCACCCTAACATGCTCACCAACCCATTTGGTTTTTGATTTTTATGTGTAGTTGTATATACCTATCACTACTCGACAACACCGCCACCATTTCCACCACCAACTCATCTTGCAAATAATGATGATGAAGCAGTAGTAGCAATAGTAGCAAGCCAGGAGGAGCTGCGGAGTAGGAGGAGGAAGAGTGGGGAAAAAAAAAAGAAAAGCGTATTTTTGGCCAAATTTTGGAGATCTGACAGCAATTATAAAGAGGTGAAACAAGTCATATGATAGATAGAATAAAAAGTAGGCCATGAGTTGAATCTAACGATGTAAAAATGAGGTGAAATAGAGTTACGATGTGGGAGATATAAGTACCTGAATATGTGGATTTAAATCTAAAAATTTTGTCTAAAAAGAAAAAAAATCTTATTTTGGACCAACTTTTGGAGCTCCGATGGCAAGTAAAAAGATGTGGAACAAGGTGTTTGAAAAGTGGAATGAAAACTAGGCCACAGGGTGAATCCAACGACGCAAAAATGAGGCGAAACGGAATTACGACAAAGGAGATACAAGTGTTTGAACATGTGGATTTGAATATAAAATTCTGTCAAGATTTTTGTTAGTTTAATATGACGGAGATGGACAGAGGGGCCAAATTGAAATACAGATAAAACTTTATGGTTTAATTTGTCGAAATTGAAATTATGTGGTTCAAATTGAAAAACATACGAAACCCTAAGTTTTTTTTTTTGTAATTAATCCAAAAATAAAAAGGGAATTTCAAATCAGTATAAGTTAAAAAATAATTACAAATTAGTGGTAAACTTTATCAATATTAATAATTAAAATTATAAAATTTTCATATATATATATATATAATAATTTTTTGCAATTACCACTGACATGTAATTTTCTCAAAAATAAATAAGTTATTTTATTTGACTAAATAAATACGTTTTTCATTAAAAAAAAATTATTATTTTAAGAATCTAAAATAATTATGCGAAACATGATTTTACTCTCTGGATAATTAGTTATATTAACCAAGACTCTACAACACCGTAGTGGTAATACGAAAATTTTACACAAAAATCAAATTTTGAAAAGGCTCGCCTTTTTTTTTTTTTTTTTTTTTGTGTGTGCGCGTCCAAAACAACATATTATTTATTTAACAATTACCATATACGTAAACTTTTTTTTAATATTACAAACAAGCTAAAAAAATAAAAAATAAACAAAACTAAAAAAAGTAATTGTCAAAACCCAACTTATAAAAACGTGCAATTTCTTGCAAAGCAGGTGTATTGTTTAGAGAAAATTAGTGAAAATCCATCCCAAAAGAGGTATAAGGTGTTACATTAAAGTTAAATTGTTATTTAGTGACAAGAAAATGCCGAAAAACATGTAATTACTTGCAAAGTAGGTGTATTGTTTAGTGAAATTGGTGAAAGTCCTTCCCAAAAGAGGTATGAAGTATTACATTCAAGATAAAATCTTATTCAATGATAAGAAAAAGTCGAAAAAGTCGCTTGACACTAGAAAAGTAGTCGAAAAAGTCTCCAACGACAGGGGGTGACGATAGTAGGTGGTGATAGTAAGGTAGAGAAATGTGTAATATTCAACCTATAGATCGTTGAATAAGTGATATGCGTCACATTTTAACAGATAATTAGTTTGATAAATTTTAACAGATAAATTGATTTTAACATATAATTGTTATTTTGAACAAATTATATCATTTTGATCCAAAGAAACTAGAATTTGGCTCTAATAAGCCAAAAAGTTTAAAAATAAATTTATGACCTAAATGTCTTATTGTTTAACCCCAAATATTTTTAAGCTTCATAAAAGTTAAATATGAGACCTTTAAAAAAAAAAAAAAAAAAAAAAAAAAAAAAAAAAAAAAAAAAAACCCCACAATGACACTGATAATAATATTGACCTTCTTAACCACACCTTTTTAAATTTTTTTTTTAAATTTTTTTTGAAAAAGTATGTAAAAAAATAAAGAGGTAATTTAATCTAAAAAAAATAAATAAATAAATAAAAAACTAACTTTTAACTAACTAGCCAAATAAAAATGTTCGGTAGTCTCAATTTTTGTAGTTTAAATGTGTTAAAACGACGTCATTATATACTCAAAACGATATCATTTAGATATTTCAAACCATTTAAATCATAATTTTTTAAGCCACCTAACATTGTTGCTCATCAAAATACGCCTAAACGAGTCCACGAAGGGATGAGGAGCGGCCCAACATGTCTCTGGTTCATTCCAACTAGTAATAATTAATAGGTTGAAAAACCAAATCTTAATTCGTTGGATCAATTAATATTATTTTACTTCTGCCGATTTCATATAATCAGTATAGCTCGATTGGTTTGTTTATCGATCTGAGTTTCGGATAAAAAATTAATTTAGTCCGAGTTACACTCAACTAAGTTAATACTAATCATGTTTGTGTTCGGTTTGAAAATTGATAACAAAAAGCAAAAAATTTAGGTCAATAATCAAAGTTGGTTAGCTCATTAAATATTATTTTATATTAAATATGTATATATATAAGATATTTTATATTATTTAATAATCTAAATAAAACATTTATCCTATTACTTAAATAAACAATAAACGAGTTATGTTTTACAAGTTGAGTTGAGCTGAGCCGTCCCAAACTCACAAAGAGTTCAATTTATTTGCGACTCCATCAATGACAATTGTATCTTCTAGTGTCCCAACACTACAGGAAATTCGTTTTTTAGCGGCGTTTTAAAAACGCCGCGAAAAGCCTGAAAAACGCCGTAATATCTTATAGCGACGTGTAAAACTTTCGCCGCTGATAGGGCCGCCGCAATAGCTACACAACGTTTAAAAAACGTCACTAAAAACATTATACGGCGTTTTTTAAAACGCCGTAAAATCTTTGACGACCGTCTCATCCTCCGTCCCCAAATTAACGTGTGACGTGGAATGACGTCATTTTGTGACGTTTTTTGAAAAACGCCACTGTTTTTTATTTTTTATGAATTAAATTTGTGACATCACAATGACGTCATTTTGTGGCGTTTTTTGAAAAAACGCCACTTTTTTTTTTTTTTTGGTGAGGGAACCTGCTGTTGCAAAAATATGAAATAAAATACCATTTTGAATGATATGTTTTTTTTTTTTTTTTTCCTTCCATTAATTGAAATTAGGAAATATTTTATTAAAATGAAGCTATTCTTAGTTCAATTTGAATCATGTCTTGTATGACAAAAAAAAAAAAGAAATAAAAAAAGAAAAAGAGCACTGAAATGAGGCGGCACATCCCTTAGAAACTACTACTAACATCAACTGCAACACAACCTGTCAAGACCCATATACAACAACAGTAGTAGTAGAGCATCAATAAGACCGATGGCAACAAGTCAATAACAGAAACATCAAAAGATCACTAGCAACATAAGAATAGCATCAACAGGCTGTCATCTAGTTCATTTAGGCAAAAACATACATCATCTGGTTTCTCGCTTATCAAAACAGAACTAAAATAGTAGTAGTAAAATTGTAGTAATAACAACAATGAAACCAAACTAGTAACATCCATCATAACGACAATATTCTGAACCAAAATCTTGCGAACCACACTACTAACTCTACATTTGTTGGTGAGAATTGAGAATCATCAAGATTTCCATTAACAACATTAGACAAGCCACGCAAAGAGGATACAAAGATGTTAGTTATTTCTACAAGGCCCAATCCTTATTGAAATTTGCCTCTCTTGGTTTTGATATATGATAGCAAATTTCCACAAGAGGAAAGAGAAGAAAATGTTGTGCAATCATACATATGAAATATATAACATTTCATAACTTTGGCAAATTTAGCAGACTCTATTAAGTTGACTTCAATTCTTGCTTCTTTCCAGTCCCAAACACTAACCAACTTG
This sequence comes from Camellia lanceoleosa, assembly GCA_025200525.1. Lineage (NCBI taxonomy): Eukaryota > Viridiplantae > Streptophyta > Magnoliopsida > Ericales > Theaceae > Camellia > Camellia lanceoleosa. Next base: position 104,330,414 of record CM045766.1, on the reverse strand, counting down.
ACAAGTAATAATAGAAAATCAGACAGAGCGATCTAAATAGAGTGATAAACAAAGTGTACTGATTAGCAATTCGTCCTACTCTTGTTCAAAATCCGATATCAAAACCATCCAACCCCAAATATAGGTTCTAATTCCACCCCATAAGTAAAGTAGGTCAGGCTAGGATTAATCCATTCCATTGCCAGCTATTCAATTTTTAGCCCTTGAATCTATTGAGAAGGAAAAATTCTTATCCATAATAGAGAACACAACTAGTGAAAAACTGAAATAAGCCCAAAAAGGACAGTGACAAGCAAAAATCTTGTGATGTTCCTAAAACATTAGTGAATACACAAATGACTATTTTATGTGGAGTATACTTCCCAATAATACCTTAAGGTTTCAATGTGTGTCAAGTACCAGAGTTTTTGGCTTGCCTCTCCAAAAAAGCCCACTTTTCCAATTGAAGTTCCCACATTAATCACCTACATTGATTCTAATAGTAGTTAGACAAAAATTTAAAAAAAATCAAATAGAAAAAAGCACATAGTTTGAAATCTAGTTCGAACAAATCTATGAAAACACGAGATTGCATTGATGTAGAGATTAAAAATACTCCGTAATCTATAGTAGCCACCAGCATTGACAAAATAATGAACTATTATATAAAATAGAAAAATAATTAACTATTGGAAAGCAATTAAGCACATAGCTCAATCTCCATGCTAGGTAATACCAGGGAACAAACAATTAGCAAAGTCTGTTGGTTAGCATCAAATTCATTACGGTTTGGGCTATAAGTGCACAGGCAAGAAGACATTACGTCTGAAAATTTTTATGAAGGTATAGCTTCGAATGAATAACTAACCTCACTACATCTATGAACAAAAAATGTTCTTTCTTTAGGGTAACACCACCTGTTAACACAACCTAAATGATGTAGCTTGTTTAAAGTTCAAACATGCTATCTATAGCAAGTAACATGTAGTTTAAATTACGTTTTTATTTCAGGATTGCGTAACAGGGTATGAGGAAGCGAAGTTAGAGCTAGGGAGATTGAGAAACAGGTTATGTCTTTATTATCTTGTGTTGCGCATCAGAATGTAAGAATATGGCTTAGCTTCTAACTAGGAATCTTTCATTCCATTATTTTACATGTTGGGTTCCTCCTTTTGTGACAGGCATGCTTGTAGATCTCTTTATTACTTCCCAAATGGGTATTATTGCTAGGCCAGAAATTTTTGAAACAATTGTTTATTAGTCTATGGTTCGGCGGTGATAGATTATCCCCACCCTTGATGCGGTGATCTTCCATTTCACTTTGACATTTTTTCTTTAATGTATTTTCTATTAATTCCTTTATATGAGTAGGTGCTAATATAGAAACAAATCTATTAAAGCAAAAGTAGCATAATGACATGACATGACAATAGTTCTTTTGCATAAGAAGCCAAAATGTCTAGACAGGCATTATAGAGTCAAAACATAAGAAACAGTTAGCAGGATTCTAAAAGCAGACTTACAAATCCCAGCCAAATGTAACATAGTATTTGATCAAATCATGCCATCAGAGTCAACAACAGTTCTTGATAACTAAGTGCAATAAAGAAAGTAGAGATGGAAGGAAACAGACAATTCTAAACTTGTCCCAATGGTGTCAACAACAATGGTTGTTTTGAGGATGCAGTTCCGTGTGGAATACCCATCAAAACATATGATGGAACCTGATTGAATGCATTGAATGAGAAAACAACTCGTCACAGCTTTTATAGTAGACATGCTTACTGCCATTTGGAAACGATATCAAAAAAATGTAAGTAGCATGCAAAAGAATACATATAAACACTACAAGAAATTGCATTTTTCGCAACGCAACAAAATATGTTGCTAAAAGGGAAAATTCGTCGGCAAAGAATTTTGCCGACACACAAAGCTACGTTGGCAACCAGTAGGCAAAAGTGAGTGTAACATGCCCGGGGGGTACCCGCGCGCGTTAAACAGTTCGGACTCCCGAGATCTCTTTGATCTCAATGTTTCACGAGTGCAATGTGAAACGTAGATGAGAGTCCAGATTTGAAAACTTTTATTGAAAATCCATTTTATTGCAATTTTGTTAAAAATGGACTGCGTCATCAGATCTCAGAGTCGCCACCTAATATTTATTTTGGGAAAATTAGGAAACCCATGACTCGGTGCCAAGGCCACTGTTCGTCGTAACCAAGGATGCTTGGCTCGGAACCTTAGGTATGAGAGGGGAAGGTCAATAATGAGCACCCCCGCTCACCCGATCAAAAGATCGGCCTCTACTAAACCATGATATGACTTTTATTTTCTTTATATGTTCATGTTCTGGTTATTTAATAAATCCTAAAATTTACTATGTGAAGCATACAAGTATAGACTATGTCACCCATTTTGGAACAACTTGATTTCATGTAGTTTTGAAAGAGTTTTGAAAATGTATAACCCAAATAAATTGAGTTTACAAACATGAAAATCAATATCATTCCAAATTAAGCGACACAACCTCCATCCACTGGCATTCATACAGTTATATCACATAAGCAAATAGCCACATGGTAGGATGCTTAAACATAGTGAGAAAAACATACACAAACGGGATGCTAAAGCATAAAAACTTACAGGTTTGACGACCCGCGAACAAGCTACAAAACAAAGTTAGTAAAACATGCATGATCTTATATACAAAATCCTAATGCAATTTACTCATGAGATGCAACTAAAGATTCGGCTTCTAAGATATGACATGTGAATCATCTCAAGAACATGAGGTAGCGCACATAATCACATAAGAATTGATTAAATCCACAAATGCAAACTTTGCCGAATCAAGATGCATGAAACATGGATGCAAAGCATGAATATGATGAAAAATAAATATGATGTTTATGTACAAGTAAGGAAAGCGAGTAAAAGAATGGGATAGAAAGAAGTGGGGCGGGGAATTATTACAATGCTTTGAATAAATTATTACAAACCAGATAAGAGAGAGAGAGAAGGGAATATTACAACAAAATAAAAACCTCACAAACTCTCAAAATAAAATAAAATAAAATAAAGAAACTTCATGTGCGCCGGAAAATATTCTGTTTGACGTAGGAAGACTGCTCCGTTCTGTCCGGGGACACTTATTTTGTGGGGGCACTATTCATCCCGAGGTACTATTCACTGCCGGAAGTTACTATTCATCATGGTAATTACTATTCACATTTTTTAAGCATTATTCGTCTTACCGGGCATTTTTCATCCACAGTTACTATTCATCGCCAGAGGTACTATTCATTGACGGGGTTACTATTTACCGCCGGAAGTTACTATTCACCGCCGGAGGTTACTATTCACCGCCGATCACTATTCACCCGGTGGGGTCACATCTTTTAACAAATTAGGTGGTTCAACCAACCATTTAAAGTGGTAAAATTACAACAATTTAACTAATAAATTACAACATTTTATGTAATTACAACAGTTTATATACAACGATAAATCACGAGATAAAAATAATAAAATTAGGTGGTTCAACCGACCATTTAAAGTGGTAAAATTACAACAATTTAACTAATAAATTACAACATTTTATGTAATTACAACGGTTTATATACAACAAGAAATCACAATGAGATAAAAATAATAAAATTAGGTGGTTCAACCGACCATTTAAAGTGATAAAATTACAACAATTTATAAATAATAAACTACAACATTTTATGTAAATTATAACAGTTTATATACAACAAGAAATCACAGAGATAAAAATAATAAAATTAGGTGGTTCAACCAACCATTTAAAGCGATAAAAAAAAAAGTTATGAAAAACAACAAATGGAATACTTAAACAAATTATATTACATTTTGAAATTAAATGAAAGTTTGCGAAAACTCACCTTTCGGGAAAATGATGAATTTTTTTTGATTCACAAACTTTCTTTTGACTACCCTCAAGTTTGTGGAATGTCTTCTCAATTCTCAGTCTAAAATTTGGAATTACAACTTCTCTCACTGATTTTTCAAAATTCTCACACTATTAGGACTCTTTTTTTTTATCTCTCCCGAAGCAGAATGTTCTCTCCCAAAGAATCCTTCTCCAGAAAAAATCTTCTAAAAGAATCCTCTCTTCATTCTGCGCTAATCCCTCCCTTTATAGAAAACAAATGGAAGAAAAGGACAAGAAAAGAAGCGGTGGGAGGTCTTGATTTCAAAAAGATGCAGATGATTTTCTTGTGCATTGCACAAGATAAAAATTACTATGCACTTTATAATATAATATAATAATATATAAAAGGGATTATTAGCATAAATATATGTACAAATACCCCAAAAATATATAAAAACACACAAATACGTAAAATTAAAATACATTGACTAATAAAATATATTTTAGTAGGTCAAATATGCAACATAATTTGACCAAAAGCGGGTCTAAAGGCACCGAAAACAAAAAGACACACGATGGGAGTGTAGTGAATTTTTTATTTTTATTTTTTCAAAGGAGGAATAATACCCTTATATAATATAATATTATATATACAAACGTATAGTCGTGGATGAAACCATGGTACGAATAAATTTAATAAAATAATATATAATAATATAACATAATATAAATATAATACAAAATAAAGAAATAAAAAATGGAGAATGAGTCTAAAATAATTTGCCAAAAACAGGTGTAAGCCAGGGATGAAAGTTTACATTCCAACATTTTACTGAGAATTTTGTGAGGTAGCATATTCCTGTTTTTCATCATCGAGTAATCAAAAAGCGCCCAAGTCTTAGGGCGGTCAAAATGGGGTGTCTCTGATTGCCCTCTTTGACAAAGCTCAAAGTCATTTCTTGGCGTGAGTGAATGTCAAAGCCGAAGACGACCCTTTTGACAAGGCCATAAGACTTGGGCAAACAAACAAGATGCAATGCGTGTGGTTGAACGAAGGTTGCCTCGTATCCCTTTGCAAGGAATCAAACCGGCGTAGTTGAGGCGAATGCAAATGATATACACAAAATGCAGTTTGAAAGATGGACTTACACGCTTCGCGAAGCCGGTTTGTTTGAAAAACCTATGATCATGCAAAAAAGGGAAGACTTCAACCAAGAGAAATCAACATCCTAACGCATCTCTCGCAAGACGAGAATGGGTGGTGCAAGCAGAAGCATTTTCTTTGTTTTTTAACCGAGTGAATCAACAACCTAACGCGTTTCACGCGAGAGAAAAAAGGTGGTGTGAGCAGAGACGCACTTTTTGTGTACTTTAACCGAGTGAATCAACAACCTAACACGTTCCGCGAAAGGAGGAAAGTGAACTTGAGATCAAACGCGTCTCACGCGAGAAGTATTTGAGATCAAAACGCGTTTCACGTGAGAGGTATTTGAGATCCAAGCGCGTTTCACGCGAGAGGTATTGAGATCCAAACGCGTCTCACGCGAAAGGAGAAAGTGAACTTGAGATCCAAAGCGCGTCTCACGCGAGAAGTATTTGAGATCAAGCGCGTCTCACGCGAAAGGAGGAAAGTGAACTTGAGATCCAAACGCGTCTCACGCGAGAGGTATTTGAAATCAAGCGCGTTTCACGCGAGAGTATGTTGAGATCCAAACGCGTCTCCGCGAAAGGAGAAAGTGAACTTGAGATCCAAAGCGGCGTCTCCGCGAGAGGAGAATAATGGTGTAACCAAAAGCGTATCTCAACGTATTTCATACGAAGAGAGGGAAGGTTTTAACCAAGTGAATAACAACGGTATAACCAACAGGCATATCTCAGCGTATTTCATACGGAGAGGGAAGGTTTTAACGAGATAAAATGACAATGGTATAACCAGCAGGCATATCTCAACGTATTTCATACGAAGAGAGGGAAGGTTTTAACGGATAAAATGACAATGGTATAACCAGCGGGCGTAACTCAACGTATTCCATACGAAGAGAGGGAAGGTTTTAACCAGATAAAATGACAATGGTATAACCAACAGGCGTATCTCAACGTATTTCAAACGGAGAGAGTGAAGGTTTCAACAAAGGAAAACGACAATGGTAGAACCAACAGGCATATCTCAACGTAATTCATACGGAGAGAGGGAAGGTTTTAACAAAGGCAAACGACAATGGTATAACCATCAGGCATAACTCACCGTATTTCATACGGAGAGGGGGAAGGTTTTAACCAATGAATACGACAATGGTATAACCAACAGGCATTTCTCAACGTATTTCATACGGAGAGAGTGAAGGTTTTAACCAAGGAGAATGACAATGGTATAACCAACAGGCGTATCTCAACGTATTTCATACGGAGAGAGGGAAGGTTTTAACCAAGGAGAATGACAATGGTATAACCAACAGGCATATCTCAACGTATTTCATACGGAGAGAGGGAAGGTTTTAACCGAGGAGAATGATAATGGTATAACCAACAGGCATATCTCAACGTATTTCATACGGAGAGAGGGAAGGTTTTAACCAAGGAGAATGACAATGGTATAACCAACAGGCATATCTCAACGTATTTCATACGGAGAGAGGGAAGGTTTTAACCAAGGAAAACGACAATGGTATAACCAACAGGCATTTCTCAACGTATTTCATACGGAGAGAGTGAAGGTTTTAACCAAGGAGAATGACAATGGTATAACCAACAGGCGTATCTCAACGTATTTCATACGGAGAGAGGGAAGGTTTTAACCAAGGAGAATGACAATGGTATAACCAACAGGCATATCTCAACGTATTTCATACGGAGAGAGGGAAGGTTTTAACCAAGAAGAACATCAATGGTATAACCAACAGGCATATCTCAACGTATTTTTATACGGAGAAAGGGAAGGTTAAAGCGATTGAAATTGATGCACAAAGCGGTCACGGTGCCCAAAGCGAAGGCGATTGAATGGCCTAACCGATTGAAATTGATGCACAAAGTGCGGTGCCCAAAGCGATTGAATGGCCTAACCAACAGGCGTATCTCAACGTATTTTTATACGGAGAGAGGGAAGGTTAAGGCGATTTGAAATTGATGCACAAAGCAGTGCGGTGCCCAAAGCAGGGCGATTGAATGGCCTAACCGATTGAAATTGATGCACAAAGCAGTGCGGTGCCCAAAGCAGGGCGATTGAATGGCCTAACCAACAGGCGTATCTCAACGTATTTTTATACGGAGAGAGGGAAGGTTAAGGCGATTTGAAATTGATGCACAAAGCAGTGCGGTGCCCAAAGCAGGGCGATTGAATGGTCTAACCAACAGGCGTATCTCAACGTATTTTATACGGAGAGAGGGAAGGTTAAGGCGATTGAAATTGATGTGGTAGGTGCATGAGGTGAGATTATTGTGCGATAAATGCATATGATGAAAGAAGGAATTGTATGTTCGAACCAAATACCATATACATATACCATGTATAGACAAAATACATACAAATACGACAATATACACAGACATGCATATACGATATACATATGTTCATACACGGACAAAAATACACACAGATATATACATACGGTATACATATATACATATACAAACAACATAGAGACGACTATATACAGATATATACACAGACATATACAATATATATACAGGTATGGACAACACAGACATATACGGACCTATACACAAACATATACGGATATATACATAGACATAGAATATTTCGTTTGCAACTGTCAGCGGGAAGATGCCGTTACTGAGAAGGCATATTCCGTTTGCTAACGTCAGCACACGTACGCAAAACACGCAAAAAGAAAGGAAAAACATAAAATGCATGGATGTGGAGATATGGGGTTTCGAACCCCTGACCTTAGGCCTGGTCTTCGAGTCCTCGACCACTGAACCACGCCACTCTTGTGACAAGATATGCAAACAAATATATATACATATACGAGACATATATACACAAAATCAAAACAAACCAAAAGAAACACTCGATGTAGGGTTCGAACCCCTTACCTCGAGGCTCTCGGGCTCAAGCTCTCATCCTCCTCTTTTTTCACAACCAGGCCAAACCACTTGATCAACCTAAGCCACACCTGTGACCCAAATGTTCAAACAAATATATATACATATATATGAGACATATTTATACATAAAACAAAATAAAAGAAACACTTAATGTAGAATTCGAACCCCTGACCTCGCGCTTAGGCTTTCCAAATCCTCAACCCACTGAGCCACGCCACTCTTGTGATAAAATATGCAAACAAATATATATATAGATACTTATACAAGATAGATATATACAAAATCAAAACAAAACAAAGAAAAACTTGATGTGGGGTTCGAACCCCTGATTTCAGGCTTAACCTTTCAACCCTTAACCACTGAGCTGAACCACTGAACCCAAGCCACTCTTGTGACCAAATATGCAAACAAATATGTATAATACATAGATATACAACACATATACATATGTATATATATACAACTCTCCCGCCTCTCCTATTTTTGTCTCACTCTCTCTTCCTATTTTGTCTCACTCTCTCTTCCTTCATCTTCTTCGAGCGCCGTGTCTATCGCGCGATTTCAACAATCGCGGCGCCTGACCGACAAGCTATCCAATCCTGCCCGATTGTCAAAGATCGTCCCGAGCCTTCCTCCTTCTTTGTCTTCTTCTTTGGCTTCGTCATCTTCTTAAATTGAGGCCTGCGAAAGAGAGAGACAGAGCAAAAGCCTGCAAACTTTCTCTGCCACCACTCTGTAACCTCTTTCTTTTCCATTACTCTCCTCTACCATGGCTTCTTCACACGGTTCTCTCAATCTTTTTCCAGACCTGAATGAGTCCACGATAGAGATGACCAATTCTGACTCCCTTGAACCTCAACCACGGGCTCCTCCTCCTTCCCCTGTTTTCAACTTTCCAGCGATGTCAGTTGAACAAATCATGGCGGCACAGTCTGACATCGAAGCAAACTCGTATATGCTGTGGTCTTGTGTGGACCGTGGCAATGATCTCAACTTGTCCCGTCATTGCGAGCAGAGCGTGTGAGGTGCATCGATTGAATGCACAACTTTCTTTACTTCAACATATGTACAAAAGATTCTCGAGGAAGTTAGTCTTGTTGAAGAAGCAGAACAAAGAGCTAAAACGACTGACGACCTCTGTGACTCGATTCGGAGTTCCTTCGCACAACCAATTTGATGGCCGGCGAGGAGTAATCTCCTTTGGAAGCTCTGCCAAGGCCGAGGCAGAGTCTTCAAAAGCTCCGAAGGAGTAAAGACGAAGCGAGGCAGCTGATGGTAAAGTCAAGCAATGAAGTTGCCTGTTGCTAGAGAAGAAAGAAGAAAAAGATCCATCTCTCTCTCTCTCTCTCTCTCTCTCTCTTTGTTTTTTTTTTTTTTTTTTTTTTTGTGTTTTTTTGTTTTTTGTTTTTTTTGTTTTTTGTCTCTGTAATCAGGGATGTCCTCCCCTAACTGCAATAAAATTAGTTTAGTTTTTGCACATCAATGGCGTGACTGGCATATCACTTTGAATTTTGAAAACATTTTTGTTTGATTGAATTTGAGAGTGATTGAATTTTGAACTCTGAATTAAACATTGATTCTATACTGACCTGAATCAAAGAATGACTTAACGAAACAAGAACGAAGCAAAACGATCCAAACACACTTATATACACTGATTAGTATACATACACCGACTGGTATAAATATACTGACTGGTATAAAAGGAACACACTTATATACACTGACTGGTATGAATACCCTGATTGGTATGAATACACTGACTGGTATGAATATACACTTATATACACTGACTGGTATGAATACACACTCATATACACTGACTGGTATGAATACACACTTATATACACTAAATAGTTGACTCGAGCGGTGGAGAAGACAGAATCTCTAACTCGACTATGCCCCTAGTTCATTGCCTTGACCCTTTTTTGTCTCTTGATTTTTTTGTAAATATGTTTTGATCAACATGAGAGTTGGAGTAGCATACTTATTCCATTTTCTGTTTCAAATCATGTGAGCTAAACGGTGAGCACTGAAAATTTTTCCTTTTCAAATCCAAAGAATGGTCCAAGATTTGCAAAAAATGGAACAATTTTCGAGAAAAATTAGTCAGCTTCATTCAAATTAATCAAAACCTATTTTTGCAAATGGTTACTACTCAACTAACATGGAATCAACCATTGAGGTGCATAGTCCCAAACCAGATAATCAAAGGTGATATCCGAACCAAGCCAACTGAACCAAGCCAATCCGAACCGAATAAAGTCGAGCAAAACTGGACTGGACCGTACCGAACCGCCAAACCGAATTGAACCGAACTAAACCAAGTTAAATCGAACCAATTGAACTGAGCAGAACGAAGATACACCAATCAAACACGGATAGGACAACCAAGTCGACTAAAGACACACCAAGCAAACATGGACGAGATGAATGAGTAAAAAAATTATTAGGGCCGAACTTCGAGATGAAGCTACCTACGTATCCCAAAGATAGGAATCAGGCCATCGTAGTTCCGGCCAAGGTTCACTCGGGTATTGACACTCTCTTTTTGTGCTCTAACTTTTGCCAAAGCCGCCCTTTCGGGTTGTCAACCTTGCGAGCTTTTCATTTTTTTATTTTTGTTTTTCTTTTGTCTTTCATTTTGTTCATTTCATTTTTTTTTTTATTTCTTTTGAGTTTCTATTTTTTTGTTTTTCTGCTCTGACTTTTGCCTGGGTCGCCCTTCCGAGTTTTCAACCCAGCGAGCCTCTCAAGGGTTACTTTCATTTTAACTTGTCCATGTTGATTGGGGAATCTCTAAGCCAACTATAAGAACAACTGCTACACTTGACCGGTAGATATGATGATGTAGGGACTAGGTGGAATTGGGTATGAATTTGCCCCTAGTGTTACCCCTAGTGTAGTGGATAGGAACTCGACTGTCCTTCACTAATAAAATTCATTATCTCAAATTCTGGGTTTTTTCCTTTCTAGGCGGTCTTCATTGGGAGACGATTCAGTTTTAACTCTTTGATCACATCCAACCTTTTGCCCCTAGTTCAAGGGCTCCTTCAAATCTAAATCACATCTGACCTTCTTGCCCCTAGTTCAAGGGTTGTTTATCTGAATCACAGGCTCTACATAGTTCTGGCTAAGGTTCACTCGGGTATTGACACTCTCCTTTTACGCTCTAACTTTTGCCAAAGCCGCCCTTTCGGGTTTTCAACCTTGCGAGCTTTTCATTTTTCTTTTATTTTTCCTTCTTTTTTTTTATTTTTTATTTTTTATTTTTTTTTTATGCTCTAACTTTTGCCTGGGTCGCCCTTCCGGGTTTTCGGCCCAGCGAGCCTCTCAAGGGTGATACTTTATTGCCCCTAGTTCAAGGGCTACCTCCATTTCAGCTATGCAAGCCTCACACTTTTGCCCCTAGTTCAAGGGCCGTTTCAAATCGAAATCACATTCTCTGTCCTGATTTCAAGGTCTGTTTCCAATCTAGATCACATCATTGCCCCTAGTTCAAGGGCTATTTCCATTTGAATCATATTCGACCTTATTGCCCCTAGTTGAAGGGCTGTCTCCATTTGCCATTTGAATCACATCATTGCCCCTAGTTCAAGGGCTGTTTCCAATTTGGCTATGCAAGCCTTACACTTTGATTGATCATGGAATGCTTCAAATCATGGTTTGAAAACTAAGGAGCTAAGGAGGTCGGACCTCGAGTCAAGAGGGACCCTATGCTGTATAATCAATTCCAGGCATGTTTTCGTAGGACCACGCAAAAATAGTTTTTTGAAATCTTTTCACAAAGTGACTAATCACTCGTACTCTTACGAAGACAAGATAGAACCAATTTGGACCAAGCCAGAATCCTTCTCAGTACCCACATTAACAAAAATGATTTTATTCATCAAAGGCTTAGCACACCTCTCTTCCTCTCAGTTGATCAAAATTTGCAAATCCCGAGGAAATTCTTCCTCTTTGTTTTTATCAGAGTTTTGGAAAAAGTTTTGAAAACTTTGGTCAATGCAATGAATTAAAGGCACAGAGAAGTAGGCAGACTCTATGGCATTTATATTTTATTTTTTGAATTTTTTTTTTTTGAAAAGAGACTATGACTCAGCAATGACACAGACTCAAAAGAAAATGACAAAGAAGACCTAGACAAGACAGAAATGTCTAGGTTAGCACTCTTGAAATCAACAGACTCTGACTCACTAGAATGACTCGAGTTTGATCCCAACTCTACAAACTTGGTGGAATCAAACTTAGACTCAATACTCAATTCAGAACTCAGAATCAAACCATTCTCAAATTGCCAGTCAAAGTGTGGGCCATGGACAACATTCAAAATAAAGCCTGTGCAATCAACAGGTGGTCACTTCCCAATCACAGAGATGGTCGGATACCCTACAAGTTCTATTTATTTACACTGGTGGACTTGTGGGATATCAAACTTTTTTTTTTTTTTTTAAAATTTTTTTTTTGATTTTATGTTTTTGTTATTTTTTTTTTTTTTGTTTTTGAAGTAATGGTGCTACACTGAACAACCTGAACCACTCATTCGAATTTGAGAACCCCTATATAGATCCAATACATTGCACATAACACATAGCAGGAAAGAGAACAAACACCCCTATAGAGGGTAAGGTTATCCTGTCCTAGCTTGAAATGATCTAGGGTTTCACTATTCAGACAAGCGGTATCATACATCCTAGCAATGGGAAAGCATCATGTCCTAATTTGAAAGGTACTATGGCTCACTATATGTACAAGGTTGGCTTTACTCTAGGGGTTGAAGTCAAGGTGACGTTACCAAAGAGTCCTTTGGGTCATAACCAATAAAGATCCCAGGAAATCAGAAGAGTCAAATAGCCTCTCTTCGGAGTCTGAGAACCTTAGATAGCAAAGCCAAATAGCAGAGCTACATAGCAGAGCTACCTTTTTGACAGATCTCAAAAGGTTACAACACAAGGCCTCTTCAAGTATCGTACAGATAGATGTAGTGTCACAAAAAGTGTGTCCGTGTTCCCACCAGCATCTGGGCAACACAGGGACTTTAAGTGCACTAATGCATGCAATGCAATAAACATATAATTGAAAATAACAGTCATATCATGGAGTTCGAGTCAAGGTTTCATAAAATCCCGGTGAGTCGCCAGAAGCGTAACATGCGGGGGGTACCAGCGTTAAGCGATTCGGACTCGAGACCTCTTTCACCTCAATGTTTCACGAGTGCAATGTGAAACGTAGATGAGAGTCCAGATTTGAAAACTTTTATTGAAAATCCATTTTATTGCAATTTTGTTAAAAATGGACTGCGTCATCAGATCTCAGAGTCGCCACCTAATATTTATTTTGGGTAAATTAGGATACCCATGTCTCGGTGCCAAGGCCCTTTGTTAAATCGTAACCAAGGATGCTTGGCTCGGAACCTTAGGTATGAGAGGGGAAGGTCAATAATGAGCACCCCCGCTCACCCGATCAAAAGATCGGCCTCTACTAAACCATGATATGACTTTTATTTTCTTTATATGTTCATGTTCTGATTATTTAATAAATCCTAAAATTTACTATGTGAAGCATACAAGTATAGACTATGTCACCCATTTTGGAACAACTTGATTTCATGTAGTTTTGAAAGAGTTTTGAAAATGTATAACCCAAATAAATTGAGTTTACAAACATGAAAATCAATATCATTCCAAATTAAGCGACACAACCTCCATCCTTGGCATTCATACGGTTATATCACATAAGCAAATAGCCACATGGTAGGATGCTTAAACATAGTGAGAAAAACACACACAAACGGGATGCTAAAGCATAAAAACTTACAGGTTTGACGACCCGCGAACAAGCTACAAAACAAAGTTAGTAAAACATGCATGATCTTATATACAAAATGCTAATGCAATTTACTCATGAGATGCAACTAAAGATTCAGCTTGTAAGATATGACATGTGAATCATCTCAAGAACATGAGGTAGCGCACATAATCACATAAGAATTGATTAAATCCACAAATGCAAACTTTGCCGAATCAAGATGCATGAAACATGGATGCAAAGCATGAATATGATGAAAAATAAATATGATGTTTATGTACAAGTAAGGAAAGCGAGTAAAAGAATGGGATAGAAAGAAGTGGGGCGGGGAATTATTACAATGCTTTGAATAAATTATTACAAACCAGATAAGAGAGAGAGAGAAGGGAATATTACAACAAAATAAAAACCTCACAAACTCTCAAAATAAAATAAAATAAAATAAAGAAACTTCATGTGCTAGGAAAATATTCATTTTGACGTGGGAAAGATCGCTCGATTCTGTCGGGACACTTATTTTGTGGGGCACTATTCATCCCGAGGTACTATTCATGCTAGGAAGTTACTATTCATCATGGTAATTACTATTCACATTTTTAAGCATTATTCATCTTAGGGCATTTTTCATCCTGATTACTATTCATCGCCAGAGGTACTATTCATTGACGGGTTACTATTTACCGCCGGAGGTTACTATTCACCCCGGGAGGTTACTATTCACCGCCGATCACTATTCACCCGGTGGGGTCACATCTTTTAACAAATTAGGTGGTTCAACCAACCATTTAAAGTGGTAAAATTACAACAATTTAACTAATAAATTACAACATTTTATGTAATTACAACAGTTTATATACAACAGTAAATCACAGTAGATAAAAATAATAAAATTAGGTGGTTCAACCGACCATTTAAAGTGGTAAAATTACAACAATTTAACTAATAAATTACAACATTTTATGTAATTACAACAGTTTATATACAACAGTAAATCACAGCAGATAAAAATAATAAAATTAGGTGGTTCAACCGACCATTTAAAGTGATAAAATTACAACAATTTATAAATAATAAACTACAACATTTTATGTAAATTATAACAGTTTATATACAACAGTAAATCACAGTAGATAAAAATAATAAAATTAGGTGGTTCAACCAACCATTTAAAGCGATAAAAAAAAAAGTTATGAAAAACAACAAATGGAATACTTAAACAAATTATATTACATTTTGAAATTAAATGAAAGTTTGCGAAAACTCACCTTCGGAAAATGATGAATTTTTTGATTCACAAACTTTCTTTTGACTACCCTCAAGTTTGTGGAATGTCTTCTCAATTCTCGGTCTAAAATTTGGAATTACAACTTCTCTCACGATTTTTCAAAATTCTCACACTATTAGGACTCTTTTTTTATCTCTCCGGCGAGAATGTTCTCTCCCAAAGAATCCTTCTCCGTAAAAAATCTTCTAAAAGAATCCTCTCTTCATTCTGCGCTAATCCTCCCTTTTATAGAAAACAAATGGAAGAAAAGGACAAGAAAAGAAACGGTGGAGTCTTTGATTTCAAAAGATGCAGATGATTTTCTTGTGCATTGCACAAGAAAATTACTATGCACTTTATAATATAATATAATAATATATAAAAGGGATTATTAGCATAAATATATGTACAAATACCCCAAAAAATATATAAAAACACACAAATACGTAAAATTAAAATACATTGACTAATAAAATATATTTTAGTAGGTCAAATATGCAACATAATTTGACCAAAACGGGTCTAAAGGCAAAACAAAAAAAAAGACACACGATGGGAGTGTAGTGAATTTTTTTATTTTTTATTTTTTTCAAAGGAGGAATAATACCCTTATATAATATAATATTATATATACAAACGTATAGTGCGTGGATGAAACCATGGTACCGAATAAATTTAATAAAATATTATATAATAATATAACATAATATATATATAATACATAATAAAGGGAAAAAAAATGGAGAATGAGTCTAAAATAATTTGGCAAAAACAGGTGTAAGACTGGGATTAAAGTTTACATTCCATCTTTTTACTGAGAATTTTGTGAGATAGCATATTCCTGTTTTCATCATCGAGTAATCAAAAGAAAGCGCCCAAGTCTTAGGGCCGGTCAAAATGGGGTGTCTACAGTGAGTTGGCAAAAGTTTTTGCCAACGAAATTATCATTGCGTTGGTAAAAGTAATACATTTAGCGACGAACATAGTCGTTGCTAAAAGCCTCCATCCATCGTTGGCAATTTACCTTGCGTTGGTAAAAGTCATTCAAATATGATGATTGTGTGCCACTTTTCGTGACACAAATTTGCATGGGCAAAAAATATACTTTTAGCAATAACATATGTGTCGGCAAAAGTAAACTTTTGGCGACACATATACGTCGGTAAATGTTGCCATTTGCCGACGATTTGTTTGTCGCTAAAGCTTTACTTTTGGCAACGACAAACTGGCATTGGCAAAAAATACACTTCTACCAACACAATATGAGTGGGGAAAAGTAACTTTTAGCGACACATTTACGTCGGTAAATGTTGCCATTTGCCAACGATTTGGTTGTCGAAAAAGCTTTAGTTTTGGCAACGACAAATTGGCATTGGCAAAAAATACACTTTTAGCAATACAATATGAGTGGTCAAAAATAAACTTTTGGCTACACATTTACCAACAAGTTATTTGTCGAGAAAGCTTTA
The DNA here is from genome assembly GCA_025200525.1 of Camellia lanceoleosa. Taxonomy (NCBI): domain Eukaryota; kingdom Viridiplantae; phylum Streptophyta; class Magnoliopsida; order Ericales; family Theaceae; genus Camellia; species Camellia lanceoleosa. The sequence continues at coordinate 104,313,934 of CM045766.1, read as the reverse complement.
CTTTTTAACGACGACAAATTTGCAGCGGCAAAAATAATTGAAACTCATTTATAATTTTTTAAAAGATTTACAGTTTTACAAGAGGCATCCCTCAGGCACTACTATAACAAACTAATAATATTGATATGAAATCACACAAAATACCCCCTCCATACCCTTCCATCCAAAACACTAGCAGTTGCCCGAACTTACACCTAATGACAACCCCCATTAATGAAAACCTGATCTATTACAGATTGGACAAAAAGTCCTGCACCCTCCCAAACATCAACAACACCAGCAAACATCCAACAACAACACCGCAACACCTCATCGTAACAATCACCATCACATCAGCATCACCACAACATCTCAGCAACAGTAGCAACATCACAGCAGCACTAGAAGAATAGCAGAGTAGTATAGCAGATCAACAAACTGATTCAACACAGATCATCACCAGTTCAGAAAACCATTTCAACTCAGCAACCCAAACAAAATCATATAACCAAATCAGAATTGACGCAGCAGTTTACCTCATTTACCAGAACATTCAGAAAACAAATCAAACAAAACCAGTAACAAAACTATACAAAATGCTCAGAAATCAGTTTACCATGTTTGTCATCCATCAATTGTTCAAACAGCCCTCAAAACTATACAATTCTTAGTAACTTTTAAGCCATCAGGTTAACAGAAGTTAAGTAAAAATTCAAACTAATTCACTGGTTGTCATGTTTACACTAAGAGAGTGAGCTATATAAAAACACTCAATTCAAGTACACCACAATGTTTACCAAGCTAACCTTATACCAATGCACTGGAAACAGCAAAAGTAACTAAGCATTGAGATTGTCCATACACCACAATGTTCACTGATGGCTCTCTTCACTGCTTTAGAATGTGACTGGTGCACTGAAATATGAAACAAAGTCGAATCATTTCACTCAGATGAGAAATAAAAACCTTTTTTTTTTTTAGCTTTTAGGGTGCATTTTTAGTTCAAGATACGTCCTACTACTTGGAACCAAAGAATTAGTAGATCTATTCCGGTCAAATTGGGACTGAGTAAGGGTTTTGAACTTAAAATCTATGATCTGATCATTGAGTCAATTCCCAGATTATAATTTCATTGCAGCAAGTGATTGAGTTCAGTAGTTCCCCATATATATTTTATCGGCTCTAGAACATAGTAATATGTAAAAAAGAAATTGTTTCAAGAGCCAGCAGATATACTGAGAAGAAGGGAGGGAAAAACCTACCATAAAGCCACCTGTCTTTGTTTGCCACCAAGTGTCAGATATGGGGCATCTTGAATCTCCAACTATATTGAAAAACCACCTGTTAAGATGAAAAAGAAAACGTGCCATACTTCTTGTGTTCAAAAAATGTAATCCAGCAACAAAATTAGAGCTCGTAACCTCCATGCACTAGGATTTATAGGCTCGCCTACACTACTGAGGACTCGTAAGGATTTTCGTGAATAGCGGGTGACATACTGCATGGTAAACAACATGTGGAATACAATGACAGAATGCATTAATAGAGCTCTTCTCCTCTCTTTTTTGCATGTTTAATCTTTGTTAACAATTACAAATTTATGCAAGAACATCTTCACACTTGGCCAAGACACAGAAAACTAGTGAAATAAATCAAATGAGTAGTCAACTCCAAATAGTACTATTGCAAAATATAATCTTAACTAGCTTGTCATTTGAATGTATTTAAATTACACATGCATGTAAGGTTAGAGATTTTTTTTACCTCATCTCCATCACGCATCAGAGAGCGCACTGCAGTAGGGCAGATAAAATATTGTCACCTTCTATTTGTCAACAATGTCCCAACATTGTCCAGCAAGTATCTCCCCGTTGTCAAGCCTGTATATTAACTGCCAAGGAAGAATAAATCAACATAATTCAGATAAAAGTAAAATAATGAGAAGCATCTGAGTGCAAGAGTATAATTAAATTCTGAAGGTAGAAATTGAAATAGAAGAATAGTTACAAAATTTTATTTATAACGAGTGAAGGAAGAGTAATAAAAGAGCTGTATAAGCTTGATCACATGGTTTAGATCATCACAAGAACTTGTTAATAAGAATGTAAAAATGAATGTGACAATGAGAAAGAAGAAAACAAACACAAAGGCTTATGCGTAAACATGAAAATTGTTGAGTCACTTTTCAAAATAAATTAATCAATAACATATGGAGAAGAGAATCATAGTTTCCTGATTACAAGGTGGCATTATAGAGAACAAGAAGGTTAAGAGAATCTTTTATTTATTTTATTCTATTTGTGGGTTTGGTATGGGAATTGGAAAATTTGATATTTAGCTCGTGAGTCCAACCATACTAATTTACGGGTGAGTGAAATAAGTCATTGAATGCTCAAATGGTTGAGCACGAGATCTTTTCCACTGACTTGTTCAACAACTATATGAAGAGAGCAACGCTAAATATGCAATAGGTGTAAAATGTAAGCATATAGCCTGAAGTAGCAAATAGCAAGGTAACAACCACATACCAGAAATCCCTTGTGCACTGGCAGCATAAGTAGGCATCATTTTCCCATTTGCATCACCAATACAATACAAGTGAGGAACCTAATGGTAGAAGTATTATTTCAAGAACCAGTTGCAAAACCATACAAAAAATTGTGTTCATGACGGAATGTAAAGATAACAAACCAGATTGCCATTTGCATCAATAACTTGCATACGCTCATCTACTAGAACAAAACCCCATTGTGTCACTACATTGATCTCAGAAAACCAATACAACACTTGAAACACATCTTAACAAGATTCTATTGCACCACAAAACACTTAAAACTACATTATGGGTTTAAATTACGTCTTCCCTGTTTTAGATTGTTGACTCAATGCCTCGCGCTCAGTATTTTGTTGAAAGGGTAATGGATTTTGGATTGAGATTTGGGATTTGGTCTCATTCTTATCACCAAAAATAGAGTTACTAATAAATTGCAACTGAAGTAACCCTACATGTCCATAAAGACAACAAAATTTATAAAAAAGAAAAAAAAAAAGAATACATAGTTATATTTGTGAAGATGAAGTCACAAGAAAGCTCATAGTTATAAGTACCCTAGTTAATGTCACTCAAAATATTGCAAAAAACACAACACATTGTAAAACAGCCGTAGTTTGGAGGATCATTGCCCAAAATTTCATAATATAGAGTTCATTATCGGTACCCTAGTTAATGTGTTTGCCACTTGAATTTTTGTTTCCTGTTTCAGAATGGCAAAGGAGACATTTCAAACAAAAAAATACCAACTAATAGTGGATTTTTTGTGGGGTAATTGAGAATACCAACTAATAGTGGATTTCTGGGCTACAGCCTAATCTGGGTAAAAGGTCTATCTTTCTATGTGGAGTTGATGATAATACCTTCTCTCTCTCTCTCTCTCTCTCTCTCTCTCTCTCTCTCTTACGTATTCCCGTGGGGAGGTTTCCTGTCAAATACCTAGGTGTTCCCCTTATATCTTCTCAACTTAAAACTGAGGATTGTTGCCAGTTAATTGACAGGATGTTAGCTAGAATCAAGCATTGATCTACAAAGTTACTCTCATATGGGGGCAGGGTTGAACCATTCAATTAATTCAATTCCTTTTGTTCAGTATCCAAGTCTATTGGTCCTCAATTTTTATTCTTCCTATCATGAGGAATTTCTTATGGACTGGTTCGGAGCTAAAAGGCCATGCTAAGATTAGTTCGCAGCATATTTTTGCTCCTAAAAGGGGAGGTGGTTTGGGGTTTAAATGTCTTATTGATTGGAACACAGCAGCTATCCTAAAAAATATTTGGGCTTTAAGTATGAAAGCTGATATCCTTTGCGTTAAATGGATTCATACATATGTGATTAAAAGCCATTGTTTTTGGTACATGAGTTGTCCAAGTGATGTGTCTTGGACTATGAGGAAAATTTTCAAGCTCAGGACTATTGCTGTTTCTCTCATTAAAAAGAAGATTGGGAATGGTGATGAACATGTCTTTTGCCTAATCCCATTTTTTTATTTGTCATTTATGTTCATGAAATCAATTTTAAATTTAAAAATATCCTAGTTATGATATAATGGCATTTTTTTTACTCCATTGACGTAGACAAAAACTAACTAACAGTGTAAAAGATGTATATATATATACTTCTCACACTAAGTCCTCTATGCTATTTGATTTTATCAAAAAAAAATCAAATAATATACAAGTAAATACAAAAACAAAACAAAACAAAATGTTTAAATATTCACTTAACATTGGCTTCCACTTAAACCAAAGTGAGGCATAGGAATATCCGATTTGATTATAATCCTCCTAGGACCTTTCCTACTTTTGTCATGTTAAAGAATCAAAGTAATACATCGATGAAGTAGAAGATTAAAGAGGCAAAGATCTTTCTTCAAGTGCATTCAAAAATTAAAGAACTCAATGACCGTAAAATCAAACTATGAATGGGTCAATGGAATTGGAATATTGAGCACTAGATGTTTCCAAAGAATAGCATTTAACCCACGATTTAATGTTAAGGTCCCGCTTTTGTCACCTTGCAAATGGTAGTAGCAGAGCCCATGGTTTCACAGTGTAAAGCCTCGACACAAGTTCAATATTTGTGAAACATTTAAACATGTACTTTTATGTGTGTATGTATGAATATCAATATCATATGAAGCGACTCAAAGAAAAGATAAATCGCACATACCAAGGCCTTGTCTGACTTCATTTTCCTCATTGAGTAGGCAAGGCTGTAATACAGGTAGGGGAATGCACTTTAAGAAATTAAAGAAGCATAATCTTTGAACTAGATAGTAAAAAAGAGAGATGGACAGAGAGGATGAAAACAATACTAACCAAAAAATTCAGCAAAAACATACCTGATGATCACCAACCCCTTCAAGAAGTTCTGATATCAATGGTTCTATGCCTTCCTCATCAATGATTAAGACAACAGTCTCTGCAGCCTTCTTTGCCAAATTTTGGACTTCCTAAATTTTCAAAGAGCACCGGAGAATTATTGATTACCATAGTAAAAGGATTAAAATAAAGCAAGAAATATAAAATGATATAAAAAACAAGTACTACCAAAACAAGTTATAATTATAGAGTTGGAACGACAGTACTGAGGTGGAAGTCCAAACCAGGACCTACAACCTCAGCTAGAGCTCCCAAAGCATGTGCATTGAAGGCCTTGGATACATATCCAAAGGTGTTAGCAAAAAAAATAGGATTAAAAATCAGACGGTTTACCAAAAATGGAGGTCTATATGCATACTAAAGAGGACAATGGACCACTTTGGGCAAGATATGAGGCAAAACAAAGAATAAATTGATCGATCAAGTTAACATGCAAAGAAATTTAAGGACCACAAAATAATCGAAAAACAACAAGAAGTCCAAAGATTTAATCTAAGAAGTGGAATATCTTACTTTAAGATTTGTTTGAGGCCATCAAGGGCGAGATCGAGGTTTCATCATCCTCCAAAGCATGCAAGAGTGTTGGGACAATCTCATCACTTGTTTGCAATCCGGCACTCTACATTATGGCAATTTATTATACATTTTTCTGCTCCAGAGTACCATGTTAAAAATAAAATCAAAATGACTAAAAAACATTAGGAAAGAGCACCTTGTAAAGTGTGCTGAATGCTAAGCCTGCTGACTCACGAACCTCGGGCATGCTATTAAAGAAATACAAGAAACATAATCTAGCATACACCAAAGATTAGAGAGAAGTGGAATAGATTAGGTGAACCAGCAAATCAAAGCAATTGATCAACAAACCTATCACAAAGGGTTGTACAGATGGTAGGAATCAGCTCATCCATGAAACTCAACAACTGACTCTTACTAGCACTGGCCATCACTTCACTCAGACCAATACATACTCCCTGTTGGTAGAGAGAAAATTGGATTTGCGGACTAAAACAAAAATTAAAAAATGAGAGATTAATAGATATAAATCTAAATTGTTTTCTTTTTCATTGTATCCTATGTTATTTTGTTCACACTTATAATGTCTTTTATATGTGCCTAAGTGATGGACACTTGTGTATACCAATTGTTCAAAGCATTTCCGGGTCTAGAAAGATCTGACATGTCAGTGTCAACAAGGACATGCCACCCTTTTAGAAGTGTGTATGTGCTTCTTAGATCACTACTACAATTTACATTGCCTATGCTACGCTATTAATTAAGATAAACAGTCATGATATCCATACTAATTTAAAACAACACCAAGAATGTAAACAATAACAAGTGAAAAAGAAAAAAGGAAAATGTTGCCAACATATATTTTTTCTGCAATAAGTCAACCAAATGTTGCCAAAACAAGAGAAACCTATTTGTCAGCCATGTCTTCGGAGATTCTCATCATGCCCAATGCAAACAAGAAAATAAGATCCACAAAGTACAATTTAAAGGTCAAAAGCCTCACTTGTCTTCTGCTAGCATTAGGGTCTTTTAGCCCTCGTGACAAAATTGGAATGATTAAAGGTAGAACTCTTTCCCCAAGCTTTCTAACAAGCTCACCAAGAGATCGTCCAGTAACCTGAAAATACAAGAGCAACTGAATTTATTATTTGGGATTGTACAAAACCCTATCATAGCTTAGAAAACACTACAAGAAGAATAGCAAACCTGTCTCCTTTCAGAGAATGATGATGCAAGAGAAGTAATTAAAGTATTCATCAAAACTGGCATTATTTTGGTTTCTACTTGGCGTGCTTGAAGCCTTAATTTTGTTGCTATTCTCTTCCACAAACGTAATGCAGCCTGCACAAGAGAGAGAGAGAGAGAGAGAGAGAGAGAGAGAGAGAGAGAGAGAGGAACACACTTACAGTCTACATGTCCAAAAACCAAAAGGTAGCAAAATATCAATAAACAAAGCAATCCATTATATTGACTGCAGCATTACCTGGCGCACTGTTAAGCTCACATCAATTCGAACCATGTATAATGCAGCAAGAACTTCATTACGCTTTTCTTTTCTGAGAACCTCAATAATAGCACGCCCTTGTGCCTCAGTACTTGCTCCTTCATCATCACTACCACCCTCAAGAAGCGCTTTTCCACAGGTTCCAGCAACCTAGAAGAAACAGACCATGTCGAGGAAAAAACAAGAAGAAATTCCACAAAGCTAACTTTGAAAAGGACGAGCAGCATATACCTTGAACAAGAGATCACCCAACAATTCTACAGAACTTTGTCGGATATGCCAGCTATCACTGAAAATACCATCCTCTACAGCTGGAAGAAGCAGGGGCAAAGATCTAACATGAACACAAAAAAGTGAAAACATAGCTATCTGGTTCCTCAAATTGTCAAACATGAGGGATCCACTTCTATTTTGAATAATTCAATAACTTGCATACTTGCTGAGATCACTTATCATATCGAATAACCCATGAACCTCTTAAGTTTCAACCAAATCATCTTGCATTCATGCTTTTGAACTGATGCATTTATTTATTACTTGTCAGGTTCATCAAATCCTATGCTAATTCACTCACCAAAGCAAATGCCATAACTAACATTTTTACTGTTTTGACAAAGAAATTGGACTGCACCTAGAGAGGTGGCTAACTTTTTAAAAGAAAAAATAAAATAAAATAAAATTTGCAAAGTCAAAACACTTGCACTTTTAACTGCGACCTTCGTGTCAACTAATCATCAGGAACCAAGGTTTCCTTTGCTTCATATATCTCTAGACCCAAACAATATAGTTGTTCACTAAATGACACATGCAGTTGTGCAGCATTTGATGGTTCCATATTATTTATCTATTTTTTCCAAGCAAGGATGAAAAAATAGTAAAAAAAGCCTGTCACTATCCTAAGTTTTTGATCCCCCAAATAACCGAGTTCCAAAAAATGAGTTCCCAGCATATGTCTACACAACCTATCAATATTTCTTCAAATAAAAGAACAAATCTCGAAACCCCACACAAGCAAACAAACACATAAACTCTCTTCAAAGAGAATAGCAACAAAATTAAGGCTTCAAGCACGCCAAGTAGAAACCAAATTTTTTTTTTTTTCGTATTCCTATGCTACAATAAATAAGAAGCAACAAATTTAAACATCTGATCTCTAAGTTGTAATCCAGCACAGGGATCAACAACGCTCAAAAAAAGAAAAAAAAAAAACACTTATGCTACTTCTCTTAGAATAGGGGCCCTTTTTTTTAGGGGAGTCCCCTATATCTGATAGTCCGCAAGCACATATTAGAGAAATGTTCAAATGTCCCATCACCCAAAACATAGATAAATCAAGAGTCTTACTTGAGACCCATAAAGTCACCCACAATTACGTGGCATGCATTCTGACAAAGGTATTTAATTTTACATGAATCAACAGAATCCATGTAGCAATCCACATCATTGTGGTAAATTTAAGGTTGAGATTTTAGGGATTTCAAGCTTTTTCTCAATTCTAAATTGTTTATTAGAAAAAACAAAACAACCCAAATATACCCAAAATAGATCATTTTCATTGCATTCCTCTTAAAATATAGTCAGTAGAACCTAGAAGTCCTTCAAATGTCATGAATGTCATATCGCCAGCCTTAAACCGTTGTTCTTTGTATGAGAAATGAAGAGAAATATATATAAATATATTAAAAAAATTCAATCTTCAATTAAAGAGAGGCAAGATCATGTCCATGAATCAAAAGTCCCAACAAATCATATACGAAAAATTCATATACATGGGTAAGAGTACGAGTGTATTACCGTTTTCGAGAAGAATCAGCCTGCGAAGAAAGAAAATTCATGAGAAAACAATGCTTCTAAAAAGCAATCAAACTTTAATAAACAAATAACATAGAAATCGATATATATATATATATATATTTATATGTATAGAGAGATCAAGAGCTTACCATATTCAGGGGACTAAGAACCCTAATCGCAAAAGGGTTTGCTGAATGGGGGAGTGGGAGAGAGGCCCTTCTAGGTCAAGCGTTCTTCTAAGGTGGGGGGGAGCATTAATTTGGTACGCTTGGGCGTTGGTTTGCTCGTTGTGGAACTCTACTCCCGATATAGCAATTGATTAGGTTTCTTTTAATTTCAAACTTAAACTTGAGATAATTTAAAGGGCAAAATTATTTGTTGATTCTAGGGCGTGACGTGACTATGTCCTAGGCTAATCATAAATTTCTATATCTCTTTATATTTCTCAATCACTCAATATAAAATCATAGACTTCATCTCTTTTATCAATTACAATTATGTAGACCTCCACGTGGCGCTGCCTCTAGACTAACCAATAACTTCTCATTTAAAGATGTCATTATCAGTCTCATTTTGATAATTCAAATTTTTATTTTGTAAATCTCTCCATCTATATCATTTATAGAAAAAAAAAAATTAATTTGATAATTGTAACTTCTTTTTTTTTTTTTGGTCATACTTATCTTTGAAAAAAATGAAAGATGAATAAATTATTTAAGATAGACCATTAATTTTTTAAAGATAAACATTATAAAATGAAATTTACTATGATCATACATAAAATGCCCTCTACAAAATGAACGGTTTAAATTGTTAAAATAAGACTTATGATAGGTCTTATTGGCCTTCAAATTCAAATTTAAACTTAAGAGACACCTAATAATGCAGAAGTACTAGATATTCAAAAAATATTACTGAGAAAATATAATCAATAATCTATATTTCATAAGTGAGCCTCACATCTTAATAATTTCAAATTTACACCATATACTCACTTTTGAAATAAAATTAAGAATAAATTTTCATAATGCATAGCATTTTTGGTTTGGAATCTAAGGTTGAACATATGTACTTGTTTACAGTTAACAATAGGGGTGTACATAGATCAAATTGGTCCATTTTAAAGTAAACTAGAAGTTGAACCATTTTTTACAGTTTCAAAAAAATTAGAACTATAATCTTACCATCAACCTGTGAAATCAGACCAAAACCAAACCATAGAAAGTAGTTTTGGTTCAGGTCAGTTCAATAAATGCAATAAAAAAGCACTAAGCCTATGTAACTGAGTATGCCCTTTCAAATTGTCCCTATTGTAATGGAAATTCTTTAATTCAAGATGTAATTTATATAGTTTGTACTCTTTATCAGCTAGGTATTTAGATTTATTACTTTTAATTTTATTTGTTCAATTAAAATAATTGAATAACCAAACAAACGGGAAAAGTAAACCAAAAGCCGAAAAGAAAAGGCAAAAGGTTAATTTCTTTCCAAGTACCGAAAAAGCCTATTAAAGAACAGAATGCAAGAAAAACTTTGCTCTGACCAAAACCTAATCCCAAATTCTCATCAGAGTGTGCTAAAGAAATAAATGAAAGATAATCAAATTAAATGAATTTAAACACCTTAAATAACAAAAAAATATATATTATAATTACACGAAATCGACAGAGTCATGGAGGTTGATGACAGACCTTAATTTATCAAAATGCAGCGTACATACAGGCATTGCAATTTCACATTGAAAGTCACTGAGGTTTCCGAAAAAGCTATATAATAATAATAATAATAAAAGATCAAACAAAGGTGCGAAAGCAGATTGAATTTGAACTGAGATGCATGTATCAACATGAAATGAATGCACAACAATTTGTCTAATTAAATCATAACACTTCTCATCTAATGATCAAACAAAAACTAATTAGCAGAGAATTAAAAAATAAATACAAAAAAAAAAAAAAACTAGAATCGAATTATCTTTGAATCTAAAATAAGATGCATATATCAACATGAAACGAAAACCCGTCAATTTGTCGAATTAGATCATAAGACTTCATCTAACTATCAAACAAAGAATTAGACAAAAAATGCTAACTAGAATAGAACTTTATCTTTTGTCTAATTAGATCATAACACTTCTAATTAGCAAAGAATGAAACAAAAAAGCTAACTAGAATCGAATTTATAACAGCAAAATACAAATGAAATCAAGCACAACATTACTTTAATTACCTAACATTGAGAATGCGAGGCTTGAGAAAATCATGTATGATTGGAGGCAATCGAATAGGGGATCCAGATCATGAGGTGTTGTTCAAAACAGAGATATAATGGCGAGAAAATATTGAGGTCGGAGATTGGAATTTGCACCATGGACAACTAATAATCACTAGTAAGAAGAGAAGAGACATCCACAATCAGATTGCTGAAGCAGAAAGTGCAGAAGGTGTGAAAGTGGGTGGGTCGATTTGGGGGTGGGTTTGCTTGAAGGTATGCGAAAAAAACCCTAGAGGCCGAAATTGGGGGAATAGAGATAGAGATACAAAGATACAGAGAGAGAGAGAGAGAGAGAGAGAGAGAGAGAGAGATAGAGAGCGAAATACGAAGGACATACTTGGGGGTAGTGTCCCAATGGTGGATCGTAATGTGAGATAAGAAGAGAATGGTTGCTGGTTTGCGATGGTGACATCAATGGCAGTGGTAGTCGTCGAGGCAATGGTGAGCGGCGGTGGCCATGCGATGATGTGCGACGATGGACGATTGACGAACACTATGTGGTCCTGTGCGACATTAAGATGAGCAACGGTGGCTTCGACATTGATGCTCCACATATCTGAGTCGCACATCAGAGAGAGTTGAGCGAGAGAGAAGATGGAGATGCAGATGGAGAGAGAGTTGAGCGTGAAAATGAAAAGAAAAATCAGAGGCACCAAGATATCATAAAATTTGGGGATTTTGGGCACCAAGGGCTTGAAAAAAAGGAGGGTTTATTTTTTTTTATTTATTTTTTATTTTTTTATTTTTTTGTCTATTACGACCGCACAACAAAGGCTATGGCCAAAAAAAAAAAAAAAAAAAACCTATCTTTTTTCCCCCTTTTTATTCAGTAATTGCCGTCGCAAAATGTGATTATTGGCGACAAGATATTAATCGTTGCAAAAAATTATTTTTTGCGACGAATAATTATGCTATCGCAAAAGGTTCTATGTCATAGACCCATTTTTCTAGTGGTGTAATAAGTAATTTTTTATTTTTTCACCCAATTTTTTTTTTTAGTTTTTTAGAAAAAGAAAATTTGAAACTAGTTTTTGAAAATAAAACCAAATATATTGAAATTGATAATCTAACCACATTCTCTGAAAAAATTTAAATTATCTCGAATTAGCCATCTCAACTTAAGAATATGATTGGGTTTGATGGGTTCATTTTGTGATCTAATTCAATGATCACTTTAATTTTAACTAGAATATTTTAAACTCTTTCAAAAGTTATAATAAAAACACAAACCACTAAATCACTTCATTTTACTAGCAAAACTTTTACCAACGAATAGCGTTATCGTCGCTAAATATTTAACTCTTTGCCCACGCCAACTTGTCGTCACCAAAAGTAATCACACTAATAGCAACGCTCATTGTGTTGCTAAAAAATAAGCCTCGTAGCTAAAATTTTTGAAATTTTGGCGCCAATCAATAATTTTGGCGCTTAGTGAATGTTATGGCTTTTTAGCGACGATAGTAAATTGCGTCGCTAAAGGACTACTTTTACCAACGAAATTCATCACTGTGTTGCCAAAAATATACTTTCAGCTATGAAAAATTGACGTCGTCGCCAAAAGTAGTCGCCAAAAGTGCAATTTCTTGTAGTGAAATCAAACTTTTGTTTGAAAGTTCTCACAAATATTATCAAAAATAAGAGTAACATAACTGTGCATATAGTTTCCCTTAAATATTACAAATAATGTTTAGCATAAGTTAGACAGAAAACCATTTTTACCATGCATAAACAAATGTTCTCGATGAAGATATAAATATACCAAAATGAATTTGCTTTCCTCAAGCACTCAAATGAGGTGAAGTATCAACAGGGACACTATGGGGCAAAATTACAAGGCATGAAGTCATCAATTATGACAATACTTCAAAATTTTGTAGTTGCAGAAAAGGGGCAAATTCATCTGCTCAGGAATACCTTTGTTTCTTTTGAAGAGACATAAGAGCAAAGAACGAGGACTTTGCATTTGGCCTCTCACGAGCTTCATCAGTAAACAACGGAAGCAAACCTCACCAACTCAGTTCCATCATCACTTGTGAAATGACCCTCCAAACAAGAATCCATCAAAGATCAGGAAATTCTTGCCACGAATAAGGTCGAGTGCACGCAAGAAAGGCACAAAGAAAGTAGCATCTCAAACGTCGATTACTCAAATAATTCAAACAGAATTCCATCAAACCAAATGAAACCTTAATAACCAAATCTATGAATTTGACTTGGAAGTCAATATCAAGTGTTAGTTGAAGAAAAACAGTCTTCGATGAGTGCCAATGACGCCATCCCTAGAAGAAGGTGTCACTTTCATGACATGACATTTAGAATTCCTATCAAATATTAGTGGTAACCTCAAGCTTGTATCAATGTTTGGTAATCCAATAAAATTTACATTATGAGGGAGTATGATAATTATACATCCAGTGAAAATGACTATTAAGGAAATGAAAGTTACATGGCTTGGCGGAATATGTTTGCCACTCAAAAGATCTAGCAAATAGGTTCAAGTCAGTAAACTACACTTTCTGTCACTCTTCCCGCCAAAAATAGGCACGTATCTTGTTACTTTTAAGCTTACATCAAACATAGTTGGCATCTGACAACTATAGAAAAAATAATGCAGAATGCATATATGTGAGAGAGAGAGAGAGAGAGAGAGAGAGGGGGAAATCAAATAGTAACATCGATGAGTAATTTATTGTCGAACAAACATCTTCGCATAGCCAAAGTAGGCAACACATTTTTCCCAACCCCATAAAACCACGAGCTCACAGAATAATGGATCCAGATTAAACTGACTTTGTTTTTGGGTTCACCGAAGCCGCAAATGGGTTGGATTGTGAACTTGCAAAAGATGATGCAGCTGTTTCAAAAACAGATACCAATCCAGAATCAACTAGTGTGTACCTGTTCTTAGGTACTCAGGAGGAGTGAAAGCCAGGTTTATACTATAACTCTTGCCATCTCTGCTGTTTTCCATTAGGCCAAAGCAAGAGAGCCTAGGATTGCCATCCTGTAGACATCATAGTCAAAAAATAAGTTTCATCCGCTAAAACAAATTTAAAATGAGGAAAGTATCCGTGTAAACCAACTTACCTGATCAAACAAGACTTTGTAAGCATTGAGATTGTGATACAGGGCCCACCCTTTACTACTGCAATATTCCAAAGCTTGTGCCAAGTAAAAGGCCACCCTCAACCTCATTGCCCATTTCATGGGATGTGCCTCCCCTAAGCCAATTCATCACATAATTAAGCAAAAACAGCAATCCAAGGCACATAACAACATTTAAGCACAAAAGTATGACGTAGACGATTTCAAATAAGAGATTAAATTACTTCACATGACGAAACTGTACATCATTCATCATTGTTGAATTAAGTAAAATAAAATTTTCCATTATGTAGTTGTTCAAACAAGCTTAAAATAATTCGTTAGTATAAATTTTAAGCCCATAGTTAACAAGTACCAAATAATAAATCTTTGGTTGTTGAACCAAACCAATTAATATATTCTCAAAGATAAAAATATATTCAATTGACCAAACACAACACATGAGAACTTACATTGGAAAAGATGCTTGGCAAGTGTTTCATTTGGCATAAACTCTGCAACAAGCAGCCTCTCGTTGCCTTCGTAGCAACAAGCATAAATCTGAAGAAAATTTATTTGTATACATACACCTTTGTTTTCCTAAAACAAGCATAAATCAAGCGAAAATTTGAGGACAGAGATTCATTAATATTAGAATAACATTACTCAATGCATTGATCTAAAAACTGATTTGTCCACTCATTCTTAGAATTCTTATGTAAATTAACTCTTCTATACATTTATAGATCAGTTTAAGAGATAATTGGTAAAAATCAAAAGCACCTCAATACTAATGCATGTCAGTATTATGTGTCAACAATGCAAGAGTCGGGACAAGAATGAAGCAGCTCTTAGAGATGAATACTTACAAACCAGATTTGATCGATCTGGTTCAACGATCTGATCTGATCTGATCTAATCTAAAAATGAAAAAATTAGAGAGTAAATCAGCAGATTTGACAATGAGAAAGCAGATCGAACTGGTTCAAACTCGAACACCGATTAAGAGAATGAAAATTGTACCTGAGATAGAAGCAACAGAGATCGATCTGGTTTGAGTTCAAGTTCGATGAAGAGACTGATCAAAGCTCTCCAGCGACAGATCGATGAAGAGCAACAGAGATCGAGTTCGACGAATACATATATACCTTCTGCAATCGAGCGAGAGAGAGAGAGAGTGTGTGTGTGTCTTTGATCTGGTTCGATGAATCAGTCAAGGGCTTTGGAAGAGAGAGGGAGAGAGACCAAGCTACCGAAAAGACGGAGAGAAAGTGAGACAGAATGTGAGAGACGGAGAATGACGGTGTCAATATAGACACCCAATACGACGTCGTTCAACAGAGCTCTAAGACCACGTTTTGAAAACGTTGTCTTTCATCCATCTATAATGGCGTTTCCCAAAACGCCATAAAAGAAACGTTGCCGTACATCATTTTTCCTGTAGAGCAAGAATATACTTCATGTGGGTGTTGATTTTTGACCACACAATCAAATACGAAAACTCAGCAGGAGAGTATTGGCAGAATAGATTAAGCCCGAACAACCTATTACAGAAAGATAAGAATCTGGCGGTGGTTCGTCCACCCGGGGCACTCCGACAATCAAGTCAGTAATTATCTCTCAAAGGAAGCCAATAAGGATTAACTCACTAGACAGAGCCTAAAAAGTATATCTTAGATTCACAAGGGTGCCTTACTTTTATAGCTAGTATTAACCTGATCCCTATAAAAGCTTAGATTGAATGAACTTTGGCTCAATGCTCATCCTAGACTCTCAGCTAGATAGCGATAAACTCCCTAAGAGCTTTATCTTTATCCAGCTAAGGTCCTTCCCCATTTTAGGACTCTTGTCCCTTATCAACTTATCTCGGATTCTGATATCTCCAAAGATAACCTTAGCCTAGCCGAGATCATCTCGCACATGACCAAGCTATGTGGCACTTTGGCTGACACATCGGCGTCACCCCGGCCATGTGCTGTCATTCACAAAATATGCCTCCACAATTGCCCTCTAGGTTCCATTACGTCGGCAATTTGATGTGATGGAACCTACATTGTCTCGTCGATCAAAGTTCGCTCTTTCCTTCTGCGGCCGAGATCATTACTCGTCCGCTTCGCGTACCCAGGATTCTACTGTTCAACTTTGCCACTGACCAAGCTCCTTAACTGAGATCGTTCCTCTAGCCAAGGTTATTGCCTCATTAAATCCAAAACTCAAAGAGTTTTATCTGCGTATGAGCTGTCATGCACGGTTTTCCCAACCGTTTCTGCCACACGTTCTTTTCACATTGGTTCGTACCTGACATGCGCTATTAGGACGCTTCGCTTCTACACACGCCGTCTAACAGACACGTCGTCCAAGGCATATCATTATGGTTTGCCGCCTTTTCACAATTTTGACAAAACTTCTCTCTCTCTCTCTCTCTTTCTCTCTCTCCGTCTCTTCATTTTTGAGTATTCATTTTGCCTTGAAACTTTCTCTCTCTAACGCCTCTCTCCCAAGCCACCATTGTTCAAGCTTTCAAGCTCTGCAACTGTTTCGATTACGTCCTCCGGTTTTCATTGTCTGTTGGCGACCATTCACGTCGTCTGACTCCGGTGATACTTAACTCGGCATTTGTTTTCTCGGTAAGCCAGTGATTTCCTTCATTTTTTAGTCTTTCATTATTCCTTTGATTTGTTTCAAATCCGTTACATGTTTACATGCTATTTGTCACCATTGAAAATCAGTTTTTGTTCTTGAATCCTTGTTGTATTTTGAATCTTGTAGTTGTTTGTGATTCATGTTGTTCGATATGTCCTTGTGTCTATTCACACAGTTTGTGATTCTCGCACACACGTACATAATGCTCATAGGTTTGAAGCTTTAATAATTTTTGCCGTTGTTCTTGGCCTTTGCACATCTACACATACCTACTCAGTGTTTCTTGAAAAAATGTTGCTTTCTTGATTTCTGAATCAAGCTCGTTTTTCTGTTTCAATCTTGATTTCTAAATTATATTTCTTGTCTGGTCTTCTTGTTCTGTTTCCAGAATCTACCTTTGAATTTTTTGTTCACTTGCATAGACCATTGGCTTGGGATTTGCTTGGAAACCAAATACTTTAGGAAAAAACTGATCCAAAAACCCCTCTTAGATCTGAAAAAACCCTAGCTTTGGTACCAATTTAGGGTATAGCCGAGGTATTTGAACCCATACCAAATATTCCTTTCTGAAATTTTGCACCAATCTTCACTAAGCCGACATTATGGAAATGTTTAAGTGGAGAGTAGACACCCTTGCCAAGCTAGAGTACTTTAGGCAAGAGTTTCACATTCCAACCGACATCCATCTAAGGTTGGCTGGGAAGAACGACTCAATTATGCCTGGCCAAGATTACATGCCATTCCCAGTCATCTCTATTGTTGAAGGCAGAGTTAGGTTTCTCCTAGATATCCTCTTTAGGGAAGTCCTCCACTATTATAAACTCAATTCCATGCAGCTGGCCGTTAATTCCTTTAGGATCATCAATGGTATTGTCGAACTGACACGTCGGCAAAATACCAAAATCACATTCTCTGATATCCAATACTGCTACATCATGTGTAGCTTAAAAACACCCAAAGGTTACACCTATTACCTCAAGCCGAGATCTACGTAATACAAGCTGATAGTTGATATCCCAGATTCTAATAAAGGCGTGGTAGATGACTACCTAATTGTTTCAGGCAATTGGAAGTTTATGTCAGATGATGAACTCCACCTCTTCCCTCTGCACCGTAAAGTTTTTAGGGATGACAAGGGTAAGGACCTAGTCCCCTCCCAAAGTCCCTCTGTCTGTAGCTTTACTTAACTATCTTTCTATTTCTAATGTTTTCTTTTGTGTTTTTGTAGCCATTCCTCAGCCCGAAAAGGACTTTCGTTAATACTACGTGCTAAGCAAGGATCTGGTACACCTTCTTCGTTTGCCCATTGAAGTGCGCAAGGCCCCAGTCCTCCTCAACTTCATTCCGACTTATAGGAGTCCACTGCCCGACGTCCCCAAAAAAAGTAAAACTCCACATTCTTCATCTACTCCTCCAATAGCTTCATCTCCAAGGCCAGATCAGGTCTCTACCTCTGACCTAGTTGATCAGCCATCCACTTTTGTCCCTCAGTTGATTCCTCCATCCCAGCGCCAACGCCGACACTGAGCTTCTCTCTCCGTTCCTGCTGGCAGAACTCGTACCCGCCAACGCCGAGAATCTAAAGCATCGGCCTTTGACCCAGCCAATCCTCCTATAGCCCTTCCAAGAATCCGTCTTGGTACCAAGGTCACTGTTGCTGCCACCACTGAAGAGATGGGCCATGCAAAGATCATTTCGGACGACCTTCTTGCCGATATTCCAGGCGTGGTGTCAGTCCACTTATCCTCTCCTTCCTAATCGCAGCAAAAACCCAAGGCAAAGAGGGTTAAAAGGGCCAAGGCTAAGCCCAGCGCCACTGAGGTAGAATTAGAAGACATAGTGCCAATTTCAAAATTGGCTAAAGTAGAGAAGTCAGCCGAGAAGAGGCTTGCCGAGGCCGAGGCATCCGACCAACCCCAATCAAAAAAAGCCAAGGTCTGGTGGGTCTTCTGAGCCCTCTAGATTTTGCGCCGACGCTCCCTGGACTTCATTCGTCACAGTCGGGGACCGACCTTTTCTAGTCGGGACTGCGCACTTGACAGTCTGCAAGTCAGTGCTACTATTTCCTCCGCCGTTCTACTCCCAGCGGACGTCAATCATATGGCCGAGCTTTCAGAGTATGAAAACTATGCAATGATGATGTAGCATTGTGTCTTGGTAAGTCTCAACACTTGTAATTTTTTGATCTAATACTCTGGTTTTCATACTTAACGAATTTTCCTTTCATTCTTGTAGGCTATCCAGCAGGGTCATTCCCTTGCAGTCAAGACCGATGAGTTTAAGAAAGAGCTAACCCAAAAAACAAAGGAGGCAACAAAACTCCTTTCCTCGCTAAACAAAGCTGAGGCCCGTATCCGAGGTCTTCTGGATCAGGCCAAGGATACTGAGTTGGCCTTGAAGAAAGCCAAGGATTATGCCAAGGCAGCTAAAAATGTTGCCGAGGTTACTCAGGCCGAGGCAAAGAAGGCCAAGGAAAAAGAGGCCCAGGTCCAAACCAAGCTCCAAACAACGCTGGCTACAAAGGCGGCCAAAATTAAAAAGGCCGATAAGAAGGCCTATGCTGAGAGAGCAGTCGATGTCCGTGATGAATACAATAAACAAATCAAATAGGCATGCAACAGGGGTAACACCCTTGGTTGAATGGCTGCTTTGAAGGAGCTTGCTATTCCTGACGACTCGCCCCTCAGGGATGAAAGCCGACTCATTGTGTCGTTCCCTCCTGCTCCAAGCCAGTCTGATGATGAGGCTGAGGGGGGACGAAGAAGCTGAGGTTAAGACCGGTGGCGAAGGTTCTACTTGGGCAAAATCCCCAACTCTGAATGAACAAGTCCTTGACTTGACTAAGGATGAGGATGATGAGGTTCAAAAGACCACTTCTGAGGCCCAGGTCGAGACTGCCAATAAGAGCCTAGATGACACATTGCATGAGATCGACGCCGAGGTCTAAGCTGAAAGGTCTGCCTAGCTATCTACCGAGGGTGACACAACGCCAATCGCCAAGCCAGGGCAGACTGTGGAAAATGCATGAACTTTGGTTTTTCCTCCTTTTTGTACTTTTCCTTCTTACTTTTGGACAGTTGTAATATTTTGTTTTGGACAATGTTAGCTTTATATTTGGCCGATGTGCCCCTTTTGTCTTTGTAGATGAATAAGTAATCTCTTATGCCAGGTCGAAGTGCCTTTTTGTACCTGAACAAAAGTTTTTTTTTTTTTTTTTTTTTTTTTCTGAATGCAAGTCTTATTTTTTCTTCTAAGTGTTGAATGTATGCCTTCTTTTCTTCTATGCAAGTTTACTGCTTTCATACTTAGAATATTTTTGCATTTCTTCAAAGTATACCTTAATTGCATAATGACTCCAGGATATAATACCTCGGATGTAAACCTTGAATGTTTTCATCGGCCAACCATCGGTATACCTCGGCTAATACTTTAAAAATATTAAAATATTTTTACAAGTGTTATTCAATATTACTTTTTACCTTCATGTGCTATCTTCTAAGACTTCACCCTTTCCAAGTTTGGACAACCTGGTTGGTTTCCTTGGGTAATATATATCTCGGATACTTTATTCATAATTACCTTGGCTAACTCCAGCTTGTAAATTTCGCTGAAATTTTAACAAGTGTTAAGCTCATTCTAACTTGTAAATTTTTTTGAAAATTTCAACAAGTCCCAAGCTCTTAAACTTTTATAATTCTCCAGCTCTTTGCCCCCTAATGTGAACCTAAGTTCTACTTAAGTTAACATTAAGCACTTATAGCCTTTTGCAGAAGTCAGATTCCAACAATGACTAGCCGAGGTGTTCAACTTGGGTTTCTCTGTTAATCTAATTAAAGCACACTTAGTTCCATTCAGAGTTTAACTCTGCCGACATGGCAAATCTTAGTTTAACTCTATCATATGTAAGTACAATTCAACTATATTATAAGATAAGTTTATTCGTCATGTTTCATTCGGAAATATCGCCAACTTTGTTCAACTCTATTATATGCAAGTATAATTCAACTCTGCTATATAATAAGTCTAAGCTATTCGTCATGTTTCATTCAGAAATATCGCCAACTTAGTTCAACTCTATTATATGCAAGTATAATTCAACTCTAGCATATAATAAGTCTAAGTTATTCGTCATGTTTCATTTAGAAATATCGCCAACTTAGTTCAACTCTATTATATGCAAGTATAATTCAACTCTATCATATAATAAGTCTAAGTTATTCATCATGTTTCATTCAGAAATATCGCCAACTTAGTTCAACTCTATTATATGCAAGTATAATTCAACTCTGTCATATAATAAGTCTATGTTATTCATCATGCTTCATTCATAAATATCGCCATAGGACTGGTCAGTCTTATTACACAAATTTCAGATTCATAAAAATCGAACTAAAATTTTATTATTACTTAAGTTAATGACATAAACTTCGAAAAACAAAAATCTAATGATAGAAAAACTTTAGGTTGCAAGTGATCCAGGGTTTTGGCAACTCTTTGCCATCACTGTCTTTAAGTCGATATGCCCCATCGCTGGAGACCGAGATGATTCTATAAGGCCCCTCCCAATTTGGGCCTAGCTTGCCATCCCTAGGATCCTTCTTGTTGCCGACTACTTTCCTCAGCACAAGGTCCTCAACTTTGAACTCTCTTGGGTTGACCTTCTTGTTGTAAGCCCTAACAAGTTGTTGCTGGTATGCCTCCAGCCGAATTGTTGCTATCTCTCTTTTCTCCTCCAGTAGGTCTAGATCTCGGGCTAGAAATGCCTCATTAGTACCATTTTCCACTCCCTGGATTTTGATCCTTGGAATGCTGATTTCCAGTGAGATCACCGCTTTAGTGCCATAAGCCATGGAAAATGGAGACTCACCAGTTGATCTTCTCAGTGTAGTCTGATATGCCCAGAGTACATTAGGTAACTCCACCTATTTTCCTTTTGCTGCTTCCAGCCTCTTTTTGATTCCATCCAATATAGTCTTATTGGATGCCTCTGCTTGATTATTACTCTAGGGGAAACTCGGAGTAGAGTAGTAGTTCTTGATCTTGTACTTTGCACAAAAGATTTTGATTAGCTTACTGTCAAACTGTGTACCATTGTCTGCTATTTTTGCCCTTGGGATCCCAAACCTGGTGATAATGTTCTTCGATATGAAGTTCTTCACATCAATATCTTGAATCTTCGCAAGGGGTTTAGCTTTTACCCACTTGGTGAAGTAATCAATTGCTACCAGCAGAAACTTCCTTTGCCCAGTTACTTGGGGCAGTTGTCCAACAAGATCCATGCCCCACTGGGCAAATGGCCAAGGGCTGGATACTAGGTTCAAATCTGCTACTGGTTGATGTATCAAAGTTGCAAACCTTTGACACTTCTTGCACTTTCTGACGTAGGCTTCAGTATCCTTCTGCATATAGGGCCACCAGTACCCCTGAGTAATGGTCCTATGAGCAAGTGATTTGCCCCTAGCATGGCTTCTACATACCCCTTTATGTATTTCATACAAGAAGTCTTCAACCTGGGAGGGATGCACACACCTCAAAAGGGGACCAGTAAAAGACCTTCTATAGAGATGTCCTTCTGCTGTTAGTCTAAACCTTGCCGACTTCAATCTCGTCTTATGTACTTCTTTGCGATCATCTGATAACTTGTTGTCCCTAAGAAACATTACTATTGCATCCATCCAACTTGGACCCATCTCCACACACATTGCTTCGTACTCTGTGATTAGTGGTTCTACACTTGGGCCTAACAAATAATTAACCATTATTGTCCTTTCCTCTCCTGATTTCATTGCACTAGCCAGGTTAGCCAAGGCATCGGCATGGCTATTGTCATCTCGGTTGACCTGCTGTAGTCGGCAATCCTAAAACAAGGCTAGCAGTCTAACAACTTCTTTAACATAGACTATCATTCTTTCATCTTGGGCAGCATATTCACATGTTGCCTGGTTCACAATAAGTTGGAAGTCACAGAAGACTACCACCTCGTCGACTTCCATTGCTGTTGCTAACTTCAACCCTGTGATTAGTGCCTCATATTTTGCTTCATTGTTTAAGGCCTTGAACCCTAAATGAATAAACTACTCTAACATTCGCCCATCTGGTGATACCAACACCACTCGTGCCCGTGCTCCTTGATGGTTTGAACTCCTATCAACAAATAGGCAGAATGAGTCATTGATGTAGATATTGCAGGGCTTCGGTTTTTCTTTTTTCTTCTGCTCTGTTGTGGGGTTTTTCATTCCCAACTAGGTTTCCTTTTGTTCCCCTAAACACCCTAAGCCGCGGCTCATCGGAGCCTGACATGGTATGGCACCAGGTGTGAACTTGGCCACAAAGTCAGCCAGAACCTGGCCTTTGATTGCCGTTATGGGTCTAAACTCTAAATCATATTGGCCCAATACCACTGCACATCTGGCTACCCTGCTTGTTAGATCTCCTTGTTGCAGTAGGGACTTCAAGGAGTGCTCAGTCAATATCACAATCTTGTAGACTTAGAAGTAATGATTTAGTTTTTTGGAAGCCATCACTAAAGCCAGTGTCAATTTCTCTAGCGGTAAGTTCCTGGTCTCTACGCCTGTTAGGGTTTTACCCACATATTATACTGCCCTTTGTTCTCCCTTCTCTTTTCTGATTACCACTGCACTCATTGCATGCTCCGAAACCACCAAGTATAAGAACAGTTCCTCTCTAGGTACTAGATTTGAGAGAACTGGAGCTGTAGTCAAGTATTTTTTTTCAAGTCGGCCAAGGCGGCTTCGCACTCCTCTGTCCACAAAAAATCTGTGGCCTTCTTTAATAAATTAAAAAATGGTTTACACTTATCTGAACTTTTGCTTATGAACCTATTTAGGGCTGCGGCCCTTCCTATCAGCATCTGTACTTGTTTTGCCGATGTCGAGCTCTTCAAGTGAAGGATGGCCTTGATTTGATTTGGGCTTGCCACAATGCCCCTTCTAGCAACCAAGTACCCTAGGAACATACCAGACCCAACTCCAAATGCGCATTTTGAAGCATTGAATTGGAGCCGATATGTTCCAAGAATATCGAACACTGCCTTCAAGTCGGCCAGGTGATTCTGAGGTTCTTTGGTCTTCACGACCATGTCATCAATGTATACTTTCACTGTTTTTGCCGATCAGATGTC
This sequence comes from Camellia lanceoleosa, assembly GCA_025200525.1. NCBI lineage: Eukaryota > Viridiplantae > Streptophyta > Magnoliopsida > Ericales > Theaceae > Camellia > Camellia lanceoleosa. The sequence goes on along the minus strand of CM045766.1, from coordinate 104,290,064 downwards.
TGAACATCTTGGTCACCAACCTTTGGTAGGTTGCTCTTGTATTTTTCAACCCGAAAGGCATCACTCTGTAGCAATACAACCCTTTTGGGGTGATAAATGCAGTCTTCTCCTCGTCAGGGGAATACATTACTATCTGATAGTACCCTCTGTAAGCATCTAGGAAGCTCATCTTTCCATGCCCTGAAGTGGTATCCACTAATTGATCAATCTTAGGAAGTGAGAAACTGTCTTTGGGACAAACCTTATTCAAGCTGGTGAAGTCCACGCAGACCCTCCACTTTCCATTCTTTCTTTTACAACAATTGTATTAGACAACCAAGTTGGGTAGTTTACCTCTCGAATGGTTCTGACCTCCAACAATTTATCCACTTCCTCTTCTACTGCATCCACATAAACTAACGTCGGCCTCCTTGCTCATTGAATGACAGGTTTAGTTGACCTGTCTACGTTTAGTCTGTGGCATGTGACCTTAAGGTCAATGCCAAGCATCTCGTAGGGCGTCTAGGAAAACACCTCTATGTTTGCTAGCAAGAATGCTTCTAACTCCCTTTTCTCCTTCTCGTCCAAGCCTGAACCGAGAAGGAAGAAGCGCTGTTCATCCCCTTGCAAGACCAGAATTTTCTTCAAGGCTTCCTCGCTTTTGTCGGCCAACTCTTTGCCAACGTCCTCCAGGTCTTCTATGTCCTCGTCCTCAATCTCTACTGTTTCTACTTCTCGTACGTTGCAGGCGGATTTCATTACTGCCATGGAGCAATCCTTTTCCTGTACCTGATCCCTTCTTACTTCCTCAATTCCATGCTTCGTTGAGAACTACAACAGCTGGTGCAATGTTGAGGGAACAGCCCTCATTATGTGCAACCATGGCCTTCCCAAGATAACATTGTAAGGAGATGGGGTGTTAATTACTGTGAACTCTGTACTTACCTTCTTGGTGCCTGCCTATACCTCCAAATTTATTGCTTCCAAGGGCCATGTCGGCGTTCTATTGAACCCGACCATTGGACTGTTGGACTACTCCAAATCATCTCGGTGAAGGTCGAGCTCCTTGTAGCATGTGACATACATGATGTCACAAGAGCTGCCTTGGTCAATCAGAATGCGCCTTACTTGGCATTCTCTAATCTTGAGGGATACTACCAGAGCATCATTGTGTAGATGTTGTACCATGTCTAGGTCTGCTTCAATAAAGGACACCATTGGTCCCTAGTACTTGTTTGTCTTAGGCCTCTTTTGCTGGACCTGATACACATGCTACAAGTGTTTCACCCTTTGAGTCTCCCCACATACCTCGTTCTCATTAACCCTCGAATGAATCACATTGATCACTCGAGGTCTGCTTGCTTGCGATTGTAGTGCTGGTGGAGGTAGTGTTGCCGGTTCCTGAGGCAACCTTGCCTGCTCTTTCCTCGTTCTGGCCTCATCTACTAGGTCCCTTAAGTGACCTTGTCTAACCAGATCTTCTAAATGCGTCTTCAGAGCTCTACACCCCTGAGTCAGGTGCCCATCCACATTGTGGCAGGCACAGTGCTTCCTAAGGCTTCTTCCCATAAATTTGCCAAGAATCTTTTCTAGTGCTCTATAATACGGCTGGTTCCTAATCCTTTCCTGAACTTTATAAACTGGGATCCGGAACACGGTCGTGATTGCCTATGTAGCCCTCAGTCCTATTTCTTGTCTATTGAAATTTGTATTACCTTGGCCTCCCTTCGGCGAGCCGTTCCTCTTCTCTTGTTTTGACGCCTTCATTCCTGGCGTATCCTCTTCTGCTCTCGCATATTTCTCGATCCTGGCCATGAGCTCCTACATACTCTTCGGCAGAGTCTTTACCAGTGACTTTCAAAGTATGCAGTCATTTCTATGTCATTCTTAAAAGATATGACTGCCAACTCTGGTTGCATCTTGGTATTCGGTTGAACACCTCGTAATACCTTTTGGCATAAGCCCTGAGACTTTCACCCTCGCCAATTTTTAGAGCCATTAAGGAGTCTACCCTTAACGACTGCAATTTGTTTGTAACAAACCTGGCCATAAACATCTCGGCCAGGCCTTTCCAACTCTTCACAGTTCCTTTCGACAACTTGTGAAACCAATCTGATGCAATTTCCCCAAGAGATGAGGGGAACACCTTGTAAAGCAACAGTTCATTCTCGGTATACAATGCCATTGAATTCAAATATTAGCCGACGTGAAAGTTTAGATCGGACATACCATAATATATCTGGAATCTCGATATGTGAAATCTTTTTGGGGCCTCGAATTTATCCAACTTCACTGAGAATGGTGTCCTCTGCTTGACCGGGGGTGTGACGTCGGCATTCTGCTGCTTCCTCTAGAGGTAGTCCTTCAAATCCTCCTTAGTCCGACCAAGAGCTCGGTTGTCAATGGATTTCAGCCTTTTTGGTGCACTGCTCTTAGCGTTGTCATGAGTCCTCTTGGACTTCTCTTCATTTATCGTATCAAAACAAAATTCCTTCCCTTGAACATGCCGATGTTCCTTGACATACGTTCCTTTGGTACGAGGCGTCCTCTGAGACTCTCCCCTTATTGACTTTGCTCGACAAGCGTCCTGTTAATGCCGATGTGAGCATTCCTTCACCCTGCCATGCTGAGGGACTATTGGGACGGCTTTTTGCCCCCCTTTTTGGGCATCGTTCTTGGTTGCTGGAATCGGCGTGTTCCTCAATGGAAACAGTGGCTGTATGACGTTGTTTTGCATCATAAAGTTGACAACCGATTGTAGGTCTGCCAACTTGTTTGCTATTCCCTTCATCTCGTCGTCCCTCCTCAAGCATCTATCTTTTTAGACCTAGAGGTCATTTTCGTTATAATACCCGCCTTGACATACTTTCTTCGATGCGTCTCCCTATGGGCCGACATCCTTTTCTCTAGGAATCTGATCTCGAGGTCCTTCATTACAGTTCTCCTTCTCCACATTAGGATCGGCGTGCTTGTCACTTCCACTAGGGATGTAGTCCCCGACCTTTTCTTTCTACCCGTCGTTGGCCGTCTATTCTCCTTACTTTTCCATAGACGGTGCCAAATTGTGTGCGTTGGTTTTTGACCACATTACCAAATAGAAAAACTCAGCAGAAGAGCACCGGCAGAATAGATTAAGCCCGAACAACCTGTTATAGAAAGATAAGAATCCGGCAATGGTTTGTCCACTCGGGGGCACTCCGACGATCAAGTCAGTAATTATCTCTCAAAGATAGCCAATAGTGATTAACTCACTAGACAGAGCCTAAAAAACATACTTTAGACCCACAATGGTGCCTTCCTTTTATAGCTAGCATTAACTTGATTCATGTAGAAGCCTAGTTTCAATGGATTTTGGTTCAATACTCATCCTGGACTCTCAGCTAGATAGCGATAAACTCCCTAAAAGCTTTATCTTTATCTAGCTGAGGTTCTCCTCCATTCTAGAACTCTTGTCCTTTATCCGCTCATCTTGGATTCCGATATCTCCAAAGATAACCTCGGCCTAGCCGAGATCATCTCGCACATGACCAAGCCACGTGGCGCTTTGGCTGACACGTCGGCGTCACCCTGGCCATGTGCTGTCATTCACAAAATATGCCCTCACACTTCCCAAGGAAATAAAAACAAGTTCTTGTTTTATTCAAAATTTCCGAACCATTCATTAAGGTCCATTGAGTGGATAATCCATGAAAAAAAAAATAAAAATTAAGTTGATCAAACATTGTTAACCACATGATTGGATTATATTTTTCTTTAAAAAAATTGACAGCAAGTTTGATTTATGGAACAAATTGTCCATTATTTTTTAGACAAAATTGATTCGATCATATTATTATCAATATTCGATTAATTTGATTTTTCAAACTATTTAAATGGAAGGGTTCAAATCATCATAATGAGACGAATGTGGATCCTACTAATAAGGACAACAATTTGTGTTGTTTCATCTGACACAACAGACAACTTGTACTCATTATATTGTATTCTAATATAATAATATGGTAAAAAATATTACAATTCAAAATTATCATTTTACCACACAAATGATACAGAGATTTTGATACAAATGGCCATTTGAGGAAGTCCAGGGGCAAAGGACGTGAATATGATTCTTCTCTTCTCTTGCTGGGCTTTTGTTTTTCCTTTCAATTGTCATTTGATTCCATTTGAGGAAGTCCAGGGGCAAAGGATGTGAATATGATTCCTCTTTTCTCTTGCTGGCTTATATTTTTCCTTTCAATTGTCATTTGATTCCATCATGACCATTGACCATGACTATCATATATAACCCTTTGATGTCAGACATCCTATGATTATTATTAATTAAAGTATGTCAAAATAATTTGGATATAATTTTCATGAGGTTGATTGTAAACAGAATCAGTCCATACCACACGACAACTAACCTGCAATTTCACTTTATTCTTTTCCGTCCACCATCCACAGCACATAAAGTGACGATCCTTTTCAAGAATCTTAATTTTTCAATTAGGAAAGAAAATTGTTTTGTTGGGAAAAGGGGTCACACTCACCCCATAATTGAACGCCAATATGAGTTATGAAACATAACATAAAATATAAATGAATGCATTAGATCTTACGAAATTTATTAGTGGGACCAATTTTTGAAATTTTATGTATATTTTATGTTTAATTTTGTAATTAACTTTGTGTTCTTAAACTTAGAAAATTTTATAAAGGATTGGATTCTCTCAAGTTCATTATCTTACTTGAGAAAACGTTTGGACTTGGTAGGCTCATTTGAGGCTCACTTTAGTGATTCGAAACGTTTATTTTTTAATACTTGTTGAATAGAATATTCATGTAAAAAATTAAGATAATCGAATATCGATAACTATGGACTTGTTTGGTTTGTCTTTTGAGAGACAATTTTTGAGAAAAAATTTCAAAATTTTGTTTGATTGAAATTTACACACAAAAAAAAAAAAAAAAAAAAAAACCAAAATCACTTTTGTCTCTACTACACATCAATCAATTACTTTTTCTCTCTCATCTCTTCTTCTCTCATATTCTATACATCAATTAATTATTTTTTCTATCACACCCCACTCCAAGAAATTAAGGTTTTAGTGATAAAAATTTAAGGACAAAATCACTTTTCAGGAACAAAATATTTTTGTTGCCAAAGTGTTATTATTTTATTTTTAGCAACAAAATTGGACATTAGTTGATGAATTACTAACCTTTGGGGATTAAAAGTTTTGTCTAAAAGAATAAATCTTTTCGTGACCAAGTTATTTTGTCTTAAAACATACATTTATTGGCAACATTTTGAAAATTGTCTCTAAAAGCTCATTTTTTAACTTTTGGGGATAATCTTTTAGCGATTATCCTTGCTACAATTAAAATTAGTTTCCAAATTTTTTGTGCAACAAAATTTATACTTTTAGAAACGAAAAAAACTTGGTTTTTAAAACTCTCATATCTTGTAGTGCCTATCTATTCAACTATAAAAATAAAAATAAAAATCCCAAACTGGAAAATTATTTTTAAAACATACAAGCAAACAAAATTTTAAATTTTATAAATTCTTTTCAAAAATTATTTTTCAAAATTATTTTACAAATACAAACCAAACGTGTCTATATTTTTCTTTTTGTTAATTATTGCATTACGCATGGCCCCATCCACTAGTCAACAATACTATTTTATAAAATGCCAATTTTACCAGTATTGGATTGTTTATTTTTGGGAAAATTTTAATTTATTGTATGCTTTTAAAAAAATAGAGAAATTATAAATTTCATGCACATTAATATTAAAATTATAATTTTTTTTCACGAATTTGTAATACTTTTTTTTTTGATAATATGACTAACGGATAATTTTCCCTTTATTTTTTCTTCTCTTCAAACGAAAATTCATCAGCTAGGAAAGAACTAACAAGCATTGAAAATATTCAAATTACATTTTTTTTTTAAAAAATGAACGATAATTATAATTTCAAAAGTTGTTATCTATTTTTTATAATACAAATGTGATTTAAACATGTAACTTTCAATATTCGATCATCTTAATTTTTTTTCTTGAAAATAGAGCAGAAGATAAAAAAGAGGATGAAAGATGAAAAAAATCGGCATAAATATATGTGCTAGTGAGAACCAAAATATACTCTTATGTATTTAGATTTTAAATTTCAGAAGGCATTTGTAGAGAAAAAAGGAAAAAAAAAAAAAAAAAGAATAGTTAAAGAAAAAGTGAATGAAATAAAAATAAAAGTTGTTATTTTTTCTTTTTCTTTTCTTTTGTAAATCCTTACATAAATTTAAGAATTTAAAACAGAAGTAGGTATTTTAATGATGAAAAATTATTCACAAATTGAATTTGTATGTAAAAAAATTCATATAATATAATGTATTTATAATATTTTTAAAATTATGAATGATAATAATGAATGTTTTGATATGAAATGAAAACATTACAAAAGATTAAAAAAAAAAAAAGGTATTCACATTAGGGAAAAGTGGTTACAAGTTAAATTTTTGCACAAAAATGTGTTAGTGGTATTTTTTAAATTATGAGTGAAATATTTTAATTTTAAATTAAATCGCATAAGACATAATTTTGTATTGGAAGGTGGCGTATATTTGATCTTTTTCAAAGAGATTGCGCGCTCAAGTCTTATGAAATTTGGTACTTTTTCATTATTTTTTTTTCGCATTCTGAGAGTGGTGTTGAGTAATTATGGGACTCAGTAGTTTTTTTTGTGATGATTGTCGGGTTGGGTCAGGTAATTTTTTTGTGGTAATAGTAGGGATTATAAATATATATTGTTGTATTGTTCAACTCTAAGTATCAAGTTTCATGTAATTATTTCTATATTTAAAATTAATTTCAAGTAAATTATAAATATACCTTTTGATATTTGTTTAAAATATAATTTGTCTCCAGTAGTTTGAAAAATTACATCATGCCGCTTGAAATTTCTAATTTCATAACAAATGACTCATTTTATTAATAAATTATCAAGTCTATTAATAGTTTTTAATGATATTAGAAATTTATTTAAATTAATAATTCAAGTAAACTTATCATTATGTAGGAGAACAAGTATAAATTTCATATTTTTAGTTAATTTTGTGTTGGTATTTTTGCCATTTTGAAGATTAGAAATGTAATTTGAGCGCTACCGGTAAAATCAATAAGTTCTTATAAAATTAATAAATGCTAACCAATTAGTCGACGATTGCTTCAAATTCTTTTTTAGCCTCAATGAAGAAAACTTTTACTCGTGGCTTACTTTTTAGGAGAAAATTAGGATGACTTATAAAATTAGAAAGAAAAAAAAAGCAATAGTATCGTAAACCAATCTTTTATTAAGTAAACAGAATCTTATAATGTTATCTTCACACTTTCATAGCTTCAAAAAGGATTACAGTGACAGACTAACTTAGAATTACTCCTGGGAATTTGAAGTGCAGTATAGGAATGTAAAGATTGAAATTAAAAGAATTGAAAAATATAAGTAAATAAATTGGCTTTTTAGATCTGGTTTTGGGTCCTGCATTATCTGCACTCTCCTCTAGTTATAGGCTCTGAAAATAATTATTGAAGTGGTTGATAATCCGTCGAAATAGGTGATAACTGTTGAAATGATCTCTATGATCACTGAGTGTGGCTTGTGATTTTGATCAGTTTGCTCACAACTATTCTTCCACTTTTCATGGTTGTGCTTCCCTCCTTAATTTGAATTTAAATTGTAGATAACTCTTTGGCCACGTCACTTTGGATATTTTGACTATTCCTATGTCTCGCGGATCTATTGCCATTATTGGAGGTTGCCACGCGTCTGTTGATGGTTGGAGATATTCACTGATTCCCCAATTTACCCTTTATAATCCACGTGTCAAGTTGTGATAAGACTATACAAAATATATAGCAACATTACCTCTACACTAATATAGCCAATAATTAGTAATATTAGTAGATCAGTGCACTTCGCCCATGTCTTAGGACATGCATGGACTTTATTTATCTTGGAAGTGTAACCATCTTTAAGCAATGAAGCATTGAACTTCATTAAATTCTTCCTTGTGCTCGAATATTAACTCCACTATCTATGTAAACGAAGGGACTAATACATCTCCAATGGCTAATCAAGTTCTCTCTTTCATTGATCAAGCATACGAGGAGGTTTTGGACAATGATGACCGATCTCGAAAGAATTTTCATGCATTTATTGGCCATAGTTATCCTCCTCCATTTATAAAAGTCATGGAGGCTTTCATAGGATATGAGCCTTTAGACTAAAAACTTGCCAAAATGGATCTTGAAAGTTCTTCATCTGTTCAAAAACCTTCTGCATGAGATGAGGCTGCCTCCTCTTTTACTGAAAATACTGGCTAGAATGCTTGGCCAATACCAACCCAACCACAAACAAGGGAGTAGATTCATCACAGATTTGTTGAATTCGATGACCCTACTGCAATTCCTCTATTTTCACGCTGCTTTGTAGTTTATTCATATGTCCCTTTTGATCGTCTTTGCTGCCTCAAAGACGCTTTTGGCATGGTATACATCTGCCTTGCCGATCAAAATAGTCTGAAAGACCCTGCACCCCATTGAAGCTTTGGGAATCAGCCCCTCATTCTTAGCCAAGAAAGCAAAACTTTGCCCCTCTGACTAGTTAGAGTATGTGAATAAGCGCCGGTTACTACATTCCTTTGGAGGTCATTGCGGACCAGATGCTCTTTCATAGATTGAGATTTTTCGACAATATCATCAATGTAGCACTCCAAGTACCCTCCAATGAGATCATGGAAAATGGTGTTCATTGCTCTTTGATATGTTGCTCCAGCATTCTTTAAGCCAAATGGCATTTTAACCCATTCGAAGGTCCCATTGTTCCCAAGACACTTGAAAGTTGTCTTGTGAACATCCTCCTCTGTAATGCATATACCATCCTTTATTGACAAAATCTTGTGTCCTGCTAAACTATCTACCAGTAGATCTACTACAAGCATGGAGTACTCATCTTTTGGAGTTGCCAGGTTTAGATTTTTGAAGTCAATACAGACCCTCAAATTACCATACTTCTTAATCACAGGCACTATGTTGGACAACCATTTAACATACCTGGCTGTTCTGATAAAGCCTGCCTTAAGGAGCCTAGCAATTTCCTCCTTCACATTTTGGATCAACTCAAGACTCATTCGCCTAGGCTTCTGCTTGTATGGTTTAAAATTTGGCTTAACTAGAAGCCTATGTTCCACCAATAACCTATCAAATCCAAACAGATCATTGTAAGACCAAGAAAAACAATCCTTGTATTTCTTCAGAAGGGCCAATAACTGGTTCCTAGCTATAGGATCCAACCAGGAACTTATGTAGGTAGGTTGTTGCACTAATGCATCCCTTAGATTGATCTCTTCTAAAGGATCCTGCATCTGAGTGCTTACCATTGTTTCTCCTTCAACTTCTGCTGGCTTCGAAACAACATTCTCGCCTTGATCTGTCACAACCTTTTCTGGCTCAACCACTTTGCTTTATTCTTCGTAGACAAAGTCTGTCCATAGGGTCTCTTCCTCCTTTATCTCTTGGACTTTAGTTTCAATGTCCAATGCACAATATTTGCTTAGAACCAATGGTTTGGACTTCTGTTGCTCATGTTTGCAGCAACCATTCACTATGGCTTCCTTTTCTTCCTTTCAAACTTTCTGGACTATTGCATTGATGTCCAATGTAAAGAACTTCACCAAAGCCAAAGGTCTGATTTCTTGATCCTCCTATCTACAACCAAGCATTATTGGTATCTTTGATGGTGTACTCATCATTTGCACTCTCTTGCTCCAAGTGGTTTGGGTGTGCCTACTCCTCATTAGTCATCATTTCGGTTGTCCCATCAGCTTCCTCAAGATGCAAAGTGGAACCACCCCTCAAGATACAACTTTACTTCTGCAAAGTCTGTACAAGCAATGAGGGGCTATGGCTCTGCATCTATTTCCTTTGTCTCTCCACTATTCAAGGCTATCATCATCTTTTGATGTAAAGATGAGGACACACATTTGTTGGTGTGAATGCAATCTCTGCCAAGTAAGGCATTATATTTGGCATTACTGTCTATGACAAAAAAGGCAGTCACGTAATCCTTTGTTCCTACACTCAGATTAATGAGTCATATGCCTTGGGCCATCTGTTTGTCCACAACAAAACCAGCAATGGTCGTACTTGTTGGGATCAACTTGGGATTCCTCTTGCCCAATTTTTTCAAAGATGAACGAGGAAGCAGATTTATTATTGTCCCATTATCCACTAGTACCATATTTATCTTTACTTCATCAAATTATGCGTTAATGTACAAGGGTTTCACATGCTAAGTCATTATTGATGTAGGAAATTCAAAGGGGTATGATAGGTTAACTATACTTATCTCTTCACTTTCTTCCTCAGTCCCCATAGACCCGGTTACTTCAGACTCACACTAAACTATACTAGCTTCTGAGTCGTTGCTGGAAACTTCTATGGGGTCATCTTCTTGCCCTTCCTGATTTTCTTCTTCTGCTTGGAATTCTTGAGGCAATACATACACCATATTGATTGGTATTGGAGAGAATGAGCCAAACTGCACCACTCGTTATATTTAACCTCTGAATTGGTTAGGGGGCATCTCCTTCTGCATTAACTAGACCAGATGGTTAGGGGGCATCTTATATACTACATTTAACCTCTGAATTGGCAAGCTCCTCAACAGGAGCCTGTTGTTGATCTACCTTGAACACAGACATTGACTGTTTAGCCATGAAAGCTTCGAACATATCTTCCTCGGCCAATACTTGTTGTTGGCCTAGTTCACTTTCCTCACCTATCTCAGTGTCCTCATTACTCTCCATTAAAGCCTTTTTGAGGCCTGCCAGACTTGATTGTTCTTTCAATTTTAGCTCAGTATGAACTTTAGCCAGCTTCTCTCTGCTAGCACTTCTGTTGAGCTTGGGAATAGGCTTCAAACCTTCCCTTATTTGACCTCTTTGATTGCACTAAGGAAGTGCCCTCACTAGCTTCCCTAAGATCCTTCTAGTACTGAGTGAACCTTCATTGGATCTTTTTTCTTTGAGATTTAGAGATGACATGAACCATTTCTGGTTCCTTTGTTTTAGGATTTTTAAGTAAAACCCAATTGTTTTGGGCCACCAAAGGAGGCTTAATCATTCTTTCATTGCTTCCGAAGGCCTTGCCTTGGATTGGTATCATCTTAGGCTTGTTCTGCATGAAAAACCAATCTGGTACTCCTAGTACCCATAAACCCCTTTGTTAATTTGGACCATCGCTCTTGTCCTTAAAGGCCAATCATTGGTGATTGTAGGGCCTGTTGCTTTTGTTTTCAAAGGCCAATCATTGGTCTTCATTCCCTGTTTTAAACCTGTAACACCTCGAAATAATTACTATAATTCGACCTAACACAATAAACATAAGACAACGTAATCAAAATAATAAACTTCTATTAACCTGAATCGTTATACAAAAGTGACACATGTGATATACACTCATAAATTGTTCATCATGAATCTACAGCATATGTTATAAGTAGTAAAGAGGAATGAAAATTAAACAGATAATTATATGCCCTAAAGGCTTACATCTTTCCAAATCATTGCTTGATTACAACAAAACAGAGTCTAACTCTATACAATTTAAGCCCTTCGCTATACAAATAAGTACAAAAGGTGAAGCTCGTGCTCCAAATTCCTTCTGAGGCATATCATCAACATCTAAAAATGATTTTTCTCAGATAGGGTGAGCCAAAGCCTAATAGGAACAACCTAATACAATATATGAGTTTTAACGAAGGTATAAGTAAAATGTGCATTTACAAGGTCAGTGATAGAACATTCATTTTCTATATAATCATAACGTGCCAAAATTCACATCTCAATCCCTTTTTCCTTCTCGTTAATTCAAGTTAATTCATTTCATCTTAATTCATGAGCCAGTTTTATTATATTTCAGACGACCCATCTGAGACTACAAACACAATTATCACACAAACACTTCAATCTGCCATTTTAAGAAAATTTCGTCTGTGGGATTGGCATCAATGTATACACGCAATTTTAGGACTTTCATTCAGGACACACAGGCCAACTTAATTCAATGAAGTCGATCCCCTATCTCCTCCCAAACATATAGTACATTCCCTTCCTCTTCCCAACCAATCATACATATACAATGTATTTAAAATATAGTCATATTCAATAACAACCCACGACAGATTAGTTTTAATTCACCTAATTCTCATGCAATTCTATATCAATCATAGCTATTCTTTACCAATAGCCCAATACAGATATTTCTAGACATATATTCAATCTCAAGACATATAATTTATTCAAATTTCCAAAAGTGTGAGGTAATGCATATCCAATTCCACAATTTACATCAACATTCATCCAATCTCATATTTATAATACCAACAACCAAAACTATTTTAGGTTAACTTCCTTCTGTAACAACCCTCACCACTGCTTACCGATTAATTATTGATTACTGTAAACTGAGACTAATTATGATGGGTAATTGAACTGATTGAAATGCTGAACTAACTGTGTCACGCCCCCAACTTGCCCCTGGAAGTTTGGGCATGACCTAAGCAGAAAAAGACACTTAGCATGCTTTATATATAGAAAGTAGGGGCCTAAACGGAAGCAGTAATAACAAGCATTACATAATAAGAAAATATGACATCCATTGAGCAACTATACCATGCCAGGATCACAGACTTCACGCAAGGTAAATGACCCAAAAGAGATAAACCAGAGGAGATACACTTTGAGAGCTAATTATTTACATGCATTTACAAATCCAGCCCCAAGGTTGGGCGTATAACAAAACATTATGTACACGACAGTGTAGGCCAAAAACTAGAGCAAAAGTGATAGTTTAGCAATTCCACAAAAGTACAGTTTCGACCCAAAGCTTGGCTGTGCTTAAGCTGACAAAAGTGTGACGGTGCCGAGTTACGTTCGACCCCCTGATTGGTTACCTACAGGAATAGACATAACATAGGATGAGCCAAGCTCAGTGAATAATAGTACCTGCATGCATGTAAAACAAAGATGATACAATATGTGTATAAACTTTGCTTCTGTATAACTTTTAGGACAACTTGTTGATTCACACAATCCGTAATTTGGCCCTCGGCCTGAGAAGTTCACATATTCACAAAACCATTAGGTGTTGTAATTTCACAACTTGTAGTAATGGCCTTCGTCCCCTTTACATTCGCAATTCACAAGTTCACACATTCATATTTCACAATTGGCTCTTGGCCACATAGATTCACAACTTCACAATTCCTTAGATGCGTTCCACGAATCACAAGATTTCACACAAAACATACATGGTTTCACAACCACTTTCAATGTTTCCATAGCTTCATAATATTTCTCATATAACACATAACTCATATGACATGATTCTTACAATAAGGAGCACAACGTCAATAATAATATTCATGAACGGATAAAGGTACATTGAAGTACTATTACTCACAGTCATGTATTGGCGTGCTAGTGTTTTGAAGTGTGCCCCGCACACAATCATCCTTAAAACAATTAGTTTCCTTTTGTTCATATGAATATATAATCAATTCAAAGTTATCAAAACAATTATTCTAACAAGACCAGAGGGTACAAAGACATAAAATAGAGCAATACAATTTTTCCTGAAAATCGGTCTTCCACTCGGCGCCACTTTGGCGCTCGGCGACCGCATAATTCCACCAAACATGCCGAGAGTGAATTTTTGCCGGCGAGGATTACTTCGCTCGAGCGGACAGAGTAATTTTGAAAAACTTGCTGAGAGAGTGATTTTCCCGCTCGAGCGGAATACTCTCAGCTCGAGCGGACCAGACAAATTCTGAAACCCTGTTTTTCCTCCATTTGAGTCCTACCTTGATATTCAAACCTCAATCTCTCAATTACAAACATAATCAAGGATTACCTTAGTTCCAAATCCAGTTAAACACACAATTATCTTATATATATTGGTTCTTTCCACAAAATTGAGATGATTGACAAGATTAGGAACTTAAACAAGCCATCTCTCTCTCTCAAGTTCTTCATGTTCTTGAGCCATAGCACATGATCTATATATATAAATCTATGAAGTGATGGTATAGAACCAAGGATTGAAGCATAATTTCTATAACACCCAAATTAAGTGTCAAAAGAACCAATTGATGAAAAACCCTCATAATTCAAACACAAAGCATACACGAATCAAACAAAAACATGAATTACAACTCTTAAGTTGCCATAACAAGGAGGTCTTGGGCTTACCTTGAATTGACTCCCAAACTTTTAACAATTTGCCCAAATTTCTTGTTGAATCCCTTCTTCCCCAATTTCTCTTCTTTACTTCCTCTTATTTTCTCTCCCAAAATGGTATCCACGTTTTTTACCAAGACCATGAAGTCTCAACAATATATATATGTTCATAAGCAAAGCATATAAGACAAAAATGAATCGTTTAATCGGTCCAAAATTGAAATTTCACAAACATGCTTAATATTACCTAAAAATTATCGATCACAAATATATAATCATTTTCAGATAATTAAACCGTTAAGGCTTCCAATTCCTATGTTAATGCTCTAATGGTAATAGATACTTTTCTTGCCTAACAGATAAGGTCCAATTCACAAGGCATCAACTCATAAAACATATGTAGAACTTAAATTCTCATGCAGTTCCACATCAAACATTTGAAAGCACGTAGAATATAGCAGAGTCACATATGAGGGTCGGGTTATTACAAACTGACTGAAATTTGGAACTGAATTAAGTGAATATGTTAGTTAAATTGTATTTCTATCTGTTACTTGTTTGATTATCTGTTTGTGTTTCATGTTTAAACTGCAAATTGAAGGCCTTATCGGCGGTCGAATCTGAAATTGATTGATGTTCTGTGTTAATTAGATTTTATGTGATTTTATGGTATAATTATCTGAAAAGTGATTTGGTATGATTAAATTAGATTAAAATAAGCTAATTTCAAGAGTTGGACTTAATTACCATATTGCCATGTCAGTAGGCCACTTAGGCAAACACATATTTGAGCCTTATTACACTTGCCCAAAACATTTCTTTGGCCTCATTTCTTGTTCTTGCCGACTGAGAGAGTGAGAGAGATAGAGAAAGCTTGAGTTCTTCACAAATTGGCTTAGGGACTTGTAAAGGTTGAAGGGATTCTTGCATATTGTGCTTCCATTCTAGTAATTAAGGAACCTAGGTATGAATTTCATCCTTTTGATTGTGTTTTTAAGTTGATTCATGCATGGTTCATGTCTAATTAAGGAACTAAGTCATGTTTTAGTTCTAACATGTTGAATTATAGTTTAATTCATGCATGCATGTTTGAATTGTTGAGTTTTTAAGTTGTTTTCATGGCAAAATGTTACATGTATGCTCATAATTATGTTAAGTCCATGATTTCATCTTGAATTTGAAAGAAGGAGCTCGCTAGAGCATGAAAGTGAAGCTTGAAAGTGGGTTAAACTCATGCATGTCATGTTTCTAGCATGTTCATGAAAATTGGTTTGAAATTGAGTTTGAATTAAACACCCTTGGGCTTTGATTTCTCAAATTGAGCTTTGAATCATGTTGTTCTATGTGTTTACAAATGGTTTCCAGAAAATAGGCCCAAGAGGATCGAAATTTGTGCATTTGAACTTGATTTGAGCTTGGAAGTTCAAATCTGGAAATTCCAGATTTTGGACTCCCGCTCGAGCGGGGAAAGTGGCGCTCGAGCGGGAAATTCGTGCTCCCAGTACTTTGCACTATTTTGAAGTCCGCTCGAGCAGAAGAAGTGACGCTCGAGCGGGACCTTGTGTCTTACGCTCGAGTGTCTGTCGAGCGCCCATCGAGCGTGATTTTCGGGCATCCAGTACTTTTGCCATGTTTTGCAGTACGCTCGAGGGTGGAAAGTGACGCTCGAGCGGAAACCTTTGTCTGCATGTCTGCTCGAGTGGGGAAACCTACGCTCGAGCGGGACCTCTGTTTTCTGAAAATTTTGAAAATGCTTTTAAAGTGCATCTTCGCATCCTCATTCCATCCTAGGCATTCTTAGCCCTAGTTTAAGGCATCTTAATGAGGATATAGATGTAGAACACACCGAGGCAATTAGGGATTAAGTTATTATCTTTCCCAACTGTATAGCTTAGTGTGTATTCAATCTGTAACCTGTGTAGGGTTGGCATCGAGACACGCTCTAGCCTAATTGTAGCCCGAACTATGTGAGTAACAATCGTAAAGATATGTTCAAAATGATTATCTTCAACAATCGAATCGCATCTTTGTTCGAATCGACATCTTTAATTGAATGAATGTATGTCCTATATTCTCAATCAGACAGGCATCCTTAGCAACTACTGCCATCGTTATCAAAGATCTCGTTGGTTCCTTGTTGGAACCACTACGATTCTTGATTAATGGCCATCATTTCTTGCTCGGTCTTTTAAGACCTACTTCATCTTATCGCTATGTTAATGGATGTACCACATATGATTATGACCGAATGATCTGTATATCAATCAATGAACTGTTTTCATTACTGTAAGGACATTCATTCTTAACCTCTTTACGCATTATGTTATTCACTGGGTTTTAGCTCACTGTTTATATATATATATATATATATGTAGGTGTTTAGGCATCAGACTGGAGTTAGGAGCGTGGGTTAGACTCTTTTTTTGTCAAGCCAACTACTGTGCCTCACTGCGAGGTTCCGAGCCTGCCAAACTATGGCTTAGGGGTGTTTTAGTCCCCTGTCTGTCTCTGTATCTGTTTTGTTTATCGTATCTTTGTAGATCGTTTACTCTTGTATAATAGGGATTAGGTCCCTGAACTGAATGATTGTATATATGTACATACTGTTTTGTCACTGATTGTATATATGTATGAAAAGTCTTTTGCATACAGACTGTCACAACTTATTGGATATTGTTTATTTATTGTTTTGGTTTCCGCTATGCCCCTGTACTGCATTTCTTGTATTCTTGTTATCAGTGCCTTCGGTAATCTCGGATTCTTGGCGATTCTGATGCTAAACCCATAGGGCCGGGTTTGGGTCGTGACAGAGTGGTATCAGAGCGATACTTACCACGGGTTATACCGCACACACATGTCCTAATAAGCTATAGGGCGTCCTAGAAAAGTGATTAGGGCATTGTATGAGTATGATAAGTGTGTGGCTATGACATGACTGAATATATGCTAGTGTGATAAACTGTTTAAGTATGCAATTGCTTATGTTGATAATTGCTATACCTGCTTATAGTGAAATGGATAATACAAGAACTGCAAATGAATCCTCATCCTCATCCTCTGAGGCAAGAATGGCAAGACTGGAGAGAATGATGGAATTAATATGTAAAAGGTTAGATCAACAATGTAACTGAAGAATTTCATCCTCCTCCTCCGATAAATTTTAACATGATGTCGATGTTAATGATGGGGACGTAATTGCTCTCACCCACAAGTTCAGCAAAATGAAACCGCCATCCTTTCAGGGAGGCCTGGAGCCATTAAAAGCTAAAGCATGGGTTTTGGAGACTGAGAAATTGTTTGAGGTGTTTCCGTGCTCAGAGGCACATAAAGTGCTGTTAGCTACCTTCACCTTACAAGAAGAGGCTAGAAGGTGGTGGAAGCTAGTACGTGACTCCAACACTGTAATGACTTGGGCTCAATTCAAATGAGACTTCTTTGAAAAGTACTTCCCACAGTGTGTCAGAGACAGAAAGGTGACTGAATTTGAGCAACTGAACCAAGGCACCATGTCAGTGGCAGAATATGAGACAAAATTTATTGAACTTGCCCGTTATGCACCACACATGGTAGACACCGACTATAAGAAGGCCAGAAAGTTTGAAGGCGGCCTGAATGTTGCAATACTGGACAGAATTAATGTTTTGAAGCTACCGAACTATGTAAATGTTCTTGACCAAGCTTTGATGGCTGAATCAAACATCGAGGCACTGAAAACTGAAACACCAGCGTCTGAATGGCATGGTAAAAGGCAGGGTTTCAAGTTCAAGAAAGGCAAGCATAACCTATTGAACAAGAAACAGAATACAGGGTCAACAACTAGCCCAGTCAAGGGAGTGGTTTCATACCATCCTGTTCTAAATGTGGTAAGAATCACAAGGGAGTTTGTTATAAAATCTCTGGTGTTTGTTCTGTGTGTGGCAAGGTGGGCCACATGGTCAAAGATTGCCCTTCCACTCCTCAAGGGCATAGTAAAGCTGCACCAAGCACAGCAGCATCAACAGCTACACCAAAGCCTAACCCTAAAGCGACCGGGAAAGAGCCCATGAGGCAGGGCCGAGTGTTCGCCCTAGTACCGGGAGACGTACAGAATACCGAGACCATTGTGTCAGGTATCCTCTCTATTTGTACTCAAAATGCATATGTACTGATTGATTCGGGGTTTACACATTCTTATGTATCTCATGCTTTTTCGCTAAAATTGAATAGACCCTTAGAACCCATGAATTATCTGTTAGCTGTATCGTCACTATACATGTACCTTGCTTGTGAAATTATTGTCGGAGATGCACATTTGTTTATTGACTTACTGCCTCTGAATATTGATCATTTTGATGTTATATTGGGAATGGACTGGTTAACGAAATATCATGCCACCATAGACTGTGTAACGAAACAAGTAGTTTTCCGTTCACCGGGTTTACCTAAATTTGTGTTTAATGGGGTTGGAGTAATACCTCATCCGTATTTGATTTCATCGGTGAAAGTTGTTAAACTGATTAGAAAGGGGTGTAAAGGGTATCTGTGTTCAGATTGATCAGATTCATCGATGATAGTGCTAATGTGAACAGTATTTCTATAGTCAGAGAATTCCCAGATGTTTTTCTAGATAATCTGCCAAGGGATTTGATTGACAGGGAGATTGAGTTCACCATTGATGTGATTCCGGCTACGCAGCCTATATCGAAAGCTCCTTCATGTAATGGCTCCAATCGAATCGAAGAATTGAAAGTGCAATCGCAAGAGTCATAGACAAAAAGTTCATCGGTCTAGTACTTTTACCGTAAGCACTGTCTTGTTTGTGAAAAATAAAGACTCTCATCGAGACTTTGTATCGACAGTGAACTGAACAAGGTAACTGTGAAAAATAAATACCCATTGCCTTGAATTGATGACTTATTTGATCAGTTACAGGGTGCTCAAGTGTTCTCTAAGATCGATCTCAGATCCGGTTATCATCAGCTGAAAGTTAAACCAGAAGACATTGATAAAACTGCATTTTGAACGAGGTATGGCCATTATGAATTCTTAGTTATGCCTTTCGGAGTTACCAATGCACCTGCTGCATTTATAGACCTCATGAATAGAATTTTTAAACCATTCCTCGATGACTTTATTGTTGTATTCATTGATGACATTCTGATTTATTCCAAAAGTACAGCAGAACATGAACATCATCTGAGACTTGCCCTACAGACTCTAAGAGAACATAAACTTTTTGCTAAACTGTCTAAATGTGAATTTTGGCTTGACTGTGTTATGTTTTTGGGACATGTTATTAGTAAGAATGGAATTTCAGTTGATCCACAAAAAGTTGAAGTAGTAGTAAACTGGCCTAGACCAACAAATGTGACAGAAGTCCGAAACTTTTTGGGATTAGCCGGGTACTACAGAAGATTTGTCAAGGATTTCTCCAAAATTACCTTACCGTTGACTCAGTTAACTCAGAAGGGGATATCATTTGACTGGACTGACCAAAGGGAATCGGCTTTCCAAGAATTGAAAACCCGACTTGTGACTGCGCCTGTTCTTACCCTACCTTCAGGTACGGATGGATTTACCATTTTTAGTGATGCTTCTCATAAGGGTTTGGGATGTGTTTTAATGCAGAATGGAAGAGTTATTGCTTATGCTTCCCGACAGTTGAGACTGCATGAAAAGAACTACCCGACCCATGACTTGGAACTTGCTGCAGTGGTATTTGTATTGAAAATCTGGCGTCACTACCTTCATGGGGCAACATGTGAAGTATATACCGACCACAAGAGTCTGAAATATTTCTTCACACAGAAAGAACTGAACATGAGACAGTGGAGATGGCTAGAACTGATTAAAGACTATGACCTACAGATTTTGTATCATCCGGGAAAAGCCAACACCGTTGCTGATGTATTGAGTCGGAAATCAATTGAGAACTTAGCCTGTTTACTTACCGGGCAGAGAGAGTTGCTTTGTGACCTTGAAAAATCTGAAATTGAAATTGTTTTGCAAGAACAGGGCAGAACAATAGCTGCTATTTCTGCTCAACCGACATTGATTGAAGAAATTAAAGAGAAACAGCAACAGGATGACTTCTTGAAGAAGATCATCGAAGAAAGGGAATCTAAACCGAGACTGGATTTCAAATTTGAAAATAATGTACTAAAATTTCAGGGAAGATTGTGTGTACCAAATGATTCTGAATTGAAAAGAAAAGTTCTGCAAGAGGGCCACAATTCAAAATTTTCTATCCATTCAGGGAATACGAAAATGTACCAAGATCTGAAACTAAATTTCCGGTGGCCGGGAATGAAGAAAGAAATTGCTGATTTTATATCAAAATGCCTTCATTGCTAACAAGTCAAAGTCGAACATCAATGACCCCCAGGCTTATTACAGCCCTTACCCATACCGGAGTGAAAATGGGAACATATTACTATGGATTTCATTGTGGGATTGCCTCGCTCTAGTAAAGGTATGGACTCAATTTGGGTTATTGTTGATAGACTGACTAAATCTGCTCACTTCTTACCTGTTACGACAATTTATAATGCGGACAAACTGGCTATACTCTATATTGATGAAATTGTTAGACTGCATGGAGTGCCTATGTCCATTGTTTTTGACAGGGATTCGAAGTTTATATCGAGATTTTGGCAAAGCTTACAGACTGCATTGGGTACTGAACTGAGACTGAGTAGTGCCTATCATCCTCAGACAGATGGTCAGTCAGAAAGAACCATCCAGACTCTGGAGGATTTATTGAGAATGTGTGTCTTTGATTTTCAGGGAAACTGGGAAAGCCATTTGCCCTTAGCGGAATTCGCCTACAACAACATCTATCATTCGAGTATTGGTGTAACATGCTCGGGGGGGTACCTGTGCGCGTTCAACAGTTCGGACCGCCGAGATCTCTTTAATCTAGTCTCACGAGTGCAATGTGAAACACAGATGAGAGTCCAGATTTGGCAACTTTTACTGAAAATCCATTTTATTGCAATTTTGTCAAAAATGGACTGTGTCATCAGATCTCAGAGTCGCCACCTAATATTTTGGAAAATTAGGAAACCCATGACTTAGTGCCAAGGCCACTGTTCGTTGTAACCAAGGATGCTTGGCTCGGAACCTTAGGTATGAGAGGGGAAGGTCAATAATGAGCACCCTTGCTCACCCGATCAAAAGATCGGCCTCTACTAAACCATGATATGACTTTTATTTTCTTTATATGTTCATATTCTGATTAGTTAATAAATCCTAAAATTTACTATGTGAAGCATACAAGTATAGACTATGCCATTCATTTTGGAATAATTTGATATCATGCATTTTGAAAGAGTTTTGACGATGTACAACCCAAATAAATTGAGTTTACAAGCAAGAAAAATCAACATCATTCCAAATTAAGCGACACAACCTCCATCCACTGGCATTCATAGAGTTATATCACATAAGCAAATAGCCTCATGGTAGAATGCTAGACATAGTAAGAAAAACACACACAAACGGGATGCTAAAGCATAAAAACTTACATGTTTGACGTCCCACGAACAAGCTACAAAACAAAGTTAGTAAAATGTGCATGATCTTATATACAAAATCCTAATGCAATTCACTCATGAGATGCAACTAAAGATTCGGCTTCTAAAATATGATATGTGAATCATCTCAAGAACATGAGGTAGCGCACATAATCACATAGGAATGGATTAAATCCACAAATGCAAACTTAGCTGAATCAAGATGCATGAAACATGGATGCAAAGCATAACTATGATGAAAAATAAATATGATGTTTATGTACAAATAAAGAAAGCAAGTAAAAAAACGAGATAGAAAGAAGCAGGCCGGGGAATTATTACAACATTTTAAAGAATAATTACAAACCAAATTAGAAAGGGATGAGGAGCATATTACAACAAAATAAAAACCTCACAATACACTCAAAATAAAAATAAAATAAAATAAAAGCTTCATGTTCTTTAGAACTGCCGGCAGAAATTGGTCAATATTAGGAGATTACGCCATCTTGTTCGGAACAAGCTAACCGATCGGCCAAATAGGCTGGCCGGCCAACTAGGCCAAGCAAAACCTATCTTGTTATGAAACCAAGAAAAGGAACAAACAAAAAATATGTAGGTGGCTCAATTAACTACTACCGGTTAGATTAAAACAAAAAGAAAATAAATATAAAATAAAATAAGTGTAAACTCACAATATAAACCTAAAGTAATAAAACAAATATAAGATAGAACATGCAAGATTACAACAGAACTAATATGAGACTAATACACGAAATAAATATGAGGTAAAACATGCAAGATTACAACAAAACTAATATGAAATTAAAGCATGCGAATACAAATAAATAAATAAATAAATAATTATGAGCTAAACAAACCACTAGGATTATAACAACACACTATGAAATATAAAGTAAGAAAATAAATATGAGATAAACAAACCACTTGGATTATAACAAAACACAATGAAATAAAAAGTAAGAAAACAAATATAAGATATAAAATATAAGAAAATGAAATATTAAAAATTCACCTTCTAAAGAAAGATTGAACTTTTGATTTCCAAACTTCCTCTTGATCACCCTCAAGTGTAGGAAGTGTGTTCTCAAATCCTCAATTCGAAATTATGGAGTTTATGGAGTTTGTGGTATAGAAAGTGGCTAACTTTCTAGTTTTTCTCACTTTCAATCACTAAACACTCTTCCTTATGATCGAGGCAATTGATCTTTGGCTATATCAGAATTTTTGGAGTGGTTTTGGTGTATGGAAATGAGGAATTTCAGTAGTTATGGAAGGTATGGGGTGTATATGGAAGATAGAAATATTTTTGGCTCAAAAACTCAATTTTTCTCTCTTTTTTCACTCTTTTCTCACTCCTTTCTCTTCAATTTCGTGGTCTCTTCCTCTCTCTTACAATATGATCATTCTATATAGGCAATGAGGGAAAGTAAAGGTCAAAAAGAAGGTGGGAGACAAGAATGTGATAGGAGGGCAAATTTTCAAGGTGGTTGCATGGGATACTCCTTTATGAATGCAAACAAAACCTCTTTTTGACAATGGGGGATGAGTAGGTATAATGGAGGATGAGTGGATGCACTTGAATGGCTCAGAAAATTGGTAAAAGGGTTGTCCCAACCGAACCAAAACCAAGAAAAAATGGGCTATTGTTGTTTTGGGCCGAGTCAACAAAATCTGCTTTTAAGTCCAACTTCAAATGGGCATATCTCCCCCATATGGACTTGAGTTTAGGTAGTTCTTGGGTCCAAATTGAAGCCCCAGAAGTCTACTTTCCAATGGTGGTGGCCTCACATTTAAATTCTAAGTGTACAAAGAGATATGCCTAATTTAGTAAAGGCTGTCTCAGGCTGGGTCAACAAAATCTGCTTTGAAGCCCAATTTCAAATAGGCATATCTCCCTTATTTGGACTTGGTCTAAGGTGGTTCTTGGGTCTAAATTGAAGCCCCAGAAGTCTACTTTCCAATGGTTGTGGCCTCACATTTAAATTCCAAGTGTACAAAGAGAAATGCCTAATTTAGTGAAGGTTGCTCATTTCCTTTTTAATGATTTGATACTCATTCTTTTCCTAAACCAGTTTTCTTTCATCCCCTCCTATTTCCTTTAACTCCAAACCTATAAAGAAGAAGTTTTTAAATATTTTTCAAAAAAGTTCACCTCTCTTCCATTTATTTCCACTTTGTCCTTACTCAATTTACTGAAAAGTGCAACATTTTAATCGAAATAGGAGCCTCGGGACATTGTAGAAACATTTAAAAAAAACATATTTTGAAAAGAGAGTTTTAAGGTCAAAAATAGTTTGGCCAAAAAATGTGTGAAGATTGGGATTAAAACTTAAATTCCATCTTTCTTACTAAGAATTTTGTGAGAAACACATTCTAATTGTCATCATCGGGTAATCAAAAGAAAGCGCCTAAGTCTTAGGGTTGGTCAAAATGGGGTATCTACAATTGGTATGGCGCCTTTCGAGGCATTGTACGGCAGAAAATGTAGATCTTCGATTTGCTGGGCAGAAGTTGGAGATGGGCCTTTGCTTGGGCCCGAGATTGTTTATAAAACGACTGAGAAAGTAAAACTGATACAACAGAGACTGAAAACTGCACAGAGCCGACAGAAAAGTTATGCAGATGTCAGAAGACGAGACCGAGAATACGAAGTGGGTGATCATGTTTTTGTGAAAGTGACACCGATGAAAGGCCAAACCCGTTTTTGAGTAAAAGGCAAGCTAGCGCCAAGATATGTCAGACCGTATGAGATTATTGAGAAAATCAATCCGGTGGCGTATCAAGTTGCGCTTCCTCCTGAAATGGAGCATATGCATAACGTTTTCCACATTTCTATGTTGAGGGACTACCTTCGGGATCCTTTCCATGTGATAGAGCCGACCCGTGTAGTGCTAAGTGATGACTACACTTATGAAGAACGACCTATACAGATTGTGAACAGACGGATCATGAAGTTGAGAAATAAAGAGATCCCGTTAGTGAAAGTTGACTAGCAAAACCATGGTGGCGTGTATGCCACTTGGGAAAAGGAAGATGACATGGCCAAGAGATATCCTGAACTGTTTCCACTGAACCCTGTTTTTTTTCAAAATGAAGGTAACTCGAGTTTAGAGGACTAAACTCTTTTTAAGGAGGGGAAGCTATAACAACCCTCACCACTGCTTACCAATTAATTATCGACATCAGTAAATTAAGACTAATTATGATGGGTAATTGAACCCATTCAAATATCGAACTAATCGACTAAAATCTGAACTAAATTAAGTGAATATGTTAGTTAAATTGCATTTCTATCATTACTGCTTGATTTTCTGTTTGTGTTTCATGTTTAAATCAGAAATTGAAGGCCTTATCGGCGGTCAAATCAAATTGATTGATATTCTGTTAATTAGATTTTATGTGATTTTATGGTATAATTATCGAAAAGTGATTTGGTATGGTTAAATTAGATTAAAATAAACTAATTTCAAGAGTTGGCCTTAATTACCATATTGCCATATCAGTGGGCCACTTACGCAACACATATTTATGTCTTATTACACTTGCCCAAAACATTTCTTTGGCGTCATTTCTTGTTCTTTCCGAATCGAGAGAGTGAGAGAGATAGAGAAAGCTTGAGTTCTTCACAAATTGGCTTAGGGACTTGTAAAGGTTGAAGGGATTCTTGCATATTGTGCTTCCATTCTAGTAATTAAGGAACCTAGGTATGAATTTCATCCTTTTGATTGTGTTTTTAAGTTGATTCATGCATGGTTCATGTCTAATTAAGGAACTAGGTCATGTTTTAGTTCTAACATGTTGAATTATAGCTTAATTCATGCATGCATGTTTGAATTGTTGAGTTTTAAGTTGTTTTCATGGCAAAATATTACATGCATGCTCATAATTATGTTAAGTCCATGATTTCATCTTGAATTTGAAAGAAGGAGCTCACTAGAGCATGAAAGTGAAGCTTGAAAGTGGGTTAAACTCATGCATGTCATGTTTGTAGCATGTTCATGAAAATTGGTTTGAAATTGAGTTTGAATTAAACACCCTTGGGCTTTGATTTCTCAAATTGAGCTTTAAATCATGTTGTTCTATGTGTTTACAAATGGTTTCCAGAAAATAGGCCCAAGAGGATCGAAATTTGTGCATTTGAACTTGATTTGAGCTTGGAAGTTCAAATTTGGAAATTCCAGATTTTGGACTCCCACTCGAGCGGGGAAAGTGGCGCTCGAGCGGGAAATTCGTGCTCCTAGTACTTTACACTGTTTTGAAGTCCGCTCGAGCGGAAGAAGTGACGCTTGAGCAGGACCTTGTGTCTTACGCTCGAGCGTCTGTCGAGCGCCCATCGAGCGTGATTCTCGAGCATCCAGTACTTTTGCCATGTTTTGCAGTACGCTCGAGCGTGGGAAGTGACGTTCGAGCGGAAACCTTTTTCTGCATGTCCGCTCGAGCAGGGAAACCTACGCTCGAGTGGGACCTCTGTTTTCTGAAAATTCTGAAAACGCTTTTAAAGTGCATCTTCGCATCCTCATTCCATCCTAGG
This sequence comes from Camellia lanceoleosa, assembly GCA_025200525.1. Lineage (NCBI taxonomy): Eukaryota > Viridiplantae > Streptophyta > Magnoliopsida > Ericales > Theaceae > Camellia > Camellia lanceoleosa. Next base: position 104,263,755 of record CM045766.1, on the reverse strand, counting down.
CATTCTTAGGCCTAGTTTAAGGCATCTTAATGAGGATATAGATGTAGAACACACCGAGGCAATTAGGGATTAAGTTATTATCTTTCCTAACTGTATAGCTTAGTGTGTGTTCAATCTGTAACCTGTGTAGGGTTGGCGACTGGAGACACGCTCTAGCCTAACTGTAGCCCAGAACTCTGTGAGTAACAACTGTGTAAAAATATGTTCAAAATGATTATCTTCTGAACAATCGAACTGCATCTTTCAATCGACATTGTTAATTGAATGAATGTATGTCCTATATTCTGAACTGTATTGTGGCATCCTTAGCAACTCATCAAGCATTTATCGTTATAGAGATCTCGCTCGGTTCCTTTGTTGGAACCACTCATCACATCGATTGATGGCCATCATTTACTATTCGGCCTTTTAAGATCTCATCAAGCATCAGATCGCTATGTTAATGGATGTACCACATATGACTGTTATACCAAATCAATGAACTGTTTTCATTACAGTAAGGACATTCATTCTTAACCTCTTTACGCATTATGTTATTCATTGGGCTTTAGCTTACTGTTTATATATATATAGGTGTTCAGGCACCAGACCGGAGCTAGGAGCGTGGGTTAGACTCCTTTTTTGTCAAGCCAACTACTATGCTTCATCATGAGGTTCGAGTTCGCTTATCACTTAGGGGTGTTTTAGTCCCCGTCTGCTCTCAGATTCTGCTTTTGTTTATCGTGTATATTGTATAGATCGTTACTCATTTAATAGGGATTAGGTCCTCGAATCAATGATTGTATATATGTACATACTGTTTTGTCGCTGACTATATATATGTATGAAAAGTCTTTGTACGCAGATCTGCCACAACTTATTGACATTGTTTATTTCTCGCTTTGGCTTCCGCCATGCCCCTATACTGCTTTCTCAGACATCAAGTTAAGTAGGCCTTCGGTAATCTCGGATTACTGGCCAGTTACGGTGCTAAACCCATAGGGGCGGGTTTGGGTCGTGACACCTTCTTTCCCAAATGTCAACCCAAATGCCAAAATCAATAATTGTGACACAATATAACCTTATTTTCAAACCCCATGACCATTTATATCACATGCACTAGAAACCCCTCTTTTAATTTTACATTCCAAACCCTTGTCCAAATTACTCTAAAAACCCACCATTGTTAAACAACAACCAATAACTAACTTAAAAACCATAAGAAGATGTAGAAAATCCCTACCTTAAAGTTAGAAGACCAAAGAGAGATATGGAAAAACTTCAAGGACACCGAAACCAAGCTTTAATTGGATCAAAATGTAGCCCTTGAGATATTCTAACTTTTTAACAAAGGCAAGTGGGTAAAGATATCACTAGAACTAGGTGAAAATGTATAGAGAGAGAGAGAGAGAGAGTGTGTGTGTGTGTATGTTTTGCAGAATGGGTTCTGATCTAGGGTTTTGGTGGAAAAAGATGTGAAAGAGTGATGTAAAAAGGTGCTACTGCAAACTGATATACACATAGTCTGCTTGAGCGCAGGAAGTAACGCACAAGCATCAAACACAATAAGTTGTTCCACTCGAGCACAAGAAGTGTCCGCTCAAGGGCTAAGACACAATGAAAAAAGATGCTCACCGCTCGAGCGTAGAAAATATGCATCCAGTAGTTTTGCGCAATGCACAACCGCCGAAGAAGAAATGGCCGCTCGAGCACAGAAAGACCCGCTCGAGCATAGGATACACTCTTCCAGTAGTTTTGCAGACCTGCAGAAGTACTGAGAGTTTGCAAAGTCCGCTCGAGCCCAACAAGTACCACTCGAGAGGAGGAGCAAAAATCTGGGCAACAAGAGTTTGGAAATCAAGCAACCAACCTGTCCCAAACACAACCACAATAATCCAAAAGACAAACTTAAAGGAAAACAAGGGGAAAAGAGATGAACAACCACACTAAACCACAAAACCCAAGTCCGGAATACATTAAAGGTCGGGTCAAAACCAAAATCGCTATAACTTGTTCTTCTTAAAGAATATCATCCCCGAAATTTCAAATTAAGTTAAAATCATTATTAAACTATTTATAATAGTGATAATCTATCAATTTCAATGCCATTACCCATTCTCCGATTATCCATTTTCATCAACAAGATAAATTGATTCTCAGCATTGAATATACAATTCATATTTTCTCAAAACATATGCTGTGTTTGTAATAAACTCATGTTTCCAAAACGTAAACAACATATATAACGCTTCCACCTTTCCAAAACATATACAATGTTCTCATATTCTATTAATTATAATCACAATACAATACATGTTAAAACATCAACAAATAAGTCCAGATACTTCTTGCGGACTTCCAATTCATGTTCCCACGTTGCTTTCTCAACCCCGTGATGTTTCCACAAAATCTTCACTAAGGGAATTGTTTTGCCTCGCAAGACTTGGTCCTACTTATCTAAGACTCTCACCGATCTCTCCTCATACGAGGCATCCTGATCAACCTCTAAGTCGCTCCAATCCAATACGTACGATGGATCCAACTCGTACTTCCAAAGCATGCTAATATGAAATACATCATGAACCCCGAAAAGTTGAGGCAGTAATGCTAAACGGTAAGCTACCCCCCTTGATCCGCTCAAGGATCTTAAAAGGCCCAATAAATCGAGAGGACAACTTCCAACTCTTCCCAAATCTCATCAAACCCCACCTAGGTGATATCTTTAAAACGACATGGTCTCCCACCTCAAAAAAAAAAAAAAAGGGTCTCCTTCTACGGGTGGGTTAACTTTTATGGTGTCTGCGAAATAAGAATTGAATCGCTATGATAAATGCCACTTTCTCCGTTGTCTCTGAACCAACTCAAGCCCGGAGCAAGGTCGCTCATCTCATTTCGGCCACCGAGATCTACACTACCGGCCATGCAAGGCCTCAAATGGTGCCATGCAATACTGATTGGAAACTATTATTATAGGAAAACTCCACTAAGGGCAAATGCTTCTCTCAAAGACCACTTGAAGTCAAGGACACAACCACAGCAGATGCTTCGGAGAACTCCGAGGAAATCTCGTTTTGTTCTCTAAGCTACTATAGTTTGGACTCAAATGTCACGGTTCGAATCTAATCTCACAATGCGATGTGAGACCGATAAATCACCAAAGAGTCCAAATCCGCAAATCATTTTGGAAAGCTGATTTTATAAAAGAAAGTGCCAATCATGGATCCTTTGCGGAATCTGAGTCGCCACCTAAATATTTTATTTTGGGAAAATTTAGAAACCACGACTCGTGCCTAAGGCCACGTGTTCGTCATCACCAAAATTACCTCGGCTCATGAAGGGAACTTGATGTAACACGATTGAGAAGGTCATCTATGAGCATTCCCCACTCCTGATCAAAGATCGGCATGCTAAGCATGATATCTTATTTTTGAAAGCACATGTGTTCTTATTCTAGTTAATTAGCTAATCTACTATATGATGCACAATACACAAGTATAGACTAGATCGCCTAATTTGGAGCGAAGCATCGCATATCCATTTGTTTGGAAAATAGTTTGAAGTTTTGCTACTTTCGCAAGAAGTAAGGCTAAAATCACGGTTCGATGAATTGTTCCAATTCAGTAATCCAACCTTCTACCCAGGCATTGATTATATCAAATAAGTAGTTACCCTCATAGCAAGCATGCTTTTATGGCAACGTTAACACACACGGGGTATGCTAAAGCGCAAATACCCACAGGGTACTCTGAGTCAATACAAAAAACTAGTTAGAAATCGTGCATGATTCTAGTCCATGTGAAGATAGCTAATGCAACATATGTGAAAAATGCACAACCTTCTAAAATAGGCTCGGCTCATTCTAGAATGTCATGTGAAATGCAACTTGATAACATCTTTGACAGAACACATATTCAAGTAATGCATTGAAAATATTACAATGGGGATTAAGTATGCAATCTTGCCCGAGCCAGGTGCATGTCATCTGAATGAATAGATGCATGCATGTGAGCATAAAGGTATGCTAAATTAAACATGCCTAAAACTAACCATAAATTAGCCGGTTAAAGTAAAAGGAAGAAAAGAAATGGAAGTTGGAAGACATGCATCACACACCACGTCGCTTATTAGCAGTGTGCCCTCTCGAGGAGGATCGAATAAAGAGCTAACTAGCTAATCTAAGCTAATTAAATAGTGAAGTACCAACACAATTAATTAACTAATCCTAGTTAACTAATTATTACAAAAGCAATTGAATAGCTAGCATTAGCTAATTAAAGAGTGCAGACCAAAGCAAAACTTAGCTATCTAAGCATGGCGGCTAAGAAAGCGATTAAGCAGGGGAAGTTCTCGAGGAAGATTGGATGCATG